>OX637392.1:31642092-34042092 GCA_951799425.1 Ilex aquifolium
TAACACAAGTATTTTTTTTATATATACTTAATTAATTTATGGTAAATTATATGTATTAGGGACATGTTTTATATTTTTTTTTAGCTAAATTAATTTTTTTTTATTTTTTTTTTATTTGAGCGGTCCAACCAGTTGACCCAATAGTTGAACTACTAAACTATTGACCCGGTCCTTCTGCCGGTTTGATGTCTGGTCCGGTTCTGATAACTATGATAATTATCGTTAACCTATAGCGAACGCAAGCCCAAAGTTATCAGGCTTGTTTGGAAGGCTTTTTGGATAAGGTTTGGATTGGTTTTCCCAAACCTTTCTAAATATAAACCCCTCTAAATTCAAACCCCTTTTTACAAAGATAAGATTCAACATTAAATCCGGTTCATACCCATGTTTAGTATGCAACACATACACATGTAGCACCCATAGATATATCATAATTATTAATAACTATTTCTCCTATAAATGACTATTTTACCCTTGATCAATTCAATTTATACTCATGTTAAGGGGTACAATTATTTTTTGCATCCTTAATCCCTTAACCCATCTTCCCAAACCCACCTCCCCCTAGATTTGACGAAACCCATAATATGGGTTTAATATTCAGGCCAGCTACGAGCCGGGTTTGGGAACCCAAGATTGAATTTTCAATCCAAACATGAGATTTGGGAGTCTTTTTGACTATTTTTCCCAAACCCATTTTGCCAAGCCCCCCCATACCCCCTTACCAAACAGACCCTAAGGGGCAATTTTGAAACTCAATTTTCATACAATATATCATTCATACAACTTGTTGAAACACAATTTTCTTCTAAAGTTAAGATCATTTGAAGTGAGAATGGACAAGAATTTTGTATGCCCACTTATTACTCAGAGAAAGGTATTATCCATCAGAGAAGTTGTATTTTCACTTCACAACAAAACGGAGAAGCTGAAGAAAAAAAAAAACACTGTCATCTTCTTAATGTTGCCTAACTTTGCTATTCCAAGCCAATTTACCCAAACACTTTTGGGGAGATGCTACCTTACTGCTACATATTTGATAAATAGAATCCCCACACCAGTTTTGTCTAAAAAATAACCAAAGATGTTGTTTAAGGTGAAGCCATCTTATATCTATTTAAAAGTTTTTGGGTGCTTGTGTTTTGCTTCCACACATGCACAAACACCATCCAAATTTGATGCTAGGGCAACACGTTGTGTTTTTCTTGGTTACCCTTATGGGCAAAAGGGGTATCGAGTGTATGAAATTAGTAGTGGCAAAGTACTTGTCTCTCGTGATGTAACTTTTTATGAAGACCAATTCCCTTTTTCTAGTTTTCATGAGGAGTCTAGCCATACAGTCTTGCCTTGTCCCTTCGATGATCTTGATGAGAGTGTTTCATACACATTACTTGTAACTTCTCTTCCCTCACACAATGTCAATTCATAATCTATAAGTTCCACTAACACACCTAAGCTAGCTCCTTCCACAAATAATTCACAATCAAGTCCAACCCAACCTATTCATCCAGTTGAACCAAGTCCATTGAGATTAATTGTCATGTAGTTTGCAAAAAACTACAAGTAAACATCATTCAAACAGTTTATGTACCTACAACTCAACAACTTGCTGATCTTTTTTACTAAAGCCCTTGGATCAACACATTTTCATTTTTTACTTGGCAAGTTGAGTGTTATGAATACACACTCCAACTTGTGTTGGCGTGAGCTGTTAACAGGGAACAAAATCGAGAAATTATAGGAACAATTTAATTGTAAAATCCCATTCTTCAAGGGTCAACCAAGATTCTGGCCATAGACAATGTATAGACTAGAATAGTTCCCTAAACTTCCTCTCTGTATCTATATATCTTTGTACTCGGTACTAATGAGAAATACACCAGAAAAAAACCCTTTTTTAACATGGTATCAGAGCATGGTCCTAGGATCTCTGCTCCACCCACCTGTTGACCAGAAAAACCTAGATCGCTCGAAATCCATGACGGAATCCTCTGATCTAATGCAACATTGCAGCCCCCAGGCTGAATCCATTCTTGACGACTAGACGACCAAGATGACAGAAGTCTTGACCAAAGCTCAGACCTCACCACACCCACCACCTGTTGATTCTTCGACTGTCCCAATTGGAATTATGTTGGATGGCTCCAACTATGCCTTATGGTCCCAAGTTGTTGAGATGTATATCTCTGGCAAAGACAAGTTGGGATATATCAATGGAGACTCTCCCCAGCCTCCAGAAATAGATCCACCTTTTTGAAAATGGCAAACCAAGAACGCCATTGTCAAGGGATGGATGATCAACTCGATGGATTCTTCCTTGATCGGTAACTTTATTCACTTCCCAACTGCAAAAAAAGTATGGGAATCTATTGCTACAACTTATTTGATGGGGATTGATACTTCTCAAGTATATGATCTTCGGCATTGTGTGACTCGCATGAGACAAGCTGGCGAATCCATTGAAAAATATTACAATGATCTTCAAGGCTTGTGGTGAGAAATCAATTTCCATCGTCCTAACCCAATGAAATGTGTCATTGACATCCAAACATATAATTAAATCCTACAGGAAGATAAAGTTTACATCTTCCTCGACAAATTGGATGACTAGCTGGATAATATTCAGAGTGATGTGCTATAATTACAAGCATTCCCTACAGTTGAGCAGGCCTACGCTCACGTCCAACGGGAAGATATCTGGTAGATTGTGATGACATTTGGTGTGGATACTGCTCCTGGCACTGTTATGGTGTCTAAAGGAATCAAGGCTGGCCAATCGTACACGCCGTCCAAAACGGGATCACTTTCTTTGAACAGTGGAAAAGGGAGCGTGACCCTAAAAAAAGTGCAAGGGCTTTTGGTCTCCCTTTCTGGCGAAGGCGTGAAGGAGTCCTTTACGCTTTTCTCAAACCTACCCTCTAAGTCTAAGGCCCAATCTGCTGGAAGGAAATGTACTCATTGTGGCAACACAAAGCATACCCGTGAAACTTGCTTCAAGTTACATGGGTATCCAGATTGGTGTAATGAGTTTCAGGCACGAAAAAAGCGTGAAGGTGTTGCTACTAATGAAGGCACATATAGAGCTGTGGTCAATGCTGAACCTAAGTTACCTCTTACCTCCCAAGTAGAATCACCAAATAATTCCACGCCTCTCAATGATCAAGGTAACTGTGGTCAAGTATTTATTAGCTCTAATCACCCTGATGATGGAGTTTGGATTATCAACTCTGGGGCTACGGACCAAATGACATTTGATTCCAATGATTTCTCACATTTCACTCCGTCGAGACAAAATCGTATTGCTAATGCTAATGGGGTCACATATCCAGGTACAGGGGCTGGAACAATGACTTTGTCACCCTCTCTGTCATTATCTCATACTTTACTCGTTCCATCTCTTTCCAATAAATTGATATTTGTAAGCCAAGTTACTGCAAATCTCGATTGTGTGGTATTAATATATCCTACTTTTTATCTTTTTCAGGATATTCTCACCAAGGAGATCATTGGGTGTGGTACTAAGTGGGGGGGATTATACTACATGGATGACTTCAGTTCAGGAAGAGCTAATCACATGCACCACACGATTAGTGGCAAGGAGAGGCAGATTTGGCTATGGCACCATCGCTTGGGGAATCTAGTTTCCAATTTACAACACACAGACTTTAAATGTGATACTTGCATTGTAGCCAAAAGTCATAGAGTTCCTTATCCAGTGAGCCTGAATAAAAGTGATATCCCTTTTGTGTTAATACATTCAGATGTGTGGGGACCTTCCCCAGTAACTACTTCATTTGGCCATCTTTGGTTTGTGATTTTCGTAGATGATTGTACTCGAATGACATGGCTTTATTTGCTGAAACGTAAAGATGATGTATTTGGTGTTTTTCAATCCTTTCATGTAATGGTTCAGACACAATTTTAAGCTAAAGATCCGGACCCTCCGTACTGACAAATGGTGGTGAATATGTCAATATTATCAATTTTAGGCGTACTTCCAGAGTCATGGTCTTCTCTATGAAACCTTGTGTTCTCAGACCCCACAACAAAACGACATTACCAAAAGTAAGAACCGGTATATCGTAGAAACCGCATGAGCTTTATTGCTTGGGGCACGTGTGCCTAATCGCCACTAGGATGATGTTGTAGCCACAGCCGTACATTTACTGAACCGTATGCCTTTGAAAGTCTTAAACTCTAAGACTCCATTACAAGTTCTTTCTAAGCATGTCCCCTTGCCCACTGTTTTGATGATTCCTCCCCAGATTTTTTGTTGTGTTGCCTTCGTTCATCTTCATAACATCAACGCACTAAGTTGGATTCATATGCGGTGCGTTGTCTTTTTTTGGGGTATGCCTTACATAAAAAAAGGTATCGGTGCTACGACCCCATCACCAAACATACCTACATCACTATGGATGTTACTTTTCTAAAGTCAGACACTTTCTTTCCATCACCGACATCCAATTCATCTCTTCAAGGGGAGCTCCGAGATGAAGAGCCAAATTGGTTGGGTGCTAAATGGCCAGGATTTGAAGATAACTTAGCACACAAAAATGATGGAAACGAAATGATAGATCTGAATGTTGAGATGTCTTCAGGAGTTGATATGTCTCCAAGCGCCGAATCTATATCCTCGGAATCTGGAAATGCAGAATCTAAAGAATCCTCTAGAAATGAATCCTCTCACTCCTCAGTACCCGAAGACCCTTCTCCTAAGCATATTCCTGAGATAAGCTCTCCTACCACACCTTCACATACTGATGCCTTGGATACTTCTACGGGTTTTGTTTTACCTTTCAGACACAATCGTGGCAAGCCACCAAATCGATACTTTCCAGACGTGGAAGAAAAGAGATCCAAGTATCCGATTGCCAATTATGTGTCTACTCAAAGATTATCCGAACCTCTCAAGGAATTTGTGCATAAGTTATCCTCGTGCCATATTCCCAGTAGCGTTGAAGAAGCTTTATTAGATCCAAACTGGGCCCAAGCTATAAAGGAAGAATTGGAGGCTCTGCAGAAAAATAAAACTTGAACGTTAGTCCCACTACCCGAAGGAAAAAAGACGGTGGGATACAAATGGGTTTTCTCCATTAAATACAAGGCTGATGGATCCATCGATCAATACAAGGTGACGTTCGTGGCAAAGGGATACACACAGACATACAACATATATTACTAGGAAACTTTCTCACCAGTGGCCAAACTAAATGCTGTTAGAGTTTTGTTATCTCTTGCAGCAAATTTAGACTGGTCATTGCACTAGTTTGACATAAAGAACGCATTTCTCCATGGCGATCTCGAAGATGAGGTTTACATGGATATTCCACCATGGTACACTGTATCTTCAGAGGCGAAGATTGCATGTAAGCTGCAACGAGCTTTGTACGGATTGAAACAATCACCTTGGGCATGGTTTGGTCGATTTAGTTCTACTATGAGGAAATATGGCTTTCAACAAAGTAACTTGGATCATACCCTCTTCCTAAATCACCGATTGGGAAAAGTGACAACTCTAATAGTCAATGTAGATGACATAATTATTACAAGAGATGACGCAGAAGAGATCTCTAGACTCCAAGAGCAATTGTCAACCAAATTTGAAATGAAGAACTTGGGAGGACTTAAGTATTTTCTGGGAATTGAAGTAGCTAGATCAAGACAAGGCATACATCTTTCTCAAAGAAAATATGTGCTAGACTTGCTGTCAAAAGTAGGATTACTAGAGTGTAAGCCAATTCATACTCCAATTGTTCATAATCATAAACTTGGAGAATATTCAGATCAAGTGCCAGCTAAAAAAGAAAGGTACTAAAGGTTTGTTGGTAAACTCATTTATTTATCTCATACTCTCCCAGATATCGCTTACGCTGTAAGTGTAGTGAGTCAATTTATGCACTATCTTAGTGAAGATCATATGGATGCAGTAATACAGATTCTTCGTTATTTAAAGGCCTCTCTTGGAAAAGGGCTTATGTTCTCCAAGAATAATCATCTGAACGTTGATGGCTACATGGACGCTAATGATTAGCACTCAAAAGTAGCATATTGTTACACTCTTTTTGGACTAATTATACTTTGATGGAGTTTAAATGATGATATTTTAGGTTCTAAAGTGAAGGAAAGTCCAAAGGCATCAAAGAAGTACATCTGAGGGACAAATGCCGAATTAACGCAAGACCAAGGGAGCAATGTCAGGAGAATGCAAAGAATGAAGGACAAAGTGTAATAAAAGCAGGACAAAGTGTAATAAAAGCAGGACAAAGTGTAATAAAAGCATTTAAAAAATCAGCATTCAGCAACACCACCGTTCATTCTCCACTTGCCCACTTGCCCACTTGCCCAGCCTTCCTACGCCTATAAAGAGGCTGCTCCTTCTGCATTTCAAAGAGAGATCTGAGGGTGGAATTGGTGGAAAAACCAAGAGAGGAACTAAGAGTTAGGAGAGATTTTAGAAGAGTTTTTAGAGAGCAAATTTTCTTTCATCTTTTGTAGCTTCCATTTCAATTCATGTATTGAAGATTTTATGCTTATGTTCTTATGGTAAGAGTTCTTTCTTATAATTGTCATTTCTTTATAGCTTTTATATTTACTTGCTTATATAAATATAATGGAAGGCTGAGCCTCCTCTACTAAGTGTTTTCTTTTATGTTTTAGATCTTGGTTGTGGATTAAACACCAAGAAGTTATTGTTTTCTTTTATGTTTTTATTATATCTTGGTTGTGGATTAAACACCAAGAAGTTATTGTTTTCTTTTATGTTTTTATTATATCTTGGTTGTGGATTAAACACCAAGAAGTTGTTGTTTTCTTTTATGTTTTTATTATCTCTTGGTTGTGAATTAAACACCAAGTAATTATTGCTTTCTTTTAATTTAAGTATTGTTTTCTTTTACTTCCATTGCTTGAGCATTTTACTTTGTAACACCTTTTGGGGATGAGTATCATTCATCATTCTAGCTTTACCATAGCTATGAAGGGTGAGTAGTCCTCATTCACTCTTTGGGAAGGGATGATAGATATGTAAAAGATTAATCCGGACATTATGTTTGTGTATCACCTTTATGCTTAAATGTTCTATACTCCACTTGATTTTTGGGTGATTGAATGCACCTAGCAAAGTAAAGGTACTTTGTATAATCAACGGATCTTTCTATGATAAATGGATGACTCCTACATGGAAAGATCCATTGATTCAAGGCAAGTACCCTAACTAACTCTTCATGACAAACTTTCAATGTCCACCATTATTGCACTTCATTCCTATCTTCCGATTAATTTGCCGTTGACACGGGAGTTAATTGAGTTATAAAGCATAAACATAATGCACCGGATAATCAACTACATATTCTGATTCCCGAACCAAAGAGTGTTTGTTACATTTAATCATCTTATATTTTGTCTAGAAAAATACCCATTGGAAAGAATTTTACATTCTATCCAAAACTTCCCACAACTTCAAAATCATAATATTTCCAGTTACAAGTCTTTCTCACTATTTACTTCAAAGAACACCAACCATAGTTCCCTGAGGATTCGACTCTGGACTCAAACCAGATTATTACTACAACTTGACCGCCTGCACTTGGGTGTACACATTTCGGATCAAGTCAAGTTTTTGGCGCCGTTGCCGGGGAATCATAAAAGGTGTTTTTTTTAGAAAAAAGTGAAAAAAAAAAAAAAAAAAAAAAACTCTCTTTTTGTTTATATTTTTGCCTTATTGTGAATAATTTTGTTTTATGACTGACACCAATCGCCTCTTTCAAAATTTGCCTGCTGAATCTTCTGGGTCTGTAAATCAACTTGAACCACCTTCACCCAAATCAGAAGCCGATTCTTGTAACTTCAATATGGCAAATATTGACAGGCAGGGTGAAGATCATGTGAGAGAGGGGGAAGTACCCAACATTCGAACATTGCGGGATTACTTACATCCCACAAGGAATAGTGTCCCCTCTTGTTTTATTTTTCCTGAAAATGCTCCCCTCTTTACTGTAAAGCCGGGGACAGTGCAGTTATTGCCCGTGTTTCATGGATTGGATGCAGAAAATCCGTATCTGCATATCAAAGACTTTGAAGAAGTGTGTGGAACATTTCAAGACAATTCTGAATTGACAAAAATGAAATTGTTTTCTTTCTCTTTGAGGGATAAAGCCAAACAATGGTTACATTCTTTAAAATCTCTTTCAATCCCTAATTGGCAGGCTCTACAGAATGAATTTTTCAGAAAATTCTTTCCTCTGCACCGTACTAATACACTCAAAAGACAAATCATGAATTTTTCGGTCAAAGAAGGGGAAACTTTTTATCAAAGCTGGGAGAGATTCAAAGATCTTCTCCAATCTTGTCCACACCATGCTTTTGAAAATTGGACTTTGGCAGGTTTTTTCTATGATTCCTTGCCCACTAGGTTACGACAGTTTGTCGAAATGATGGCTCAAGGAGAGTTCATGGGAAAAAGTCCGGAGGAGGCATTCAATTTTTTTGATACCATATCTGACAGTTCTCAAATGTGGGACTCAGCCTCTCCTACCACTGTAGAAGCCAAACCACCTACTTTCCAAGGGGGTAAGTATGTCTTGAGAGAAGATGATGATCTTAGAGCAAAAATGTCCACTTTGTCTCGAAAGCTTGAAGCTTTAGAGATGAAAAAGGTCCATCAAGTTGATGTTGTCCCTCCCACAGAACAAGTGTGTGGGATTTGTGCGCTAACAGGGCATCCTACTGGGGAATGCCCGACCATTCCGGCATTCAAAGAAGTTTTGTTGGAACAAACAAATGCCATTTCTAATTTCAACAAGCCTTACTCCAACCCATACTCTGAAACATACAATCCAGGGTGGCGGAACCACCCAAATTTCAGTTGGAGAAACACACAACCAACCCCCATGAATCAGCAACAAGGTCCACAACAACCACCTCAAGGACCTCCACAATATCCTCATCAACAAGGGCCACCACATCCACCTCAAGTACCTCCACAATATCCTCCATATCAACCACCACATAAAAGGAACCTTGAAGATACATTGAATCAATTCATGCAAACCCAAATGAGCTATAACAATAGTTCTACTCAGGCTTTTATTGATTTCAAGGCCCAGACCACACAATCTTTTGAGGATCTCAAAGGCCACATTCAAAAGCTGACCCAGTCCATGAGCACACATGAGAAGGGAAAATTTCCTGCCCAACCAAAGCCTCCACAAGGCCAATTTCAGGTGGGAAATCCATCAACTATGGAAACTCCACAAGACCAAGCCAAAACTGTCACCACATTGAGAAGTGGCAAAAAGATTGACAAGTCCATCAGAAACATGCTGATTCCAGACCCAAAACCAGTCTCAATTCCAGCCAACCCATTAAGTGAGCCAGAACTTGAAAAAAAAAATGACTGTGATCCCATGATTGAACAAGAACCAGAGCCATCAAGGGAAGAAGAACCCTCGTGTTCTATTCCTGCTCCTTTCCCTCATAGACTCAAGAGCATACAGAAAGCAAACAATCAGTCTGAAATTTACGAGCTTTTCAAGCAAGTAAAAATCAACATCCCACTTCTGGATGCAATCCAACAGGTTCCAGCTTATGCCAAGTTTCTAAAAGACTTGTGCACAGTCAAAAGAAGCCAAAATGTTCAAAAAAGAGCCTTCTTCACAGAACAAGCCAGTGCCCTACTTCAACAAAAAATCCCTTCAAAGTGCGAAGATCCAGGGTGTCCCACTGTGTCATGTGTCATTGGAAATTTCAAAATTGAGCAAGCATTGTTAGACCTTGGAGCTAGTGTCAACTTGCTTCCTTTCTCTGTCTACCAGCAGTTGGGTTTAGGTGAACTGAAACCCACTTGCACCACACTCCAATTGGCAGATAGATCTGTAAAAATTCCTAGGGGTATTGTTGAAGATGTACTTGTCCAAGTGGATAATTTTGTCTTCCCTGTAGACTTCATTGTTCTAGATACTCATCCAGAAGTTCATTCAGAAACTCCAATTCCTGTCATTCTTGGTCGACCTTTTCTAGCAACCTCCAATGCACTAATCAATTGCAGGAATGGTATTATGAAATTGACTTTTGGGGATATGACTCTCGAAATGAACGTCTTTGACATTGCAAAACACCCAAGAGAGTACGAGGAGGTAGGAGAAATAAATTCCATTGAGTCATTGATACAAGCACATCTGAATGACTCATTCTGTGAGGATCTTAGTGAATCAATTTTGTCAAAATCTGACTCATCTGACTCTCTGGAACAAAACTCCATTGAGTGTCCTACCTTCAATGTGGGGACATGGGCTCCTAAATTTGAAGAAATTTCATCAAGTGGTACAAAACCACTATCTTCAAGTGACAGGTCACCAAAGCCTGAACTGAAACCGCTCCCATCTGATCTCAAGTATGCATTTTTAGGTGAGGATAAATCTTACCCAGTGGTAATTTCTTCAAAAATCACAGACTTGCAAGAAGCTCAATTAATTGAAGTTCTTAAAAGTCACAAAAGCACCATTGGGTGGACCATCGCTGATTTGAAAGGTATAAGCCCGTTAATTTGTAATCATGCCATATACCTTGAAGAGGACTCAAAACCCTCTCGTCAAATGCAGCGACGATTGAATCCTCACATGAAAGAGGTTGTGAGACTGGAAGTGCTCAAACTCCTGGATGCAGGGATAATTTTTCCTATCTCCGATAGCAAATGGGTTAGTCCAACCCAAGTTGTACCAAAGAAATCTGGAGTCACAGTAGTCAAAAATGATGCAAATGAACTCGTGCCAACACGAGTCGTCACAGGATGGCGAATGTGCATTGACTATCGAAAACTCAATCTGGTGACTAGAAAAGACCATTTTCCTCTTCCCTTCCTTGACCAAGTCCTCGAGAGAATAGCAGGCCATGAATTTTACTGTTTCCTAGATGGGTATTCCGGATACAATCAAATTGAGATAGCTCTGAATGACCAAGAAAAGACCACATTCACATGTCCATTTGGCACCTTTGCATTCAAAAGGATGCCATTCGGACTTTGTAACGCTCCTGCAACATTTCAAAGATGTATGCTAAGCTTGTTCAGTGACATGGTCGAAAAATTTTTGGAAATCTTCATGGATGATTTCTCGGTATATGGTGACTCATTTGATTTGTGTCTAGCTAACCTAGAAAAAGTTTTGATGAGATGCAAAGAGGCAAATCTGGTGCTTAACTGGGAGAAATGTCATTTCATGGTGAATCAAGGCATTGTCTTGGGTCACATTGTGTCGTCTGAAGGCATGAAAGTTGATAAAGCAAAAATTGATTTGATAAGGAATCTTCCTGCTCCTAGGGTTGTGAAGGATGTTCGATCATTCTTAGGTCATGCAGGATTCTACAGAAGGTTCATAAAAGACTTCAGCACCATAGCAAAACCTATGTGTCATCTTTTGTGTCAGGATGTCATTTTCGACTGGAATGAAGCGTGCCAAAAATCCTTTGACAAACTCAAAGGCATGTTAATTTCTGCCCCAATAATGCAACCTCCTGACTGGACTCTACCCTTTGAATTGATGTGTGATGCTAGTGACTATGCTGTAGGTGCTGTTTTGGGACAAAGAAAAGATAAGAAGCCACATGTAATTTACTATGCAAGTAAAACTTTAAATGATGCCCAAATGAATTACTCAACAACTGAAAAGGAATTACTTGCTGTAGTATTTGCATTGGAAAAATTTCGATCTTATCTTGTTGGTTCTTCTGTTACTGTATTTACTGACCATGCAGCACTGAAATTTTTGCTTACAAAAAAAGATGCTAAACCAAGGCTCTTGAGATGGATCCTTTTGCTCCAAGAATTTGATTTAGTCATTAAGGACAAAAAGGGTGTGGAAAATGTGGTGGCAGATCATCTGTCAAGATTAACTTATGAATTTCATGAGGATGGACTGCCAATCAATGAAAAATTCCCCGATGAACAACTATTCAGGATTGATGAAACCCCATGGTACGCTGATATTGCTAATTTCCTTGCTACCGGAACACTTCCTCCATTTTTCACTCCCATGGACAAAAAGAAGTTTCTGAGGGAGGTCCGCAATTTCTTTTGGGAAGATCCCTACGTATTCAAGTACTGTAAGGATCAGATCATAAGACGTTGCATCCCCGCTCAGGAAAGTAGACAGGTAATAACATTTTGTCATTCAGAAGCATGCGGTGGTCATTTTTCATCTCGAAAAACCGCTGCAAAAATCTTGCAGTGTGGATTTTACTGGCCCACACTTTTCAAAGATGTCCATGCTTTTTGCGTAACTTGCGATAGATGTCAAAGGTTGGGAAACATTTCAAAAAGAAACATGATGCCCTTAAACCCAATTTTGGTGATCGAAATTTTTGACTGTTGGGGTATCGATTTTATGGGACCATTTCCCCCCTCCTTTGGCTATCTATACATTTTAGTAGCCGTAGACTATGTATCCAAATGGGTTGAAGCAATTCCATGCCGAAATAATGATCATCAAACGGTGATCAAGTTTTTAAAAGAAAATATTTTATCTCGGTTTGGAATTCCAAAATCCATTATAAGTGATGGGGGTTCTCATTTTTGCAATCGTCCCTTCTGGAATTTAATGAAAAAATACTTGATTTTTCACAAAATTGCAACCCCTTATCATCCACAGACCAGTGGACAAGCTGAGTTAGCTAATCGGGAGATCAAATTAATTTTGGAAAAAACGGTGAACCCAGATCGCAAAGATTGGTCATTAAGACTAGCTGATGCGCTCTGGGCATACCGAACTGCTTTTAAAACAATTTTGGGCATGTCTCCCTATCGATTAGTCTATGGAAAGCCATGTCACTTGCCTGTGGAATTGGAACATAGGGCATACTGGGCTATTAAAGCAATGAATTTTGACTTAGACAAGGCTGGACTGTCACGGAAGCTTCAGATTAATGAATTGGAGGAATTGAGAAATGAAGCATATGAAAATGCTAAGATTGCAAAAACCAGGATGAAAATTTTTCATGACAAGAACATAGTGCGAAAATCTTTTGAACCTGATCAAAAGGTTCTACTTTTCAATTCGAGACTTCGCCTATTTCCTGGTAAGTTAAAATCAAGATGGACTGGACCATACATTGTTAAAAAGGTATTTGAACATGGGGCAGTGGAAGTGGAGAACCCATCAAACGGTAACATTTTTACCGTCAATGGTCAGAGATTAAAACCCTTTGTGGAGAATTTTGTCCAAAATGTGGAGACCATTTTTTTAATGGATCCAGAAAGTATCTCCGGATATCACTCCGGAGATTACGCTTGCCGACACAAAAAAGGGTCGGGTCAGTCAGACACCCGACACGATGGACTGCCTTTATAAGGCTCCCATCGCTTTTTTTTTTTTTTTTTTTCTTTTCCTCACCACACCTTTACTCTTTTCTTTTCTTTTTCTTCTTCTGCTTCTTCTCTTTTCTTCTTCTTCTCCACTGCATCTGGTCTTCTGTACCACGATCCAACCCATAACAGTACCATGTCTGCATTTTTCGATGACCCTATCCTCCTTCTCATGATCTACATTTGTTTGTATTATTTACTTATGGCTGTTCTTCTTCGGGCCGCACTGATGATCAAGGGTTTTTGTCCCAATGAAAACCCAGACCACCCCAAAGATGCTTAATCTCTTTTTTTTTTTGGTATAGGTCATCGGCGATTGAACAGATCTCCACAGTTAACTGCGTATTCAAGCTCTACAAACCGAAAAACTCGAAACATTGGGGACAATGTTCAGTCTAGGTTGGGGGGTGAGATCTACAGTTTACAATAGTTGATCTGCAGTTTACAGTAGTTGATCTGCGCAGGTTGAACCCGTAAAATTTTCTGTAAATTTTTTTTTTTTTGTTTTTATTGTTGTATCTGTTCATATTATGTACCTTGTATTAATGATAATATCTGTGGGTCAGTTTTGATCGTCTTTGTGACTGGAAGACGTAAAAGAACCAGATAATGGGTCATAGAGTAGCAATCATGGATGTAAATCTTTTTTGGTTTAGTCTAGGAGTCCTACGTACTTTTCCATCTGATGTACATACCATGATCATGAGAAAAGCAAGATTAGTAAGGAAGGCTGAAATCAAAGAAAAACAAGCGAAACCCCTCTGTGGCCGAAGCAGTTATTCTAAACGTCGTCGTGCTACACGACTTGGTGCCTGTAAACAGTGTGGCAGATACTTTCATGAGAAAAGATACAACAAATGTTCTGAACCAATTTCCGGTCGCGCAACCGATCGATTAAACTGGATAAAACATGGGCTGAGTAAGGATTACCCTGATACGCCATGCTATTCCGGTACTGTGCTTAACCGATTTGTGAGAGAGGAAGTTGGGAGAGTTACTAGTTGTCCATTTTACACAGATACGGAGGGGGAATCGGATTGACCTCTGTGGAAAAGTGTACTGAGGTTGGGAATGAAAGCTGAAGGTCCGAGTCTGTAAATTTTATTTTATTTTATTTTATTTTATTTTTTTTTTATGTTCTGTACAAACTCTTTTGGCTTAAGAATGTTTATTTTGATTCCTTTTAGTATGCATAATGTAGTGTAGAAAAAAAAAAAAAAAAAAAAAAAAGGGTTGGAATATATAATAAGTAAAATAGAGAGGTTGAAATATATAATAAGTAAAATAAAGGGGTTAGTAGTGTAAAATCTGAAATTTTATATTCATTCGGTTTAGTGAATTGAGAATAATTACAACTTTATTGAAAAAAAATTCAATAACACCCCTTTCTTTTGAATAATAAACACTTTATATTTTTTTTCTTTCTTGTGTTACACTTTGTACCCCTACAAATTTTGGGATTCTTGGTGAATCAAGGAATTTCAGGGACGAAATTCTTTTGAGGAGGGTAGATTGTGAG
The DNA here is from genome assembly GCA_951799425.1 of Ilex aquifolium. Lineage (NCBI taxonomy): Eukaryota > Viridiplantae > Streptophyta > Magnoliopsida > Aquifoliales > Aquifoliaceae > Ilex > Ilex aquifolium. Next base: position 31,656,969 of record OX637392.1, read on the forward strand.
ATCCCAAATTTTTGAAATTTTTGAAAATAGTTTAAGTATATATATTATGAGTTTTGATGGGAAAGTATAAGGAATAGTTAAGTTTTGTGGTTAATGTATATAATAAGTGAAATATAGGGGAGCAAAGTATAACTATTTTAACTTTTATGATAATTGAGTCTTCAGCCACGTGAAGACTGGCAAAAAAAAAAAAAAAAAAAAAAACAAAAGTCAAAAGTAGGCAGCCGTTCATTCATTACATTTTAGAAAATGTGGGTGTGTGCAATTAATGGTATAAAATTTAGTGTGTGTCTGGTTCTTTGTTGGAACCGTGAGTGAAGTACAGTTGCTTTTATTTATTAATGTTATTTTTAATGCATGTCACTTTCTTTTGTTGTATAATTTTGTTGTTCCTAGTTTCAGATATCGGTGCATGGGTCAAAGCTCAAGTGCGAGGTGTTCTCTTACCCTACTCATTTTTATTACTATGCACCATTATTGCGCCTGCTGCCATGATTTGCGCTTGCCGACACTGCCGAAAGTAAAGTCAAAAAAAAAAAAAAAAAAAAAAAAAAAAAAAGGGCCTCCCATTCTCTTTCTTCTTTTTTTTTTTCTTTTCTTCTGTCTGCCAGCTGCTGCCGACACTTGTTTAAAAAAAAAAAAAAAAAAAAAAAAAAAAGAAAAAAGAAAAAAAAAAATCTGAGGAATGCCTTTATTAGGCCTTCCACCTTTTTCTTTTTCTTCCACCATTACCGGTGTTGGTTTTCCCCCTTTTCTCTTTCCCTTATCTTCTTCTCTTTCTTTTTCTTCTCTTCTTCTTCGTCGTCGTTCTTTCTGTTCTCTGTAAATCCATGACCATATACGCCGATGATCCAGTCTTTTGTTTAATAATTTGCCTTATATGTTTGTATTTGTACCTGGGTGCTCTTTGTGTTCTCACACTTAGGATGAGGAGTTTCCAGAGAAACCCAGATATTCCTTGAGTTGAGTAATTGTTGTATTTTGTTTGTAGGTTTCGGCAGATGAACAGATCTGTACCTTACAACCTTATCTCCACTAGCCCACTAGTGCTAGTGTTGTAAGTATTGCTTGTTTGTAATTTCATTTATATATATATTTGAAATTTGATATCTACAGCTTGTGATTCTCATGGCTATTTGTCTTTATAAGATTCCTTGTGAATTTGCTATGCCCTCCAATGACTATGTTGTAATTGCTGTTACAGTAAGATCTGATAATTTGCCAAATAATCCTCCTCAATCCTATGTATTCTGGGTTTATTCCTTCTTCGTTAATTTGTTTGTTTCATCCTAAATCTTCTTCCTTCCGCTTGTATTTTGGTATACTTTCTCTAGTTTCGTATTTGTAATTTTAGTTTTAGATCTGAAAAAAAAAAAAAAAAAAAAAATTTATTTTTTTTGGATCGCGTTTTTTTTAGTATTTGTACCTGTATTTCATGATCACATCGGATGCAGCTTCAACTGTCTTTGTGACTGGCAGACGTTAAAGAACCAGATAGAATGTCTTTAGTCTTAGCAAGCATGGATCCTAAACTTTTTTGGTTTAGTCTAGGAGTTCTACGCATTTTCCCATCTGATGTGCATGCTGTGATAATGAGAAAAGCAAGGGATGTGAGAAAAATTGAGATCCGAGAGAAACAACAACAACCATTGTGTGGCAGAAGCAATTTTGCTAAACATCGTCGTTCCAAACGACTGGGTGCTTGTTACTATTGTGGCAGGATATTTCATATGAAAAAACATAATCAGTGTTCTGAACCAATTTCGGGTCGTGCAACCGATCGATTAAACTGGATAGTGTATGGGCTGAGTAAGGATTATCCTGACACACCATCTTATGCCAGTCCAGGACTTACAAGTTATGTGCGACAAGAAGTTGGAAGGGTCACTGATAATGACATAGATCCAAGCAATGACTCGGATTAGATTTTGACTATTAAAGACAAAGCTGTGGAAAAATATGTTTTGGAATGAAGGTTAAGGGTCTGAACTCTTTTGTAAAATATTTTTGTACAAAGTCTGGTTGTTGAAATAAAAATATGGGCCGAGTAAGGAACGTCCCGAACTACCAACTAACAGTGTAGGTAGGGATTTGATCCTGAGACGCCATAAATTTCCAAGTTCAATTTGTGCATTTTATCTTCTTTCAATTCTCATAGATAAATGAGTATGTGGGCGGAGTAAGGAATGTCCTAAAATGCCAACCTGTAGTGTGGGTAGGGACTTATCCTGAGACGCCATAGTTTTTCAAGTTTAATTGGTGCATCTAGTCTTCTTTCAATTTTCATAGATAAATGAGTATGTTTATAATTTTGAATTTTATTTTTCTTGTTTTCTAAAAAAAAAAAAAAAAAAAAAAAAAAAAAAAAAAAAAAAAAACCACTTCCTTGAAAAATGGTATTTTCTCTATGCTTAAATGTCAAATGTATATTGCTATTTGTTATTCTTAAGGTAAAGAATGACCAGACTCAAAAATAGAATCGGTATATAACCGACATTCCATGAAAAACCTGACATTACCAGTGGAGATGATAAAGAATACCATGGTAAGTTTTGAGCCTTATCATACTTTTGAGAGATAATTAACATTTATTCAAGTAAGGTCTTTCACTCTCTATTTTTGAATAATCTCATTAAATTTGCTTTGATTGACGCAACTAAGGTAATCTGTTGACATATCCCCAAGAAATCTGTTCATACGACACATACATGTTCACATACTTGAGAAAGGATTTTAGGCCATCTTTGATTTGATATTGAGCCTTAGCCATTTTTTCTGCAAAATTATTTCCCTAGTCAGCCATGTTTGAGCCCTCAATGTATGATTTCTTCTTTGATAAACCCAAATATTTACCAAGCCACAAGAAAACATACTGGACACACCATTGCTATCTAATTTTCTTGCACACTCTTATTAATTAATATGACACAGAAATGCAAAGAAATGGGAAAACTGTGGAGATTACTTTTCGATGATAAGGAGAATCAATGAAAAAAAAAAGAAAAAAAAAAAGAAAAAAAAAAAAGAAATCATTTCTGGGCAAAATGTCGAAAAGCTAGAAAGAAGTGTGCTACATTACAGAATGAAAAGATAGCTTTTGAAAACCTCTGACGTCATTTCATTAGCCACTGACCTCTGGCCACGCTACAACCTATGAAAAGCCCTAATTGATCTCAAGTCTGTTACATGTGTGTGTTGTTAATCAAAATTGGGGTATGGTAAATAGTATTTCTTTAAATTGCATCAATATTCTTTCATGAGATTATGCCAAACATGATTAGTTTGTTTCCGTAAACTTCACTTCCTTCCTAATTGTGCATGTGATTTTTCGATTGGCCACCTTCTGATCACATGCCCCGTGAGAGACAAGTCACTATAATCGGAGTAAATTTTTGCTGAGAGCATTCTACGAGAGGTTTGTGAAATCGAAGCTATCCATGGAAGGTAGTAAAGTGGAGTGTTTGTTATATAACAATTCTTGTTGCTAGAATGATCATTCTTACTACATAGGGAATTTCAAATACCAATATAACAAGTGTTTATTTTTGCATATATTACGTACCAATGACAGAGAAGTGTTTTATTTTTCTTATAAAAAAAAAAAAAAAAAAAAAAAATTTTGGCGTCTCAACTATTATGGTGCTAATGCATATACACATTTTTTTCAAATGGAGTTTGTAGGTAGCTTCACTGAAAACCTTCACGAGACAAAACTCGTCCACTAGGAATCACCTAGGGGTTTAACGGCTTATTGCATATGCTAAATGCAATCGTGTTATCTACGAAAGTGATGTTGTTATTTATTACTAGGGACTAGCAATGTTTAGGTTGGGGAGTGTGATTAGCACTCAAAAGTAGCATATTGTTACACTCTTTTTGGACTAATTATACTTTGATGGAGTTTAAATGATGATATTTTAGGTTCTAAAGTGAAGGAAAGTCCAAAGGCATCAAAGAAGTACATCTGAGGGACAAATGCCGAATTAACGCAAGACCAAGGGAGCAATGTCAGGAGAATGCAAAGAATGAAGGACAAAGTGTAATAAAAGCAGGACAAAGTGTAATAAAAGCAGGACAAAGTGTAATAAAAGCATTTAAAAAATCAGCATTCAGCAACACCACCGTTCATTCTCCACTTGCCCACTTGCCCACTTGCCCAGCCTTCCTACGCCTATAAAGAGGCTGCTCCTTCTGCATTTCAAAGAGAGATCTGAGGGTGGAATTGGTGGAAAAACCAAGAGAGGAACTAAGAGTTAGGAGAGATTTTAGAAGAGTTTTTAGAGAGCAAATTTTCTTTCATCTTTTGTAGCTTCCATTTCAATTCATGTATTGAAGATTTTATGCTTATGTTCTTATGGTAAGAGTTCTTTCTTATAATTGTCATTTCTTTATAGCTTTTATATTTACTTGCTTATATAAATATAATGGAAGGCTGAGCCTCCTCTACTAAGTGTTTTCTTTTATGTTTTAGATCTTGGTTGTGGATTAAACACCAAGAAGTTATTGTTTTCTTTTATGTTTTTATTATATCTTGGTTGTGGATTAAACACCAAGAAGTTATTGTTTTCTTTTATGTTTTTATTATATCTTGGTTGTGGATTAAACACCAAGAAGTTGTTGTTTTCTTTTATGTTTTTATTATCTCTTGGTTGTGAATTAAACACCAAGTAATTATTGCTTTCTTTTAATTTAAGTATTGTTTTCTTTTACTTCCATTGCTTGAGCATTTTACTTTGTAACACCTTTTGGGGATGAGTATCATTCATCATTCTAGCTTTACCATAGCTATGAAGGGTGAGTAGTCCTCATTCACTCTTTGGGAAGGGATGATAGATATGTAAAAGATTAATCCGGACATTATGTTTGTGTATCACCTTTATGCTTAAATGTTCTATACTCCACTTGATTTTTGGGTGATTGAATGCACCTAGCAAAGTAAAGGTACTTTGTATAATCAACGGATCTTTCTATGATAAATGGATGACTCCTACATGGAAAGATCCATTGATTCAAGGCAAGTACCCTAACTAACTCTTCATGACAAACTTTCAATGTCCACCATTATTGCACTTCATTCCTATCTTCCGATTAATTTGCCGTTGACACGGGAGTTAATTGAGTTATAAAGCATAAACATAATGCACCGGATAATCAACTACATATTCTGATTCCCGAACCAAAGAGTGTTTGTTACATTTAATCATCTTATATTTTGTCTAGAAAAATACCCATTGGAAAGAATTTTACATTCTATCCAAAACTTCCCACAACTTCAAAATCATAATATTTCCAGTTACAAGTCTTTCTCACTATTTACTTCAAAGAACACCAACCATAGTTCCCTGAGGATTCGACTCTGGACTCAAACCAGATTATTACTACAACTTGACCGCCTGCACTTGGGTGTACACATTTCGGATCAAGTCAGCTAACTGGGCAGAAAATATTTTAGATAGGAAATCCACTTCAAGCTACTTCACTTTTGTAGGAGGCAATCTAGTTACATGGAGAAGCAAGAAGCAAAAAGTAATAGCATTATCCAGCACTAAAGCTGAATTCTGAGGAATGGCTAAGGGCGTTTGCGAACTTCTTTGGCTTAGAAGGCTGCTAATTGAGATTGGCTTTGTTCCTAACTCTGAAATGAACTTGTTTTGTGATAACAAGGCAGCCATTGACATCTCTCATAATCCCATCTAACATGATCGTACTAAGCACGTTGAGGTGGATCGGCATTTCATCAAACAGAATCTTAAAGGAAAAATTATTCGGTTCCCTTTTGTCAAGTCAAAAGAACAGTTGGCAGATATACTCACGAAGGCAGTGTCCAGCAAAAACTTCTACAACTCACTCGACAAGTTGCGCATTAGAGACATCTATGCAACAACTTGAGGAGAAGTGTTGGCGTGAGCTATTAACAGGGAAAAAAATAGAGAAATAATAGGAACCATTTAATTGTAAAATCTCATTCTTCAAGGGTCAACCACGATTCTAGCCATAGACAATGTATAGCCTAGAATAGCTCCCTAAACTTCCTCTTTGTGTCTATATATCTTTGTACTCGGTTCTAGAGAAAAATACAACAGAAAAAAAAACCCTTTTTTTAACAACCTGAGGGGGGCGTTAAAGATGATCCAAGTCTACCCACGACAGTGTTGAAGTGTATCAGGGAAAGGTTAGTGAAGTGGATGTAAGCGCCGGTATTAGGGGTTATCGGCAGCCAGTAGGATTTAGGGGAGTAAAGGGTGACGAACGGGGTTTCACCTTAATGCTGCCTTTCTTTTTGTTTTTGTTTTTTTTTTCTTTTTTTAAGGCTTATTTTGTTTTTCATTTTTGCCCTATGTTTTGAAAGCACAATAACAAAAATGTCCATCATTACTATCATGTGTCAGACATGTGACATTTTTCGTCTCTTTTTTAGATGGCAATTAGTGTCAAGAACCACATTAGTCGAATGTGTAAATTTTGAGGATCAAATTGACAAAAATAAAACATTGAGGACTAAAGTATGATTAACTATAAACCTCATTGATCATTGGTGTAATTTACTCGTTGCTACAGTTGTCCTCTACAGGGATTAACTAGGGAATATATTCGTTCGTTCATGCGGTGACTACACAGAGAATGCCACTCCAATGAATAATAAACCCCCCATTTTTTCTGTCTTTTCTGACCTTACTAAGGAAACATTTAAATATTTGTTCCATAAAAATTTCTCGAGTCTCTAAAAATTTTAGATGTAACTATTTTTGGCAGTTTTCAAGACTCGAGCTTATGTCCCCTCTGATCTATTATTCCTTAAATAAAGTTCAGTTAACTGTGACAAGTATCCTAGAAAAATGGAATTTCTCGATGTTTCTCTCAAGAACAAGAACCCATCTTTGTGACTTTTGTAGATTGCCAGTAGTAGTGGAAATTATAACCATGAATTATTTATTATCCAGACAAATAAGTTAACAATATTGCCTGCTGTGGTGGCCTATTGTGGTAGGAGAGTTTCATAACTACGGTTTTCACCGAGTGTCTGAGCTGAGAGTTCAATTGAGATAATTGCACTTGGACTTTCGAAGTACCCCTCTCAATGGTTTACCTCTTATACCAAAATTAGCGTGTTCAAATTTTTGATTATCCATAAATTTCGATTTTATCCAATTTTACCCGACTCTATTGATCAGTTATCCGAAAGATTTGGATAGGACAACGGAAGATTTTTTGGTATTTTCGCAAAAAATTATGTAAGAATGCAGAATACCTACAAAAATTTCATATTCCTACCCTACCTTACGTGTGTGTATATATATATATTAATCTCTAAAAATTAAAATTCAAAAATCAATAAACCCTAATGTTTTATTGATATTTATGGCTTTCTTATATATGATATATTGATGTTTATAACTTTCTTGTTGTGTCTTATTGTTTATGTATTATCGAATTTATTGTGCTTTCTTTATTGTTATTGGTTTTTTGTGTTAGTTAATTGGTGCAAGTTACTTAATTAAATTGTTAAAATAATCAAAAAATTAATAACTAAAAAATATTTATTCACTTGACTTCTTACCCGATTATTTTTGACAAAATTCGGATAGAAATAGTACACTTGATCGGGTAGGATAGGTCAAGAAAAAAATATTCCGCAAAATATCAAATAGAAAGATGAAATACCATAATTCCTACCGGTAAAGTAAGGAAAGGTGAACACCCCTACTCAAAACTTCCAAATTGTTGCAGTTAACCATGGACCAATGAAATTCATTTCCTCACGTTCCCCGTACCGAAAACCAGTCATAACAATATTTTCCTAATCTTCTTCTGGCCTCTAAAATTGGTTGTCATTTTTCAAGAATTGTTATCTCCGACTTGAAGGGTTACGAAGACTGCAACTCACGGACGACATTATCCGGTCTTGTGATGACTCCAACTCCACGGAGCATGCCACTAGCAACTGAAACCAGAAACCAAACATTATATTGCATGAATCTAAATCAGTCTTTCCTTTTTATCTTCTCAATATACTCTTGAGAATGAGTCATGTGGTTGATACATGACCAGACCTCTTACCAGTATATTCAGCTGTTTGAAGCTAGACCACCTAAACAGAATAAAAAACAATAGGGACTCTATTGATTAAATTGAAACATTAGGGACCAAAAAGACAAAGAACAAGTAATTTAGGGACCACAAGTGTATTTAGTCCAAGAAAAAACTATATTTTGAATTGGAGGAGTTGTAATTTTGATATTAAACGACAAGTGGTATCCAGAGGAAACTTTAGTAAGCTGAAAAACCCATTCAGAATTTGAATATACATTTCCACCTAATGAAGCAACACAAATTATTTAGATTACTAGCCTAGAGAACAATTCCTTCAAAGGGACGCATTACAATCAGTAAGTGGATTTGCAGAATAGCCTAGAGAACAATTCCTTCAAAGGGACGCATTACAATCAGCAAGTGGATTTGCAGAATAGAAGGGCCATTGCAAATTGAGATGAACTAAACCATTGCCAATAGATGTACTAATTACATGAGGGTCTCCAGAATTGCTAAGATTGCCAAACCAGCAGCCCAGACATCATCGTCCAGAACATACTCTGCAGGAGAATGACTCACGCCTCCCCGGCAACGCACAAAGAGCATGCCAACCTGTTGAAATACAGGCAGGCTTTCAGTACGAAGAGAACTACACATCTCAATCTTTATCTAATCAAGAAGAACAAACCTTGGCTATATGAGACATGGCCATCGCATCATGTCCTGCTCCACTCATCAGGACAGGCACATTATCTACATCCTCACCTGCCATTCTCTTTAGAGCAGAGTAAGCGGCAGATTTCAGCTGTGAACTCAATTCAGTATCACAAATCACCGCGTTGGCATCATGCTGAAACGATGACAGCCGGGGTGAGTCATGAGTTACCTTGGCAGTACAAGTAACGCAAGAAGGATAGAAACCTCACACCTTACGTTCAATGATACAAGCAACAGAACGTCGATCACATATTTGGTACATCCTGTTAGACAACTCGTAAATAATAGCCTCTCGTCCCATGTCATCCACTGCACGTATATCTACTGTGAATGTTACCTACATGCAGAAAGATTATTTTTTTAGTCCTGATGAGTAAGTGTACAATTTTAGTATCATATAGAACATTGCCAATTCGTGGCGGTTGTATAGGGCAGCCTAAAGAGATTAAATACTTGCCTGCCCTGGAATGACGTTACTTGCGCTTGGCCAGGTAGATATCTCTCCAACGGTACAGACAAGAGATTTTCCAAGAGATTCCACCTCAATAGCACTGCACTGACCATCGTAGGATAGAAAATCTTTGGGATTTTTACAGAGACTTTCCAATAATAAAATTAATTCTGCAGCAGCAGCCATGGGATCCTGACGCATAGACATGGGGACCGTTCCAGCATGCCCCTGTGAACCTCTCACTGTTACCTGCAAAGTGAATCCATATAATCCACTCGTTTAAATGATAAACATATAAATAAAACAAACAGATATTTGATATGTACTATGGTTGCAGACAGAAAAAAAAGGCTAAGCTTGTAGTCCTCAATTTTTTAGCAAAATATCATTTTCTAAAATTCTTACAATTGCACTCTATGAAAATTGACAGAGAAAAAATGCTAATCAAGGGGATAAATATAATTAGAATTATTCTTGTCCTTAAAAGGAAGAGTTACCTCCAAAATTTCATTCAAACAACAAAATGACGTGATATACAATTTTCTTTATTTTCAACTGGGACTACGTCGAGGAGTAACAACTAGGCAATATAATAAGCAGAAAAAAAGGACAAAACAATGCAAAATTCTACAAAAAAAAAAACAGGCTTGATTGTATATCATTAACTGGTAAATTGTTTGTCATTATATTCAAGAACTCCAGACTGCGAATTAGTCTGGAAAAAAAAAAAAGGCGAAGTTAGCCAAAAGGTCCTTTATATTTGTCAATTGTTTTATAGTGGCAAACATGCTCTGACATGTTTAGCCTAAAATTTATTTGTTTGACTAAATATATATCTAACAACCTTTAAATAAGAAAGCTTAAAGAAAAATGCTTTTTTTTTTAAATCTTTTCTAGTAATTTTCATTTAGTTAGGTTTAAGTTGAACTATCAGCTGTCATATTTCCATATCAAGACGAGGAAAATCATATTTTTACCAATCAAGGGTAAAACAGAAAAGACTGTCGGGCTGTCAGCAAAAAAGGCAGCACCCAAGGTGGTGTACAGCATCCAAAGGCTTGGTTCTAGAACCCATCAAGACAGTGCAGGGCTCACCAGGAATGATCTTTAGCTAAGAGATGTGTTCAAGGGTCCTAACACAAATGCAATTCAGGATTTTTTTGGGTCCAAAAAGTATAAATAAATGTGTTTGATAATCGAATACAATATTGTAAAGATTGTCACAAACAATAAGAGTCGATGTTGAAGACTAGAGCTTTGACAGTGCAAGCTTCTTCGTCCCCAATAAATAGAAGCCAAAAGAGGACATGGAGTAACCTCAACAGAAACTGGAAAATGGCCACAAGAGACCTCCAGAAGCTCAAATGTGAAGATCTGGAGATCATAACAAGTTTTTTTTTTTTTTTTGGGGGGGGGGGGGGGAGGGGGAGGAGGTGGAGATCATAACAAGTTAAGGAGTTACATCAACATCAAAAGGTGTGGAGAAAATTATTTAGACCAAAACTAGGAAAGAACGTATAAACATAGGTGGATACAGATTGGTCATTGGTGTAAACATAAATTAAAACCCAAGAGGTTTGCCTTGTACCTGATATGTGCAACAGGCTAACTCGAACCAGGTTATTACCTTGTAGCTTGTAGAGTCCTGAGGAAATAATTCCTGAGGGTCGCTCTTGCTCTCCTATTCTGAGGATGGAAGCCATAAAATTCACCTACCTAGCGAGAGTTGGTTCCTTGAGCGGGGGTTATACATTGATGTGCAGTATTAGTGTCATTGAGTGTGAAAATTATAAACTCAGGTTCACAGATTGAATCAGTATGCTGTTTCTCACCCCAAATCCTTGTCTTATTGTAGGATTTTGAGCTTTCATATTGTGATGTCACATCCCTCTAATTTAAATTGTTCTTGTCTTTCTTGGGGGTCAAAATTGGGATTTTCTTCGCTGGAAAACTAAGATCGAAATAATGGATTAGGAGTCAAAGGAAACCTCATATGGATGATACTATGACCTCAGATATGGCTGCATGTATAATTCTGTTTTGTTTCTCTACTCTCCTCATTTTCCCTCCTTCCAGTGTTTCAAATCTCTTATGCATATTCATAGAAAGACGTCGTCAGCTAGTAATTCCAGAACCTATCTGTTTGAATTTTGAGCTTTCATACCATGATGTCACACCAGTCTAATTTGTTTGAATTGTTCTTTGATTTGGAATTTCTTTGTTGGAAGAAGAAGAAGAAATTATGGATTACAAGTTGAAGTAACCTTTAGATGACTGATACTATTTTCCCTCCTCACAATGTTGACATTCTCATCTCCTTTACATTTATGTCGCTTGTGTGGACTGAATTTCAGAAGGTAAGTAGCTAGATTCATAAAAAGACGTCAGTAGTTATTGATTCCTGATTTTAAGTGTGATACTCTTTTGAATTTTAAGTCATCACCATTCCCCTTGACTTTGATTTCCTTTTCAATTGATTTATGTTTATTATGTTAATTATATTCTATTTCAGTTGCGGTCCTGATATTACACTTTTGTTTTCTTCATTGGCATCCTAATATATTAGCAGGAAAATATAGATACATGTATATAAAATCCAAAAAAAATTATAAATTCATAGGCACTCTATGGGACCTCTGGCTGTGAGTAAATTTCAAGCAAAGGCCCACTCACACCCTTGTTCTCGCTTTTGATTGGACCCTTGTCTCCACTCTGAGTGACATAGGCAGGGAGGTTATCATCTTCTTCACCCGCAAAGACTACTAAGTTGCACGTAATAAGGTATCACCAAAATTCTCGCAAAACTAAACATATTAAATGTGATAACAAATCAGGTTATGAACCAGAATACACGGATCCAATAATGATGGAACTGATAAATTTGAAAATGCTGGTTGTGATGCCATAAGAATCACAAATGAAATTGTTTTCTAAACCGACTGCTTAAAACTACAGGAAAATAAGAGGTAGCTTACTAAGCTAATAGCCACTCCAGCACAAATGAATCAAAGCAGAAGCTGTCCTACATTTGAACTTTTATCCTAGAGTTCATGCATCTATAACCTTCTTTTCCTATGATTACGCCACACCAAGTGAGAAGAATTTTTTTAGCTGTGCTGGATTAATGATAACTACCTTTAGTCGAGTCTGTCCAGCAATGCCTTCCACCACACCAAGAGGAAGACCAGCTGATTCTAGAACAGGTCCCTGTTCAATGTGAACCTGCAGCATGCAATTAAAATAAGAGCAGAATGAGCATACCGCTAATCATAAATTTACCTGCTAAATTTCTTAGTTTTGTAAATGCACTCAAATATGATAATTATAGATTTAGGTACCTCAATGTAACCCCAAACAGATTCTGGATCATACTTGAGGTGCAATAAGTTTTCCTCATTAGTTTCTATAGAATTCTCCTTCAAAACCTGTTGGACTGTCAACCCACTGAACAATGTTTATGGATAAATGTAACGATAATTGACAGAGGTAAAAATGGATATAAGCTTTGAGTTACTAATGGAAACCTCTTATCGCGAATGTGCAATGCCGATACAGGTAACACACCAGCAATAGCTGCACTTCCTAGAAAGGTAGATTGAAACCTAACTCCTTCCTCATCACTGAAAGCAATCACCTGCAAGGTTCAAAGGGCCAGCAGGACAACAAGAATTCATCTTCATACTTAGCAAAAGACTGCAACTGATTCCATTTTCAACTTTTAAATTAGCAATTAATGAAGACCCCACAACAAATAACACTGATAATAGCCATAATAATACGAGAGAAATACTGTTCATACTTTTCCATTAAAGTTTGAGGTGGTTCTGCTGCAACATGGCAGATGATTGTTAAGTCAATTAGTTTGTGAGTTTGTGAACAAGGATTAACTGTCCAATCATTCCATTCCATCAAATTTTGCAATCCATTTACTTCACTAAGGTAAATGAATAGTATAACTTCTTGCAAAGTATTAACACCATGTGTGCAGTTATAAAATTGTAGAATTTTCTTAACTCTCAGGCAACCCAGTTACTTAAAAGTACACTCCCAGATAATTAAAACTTTGACATCACTTCTGACTCACATGGCAATAGCAATCCATAAATGACGCAATATTGCAATGCATCACTCAACCAACTTTTCTAGAGCAATAACTATGGTAAAGTGGGTTCTGACCTCAACCGGGCGCCTTAGTTTCTTTAACCTCCCTGTGATGTTCAAAACCTTCAATGCGGATAAGGTAGAAAGTATACCTAGAGAACCGTCAAAAATTCCAGCATCAATGACTGTGTCCTGTTAAAAACCCACCACAATCAACTATCAGTTTGTATTCGTAATACTGCCAGAAATTTGGTAAACAAAACCTAACATAAAAATGGTCGAAAATTAGATTGCTTCACCAAATGAGAACCAATTAGCAAAGCCTTGCCATTTGTTTGCATTCCTTCAGTTCGACCATGCACATTGCCCATTTGGTCCATCCACCTGGAAATCAAAAACAGTGTCAGTTGATCCCACCAGTGAGGGCCTATTGGGGTGGTCTCTCGGCGCTCTCTTTTGCCCCCACCCCTTCTTTTTAATAGGGAAAAAAAAAAAAGTGTCAGTTGAGCTTCTTCTGAAACACGACAATAAAGTAGCAATAAGTAGGCAGCTCACGTTGTCAAACCAGCATCCTCCATCCATGTACAAATAAGATTTGCTGCTCTGATAGAACCAGGGCTCAGGAACGTCCTTTCAAGATAGCCATCAGCATCACTAACCTGCCAATGCAGACAGCAAAATTACCAGTCACAAAAAACTACTTTTGGATCTATAATACAGATGAGAACATTTTTTAACAAAGCATATATAATAGGATAATTGAAACTTAATTGCATGTTAGACCGCATGATGTCCTATGCACCAAAATACTCAATGATCAGTTTTTGATACATAGAATCTAATTCCATTAATAATTATGAACTATAATAGTGGGCACCAATCTATTCCCCCACTAAATGTAGATAGACTCCTGAAAATTCAATCACCAAGACCTTTAAGATTGCACTCTTTGTAGTCCTAGAACTAGAACTCACCCGACAACCTGTGAGAAAATCCAAAAGTTGATCTGTAACATGCACTTGGTACTTGCTCGAGCAACTCAAAATCCTATAGTGGTGTTGATTCAACCATGACTATTGTTTCATGTTGTTCTCATTCCCTTGCTCCCGCCATGGTGGCTGCTGATATCTCATCTCGGTGACTGCTGATATCTCATCTCGGTCAAGTGGGGAGTGAGGGCTTAGGAAACCCTCTCTGTCACTTTGATTAATTCACAACATTATGTTTGTGTTAAAACGAAATGTCTCATCCAATCATATTCTATGATGTGGCCTACATAATTACCCCTCCACTCCTATACTAGCCACCACTTATTTAACTATTCTTTTCAAAAATCAGTTTTTATCATCTTCTAACTTTTCATAATTCTCTTTCTTGCTTTCAAAATGATGTTTATTTTTTATTTTTTATTTTTTTGGGGGGGGGGGGGGGGTTACCAAGATACATAGGTACCGGTATCACATATCACATATCAGAGATACCGGTACCTCCTCCTAAAACTTGAAATTTTAAAATGAAACAATGAGGAGCCTTTACTTCTTGAGAATTCCTCTTTGGATGATGTAAATGGAAAATAATAAGACCTAATTGTTGGGATTTGGACCTTGGAATGGTCCTGTAGTTAATATGTATACAGGTTATGTGTTGGGTAGTGCTCCGGTACAAAAGGGACTCTGCCCAAGAGCTCCGTTTTGGTTATGATCCTGGTGAATGGGGTGTAACAACGTAGTATCGGGTTATACGGTACTCACGTGTACTTTCGCGGGTTGATGAGTGACCAACGGGTTAAACAAGGACCCTCGGATTTTAGGACGTCATAAAGTTTCGCGCGAATTGATTTTTGAGTCAAATTTAGTTTCGAAGGCATGCAAGCTTGATAAGGGTAACTAGATAGGTTTTTTTTTTTAAAATTAGGATAGAATAAAGTTACAATGGAATCTCAGAGGTCGCGAAACCTTAGACTAGGCATTCGACTAATATAGTGGTCCAGACGGGTGAGATGGTAAGTTTAGTGTTTCGAATACTTTATTCTTTAAAAGATCAAGAATGGTTATTAATTGAGATATTGATGATTCAAAGTGAATTTAAAGTGTTCCAAGATCACTTCAAATGGTTTTGGAGGCTTGAACTTGAAGAAAAGAAGTTTGGAATTGTTTCAAGGCTTAAAATACATTTTGGAGAGAATTCAGGTAAGAAGGAATTTGACACTGTTTCAATATTTTGGCTATAAATTCTTACATTTATGTCCGATTGAGCTGATTCTTGCTACATTGGAAAGAAGACTACAAGGTCCACAAAAGTGTATTTGAAGAAAATTCCGTGAGTCGACCTCCAACTAGGTCAAAATTGAGCTGAAAGTTTAGGGCTGAAAGTCACAAGAATCTGGACGAAAAAAAATGTGTGTCCAAACACACATGCAAACTTAGTCACAATCAGTTTTGCACTATTAACCTAATTTTGGCACTATTTAAACCCTAGGGAATTAGTTTTAGGGTTTCTTTACACGAGTTTCAACCCTAAGGAGTCTAGGAGAGATTCGGAGAGCCAAAAGAGAAGAAAGAAGAGAAGGAAGAGCAGATTGGGCTAGAACAAGAAGAGATCCACATATAGGAAATCACATAAAACACTTTTAAGATCAATTTTCTACGAAATCAAGGTAGGATTTCTTTCACTTTCCTATTCATTGAGGCTAGAGCTATTATGTATGTAATGTTTGACTCAAATCCGTATACATATTATAGAACTACAACTGTTTTGGATTTCTTGCAAAAGAATAATTTATTTTGTTGAAAAAATACCTGATTCACATCCGATGTGCATTTAAAGTCCATAAAGCCTAGATTTTTGAATAATGCCTACTTGAAAATTTCTCTTTGCGATCTTATGCATATTTTATTGAAATTCCTCTTTAAGAATTGTGGAAACTGTGGTTTGTAAGATTTGTGATCTATGTGAAAAACATGATTTAAATATTTTATATTGGTGGACTTGATGAATTAAACGCACTCGAACATATATTCAAACTGCTTTTATGTGTTTTTTACCTTGAGGGGTTTGAAAGTTTGGTTTCTTGCGAAGTACCAAATCATTATTTGTGCACATTGGTTCAAGGTTGAGTTAGTATATTACTCCGGCGAAGATTTTGTTAAATACTGATGCGCCAGTATACGTGCTTCATAAAATAATATGACCCTGCAAGGATTAATTGAATGGTTTGTGTTTGTGGGGTGGACCAGATATATTCGGTGTTTGAATTCTTACTAATCAACCTACATACCTGAGATATTTCTGTTACAAACTTTTTATTTTCTAAATGATCCATTCTATGATGAAATTCCTTTACACGTATCGAAACTTAAAATTGTTATTAATGTCACATGACTTACTTCAAAAATTATCTATGTTTATTTTGGAAAATTGAGACCTACCTATTTTTCTTATATTTGTAAACCTTGTTTAAGTTTGAGAAAGTTTTGCGCTCACTCCTTAATTTAACATTTTTTAGATATTAGTGTTACAGTTGGTACCGGCATAGGTGAACATGTGGATTTGGATTGTGAAGCGGATGAGGATGTGGATCCACTTTTGAGGCCTAGTGGTGGAGGATTTTACTTATTTTAGTATTTCTTTTGATGTTGAGGATAAGCTATGGTTTATTATGATTGAAGTAGCTAGATATAAATTTCTTTTTAAATAATGTTGAGGTGTTTGGGTTGTATGTTTTTTCATGGTTGAATTATTGTTTTAGGATATTTTGAAATTTTTATTTAGATGATGTTGAATATTATTGTTTTGACTCATTGAATGGTACTATTAGTTGTGCTCTCATGATTTTAAAATTTATTAATTAGATCACGCCTGTTTATGAAAATGGGGAGTGACAATGACTCCCTGGAACAAATAATTGATAACTAAGCTTCTACAACCCCACACCGAATCCACTTTGGTTGATTGGGGGAGAGTCTACTTGATAAAGGATAGAAGCTTTTGGGATATCACAATATCCAGATATTGCTTCTCATCTTGGAGGAAAATCTTTAGGCTTAGGAATGATGTCAAGCCATTCTTCAGGCACAAGCAGGGAATGGTAGTGCTACTTGTGTTATGCTTTCTGGTTTCCCAATGGCTTTATCCTTTCAAACATCAACTAAACAGTGCTTGATCTATGACTCTGGCCTTCCTAGAATGCCAAAGGTTAGCAGTGTAATTCAAGCAAACAAATGGGTAAGGCCTACTCCTTATACTCTATATGATGGAATTGATCAGTACAGACCAGTTCATATGATTCATGATGAGTCTAACACGATGTATTGCCTTGGAATCCCTCCCCAACTGGGGTCTTCTCTACCAGGACAACGGGGAAAGTACCAAGACAACATTAAACTTTTGTGGATTGGAATCCTTTTGTTTGACTACCCAAGCCTGTATTGATCCCTTGTGCCTCCTTTATGCTGTGGTTAGCTATTCATAAGACGTTTAAGAACTCAAGACCAGCTGCTTAAAATTGGACTCCTCCAACCTATTAGTTGTTTTTTTTTTGTTTTTTTTTATTTTTTTGTGTGTAGATCTCATGTACAGTCCCAAGATCACCTGTTCTTCAACTTATTCTTCACCTACATGATATGGTATTTTATTCTAAAGAAGTGTGATATCAAGTGGCAACAATATTCCTAGTAGAAACTGTCCTGTGGGCCATGATGTATGCAAAAGGTTCCTCTTTGGATGCTTTTTTACTGATATTTCCTCTCGATACGCAGTTTACTATATTTGGTTGGAGAGAAATGTCATGTTGTACACAAAACCACTGCATAGATGTATGCACTATTGCCAAGGAGATTTTAGACCATATCAGATGCAAGATTGCAGGCATGTGGGGTTTCAACACTTCGGGAAGGAACGTCCACCTTGAAATACAATGGCAGCAACTCAACTGTTCATTTTATTGATCTTTGTTTGATGTTTTTTTTTTTTGCAGTATTCTAAATTGGTTTGGTAAATTGCTGCTCTTTGTGAAGTGCTGGGAAGCAATCTTCCATACCAGAAGTGTCTCAATCCAATGGTTTTTTCTGTGGTTCTCTCTTGTATTTCCTAAAGAAGGTTGTGTGCATCGTAGGCCATGCCAAGTGAAGCGGCAAATAATGTTTTATACACTACCATACTTCGACTGCATTTCCACCTTTCTCTATCTTTATATCTTTCTCTCCACACACACACACACACACACACACACACACACACACACACACACATATATATATATATATATAAAAATGGAAAAGAGAATGCACTTAGTTTCCAAATCTCCCCATAGATTTCATGATACAACATAGGTAATATAATTTAGTGACAACAATATTATATAATGGAGTCAAACTTGATACCTTCCCTAGCTCATTTAGTCTTGTCACTGCCTCATCCCTTAAGAGCTCTGGAAATAAATTACTTCTTGTCACTTCTATACCTTCGACACCTAATGAAATCATAGAGCTTGGGCGTGTTAAATCTTCGTCCATTCTTGCAATCAAAGAAATTTTCATTCACTGCAATTCTATGTGGTTATCTTTCAGGATTACTGGGACATAATAGTTTGTCAATCCAACAACCATAAGAATGACACCTCAGTGATATATAGCACTTGAGGGCATCATTACTTGCTCATGGTGGGTACCTATAAAACCATGAGTTCCTCGTACACCATTTAAGGAGGGGAAAAAAGCGCTTATAATTTCCCACTAGTTTCAACACTGCCCCTGCCATATCTTTCAGGATGAATGAACTAGGATGCACTGATTTGTTTTAATCATCATTTATGCTAACACGCATCCTGTATTTTTAGTTGTTTCATATGCATAGGAAAACTAATAATTTCTTCAAAATTTGTAGTAAAACAAACACAACAATGTGTACATTTATATCCAAATACTAAAAAATAGAAAAGGAAAAAAGTGAAATTTACATATCAGATTAATTAAATAAAAAGAATTCACTTTTATTTCTCGAAAACTCAAAGTCATCCTATTCCTATACTGATACAGGTTGACGAGCACAGAGCTGTGTTAATAACTAAATGCAATATCATATCATGCACATGAAAATAAAAGAATAATGAAAATTATCATAATTGCTAATCATAATACTAGCAATAAGGAAATTACTATTCAACAATGATATCAACAAAACGAAATAAACCTCACATTTGTAGTGGAAATTGAATAGGCTAAAAAGGGTAGAAAAATAATCTAAAAGGGTCTATAACAAACTAAAAACGAATTCTCGCAACCCAACAATTATAAAACCAAAAAAGACAAGACAAGAAATTACCAGAGGAGATGTTTGAAGAAGCAATGGCTGATAACACAGTCAGTCTAAAAAAGAAACACAAGGTTAACGCATGTTTGACGATCGTATGAACCTTGAAGGGTCTGTGGCTTGTAGAAGAGTAATGCAGAGACGCCATGGCTGCGAGCTTGCAGTCAGATAAGCAAGCAAGCAACTAGGCCACGCAACTCTGTGTGTGCGCCTTTCTGGTAATTGCTGCCAACTTGTTGCTGTGTTCACGCTTGTGAGTTTTGTGGCTCTAGACTGTTTAGGATGTGGGCCCCAAAAACTCTGGGCCATAGGCAAGTAGGAATGAGAGTGGATCAGGGCGAGATGAAACAATAGTCTCCATCCGTATCCTTTTTAAAAATATTCTTTTTCGGTCCACTCCGGTTAGTCTCCGGGAATTTTAGGATTTGTTTGGTTTGCATCTCAAAATATAATATTTGAAATTAATTTTTGAAAAGAATTTTAAAAAAGTATTTTTTGAGAAGAGTTTTAAAAAAAAAAATTGATATTTTTATATTACAAAACATGTTTGGTTATATGATTTTGAAAATAGTTTTAAAGAACAGAAAATAGTAAAATATGTTTGGACAATGATCTACAAAATTAATTTTTAACTTATCACTTTTGACCAAAAAAAAATTATCACCACAAATCCTTTCTCTCCAGTCAGGCATCACGTCTTCTGGAACTGTAAACCCCCACATTCTTATCGTTATATAGTAACGTAATTATGTTTTTCTGAAATGCTAATGTGGGTAATGATGTACGCATGAATTATGTAGATTGTAAGAGTAAAAATAAACATGTTAGGTGAGGTAATAGAGTATGTATTGGAAGTTAAGAAGTATTCCGGAGTTCAAACACATTTTAGATAAAATTTGGGTAGAAAGAATTTTGGACACTGTCTAGTATTTGGACCATAACTTTTTATCCTGATGTCCATTTGAGCTGAAATTTTTACAGTAGATACTAGACTTCCAGGGTTACAAAAGTGTATTTCATGAAAATTTTTCAAATCAACCTCTAAATAGGCCAAATGTGAAAGTCTGTTCGAACGACAGTTCGTTCCAGTACTTTTGTCTGATGGAAAAACAAAAGTACTGGGAGCAACTAACGTTCGAATACCAATGAAGTTTGAACGTGAATCACGAATCAGAACATCATATTTACGTCGGTTGGACTCTTTTCTCACCCTATAAATACATAAGGCCGCCTCCCTTAGCCCCAATACAACATTTCTAACCCTAGAGAACCTTAGAGAACAAGAAAGAATGGGAGAAACACAAGATCAAGAAAGATTTGCACATTGAAGAGGATCAAAACTTCAAGTTTTTCAAAAGCACTAAGGAAGAAGAAAAGTAGGGGTTTCTTCCACTCTTGTTAATTGATATTAGGGCTTATATATATACATGTTTTGACTCTAAATTTTATATATATGTATTGGAATCCTTGTTTCTTGATATTCTTGCAAATCTTACCATGCTTTGATAGAAGTTATAGCTTGATAGCCATAAAACATTTGTTCTTGACATCCAAACTCTACTTTTTCAAGAAGTATGGATTTTTCTTCTTGATATTCATTTGTTCTTGATTTCAAAACTTGATATTCTTATGTTCTTGATTTCAAAACTTGATATTCATTTGTTCTTGATATCAAAACTTGATATTCATTTGGTCTTGATTGAAAAACTCTAGTGTTTTGTTTGGAACAATTAAATTATATCTTTTGATGATCTCTTGCTTATTTTTCTTGAGTTGTTATATTGGAAAAATACCTATGAAATTGGAGATTTTTGAGATACTTGTGATTTGAGAAATTGGTTGGTATTGTATCTCTTGTGTGGTTGTTTGGATGAACATGGGTGACTATTAACCGGATATCGTAGAGTGGTGTAGATGCGTTTCTTACTCCGTGCGGGTTTGAATTTTTCCTACCACTCATAGTGGGGTTGGTGCCTTGCGAGGACCAAACCATTATTCGTTCACGTGGTACTGAGGCTGAGGGTTAGTATACTATTCTTAGGTTGGATTCGTCACTGCCAATGCGTTGGTATATCCTTGCGATGATGGGTGTGTGAGTGTGGGCTAGGATATTATCAATGTGTGTATTAATGCGAAATCTTACTTCATACATGAGATACAAGTACATATACAGATATACAAGTTTGGTTAATGATACAAATTGGGGATATAAATCCAAATGTGGGCTAAATGGTTTATTGTTGGAAACAGTTTAATGTTGGAATAGTTTCTTGTTTGGAAATTGGTTTCACTCTTCATTTACTTTATTGATATTGCTTAAACTTGAGATCGGTTGAACTGTCACTGTTTTCTTTCTAAATTTATATATGATATTTGTGAAATGAGACCGACTTGTTTTATATATTTTCAAAACCTGTTCGAGTTTGGGAGGATTTTCCTACAGAGCTTAGTGCTCACCCCCTACAAACAATATCTATTCTCAGATTTCGATTTTGAGGAAGAACTCGGAGTTGATGAGTAGGTAGCTTGGGAAGCTCAATTGGATGGAAGCGTGGATCCCGAGAGGAATGTCTAAAGTTGCTCTCTTTATGTCCTAAGTAAGGAGATGCATTTTGAAACAATGTATGAATGATATTTTGTTTATTCCACTGCAAGATTAAGTTTGATTTTTGGATGTAATGGTCATAGTTTGGCATATTCTTTTGGATGATGATGTAGATATTATATATGATGAATGAAATTTTCT
The DNA here is from genome assembly GCA_951799425.1 of Ilex aquifolium. Taxonomy (NCBI): domain Eukaryota; kingdom Viridiplantae; phylum Streptophyta; class Magnoliopsida; order Aquifoliales; family Aquifoliaceae; genus Ilex; species Ilex aquifolium. The sequence goes on from OX637392.1 coordinate 31,679,324, forward strand.
TAATTTATGGATTTTACTAATTGCTCTCATGATATGAATGATTATAGATAGTAATGTCTTCCAAGGTGGATTTTGGGGCGTTACAGGAGCCTTCTCTCCCTCTCTCTCCTATCTCCATTATCTTCTCACACAACAGTTCTCTTTCTCCTCTCTTCATTAGCAGCATTTTCTCTCTCTCTCTCTCTCTCTCTCTCTCTCTCTCTCTCTCTCTCTCCCCATTATCTTCTCACACAACACAAACATACACACACAACATGTAACGTCCCGGTTTCCCGGATCCGTTACTTGATTAAATCAATCGATCACAATAAACCACAAAAAATCTCCGAATACAGGGGCCAAAGCTCTAATTGCCTCAATAAATTTATAATCACAATTTTGATATCCAAATACCAATAAAAGTTAAAAAATTATATCAAGATTCGTCTGTCTTTGATTCCTCAAATATCAACTCTGGTTCTTCCCTCCGAGATAAACCTGAAAAAAATATTAAAGGCGGGGAAGTATACAATATGAAAGGAAACAATATGCTCAACGATAAAAGAATATGAATGATCAAATACCAAATAATTCAACCGATAGACAATCATAGGTAAAAGAATCAAGAATCCAATTCGATAAGTCACATAGCTCAATTTCAATCAAGCGTAGTCTTATACTCGGGTCCTCTTGGTGACATGACAAGTGACACTTGGGCATTTAAAATTCATACTCATATCGAACCATTACACCCCCCAAGGCTGTAATCACAATCGCACCCCGCAGGGCCATAATCACGTTTCACCAATTATGCCTCCAAGTTCACTTCGTACATGTACCAATCAATCCCAAAGTATTTAGCCCAACGTACAGGCCAACCGATAACATTAACAGAATTTCGTATCAATCAGAATAATCAATAGGAATACAAATTTTAGATAACGAAAGGACACTCTTTGTAAAGAGATTTAAAAGACAGGAGCATATTGTATACTACCCCGTACCTCAAATCCATCAATAACTTTAATAGATGCGAAATTCGAAATACTGCGAATGAAATAGTCAACTTTGATAGCGATCTAAAATAAAATCACTGCTCAATTTTTGACCCCAATATCTCATGAATTTTTTTTTCTCTCTCTCCATCTTTCTCTTCCTTCCTTCCTCTATCTCTCCTGTGCGTTTTTGCTTGGCTTGAGCTTGGCTATTTATAGCCAAAGCCCAGCCCCATGATATCATGGCTTACACCATGTAGCTTGCCTCACTTGGACAGCCGTCCAATCCTTTACCATTCTTCTTTTTTTTTTTTTGTTGCACGTTTCCAAATCAAAAAAAATCTAGAATAGGATTTTGTCCTTTCACAGACACACACACACACACACACACACACACACATATATATATGTATATATATATAGATTTTTATATGTTCATTCATTATATGATTACAAAATTTGACCTAAATTATAGTCATTTGAATTATTTTTTTGCGTGAAGAGTCTATATTTGAGGTTCATTTGTTCCTAAAAAAAAAAATATAAATAAAGATTCATGATGACCTAATTAGCGTGTCAGTGATTAATTAATATACGGGTCGTCACACAACAAACACACACCCACACATACAACAAACACACACACACAACCATCGCACAATACACATATATATATACATATATGAACATAGATTTGTATATATACACAAATCTATACAGATCTGTTGCAGAGAGAGAGAGGAGATGACACTAGAATTAACGTTGGAGCCAACATCGGAGCAAACTCAAATCTGAACCCAAATATGCATGTGTGTTTCCTTTGGTCTAGTTTTCGCCGGAGTGTGGAGAGAGAGAGAGAGAGAGAGCAAAAAAAATAGAGAAAGGCAATAAAAAAAACTTTTTTTATAGTTGGATATGTTTTGCTGCTAAGAAGGTTTAAAGGGGAGACCTCATTAATGAAGAATTGGGATGTTCTATGTGTTCTCGTGTTTCCCTTTTTTTGTCTACAAAACACAGAAAACAAGCCTAGCTTGTTTTTCATTTTTTATTTTTTACATCCATCTTTTCCCAAAAATTGGAGAACAAAAACCCAAACCAAACAAGTTTATCTTATTTTTTAGAAATTTGAGATCAAAAAACTGTTTTCAAATTTCAAACCAAATAGACCCTTAATATTTGTCCCTGTCTCGCAGGTAAATTTTGATTTCATCTCTGTCTCTGTTATTGTTCTTATCCATAATAATTAATCTTTATGATTTTAATAAAAAAAATATATAAAACCTCACAAATGGAATAAAAAATTATTAAACTTTAGTATTTAATGCAAATATTATTTTTGATGTTTAGAGTAAATATTTAACACATATGCTATCACTGACACATGATATTTAATTGATACCACTTATTAATCGTTACAAATAATTAAAATAATGAACTTGTTTTAATTAAATGTGGTAGTCGATAGATTTAATGATTATTGATTGGTTTTTTTTTATTATTATTGATTGGTTCATTGAACGTATTCGGTAGTTTTAAATTAAATTATAAATTATGTATAAAAAATGACGTGTTATTATTTGAAAGGGCTCAAAATGACTGCGTATGTGTTTGGCGTATTTTCGGATTACGGGAGAGTCAAAATTTGGTTGGACTTAAGATCCAAAACACGTACGACCTTACCTACTTGAATTAGTGTGAGTTTCTAAAATCATGACTATTCGGGCGATTATAGCGTGACATAAGGCTACCTCTGAATTCTTTTTTGTGCCTTAGGGTTCAAGGACTTTAAATAATTTCACAACTAATAGCATAATGGACTAAAATGTAGAAAGAAAAAATGGAATGTAAAGCAACAGATAAACTATTTCTGGAAGATAAAATGAATATTATACTTAACATTAAATGAAAGCAGTAAAGATCTTCGGAGTGATGAATTACAGGAGAGAGTAAAATTGCTCGAAAATAAGAAACAAGTAACTAAAAAAGAGGTTAACTCTGTGTAGAGTTTGTTGTGTTTGATCGTGGATCCCCTCTCTATTGCCTTGCTTTGGTTATTCATAGGGATGACCTTCAACCGTCACAGCCAACTTTTTCGGCCATAACTATAATCATGGCCTTTTCCTCGAGACATGCAGACGTGCGTTGAATCATCTCTAATTGATGGCTCATGATGTCACGTCTCCCTGCTTCTCAGGATTCTCAAAGTCCCACTTCCTTAACCGCTCTATCAAGTATGGACTCTCACAAACTCTTTTATGAGTGTTGGATCTCTTCAACGTGTCACCTTCATATTTAACTATTTTTGGGTGTAAATAGTATGATTAGACTATTTAATGAAGACACATCATAAATCACGTGATGGAAGGCCACATGGTAAATAGGCACATGAACAAAGGTAGAGTACCTCTGCTAGAACTAGAAAACCACGTGGCTTATAAGCACGTGACCAAATAGAATGCCTCTGCAAAGGCTAGGGATCATCCAACCAAGTGTTGACCCTATATTTGATTAAGTAAGGTTTTGATGATAATAAACATTCTTATATTACTAATCATCTTTGGACGAGTTTGGTTTGTAAAGCATTGTACGAGATTTATGAGAAAAGCTTCAATGAGTAATGTACTACATTGAATACAAAGAGTCAAAATAGAATATGTGCATGAGTTAAATTCTCAATTGGATAATAAAAGATGCAAAAAAATGAAGAGAATTAGCATTGGTAAATCAGTTGATTGAAGACGAGAAGAATTGGATGGAATGAGCATGAAAAGCTTAAGCAACAACCTCGTCAGTTTGATCATTGTAAATGGAGAACGTGAAGAGGTTAATGATCTTACTTATACGATCATTGTTAAATTTAGGAAGATAATTATGTTTCTTGAGAAGAAGAGTTGAAGGATTAAGATAAAGGAGTGAAAGAAATAAGTCAAGTAGAAAGAATATTTAAATTAGTCAATTTGACATAGTATCGATTATGTCAACTCAACGTTCTACTTTGATGTCTAATTAACTTGATTCTTGTCGATTTAGAAAGAAGACTTCAAGATCTACAAGTTTGTGTGAAATAATAATTTTCAGATTTTGAATGTCTTCGAGGTGAAAAATGACATAGAAGTTGAAGGTAACGCATAGATGCTAACAGTAAGAAGAAATAGACATATTTTCAATAATTTGGACATAAATTTTTACTCCAATATCTAAATGACCTGATTCAAAAAGATTAACAAATTAGACTTCAAGGGCTAGAACTTTGTATGAAATTGATTTTGTCAGATTCAAACGTTTAGGGCCAAAATGGGCTTGGAAGTTGAGGGTTGTGCACAACACTCGACAACCAAAAAAGAGATTCGAAATTCCAAATGAGGAATCCAAAATTCCGGATACAACTCTAGAAAAACATGAAGCGTTCCAGAAGCCTATCTAAAATTTCGGAAGGCCTTCCGGATGCGTCTGTTGGAGCTTCTAACGACTAGTTTTTTCCCAAATTTTCTTGTGCATTTTTGTAAACTCCCACATGTTTATCTTAATATAGTGACATAATTATTTTGTATTACTTATATATGTTGATAATAATAGATTTCAGCTTGGGCCGCCCATCCAAAACCCAGAACACCCAATGGGCCCCCTTGGTTACGAGGTAGCCCAAATGGCCAATCCACAGCCTGCCCACCCCACCATAGGAATAGGTTACAACCCAAGGAAGGGAGTCCAACGATGCCTAGCTCAATATATGCCTGCTCAGCCACATCAAGCTCGGCAGAGATCAGCCTGGGAACAAGGAGCTCGGTATTCGTTAAGATCCCGAGCATCTCCAGTTGAGCCACTTGTCCAGGGGACAGGGGGGCAACCTCCTAACAAACATGCACTCCCTGATAAAGGGAATATTTGTACACAATTACACATACCGTTTTAGGGATCGTGGGCACAACTTGCGTCATGGTGGCAGACACCACTACAAGACAAAATAAGAGGGGACCACAGAATCAGTTAAGGAAATGAAGGAATCGCAAAAAACCCTAGATGGCCACATGTATAAATAGAATGCAAATGCACTGTATAAGGGGGTTACACAAACAAAAAAATATATATATTCACAGTATACTGTATACAAAGGCTCTAAGCCAAGAAACTCTCTGTAATCTTCTTCTTCAAGCAATATAAACTCCAAGGAGCAAGAGTCTCCATTACAGTGGATGTAGCCTTAATCCCTCGGCTAGGGTGAACCACTTACGTCTTGTTTACGACCCAACATCACCAGCTTACTTCCTTACTAACCCAAATATTCACACCGCCCTCACTGGGCCTTGCACAATCGTTGTTGTGCACTTGGGCTAAGAAATTTCGAGCACCATCAGCTTGGCGTCGTCTGTGGAAACGATTTTCATCGTTTTCTTCGAGTTTTCCTCATACCTCTATTGGTTTGATGGTTTCAACTCGAAACATGAGCAAGTCTCACACAAATTTCAAGCCTCGCAGAACCTAACAGAGAGCTTCCCCACCCCAACAGTGGACTTTGAGAACTACCCACCGGTAGCAGACCCTCCTCCTCTCAACGAGTTGGAGACATATCGCCGGACCACGATTTCAGCTTATGAAGCAGAACCAGGACTTGGTGACGTGGATACATGCACACCACCTCCCACAGGCACCGCCTATACAGCTTGTGCCACCTCCACCCCAACTCAAAATGACATTCCTCAACATGATCGCCAGATACCACCTAATGGAGTCACGGACCTCCACGAGCACAACCATTCTGGGGAAAACCAGTTTTGGGAGCAAAGATTCTGCGAGATCCAGTAAGAGCTGGGAAACATGAAGGAAGTAGTAAAAGGGAAAATGTCTATCACCATGGATGTCTTGGTTTAGCAAACCGAATCGCCCTTCACCACTGAGATCCTTCATTTTTCCCTGCCCCATAAGTTCTGGATGCCGCAGGTAGAGGCGTTCGATGGAACTAAGGATCCAGTGGATCACTTAAACTCGTATAAAAACCAAATGGAGCTTCATGGGTATCTAGACCCTATTCAATGTCGAGCTTTCACCATAACCCTTAAGGGGTCGGCGATAGCTTAGTTCAAAAAATTGCAGCCATCATCGATCTCTTATTTTTGAGAACTGTTCATACAGTTTGTATCTCATTTCATCAGAGCCTGGACTTATAGGAAGTTGTCTTACCATCTTTTGAGCATTAGACAGTGACCTAACGAGTCCCTTCGGAGCTACGTGCAATTTTTTAATCAGGAATATTTGAATGTAGAAAGTGTAGATGACAAGTTCGCCTTGACTACTTTCATATCGGAGCTCGGCCTCCAGTCAAAGGACCTCCTATTTTCAATTGCCAAGAACCCTCAAGCAACCATAGCCGAGGTGCTTGCTAAAGCCGAGAAGTATATTAACAGCGAGGAGGCCCTTCGCTTGAAGGGAGGATCGTCGTCAATAGGTGAAGGAGAGAAGAAAAAGAGAGAGAGCAGTCCGAGAAAAGAAAGGAGACAAGATCGGTCCCCAAGGAGATAACGGTCCCCCAGAAAGGACAGAGAACCTTCCCCAAAATGGAGGGGTAATGCCAAGGACCGCCTCGATCCCTCGCCCCAGGAATTGCAACTAAGATATGTACCAACTTGGTTTACACCCCTAAACGCCTCCATTTCTCAGGTCCTCCATGAGGTCCAGAATGAGAGATTTATTAGGTGGCCACCACAGATGAAGTCTGATCCCAAGAGGTGTGACCCCACTAAATACTACAACTTTCACAAGGATATAGGCCATGAGATTGACGATTGTATCTAGCTGAAGAAAGAAATAGAATACCTAATCCAGAGGGGCCACTTACGGCACTACGTGGCAAATGAAGAGAGAGAACGAAATGATAGTGAGAGAGACGATTGAGCTGCCATACCACCCCCACAACAGCACCAGCAAGCCCTTGGGGAGATCATAGTCATCTCAGGTGGTTTCACACGGTTCTGCCACTTTTGCCTTTTTCCTTTGTTTTTCATTTTCAATCCATTCAACTCCATTCCAACCTCATCCAACACATGCATAATGAAAGTTTTCATACTATACAAGGTTAAAAACAACTCTATTACATTTAATTCCAAAATTTTACACACCAAAAACTAAGTTTTCATAATGTTTTACAAAAACTTGAACAAAGCCACATTTCGGCCTTCTTCATCCTTGGGGCTCGAAATGGGAGCCATCCACCGGTGTGAACCCCGCACCTGAAATGTTTTTCCTACGAAGGGTAAGCCACGCTCAATAGGGTATCTCCTAAAGAGGCTACTCCCCAACCTATATGCATATGAAATGTTCACATGCCACAAATCAACAATTCATAACATTCCAATTTAGAATATGCATTCCATGTTGGAATCTACCATGCCATGTCATGAAATGAGATGAGACTCACTCACGCACATCATCCCGAGCCCTTCCCGGCTCCTCAACACATGCAAATGCTAATGTGTAATGAATCCGTCAATTGACGAAATTACATCCAATGATTGTTTGAAATAAAAGTTATGTATTTATAAAACCAAATCATTGTGGATGTTACCCATTGAATGGGTGTTTTATAAACAAAATCTTGTGTCTTTGTTGGGCAACAGATTTTGGTATCACAACAGCCGGTTCCGTACACCGACACACTTTTCTGGAATTTCACCTCAGGGGAGTGTGTGAACCAAGTAGCCGGGTTTTGCACCCGAGGGAGAGTCTAGCCCTTCTTGCTATACCCGACACAGATTTTCCATGCATGCAACCGTGCGACTCAGTCGGATCTTCAACCCAACTTTCCCCGAGCCCACCATCAACCACCAAGTATGGTGTTTGATTAAACCATGCACCTATACATCCACACTCATGACTTATGCCCATGAATGTGATGTCAATATCATGTCCAATATGCATTAATGCCAAATGAGCAATTCAACCACATGTCCACATGTTCTATAGCAATTTATATCTTATGCATATAACTACCAAACTTTGTCACAATGTCAACATATCATAAGCACATATCAACATTTCATTTCCCATTGTAATTCATATCTTAAGCATATGATTTCTCTTTCCACACCATTCAAGCACGTTATCACAAATCTCATGCAATTAACACACTTTATTTCATATAGGCATTTATCAAACACCTTCAAGGTACCTAATCATGTAATAACACAATTCAATTCTCAAGGCATAATGTAAACACATAGCATGCCCACAATTCACATAACCCAAGAGTCACATTGGGTCAATTTCACATACCCAATTCTAGAAATCACATTTAGAAACTTCTAATTACCAATCCAACTAGAATTGACCTTTACCCATTTCAACCAATTAACAACAATAGGCAATGATACATGAATCTATATATCCACCCATTTCACCTAAGCATTATAGGTTTGGAATAAACCTTAGTAGGAGGGAACCCTACCTCTTAAAGCGTAAGGAACGACCGTAGGAAGCTTTCAATACCCGATTCAAGCCCAAAGCCCTAGCTCCCAAAAATCCCGTCCTTGGAATCTCGCCCGAACCCGACCTCCTTGGTATGGTTTTGTAGCCCTTGGCGAGGAGAACAACTTTCCCACTTGGCTCGAGTTGATTTGAGCTCTCAATCTCCGTAGATCGTAGAGAGAAGGTGGAGAACCCTAGCTCTTTCCCTCTCTTCTTCTTACGTTGAATGGCTGAAGCAAAATAGGGAGAAAATCTGATTTTCTCCCCTATTTATATTCTCTAAATACTTGGCCCACAATGCGCCACACGGCCCTTCTTTCCCGGGTCCGTTTTCACCCCAAAACGATTAAATTTCGCTCCGATTCCGGTTCAAAATATTTTTATTTTAACTTTCCTTCATTTATTTCCCAAAATTTAAAATTTTATTTAAGATTTCGTTTTTGGGTCACTCGAGGCCCGACCGCCTCGTAAAACGCAAAAAAACCAACTATCTCAAAATTCCACGAAATTTGACAGGGTAACTAGATTTCGCGAGACGAATCCAACGGTGAGGTCCGTTTCATCATCCGAGCTCTAGAAAAATTCAGGTTTGTAACCTGTACCGTAGTGGCAAATTACCGTTTTACCCTTTTTCACAAAAGTTCAAATTTACCCGGGTTTTACAATAACATCTTCTATAATTCCTCGTGAAGTTTTTATTGATCGGTCTGCTAACTGTAGTGTAACACTAGTAGGTTTTAGTTCACTTAATCCTAATTGTGTGTACACCGAATATGGCATCAAATTACAGCTAGCTCCAAGGTCCAGTAAAGCTTGTTCGATTCAGAAATTTTCAATGATGCATGAGACTGTTGGACTTCCTGGATCTTTGTACTTAAGAAGAGTATTATGTTGTATTATAGTACTAACTTGTTCAGTCAGAAATACTTTCTTTGGTGCATTATTTTTTCTTTTTATCGTGCAAAGATCTTTTAAAAACTTAGCGTAAGCTGGAACTCGTTTAATCGCATTCAACAAAGGAATGTTAATCTTAACTTGTTTAAATAGTTCCAAAATCTCAGATTGATCTTTTTCAGATGTAGATTTCTTAATCCTTTGAGGAAAAGGTAAATGAATTGGACATGGTTGATCTTCCTCTTTTTTCAGTTCTGGTTGTTTTTTGGTAGAAAGTTCAGGTTCAAATGGTTCATTAACAGGAATTGACTTACGTTTTTTTTTTTGGAATTTTAGGTTTAATAGTTTTGTCAATGACTTTACCACTTCTTAATGTTGTGATTGTTTGTACTTGACTTTGAGAAGATTCAGAGGATGCAAAATTAGCTTGACTTTGACTTTGCGGATGTTTAGGTTGAGATGAGAATTTTCCCTTTTCTGGAATACTGAGGGATTGAGTCAACTTAGCTAGATGACTCTTGATATCTTCAATACTCTAAGAAGTTTGAGCTTTAAAATCATTAAAAACTTGAGTTGTTTGAGTATTGAAATTCATTTGACTTTGAATAAATTGATTCATAGTATCTTCTAGAGTTCTTTTATGTGGGGGTTGATATTGTTGTTGATTTTGGGACTGTGGTGGACCTTGTGTTTGATTTGTAGATTGTGTATTTCTCCAACTAAAATTTGGATGATTCCTCCATCCTGGATTGTAGGTTTTAGAATATGGGTTCAAACAAGGCTTATTATAAGTTGGAATTGCATTAGATTGTTCAATCAAAACTTCTTTAAATGCAGGTATAGTTGGACACTCTGTTGCAGGATGTCCTGACAACACACCAATTTCGCATATTTGATCAGTAGTAGATACAACAAATGCTTGTTTTATTTTTTTTCATTTCTAAGGCTTCTAATTTTTTAGATAAATTAGCCATTTTAGCTCTTAAATTATCATCTTATTTTAATACATATTTTTCTCTTTCGGATGTAGATGACTTAGTTTCCACTATATTTGAAGAAGTCGAGTCCCACATTTGGGAACTCTCAGAAATAGTATCAAAAAATTAAAATGCTTCTTCAGGATTTTTATTCATAAATTCCCCTTGGGCCATCATTTCAACAAATTGTCGCATTGCAGGTGGAAGAGCATCATAGAAAAACCCAACTAAAGTTCAATTTTCAAATGCATGATGTGGACAGGCTTGGAGAAGACCTTTAAATCTTTCCCAACATTGATAAAAAAAATTTCTTTCTTTTACAGAAAAATTCATTATTTGATGTCTTAGTGTATTAGTACGATGTACAGGAAAAAACTTTTTAAAGAACTCAGTTTGCAAAGCTTGCCAATTTGCGATAGAATTAGCTCTTAAAGTGTTAAGCCACTGTTTTGCTTTATCTTTTAAAGAAAAAGGGAAAAGTTTTAATTTGATAATTTCAGAATTATCTTGCAAAGTTCCACGGACTTCTTCAAATTCATTCATATGAACATAAGGGTTTTCAGTTTCTAAACCATGAAACTGTGGTAATAACTGTATTGTTCCTGGCTTAATATTAATATTTGGAGCGTCTGTTGGAAAAGCAAAACATGACGGAACATTAGTTCGTGTAGGATGTAAATATTTTCTTAATGGTCAGATATTTTGAACTACTTCTTGCTCTTGTTCTTGCCCCCTAGGTACGTTTTGAGCCATACTTAATTTAAATGATTCTTGTGTAGATGAAGATGAAGGAGATGACTGATTTACTGACCCTACTGATGAATGAATAGACATAAACTATTAAAAAGAAAACAAACAATCTATATATATTTATATATTTGTAAATATTTAATACAAGTTAACAACTTCCCTATTATATTTAATTTCAAATTATTTTAACTCCCCGACAACGGCACCAAAAACTTGATTCGCACTATTTCGGGATCTAATTTATATTATACACCCAAGTATAAGTGGTCGAATTGTAGTTTTCTCAGTTTTAAGTTCAAGTATCGATCACATGAAGAGTTTTTAATAATTAGGAAATAAAATAAAAACAGTGTAGTTGTTATTTAAGTAGTGTGACATGAGATAGCTTGTGATGTGAGCTTAGATTGATAACTAGTCTAATTAAGCTTTTGTTTGCATATAGATTGTTTAAAGACAGTAATATAAAAAGTATCCTTCAGTTTAAGGATCTCATATGTTTTATATTGATCAAGTATTAGAAATGTCACCTTACAACAATTAACTTCCATGTCACTGGAAAGTCAACCGGTAGATTTGATGTATATAAACCATCACACAGCAACTTCTTAGGTTAGCTGGTTGTATCTATGACAATTGATTAATCCAAATAAACCAGAAGGACAAACTGTTCATGAGGAATACTTGAATTAGTCAATTGACCCCATGATAGTAAGTGCGTATATAATAAAACATAACACTGCAACTTCTTAGGTTAGCTGGTTATAGATGTGCCAATTGACTAATCCGAGTAAACCAGAAGGACACGCCATTCATGAGGATCACTTGAATTACTCAATAGGTCATCCGTAATATATATATACCAGTTAAACATCCTTAGTGCCTTTGGAGGTCAAGCCATACCGGTGGAACACCATAGATATTCGACTGGCAATATTATTATGTATACCAGTTAAACGATCTTAGTAATCCAGAAGGACAAGCCATTCATGAGGATCACTTAGGTCATTAATCTGATAGTTATACAAGTTAAACAAACCTAATAACCCAGAAGGACAAGCCATTCATGAGGATCATTTAGGTTTTGTACCATGCATCAGTAGAACATCATCAGAGCTCCGGTGGAGGTCAAGTCATACCGATTGGAACACCGTAGATATTTCACTGGCAGGTCGATGATGCACTGATGACATAATTTCAGGCACATCACCGAAATTACGTACATCACTGTATCATGCATGAAGTATACAATACATATATATAAAACATCAGTATTTCTAGAAGTTAACCAATATTATACATAAGTTCACCTCTCACTGGAGGATAGAAGTAACTACTCACACTCCATTGCTATAGACAAGCAAGGAGTGCGGGTAGCTTTCATTACAACTATAACTGAAATACAGACTCAGATACTTCTTTCACAAGGAACAAATGAAACAGACCCACCTTTTATCATCAGTCAAGATAAAAAGGTGGTGGCAGTTCAATTATCCGAATAGAAAGATAACACATAAATGTAGAAATACCGAGTTTCGGTTGGATTGTATGACGGACCGGATTTGTGTATAACTTCCTCTTTCTCTCTTTCTTTTTCTCTTTCTTTTCTTTCTTTGGAATTCTCTCTGGAGCTCTTTTTCTGCCCAGCCTCCTGAAGAAGAAGGCCATGCATGGCCTATATATAGAAAAGAGGAAGCAGGAGGTGGAGGCTTTGCATGAGCCGCCTTTGGCCACCATCTGGACGCCCCTCCACCGTCCAGACGGTGGAGCCTTGCTGGATCTTTGTCTTCTTGTGTGCTGACTCTTGTTTTGGTTGAATTACACTTTGGTCCCTTATTCTTTTAAGCTTTGACATCTTATTCCTTGTATTTTTCGAAAATTCCGCATCAAACCTTGCAGTTTCAAACATAATACACGTAAAACCCTAGTTTACGCACAAACCCTTATTGATAGTTTTTAACTACTTTATCTTACCAATTTACTTATTTTAACTATTCTAATTTATATACTAATTAGGGTTAATCATAGTCTATGTGTCCCAAACAAACATGTCACTGTTTAATATCTCAACAATGCTTTTATATTGGCGCTCCCAGAAAAGGATTAGCCTCGACATATCACTCATAGACAGATGAAACCTAGGCATCCTTCATCGCATACGTTTAAAAAGTGCATCAATTAGTCTTTTTGAATACCTGTCTGCTACAAGTAATTTTCCACGATTCTTAAAGTCAACTAAGAAGTCAAGCATGACATCAAATTCTTCCTCAGTAACGTCGGGCAGCTTCATTGTGAACTAATACCTCAACAATTACAAAAACAAAATATATTTTCAAGTCATCATCAAGAACCATACATACGTAGGAAATAGCCATATGGATAGTCCAACATAAAAGTTCTTAAACAAGTTACAAAGTCATGCAAAAGTCTTCACAAACCTACATATGATCAACATACATAATTCATCATCATCTACCCAAGAAGAAGTAAAACATCTAATTAATAAGTCAAAGTTCTAATTAATAAGTCAAACATCCAAAACATCCACATAATACATAAGTTGCTAAAGTTAATGTGACACATGGGTCAACCAAAATTTAGTTCACAAGCAGGGCACGAATAGCTTTACATACGACCTTGTTAAACATCTAAATCAGGCCACAATATGCTACCAACCCAGAGTACTCACTCTTCCATGGGCAAGCTAAAGAAAATGTCAACTTTTATGTTATCTGAAGCAATTTTGTATGCTGCCTCGTGTCAGTGTGCCATTGTAAGGCCATCTAGTTTCGACAACTCTGCTAGGATGGCACGTCTACTTGTAGATGCATCTTGCTCGTAGCTTACTCTCTGTGTAATGCTTGCTAGTTGGTTCTCGCTTGAAACAACGTAATCACCAAATATCTTACATATCTGGGAAAAACTTGTAGCCATTGAATCGTTTATATCACTAGATTTTTTTTTGGTCTTACGTGTCTGTGGGATGACATTCACACCCTCCCTGCCCTGAGTTACACTTTGAGAGTGGTTAACATCATCCATTCTCCCAGTTGGATGAGCCTCTACATTGGCATCCTCAGGGACATCCCCAACAGCTGAATTGTCTTCGATCATTTCCTCTAGTCAATGGGCAAACTCGCTTATTGCCCTATCTTTCCCAAATATAAGGACCCAATCATCATACAATGGCCATGATCTACCACGCATCCCCTTTGCATTCTTGTCTTTCTACATTGTCAATAAAAAAATTACTAGGGCATAATATATACAAGTTATCTTGGTTTAATATTTTAATGGATGCAAAGGAGTAGTAAAACCTTCAGGTACTTCACCCAGATATCTTCACCAAACACATCCACTTTCTTGTCGCGATCATTCCATCCAAAACTGGATGTGCTTAGCATTGAAAACAAAGAGTTGTACTGCTTTTCCAGGCTTCGATTTTCGACTCAATATGTGGTGAGGCCCGAAGTTCAGATGCTGGGAATGCATCCTTTATGTTATGCTCTAATGTTAGAAGATAACCCCGGCGAAACATGCCATTCTGACACTTCCATCCATTGACACAGAGTTCTTTCAAAACTTGAATAAGAGTAGCCTCCTCTGCGGCAGTCCATGTTCGGCGTGGACCACGCTCTACTTGGCTATTGCCACCAACACTTGACATGACCTACTTACATACGTACATGTCACATACAATTAAATAACTGACAAACACCTGATTTATATATGAGTTGGATAAAGTAATCATTAGAAAACACAAATAGTTCGCATAAATTCAACAATATAATTGGTCCGTTACTACAAATGTGGCCAAGCAATTAGCCACCCCTACTTTTACTCCATTCATTGTACATATTATTGGCTAGTTGGTTTCTAAATGCAGTCCATTCATTAGATGTGTCGACCATGTCAATCACATCCGGCTCTATATCACCATGACCATCGGTCGGAGCATCTTCTGGAAACTCATCTTCCAATGGATCGAATGTCATTTCATTTCTAACCAAATTATGCAACAAAAAACATGTAGTAATGATTCGATTGTGTGCGCATACGGGGTAGTGGCAAGGCGTCCTTAGGATTGCCCAACGATTTTTTAGTAAGCCAAAACAACGTTCTATAAGATTCCTCGCCATTGAATGCCTAAAGGTTGAATAGTTCCTCAGCATTACGAGGTACAGCTATCCCTTCGGCCCACTGTTGCACATGGTATCTTTGGCCCCTAAATGGAGCTAAGAACCCTTCGCCATTAGTGTTACCGACATCCACTAGGTAGTAGGTGCCTACGTAAAAATTGTGGTTTCATAAGAACACCACTAATAACTGTTAGAGAAATGAGGTTAGTGGTCATATATAACTTACCCCGAGCCACTTTCAATCTATTCCTTCTCATTACCGCACCTCGTAATATCCTAGAATCAGCAGCTGACCCTTCCCAACCGGGCAAGACATAAATGAATTTCATATCTTGGGAGCACACACAAAGGACATTTGTTGAAATTTCACCGTGTCTACTCCTATATCTTGCTTGGTGAAGCATTGGTACTCTTGCTCTAATGTGCGTGCCATCTAGTGCTCCTACGCAATTCTACAACGCAAACATAACGAAACATATTTAAGTCAACCATTACGTAAATTACATTGTATCCAATCACATTAAACAATTGTATAGTTCCCTTACCTTAAACCACTTCCACTTACTATTTGTACAGTCATCAGTAACTGGGTCAGGTGTCTTCCATAGTACACGATGTAACTTAATAACTGCCTTCAACACATCATTGAAATGCCTGCTTACAGTTCCACCAGATCTAAGAAAGTTGCACTTTATTGGCCTATTCTTCACATCGTGACCCAATATATTTAGGAACCTAACCACAATTTCTTCAACACTTACATATCTCGTGCGATTTAACCCACCAACTTGTTCAACCAAATTACAAAGAACGCGAAATGTGTGTCTATCCATCCTAAGTTATTTTATGCAATTGATGTCACTCTCACCAATTAGTCAATGCAAGTGTTCAAGTTACAATTGATTTCTACACAATGACCTTGCTGGTTGAGATTTTGATTGCCTCTCATTTTCCTATAACACTACTATAAGGACGACAAACAAATAGAACATTACTATCATCTCTCTTCTCGTTCTATCCAACACAACAATCAATCAAGCGATGTCATTAATACGGTTTGACATTTTATTAGCTCAATGCCCTAGCAATTTCATGTACAATAATGAAGTCAATATCGAATGTCATACGCATATAACACACTTTAAGCTAAGCACAAGCAAAAAGAGTTGGACATACACTACTTTTTGGCATTTTTTTACAAGATAATTTACATTATTTCCAATATTCTAAGCTACCATGTTTGCCTCAACATATACATGAGCAATTTCAGAATCAATATAGGGTGAAACAGAAGCAGATATGGATCTCTGGGTAAAAAATTACCCATGTCGTTCACTGTTCTTCCAAACTCACAGGACCACATGGCATCATAATACCACATTGCAGCAATTCATTTAGGAAAAATTAATGTTTCCAAGTTTTAGAGTGGGAATCAAAGCATTTTTTTTTTTTTTTGGGTCTAGAAAAAGATGGCTCAAGGAATGAAACCAATGGGTTAACTATGTAAATCCAATAAATCATACGAAATATGGAAAGTGAGCACCAAAACAATCACAGAGATTTGTTCTTGATCCGAAATGTGTACACCCAAGTGCAGGCGGTCAAGCTGTAATAATAATCCGGTTTGAGTCCGAAGTCGAATCCACAGGGAACTTTTGTTGATATTTCTGAGGTAAGCAGTGGTAGAGACCTATTGATTGTAACCCTTGAGATTTGATGTGAGATATGAGTTTTCCCGGACAGAATATAAGATTCTTTCCAAGAGGATTTTCTTAACAAAACAAGAGATAAGTGCTAATTAAAAAGAGTCACTCTTTAGTGCAAGGATCTGGACATGTAGTTAGTCATCCGGTTTTTCATAATTGTGCTTGATAACTCAATTAACTCCCGTGTCAACAGCAAGTTAATCGGAAGATAAAGATGGATTGTGAGAATTAAGAATATGATTTCGATGTCTTTCTAGAAGTTTACAAGAATTGTCTGTGCCGAGACTTAACCCGTCTACAAACAAGCAAGTATTTCTACAAGACATCCAATCATGATATTAATATTCCATTCTTTAAATGAAGTACAATAAGGGGGAGGATTGAAGGGTAGTCATGAGGATCTAGCCGGGGTACTTGCCTTGAACTGAGGAGTCTTTCTATGCAAGAGTCATCCGTGTCATAGAAAGAACCTATAGTTATACAAAGTACCTTAGCTTTGCTAGATGCAATCAATCATCCAATAACAAGAAGAAATAAACGTTAAGCATAAAAACAATGCACAAATATGATTCCCAGATAACTTATACATGCCCTTCTCCTCTTACTAAAGAGTGAATGAGAAACTACTCACTCTTCATGGCTTGGGTAAAGCTATAAAAGTGAGTGATGCTCATCCCTCCAAGTAGAGAACTTAAAAGATAAAGTAACAACAAACACGGAGCCAATCTTTAACAAAGAATGGGTGAATCACGTTCCACCCTTCACGGCTTTGGTAAAGCTCTAGAAAAGTGGAAGAGTTTCACTCTTCTAAGAAAGAAAGAAGCTCAAGCAATGGAAGTGAAATGCATGAACAATAAAAGTAGAAGAAAGCTAGTCACATTTGGAGGGTGGCTTCCTCAACCAAGAATTGGAGGGTTGCTTCCTCAACCAAAAGATGAACTATCTCTCTTCTATGCATGTAAAATGAAAGCATAAGCATAAGCATAAGCATAAAACTACTTTTATAACAATCAAGAGATGTTGGACTAAAGCCAAACTAATCTCTAAGATAAAGACTTCATACAAGGAAAATAAGTTAAATCTACAATGTGAGTGGGAGTCTAAGCCTCCATCAACTTTCCTACTTTGCTCCCTTAGCTCTCCAACAAGGGGAGTATTTATAGGCAAGAGGAGGTGAAGGAATAGTGTTTGCCGCCCAAGTCCAAGTGAAAAGCCAACCACTCTGCTGCCAGTCTGTGGAGAACGTTCGAACGTGAGTTGCCGTTCGAACGTTGTTTCTGTTTTTGCACTAAGGGCGTTCGAACGTTGACTGCCGTTCGAACGTTTCTTCTGTTTTTGCACTAAGGGTGTTCGAACGCCAGATGTGTTCTGACCCTTTCACTCGAGTGGTCTGTTGGTCTTCTGTGAAGTTCAGTTCCAACTCTATGTAGTAGTCTGGTCTTCAATCAACTCAAGTGCACGTTCGAACGTGAGTTGGCGTTCGAACGTGACACTCAAGTGCTTTAGAGCTTCAGTCTTCTTTCCTAACTGCAACACGCATTCTCTTAGCAGTTGAGTCTGGCTGTGCTCCAAGCTTCTCCAATTTTGGGCTCTAATGTGCTGGTGTTTGCATCCAAGTGTGGTACTTGTTGTTCTTAGATCCTTGTTCAGTTTAGGGCCTGAAATGACATCACTTAAACTCCATCAAAGTACAATTAGTCTTAAAACGGCATAGTAATATGCTAATTTTAAGTGCTAATCAAGATTCCTCTAGAAAACCAAAATAAACATGCATTCTTACTCAGTACTCAATTAACCAACCACTGATTAATTATCAAACATAACCACTTATATCAAAAGGGTCATCAAAAGCCACAAGAAAATTTGACCACACAGTCTAGATTCATGAAACAGAATTGGTTTCCTGTCTCCTTAAAACTCTAGGATAGAGAGGTACGAGCCTAAAGAACAGATCTGTTCAATTAAGGTTGTGGAATCAAAGCATTTCATGGAGTCCATTTTTATAGCTTCGGCCAAAGACGAACGAAGCCAGATCTGGGTGTACCTCAGCGAACTAGATCTGTTCGCGTTCGCTACGGAGAGAGAGAGAAGCTTAATGGACACACACCGTAGGATCTGAACTCAAAAGCACAAGATTGAAAAAAGAAGACATATTTTACAGCAAGTGAAAAAAAAAAAGGAAGAAACCTTTGTCCGTAGACCAACTATAGGTTATAGCGAGGGGGAGAGGGAGTAGAGATCATACCTTACCTGGAACGAAGTATAGAAGGTAGAGAGAGGCGCAGATCAGCAGGTCCACTAGTCCAGCAGTCGCAAGACGATCAGTTTTGAGTGAGAGATTGAGAGAGAGACAAAGTGAGTGAGAGACTGAGAGAGTCAATGAGAGTGACAGACTAAGAGAGGTAGATATGCAGAGAGTCGATGAGAGTGAGAGATTTAGTCGATGAGAAGAAGCTTACCTCGATTGCAGTCGACGATCGCCTGTGACCTGCTTGGAGCTAAGCTGCTTGGACGAAAGTGAAGGATCCTTCAGTTAGGTGTAGCAAAATATCTAAGAAAGAGAGAGGTGTAAGCCCGTCTTTTTACCAGGTTAACCTGGTGGGTGGGATTGTAACCCAGGGGGTGGGTTACAATTAACCCATGTCCATTGGATAATTTCTATTGTAGCATCCGGATCAAGGTTTGACCCGAGATTTATATCCTCCCTCATTTTTCAGTTGTCAAACAATGGATTTATGGGACCTACTTCATTGTTAAGCTATCCTTATGGCTTTTAACCCACCTTAACCCACTACCCAAACACACCCCAAGTGAATTCAAGAATCTCAAATAATGTTCTTAAGTTTTCAAGCAAAATCTCAAGCTCTAATGACATTCTTCTCTCTTCCTTTCTCTCTCCCTCTAATTCTAAGGTTAATGGAGTAGTATTAGGTGAGAGGTGTGAGAAAAATGAGAGAAATGGAGGTGAAAATGGGGTTATAAGGCAGAAATTCACGCCGGGTACTGTTAACAGGACCAAAAAAATGTATTTTCCCCAAAATTATGATTTTGCCCCAAAACTTCTCCAATTTGATTCGTATAACTACCCTAAGGTTTTTCGAGGTTCTGCATCAATTTTTAATTTTTTTTTAGGCTAAAAAAATTTATTTTTATGAGTTCTATAAAAATCTAAGCCAAATTATACCCAAAATGAAAATTTTTAAATTTTTACCCTTTTAGATCGCAATACCGACTAAATGTCTAACCCAACTTTTTTCACCGCTCTCAGATTCAATAGCGATGATCTTTTGACCTATAAAATTTTAGAATGATTATTTAACTACCCTTCTAAAACTTACATGCCTCCAACTCTATATTTGACCCAAAAGCTATTACGCGCAAAATTAAACCTTGCGATTATTTTACGAATTACGCTTCGAAGTTTCCAAGACCATTTTTATTATTTTATGAAAATTATTAATGGAGTATATATATATATATTCAAAAATAATATAGAATCTTACACATTTTGTAACACCCCGAATTTTCTTTTATATATTTATAGAGATATATATATAGTAAATAATATTTGTAAAGATGTAGATATATGTAGTGACATAAGAATAAACCGTAGGTATAAATGCTATGGAGACAATTTGATTGGGAAGTTACGTGTCGAAGATGTTTAAACTTGGAAAGGGTGATTAGACAAGTTTCTAAAAGTTTGTAGGTCAAAATAATGATTCCATTGAATCCGGAAGGTCGAAAAACAGTGGGAGTGGTAATATGGATGTATTGGAAGTTAGGAAGTGTCTCGGAGTTAAAATACACTTTAGCGAGAATTTGGGTAAAAATGGGTATTGAACACTACTTAGTGTTTTGGCCATAACTTTTTATCCTTAAGTCCAATTGATCTGAAATTTTTACAGTAGATAGTAGATATCTAGGGCTACAAAAGTATATCTTATGAAAATTTTCCAATTCGACCTCTAAATGGGTCAAAACTGCATTGAAAATTGAAACAAAAATCTGGCAGTCAAACCGTACCGGTACGCGTACCGGTACGCTGAACTCCAGTAGCTACACCGTACCGGTACGCGTACTGGTACGCCCGATAAAGCCAGCTCGATCCGACTGCGGGTCTTTCTCCATTTCTTCCACTATAAATACTTAAGGCCGACTATTTGAGCCCCATTTCAGCCTTCTAAACCCTAGGCACCTTTAGAGAGAAAGAGAGGGAGAGAAGAACATCAAAGATAAGGAGAGATACACCATTTTAGAAGATTAAAACCCTAGATTTCTAAGATTTCACTTCTCTAATCATTCTCTTTTCTTCCATTCTTCACCCACTCTCACCCAAATCTTTTGAAAACCCTAGGGAGGGGGAATTAAAAATGAAAAGAAAGGAAAGCAAGAAGGTCTTGAAGCTTGGGTATTTGGCTAAAACTCTTGAGCATTGAGGTAGGGGATTTCTTCTCTTTCTCTTACATTGATGTTAGGGTTAATAAATATGTATGTTTTGATTCTTAATGATATGTATTTGCTATGGCTCCATTGTTTCTTGGTTCTTGTTCAATTGTTAAAATGTTTTACACAAATCCCTCTTTTGTTTGAAAAATCCTAGTTTTCAAGAGTGATGGGTTTTCCTCTTGAACTCTTCCTTTATTCTTGATTTCAAAATCATAATGTTTTGTGTTGAGTAATAAAATGATATTGTTGTGATCTCTTGCATTTTTCTTGGTTGGTTATTGAAAATGTCAAATGCTCAATTTGGGGATTTTTAAGATATAATTGTAAATTGTGGAATTGGTTTTGGTATTGTATCTCTTATGAGTGTGGGATGACCATGGGTGGCCTTTGATGAGATATCGTAGAGTGGGTAGACGTGTTGCTTGCTCCGTGTGGGTTGGCATGTTTCCTACCACTCGTAGTGGGGTTAGTGCTTTGGTAAGACTAAACCGCTATTGCTCACGGGTGCCGTGTAAGAGGGTTAGTATACTAATACCTGGGTTGGATACGTCACTGCCATTGGTGTGGCATACGCCCTTCCTAAATGATGGATATCTTTGATAAGATTTGTGTGGGTGTGTGTGGGTTAGATATTACTCAATGTGTCGATTCATGGGGTTTGCCTTACATCATGTTTGAGATACATATACATATTGATGGATTGTTGTATTATTGTGGAAAATGGTTTCCTACAAGGACTTGTGGGAGTATGGGATTCCACAAGGTCTTGTGGGAAAATGGTTTATATTTTGGAAAATGGATATGTATTGGATCTTGGTTTCTTTTACTGTTTATGTAAATTACTGTTGCTACCTAAACTTGAGATCTATTTAAATGTCCTGGTTTTACCTCAAAAAAATTATATATGTTAATTGTGAAATGTGACCGACCGTTTATATTTTTTATAAACCTTGTTTGAGTTGGGAAGATTTTGCTACAGAGCTTCGTGCTCATCCCCTACAAATTACATTTTTCAGATTTGGTGTTAGAGGAGGATCTCGGCATCGACGAGTCAGGGCATTGGGAGGCTCCACTCGAGGGGAACCTAGATCCCGAGGTGGATATGTAGAGATGTAGCTTCTTTTGTACTAGACTAGGTTATTCTTTTGGATATTGTAAGGTCTAGTTTCTTTTGCTATTCCGCTGTGCTACTTTAATTAATTTTTGAGATGTAAATGCCATGGTTGGGCATATTCTGTTGGATAATGATGTAAATATTTTATGGATGATGAATGAAGTTTAATTTATTTATGGATGATATTAGTGCTCTCATGACATAAATGGTTTTAGTATGTAATGCCGTCCAGGGTGTGTTTTGGGGCGTTACAGATTTGTAATCTTAAACGTAGGGAGATTATTAAACATATAATAATAAGAAGCTCGAAACATAATTTTGAGATAAGGTTCAGGAGATCAATAATAAATTTTTAGTGGACTAACTTATTATTAATGGACTGTGGGATGTTTGTTCTGGGTTGAACATAGGAATCCTAGACCCATTGGAAGCCCGACCCTTATTTCTCCTTAGGGTTTCTGTCGTAGCCTCTATATAGACATCTAGGCTCTCTAAATCAGCATCAACTTCATTACTCACATTTTTTAGACAGGCTGAGAGAGAGAGAGTAGAAATTGGAAGGTCTTTTCAGCTCACACTGCATCCAGATTTTGACGTTGGGGGATATACGACAAAAGACTGTGAGGTTCATCGAGCTGTCTTCCACGTTTGTTGTTAGATTCTGTGTTTTTGTTGAGACGAGATCAATTCAGAACGATCTCGAAGGTAAACCTCTAGTTTCGCTTTGTAGGGTTTTAAAGGAAAAAATTTTGTATTCGATAGATACGCTCTATTAATGATTCTTGGGATTTCTGTTCCAACAGAGGGATGATATACCTTTCTTGGGAAAGGATTCGTCAATGCCGTGGGAGACGGTATACGTCATTCCTAAAGTGGTTTGTGATTTGGGCCTGCGGAGAATGATTGAGATTGTGTGGATGTGGTGTGTGAACGTGATTGAATCGTTGTATAGATTCCTGAGAAGCAACTAACGTACATGAAAATATGGGATGATGCTACTGAGTTATTAATTGATTATTTTACTTCTGACATGTTTATTCCTTTCATTGATTTATTGTATTTTCATACACTTGAGATCATTATAACTACCATTGTTTTACTTTCAAACTGATATATATGCTATTTTTCAAAAGAGACTTGACTCTTTTTTATTGTTTAAAAACCTTGTTTGTGTAACGCCCCAAAACACACCCTGGACGACATTACATTCTAAAATCATTTACATCATGAGAGCACTAATATCATCCATAAATAAATTAAACTTCATTCATCATCCATAAAATATTTACATCATTATCCAAAAGAATATGCCCAACCATGGCATTTACATCTCAAAAATTAATTAAAGTAGCATAGCGGAATAGCAAAAGAAACTAGACCTTACAGTGTCCAAAAGAATAACCTAGTCTAGTACAAAAGAAGCTACATCTCTACATATCCACCTCGGGATCTAGGTTCCCCTCGAGTGGAGCCTCCCAATGCCCTGACTCGTCGATGCCGAGATCCTCCTCTAGCACCAAATCTGAAAAATGTAATTTGTAGGGGATGAGCACGAAGCTCTGTAGCAAAATCTTCCCAAACTCAAACAAGGTTTAGAAAAGCATATAAAATGGTCGGTCTCAATTTTCACAAATAGCATATATACCATTTTGAAGGAAAAGCAGAATATTTTAAATAGATCTCAAGTTTAAATGTTCGCAATAATTTAAATGAACCGTAAAGCTCAGTCACAATTATCACCATAACCATTTCCAACAGGTCCTTGTGGAGTCCCATACCTCCACAAATACTTGTTGGAAACCATTCCGTAACAATAATAATAATCTCATGTTCTTATGTATATTGATTCATCCCCGTACCATGTATGTTGATTGCTTCTCATGAATCTACCCAACGATTATACCTAGTCCACCTATTTACATCATAATCACAAGCACTATAGAAAAGGGCGTCTACCATCCCAATGGCAGTGACGAGTCCCTTCCTAGGAAAAGTATACTATCCCTTGTTCGAACTCCAGTGAACGATAGTGGTTTCATTACCAAATGACAACCTACTACAAGTGCTAGGAAACCATCTCACCCCCACTGGGGTAGACTAACCTCTAACACTCTACGGCATCTCTCGAAGGCAATCCAAGTCCCTCACAACAACCATACAATTGAGGAAACCAACATATTCTCAATTCATCAACATTTCAGGGAATTACCAAATTCCACAATTTCTAATATAATGTTTCATAATATGATGGAAGAAAATGAGCAAGAGATCATCATAAGTAACATTTTGGTGTATAATATCAAACACTAAAGTTTTGAAAGCAATACCAAGGGAAAATAGAGGGAAAAGTCCATTTCTCTTTAAAACCAAGGTTTGAAGATGAAAAGGAGAAATTTAATAGTTACCCAACCATCACAATGTTCAAAACATGGCATTTATTTCAAGAGGAACAAGAATCATGTATTTAATAGCAAGTACATATGATTTTAAACCAAAAGAATACATATAATGTAGCCCTAGCCTCAATGTAAGAACATAGGAAGAAATCCCCTACCTTTTTAATCCAAAGCTCAAAGCAAAGACCCAAGCTTTAAGGACTCCCTTAGTCCCTTTTCTTGCTCCCTTGTTACTTTCTCCTAGGGTTCTAAGAGATTTGAGTGAGAGTGAAGTGAAAGTATAGAAGAGAGAATGGATGGAGAAGTGGAATCTTGAAAACTAGGGCTTTGATCTTGTAAATCTCTCCCAATTTTTGTGTTTTTCTCTCCCTCTTTTGCTCTCTAAGGGTGCCTAGGGTTTGGATGGGTGAAATGAGGCTCAAATAGTCGGCCTTAAGTATTTATAGTGGAAGAAATGGAGAAAGACCCGAAGTCGGATTGGGCTGGTTTCTATCGGGCGTACCGGTACGCGTACCGGTACGGTTGAGCTTCTGGAGTCCAGCGCACCGGTACGCGTACCGGTACGATCTAGCTTCTGGAGTTCAGCGTACCGGTACGTGTACCGGTACGATTTGACTTCCAGATTTTTGTTTCAACTTCCAATGCAGTTTTGACACATTTAGAGGTCGAATTGGAAAATTTTCATGAGACATACTTTTATAGCCCTAGATGTCTACTATCTACTGTAAAAATTTCAGATCAATTGGACTTAAGGATAAAAAGTTATGGCCAAAACACTAAGTAGTGTTCAACACCCATTTTTACCCAAATTCTCGCTAAAGTGTATTTTAACTCCGAGACACTTCCTAACTTCCAATACATCCATATTACCACTCCCAATGTTTTTCGACCTTTCGGAGTCAATGGAATCATTATTTTGACCTACAAACTTTTAGAAACTTGTCTAATCACCCTTTCCAAGTTTAAACATCTTCGACACGTAACTTCCCAATCAAATTGTCTCCATGGCATTTATTCCTACGGTTTATTCTTATGTCACTACATATATTTACATCTTTACAAATATTATTTACTATATATATATCTCTATAAATATATAAAAGAAAATTCGGGGTGTTACAGTTTGGATTTGAGAGGGATTTCCTATGGGCGTTTGCTCACCCCATACAACACATTTACAGATTTTGGTTGAGAGAAGGATGTCGAATTTGATGAGCAGGTCGACCTCGAGACTGGAGAGAGTTAGTATGAGGATCCTGAACTGGAGGCTTAGAGATGCTTTGTTTTAGTTTAGATTATTTTATTTGAGAGATTGCTATGAAATAATGTTTCAGCTAGTTTTAATTATTCTACTGCTAGATACTATTTGGTTTTGAATTGTAAGTTGGAGAAGTTATAATATTTTATTGACTTTAGTATTTATTCTTTATCACTTGGATGTATGAAAGATGATTGTTCTAATGGTTATTTTTATTGCTCTCATGATTGGATAGTTTGTAGATAGTAATGCCTTTTGGGGTAGATTTTGGGGTGTTACAATTTTGTCTTCACTATAAAAAGGGCATTGTGAGACTTGAAGAAGGGAGACTTTTTGAATAGTTTTTGGAAATTTCTTGGGAATTCAAAGTGTGATATACATACTGAAGAAAGATCATTAATGTAAAATTTTTGCTACAAGGCCTATTGTGATATATTCTCTCTCTTTGAGTTTATTTGAGTGATTATTTATTTGTAAAGAGATGAGAACATTGTCGTATTGAGTGAGATTTAACTTGTATTGATTGAGCTTGAGATTGTAAAGGTGTGTCTTCACCTATAAAACTTGTAAGGGATTTAATTTTCACCTATTGAAGGAGATTGAGATAGTGAAAGAGAAGTTCTGAATAGGAGGGAAAAGAGAAGTTCCGGATAGGAGGCAAAAGAGAAGAGGACGTAGGTCATCGTGATTGGGCTTGAACCTCTATCAATCTTGTTTGTTTTTCTTCTTCTCTACCTATTTGCATCACTCATATTACATTACTTATCATACATATTACCTTCTTCATCACATAATTATTTATCATATTGCATCATCCATATTACATTGGCTATAATATATATGATCTTTCTCCTCATATAATCGTTAATATTGCATGAATGATACAAAATCATGACAGCTCTAAATTAGTCATTAACTCACACAACCTAATTCACCTTCTCTTAGGTTGTATTTTGGCCAACACCGAACAGGTGTTGGACTTAGTCGAACAAGCAATAGAATAGCTCGGTCTATAATTAAATCGAGCAATTGACAAGACTGAACAAATACATGAATTAGAGTTTATTTAAACAACCCTTGTTGAAGATAAAACTTAACAAAGTCATAGTTAGGCTATCACAAATAATCAAAGATGGTGCAAAACAAATAAGGAAGTTTCCTAATTGACAAGGAACGTTATAAATATGGCCTAAATAATAGGCAAATGAGAAAGAAAGTCTAGAGAGATTACAACACAAATTACAAAAGATTTGGCTCAAATAAGTGTACCACCTTGTTTAGCTAATGATGAAAAACTTAGAAGAGGGTACAGACCACTATAAAATATCAGTTAAAGCTTAAGTCTAAAATACGTACTTCTCCTTGCAAATTACTTGCTTATTCTCAGAATCTTTATTGACTTAAAGCATCGGAGTGTCTCTGACTGGTCAACCCTCATCTTGGTCTTTGACAATTTGTTCATTTTGTAGGGAGGAGGTTCTTTTGTTCGTTTTCTCAATCAATCCAGCTTCCATAATTATCAATTCAAGGTACGAGATTTTTTCTTCATACATTATCTCTGGATTGAATATTTACTTATTTTAGGGGAGGGAAAGTTGATTGGTGTATGCTTAAGGTTGAAGTTAGGAAATTATTTAGGAAAATTTCAGCCACATCCCTCCTAATTTATCATATCTTCAAGGATACCTTCTTTATTTTTTGAATCTTTACTGACACCCTTATCAAATTAAAAGTTTTAATTAGAATATAATTTTACTAAATTGTCCATGATATATTTTAGGAAAAACTTTGATCCACACCCCCTCTGGATAGACATATCTTCAATGAGATCCCATATGTATTATGAGTTTTTTTACATATTAAAATTCGGACTGATTAAAATTTGATTCAAGCTGATTAAAATTCGTTTTTAATCTGCTCGAATTAAATTTTAGTCAAATTGCATTGAATTTTAATTGCCCTGAATTTTGATACGTAAAAAAGTATAAATTTTAATCGAATCAAATTTTAATACGTAAAAAATAAATGTTAATCAACTTAAATAAAATTTTAATTGGAGCGAATATTAATAAGTAAAAAAATATAAATTTTAATTGACTCTCAAATTAATGTTACTGAAGCTTGCAAAAAGAAATGGTCAATAGGAAAGTTGTGCCTCAATATATTTTTGCATTCCAAACATTTACACATAATACATGGGGAACATATAATGAATATCGTCTATAGGATGTGATCATGCATTTTTTTTGTTAACATTTGTTGATTAAACAATATGCAATTTCGGTCACATCTAATTCGTATAAAAAAGATTGCTTTGAAAAGACTCGAAAATTATTAATCTGTAAATGGTTTGATATATAATCAAAACTAGGGATAACCCGTGTAGACACGGTGAAATGTGAATGATTTTGAAAGGGATGTTGGTGGCCGTTTGATAAGTCTATTTAAGACCGTTAGATAGATTTATTGAAATCTGATCTATTTTATATCGTATATTTTCCCATTTTAGTTGTTGTAATTGCATTAGGTGAAGAAATGAAGTTGGATGCAAGGAGGCTCATCTCAAGAAAATTTGATTGTAATTAAAAAATAAACATGTTATTAGATTATTTTAGTGGATACCAGCCAATCTTTCAAAATTTTGATATTGGATTAGATTTTTTTAATTCAAACCCAAATCCGTGTTCAAAATTTTAATTTAAATCTGATTTAACTATTTGACAAATTTTATTTTGACAGTACATATTCGAATGTGTTAAAATCAGATGTTCAATCCGATCCTAACACCATAATTAGAGTTGATTTTAGTTACATTGGAAGTTCAATTACATTTTGATCATTAAGGTATTTGATATATTCATATGTATTTATGTAAAATTAAATTCTTATATTGATATTCAAATCTAAATTCACGAAGTATGACATAACAGATTTGAAATTAAATTTGAATAATCATTTAAAAAAGATCATGCTGTCTTACATGTTCAGACCGAATGCAAGTTAAAATTGGGAGAGATTTAATCATATTCATGCCATCTATATAAGAATTAATTGTAAATTGCATTCGAAAGATCGTTCGAATCTTAATTTGTACTATCAAAAATAAAAAATCTCAATTTGCACTCTCAAAGATAGAAATCTATATTAATGCGCACCTAAAACTAACAGTCGTCAGTTTACCGTCAAAAATTAAATGGATAAATTACACCTAGACCCCCTCATGCTTGTCACTTAGGACTTGTTTGGATGAATTTTGGGGAGGGGTTTGATTGACTTCTCCAAACTTTTTCAAACTCAAACCCCTCTTTACAAATATGAGATTCAACATTCAATCTGGTCCATACCTATATTTGTTATGCAACACATAGAGATGTAGGATTTACGGATATATCATAATTATTAACAACTATTTGTCCTATAAATGATTATTTTACTCTTGATTAATCCAATTCATACCCATGTTAAAAGGATACAATTGTCTTTTACATCTTTAACTTCTTAACCCATCCTCTCAAACCCACCCCCTCCCTAGATTTGACGAAACTCATGATCATGTGTTTAATCTTCGGGCCAGATTTGAAAACCCAGGATTGAATTTTCAATTCAAACATGAGATTTGAGGGTCTATTTTTCCCAAACTCATCTCGTCAAGCTCCCGTACTCCTTTACCAAACAACCCCTTAATCATTTGGACTCCCCTACATTTAGAATATTATTCTTACACCTTCTGACGTTTATGTACGTGTAATACATAACATTTTGTCGTTGATATCTGTCAATATAACCGTTAAAAATATGATTTCATCGTAATAAAAAATTATAATTTTTATACTACTATTTATTTTGTGGGATCTTTATACTCTAAAATTCAAAATCAAGCTTACTATTTGAATGTTCAATATAATGCAAGTATTTATATAATGTTTTTTTATATCCAATATAATATATCATTTGAATAAAATTATTTAGATGCCTAATTGGAGAACATTTTTAGTCATATTTAGATTCTCAAGGGATGTAGGTGTAATATTTCAAATATGAGGGGTTTAGGCAATTAAGTGACAAATATGAGGGGGTTTAAGTGTAATTTATCTATTTAGTTTTGAACACTGTTAACTTCATGTGCGCAATGATACACATTTTTTTTTTTAATATTATAAATTGAGATTTTTAATTTTTAAAGATATAAATTGAGATTCAAACCAGCTTTTCAAATACAAGATTAATCCTTTATATAATATTATCACTTAACTTTTAATCTTTTAGGTACAGGAATACAATAAATATATATTAAAGAAGTACTAGGAATTTTAAGTGCGTTTTTCGGAATCCACAATGAGCGGCCACGTAAGCGATGTGCACTAAATTGCACTCATAATGCAAGAGCCGCCACCTTTGATGAAGAAAATGCTTATCTTAGTCATCCCACGTCCCTAATGAGACAAACTTGTGCAAACTTTCCATACATTTTTTGGTGCATTAGAGTTATTTAAATAAACTTTATAATAAAAAAGTCCTCCTATTATAAGCTTAGCTAAGATTCTTGGTATGAACGAATTGTAATCCTTCTGTATATTTGACTTTTTAATTTTACTTTTTGATATGTAACTATATTGGAGTCTAAATGTACCGTTGAGCAATGCTTTGTGTGAGTAATTTTTTTAAAACAAAAAAATTACGTCACAAAATAAAAATATATGTAATTAATATTTTGTAAAAGTGATCTAGATTTTCTTAGTATATAAATTATATACATATGTATTATTTTATGTGTATTATTATATATGCGATTAATATTAGAGAAAGGAAGTAAGTCCAGACAAAAAATAAATATTTTTAGAAAAAAATAAATAATATAAAAAGTACTTTAAAAAATATTATCACTTGGTTAGTTTTTTAATGTAATATTTTCAATATAACTTTATTTTAAATTTAATATAATTACAAAAAATAAATTTTCAAGCTTAACCAAAAGGTAATATAAAAAATCAAAATTTAGTTGTGCCTAAAGACACTAAATAACACCCAAACAAATTGCAAAAGCTCATGTCACATCAACTTAAAAGGTGACATCCAATGTGTATAATAATTTAGCGAGAAATGCAATTTAACCCAATCAACTAATCACATCAATTGTTAGTAAAACAACTTTCAACATGTTTCCAGTTTCACTAACATGACAAAATATATCGAAAAATGTGACATTAAATAGTAGTTATAGACTTTGTTGACAATTCAATGAGATGTTTTTTTTTTTGGCTGATCAAATGGGAGATAGAAGTAGATGTAGTACTAACTAAAATTAGATCTAAGTTAACTAGCAAGAGTAGGAGAGCATTGGAGTGGTGTGGCATCTTTGAGCACATTTTTGCGCACCCAAGGTGGTAAATCATCTTTGAAAGAATCTGTGTAGATCATGGCTAGGCCTCATCTTGCAAGGTTATGGGCAGTTTCATTTGCATTCCTACATGTGGGGCTCATGCTCCAGTCCTGATGATCCAAGAGCCTGTTTGGTATGTGGGTTTAGGGGGGTTTTGGAATATGGGTTGGAGAATAAAACCTAACAACCTCATGTTTGGTAAATGTATAGTTATTTTAGGGTTTGAAACCTAACCCGCATTAGGCCCGGGAATTAAACCCAAGTTCATGGGTTTTATGAAATCCACTTAGGGTTGGATTCCTATGTGGGTTAATGAGTTTAAGCTAGTAAATGACATTTATACCCTCATATATCTCATATATGTAAACAAATATGAATTTGAATTAAATTGGTTAAGGAGCATAATAATCATTTATATACAAATATATCATAATAGTCATATATCCGTGCGCATACCAAACATGAGTATGAACGACATTGAATGTTGAATCCCATATTGAATCCCATCTTTGGGGTTGGAAGAGTTTGGACAAACCAATCCAAATCCCTCCCAAAAAACCAACCAAACAGCCCCCAATGGTATATGCTTCAGATCTCCAATGATTGTTGTGATGGACCAGTGTGGTTTGATGTGGGGAAGGATTGCAACATGGATGATGGCTTGCGAATCTCCTTCAATTATGACATAATTCCAAGCCTTTTTCTTAGCTCATAGTGTAGCTAGTCTTACAGCCAGTGCCTCAACTATTAAGAGGATTAGTTCCTGTGTTCGATTGTGTTACAGCTTTAATGTCTGTTCCATCATGCCTTCTTGCTATGCATGCCAAAAAAGATCTATCCTCCCCTATTGTAGCATCAAAATTGAACTTTATTCCATCGGCATATGGTGGCTTCAATTTGTGCTCATTCAACGAGGTTTTCACATTGGGAGGTCGTAGTACTGGTGGAACATTATTGTTTGGCACTCAGGAAATCATGAAAATGTTGGTTGATTTCATGTAGGATATACTAAGGATCAATTTATGCATTTTGGAATTCGATTCTATTTCTCCATTGCCAGATCGAGTTCATGAGGATAATTGCAAACAAAAGCAGGTGCAATTTATTTGGGCTAGTTTGGCCAAATAGGATTGTTGGATTTAATATATGATGTACCCATTCCTGAATGCTGAGAGATGAAAAAAATGTCAGTTCTAAGTCCCCATTTTCTAAACCAGAGCATTCGAGCCAATGGGCCTAAGAAAAAGAGGTGAGTAGTTGTCTCAGTGCAATTTCCATATAGGCTGCAAAGGATGTCTTCAATCTGCAGTCGACTAGCTAGCTAATACTTGTTTTGTAGGTAGGCCTCAACCATTATCCTCTAGGCCATAATTTTGTGCCTTTCATGTATGGGGGCATGCCATAAGTTGATCCAATCTGCATGGGCTAGGTAGCAGCTGTCTTGGTCTCAGTTTTCTCTTTTGTGTTCTTTATGCAGAAATGGTATTAAACACTCCATTCTTAGTAGGTACCCAAGCCAATTTGTCTTCACATGGGCAGGGAGGAATTGTATTTTCTGAACTGCTTGCAGCGTGTGCTGATCAAAGATTTGCAAAAGCATGACTATGTTCCATGAGGATCCATTAGGAGTAATTAGTTCTGCCACCGTGTTGGGGAAGAGTTCATTTCTTGGAGCAGGGGTTACTCTCAATGTGGAGAGTTCATTTCGTATTTAAGAGTCTTGCCCACGGTCTCTGATTCTTTGCAAGTAATTGCCAACCCAATTTAGCCATGAAAACTATGTTGGTCTCGTGTTTTCCTAAAGCCTAGTCCCCCCACATGTTTTGGTCTACAAACGAAATCCCCGGATCTGAGTGCCATAGCTTGATGTTCTTTTGTGGATCCCCAAAAGAATCTTCCGATTTGCTGGTCAATCTTTTTACACAGGATCTTTGGAGGCAAGAAGGTTTGCATAGCATAAATAGGAATTGCCTAGGCTGTGGATTTGATGAGTGTGGTTCTAGCAGTTAGTAAGCAAGAAAATCTCTCTGAGTTATAGAACATTACATGATCACAAAGTTTTTGGAACAACAAATAAACAGACGTTCCCCACCATCTCCAGGTTTAATCCTCACAATAATGACTGCTCTCAAGATGAACCTCTGATTGGGAGAATCATTCAAAAGCATAAAAAAAAACATTAATTAAAATAATTTTGCTTTACAGGGCATTTTTAGATATCCTCCACATATGAACTTTATACTCCCTTGAATCAAGTCATAACTAATGAAGTCTGAGACCTTGTAATTTTTCAGCTCTTACTGCATCTACATCGCTTGATTCATTTGAAATGATTCCAATCATCTAGAGGTTCAAAAATGGGATCTACTTTTCTTTCCCACTAAGACGTATATGCCTACGTGGCGCTCTTAAAAATCAGGGTCATGACAGAAGTTTGCAGGCAGGTCTTCTTTCTCGAGTGCAATAACTTACCTCAATGATTTTCTCATTCCAGAAACACAGGTGCTTCTTTTTACTGATAGCCTTACATAACCCCTCCCTCCCCCCCCCCCCCCCCCCCCCCCAAAAAAAAAAAAAAAAAGAGGCAGGCCAAGAGTATTTGAAGTTCGTAAGTAATACGGAAGGAAGCCAGGCTTTCTTTCTGCCATAGGCATTGGCTGCTAATATGTATATGCTACGCAGAAAAATCAAGCCTAAAATCTTGAGATTAAAAGCATTGCAATGATCTTCAATGGCGCTATCTGCATGAGACATCATAAGTAGTGAAACCTCGGACAGTATATTATGTACAACTACTTGTTTCAGCTTGTTCAATCTATTACTATCAATCAATTCTAGATGCAATCCAGAATACAGCTAAATTTGTCCTGAATCCCATATCCCAAAACAATTAACCATATAATATCAACTAACAAGAGAAACTTCCACATTTCATAGTGCAGATCAACACAAACGGAGAATCTTAAATCCACGCTAATGTCTCTCAAAGAAATCTCATGATCAAGACAACAAAGCAGATAGTAAGCAAGAAAATATCCTGACTTATAGAACATTACGCGATCACAAAGTTTTTGGAACAACAAATAAACACACGTTCCCCTCCATCTCCAGGTCTAATCCTCACAATGATGACTGCTCTCAAGACGAACCTCCGATTGGGAGAATCATTCAAAAGCATAAAAGAAACATAAATTAATATAATTTTGCTTTACAAGGCATTTTTAGATTGATATCCTCCTCATATGAACTTCTTTCACAGCTAGCAGATCTTAAAAACTGCATCAATTTATACTCCCTTGAATCAAGTCATAATTAATGAACTTTCAGACCTTGTAATTTTTCAGCTCATACTGCATCTACATCGCTTGATTCATTTGATATGATTCCAATCATCCGGAGACTCAAAAATGGGATCTACTTTTCTTGCCCACTAAGACGTATATGTCTACGTGGAGCTCTTAAAAATCTGGGTCATCACAAAAGTTTGTAGATGATGTTTAGGATGACAGGTCTGCTTGCTCGAGTGCTATAACTTACCTAAATGATTTTCTCATTCCAAAAGTACAGGTGCTTTTTTCTACCAATTGCCTTACAACCTTAATAAGAGGAATCTCTCTTTCTCATTCCAGAAGGATAGTGTTCCTTTCTCCTATCATTTAACCTTTATACATTTAAGGATATCTCAAGCAACTTTAAATGGATGGACTTGTTGAGGCATACACAAACCTTGTCAGTTAATGAACATCAAAAGTGCCCCATGTCAGCTAGTTATACCAGCGCTTAATACAATTTTGAAATCAAATTCTTTTGGGTATTGGTAGTCTCCTCTAGTCCTCTTCCATTGACATCAGGGTCCATGCTGTCCGCAACAGTAATATCTAAGAAATCTTCACTCAAAACATTGTTCAGATTTTGGAACATGTTCTCTGCAATGGTAATATTTTTCTGTTCTCTCCAAACATCAAGACTGGCAATAGATCCTCCCACTTTCATTATTTAACTAATGTGATCCCAATAACTGGAAACACTAGATGGCCCATCACTTGTTTTCCTTCTTGTTTAGTGACAAAATGCTTATGTTTGACACTGAAACATCAGGTGAGCACTGCAACCTCTACAATTCTCTACTTGAAAAACCTTCTAAATGGGTTGCCATGTCATACATATTAATGAATTCCCATTAAACCTTGATAAGAATAATTATTTTCTACTCATGCTCATATTCTTTAAAATACTAACCATTTGAATTGTCAAGAATTAGTATTTTTCCTGCAAAACTAGACACATCCACAAAATCATGTTGTTTGCACGACTATCTTGGTGTGATCAAGGAATTGAACACAGGTAACTAAAATTCAACCTCAACCAACCAACCAACCACCCCCCCCCCCCCCCCCCTTCTCCCCCCTTACTGAGCACCATATACATATACCGATTAAACAAATCTACCATAGTGGCCATAGTGTTTTCCAACATCTCATCAACGAAAAGGAGAACGTAAAAGAGGTTGTAACTTCATCAGAGAAAGCATTTTGCCTTATGTGATCCTCTCATCCAGCCAAGCCCTCCACTTTTATTCATTCTAACACAATTGTCTTTCATCACACACCCCACTCAAAATCTCCAATCAATTTATATCAATACTTACAAGACAATCTCACAACCTCACTCAGACCTATGCTGGATAGATAAGGAAGATCATTTACTTATAGCTGGCAGATCAAGTACATGCCTCTTTACAGACTATACAGCAATCAACGATCTTCCAACAAATGAATTTAGAATCCAAATTAAAAAAACAAGAGAAAGAAACAACAAAGCCAATGACCAAAATAACAACAATAAATACCAGGTCCTTTGATATACACAATAGCCAATGACCATAGACCATGCACTATTAGTAAAATGCACGCACCCATGTAATGATGTAACAAAACAGACTTCCACCCGGCAAATCAACTAAGTAAATTTTACTTTTGATTCCTCTAATAGTCACTTCATTTTGTTAATATACCATAATGATATGATATATACTTTTTTAAAATTAGGAAAAAAATTGCTAATTTTCCTTATTATGTTAAAGAATTACCAAAATATATAATTATTAAGTCAGTAGATAATAATAAGAATATGCAATACATTTTGTTATAGACGTATCCTGACCATATCCGTATCCTACTTTTTTAGATTTTATTGTACCGCCGTATTCGTATATGTATTCGTATCTATATCCCGTATCCGTATACATATCCGTATCCGTATCTGTATACATATCCATATCCGCAGTAAGCTGATCTTTCTGTTTTATCTTATATAAACCTTATCACACTAATATTTTATATTAAATAGCAATTAGAATGATAATATGTCAAGCATGTAGCATTCCATTGAAAAAGGAGAAAGACTATTCCTATTCAATGATCCCAAGTAACTGAAGAGATGAATACAGGCAGCAAAGAATGGAATAAGAACTGGACATTTGGATGCTGAAGAAGTAAGCTTCATCACGCAATTTGTACAATGGAATAAAAAGGATTGACCGCCAGCAGTTTTTTTTGAACCAACAGAAGTTATTCATCTAAAGATTCATACACATCAAAGCAAGTCTATCAGTAGCCATTACTCCTTAGTTTAAATTTGGCCTCAATTATGTGTTGTTCGTAGCATTTACCATGGAAAATAGAAGGAAAAAAGGAAAACATAGATCCTAAAATTTCCTCATCTGGGTTCAAGTGATATCACTAGACTTTAAGAATTCTAAACTCGATGCTTCACCAAGATTGACAATAAACAATGCAAAATTCCTCAATTAGAAAAACAAGCTAAGAGATACTCAAATACATCTCACTTCATTTTCTGCAATTTTGGGACAAAATGAGATGCTTTTAGAAGAAGTTAACAAGATTCAAGGATTCAAGAGTGAAGCAAATACCCGTGCTCATTGTTATTTCATTCCAAAACCACTTTTGCGCCGACAGCTTTCATCTTTTCTATTATTTGTTCACCTTCTTCTTTTGACACCCCCTTTTTAAACACTGCAGGTGCCTTCTCTACCAAATCCTTTGCTTCCTTGAGTCCCAACTCAGTAAAACTCCTAACCTCCTTAATTATCTTGATCTTTGAAGCTGCATCATATGACTCTAGTTTTAGTTCAAAAACAGTCTTCTCCGGTTTCTTCTCCTCCTTGGTCGTAGTAGATGTCTTCATGGCTGCCCCAGCCATTCCAGCAGCTCCTGGTTTCATGATCCCGACAATTGGCGGCTCCTTCATGCCCATTTTCTTCATCAAAATTGAGGAGAGCTCTGCAACTTCAACCAATGTGAGCCCAGATATTTCATCTACAAGCCTCCATACCCGCTCCGTTGGAGGGCTACGATGCTCTATAGGATCAAAAGTTGCAGGGTCATAATCAGCGGGGAGTCTTCTTTGGTCAATCTCTACTTCTTCCTCTTTCCTTGCAGGTTGAGTTAAGTGTCGATTTAACCCAATTGAGTTAGTCGGATAAATGGTACTCACAGGAGAAAGAATAGGTTTTCTACAGAACCCATGAGGTAAATTATGCCTTAATCTTAAGATTAAACTCATTTCCAGATTTGTAGGATAATCCTCTCAGCTTCTAAATTGCCACTTCACCTATAAAGAACCAATTTCTTTTGAGCTCTTCCACGAGCAAAATAACAGCCTGAAATGCAGAAAAACACCAAATGGGAATACAATCAGACATGTTGGCTGACATCCAAAAGACAGATGTCAATCAGGATATAAGCAGAAACTACAGAAAAATGGGAAGCAACAAATAAACATACACACGCATAGAGAGTAGAGGAAATTGATATCTCTGAACTTCAATATGGAAAAGAAAAAATAAGAATTGACATCACTTATTTTCCACCCCAAAGAGCACCATATAACCAATTTTCAACAATTTATTTGCTTTGCAAACAGTACACTATTACAGTTATATAGTTCTCAACTTCATTAGCAATAAGGATTGGCAAATTAAAACAATATAGGTATCTAACGTATTACAAATGTCAATCCAAAATGAGGATCGATTAGGTACTTCGATTTGAACAAAATTTTGATTTAATAAATTTCATTTTTTAACAATACAAATCCAAAAATTTGTTTATGATTTTTTTAATTGCATTTTTGTACAACACACAATTCATCACAAAATATGCATCGCGTATTAAAAGTAAATGTACGCATAATTTTGATTTAGTATATTAGTTGTAGTTTAATTATTTTAATGATTTAATATTGTTTAGCCTCTTTTTTAACAACACAAGACCAAACAAGACCGATAGTTTCGGGTCGCCGGAGCTGATGGAAATTGAGGGGTTTGGGGAGGGAAAACATAGGGTTAGGGGGTTGTGTGTGTGTGTGTGCATTTAACAGAGATAGGGAAGGGGGTTGTGTGTGCGTGTAACAGAGAGATGAGAAGAGAAGAATAGCTGACATAGAGAGAGAGGGGGGGGGGGGGTTGGCTGGTTCTGGAGGTGGCGTAGATGATTTAGTGGTGCCGTTGGCGGTGGCTATGGCGTCGTCGTGGAGAGGCAGAGAGGAAAGGGGTGGGGCGCTAGTGGTGTTTGGTCGCTGTTGATAGTGGCGCTGGTGGAGGTGCTGTGTATGTAGCAAGGGAGGGAGGAAAATGGCGTGAGACTGGAGAGGGAGAAAGAGAGGAAAGTGAGCAGAGGTCTACCCGTCGGAATTACAAAGTTCAGCGAGAGAGAGAGAGAGAGAGAGAGAGAGAGAGAGAGAGAGCATACCTTGTGTGAGTGTTGGGGACGAGCAAGATGGACAGGCGGTCTGAGAAGGAGAGGAAAATGGTAAAAAGTGTTCACTGTTGAGGGCACTGTTGAGAGGGCAATAATGTAATATTACCTCTTAACATGTGGGCAGATTCATCTATGCAGATGAATCCCACCACGCTGGGTGGGTTTCATTTATCTTGCTCAGAGGGGATAGCTTGAATGAAAACATACGGGCCCGATTAATTTGTCCCCAACGATTATTCCTTCGCCTTTTTTGAATCAAACCTGGGTTGTATAGGTCCTTGGATATTTTTATCCAATCCAACTTACCTTATCCCTCTTTATCCATCAAACAAAACACCTCTTTAGGTTTGATTGCCAAATATTTCCCTCGTCAAGTTTTAGAGTGAATTACACCCAAACTCATGAGATTTATCACTTAATCAGACATACTCTCTTTAGTATGTGAAATAACATTGATACCCCTAGGCTGTAACGATTAAGAAATGGAGGTGACGGAATTGTGGAATAGACCAAAACACCCTTGCACATCTGTTTTGCTAAACATGAACATCTATATCTATCTTATTAATAAAAATACATTAGTATAAAAAAAATTTGATTCACTATTTTACGCTTATAAAAAACTATAATGGCTAACATATCCTTTCGTATTTAAATATTTAAATTATCATTTTATCTCTATGTATTTAAATAACAAACTAATCTCTAACAAATCATATAAATCTCTTTATTTTTGCAAAATTTTTGAATGGTCATGTTATACTTAACATGATATTTAAAAAAAAAATTAGTTTTTTTTCAAAATCCCAATATTAATACATTTTGACAACTCTATTGATACAATGTCATCTTCAATGCCCAAAAATGAATATATATAGTTTTTCAATTCATTCACAATCAAAATAATTTGGTAAAAAACTTATTAAGGCACAAAGTAAAAACAAGAAAGACAAAAAAAAATATATATATATATATATATATATAACCCTTACTACTTGGTAGCTCGAATAAAAGAATAACAGAAAATGAGTCAATTTGATGTTTATAGTTATGAAAAAAATATTAATAGTTTAAGTACAATAAATATTAGATAATATCTAATTTAACTACATAATTAAAAAAATTTATGTATTTTATCAAATATTTCAACAAAAAAATTCACGTGCAACACACGTGTTGCATTGCTAGTTACTATAAAATGCCAACAAAAGTGAAAATCTTTTGTTAGACCACAATACCCCTATAAAAATGATTAAAGACAATTATATCATTATGTATTTAATTACCCAATACCAATTTTGTGACGCCCCAAATTTCCGAGGGTCCTTTATTCACCGTTGATAAACCCATCAGCCCGCGGAAATACCCGTGAATGTCGCTTAACCCGACACCACGTCACCACATTCCCTTTACCGGGACTTATAATTATATGTAAAAGAATCACAAGTCTAACTTCTTTTGGTTGGTTGACCCATCCGAGGTCCAATATGCCACCATTGGTATCCTATTATTGTTCATTTATAACCTTTAAAGGAAGGAAACAATAGCCCAAGGGTTTGGCAAAAAGAAAAAAAAAAAAAAAAATTTCAGAAAATTTTGGAGGGCGTACCGGTACGCGTACCGGTACGGTATGCCCACTAGACCTCTGCGTACCGGTACGCTCTACCTTCTGGCTGTCGCCGTACCGTTACGCGTACCGGTACAGTTCTGCCACTTTTGCCTTTTTCCTCTGTTTTTCACTTCCAATCCATTCAACACACATCTTTTCCATCCAACACATATTTAATGAAGTTTTTCCCATAAAACATGATACATATAAATTCTATTACAAACATTTATATGAATTTACATACAAAAACCAAGTTTTTATAATAATTTTACAAAAACTCAAAATAAAGCCACATTCCAGCTTTCTTCAACCTTGGGGCTCGAAATGGGAGCCGTCCGCCGGTGTGAACCCAGCACCTGAAATATTTTTCCCACAAAGGGTGAGCCACGCTCAATAGGGTATCTCCTAATGAGGCTACTCCCCAACCTAAATGCATATGAAATGCTCACATGCCACAAAACAACAACTCATAACATTCCAAGTAAAGAAATATATTCGATGATGGAATTTGCAATGCCATGCTATGAAATGAGGTGAGACCCACTCATGCGTATCAACTGAGCCCTTCCCGACTCCTCTACACATGCAAGTGCCAATGTGTACCAATCCGTCATTTATGTTGCACATCAAATGACCTTTCATTCTAGGGTCTTTATAGGGGTGGATGTTCATGGACTCACACCAAAGGTCACCCAACCTATACGGAATTTATGGACTTCCACCAACGGTTCCGCGTACACCGACACACTTTATGGACTCTTATACCAACGGAGTGCGTCTCCAATCACCGGGTCTCTCACCCGAGGGATTTTCTAGCCCTTCTTGCTACCCCAACCCTATCACTCATGCAAACCGTGCGACTCGACTAGGTCATCGACCCATATTACCCGAGCCCACTCGTCATCCACCAAGCGTGGTGAAGACAACCACCATGCACACACACCCACTAAATGCGATGTTCCCGTGCATATGCAATGTGATGCTCCATTGCAACAATATTATCATGTTCAATATGCTATGAGTAACACATGAACATTCTAATCACGTTTTACATATTTCATGGCAAAATTACATCGTAAGCATATAATTTCCATAATTCTCTACAATGTCAATATATTATAACATGTATACATATATCAACATTTTATCTTGAATGACACCCAATCATGTCATCACAAAATCAAGTAATAACACACTTTAATTCTCATGGCATAATATAAGCACATAGCATGCCCACAATTCACATAATCCAAGAATTACATTAGGTCAATCCCATATACCCAATTCTAGAAATTTCATTTAAAAATTTCTAATTACCAATCCAATTAGAATTGATCTTTACCCATTTCAACACATTACCAACAATAGGCAAGAGATATACAATCTATCATCCTACCCATTTCATAAAAACATCCTAGGTTTGGAATAAACCTTAGTAGGAGGGAACCCTACCTCTTGTAGCGTGTAGAATCGTCGTGGGAAGCTCCTAGAACTCAAAGCAAGCTTGAATCCTCCACTTCCAACTTTTCGGCCTCCCAACGTTCGGTGAAAGCCGTCGTTTTTGGTACCCACGCGTAGCCCTCGACGCGTAGAGCAACTCTTGTTCTTGGCCCGAGTCGATTTGAGCGCTAGAACGGAGTAGATCGTAGAGAGAAGGTGGAGTGTTTCTCTCTTTTCCCTCTCTTCTCAATCGGCTGAACAATCAGCTGACACAATGGGGAAAAATCTAATTTTTCCCCCTATTTATATTTTAGAATACTTGGCCCACAATTGGCCACACGTCCTATTTAATTTCGGGTCCGTTTTAATCCCGAAATGACTAAATTTCGCTCCGGTTCAAGTTCGAATTATTTTTATTTCAACTTGCCTCTAATATTTCCCCAAACTTTAAAATTTTATAAAAATTTCGTGTACGGGGTCACCCGAGGCCCGTGATTAACCCTAATTAATGCAAAATGTAATTAAATTAAAAGGTCAATTGTGTAATTAAATAAAGTTAAACTAGTCAAAATAAATCTAATTAGGGTTAATGTGTGAATTAAGGATAATGCATTGAATGTTGTTCTTTTCAGGTTTTTATGCGTCAAAACGACAGGAGCCAATTATCAAAGCATGGAGAGCAACTTATCAAAGCATAGGGTGTAAATTATTAAAGCTCAAAACAAAGGGAGATCAAAGTGTAAATCAAGATCTTCTTGATATTTGTAATTAAATATCTTTTAGGATAAATATCTTT
This sequence comes from Ilex aquifolium, assembly GCA_951799425.1. Classification (NCBI taxonomy): domain Eukaryota; kingdom Viridiplantae; phylum Streptophyta; class Magnoliopsida; order Aquifoliales; family Aquifoliaceae; genus Ilex; species Ilex aquifolium. The sequence continues at coordinate 31,722,442 of OX637392.1, forward strand.
TAGGATATTTGTAATTAAATATCTTTTAGGATAAATATCTTTTAGGATATTTGTAATTAAATATATTTTAGGATAAATATCTTTTAGGATATTTGTAATTTGGATGCCTATAAATACCCCCCTTGGGGGCTTGTAATGGGCATCCTTCTCTTGTTTCATTTTTCTTGTAAAGAACATTTCTTCCTAGTGGAAAACACTCCAAAGGTCTTGAATCTTTTTCTTGAATCATCTTTCAAGTATTATTGCTTTATTTACTTTCTTGAGTTATTGTTTTCTTTTTATTAGATCTTGGTTGTGAATTAAACACCAAGAAGTTATTGTTTTCTTTTATGTTTTTATTATATCTTGGTTGTGGATTAAACACCAAGAAGTTGTTGTTTTCTTTTTATTAGATCTTGGTTGTGAATTAAACACCAAGAAGTTATTGTTTTCTTTTATGTTTTAGATCTTGGTTGTGAATTAAACACCAAGAAGTTATTGTTTTCTTTTATGTTTTTATTATATCTTGGTTGTGGATTAAACACCAAGAAGTTGTTGTTTTCTTTTTATTAGATCTTGGTTGTGAATTAAACACCAAGAAGTTATTGTTTTCTTTTATGTTTTTATTATATCTTGGTTGTGGATTAAACACCAAGTATTTATTGCTTTCTTTTAATTTAAGTATTGTTTTCTTTTACTTCCATTGTTGGAGCTTCCTTCTTCCCCTTAGAGGAGTGAAACTCTTCCACTTTTCTAGAGCTTTACCAAAGCCGTGAAGGGTGGAACGTGATTCACTCATTCTTTGTCGAAGATCGGCTCTTTGTTTAGCTATTTTACTTTAAAGCATTTCACTTCTAGTGCTTGAGCATTTTACTTTGTAACACCTTTTGGGGATGAGTACCATTCATCATTCTAGCTTTACCATAGCTATGAAGGGTGAGTAGTCCTCATTCACTCTTTGGGAAGGGATGATAGATATGTAAAAGATTAATCCGGACATTATGTTTGTGTATCACCTTTATGCTTAAATGTTCTATACTCCACTTGATTTTTGGGTGATTGAATGCACCTAGCAAAGTAAAGGTACTTTGTATAATCAACGGATCTTTCTATGATAAATGGATGACTCCTACATGGAAAGATCCATTGATTCAAGGCAAGTACCCTAACTAACTCTTCATGTCAAACTTTCAATGTCCACCATTATTGCACTTCATTCCTATCTTCTGATTAATTTGTCGTTGACACGGGAGTTAATTGAGTTATAAAGCATAAACATAATGCACCGGATAATCAACTACATATTCTGATTCCCGAACCAAAGAGTGTTTGTTACATTTAATCATCTTATATTTTGTCTAGCAAAATACCCATTGGAAAGAATCTTACATTCTATCCAAAACTTCCCACAACTTCAAAATCATAATATTTCCAATTACAAGTCTTTCTCACTATTTACTTCAAAGAACACCAACCATAGTTCCCTGAGGATTCGAATCTGGACTCAAACCAGATTATTACTACAACTTGACCGCCTGCACTTGGGTGTACACATTTCGGATCAAGTCAAGTTTTTGGCGCCGTTGCCGGGGAACCATAAAAGGTGCTCTTTTTAGAAAAAGGTGAAAAAAAAAAAAAAAAAAAAAACCTCTCTTTTTGTGTATATTTTTGCCTTATTGTGAATAATTTTTTTTTTTTATGACTGACACCAATCGCCTCTATCCAAATTTGCCTGCTGAATCTTCTGGGTCTGTAAATCAACTTGAACCACCTTCACCCAAATCAGAAGCCGACTCTTGTAACTTCAATATGGCAAATATTGATAGGCAGTGTGAAGATCATGTGAGAGAGGGGGAAGTACCCAACATTCGAACATTGCGAGATTACTTACATCCCACAAGGAATAGTGTCCCCTCTTGTTTTATTTTTCCTGAAAATGCTCCACTCTTTACTGTAAAGCCGGGGACAGTGCAGTTATTGCCCGTGTTTCATGGATTGGATGCAGAAAATCCGTATCTGCATATCAAAGACTTCGAAGAAGTGTGTGGAACATTTCAAGACAATTCTGAATTGACAAAAATGAAATTGTTTTCTTTCTCTTTGAGGGATAAAGCCAAACAATGGTTACATTCTTTAAAATCTCTTTCAATCCCTAATTGGCAGGCTCTACAGAATGAATTTTTCAGAAAATTCTTTCCTCTGCACCGCACTAATACACTCAAAAGACAAATCATGAATTTTTCGGTCAAAGAAGGGGAAACTTTTTATCAAAGCTGGGAGAGATTCAAAGATCTTCTCCAATCTTGTCCACACCATGCTTTTGAAAATTGGACTTTGGCAGGTTTTTTCTATGATTCCTTGCCCACTAGGTTACGACAGTTTGTCGAAATGATGGCTCAAGGAGAGTTCATGGGAAAAAGTCCGGAGGAGGCATTCAATTTTTTTGATACCATATCTGACAGTTCTCAAATGTGGGACTCAGCATCTCCTACCACTGTAGAAGCCAAACCACCTACTTTCCAAGGGGGTAAGTATGTCTTGAGAGAAGATGATGATCTTAGAGCAAAAATGTCCACTTTGTCTCGAAAGCTTGAAGCTTTAGAGATGAAAAAGGTCCATCAAGTTGATGTTGTCCCTCCCACAGAACAAGTGTGTGGGATTTGTGCGCTAACAGGGCATCCTACTGGGGAATGCCCGACCATTCCGGCATTCAAAGAAGTTTTGTTGGAACAAACAAATGCCATTTCCAATTTCAACAAGCCTTACTCCAACCCATACTCTGAAACATACAATCCAGGGTGGCGGAACCACCCAAATTTCAGTTGGAGAAACACACAACCAACCCCCATGAATCAGCAACAAGGGCCACAACAACCACCTCAAGGACCTCCACAATATCCTCATCAACAAGGGCCACCACATCCACCTCAAGTACCTCCACAATATCCTCCATATCAACCACCACACAAAAGGAGCCTTGAAGATACATTGAATCAATTCATGCAAACCCAAATGAGCTATAACAATAGTTCTACTCAGGCTTTTATTGATTTCAAGGCCCAGACCACACAATCTTTTGAGGATCTCAAAGGCCACATTCAAAAGCTGACCCAGTCCATGAGCACACATGAGAAAGGAAAATTTCCTGCCCAACCAAAGCCTCCACAAGGCCAATTTCAGGTGGGAAATCCATCAACTATGGAAACTCCACAAGACCAAGCCAAAACTGTCACCACATTGAGAAGTGGCAAAAAGATTGACAAGTCCATCAGAAACATGCTGATTCCAGACCCAAAACCAGTCTCAATTCCAGCCAACCCATTAAGTGAGCCAGAACTTGAAAAAAAAAATGACTGTGATCCCATGATTGAACAAGAACCAGAGCCATCAAGGGAAGAAGAACCCTCGTGTTCTATTCCTGCTCCTTTCCCTCATAAACTCAAGAGCATACAGAAAGCAAACAATCAGTCTGAAATTTACGAGCTTTTCAAGCAAGTAAAAATCAACATCCCACTTCTGGATGCAATCCAACAGGTTCCAGCTTATGCCAAGTTTCTAAAAGACTTGTGCACAGTCAAAAGAAGCCAAAATGTTCAAAAAAGAGCCTTCCTCACAGACCAAGCCAGTGCCCTACTTCAACACAAAATCCCTCCAAAGTGCGAAGATCCAGGGTGCCCCACTATGTCATGTGTCATTGGAAATTTCAAAATTGAGCAAGCATTGTTAGACCTTGGAGCTAGTGTCAACTTGCTTCCTTTCTCTGTCTACCAGCAATTGGGTTTAGGTGAACTGAAACCCACTTGCACCACACTCCAATTGGCAGATAGATCTGTAAAAATTCCTAGGGGTATTGTTGAAGATGTACTTGTCCAAGTGGATAATTTTGTCTTCCCTGTAGACTTCATTGTTCTAGATACTCATCCAGAAGTTCATTCAGAAACTCCAATTCCTGTCATTCTTGGTCGACCTTTTCTAGCAACCTCCAATGCACTAATCAATTGCAGGAATGGTATTATGAAATTGACTTTTGGGGATATGACTCTCGAAATGAACGTCTTTGACATTGCAAAACACCCAAGAGAGTACGAGGAGGTAGGAGAAATAAATTCCATTGAGTCATTGATACAAGCACATCTGAATGACTCATTCTGTGAGGATCTTAGTGAATCAACTTTGTCAAAATCTGACTCATCTGACTCTCTGGAACAAAACTCCATTGAGTGCCCTACCTTCAATGTGGGGACATGGGCTCCTAAATTTGAAGAAATTTCATCACGTGGTACAAAACCACTATCTTCAAGTGACAGGCCACCAAAGCCTGAACTGAAACCGCTCCCATCTGATCTCAAGTATGCATTTTTAGGTGAGGATAAATCTTACCCAGTGGTAATTTCTTCAAAAATCACAGACTTGCAAGAAGCTCAATTAATTGAAGTTCTTAAAAGTCATAAAAGCACCATTGGGTGGACCATCGTTGATTTGAAAGGTATAAGCCCGTTAATTTGTAATCATGCCATATACCTTGAAGAGGACTCAAAACCCTCTCGTCAAATGCAGCGACGATTGAATCCTCACATGAAAGAGGTTGTGAGACTGGAAGTGCTCAAACTCCTGGATGCAGGGATAATTTTTCCTATCTCCGATAGCAAATGGGTTAGTCCAACCCAAGTTGTACCAAAGAAATCTGGAGTCACAGTAGTCAAAAATGATGCAAATGAACTCGTGCCAACACGAGTCGTCACAGGATGACGAATGTGCATTGACTATCGAAAACTCAATCTGGTGACTAGAAAAGACCATTTTCCTCTTCCCTTCCTTGACCAAGTCCTCGAGAGAATAGCAGGCCATGAATTTTACTGTTTCCTGGATGGGTATTCCGGATACAATCAAATTGAGATAGCTCTGAATGACCAAGAAAAGACCACATTCACATGTCCATTTGGCACCTTTGCATTCAAAAGGATGCCATTCGGACTTTGTAACGCTCCTGCAACATTTCAAAGATGTATGCTGAGCTTGTTCAGTGACATGGTCGAAAAATTTTTGGAAATCTTCATGGATGATTTCTCGGTATATGGTGACTCATTTGATTTGTGTCTAGCTAACCTAGAAAAAGTTTTGATGAGATGCAAAGAGGCAAATCTGGTGCTTAACTGGGAGAAATGTCATTTCATGGTGAATCAAGGCATTGTCTTGGGTCACATTGTGTCGTCAGAAGGCATGAAAATTGATAAAGCAAAAATTGATTTGATAAGGAATCTTCCTGCTCCTAGGGTTGTGAAGGATGTTCGATCATTCTTAGGTCATGCAGGATTCTATAGAAGGTTCATAAAAGACTTCAGCACCATAGCAAAACCTATGTGTCATCTTTTGAGTCAGGATGTCATTTTTGACTGGAATGAAGCGTGCCAAAAATCCTTTGACAAACTCAAAGGCATGTTAATTTCTGCCCCAATAATGCAACCTCCTGACTGGACTCTACCCTTTGAATTGATGTGTGATGCTAGTGACTATGCTGTAGGTGCTGTTTTGGGACAAAGAAAAGATAAGAAGCCACATGTGATTTACTATGCAAGTAAAACTTTAAATGATGCCCAAATGAATTACTCAACAACTGAAAAGGAATTACTTGCTGTAGTATTTGCATTGGAAAAATTTTGATCTTATCTTGTTGGTTCTTCTGTTACTGTATTTACTAACCATGCAGCACTGAAATTTTTGCTTACAAAAAAAGATGCCAAACCAAGGCTCTTGAGATGGATCATTTTGCTCCAAGAATTTGATTTAGTCATTAAGGACAAAAAGAGTGTGGAAAATGTGGTGGCAGATCATCTGTCAAGATTAACTTATGAATTTCATGAGGATGGACTGCCAATCAATGAAAAATTCCCTGATGAACAACTATTCAGGATTGATGAGACCCCATGGTATGCTGATATTGCTAATTTCCTTGCTACCGGAACACTTCCTCCATTTTTCACTCCCATGGACAAAAAGAAGTTTCTGAGGGAGGTCCGCAATTTCTTTTGGGAAGATCCCTACGTATTCAAGTACTGTAAGGATCAGATCATAAGACGTTGCATCCCCGCTCAAGAAAGTAGACAGGTAATAACATTTTGTCATTCAGAAGCATGCGGTGGTCATTTTTCATCTCGAAAAACCGCTGCAAAAATCTTGCAGTGTGGATTTTACTGGCCCACACTTTTCCAAGATGTCCATGCTTTTTGCGTAACTTGCGATAGATGTCAAAGGTTGGGAAACATTTCAAAAAGAAACATGATGCCCTTAAACCCAATTTTGGTGATCGAAATTTTTGACTGTTGGGGTATCGATTTTATGAGACCATTTCCCCCCTCCTTTGGCTATCTATACATTTTAGTAGCCGTAGACTATGTATCCAAATGGGTTGAAGCAATTCCATGCCGAAATAATGATCATCAAACAGTGATCAAGTTTTTAAAAGAAAATATTTTATCTCGGTTTGGAATTCCAAAATCCATTATAAGTGATGGGGGTTCTCATTTTTGCAATCGTCCCTTCTGGAATTTAATGAAAAAATACTTGATTTTTCACAAAATTGCAACCCCTTATCATCCACAGACCAGTGGACAAGCTGAGTTAGCTAATCGGGAGATCAAATTAATTTTGGAAAAAACGGTGAACCCAGATCGCAAAGATTGGTCATTAAGACTAACTGATGCGCTCTGGGCATACCGAACTGCTTTTAAAACAATTTTGGGCATGTCTCCCTATCGATTAGTCTATGGAAAGCCATGTCACTTGCCTGTGGAATTGGAACATAGGGCATACTGGGCTATTAAAGCAATGAATTTTGACTTAGACAAGGCTGGACTGTCACGGAAGCTTCAGATTAATGAATTGGAGGAATTGAGAAATGAAGCATATGAAAATGCTAAGATTGCAAAAACCAGGATGAAAATTTTTCATGACAAGAACATAGTGCGAAAATCTTTTGAACCTGATCAAAAGGTTCTACTTTTCAATTCGAGACTTCGCCTATTTCCTGGTAAGTTGAAATCAAGATGGACTGGACCATACATTGTTAAAAAGGTATTTGAACATGGGGCAGTGGAAGTGGAGAACCCATCAAACGGTAACATTTTTACCGTCAATGGTCAGCGATTAAAACCCTTTGTGGAGAATTTTGTCCAAAATGTGGAGACCATTTTTTTTATGGATCCAGAAAGTATCTCCGGAAATCACTCCGGAGATTACGCTTGCCGACACAAAAAAGGGTCGGGTCAATCAGACACCCGACACGATGGACTGCCTTTATAAGGCTCCCATCGTTTTTTTTTTTTTTTTTCCTTTTTCTTTTCCCCACCGCCTTTACTCTTTTCTTTTCTTTTTCTTCTTCTTTTTCTTCTCTTTTCTTCTTCTTCTCCACTGCATCTGGTCTTCTGTACCACGATCCAACCCATAACAGTACCATGTCTGCATTTTTCGATGACCCTATCCTCCTTCTCATGATCTACATTTGTTTGTATTATTTACTTATGGCTGTTCTTCTTCGGGCCGCACTGATGATCAAGGGTTTTTGTCCCAATGAAAACCCAGACCACCCCAAAGATGCTTAATCTCTGTTTTTTTTGGTATAGGTCATCGGCGATTGAACAGATCTCCACAGTTAACTGCGTATTCAAGCTCTACAAACCGAAAAACTCGAAACATTGGGGACAATGTTCAGTCTAGGTTGGGGGGTGAGATCTACAGTTTACAGTAGTTGATCTGCAGTTTACAGTAGTTGATCTGCGCAGGTTGAACCCGTAAAATTTTCTGTAAATTTTTTTTGTTTTTATTGTTGTATCTGTTCAGATTATGTACCTTGTATTAATGATAATATCTGTGGGTCAGTTTTGATCGTCTTTGTGACTGGAAGACGTAAAAGAACCAGATAGTGGGTTATAAAGTAGCAATCATGGATGTAAATCTTTTTTGGTTTAGTCTAGGAGTCCTACGTACTTTTCCATCTGATGTACATACCATGATCATGAGAAAAGCAAGATTAGTAAGGAAGGCTGAAATCAAAGAAAAACAAGCGAAACCCCTCTGTGGCCGAAGCAGTTATTCTAAACGTCGTCGTGCTACACGACTTGGTGCCGGTAAACAGTGTGGCAGATACTTTCATGAGAAAAGATACAACAAATGTTATGAACCAATTTCCGGTCGCGCAACCGATCGATTAAACTGGATAAAACATGGGCTGAGTAAGGATTACCCTGATACGCCATGCTATTCCGGTACTGTGCTTAACCGATTTGTGAGAGAGGAAGTTGGGAGAGTTACTGGTTGTCCATTTTACACAGATACGGAGGGGGAATCGGATTGACCTCTGTGGAAAAGTGTACTGAGGTTGGGAATGAAAGCTGAAGGTCCGAGTCTGTAAAAATTTTTGATTCGACGTTCGAACGTTACAACACGTTTGAACGTTTTTGCTAAAATCCTTCTACAATAGTGTACAGTTGCTTTTATTTATTAATGTTATTTTTAATGCATGTCACTTTCTTTTGTTGTATAATTTTGTTGTTCCTAGTTTCAGATATCGGTGCATGGGTCAAAGCTCAAGTGCGAGGTGTTCTCTTACCCTACTCATTTTTATTACTATGCACTATTATTGCGCCTGCCGACACTGCCGAAAGTAAAGTTAGAAAAAAAAAGGGGGGGGGCCTCCCACTGCCTTTCTTCTTCTTTTTTTCTTTTCTTCTGCCTGCCAGCTCCTGCCGACACTTTCTTATATTAAAAAAAAAAAAAAAAAAATCTGAGGAATGCCTTTATTAGGCCTTCCACCTTTTTCTTTTTCTTCCACCATCACCGGTGTTGGTTTCCCCCTTTCTCTTTCCCTTCTCTTCTTCTCCTTCTTTTTCTTCTTTTCTTCTTCGTCATCGTTCTTTCTGTTCTCTGTAAAAACAACTCACCCCCTGTAAATCCATGACCATATACGCCGACGATCCAGTCTTTTGTTTAATAATTTGCCTTATATGTTTGTATTTGTACCTGGGTGCTCTTTGTGTTCTCACACTTAGGATGAGGAGTTTCCAGAGAAACCCAGATATTCCTTGAGTTGAGTAATTGTTGTATTTTGTTTGTAGGTTTCGGCAGATGAACAGATCTGTACCTTACAACCTCATTTCCAAGCGTCATACACTTTCACTACTGCAACCTTATCTCCACTAGCCCACTAGTGCTAGTGTTGTAAGTATTGCTTGTTTGTAATTTCATTTATATATATATTTGAAATTTGATATCTACAGCTTGTGATTCTGATGGCTATTTGTCTTTATAAAATTCCTTGTGAATTTGCTATGCCCTCCAATGACTATGCTGTAATTGCTGTTACAGTAAGATCTGATAATTTGCCAAATAATCCTCCTCAATCCTATGTATTCTGGGTTTATTCTTTCTTCGTTAATTTGTTTGTTTCATCTTAAATCTTCTTCCTTCCGCTTGTATTTTGGTATACTTTCTCTAGTTTCGTATTTGTAATTTTAGTTTTAGATCTGAAAAAAAAAAAAAAAATTATTTTTTCTGGATCGCGTTTTTTTTAGTATTTGTACCTGTATTTCATGATCACATCGGATGCAGCTTCAACTGTCTTTGTGACTGGCAGACGTTAAAGAACCAGATAGAATGTCTTTAGTCTTAGCAAGCATGGATCCTAAACTTTTTTGGTTTAGTCTAGGAGTTCTACGCATTTTCCCATCTGATGTGCATGCTGTGATAATGAGAAAAGCAAGGGATGTGAGAAAAATTGAGATCCGAGAGAAACAACAACAACCATTGTGTGGCAGAAGCAATTTTGCTAAACATCGTCGTTCCAAACGACTGGGTGCTTGTTACCATTGTGGCAGGATATTTCATATGAAAAAACATAATCAGTGTTCTGAACCAATTTCGGGTCGTGCAACCGATCGATTAAACTGGATAGTGTATGGGCTGAGTAAGGATTATCCTGACACGCCATCTTATGCCAGTCCAGGACTTACAAGTTATGTGCGACAAGAAGTTGGAAGGGTCACTGATAATGACATAGATCCAAGCAATGACTCGGATTAGATTTTGACTATTAAAGACAAAGCTGTGGAAAAATATGTTTTGGAATGAAGGTTAAGGGTCTGAACTCTTTTGTAAAATATTTTTGTACAAAGTCTGGTTGTTGAAATAAAAATATGGGCCGAGTAAGGAACGTCCCGAACTACCAACTAACAGTGTAGGTAGGGATTTGATCCTGAGACGCCATAAATTTCCAAGTTCAATTTGTGCATTTTATCTTCTTTCAATTTTCATAGATAAATGAGTATGTGGGCTGAGTAAGGAATGTCCTAAAATGCCAACCTGTAGTGTGGGTAGGGACTTATCCTGAGATGTCATAGTTTTTCAAGTTTAATTGGTGCATCTAGTCTTCTTTCAATTTTCATAGATAAATGAGTATGTTTATAATTTTGAATTTTATTTCTTTTTTTTAAAAAAAAAAAAAAAAAAAAAAAAAAAAACTCACTTCTTTGAAAAATGGTATTTTCTCTATGCTTAAATGTCAAATGTATATTGCTATTTGTTATTCTTAAGGTACAGAATGACCAGACTCAAAAATAGAATCGGTATATAACCGACATTCCATGAAAAACCTGACATTACCAGTAGAGATGATAAAGAATACCATGGTAAGTTTTGAGCCTTACCATACTTTTGAGAGATAATTAACATTTATTTAAGTAAGGTCTTTCATTCTCTATTTTTGAATAATCTCATTAAATTTGCTTTGATTGACGCAACTAAGGTAATCTGTTGACATATCCCCAAGAAATCTGTTCATACGACACATACATGTTCACATACTTGAGAAAGGATTTTAGGCCATCTTTGATTTGATATTGAGCCTTAGCCATTTTTTCTGCAAAATTATTTCCCTAGTCAGCCATGTTTGAGCCCTCAATGTATGATTTCTTCTTTGATAAACCCAAATATTTACCAAGCCACAAGAAAACATACTGGACACACCATTGCTATCTAATTTTCTTGCACACTCTTATTAATCAATATGACACAGAAATGCAAAGAAATGGGAAAACTGTGGAGATTACTTTTCGATGATAAGGAGAATCAATGGGAACAAATGAAAAAAAAAAAAAAAAAAAAAAAGAAATCATTTCTGGGCAAAATGTCGAAAAGCTAGAAAGAAGTGTGCTACATTACAGAATGAAAAGATAGCTTTTGAAAACCTCTGACGTCATTTCATTAGCCACTGACCTCTGGCCACGCTACAACCTATGAAAAGCCCTAATTGATCTCAAGTCTGTTACATGTGTGTGTTGTTAATCAAAATTGGGGTATGGTAAATAGTATTTCTTTAAATTGCATCAATATTCTTTCATGAGATTATGCCAAACATGATTAGTTTGTTTCCGTAAACTTCACTTCCTTCCTAATTGTGCATGTGATTTTTCGATTGGCCACCTTCTGATCACATGCCCCGTGAGAGACAAGTCACTATAATCGGAGTGAATTTTTGCTGAGAGCATTCTACGAGAGGTTTGTGAAATCGAAGCTATCCATGGAAGGTAGTAAAGTGGAGTGTTTGTTATATAACAATTCTTGTTGCTAGAATGATCATTCTTACTACATAGGGAATTTCAAATACCAATATAACAAGTGTTTATTTTTGCATATATTACGTACCAATGACAGAGAAGTGTTTTATTTTGCTAAAAAAAAAAAAAAAAATTCGGCGTCTCAGCTATCATGGTGCTAATGCATATACACATTTTTTTCAAATGGAGTTTGTAGGTAGCTTCACTGAAAACCTTCACGAGACAAAACTCGTCCACTAGGAATCACCTAGGGGTTTAACGGCTTATTGCATATGCTAAATGCAATCGTGTTATCTACGAAAGTGATTTTGTTATGCTGTTATTTATTACTAGGGATTAGTAATGTTTAGGTTGGGGGGTGTGATTAACCCTAATTAATGCAAAATGTAATTAAATTAAAAGGTCAATTGTGTAATTAAATAAAGTTAAACTAGTCAAAATAAATCTAATTAGGGTTAATGTGTGAATTAAGGATAATGCATTGAATGTTGTTCTTTTCAGGTTTTTATGCGTCAAAACGACGGGAGCCAATTATCAAAGCATGGAGAGCAACTTATCAAAGCATAGGGTGTAAATTATTAAAGCTCAAAACAAAGGGAGATCAAAGTGTAAATCAAGATCTTCTTGATATTTGTAATTAAATATCTTTTAGGATAAATATCTTTTAGGATATTTGTAATTAAATATCTTTTAGGATAAATATCTTTTAGGATATTTGTAATTAAATATATTTTAGGATAAATATCTTTTAGGATATTTGTAATTTGGATGCCTATAAATACCCCCCTTGGGGGCTTGTAATGGGCATCCTTCTCTTGTTTCATTTTTCTTGTAAAGAACATTTCTTCCTAGTGGAAAACACTCCAAAGGTCTTGAATCTTTTTCTTGAATCATCTTTCAAGTATTATTGCTTTATTTACTTTCTTGAGTTATTGTTTTCTTTTTATTAGATCTTGGTTGTGAATTAAACACCAAGAAGTTATTGTTTTCTTTTATGTTTTTATTATATCTTGGTTGTGGATTAAACACCAAGAAGTTGTTGTTTTCTTTTTATTAGATCTTGGTTGTGAATTAAACACCAAGAAGTTATTGTTTTCTTTTATGTTTTAGATCTTGGTTGTGAATTAAACACCAAGAAGTTATTGTTTTCTTTTATGTTTTTATTATATCTTGGTTGTGGATTAAACACCAAGAAGTTGTTGTTTTCTTTTTATTAGATCTTGGTTGTGAATTAAACACCAAGAAGTTATTGTTTTCTTTTATGTTTTTATTATATCTTGGTTGTGGATTAAACACCAAGTATTTATTGCTTTCTTTTAATTTAAGTATTGTTTTCTTTTACTTCCATTGTTGGAGCTTCCTTCTTCCCCTTAGAGGAGTGAAACTCTTCCACTTTTCTAGAGCTTTACCAAAGCCGTGAAGGGTGGAACGTGATTCACTCATTCTTTGTCGAAGATCGGCTCTTTGTTTAGCTATTTTACTTTAAAGCATTTCACTTCTAGTGCTTGAGCATTTTACTTTGTAACACCTTTTGGGGATGAGTACCATTCATCATTCTAGCTTTACCATAGCTATGAAGGGTGAGTAGTCCTCATTCACTCTTTGGGAAGGGATGATAGATATGTAAAAGATTAATCCGGACATTATGTTTGTGTATCACCTTTATGCTTAAATGTTCTATACTCCACTTGATTTTTGGGTGATTGAATGCACCTAGCAAAGTAAAGGTACTTTGTATAATCAACGGATCTTTCTATGATAAATGGATGACTCCTACATGGAAAGATCCATTGATTCAAGGCAAGTACCCTAACTAACTCTTCATGTCAAACTTTCAATGTCCACCATTATTGCACTTCATTCCTATCTTCTGATTAATTTGCCGTTGACACGGGAGTTAATTGAGTTATAAAGCATAAACATAATGCACCGGATAATCAACTACATATTCTGATTCCCGAACCAAAGAGTGTTTGTTACATTTAATCATCTTATATTTTGTCTAGCAAAATACCCATTGGAAAGAATCTTACATTCTATCCAAAACTTCCCACAACTTCAAAATCATAATATTTCCAATTACAAGTCTTTCTCACTATTTACTTCAAAGAACACCAACCATAGTTCCCTGAGGATTCGACTCTGGACTCAAACCAGATTATTACTACAACTTGACCGCCTGCACTTGGGTGTACACATTTCGGATCAAGTCAAGTTTTTGGCGCCGTTGCCGGGGAACCATAAAAGGTGCTCTTTTTAGAAAAAGGTGAAAAAAAAAAAAAAAAAAAAACCTCTCTTTTTGTGTATATTTTTGCCTTATTGTGAATAATTTTTTTTTTTTATGACTGACACCAATCGCCTCTATCCAAATTTGCCTGCTGAATCTTCTGGGTCTGTAAATCAACTTGAACCACCTTCACCCAAATCAGAAGCCGACTCTTGTAACTTCAATATGGCAAATATTGATAGGCAGTGTGAAGATCATGTGAGAGAGGGGGAAGTACCCAACATTCGAACATTGCGAGATTACTTACATCCCACAAGGAATAGTGTCCCCTCTTGTTTTATTTTTCCTGAAAATGCTCCACTCTTTACTGTAAAGCCGGGGACAGTGCAGTTATTGCCCGTGTTTCATGGATTGGATGCAGAAAATCCGTATCTGCATATCAAAGACTTCGAAGAAGTGTGTGGAACATTTCAAGACAATTCTGAATTGACAAAAATGAAATTGTTTTCTTTCTCTTTGAGGGATAAAGCCAAACAATGGTTACATTCTTTAAAATCTCTTTCAATCCCTAATTGGCAGGCTCTACAGAATGAATTTTTCAGAAAATTCTTTCCTCTGCACCGCACTAATACACTCAAAAGACAAATCATGAATTTTTCGGTCAAAGAAGGGGAAACTTTTTATCAAAATTTCAGGTCATTTGAAATTACGAATAAAAAGTTATGATCGAAATAGTAGACAGTGTCCAAAATCCTTTATACCCAAATTTTCTCTAAAATGTGTTTTAACTCCAAAATACTTCCTAACTTCTAATACACCCCATATCACCTCTCCCAAGGTTTTTTGACCTTCCGGACTCAATGGAAACCTTATTTTGACCTAAATCCATTTAGAAACTTACTTAATCCCTCTTCTCAAGCTTACACACCTTCAAAACTTCAACTTCCAAATTAATTTGCATCTCTAGTTTATTCCTACCATCACTACACATATCCACATTTTTACCACTATTATTTAATATATATCTATATACATATATAAACGAAAATGCGGGGTGTTACAATCCACCCCCCTTAAAGAAAGTTTCGTCCTCGAAACTTACCTCAAGTAGCAAACAAATACGGGTACTTCTTCTGCATCTCTCTCTCCGGCTCCCAGGTAGCTTCCTCCACTCCGTGGTGTTGCCACACTACCTTCACGAGTCGGATGACTTTGTTGCGGAGCACCTTCTCGTTGGTATCAAAAATCTTCATCTGTTTTTTTTTTATACGTTGCTCCTTCTCGAAGTTCAATATCTTCTAAATTTATGACGTGCATAGTATCCGACTGACACTTCCTCAACATCGACACATGAATTACATCGTGCACCCCTGCAAATTGAGCCGGTAACCGAAGTTGATGCGCCGCTTTGCCCACTGCTTTGCTCACTTCAAAGGGTCGGAGGTACCTTGGAGCTAGTTTTCCTTTCTTGCCGACTCTAAGCATTCCCTTCTTAGGCGACACTTTGAGGAACACGTAGTCTCCCCAAATTTCACATCCAAATCCACATACATTTTTACAACGAAATTATTTTAAGAAAAAATGACCATAATATCATCGGAAATACCCTTTTTATTGGTCAATACAAATCACTAGAGTATTGAATTCAATGAATAAGTAAATAATCAAGCTTTGGAATCAAGAATGAATGGCTATTAAGTTTGGGAATCAAAAACAATGGAACAAGCAAGGTTTGAAATCAATGACAAATGATTAATTAAGCTTTGTAATCCAGAATTAAAGAGTATCAAGTTTTGAACTCAAGAACAAAGAGTGACCAAGTATTGAAATCAATAGTAAACGAACGTCAAGTTTTGGAAACAAGAACAAAGGAACACTCAAGTGTTAAGATCCATAACGAAAAAATGTTAAGCTTTGGAATCAAAGAACAATTGAGTATCAACGTTTGAATGCAATAACAATGGAATAATAAGTTTTTGGGTCTCAAGAACAATTGAATAGCAAGGTTTAAAATCAAGGACAATGGAGAGATCAAGAGAAAATACATCCCCCCCTTAAAAACTAGAATTTCAAAGGCATACAAAGAGATTTGGTGGTTACCCAAGCATAACATAGTTTAGAACAAGATAATATTTAAGATTGGGAATCAAGAGCAAAAGGAGTAGCAAATATTGAAATCAAGAGCAATTAAACATCAAGTCTTGAAATCAAGAACCAATGAATATCAAGTATTGAATGGTAAGAATAAATGAATCACAAGGTTTAGAATCAATAACAATGAGTATCAAATTTAGATATCAAGAACAAATGGATCATCAAGCTTGGGAAATTAAAAACAAAGGAACAACCAAGTCTTGAAACCCATACCACGAATATCAAGTTTTGGGAATCAAGAATAAAGGAACAATCAAAGCTTGGAATCCATAACAAATAAATATCAAGCTTGGGAGTCAAGAACTAGTGAATAACAAGTATTGAAATCAAGAGCAAATGAATATCAAGTCTTGAACTCAATAACAATTGAATTTCCAATTTAGATATCAAGATCAAATGGATAACCAAGGTTGGAGATCAATAACAAAGGAATATCAAGTTTAAATCTCAAGAACGAGTGAATATCAAGGTTTGAGATTAATAACAAATGAATATCAAATTTAGCTATCAAGAGCAAATGAATCTTAAGCTTGGAAATCAAACACAACAGAACAATTACTTCTTGAAATCCATAACAACGAAATCAAGCTTAGACTCGAAAGAATGGAATACTCGGATAGTGAAATCAATTACAAACGTCTATCAAGGTTTGACATCAAGAACACTTGAAGAAATCAAGAGAACACACAATTCCATTGAGTATCACATGCATATAATCACCATTAATTGCCATAAACAATTTCCAACAATTCTTTCGGTAGGTGGCATACTTTAGGGTAACCTCCACCCCCGTTTAGGTCATCTTTGACTCTCAAACATCCTTACCAGGAACCTCTTGAGAGTCCATTCTTTAGGTAGGTGGCATACTTTAAGGCAACCTCCACCCCCATTCTTTCGGTAAGTGGCATACTTTAAGGCAACCTCCACTCCCATTCATTCGGTAGGTGGCATATTTTAGGGCAACCTCCACCCCCGTTCTTTAGATCATCTTTAATTCTCAAGCATCCTTACAAGGAACCTCTTGAGAATGGGTGAGCATTCTTACAAGAAACCTCCCACCAATCACTTCATTATTTCCCAAGCATCCTTACAAGGAACCTCTTGGGAAGGGGTGAGCATCCTTACAAGGAACCCCTCACTCATGTGCATCACAAATCCCAACCAAGCATATCATTCCAACAATTATGTCAATTTACAATCATCTAACCAAAGTCCCCAAAATATAACATATAACAATTCCACAACCAACTACGAAAATACATGAGATCACAATAACATCATTTTTTTTTTACCCAACACAAAGCATTAAGGTTTTGAAATCCATAATAAAGAAAGCATTTAGGAAGGAAATACATCACTCTCCAAACATTAGGGTTTTAAAACGAGAAAGAAGATTTCATGGGTATTAAACCCTAACTTTGTGTAAAACATGTAATCTTTGCCAAAAAGCTTAAGAGAGGATGATTCCATAGCATATAGATACCATTGGTAGCCAAAACATACATGTATAAATACCCTAGCCTCAATGTAAGTGAGTGAGAGAAAACCCCTACCTTGATGTTCTTGGAAATCTAGGGCTTGGATCTTGAATCAACCCTTTAATTCCTTGTTTTTCACCTTTGATCTTATGTTTTTCTCTTCCCCTCTTTCTCTCTAATGTTTTCTAGGGTTTTAAGGTGTGTAATGAAGGCTAAGGAGGTGAGAGGATGTATTTATAGTGGGGGAAAAATCGAGGGTTCGCGAACTAAAAAAATTCGGATTTTTACAGTGGCTACCGGTAGCTCGGACACACTGGACCATTGGCTACCGGTATCTGATTTTGGCTACCGGTAGTTACTACCCAGATTTTCTACTTCCACTTCCAGTGCATTTTTGACCCATTTAGAGGTCGAATTGGAAAATTTTCATGAGATACACTTTTGTAGCCCTAGATGTCTACTATCTACTGTCAAAATTTCAGGTCATTTGAAATTACGAATAAAAAGTTATGATCGAAATAGTAGACAGTGTCCAAAATCCTTTATACCCAAATTTTCTCTAAAATGTGTTTTAACTCCAAAATACTTCCTAACTTCTAATACACCCCATATCACCTCTCCCAAGGTTTTTTGACCTTCCGGACTCAATGGAAACCTTATTTTGACCTAAATCCATTTAGAAACTTACTTAATCCCTCTTCTCAAGCTTACACACCTTCAAAACTTCAACTTCCAAATTAATTTGCATCTCTAGTTTATTTCTACCATCACTACACATATCCACATTTTTACCACTATTATTTAATATATATCTATATACATATATAAACGAAAATGCGGGGTGTTACAACCGCAAAACGAGAGCAATGAAACTCCCTGAGAATTTCCTCTCTCAGATTCGCCGACTGGGGAACCACAACCCTTCCCCTAAATCGAAGACTGCCATCCGAGTGAATGGCCCAGCCTTCATCACCAGTACCCGTCTGCACTCGGTCCCTGATGGATGATAACTCTGGGTCCTGCCCCTGGGACTCAATCACTCTGCTCAGTAGGGAAGGCGTTGCCACCAAGCTCCCTAAAACACCCTGAGTCCGACCCTGATAATGCAGCCCAAATTGGCCCACGGCCTCAAGCATCTGCCACTCCCGGGAAGCCACACTAGCTAAGACACCCCGTGACTTCCGACTAAGTGCGTCAGCCACCGCATTTGCCTTACCAGGGTGGTAATGCAAAGTGAAGTCATAGTCTTCTAGGTACTCCATCCACCTACGCTGCCTCATGTTGAGGTCCCGCTGAGTGAAGATGTACTTCAGACTTTTGTGGTCCGAAAACACCTCAAATCGTTCACCATACAAATAGTGGCGCCAAGCCTTCAAGGCAAAGACTATGGCCGCCAATTCCATGTCATGCGTGGGGTAATTCTGCTCGTGATTCTTCAACTGTCGAGAACCATAAGCCACCACTCTCCCGGACTGCATCAAGACACAACCCAGTCCGTCCTTGGAGACATCGCAATACACCGTGTAGTTTTGTCCCCTTTCTGGAACAATTAAGATAGGAGCTGAAATGAGCCTCCTCTTTAGTTCTTGGAATGCCTTCTCACACGAATCATTCCACTCGAACTTGACCTCCTTCCGGGTCAATCTAGTCATAGGTGCGGCTAGTCGGGAGAAGTCTTCGATGAACCTCCGGTAATACCCTGCCAATCCCAAGAAACTACGTATCTCGAAGGCTGACTTTGGTCGCTCCCAACTCATCACTGCCTCGACTTTCTCCGGGTCAACTGACACCCCCGAAGCTGACACAACGTGTCCCAAAAATTTCACCTCCGTAAGCCAAAATTCACACTTGCTGAACTTGGCGTACAACTGGTGGTCCCTCAAGGTCTGGAGAACAATCCTTAAGTGACCCTCATGCTCCTCCTCTGTCTTGGAGTAGATCAGGATGTCATCAACAAACACTACGACAAACTGATCTAAATAGGGCTGGAACACCCTATGCATGAGATCCATGAATGCCGCCGGGGCATTCGTCAACCCAAATGACATCACCATGAACTCGAAATGCCCGTACCGCGTTCTGAACGCCGTCTTAGGGATATCTGACTCCCTAATCCTCAACTGATGGTAGCCCGTGTGGAGATCTATCTTGGAATAGACTCGCGTTCCCCTCAGCTGATCAAACAAATCATCAATCCTCGGCAAAGGGTACCTATTCTTGATGGTGACCCGGTTCAACTGCCGATAGTCTATACATAATCGGAGGGTCTTATCCTTCTTCTTGGCAAACAATACCGGAGCGCCCCAAGGTGAAGTGCTCGGTCTAATAAAGCCCTTGTCCAATAGTTCTTGTAATTGGACCTTGAGTTCTTGCAACTCTGCTGGCGCCATCCTATGTGGAGTCATAGAAATAGGCGAAGTACCCGGATGTAATTCGATGTTAAAGTCCACATCCCTATGGGGAGGTAATCCCGGTAACTCGTTCGGAAAAACGTCCTCATACTCGCACACCACCCGAGGTAGACCCAATTCTTGTCTTGCCTCGTCCTCCAGGGTAAGGCTCGCAAGCCAATCCATCAATTGACCATGCCATCGTGAATCATACACGACTTGAGGCAAAGCATCATGCTTTTCCCCCTGAAACTTGAAACAAACACCGTCCGGTGTATAGGCAGTGACCCTCTTCCTGTCACAATCAGTAACGACCCGATGCGCCGCCAACCAGTCCATCCCAAGGATGACATCGAATTCTGACATGTTCATAACCCTAAGGTCCACGGTGAGTAGAATCCCTGAGATCTCTAGCTCACAACCCCGACATATCTGATTCACACACACCCTAGCTCCTAGGGGTGAATTCACACACAACGGCTCTTTCAAGACATCAACCTCTAAGCCCAAATCCCTCACACATGATGCAGAAATGAATGAATGTGATGCACCAGAGTCAAATAATACTTTAGCCCATAAGCGAGAAAGTAGAAATGTACCCTGAATGACCGACTAATCCACTGGCTCAGCCTGAGGTGTAATGGCGTAGACACGCCCTTTGGTCCCCGATGTCCCGGCCTGCATGCCCTGCCCTCGGCCTCGACCCATGCCCTGGCCTGATTGCGGAGTCCCCGCTCGGAAGGTGGTAGGGGCCTGAGTAGTACCCTGGAACTGATACTGGCTTCCCTGGCCCAGGGTGGGGTAGGGAGGAACAAAGTGTGGCTGTGGCTGTCCCACTGACGACTGGGACTGAGATGTCCCATAGCTCTGGGATCCTTGTCTCTGCGGACAATCCCGTTTTATATGCCCCGGTTGGTGGCAATGAAAACATGTTTTCTGGCCTGTCTGGTAGGTAGTCCTGAAGTTTCTCCCGCCTTGGGAAAGTTGACCTTGGCCTTGGCCTTGATAGCCGCGGCCTTGTCCTTGTTGCCCTTGTGGAGTAGAAGTCATCTGCTTCTTCCCCGAACTAGAAGAAGAGGATTGGCCCTCCTTCTTCTTATCCTTAGCACCCGCCTCACGGATGCTTCGTGCATCGTCAACCTCCCTCTCAATGGCCATAGCAGTCTCGACCATAGAGTCCAAGTCTTGTAGGCGGAGGCCAATCCTTCTTCTAGTTTCAACCCATCCTCAAACCTTCTTACCTTGGCCATATCCGTGGCCACGTAATCATCAGCAAATCGGGCTAATTCGGTGAACTTAGCCACATACTCCATCACGGTCATTGACCCTTGTTTCAAATCTAGGAATTCCCGGGCCTTTGCATGCCGAACGGCAGTTGAGAAATATTTACCCATGAAGAGTTCCTTAAACTCTCCCCATGTCATGGCCTCTAAGTTCTTCGAGGCCGTCACCCAATCCCACCACAATTGAGCTTCTCCCTCTAGCTGGAATGCAACTAGTCTTATCTTAGTAGCGTCTGAGGTGACCTCCATCGCCCTTAAGATCTTGTTGACTTGCCGGAACCAATGGGCGGCCACCATCGGGTCCGCCCCTCCCATGAAGACTGGAGGTTTGTGTGCTTTAAACTGTTGGAGGTTACTCGTGCCTCCATGTCCGGCATTTGCACTAGCTTGTGCAACTGTAGCCGCCATCATGCCCATGGTTTCCGTAAACGCTTGTTGATCGAAGACCGGTGGTGGTTGGTTATTGTTCCGCCCACCGCCTCGACGTCCTCTTCTTCCACTTGCCATCTACACACACGTCAAATGGCAACGGTACAACGACTTAGTATCCATAGATAGGGGTCAAAGTTAAAACGTTCAAATCTTTCTCATTGTCTCACTAGTAGAGCGTATGCCTCCAATAGTGGACCCTTACGCTTTGAACTTTCCCGTTCATTTGCTTTCCCACTCCCAAGGTTAAGTTCTCTAACCCTAGTGTGTCCATTTCCATACACATTTTACCATGCATATAATACACATATCACATATCACATAACATGTAGCAATTTAAGCAAATAACATGAAATGTACAATGAATGCAATGGTCTAGACCCATGCCCCATCAAGCCCTAGGTAAATCGCATACCTATGCTCTGATACCAAGCTGTGACGCCCCAAATTTCCGGGGGTCCTTTATTCACCGTTGATAAACCCATCAACCCGCGGAAATACCCGTGAATGTCGCTTAACCCGACACCACGTCACCACATTCCCTTTACCGGGACTTATAATTATATGTAAAAGAATCACAAGTCTAACTTCTTTTGGTTGGTTGACCCATCCGAGGTCCAATATGCCACCATTGGTATCCTATTATTGTTCATTTATAACCTTTAAAGGAAGGAAACAATAGCCCAAGGGTTTGGCAAAAAGAAAAAAAAAATTAAAATTTCAGAAAATTTTGGAGGGCGTACCGGTACGGTATGCCCACTGGACCTCTGCGTACCGGTACGCTCTACCTTCTGGCTATCGTCGTACCGGTACGCGTACCGGTACAGTTCTGCCACTTTTGCCTTTTTCCTCTGTTTTTCACTTCCAATCCATTCAACACACATCTTTTCCATCCAACACCTATTTAATGAAGTTTTTCCCATAAAACATGATACATATAAATTCTATTACAAACATTTATATGAATTTACATACAAAAACCAAGTTTTTATAATAATTTTACAAAAACTCAAAATAAAGCCACATTCCGGCTTTCTTCAACCTTGGGGCTCGAAATGGGAGCCGTCCGCCGGTGTGAACCCAGCACCTAAAATATTTTTCCCACAAAGGGTGAGCCACGCTCAATAGGGTATCTCCTAATGAGGCTACTCCCCAACCTAAATGCATATGAAATGCTCACATGCCACAAAACAACAACTCATAACATTCCAAGCAAAGAAATATATTCGATGATGGAATTTGCAATGCCATGCTATGAAATGAGGTGAGACCCATTCATGCGTATCAACTGAGCCCTTCCCGGCACCTCTACACATGCAAGTGCCAATGTGTACCAATCCGTCATTTATGTTGCACATCAAATGACCTTTCATTCTAGGGTCTTTATAGGGGTGGATGTTCATGGACTCACACCAAAGGTCACCCAACCTACACGGAATTTATGGACTTCCACCAACGGTTCCGCGTACACCGACACACTTTATGGACTCTTATACCAACGGAGTGCGTCTCCAATCACCGGGTCTCTCACCCGAGGGATTTTCTAGCCCTTCTTGCTACCCCAACCCTATCACCCATGCAAACCGTGCAACTCGACTAGGTCATCGACCCATATTACCCGAGCCCACTCGTCATCCACCAAGCATGGTGAAGACAACCACCATGCACACACACCCACTAAATGCGATGTTCCCGTGCATATGCAATGTGATGCTCCATTGCAACAATATTATCATGTTCAATATGCTATGGGTAACACATGAACATTCTAATCACGTTTTACATATTTCATGGCAAAATTACATCGTAAGTATATAATTTCCATAATTCTCTACAATGTCAATATATTATAACATGTATACATATATCAACATTTTATCTTGAATGACACCCAAGCATGTCATCACAAAATCAAGTAATAACACACTTTAATTCTCATGGCATAATATAAGCACATAGCATGCCCACAATTCACATAATCCAAGAATTACATTAGGTCAATCCCATATACCCAATTCTAGAAATTTCATTTAAAAATTTCTAATTACCAATCCAATTAGAATTGATCTTTACCCATTTCAACACATTACCAACAATAGGCAAGAGATATACAATCTATCATCCTACCCATTTCATAAAAACATCCTAGGTTTGGAATAAACCTTAGTAGGAGGGAACCCTACCTCTTGTAGCGTGTAGAATCGTCGTGGGAAGCTCCTAGAACTCAAAGCAAGCTTGAATCCTCCACTTCCAACTTTTCGGCCGCCCAACGTTCGGTGAAAGCCGTCGTTTT
Organism: Ilex aquifolium; assembly: GCA_951799425.1. Taxonomy (NCBI): domain Eukaryota; kingdom Viridiplantae; phylum Streptophyta; class Magnoliopsida; order Aquifoliales; family Aquifoliaceae; genus Ilex; species Ilex aquifolium. The sequence continues at coordinate 31,746,281 of OX637392.1, forward strand.
TGGTACCCACGCGTAGCCCTCGACGCGTAGAGCAACTCTTGTTCTTGGCCCGAGTCGATTTGAGCGCTAGAACGGAGTAGATCGTAGAGAGAAGGTGGAGTGTTTCTCTCTTTTCCCTCTCTTCTCAATCGGCTGAACAATCGGCTGACACAATGGGGAAAAATCTAATTTTTCCCCCTATTAATATTTTAGAATACTTGGCCCACAATTGGCCACACGTCCTATTTAATTTCGGGTCCGTTTTAATCCCGAAACGACTAAATTTCGCTCCGGTTCAAGTTCGAATTATTTTTATTTCAACTTGCCTCTAATATTTCCCCAAACTTTAAAATTTTATAAAAATTTCGTGTACGGGGTCACCTGAGGCCCGTTCGTCTCGTAAAACGCGAAAAATCCGACTATCTCGGAATTCAACGAAATTTGACAGGGCAACTAGATTTCGCGAGACGAATCCAAAGGTGATGTCCATTTCGTCATCCGAGTTCTAGAAAATTTCAGGTTTACAACCTATACCATAGTGGCAATTTACCATTTTGCCCTTTTTCACAAAAGTTCAAATTTTCTCGGGTTTTACAAATTTAATATCCAATAACCCTTCATATACTTTATACCCCTATAAAAATGATTAAAACCAACTATATCATTATGTATTTAATTACCCAATACCAATTAAATATCCAAATAACCCTTCATATACTTTATACCCCTATAAAAATGATTAAAAACAACTACATCGTTATATATTTAATTACTCAATACCAATTAAATATCCAAATAACCCTTCATATACTTTTATTTCCACATATCTATATGTATATCTATATCTATATCTATATCTATGCATCTATTTATACTTCAACAAATAAATATTCAGTGTACATCTAATTTATAATATAGATAATACTAATATATATCTTGATTTTTATTAGCATTTTTCATATCTATATCATAGTAATTAATATTTAAAAATTTTAGGTTGTTTCCCTTCTGTGCAGTGAATACATTAGTTCGTCTTCCAAACAAGCTTCGCATATCATCACAACATGATTGCACCAACATTTTGATCGAGCAAAACGGACTCAAGCAAAGTAAAAAAGCTTTTCTTTTTAGCAAGTTGATTTATCAAATTTCATGAATTTGTTTGTTACTTTTACCAACTCTCTACTTCGTACCTAAAAATAGAAAAAAATTGTGCTCTCGAGTCATGTTATATTTTTCATAGACGATCAAAAACAATAAAAATGTTACTATTGATATTGCCATGAAAATGATGGAAATAATACTACACTTGACCATTTTATCATACCTTTTACCTTTTGTGTTAAAAGACTGAGAGGAAATACTTTTTTTCCTCATAATTTAATTTATTATTTTATCTAAAAAACAAAATCATCTTTTGGAGAACTTGATATCAAAATCTACAGAGTGGTAAAACATGTGCCTTGACCTTGACACTTTGGTGGAGTGAATCTCTAGGGAAAAATGCACGGAGTAGTCGCCGTATTGAATTTTGTAATAATTGGATGTTCTAAGAACTCACTTGTGATGAGGGCAATTTTAAGTGTTACTACAAAATCATGTATTACACTATATTACTTTGTAAAATTTGCAATTTTTTTCATTAATACGTGTGTGATCTCTTATGCCTAATGGTTAAATTCTTTACTGATTGGGGATCCTCATACGATTTCTAATTTCACTTATGGGCTAAAAGTAGTACAATAATAAATCTTGAATTGAGTAATGTTCTGATAGGAATTTACCTTGAACAACATTTCAACTAACACTAGCATGTCTCATGCTTTGATTTGAGTTGAATGTTTAATGTGGTCTTAAAGTCCTCAATATTTTTTTAAAAAAATATTAGGGTACATGCCCATTTTAAATCCTAGAAAACCACTTAATACGTGGTTAAAGTGGTTTTTTTATGGTGATGTGGTCAAAGACCACTTGTTTTTTTTAAAATCTAAAACAATAAAAATCTTATAATCTACATAACAAAAATATTTTATCCTATGTGAATTTTAGAATAGTTCACGTGCAATGCACGTGTGCTTTCACTAGTCTATACTACTAATAAAAGTATCTTAAGTGAAAAAATTTTGATTCACTATTTTACCCTTATAAAGAATTTTAAATACCACATTATTTTTTCATAATTAAATATCTAAATTACAATCACAACCTTATGTATTGAAATCTTCAAATTACCCTCTAAAATCTCTTTTAATTTTCTATTATCTTTGTATAAATATCAATATCTATAAAAAAAATTTAATTCACTACGCAATCCTTAAAAAAAATATATGCATCATTATAGTTTTCAATAACGTGTTCAAAAAGTCTATCAATAGATCATTACTCTTTTCAAATAAAAAATAACATTATGTCTATATATATGTATTTTTTTTGTATCTATACTACTAATAAAAGTACTTTAGAATGAAAAACTTTTGATTCACTATTTTACTCTTATAAAATTTTTTAAATACCACACTATTCTTCTATAGTTAAACATTTAAATTACCATCATATACTTATGTGTTTAAATCTCCAAATTACCTATAACATTTCTTTTATTTCTCTATTCACTATGTATAAAGATCAGTATCTATGAAATTTTTTAATTGACTACGTTACATTTAAAAAATATATGTATCACTATAGTTTTCAATAAATTGTTCAAAATTTTTTCAAAACTTTCATCAATTTAACATTACTCATTTCAAATATAAAGATAACATTATGCTTATATATGTATATTTTTTTATCTAAAATTTCAACAATTTCATTTTTATCATATATAACTTTTGAAATAAAACAGTGATCTTAAGTTCACGTAGTATCAATAAATTAATGAAGAAGCAACACCAAATTTCAAACAACAAACCATTACCAACACTGTATCTCAGGTATGTAGTAAAACTTAGCATGAATATACACATTGAGAATATCCTGACTCACACACACACCCTATCCTCGCAAGGATACACAATTTTAGGAAGGGAATATACCAATACATCGGCAGTGACGAATCCAACCCAGGAATAGTATACTAGCCTCAACCTCGATACCCGTAAGCGACTAGTGGTAGGGAACTTTCAAACCCACTCGGAATAAGAAACGTATCTACTCACTTTACGATACCCAGTCAATGGTCACCCATGTTCATCAAAACATCCACACAAGAGATGCAATACCAAACCATTTCACCAAATCACAGGTAAACCAAGAACCATAATTCAACCTAGCCTCAATGAACAAGTGATCATCAAGAAATACAATTTTATTGTTCAAACAAAACACTTGAGTTTTTAAATCAAGAATAATGGAATATCAAGGGTAAAATCTATATTTCTTGAAAATTTGGGTTTTGATAACAAGAACGAGAGTTTTTGTGGCTATCAAACAATATCCTCATTCAAGACATGATATGATTTACAAGAAAATCAATAAATAATGATTTCATAACATATATATATAATTTAGAATCAAAACATACATATATATTAACTCTAGCCTCAATGAACAAGTTTAGGAAGAAATCCTTACCTTTAATCCGATGTTTAAAGATAACCTTAGCGTGTTTGAATCAATCCCGAAGTGAGAATCCTCCCCGTGTCTTATCTCTTTCTTCCTCTCAAGCTTCCTAGGGTTTTCTCGGATGAACAATTACTGAATATAGGCCTAAGGGTCATTTCCTAGGTATTTATAATGCCAAAAGTGGAGAAAACACTCAACAAAGATCGTCCAAGTTCTGCCCGGTGGGTTCGGACGCGTGTTTCTCCCGTCCGGACGTGTCTGACTTTTTGTCCAAACTTATGATGACATTTTGACCCATTTAGAAGCCGATTAACGAAATTTTCATGAAACACACTTTTGTAGTCCTGGAAGTCTAGTTTTTACTGTCTACAATCAGCTCAATTGGAAATTAGAGTAAAAATTTATAACCAAAATACTGAGGTAGTGTCAAATTCATTTCTACCCAAATTCTCTCCAAAATAGATTTTAACTCCGGAATATTTCCTAACTTCTATTACACCCTATATTACATCTCCCAATATTTCTCGACCTTAAGAATTCAATGGTGGCCATATTTTTATCTAAAAATATTTATAAAATTACTTAACCACCCTTCTCAAACTTAAACACCTGCGAAACTAAGTTTAACCCGAAAGTCAATTCGCCCGAAACACAAACTTCATGATCAATCTTTCAACAACAATTCAAGGTTTACACAATCTTTTTATTCATCCTAGGAAAAATTATAGGTGATATTATTTTTATTTATTTCTAGTACAGGGTTTTACAGAACTAATAGTGTGAATCCTTGGAACCTCGCAAGGAACCGATCAAATCCACCACGAGTGATAAGGAAACCTTCAAACCCCTCGAGGTAAGAAATTCATCTACGATATAAGTTTGAGTGCATTCAAGTTCATCACACTCACCCATACAAGAGATTTAAATCATACTATTTGGATCATATTTGTAATTAGCTAATTTTGGAAAGTCTTTTTGTAAACCTCAAAGATTTTAAAGCAGCAAATGGAAGAAAGGAGTTCAAGCTACAATAACACATAAAAAACTCTTCGTATGTACCTTAGAGAACTTAGCAACCCTGGTTTTACTTTAGAACTAAGTTGGTTAGGTTAAAATGGAATCGGTGATTGATCCATTAATGATTTAGTTGTTTTTGAAAGAAAATTTTCTCTAAACCTTTATTGAGGGCTCAAGAGGACAAGTTTTTTTCTTGATTTCTAACTTAAAAACCAGTAGTGACTTCCCAATGCTCGCTTGACTTTGGCTAGAGCGGTCTCTAAAAAATTAGGGATAAAATTAGGAAATGTTGAATGAGTGGGCAGTGGAGACCGCCCTTTGGGTCACTCTCAGGCCGCTTGAACGGTCTCTACTCTTTTTTTTTTTTTTTTTTTTTTGTGGTTTGAATGCTTATCTCATTGCAACAACCACCACCCTCTCACTGCTCGAGCAGTCACTTGCGAATTTTGGTTTAGTTGGTCCCCACGACTAAGCCTATTTCGGGCTTATAAATAGAGTGAAGCCTTCCTCTTCTTGGGTGAGCCTCTTAAGAGAAAAATCTGCCTAACACCTAGAGAGCTTGAAGAGGAACACTAGATCCCTAAGATCCAAAGGCAGTACCCACCTTGATTCTCTAATCTAACCTCACATCTAGGACAAAAAGATCTAGATTGAGAGATCAAGAAAACCCATTGGAGAGTATGCATATTGAGATTCTTAAGTGCGACCTAAGAGTGCTTGAGGTCTAAATGAACCATACGGCGGGGAGTTCAAGTGAAGCTATCTATAAATCGGTAGGTGTATTCGGTGGAGAGGTTTATTGAAGGAAATGAGCATCTAACCATGGTATTGATTAAGGTATAAGACTAGAGTACTTGTAAACTGACTTTGAGATAGTGTATTAAGCTTTGGTGAACCCTGAGTGGTTCTCCGTGATTTTTTCCGATGAGGGTTTTTGCATCAACAAATGGTTTGTGTTAGTTATTGTTCTTATTATACACATTTGTAATTTGATGCACATACGGGGCACTATGTGTTTGATGTTATGATTGTTTAAAAATACATTACATTCATATTGGTTTGGTTGGTTGTTGCTTGCATTGGGTTAGACCACCGTGAGAGATTAAGTATTGAGCATTAAAATTGACAAATCCATCACATCAATCTTCATGATCTTTAGGATTGTTCTTTAGTAAAAGGGGTTCTCAACTTTAATCGTTTCATTAAATTGAGAAGAGATAATATTGGTAGAATTAGGTTATAATTAGGGTTTATTCGAGCGAATTGAAATTAACATATTCACCCCCTCTAAATAGTGTCTTAATCCTACATGTGTAATCACGAAGGACGATACATTCTGCAAAAGGTTAATGTTTATCCTTACTCATACTTTTGAACATAATCCATATATACCACAAACAATTGTTCCACAATCTCAAAATAGAGGAAAATTCAATAAAAACAAGCATGAGATCACCAAGAAAATATTATCAATTTGACAGTATACAATATCTAAGGTTTATGAATCAAAACATACAATTTGGATGTAAATCATGTATTTTTTCACAAAAAAAGAATCATATAATCAAAATAAATTCAAAATAGTTGTAAATCAATCATATATATATAGATATTAGTCGTATATTCAATGAATAGGAATAGGAAATAAATCCTACCTAGATTCCGAAGAAAATTGCTCCTAAAGTGTTTTATGTGATTCTTTATATGTGGGTCTCTTCAAAATCTAGCCCGACTTACTCTTCTTCCTCCTATTCTTCTCTCCAAGACTCTCCTAGGCTCTTTAGGATTGAAAAGCATGTTAGGAAACCCTGAAATGCGCCCCAAAGGTATTTATGGGGTCAAAAATTAATCAGGTGGCGAAAAGCTAATTAGGCTAAAAATTTCATTGTCGTTCAAATGGGTCCCACTCCTAGTATCTAGCTTCCACCCTAATTAGGATTGTAAGATCGCACTTTCATTCGAACGGTAGATTTTTGTTCGGACAAACCTAACTTTCTACCCAAAATTGCAGCCTAATTTTTACCTAATTAGGGGCCGATTTACAATTTTTTCCTTGGCATATTATTTCCAATGCCACAAGAATCCTCTTAATCAGATATGGGAGCAAAAATTTATGGCCAACATACTAAAATAGCATCAAATTCCATCCTACTTGAATTCTCCCCAAAATGTGTTTAAGCCCCGGAACATCTCCAAACTTATGTTCTTCAACTTTGAATCTCTAATAAAACCATCTTAAGTGGTCTTGGAACACTTTATTTTTACATTGAATCACCAATATCTCTATCAATAACCATTCTTGTTATCTTAATGAATAAAGTACCCGAAACACCCAAAATGACTATCTCAACCATCTGAACTGCTATACGATTCAGACGCCTATCCCAAGGTTTCTCGACTTCTTGGATTCAATGGTAATTTTATTTTAACCTAAAGGCCTTTAGAAACTTACCTAGATACCCTTATTAAGCTTAAATGTCTCCAAAACTATATTTGAGCTAAAAGTCAATACGCACAAAATTTAACCTTTATGGCAATTTTTTCAACAATGATTAAAAATTCTTATCATCTTTGTAAGTACACTTAAGATAATATTATCCATCTTCAAATTTCGTACGGGGTCTTACATGAGGGGTGCCCTTTGGAGGATACATATTTCTTCTTTATCCGATATGGTCACATATAATGTTAAGACATACATAGGTAATCATAATTGTGTTAGAAATGCTAACACCGAGGAAGCGAAAGCTCCATGGATTGCCTCCAAACTTGAGAGTGATTTGAGGCCTTAACCTAAAATGACAGGTGCAAGAATGAGAGAACAACTAAAAAAATATGGCTAAGAATATGGAATTGTACAGGGAAAAAAAGAAGTCATTAGAATGGATTGAGTGCAACTATGGTGATTCATATGGAAAGTTAGCTACTTATGCTCATTTGGTAAAAGAGAGAAATAAAGGTAGTATTGTGGAGATCAATTATGAAATGGGATCCCTTATAGTGCATCCATCTTTCAAGAGGATTTTTAGTGGATTCTATGCTCTTAAGCAAGGTTTTATGAGATGTTGTAGGTAGGCCTATCTATAGATCAGATTTTAATCTGAATTTAAATATGTTTAACCTGATATGGATTCAAATTTTAATTCGAATCCAATTTGATTCCATTTAGACTTTTTAATTGGATTCATATTTATTAATGTACTAATATAATCCGTTAAGAATCTGATCCAACCTAAAATAATATATATGGTGAAACAAAAGTCAAGCCACCTCTCCCTCCACCCACTCTATTTTCTCTCTCTCTCTCTTTTGTTTTTTTGGTTGTGTTTTTGGACTATTTGATTTAAGATGTAATCTTGCTCTTTCTTCAAGTCCCCAATTCTTTGCTACAAATCTAGATCTGGTTCATATTTTGATGAGTATTGATTGGTTAATGCATGTAAAAGGCAAGGTATTTGGTATTGTTTGTGTGAAACCCCGGAAAATTTAAACTTTGACGAACAAGGGCAATAAGTGAATTGCCACTTCGGTACTAGTTGAAAAACTGAATTTTTCTAGATCTCGGATGACGAAACGGATTTCACCGTTGGATTCGCCTCGCGAAATCTAGTTACCACGTCAAATTTCGTTGAATTCCGAGATAGTCGGATTTTTCGCGTTTTACGAGACGAACGGACCCCGGGTGACCCTGTACACGAAATTTTTATAAAATTTCCAAGTTTGGGGAAATATTAGAGACAAGTTAAAATAAAAATATTTTGAACTCGAACCGGAGCGAAATTTAATCGTTTCGGGATTAAAACGAACCCGGAATTAAAAGGGGCGTGTGGCCAATTGTGGGCCAAGTATTCTAAAAATATAAATAGGGGGAAAATCTAATTTTTCCCACATTTTTTGCTCATTGCTCAGCCGATAGAAAGGAGAGGGAGAGTGAGGGTTCTCCAAAACTTCTCTCTACGATCTACTCCATTTTAGAGCTCGAATCCACTTGGGCCAAGAACAAAGATTGTTCTACTCGACGAGGGCTACGCGTGGATACCAAAAACGACGGCTTTCACCGAACGTTGGGAGGCCGAAAATTTGGAAGTGGAGGATTCAAACTTGCTTTGAGTTCTAGGAGCTTCCCACGGCGATTCTACACGCTACAAGAGGTAGGGTTTTCTTCCTACTTAGGTTTATTTCCAACCTAGGAAGGTTATATGGAATGGATAGGTGTATATATATATGTATCACTTGCCTATTGTGGTTACTTGGGTGAAATGGGTATTGAGAATGGGTAGCATGATTTAAATCACATTCTCTAGTTTAATGTACCACTAATGCAATTCATGTGTGGGAAATGGGTACCAAATGTGCTAAGCAAGGTTGGTATGAAATGGGTAAATAAATTTACTTGATGGGTAAATTTCGTAAAGAAACTTGAAGTGTAGAAAATTGATATGGGAAATTGGGTAAAGTGAATTCCTAAATGAAAAGGATATTTAGGAATGGTTGTTGATAATTTCTTGAGAAATTATGACATATGAGGTTATGTTATGGGTAGAATGAATTATATCTTGGTATAATTGTGTAGAAATCAATTAATATGATTTATGGAGCTTTATGATGAATTTGAGTATATTATATGATTACATGCTTTGGGTGGTTCGAAGGTGTTGATTAAATGCCTTGGTGAAAATGTGGTATTGATGAGTTTGCTATGTTAATTGCATGCTTATGTGATAACATGTTTGAAAATGGTTATTGGATGAAATGTTGATATATGCATGCTTGCTATATATTGACAATGTGTTAAATTATGGTGTTCATATGCTTATGATATGAAGTACCATGGATATGTGGATTTATTGTTGTGTTGTTCATATGGCATTCATACATATTGAACATGTGGAGAAGATGCAAGGGTACATTACATTGCATTCTCATGGGTACATCACATTCATGGTTATAAGACATGAGTGTGTGTGGGTGAGTTGACATCGCATTCATGGGTCATAGGCATGAGTGTGGGTGTGTGCATGTGTTGTGGATCAAACACCAAATCTTGGTGGTTGGTATGTGAACTCGGGAAAGTCGGGATCGAAGATCCGACTGAGTTGCACGGTTGCATTGCATAAGGAAAACTTGTGTCGGGTAAAGCAAGTAGGGCTAGACACTCCCTCGGGTGAAAAACCCGGAACCACTTGGTTTAGTCATTTGACCGGCGGTGAAATTCCAGAAAAGTGGCATGGCCCACGGAGCCAGTGGTGCGACTCCAAAATCCGTTGCCCAAGAAGACACAAGATTTTGTTATATAAAAACACCCATCCAATGGGTAGCCTCAAACAATGATTTGATTTTTTATAAAGACATAACTTTTATCTCAAACGATCATTGGGAGGGTTTTTCCGTCCATAGACGGGTTCATACACATTGGCTTTTGCATTGTGTGGTGTGAGTCGGGGAAGACTCGGGACAAGGTGCACGAGTGAGTTTCATCTCATATCATGACATGACATAGTATAGCATGGTAGCTTTCTAACATTGAGGTGTATATTCTTGTTGGATTGGTTGATGCTTGTTGATCGTTGCATGTGCGCATTTCATATGCATTTAGGTTGGGGAGTAGCCTCTGTAGGAGGATATCCTATTGAGCGTGGCTCACCCTTCGTGGGACAACATTTTCAGGTGTGGGATATGCTTGGGTGGAAGACCCTCATACGGGCTTCAAGGACGAAGAAAGCCGGATGTGGCTTTGTTTTGAATGTTTGTAAAAATTTTAAGGAAATTTGATATTGACATGTAAATATATGTATTGGGTTGTAATAGAACTTGTACAAACAATGTTTTATGTTAGAAACTTCATTGTATAAGTTTTGGATGATTTTGAAGCAAATTGAAATGGATTCGAATTGAAAAACTAAGGAAGGAAGAAATTCTGGGCAAAACCTTTCGGAAGGTCACTAACACCTTCCGGAAGGTTAAGGCAGAATTGTGGTCCAGAAGGTAAAACCTTCCGGAAGGCGGAGTACACCTTCCGGAAGGTCGACACGTCTCATTTTCAATCTATTTTCCAGAAGGCAAAACCTTCCGGAAGGTGAAGAAAAACCTTCCGGAAGAACCTTTCCAGTGAGCAAAACCTTCCGGAAGGTTGAGTACACCTTCCGGAAGGCCGACACGTTTCATTTTTTTTAATCTATTTCCAGAAGGCAAAACCTTCCGGAAGGTTAAGAAAAACCTTCCGGAAGAACTTTTCCAGTGAGCAAACCTTCCGGAAGGTTTAGTCAAAACCTTCCGGAAGGTTTTCCAAAAATTTGAAATTTTCAAAATGCTTAGCCATGCTTTTGGGCTTGGTTTTCTTTGGTTCCTATGACATAAATGGACATAATTTGAGGTATAATTGATCTTGTGGATGGTAAATCCGGTTAAAAGCATGTGAACGACGTGGTGTCGGGTTATACGACTATCACGAGTATTTCCGCGGGTTGACGGATGGTCAACGGTTAATAAAGGACCCCCGGAAATTGGGGTGTCACAGCTTGGTATCAGAGCATAGGTATACGATTACCTAGGGCTCGAGGGGAATGGGTTTACACCATTGCATTCCATGTGCATTCATGTTATGTGTTTTATTTGTTACATGACTATGTGCTACATGATTATGTGTTATGTTTAAATTATATACATGGTAAAATGTATGTGGAAAAGAGGAACACTAGGTTGAGAAAACATAACCTTGGGGGTTCGGAAAAGGATGAACGGGATAGTTCATGGGTTAAATGTCTACTAGTGTGAGACACTCGCTCTACTAGGGACACAATGAGAGAATTCTCAATGTTTTGAACTTGATCCCTACCTTGGGATATTAAGTTAGTACTCTATTGCTATTTGACATGTGTGTAGATGTCATATAGAGGAAGGGGACGTCTAGGCGGTGGACGGAACAACCAACCACTACCGGCTTTGGACCAACAAGCCTATATGGAGGCTATGAGTACGATGGCTGCTAACCTAGCACAGGCAAGCGCTAATTTGAGCCAAGGGGCTCAAGCCATCCAAAGGAGTTTAAGTTCCATGGGCCATCAACGGCCATGGAAAAAGCAAAAGACATCGAGGCCAGAAGAATCATCGGGGCAGGGCCGCGGCTATCAAGGCCAAGGCCAAGGGCAAACCTCCCAAAGTAGTGGGCACTTCAGGGTTCCCAGCCAAGCGGGGCAGGGGCCATGTTATCATTGTCGCCAAGTGGGGCATAAGAGGAGGGATTGTCCTCAGAGGCAGGGATCACAGGAGGGGGATCAAGCCCAAAATCTTTTGTCCCAAGGAGGGAAGAAATTCAAGGGAACGTTTCAAGGAGGCCAGAAGACATGTTTCTATTGTCGACAACCGGGCCATAGGAAGAAGGATTGCCCCCTGAGGCAAACCTCACAGAGTTCTGAGACTTCTCAATCCCAGTCGTCGGTGGGACTCACACAGGCACATATTGTTCTTCCCTATTCCACTAAGGACCAGGGAAATCAGTCCCAACTACAGAGCATTGTGCAAGTCCTTAGTACGCCGCGTGCGGAGACTCCGCAATCAGACCGGATGAGCCAAGATATGGGCCAAGGCCAGGAACAAGACTCTGAAGCGACAACATTGGAGACCCAGGAGACGGTCTTTGACGTTGCACCATAGAGTGAGTCGGGAGATCAGGCAGCAACCCACGGTACATCACTTATTCCTTATTTATGGGTACACGTGTTATTTGACTTGAGCGTGTCAAATACTGTTATTCTTCATGTTTTGTGCATGGTACAGTTTTAAATATTATAACCCTAGAAGAGTCCTCAGGGGTGAATTCCACCTTAGGGACTAGGGCCTGCATTGATCAGATATGACGGTTGTGAGTTAGAGATCTCGGGGACTCTACTCACTATGGACCTTAGGGTCGTGGACATGTCGAGTTGATGTCATCCTGAGAATGGGTTGATTGACGGCACACCGCGTCGTCGTTGATTGTGATCGTAAGAGGATCACTGCTTACACACCGAAGGGTGTTTGTTTCAAATTCCAGGGGGAAAAGCACGACTCTTTATCCCAAATCGTGTATGGTTTCTGTTGGCACGAATGGTAGATGGGTTGGCTTGCGAGCCTCATCTTGGAGGACGAGGTGAGACAAGAGTTGGGTCTACCTCGGGTTGTCTGTGAGTATGGGGATATTATTCGGATGAACTACCGGGATTACCTACACATAGGAATGTAAAATTTACCATTGAGTTGCATCCCGGTACATCGTCCATTTCTATGACTCTGCATAGAATGAAACCAGTAGAGTTGTGAAAACTCTAGGTCCGAATACAAGAATTGTTGAACAAGGACTTCGTTAGACCAAATACTTCACCTTGGGGCGCTTTGGTACTAATGACCAAAATTTATGGAGAAAGCTTACTTCACCTCTTATTCTAGTAGTTCCGGAGAGGGGACAGAAGTACACAGTGAATTGTGATGCTTTTAAGGACGGACATGGATGGGTATTAATGCAGTCCGCGAGAACGGTGGCTTATGGTTCTGGACAACTAAAGAACCACAAGCAAAATTATCTTATACGTGACATGGAGTTGGCGGCTATTATCTTGCCTTGAAAGCTTGGCGCCACTACGTATATGGTGAGAAGTTTGAGGCGTTATCAGACCACAAAAGTCTGAGATATATCTTTACACAACGGGACCTCAACATGAGGCAACGCAGGTGGACGAAATAATTGGAGGGTTACGACTTCACTTTGCATTATCATCCTGGTAAGGCAAATGTGGTAACTAATGCACTTAGCCGGAAGTTACAGGAACTTGTGGCTAGTGTGGCTCACCGAGAGTGGCGGATGCTTGAGAGTGTGGGATAGTACGGGCTGTATTATCGGGGTCAGACTCAGGGTATTTTAGGGAGCTTGGTGACTATGCCTTCCCTACTGAGCAGAGTGATCGATTCACACGAACAGGACCCAGATTTGTTATCTATCAAGGACCGAGTGCGTCTAGGTGGCACGAAGATGTACCATGATCTTCATCACCAGTGTTACTGGAGTAGGATAAAGAGACACGTTGAAAACCTTGTCAGTAGATGTCTCACATGTCGACAGGTGAAGGCTGGGCACTAGAGACTAACAGAGCTGCTCTAGCCCTTGGAGGTGGCTGAGTGGAAGTGGGAACATGTCACAATGGGTTTTGTGACCCACTTGCCACGGACATCGCGGGGACATGATGCGGTGTGAGTGAGAGTGGACCGGCTTACTAAGTCGGCACGCCTTTTGACAGTGCGGATGACCCTCACACAGGAGGAATTCTGCAGGTTGTATGCACGGGATATGTGGTGCCTTTACGGACGGACTTGGTTGCGTCTAGAACCTAGTCCGGGAGTGAGACGGATACATATGGGACAATTTAGATAGTATTGTTGTAACTTATGCATATAGTCGAATGTGCATGAGGGTGTGAATTTCGGGGACGAAATTCTTTTAAGGGGGGAAGAATGTGAAACCCCGGAAAATTTAAACTTTGACGAACAAGGGCAATAAGTGAATTGCCACTTCGGTACTAGTTGAAAAACTGAATTTTTCTAGATCTCGGATGACGAAACGGATTTCACCGTTGGATTCGCCTCGCGAAATCTAGTTACCACGTCAAATTTCGTTGAATTCCGAGATAGTCGGATTTTTCGCGTTTTACGAGACGAACGGACCCCGGGTGACCCTGTACACGAAATTTTTATAAAATTTCCAAGTTTGGGGAAATATTAGAGACAAGTTAAAATAAAAATATTTTGAACTCGAACCGGAGCGAAATTTAATCGTTTCGGGATTAAAACGAACCCGGAATTAAAAGGGGCGTGTGGCCAATTGTGGGCCAAGTATTCTAAAAATATAAATAGGGGGAAAATCTAATTTTTCCCACATTTTTTGCTCATTGCTCAGCCGATAGAAAGGAGAGGGAGAGTGAGGGTTCTCCAAAACTTCTCTCTACGATCTACTCCATTTTAGAGCTCGAATCCACTTGGGCCAAGAACAAAGATTGTTCTACTCGACGAGGGCTACGCGTGGATACCAAAAACGACGGCTTTCACCGAACGTTGGGAGGCCGAAAATTTGGAAGTGGAGGATTCAAACTTGCTTTGAGTTCTAGGAGCTTCCCACGGCGATTCTACACGCTACAAGAGGTAGGGTTTTCTTCCTACTTAGGTTTATTTCCAACCTAGGAAGGTTATATGGAATGGGTAGGTGTATATATATATGTATCACTTGCCTATTGTGGTTACTTGGGTGAAATGGGTATTGAGAATGGGTAGCATGATTTAAATCACATTCTCTAGTTTAATGTACCACTAATGCAATTCATGTGTGGGAAATGGGTACCAAATGTGCTAAGCAAGGTTGGTATGAAATGGGTAAATAAATTTACTTGATGGGTAAATTTCGTAAAGAAACTTGAAGTGTAGAAAATTGATATGGGAAATTGGGTAAAGTGAATTCCTAAATGAAAAGGATATTTAGGAATGGTTGTTGATAATTTCTTGAGAAATTATGACATATGAGGTTATGTTATGGGTAGAATGAATTATATCTTGGTATAATTGTGTAGAAATCAATTAATATGATTTATGGAGCTTTATGATGAATTTGAGTATATTATATGATTACATGCTTTGGGTGGTTCGAAGGTGTTGATTAAATGCCTTGGTGAAAATGTGGTATTGATGAGTTTGCTATGTTAATTGCATGCTTATGTGATAACATGTTTGAAAATGGTTATTGGATGAAATGTTGATATATGCATGCTTGCTATATATTGACAATGTGTTAAATTATGGTGTTCATATGCTTATGATATGAAGTACCATGGATATGTGGATTTATTGTTGTGTTGTTCATATGGCATTCATACATATTGAACATGTGGAGAAGATGCAAGGGTACATTACATTGCATTCTCATGGGTACATCACATTCATGGTTATAAGACATGAGTGTGTGTGGGTGAGTTGACATCGCATTCATGGGTCATAGGCATGAGTGTGGGTGTGTGCATGTGTTGTGGATCAAACACCAAATCTTGGTGGTTGGTATGTGAACTCGGGAAAGTCGGGATCGAAGATCCGACTGAGTTGCACGGTTGCATTGCATAAGGAAAACTTGTGTCGGGTAAAGCAAGTAGGGCTAGACACTCCCTCGGGTGAAAAACCCGGAACCACTTGGTTTAGTCATTTGACCGGCGGTGAAATTCCAGAAAAGTGGCATGGCCCACGGAGCCAGTGGTGCGACTCCAAAATCCGTTGCCCAAGAAGACACAAGATTTTGTTATATAAAAACACCCATCCAATGGGTAGCCTCAAACAATGATTTGATTTTTTATAAAGACATAACTTTTATCTCAAACGATCATTGGGAGGGTTTTTCCGTCCATAGACGGGTTCATACACATTGGCTTTTGCATTGTGTGGTGTGAGTCGGGGAAGACTCGGGACAAGGTGCACGAGTGAGTTTCATCTCATATCATGACATGACATAGTATAGCATGGTAGCTTTCTAACATTGAGGTGTATATTCTTGTTGGATTGGTTGATGCTTGTTGATCGTTGCATGTGCGCATTTCATATGCATTTAGGTTGGGGAGTAGCCTCTGTAGGAGGATATCCTATTGAGCGTGGCTCACCCTTCGTGGGACAACATTTTCAGGTGTGGGATATGCTTGGGTGGAAGACCCTCATACGGGCTTCAAGGACGAAGAAAGCCGGATGTGGCTTTGTTTTGAATGTTTGTAAAAATTTTAAGGAAATTTGATATTGACATGTAAATATATGTATTGGGTTGTAATAGAACTTGTACAAACAATGTTTTATGTTAGAAACTTCATTGTATAAGTTTTGGATGATTTTGAAGCAAATTGAAATGGATTCGAATTGAAAAACTAAGGAAGGAAGAAATTCTGGGCAAAACCTTTCGGAAGGTCACTAACACCTTCCGGAAGGTTAAGGCAGAATTGTGGTCCAGAAGGTAAAACCTTCCGGAAGGCGGAGTACACCTTCCGGAAGGTCGACACGTCTCATTTTCAATCTATTTTCCAGAAGGCAAAACCTTCCGGAAGGTGAAGAAAAACCTTCCGGAAGAACCTTTCCAGTGAGCAAAACCTTCCGGAAGGTTGAGTACACCTTCCGGAAGGCCGACACGTTTCATTTTTTTTAATCTATTTCCAGAAGGCAAAACCTTCCGGAAGGTTAAGAAAAACCTTCCGGAAGAACTTTTCCAGTGAGCAAACCTTCCGGAAGGTTTAGTCAAAACCTTCCGGAAGGTTTTCCAAAAATTTGAAATTTTCAAAATGCTTAGCCATGCTTTTGGGCTTGGTTTTCTTTGGTTCCTATGACATAAATGGACATAATTTGAGGTATAATTGATCTTGTGGATGGTAAATCCGGTTAAAAGCATGTGAACGACGTGGTGTCGGGTTATACGACTATCACGAGTATTTCCGCGGGTTGACGGATGGTCAACGGTTAATAAAGGACCCCCGGAAATTGGGGTGTCACAGTTTGAGATTTGAGACATTGGTTCTTACAGAAGCAATGGAGACTTTAGTCTTGGTTTTGTCGAGAGGCTCGAATTTAAAGATGAAGAACTAGGGTTTCAACTGGGTCAAAGGTCTTGGGGCTCAATCCTTTACCCCACTCATTGAGTATATTTCTAATTTTTTGAGCTGTTAAATTTGTTGGATTATTAACATATTGAGATGATCTGAGCCAAAAATATTTTGGATGAGTGATTGATTGACAAAATCAAGTAGATATTCATCTATATTTTGTTGAAACTGTTGATTAATTAGTAAATTTTTGTTGGAATTCAATTTATTCGGACCGAACTAGATTATCAGATTGGATGGTCGATTCTCAATGGACCCAAATATGGACATGAATTTTGATATTGGATCAGATTTGAAATAAAAAAAATTTATTCATTGGATTGACTAAAATCCAATATGTTGTCAAGCCTAGTTGTAGGCCTTTTATAGGTTTTGATGGGTGCCATTTGAAAGGTTCTTATGGAGGTTTACTTTTGTGTGTTGTTGGGCTAGATGGAAACAAAGGGTTGTTTCCCATTGTATTTGCCGTTGTTGAATAAAAAACAAAAGGCAACTGAGAATTTTTCTTTCATTGGCTTAGTGAAATGCTAGATGGGTTTCAAAAGATAATTCATGGAACTTCTTGACAGATAAATAAAAGACAACTGAAAAGTTTTCTTTCATTAGCTTATATATGATTTATTTGCTTTAATATATGACTGATTTGTTTAACATATGCAGGGTTGGAAGGAGGCAATTAACAAGATTGTGCCATATACATCTAATAGGCATTGTTATATTCATATTTATAACAATTTCATGTTAGCCTTCCCTGGATTAATATTGAGGAGCTTATTTTGGAAGGTTGCTAGAGCATACAACCAACATGATTTCAATTGTGATATGAATAGAATCAAGCAAGAGAGGTCTATTGCACTTGACTGGTTTTTTAGGATGCCTTGTTCAATGTGGGCAAGACGTGCCTTTGCTTGTCTGATAAAAAATTATCATACGACAAACATTATAAGTGAATCATTTAACTATTGGGTGAAAGAGTTGAGGGATAAACATATTCTAGTATTGCTAGAGAGCCTTAGGGCTAAACTTTTGAGTAGGATACAAAAAAGGTTTGAGAAGGCATGTAGTTGGCACAACAAAATGGCACCAAAAATTATAGATAAATTGAATGGTGTGAGAGAAGAAGCAAGAAAATGTTCCATATTTGTAACACCCCAAATACCACCCTGGACGACATTACACTATGAAACCATTCATGTCATGAGAGCAACTAAATATATACCCATCGAATAAGAAACATTCTTAATTTTAACAAAATTTGGGCAGAGTCTCCTTTGTACAGGAAGCTCCACCCAAAAATCACAACCTGTGCAATTCTATTAACTTGACCACACAGGGTCCATTTAACCATCCAATAACAATAAAATTTCTATTTACCATCTATACTATCCTTAACATTATCCCAAAAGAATAGGCCAGATATGGCAATTACATTCCCCAAAAGAATTACATGAATATATCGCAGCGGAGTTTCAAAATAATCTAGACTTTACATTGTTCAGAAATAAATCTCCTACTCTAGAACAAAATAAGCTATATCTCTAGATGTCCCATTCGGGATCTAGGTACCCCTCCAAGGAAGCTTCCCCAAGGCCCGGCTCATTCACACCGAGCTCCTCCTCTAAAGCCAAATCTGAAAAATATTAATTGTAGGGGATGAGCACGAAGCTCTGTAGCAAAATCTTCCCAAACTCAAACAAGGTTTAGAAAAGCATATAAAACGGTTGGTCTCATTTTCACAAATAGCATATATACCATTTTGAAGGAAAAGCAGGATATTTTAAATAGATCTCAAGTTTAAATGTTCGCAATAATTTAAATGAACCGTAAAGCTCAGTCACAATTATCACCATAACCATTTCCAACAGGTCCTTGTGGAGTCCCATACCTCCACAAGCACTTGTTGGAAACCATTCCGTAACAATACTAATAATCTCATGTTCTCATGTATATTGATTGCTTCCCATGAATCTACCCAACGACTTATACCTAGTTCACCAATCACCATCACAATCACAAGTACTTTAGCAAGAGGCGTCTACCATCCCAATGGCAGTGACGAGTCCCTTCCCAGGAAAGGTATACCACCCCTCGATCGAACTCCAGTGAACAATAGTGGTGGTTATTACCAAATAACCACCCACTACAAGTGTTAGGCAACCATCTCACCCCCACCGGGATAAACTAACCTCTAACACTCTACAGCAATGCTCGAAGGCAATCCAAGTCCATCACAACAATCATACAAGAGAGATCATTACAAACATTTATCAATTCACAAGAAATCCCCAAATTTCACCATTTGTACCATAGCATAATTGAAGAAAAAGAGCAAGAGATCACCATAAACATCATTTGGTTGTACAATATCAAGCACTAAGGTTTTGATGGTGAGAACAAAGGAAATGTAAAGAAGAAAAATTCATTTTTCTTAAAACTAGGGTTTGAGAGTGCAAAAGATAGCTTTAATAGTTACCCAACTACCAAAATATTTTAAAAAAAGAAATAAATGCAAGAAGACAAAGAATCAGGTATTTAATAGCAAGTACATATGATTTTAAACCAAAAGAATACATATAATTTAGCCCTAGCCTCAATGTAAGAACATAGGAAGAAATCCCCTACCTTATGCTCTTGAAGAAACCTAGGGTTTGAGTCTTAGATCACTTGTGAACCCTTTGTCTTTCCTTTTGATCTTGAGTTTTATCTTTCTCTCTTTCTCTCTAAGGGTTTCTAGGAGGGTTAGGGTGAGAGGGAGATGAAGAAATGGGGCAAATGAGGCTAAAAAGGGTGTTTTAAAACACCAAAATCCCGATTTTTACTGTTCGACGGGCGTCAGACGGATCGTACCGGTACCCAGTACCGGTACGGTATGGTACCGGTACTCAGTACCGGTACCCCAAACCTTCTGGAGTCGAAGTACCGGTACACAGTACCGGTACTGTATGGTACCGGTACGCGGTACCGGTACTGTATGGTACCGGTACGGTTTGACTGACTGATTCTTGTTCCGACCTCCATTGCCGTCCAATCCATTCCTAAACCACCCAAATCCATTCCAAACCTCTCCAACACATATTTCTACCCATATCCACATTTTTACCACTATTATTTACTATATATTTATATATACTTATATATAAAAAGGAAATGCGGGGTGTTACAATATTACTTGCAAGTGAAGGAGAATTTCAGGTCATGGAGAACATGGCATATTATATAGACAATATTAAGAAGAGAAAATGTGAATGTAGGGTGTCAGATATCAGTGGCTTGCCTTGTAAGTATGATGTTGTATGCATTGCCTATAGGAAACTAAACCTTGAGGATTTATGTAATCCATTTTTCACCAAAGATAGTTATCTTAAGGCTTACAGTGATGCCATACACAATATTCCTCATGTGAAATTATGGCCCCAAATAGATAACATTATTTTATCTATTCTACTTCTTCCACTACTAAGAAGCCTCCCAAGAAGGCTAAGAGAAAATTATAACATCCTGAATTTTTATAAAATAATATTAGAATTTTATGTGATCAATATAAATTATTTTTGGAGATTTTAAATACATAAATGGACTAAAAAAATAGATTCCTTGTGTGAAGGTGAGTCCGACTATTATAATATCATATATGTTTCATGTCAAAAGAAAAATACCATGTTAGACACCCGAAATATCTGAGATGTCCAGGACTTGACAAGTGGTAGTCATGCATGTGTAAAATGTGTTAGCCTTTCACATGTGACAAGTGGAAGTCATAAATTTGTGACAAGTGTTTAGAAAATTGTCATGGTACATGTAAGGTTGTATACATGCTTGACAAGTGTCAAGCTTAGAGATGGGATAATCATTTCAAGAGTCACCTCCTCCTTCCAAATGCCTATAAATTCAGCCACCCCCCATTTTAGGAATCATAGAAAATAAATCAAAGAGGGAGAAAAAGGAGGAAAAGGAAGAAACGGGAGAAAGAAGAGAGGGAAAAAAGAGAGGGCAAGAGGATAGAGATGAAACTAGAGAGAATGAAGAGAGAGAAAGAGAAAAAATAAAGGGGAATCTATAAAGACCAATGAAAAAATGAACTCTGATCGAGATTAAATTTGTATTTCTTTGTCCTAAGACGGTGGCGGTCAAATATATCGGTGTCAATTTTTAGTTTGATGTATGGGGTAGTATACAATGTGCTCTTGTCTTCAAATCTCTTTACAAAAAGTGTTCTATTGATTATCTAAAAAATTGTATTCCTATTCACTATTTTTGATTGATATGAAATTCCACAAGTTTGATTGAGCTAACTTGTGTTTTTAGCTAATTACTTTGGGATTGATTGATAAATATTTGAAGTGCCCTTAAGACATATTTTGTTAAATGTGGTGGTGGTCCTACGAGGTGTGATTATTGCCCTACGAGGTGTGATAAATCGATTTGAGTTTGGATTTATACCCAAATGTCTTACTTTTATCGTTGAGTATATTATTTATTGTCTTATTATATACCTCACCACTTAATTAATTTTCGGGAGGATTTTGAAGCAAAGATCGAGAAACATAATATTTGAGTAATTGGAGATGATATAACTTCTATAATACGTAAATTGGGAGATGTAGTTGTATTTTGATATTCAAATATCAATTTAATTTTTATTGAGATAATTAGAGATCTATTCATGTATCTAGATATATATTTGTGATTTTATTTCATTTGATCTAGCATTAAACGTATTTTGGAAAAGCGGGTCGTTATAAGAATGGTATCAGAGATAACAACTAATGTGCCCGTGGGAATGGGGGCATTACAAAAATAGAAGAAAGGAGGATAATGAGCCAACCCAAGCTCCACTCAAACAAAAATATAATGCATTCTGAAGTGAATGATTTGCAAGGAATTTGCCCACAATAAAAGAACTTTTCAAAGGGGTCCAATTAGAGTGAGAATAGCCAAAAAAAAGGGGACTACACAATCTAATTTTTTTTATAATCATGTATGTTAATTTTAAATATCCTATTTTAAATCTGGTATTAGCCCATTGCATCAAGTAGTGGCACTTCAGAAATAGCAACAGCTCAAGGAATTGGTGGTGGTGTTATAGTAGGTTCAATGGGTGGTGGAGTTCCAGCTCAAGGAACTGGTTGCGTTCCAACACAAGGAACTAGTGGTGTTCTAGCTTCACTAATAGGAGGTGTTCCAAATCAAGGAAGTGGTAGTGTTCCGGTAGTTTCTCAAGTTGCTTAATAGCTGAAACTTATAAGATTGACAAATGACTTTTCAATGTATTTCCGTTCTCAAGTTATTTCTCATTTTAGGGTGAATCTAATACAAATGTATCAGAAATGCTTGGTTCAAGAAGAGCATTTGCACTATTTCGTAAGGTAATAGTGCAAGGGTTAGAAGCTAAGATGCATAAGAAGGTAAGTACAATATTTTGAGTAATGTATGGTTTCATTTTGAGTTATGTGCGGTTTCATTTTGAGTTATGTATAGTTTTATTTTGAGTTATGTACTTACTATTTTCTATCACAATTGACAGAAACACGAAAAATAAAAGGCAAGGTCTTCTGGGAGTGGTACCAAGGCAATGGGCAGTCAATATGTTGCTCCTACTCAACAATCTGAATATGCAATGTTTTAGCAAGGTATTATATTAAAGCTTTTGTCCGACAGTTTTTTGGTTGTAAATAGTCCCTTTTTTTGTGATTATCAATATAACATTGTCCATTTTAGGCATTACTCAGTTGGATTTAATGTTACTATTATGTGGTGGACGTAATATTATTGTTAGGTGCTGCACAATATGTGGTGAATATTAGGTGGTTAACAGCAGGGCCATGGTTTCATTAATCAAATACAAGGGTGTTGATTTATTTGAACAAAATAATGACAAGATGTGTGCATAGCAAAACTGCAAACATGATCACGTTGCTCTAATCAAGCCTTCATGGTTTTGAACCAGTCCAACCCTGCCTGTAATATTGACACTTTCTTGTACCATGATTTCTGGAGTATTTGGTTTACACCACTCAAAGAAGGAACAATCAGGGCACCAAAAATATAGTCTTCCTGGATTTTTAGACAATTCCGATATTCTTACAATGGCTTGCTTTCCACATCTACATCTTTTATTTCTATATCTCAACCACCATCCGTTAGAAGATCCAATGAATCCGTTATTGCTTGATGATTCCATTTTTTTGCATTTCTAATACATCATAAAAATAAAGAATTATCAAAAGAAAAGACTTAAATTACAAGCCAATAATATGTTCATGATTCAAGTATTACAAAATATTTAGAACACAAAAAAAAAATTATATCAATTTTTCTACCCTTCACCTCTTACTACTGGTACAGGCTTCTCCTTTTAAGCCCTCGTGTAGCACTTGTATTTTTGTAAAAAAAGGATTTGGTATTTATGCAGGTGAGCTCAATGATCAAGTGTGTGCAACGGTCAAGTGGACTAAAATAGTAGACTAAAGAACAATTCAGGGTCCTAACTAGTTTTATGGGTGGGCCCCATGAAAGGTAGTTTTGGGGTTTTAACATGAAACTTTTGATGACGTAATACAACTTAAATGGTCGTTCAAATGAGAATTAACGACAGGGGGCTATGTGTTATACGCACAAAAAAAGAATTTTAAGTGTTATTTCACATATTAGAGGGGGTCCATCTGATTAAGTGACAAACTTTAGAGGGTTCGGATGTAATTCTTCCAATGTAACCACCGTTGCTTGACGATTCCACTTTTTTCATTTCTAGTACATCACAAAAATACAAGATCATCAAAAGGCAAGACTTAAATAACAAGTCAATAATATTTTCATGATTCAAGTATTACAAAATACTTTAGAACACAAAAAATTAAATCAAAATTTTCTACTATTCACCTCTTGTTACTGGTACATGCTTCTCCTTTAAGCCCTTGTCCAACACTTGTATTTTGTAATAAGGATGTAAGAAAAAATTAATATATAGAATGGATTTTTCTTCATGATTATACATGTGGGATTAAAAAACTACCTAGAGGGGGGTGCATAGGTTGATTAAAAATTTAACGATTGGACAAATACCAATGTTTAACCTAATTCTACCACAGTAACCTCTTCTGAAAATATATTTATCAATTAAAATTGAGAACCCATTTTACACAAGAACAACCCTAAAAATCATGAAGATTGAAGTTATTGATTTATCGATTTTATGCTCAACACTCATTCTCTCAAGGTGATTCCATCCCTGAGAACAATCACAACCAAACTACTATGAAGGTAATGAATGTTCAAACAATTATAACATCAAACACATAATGATCGTGTGTGCATCAAATTGCAAGTATATATGAAAATAAACAATATGAACACAAGAAATTTGTTAACTTATAAACCATCCTCAGAAAAAACGGTGTGCAACCACTTGGGGTTCGCCAAAGCCTAATCCACTATCCAAAAGTCAATTTACAAGTACTCGAATCTTATACCTCAACCAATACTATGGATAGATGCTCATTTCCTTCAATAGATCTCTCCATCAGATACACCAACCAATGTTATGAATAGCTTCACTTGAACTCTCAACCACAATGAATTGTTTAGGCCTCAAGCAATCATAGGAAGAACCCAAGACTCCCGGCATGTGCACTTCGTCAATGGGTTCGGTTGGATCCCAATCTAGATCTTCTTCTCCAAGGTGTGAGGTTGGATTAGAATATCAAGGTGAGTTCTGCTTTTGAATCTTAGGGATCTAGAGTTCTTCAAGGATATCTTAAGGTTAAGAGGCAAATTTTAGGCTCACAAAAAAGATACCCTAGAATGGGAAGGCTCCCTCTATTTATAAGGTCGGAATAGAGTTAGTCTTGGGGACCAAGTAAACCAAAATTCGCGTGTGACCACTCGAGTAGTAAGATGGTGGTCAGAGGGCGGTGGATTCTGATATGAGAATAGATTTCAAACCACATCAGAAAAGTAGGGACTACTCGAGATACCTCATGACCACTCAAGTCATCTCAAGACCGCTCGAGCGACCCAGAGGGCGATCTCCACTATCCACTCATTCAGCCTTTCCCAATTTTATCCCTAAGTTTTTAGAGACCACTCTAATTGAAGAAAAGTGAGCAGAGGGGGGTCCCTACTAATTTTTAATCTAGAAAGTAAGTAAAAACTTGTCCCCTTAAGCTCTAAATAGAGTTGCTCAAATGGGGTGGTCCGATTAGTGACTCAATCCTATGTTTTCAAAACACAATAAAGGTTTAGAAAAACTTTTGTTTGAAGAACACCTAGGAATCATAATGGATCATCACCAATTCTATTTTACCCTAATCATCCTAAGTCTAGGATTAAACCAATGGTGCGAAGGTCTCTAAGGCCATTACTTTTGTCCCAAGCATGAAGGTGCATTCAGAGAGTCTTTGATGTGTCATTGTAGTTTAGACTCCCCCCTTCATTTGACACTTTCAAATCTTGAATTGGTTGAGATTTACAAAAGACTTCACCAAATTAGCCAATTACAAACATGATCCTGACAGTCTCTCCCTTTGACAATTTCATGACAAAATACACAAGTAAGAAATTATACAATTACAACCCATAAACCATTGAACAAATGAATTGTCCAGAAATCTCAATACTCATGTATAAGTCTCTGAATCTCAATATCTCTATACAAGAACTATCTTTGGAGGAATGTGTTGGAGATCATATTACTACAGATCACAGATCGAACCAATACCTTGTGAAAAACATCATATCTCTGAAAGACATTACATAATCATAGGTATGGATATCATCAAGGAAGCATAGGGCATTTTCATGTTATCATCATGCAAGTGCAAACATGTAACATATATAAACAATGTTAGCCCATTATGCTTGAGAATCTATAGATATAGCAAAGATTATGCACAACAAGTTCTCCCCCGTAGTTGGTTGAACTGACCTGAATTATGTCATACACCCAAATATAAGTGGTCAAATTGCAGTATTTTTTGGTTTAAGTCCGAGGTCGAACCCACAGGGAGCTAATTGTTGGGATCTAAAACAGAAACAGTGAAAATGTCGTGAATGTAGTGCGCAATGGAATAGCTTATGGTGTGAGGTTAGAACAATCAAAATAAATGCTTAACTAAAACTTTAGAAAGACAGTAATAAAAAGGGTACTTTTCAGTTCGAGGATCCAACATGCATTATATTGTTTAGTTATTGGAAATGCCACCTTACAACAATTTGGAAAGTCAACCGGTAGGTTTGATGTATATTGAACCCTAACACAACAAGTAATTAGGTTAGCCGGAAGGTCTCTGTACCATGCATCAATCAAATAACCCAGTAAACCAGAAGGCAAGCCATTCAGAAGGTTTACTACAATTATTCAATCGACAAGTTGATGATTCATTGATGAAGGAGTTCCGGTTTATACATTGAATCAAAAGCATTGGCTATGGCAAGATTTAACCCGTCTATAACTAATCTCCCGACTGTTGCATAAGGTTCAACTACGTACATCACTGTATCATGCATGAAGTACGTAATAAGTATAGATAGTATGGTATATAGCATTAAGTACCGCTCGGTGTTCATAACCATGAGCATATTATAAATATAATCATCCATCAATTAAGGAAGGTGTAAACATTAAAGCATAAGTAAACATCGGCATTTCCCTAACATAAACAATATTACACATGTGTTCACCCTTCACCGAAGATTATAAATAGACTACTCACGCCTCATTGCTATAGACGAGCAAAAAGAGTGAAATAATCTCATTACAACCGAAACAAAATACAAAACAAATCATTCCCCGAGGAATAGCTGAAACACTGCCACTCTTATTACCAGTTAGGGCACAAAAGTGGGAGAGGTTCAACCCTCCAAGTAGAAAGGATAGACATAAATGTAGAAGTAGAGACAGTTCTAGCTGGAAAGTGGTTCTGGCTGGGCCTCGCTTCTCTTTCTCTCTTTCTCTCCTTCCTCACTGTATGGACTGAGCTCTGGGTGAATCCCTAAAAATGAAGCTGAGGCAGCCTATTTATAGGCACTGGAGGGACCTCTTGAGGCGGCAGACTTCTTCTTGGCCAATCAGGTGGATTGCAACATCACTGGACCAATGGGGTGAGGAGATAGTTTTAAGGCGGTTTAAGCATCGTCCTGTCGCCACCACCACCGTCCGGACGGTGGCTTTTCTCTGATTTTTGCATGCTAGGCAGCCTCCTTGCTTGATGTAGTTGGTTTGGTATTTACACTTGCCTCCCTTTCCCGATTTTGCTTGTACACTTTATCCCCCATGTATTTTTGTATTTTCACACAAAACCCTGCAACATTCCAAACTTATGCATTAACCCTAATTTTGCATAACTAAGTTATTTTAACCTAATTTACACACACAATTAACTTTAAAACTTAATTCATTAACACATTATTTAGGGTTAATCACACCCCCAACCAAAACATTACTAGTCCCTAGTAATAAAAATAAATAACAAAACAAAATCACTTTCGTATATTTCACGATTGCATTTAGCATATGCAACAAGCTGTTACCCCTAGACAATCCCTAGTGGACTAGTTTTGTCTTGTGAAGGTTTTTAGCGAAGACACATACAAACTTCAACGATTAGGATTCTATAATTCATATTTTTCACAAATAAAATTAAATCATCATTCCTCTTTATTACTAGGATACTTCCTTTCCTCGATCATTGTAAAAGTAACACACATTAGTTATAACACTATTCCATATATTTTCATAAAAACTCGTGTGTGTGTGTGTGGATTCCTTTATTTCAAAAATCACTTAAGAAATATCACCACCCTTCACTTTGCTATACAAGTATTAGCCTTGATGTCAATTCTTTCCTGAAAATCACTCAGCAAAGAACACACTCACGTTATAGTGACTATCACTCAAAAATTATATGTGATAAGAATATTGTTAACAAAGTAAAGTAATATCACATGTAGTGTATCAAAAGAAAGGTTAATTGAACAAAAATGGGATTTGGCATAATCTCATGAAGGAAATTAACACTGCATTAAACATATTATCAACATTCTTCCTTCCCTGAATAGGTGGAAATAATACACATGCATGACTTCTAGAATCAAAAAGGACTTTATTGCGGTCATAACGTGGCCATGGGTATTGGGTTTAAGAAACGACGTCAAAGGTATTCAAAGGCTATCCTTTCTTGATTAGTGTGCACACCTCTTCCTCATTTTTCCAAAATTTTACACATGGTATTCCCCAATTCTTTATTTTCAATCCCATTTTTTCACTTTCTTGGCTAATTTTTTCTTTTGCTTCTTTGCTTTTCTTTTTTCTTTCTTTCATAGATTCTTTTCTTTCTTCTAATGGTAGTCACAATTTTCTTCTTTTCTCCTTTCCGTATAGCACTTACTTTAGGAGAGGGTGCAAGAAAATTAGATACCAAGGGTTGGTCAAGTATATTTTCCTGTGACTCGGTTAATTGATGGGTTTTACGAAAATCAAATATACTTTTAGGCTCAATCATGGTTTACTAGGGATATAATTTTGTAAAAGAAATGGCTAAAGCTCAAAATTAAATCACAAATGACCTAAGATCATTTTCTAGAAATCGTACACTTGCATAATTTCCAATAAAAATTGTAGGAAAATGTTAACCATGTTATTCAATGAGGGCTAATCAATATAAGGATAATGAGATTATTCAAAGAAATTTTACCGCTGAATCAAAAATTCTTACTTGAGTAAATGTGAAATATCTTTCCAAGGAGGAATGACTCAAAATCTGCATAGGTTTACATCTCCACTATATATATAAGCTTAATAAAGGAGTGTAATATTTCATAAGGTTTTCAAAATAAGGAATTTTTACATGCTCAAAAGAATGAGTTTCTATGAAAATATTAAGATAATGCACAATTAACACGCGCAATCGGGTTAGGGTTATCCCTGTAAAGTATAATAATAATAACCTAATTTTCATCGTCAATCATATGAATTAAGCAACCTAACACAACAAAATTTAACAAAACGATAAACTAACTATATTAATCAAAACCAAATTCAAAACCATCATTCAAAACATAAAAACTGAAATAAAGTGTATAAATAAAAAGTTCAGTTAGAATAGCAAAAGTGTGGAAATTCCAGAGTCTCAGATCACTAGGCTAACGTGCCTCGACCCTACTGTCCTCGCAGTAGCCTCAGAATCTCATTCTGGTTCTCCTCGTAGCTAGTCATCTTTTGATCTAGCTGGATAATGTTGGTCTCGAACCCTAACAGAATCTCGCGGTCGAACCTATCATCAACTGGAATGTACGGTTGTTCTTCATGTTGTTGAGACTCTTCTGGTTATAACAATCAAGTAGAGAATCATGATATAAAAGAGATAAATATGTAAAACACATATAGAATGGTTAGGCAAAATGAAACAAGTAAAGGAAAAATACGTCTTATAACTCTAAGTCAATAAAGATAAGCATCAAATCTAAGGACTAGGAGTGTGTCACAATAAAGAAAAGTCAACAAGGAAAATTGAGTACTTTAATACAAGACCATGAATAAATAAAGCATTCTTCAAATCTCACATATGGTTAAATACTAAGTTTCCAGCAGTTCAAGTGGTTATACCATCTCCACCATCTTTATCTCCACCACGTCGTGGTTGTAGCAAGGCTAAATCATCACTATTTTTTGACACTGGATCGCTTTCAACCTATTTTCCCTTCAGTACCCTTCTAAGTGGTCCAACTCTACGTGCAATCAATCTGAATCCTAGTTGTTGGGCATGACTCTAGGCTTACAATCTGTCCATCCAAAGCATCTAATCTCTACGAAGTGAGGCGATGATGCTCCTTGTTAGATCATGTATTGTAATTGGCTAATTTTATAGAGTCCATTGTAAAATCTCAACCATTTTCATGGTCATGATGCTATCAAGTTCAAGATCCGAAAGTGTCATTGAAGGGAGCAGGTCAAGCGCCAAAGCTACATCATTTAATCTCCTTAGGCACCTTCATGCTTAGGACAAAGATAATGACCTAGACACCTAAGATGAACCCTTAGTTATTTTAACTTTGGATGATTATGATGAAATGGAATTCGAAACAATCCAATTATGACTCTTATGTGATTTTTAAAGAAAAGTTTTTTTTAAATCCTTTTTCAGTTTTGAAAACATAGTTTGAGTCACAATCGGAGGAGCCCTCTTTGAGAAAAATCCTTTAGAGCTCAAAGGGACAAGTTTTTGCATGGTTTTAGGCTTAAAAACATGTAGTGACCGATCCATGCTCGCTAGTCTTCGCTAAAGCGGTCTCTTAATGACTTAGTATAAAAAGGGGAAAGGACACGAGGGAACAGTATAGGGCTCACTCTATTAGCTCGCTCGAGCGGTCCCATGGTCGCTCGAGCAATCCTAGTCCTTGGCTGATTTGAGATGTTATTTTTTATTCCAGTGTCAACCACCCTCCCACCGATTAAGTGGTCATTCGTGAATCTGAGTTTTCTTATTTACTAAGACTACCCTTATTCCAGACTTATAAATAGGGAGCGCCTTTCTCAAATCTAGGTCAAGCCTTGAGAGAGTCTTTTGTGAGATTTTAAAAAGAAAAATCTAGCTTTTAACCTTGAGAGCTTCCACCATAACCCAGATCCCAAAGATCCAAAAGACTACCACTAGTGATTCTTTTCATCCTCACAAATTGGAGAAGAAGAACTTGTTGATGAACAAACCTATTGGTGTGTGCATACCGAAGATTATTGGTGTGCCCATAATTACTCGAGGCCTAGACAAACTGTGCGGCAAGGTGATCCAAGTGAAGCTACACCAGACGTTGGAGAGGGAATTTTAGTGGAGAGACATAGCAATGAAATAAGCATCTAGCCATAATATTGGTTGAGGTATAAGACTCGAGTACTTGTACGTTGACTTGACAAGTAGTGGATTAAACTTTGGTGAACCTCTAGTGGTTCCCCGTTGTTTTTTCAGATGAAGATTTTCTGCATCAACAAATTACTTGTGTCTCTTATTGATTATTGTACAGACTTGCATTTTTAGCACACATGCACACTACGTGTTTGATATTTTGATTGTTTGATATCATATCATCCATAGTTGTGCAATTGGGTTTGTGGTTTGTTGGGATCTTCGTAAGATTGATTGAGAGTGAATTAATTGCATATTAATTAAAATCAATCGTCATGGTTAAAGGTGGTTGTGGTGATTAAAGGGATTCTCACATTCTTTGCTTCATATTTTTTAAAAAAGGAAATTGTGGTAGACATAATTTTTAATTTGTAATCAATTTGAGCTAAAATTGAAAAACTTATTCACCCCTCTAGGTTAAGTGTCTTGGTCTCCATGTTTATAATCATAAGAAAAGATCCACATCGAGTTCCCCCTTTTGGAACAATAATTGGTATCAGAGCGTGGTTGTCCTAAGTCCATGGACACTAAGTAGGCATATCTTGTTTTTGCTTACTTGCCTAGTTGCTTACCTTTGAGAGATATATTGTTACTACGAATTAGTATTCGTAGGATTCTCAAAAGGAAGGTGGTTCAATTGGACGATCTCCTCTTTTCGATGGATTAAACTTTTCTTATTGAAAAGCTTGCATGAGAGAATTTCTTAAATCCATTGATGAGAAGGTGTGGATGACTGTCCAAGAAGGTTGGAGCCGTCCCACCACCACCACACAAGTCGAAGGTGGTGAAGTGATGGTTGAATTGAAATCCCCAATGACTTGGTCAAAGACCAAGATCGAATCGGTGGGGTGGAAATAGAAAAGCTTGAACGCGATATTCAATGCCATGACACCAAACGAATTTTGGAGAATAAAAAATTGCGAGACCACCAAAGAAGCTTGTGAAATCTTGGTTGTTTCCCATGGAGGGACTTCATGGTGAAGATGTCTCAACTCCAAAGGTACACCTCTCAGTTTGGGACTTTGAGGATGTAAGATGATGAAACATTTAGTGAATTTTATGATTGTAAATTCATCATTTACATTAGGTACTGAGGTTGACAATGTGGCCATCAAGAAGAAAATCTTGAGATCTCTACCCGGGAGGTTTCATGCTAAAGTCACATCCTTGGAAACAAGTGTCAATAGGAGTTGGTGTCAGTAGAAGACCTAGTTGGGTCTATATTGCCTTAAGCTCTACAAATCAAGAAGGAGGTAAATCCGAGTTACTCTGATTAGGAGAAGAGGACCTAGCCTTAATTGCAAGGAAGTTCAAAAAATACTTCAAGGTTATTAATGTTAAGTCCTCAAGATTGAAAGGAAAGCCTAGTAGACCTACTCCTAAGGAGGGAAGAGAGAAATGAGACTCTCAAAAAGAAGTTGAGAGAAAGGGGCAAGGCTTCCAATGCTTTGAATGTCAAGGATTTGGACATATTACATCGAAATGCCCAAATAGAAAGAAGAGAGATTTTCCAAATGAAATGAGGAAGGCTATGAAAGCCAAGTGGAGTGATAGTGAATGTGAGTCAACCTCGGGTAATGATTCCTCTTCTCAAGATGATGAAGAGAACTTTACGACTTTTGTAGGACCACTTTCCTCTCCCCTTATAGAAACTTCCACAAGTGAAGTTGAAGCAAGTCCTACCATGGAGGTAGATGACTTGGACGAGGATATCGCCACGTGTGTGGAGAATGAGGATGGTTGGGTCAACTCGAGTGAAGAGGAGTCAAGAGCCCTTAAAATGGACTTGTTCAAGTCTAAGGCCCAAATATGTGGCCTAGCATATGAGAACAAGTCTCTCCTTGATCAAGTGAGGTTTCTTGAGATAGAGTGTCGTGAGCTAGTCAAGTCTAAGAAGAATCTTCAGTCAAAATGTGTCAAACTTGATAAAGATCTTCTTGAATCAAACGAACTCTCTAATAGACTTCCCCAAAGCAATGAAAAATTTGATAGAATGTTATCTATGGGAAAGAGTGTATGTGATAAATGTGGTTTGGGCTACACAAATAAACACACCCACACTTCTTCCAAGACTGTGTTTGTGAAGGGTTTCACCAACCCATCATCCTCACAAATAGGCACAAGCTCGAAATTAGCTAAGAATGGTAAGGATAGGAATTCAAATAAGGAGATTGCTAAAGAAACCCAAACCAATCATGATTTGTGCTACACTTATGGAGAACATGGTCATCATAGTAGACATTACATGAATAATAGGGATGTCTTGAACAAGAAATTTGTGTATCTGGCAAATCAATTCAAAGCCTTGAATTCTCAAGTCTTAAATTTTTCTAAGCTTTTGGAAAGATCTTGTGTGTCCAAGCAACATCATGCATCATCTTCACAAAGACCACAAGCTAGAGTGCACAAGGCTTCTTCTACCCGCAAGGTCAAGGTTGATCTACACAGATCCGGGGAGAAGGGAGCTAGTCCTCTACCCGTTCTCCAACCTAACTTGAGTTTTTGGAAGAGAAAGCAAGTTTAGGTGACCAAAGAGGACTTTCATAAACTCACCATCTCATCCAAGTTAGAGGCCCCGAGTGGTTCTAGCAAGTTCATGGCTCCTAAGAAGTAGGACGGGCAAGTGTATGGACCTAGGTGATCTTGCATGCATTTCATCAAACACCCTGGGGTCATACATATGTGTATATATTTTTGTTTGTTTAATGTCATTTTTTTTACATATGAAAATACAAAATCATTTGAAATTTGAAAAACCACAAACAAGAGAAAAACATAAATCCAAAAAGAGTTTTGATGTCAACTTTGACATTCATTTTTTTTAATTTATGTCAACTTTGATAAGTCCAAAATCATTTTAATTGTTAATTGTTGTTAGGCGTGTACTTGGTCTTATGAATTTTCACAAAGGACACATTATCCAAGCACGCTAGGGCAAAAGAGAATTGGTTCGAGGATCATGCACTATGACTTATAACCACTAAATTTTCTATTCTCTGGTATGTCTCATAGCAATGCACTTAACTTTGATTTAAATATGGATACAAGACAAATCAAATCAAAATGTGATTACCATGATTAACAATGAAAAGCAAACAAAATAAAATCCTTTTACTATTTTTCCATTGTTTTTGGTTTTTCTTAATAACATAAAAACATAAAAAAAAAAAAACACGAATAAGTCTGCACTTGACAAGGAAAAATAAAGCAATTACAATAAATCATAAAATGAATATCCAACAAGACATAAAAAAAAAAATTTGGATTTTTAATTTTCAATTTTTTTTTGTTTTTCATTAATGAAAACAAAACAAAATAAATAAAAAAATATGTATGATATAAAAACCTTGGGTGCTTGTTGCAATGCATAAATTGTGCACCTAGGTCCATACTCTCATCTCACCTACTTGTTAGGTGGCTCAACCTCCCTTTTTTGGG
The DNA here is from genome assembly GCA_951799425.1 of Ilex aquifolium. Classification (NCBI taxonomy): domain Eukaryota; kingdom Viridiplantae; phylum Streptophyta; class Magnoliopsida; order Aquifoliales; family Aquifoliaceae; genus Ilex; species Ilex aquifolium. The sequence continues at coordinate 31,780,815 of OX637392.1, forward strand.
GAGGGAGGGGGGGGGGGAGAGGGACTTGAACCCTTGACCATAAAAAGAAAACGTCTTCACAAGACAAGGAGTACTATTGGACCAAAAGTCCTTTGGTAGGTGCCTCAACTTCCTTGGTAGCACTCATGGATTCCAATTTGGTTGAGGCGGTAAGCCTCTCCAAGTCCTCTCTACACACAAAAACTTGATTTTCTTTCCAATTTCTTGGGTTTTGTTTGGGAATGGTTGTAGGACTAGTTCTCTTCTCTCCATGTGTAGTTAAGTCAATCTTGACCATAGGAGTAGAAGGAGCTTTATAATTCCTAGCTTATGAGCCTTTAGGTGGTGAAGGAATTCTAAGCTTAGACTCACGTGACCTATCCAAAAGATTTGTAAGATACATGACTTGATCATTTAAGGCCTTGGATTGGTTAGCTAGGAGAATGAGCTTCTTAGATATAACATCCCTATTATGTATGTTATAGTGACCATGTTATCCACATGTGCAACACACAAATGTTTGGTTAAGTTTTCTTTGATGACCGACCGACTTAATTGCTTACCCTTACCATTATTAGTCTTTGGAGGACTTGTGTTTACATGTGGAGGTGATGGGTTGGGATTACCCTTCACAAACACGATTTTGGAAGGAGTTGAAGTGGTGTGCTTATATGTATAGCTCAAACCTCTTTTGTCACTTACACTCTTCCCCATAGACAACATTTTGTTAAGCTTTTCCGAGCCTAGGGATAGTCTCTTAAAGAGTTCTTGTGATTCATGAAGGTCTCTAACAAGGTTTATTAACTTAAACTCTAGACTCTTCTTTGACTCAACAAGTCCATGACACTCACTCTCTAGAAAGCTCACTTTTTCCTTTAAGGACTTAATCTATTCTTTAAGCCCCCAAACCTTTGGACTTAACTAAATCTACATGGAGTGCTTGATTCTCAGCTTCACTCGCTTTAGGCCTCATGCTCAATGCATGCACTCACTTCTTTTCTTTTCCTTGAGGAATTTTTCAACTAATTGATCATATACTTGTTGAATATCCTCAATGCTTTAGGTATCATCCACACTTGAGGAGACCTCATCATCCAAGTATTCTACCTCCGTGGTAGAACTTGTTCCTTCAACTTCACTCTTTGAAGTTTCTTTCTCACTCTCAAATTTTCTCTTAGAAGTTTCTCTTGCTCCAGGGGGGGGGGGGGACGAGTATGACCCAACGAAGGCTGTGCAATTCTCTTCAATCTTCTTGAGAAGAGAAGTCCTCACTCGAGGTGGACTCACTTTCACTCTCGCTCAGCTTAGCCATGATTGCTCTCCTGTTATCCTTGGGCAAATCCTTCTTCTTTCTATTTGGGCACTCCGCAACCATGTGTCCAAAACCTTTATACTCAAAGCATTAGAGGCATTGCCTCTTCTTCTCAACCTCTTCTCAAGAAGTTCTTCGCCCCTTTCTCTCTCCCTCCTTAGGATTTTTTTGTGTACTCAACTTCCCTTTCGACCTAGAGAACTCACTAGCCTTAAATTACCTTTTGTTTTTTTTTTTTTTTTTTTGCAAGATAGGCTATTTCCTCTTCTCCCAAGCAGGTTGACTAAGACTCATCTCCTCCTCCTTTTCTAGAACTCAAAGCCACACCCTTTAAATTCTTGGGTGGAAAAAGATTCATATCAAAAGTCAAGATCGACCCAACTAGGTCTTTAATCGACACCTTACCCAAATTAACTCCCATTTCTAAGGCTGTCACTTTAGCTTGAAACATCTCTTGTAGAGATCTCAATATCTTTCATTTTAGTGCAAAGTCCTCATACTTGAAACCAAGGGCAAAGGTTGAGTTGACAACATCAGATAGTTTAGCATAAAAGTCACTAAAGATCTCATCCTTTAACATCCTTGAGGTTTCAAAGTGGGTGGAGTATCGTTGGAGCCAAGACAACTTCACTAAGGGTGTACCTTCATAAGAGACCTAGAGAATGTCACATGCTTCCTTGAAAGTCTCACAATTGGAGATACTCTAGAACTCATTTGGGGAGACGGCATTGAATATCACATTCAAGCCTTTAGAGTTCTACCACACAGATTCATACTCGGTATTCAACCATGTGCTAGGAGATTTTGGCCTAGTCACCGTATTGGTCCCCTCTGTAGTAGTCACCATGGGAGGGATCCAATCTTCCAACACCAACAACCAAACTCTCTCATCTAAGGATTTTAGGACAGCTCTCATTTATGCCTTACAATATACATAATTAGACCCGTCAAAGAGCGGTGGTTGTGTGACTGATCCTCTTTCTCTTTGAGACTCCATTAGAGATTAGCTCGCAGTCACAATAGATCTGAAATCAACAAACTAGGTAAGTAAGAAGACACACAAGAATGCCTATAGAGATCCTAAAAGGGAGACTTACTCTAATTCTAGATGTAAGGAAAATTTACTAAGCGGAATGGATCATCCCTCACGATTATATATGTAGGATTGAGACACTACTTAGAGGGGAGGTGAATAGGTTAATTAAAAATTTAACGATTGGACAAACATTAATGTTGTATCGGGAAGGGAAGATATGAAGTAGATTTTCCCTCACGATTATATACGTGGATTGCAAGACACTACCTAGAGGGGGTGAATAGGTTTTGAAACTTTTATGATTGGATAAACCCTTTTTAAACATCACGACCCCTTAAGCCCATGAAGATTGATGTTATTAATTTGTCAATTAAATGCACAAACACTCAGTCTCGCTTGACGATCTCAATTCCAAAGACTCAAACCCTAGCATGCGACCATGGATGACAAATATATTCAATCAATCATTCTATCAAACACATAGTGCACGTGTGTGCATCAAATCACAAATGTATATAAAAAAGCAATAAATAATACAAGTAATTTGTTGACATAAAAAATCCTCCTCGGGAAAACTGTGGGGAACCTCTTGGGATTCACCAAAATCCTAATTCATTACCCTAAAGTCAGCTTATAAGTACTGGAGCCTTATACCTCAATCAATATCATGGTTAGATGCTTATTTTCTTCAATAAACCTCTCCAACAGATACACCCACCGATGTCTTGGATAGCTTCACTTGGATTCTCCACTGCAATAGATCATCTAGGCCTCGAGCGATATTCCCCGCCAAGATCCTGAGTATGCACACTTACAATGGATTTGGTCTTCAACCAAGCAAACCTTTTTTCTCCAAGGTCTGAAGTTGAATAGAAAAAAAAAGGGTTGTGGTGTGATAGAAGAAAAAATAAAAGGTTGTGGTATGATCTCTAAGGTTTAAGAGACAAGAATTTAGCTCACAAAAGAGATACCCTAAGTTAAGAAAGACTCCCTATATTTATAGGCTCAAAATAAGGTTAATCTTTGAGGCCAAGAAAACACAAATTCGTGAACAACTGCTCGAACTGTGGGAGGGCGGCTAGAGAGAAGTGGCCATTGGAATAAAAAATGAATTCCAAACCAACCTAGGAGAGTAAGACTGCTCGAGCGACCAAGGGACTGCTCAACCTCTGAGTTCACTCAAGTGACCCAGAGGCCGACCCCTGTTACTCCTCCGTTAGTCTTTGTCCAATTTTTTTCCTAAGAGACCACTCTAGCGAAGGTTAGAGAGCATAGGGTGGTCCCTACTGGTTTTTAAAACCTAAAACCAAGCAAAAAAATTTATCCTCTTGAACACTAAAGAGTGTTTCTCAAGAGAGGTCCGATAATGGCTTAAATCTATATTTTCAAAACACACAAAAAGGTTTAGAAAAACCTTTCATTGAAGAGCTCCTACTCGGATCAATTACCGATTTTATTTCAACATTAATCCTCACAAGTCTATTAAACCAAGTTATCCTCTTAGGTCTTATTAGATCATATTTGTAATTGGCTAATTTCATGGAGTCCATTATAAAATCTCAACCTATTCCATGGTCATAATGCTATCAAGTTCAAGATCTGAAAACATCATTGAAGGGAGGAGATCAAGCGTCAAAATAACATCATTCAACCTCCATATGCACCTGCATACTCAAGACAAAGGTAAGGACTTAGACACCTAAGATGAACCCTTAGTTATTTTAACTTGGGATGATTAGGATGAAAATGGAATTGGAAGCAATCTGATTATGACTCCTAGGTGATTTTAAAATAAAAAAATTTCTAAACCATTTATGAGTTTTGAAAACATAGTTTGAGTCACAATTGGACCCCTCGTTGAGCAACACCTTTTAGTGTTCGAGAGGACAAGTTTTTGCATGGTTGTATGCTTAAAAACCTAGAGGGACTAATCTATGTTCGCTAGCCTTCGCTCAATCGGTCTCTTTAAGACTTAGGAAAGAAAATGGGAAAAGGTCAAGAAAGGCAATGTAGGACTCAGTCGAGCGGTCTCCAAGGTCACTCGAGCGCTACGAATAGTTGCTTGAGCTATGCCTACCTTAGTCATGTTTGAAACATTGTTTTCATTATAGTGACAATTGCCCTCCCTCTGATCGAGTGGTAATTCACAAATCTGAGTTTTCTTATTTACTAAGACTACCCTTATTCCTGACCTGTAAATAGGGAGAGTCTTTCTCACATCTAGGAGAAGCCTCTTAAGCCTTTAGAGAGATTTCAAAGAGAGAAATTCATTCCTCTACCTGGAGAGCTTTCATCATAACCTATATTCCTAAGATCTGAAGGTAACCACTAGATTCTACCCAACATCACAAATTGGAGTTGAAGATCTTGATGGTTAGATAAACCTACTGGTGTGTGCATACCGAGGATTATTGGAGTGCCCATAATCACTCAAGGCCAAGACGAACCGTGGCGGGAGGTCCAAGTAAAGCTACACTAGACGTCGAAGAGGGACTTTCGGTAGAGAGACATAGCAAAGCAAGGAGCATCTAACCATAGTATTGGTTGAGGTATAAATATTGAGTACTTGTATGTTGACTTAATGAGTAGTGGATTAGGCTTTGGTAAATCAAGAAGGTTCCCTGGGGTTTTTTCTAAGGAGGCTTTTCTACGTTAACAAATTGTTTATGTTCTTTATTATTTATCGTATTTACTTGTTTTTGTTTACACATGCGCACACTATGTGTTTGTAAATTTGATTGTTTAATATCTATTCAACCGTAGTTGTGCAATTTGGGTTTTGGGTTTGGGATTGACGTGAGATTAATTTTGAGCGAATTAATTGAAGATTAATCTAAATCAACCATCATATGTGACATGGGTTGTTGTGTGTAAAAAGGGTTCTTGTCATTAATTTTCGTATTCGATTAAAAAGAGGTCATTGTGGTGGATATAATTTTTTAATTGGTAATCAATATAGGGAAGATACACATCGGGTTCCCCCTCCTAGAACAACAGGTCTCTAGGTCATTATCTTGTCCTAAGTAAGAAGGTGCATACAAAGTGCTTTTGATGTAACTTTGATGCATGATCTCCTCCCTTCAATTTACACTTTCAGATATTCATCGTTGTAGTATCATAACCATGGAATATGTTGAGATTTACAAGAACTTCACAAAATTAGCCAATTATAAAATATAATCTAACAATCTCCCATTTTGGCAATTTCGTGATAAAATACACAAGAAATTAAGATTACAACCCACAAACCATTGAAAAAAAACAAGTTGTAAACAAATATCAACACTAGTGTATAAGTCTCTAATCTCTAATTACAAGAACTATCTTCTAGGTGTAGCTTTGAAGATCGTAGTCTTGCACATCACCACTAAACCAATGTCTTGTGAAAAGAATAATATGTATGAAAGATATAACATAATAACAGGAAATGATGGGCTAGGCCCAAGGGCCCAACTCATATTATAAGCCCAACTTAAATTAAAGAGCCCAACTTATAAAGATCCAGTATCCAGCCCAAAGGGATCCACGCCCAGTCCAGCTCATCAGAGTTCGAGGAGCTACATCACCAAAGGAGTATGCAGGGTCATCCAAAAGTCTCATCCATGCCGCCTTAGAAAGAGTCGACCACCACGTCATCTTTGACGGGATCTAATGGACAACACCGTAACTGCCCATCCGTTGAGAAGAAGCCGCCAACTCCACCAGATTAGCCACTTAGTTACTAATAAGTCACCTCAATCTATTAGGAGGGCGACTATAATTGTAAGTCCCGCCAACACTTGGGGGGCAAATCACACTCAATCGAGCACAACTCTCCTATCTCTCTCAGCTTATAATTCTCTGCTCTCCCAGCACACTTGAAGTAATAAAATACCTGGCGACCCTAGCCATTCAAAGTGGACGTAGGTCACGTTGACCGAACCACTATAAATCCCTGTGTTTCTATATCTCTCTACTTTACTACTGCATTAATTATCAGTTACTTGAAAGGTGGTGTGCAAAACCAATTTGTGCATCATCAACAGGTAAGAAAATTACTAAGATAAGCATAGGGTATATTCATGTTAACATCATGCAAGTGCAAATATGTAACATATATAAGAACTACTTTGTTCAATACACTTGAGAACCTTTAGATATAGCATGACAATGCACAATTAGTTATCCCCCTTAGTTGGTGTTCACAAGTAAAATAACAAGTGAAAAATAAACAATTGTAAAATATGTGACTTCATGCCAAGTTTGTAAATGTACTTCCCCTGAGTTTTAGAATAAACTGCCCCTTACTCTATTCACATGCAACTCACCTAAGCTAGTCAAGAGAATATCCCCTAAATTCTCCTATATGTACCCAAAATATTCTCCCCCTTTTGTCACAAAGTGTCAAACCAATGACAAATCATGACAAGCAAGGTATAGAATCAAGTCATCCCAACATATTCTATCCTATTTGTCACAAAATGTCAATTTAGGGAAAAACCATTGCAAAACGACATAGAATCATGGTATAACAAGAGGGTATAAATGTATACCAACTAGCAAAAAATAGGGATGCAAATCAAGCAAAAGGCAAACAAGGCATATAACTCAAAGTCTAACTAAATAAAGCATCAAATAACAAGGACTAAGAGTATGCCACAACAAACAAAAATAGAAAAACAAATGTAAAGTCAATAAAAAAGAAAAGTCAACAAAAAATAGAATACTTTAAGTACAGACCATGAATAAATAACTCTCATAAAAGGTCCTACACTAAAGTCTCCTAAGCAGCTCTTGTGACCGCATCATCTCCATCATCATCACCATCCCCATCATTATATGGTTGTGTCTCTAGCTCATCATCGTCATCAATGAATCTGATATTCTGCATCATCTTCCTAACATGCTTGAGCTCCCTCTACATGCCTCTCTGATCTCTTGAAAGGTCCATCTATCTCCCCTTAAGAGAATCTAGCCGAAGTGCAATGAGACTGTGTTGCATGTCTACACTAGACTGAACATAACCCATGTTGGTCTAAACCTCACCTAATGCATTCATGATAGTAGATCAATGGTCAAGTGAAGGTGCCTGATGAGTCCTAGGTGGTGGTGCATGTGAGGTGCTAGATCATGTGCGTCTCATTGGTGGTGTATATCTCAATGGTCCAGGGTCAGTAGTAGTAGCATGTATCTCAGCCTCCATCTCATCGTCGTCTACCTTTACCTCTATAGGGTCAAATGAATAAGTCACATGAGTATCACTCTGTCTCAATGACTCCTTCCCAAGAGGTCTCTTTGGTCTCAATATCTAATCGGTATCTAAAGCACTCACACCCTTATCTAGACAAATTCGGGTGATAAGAGATCCAAAAGGCAGACTGTCACTAATCCTACCCTCATGAAAGGCTCTCCGAATGGCTCAAAATATGACCCGTGGCAAATCAATCTCCACACCAATCCCAATAGCATGTAAAAGGTAAGCTCATGGTGTAAGGAATGTGGACACATGAGTCTTCAAGTCGATGTTGTAATTGATTATCAAATTAGTCATTCGATACTCCTTATCTAAGTCCTTGTGGTACCATTTTTTTCGGTTTCATCCAACAGAGTAAGGAGCACCATACAACACGAATGCAACATCGTGGAGCTTGGGTATATCACTCTTGGGTCTATGATGATATGGATCACGCGCTACCTAGGGTAGGTGTAGAGTGATGCCAATCAAGTCAATGAAGAACTCAAACAATACACCTTGAACATATGTTTGAAAGTGCTCACTGTCCTCGGTGGTAATCCTAATGTGTATAAAACTCCTTGGCTATATCTACATTTGCTAGCATAGGAGCCACAAATATCTCAATCCACCCTTGTAACTTAAAATTCAAAGGGATAGTAGTGTTACTTAGTGAAATTCACGCATCGCTCAACCAACATAGGCCTAGAAACAAACTGTCTCCTATACAACGCACAATATTTTGGGGTCTGAAAGCAGTTTCTCTCATTGTATGCACGTACCCTTGCCCATTTTTTGACTCTTGGTGACATTTTCCCAAACTAATCGATGAAATAGTGCTAATACGAATGATAATCATGGATCCAAGAATGAAATGCACTAAAACTCACTCAATAATTTGTTATAGCTCAAGGGTTGGGCTCGTGTTAGAAGTGAAGGAAATGAAATGGAATCATAAAAAATCTCACCTTTATAGCCTATTGGATCGAGAATCGATACAAATCGCTCGAGCAGTGTCGAGGGTCACTCGAGCGGTCCTTGAAGCATCCGAATTCTGTTCAACTATCCAGCCTACTTTTCCACCTCCAATCATACACTTGAGCCTCAAAATGCATGCATGGATGTAATTGGATCTAAATATAATGCAATTTTTAGTTTAAACACTAAAATGCACAATGTCATAATCATGAAAATCACATATGTTCACATTATGACGAATCCATCCAAATTTCATCACCTCATAACATTACTCTAAGGTATATTCAAGAATAGAGAACTCATTTTCATGCATTCTAAAGTAATGTCCCCTCATTTTAGTTCAATTCCACTTACACGTGTTCAAATTGTGTTCAACTTTGACAAATTCAAGTATGACGTGTGTGAAAACAAACTCCAACGTCTTTAGGATTCTGTTTATTTTAAATCATTAATGACGGCTCTGTTGGACCAAAATAGATTTTTGGTCGACTTTGAGCCTAAATTAAAGTGGGACCCAATTATTATTTTGAATAATATTTCGTGGGTTCATATTCTACTCCATGAGGAGAATAATGTAATATATTCATTTGCTCAAATCCAGTAAGAAATGAATGAGAAAATAGGCTCCAAAGTGACCCTCTTGAAGAGTGAAAAATAAAGCAAAGTGCAATGTGGGATTTGACACCAATCCTACATTGGTTGAGGAAGAGATCCAACATGGGCATATATAGGCCAAGTTTGCTCCATGGGTTGGGCCCCAAGGGGTACCACAATTTTATGAGCGGAGCGAGGACCTACATGCCATTCGGTTCGACCACACACACGTGCGCGCGTGCCGCCCGCCCGTCACGCCACGACCCGGGCCGGACCGGGCTCGGGTACGGGTACGGGTGTGGTTTAGACCAAGCCTAATTTTTTGGACAAAATTCGTTTAATTAAATGGGTTTAATCCGAAATTGATTTCGGTATCCATGGATCGCACTGATTCGGATTTAATCCGAAATTGATTGTATCTGTTCAAGGTGAACAGTTATTCTCTTGGTGTCTACTGGCTGTTGATTTATTCCTAGGTTTATTCATTAGACACTTAATTTCATTCGGTCATTTGATTAAGTTGAGACAGTGCATTACATTAGACAGACTGTCTGCATTTCGGCATTAAGGCAGTGCATTTGGAGAGTACACAACACAAGTTTGGTTCGCTGGATAGATAGATTGGAGTGCTACTTCTATCTGTGTAAAGATCATTGTATCCTGGGAGGCAGGCGCTCGATATTCCATAAGCACCGTGTGTGGGGGCGAAATATGTCTTAAGGACATAGTGTCAAACACTAGCCTTGATCTACCTAAAGTTCAATATCAGTTCCTGTTCTGCAATCGGGTTAGTAATTATATTGGATTATATGAATTGTTAAGTGTAACTATATACTGTAACTGTTTGGTTCAAACTATATTCTGTGCAAAGTTGGACGATTTGATTGCTACTGTTTTGTTTTCCTTTTGTATTACATGTATCATATCAGAAGTTTCAATAAGTGATTTCACTATATTTGATATCTGGAATACCACACGGACAACAGGCTCCACATGAAATCTTAATGTATCGTCTAAGTGAATACATGATCAATTAGTGAGCGTCAGAACTAACACATGAACACATCACAACCTTCACACCAGCTTGCCCAGCGAGTATACTGATCACATCATGTTCTTGGGATTAAAATCAAGAAAAAAAATATGATTGCTTATCCAAATGACAAGTGTAATGTTGCTTTACGTTTCTGTTTATTGCATATTCGGGCTTTGACAAGCATGAAAACTGGAAATTGGAATAGGATTAAAGATAGAAAAATGAGAAAATGAAAAAAGATCATCTAGGGTACTTAGGATAGTTTTGATGTTTTATATACACTAGTTAGTGTACACGTGATTTGCACGTGAACTATTTTACATATGCAATATTATATGTTAAAGTCGATGATCACTTCTCCCTACACCTTTATAAGGTAAAAAAAATAATATAAAACTCAACAAATCAATCACCATTCATATATCGTTAATCGAACTCAGGTTAGTAATTATATTGGATTATATGAATTGTTAAGTGTAACTATATACTGTAACTGTTTCGTTCAAACTATATTCTGTGCAAAGTTGGACGATTTTATTGCTACTGTTTTGTTTTCCATTCAAAAAGTGATTTCACTATATTTGATATCTGGAATACCACACGGACAACAATCTTAAGACAGATTTTCCTATTAGTTTAATTACTTGTTGTCTTTTTTATACATCTTTTACCATTCTAAAAATATTGCAAATTGTTAAAAACTTGTTTTTACAATCTGTGATAGTTTGAAGAGGCTTGGAAAATTTTCTGGAAAATTTGCATGCTCTGTTTATGTGTTTAATTCAAACAGTTACACCAAACTGTTACAGCGACTTAGTTTCTGTGTATGTTTTAAAACAGTTACATCAAACAGATACTTTGTTTTTGTGTATGTTTTAAACAGTTACATTAAACAGTTACTTTGTTTCTGTGTATGTTTTAAACAGTTACATCAAACAGTTACTTTGTTTCTGTGTATGTTTTAAACAGTTACATTAAACAGTGACTTTATTTCTGTGTATGTTTTAACAGTTACACCAAACAGAAACGTTAAACCAGTAACTTCAAAACAGTGACATTAAACAGTTACATAGATTGTTTCTGTTTTAATAACTTACTGTTTTCCTATTTTTGAATAGTTTGTAATATGTGTTTATCAGAAATGGATGCAAATGATAATAATGTTCCTGCTACTACAAATCATGTTGTGCCTGTGGTGCCTATTTCTGTTCCTACTCACGTGTCTCATGGGGAGAAACCTGAAAAGTTCAATGGGAACGATTTCAAGAGATGGCAACAGAAAATGCTGTTCTATCTCACTACGTTGAATCTTGCAAAGGTTCTTCGTGAGGATGCTCCTGTTTGTAGTGAGAATGAGACCGACCGCCAAGTTGTTGCTGCAGTAGATGCATGGAAGCATTCTGATTTTCTGTGCAAAAACTATATCCTCAATGGATTGGATAACACATTATATAATGTGTATAGTCCAATCAAGACGGCTAGAGAGCTATGGGAATCCTTGGATAGGAAATACAAAACGGAGGATGCCGGAATGAAGAAATTCGTTGTGGGCAGATTCCTTGACTATAAAATGGTGGATTCCAAGACTATCATAAGTCAAGTTCACGATCTTCAAGTGATCCTACATGAGATTCATGCCGAAGGGATGGTGCTTAGTGAATCTTTTCAAGTGGCAGCAATTATTGAGAAATTACCGCCAAATTGGAAGGACTTCAAAAATTATTTAAAGCACAAACGCAAAGAAATGAAACTTGAAGACTTGATAGTGAGATTGAGGATTGAGGAGGACAATAGAATCTCCGAAAAGAAGGTTGGCAATCATTCCATGGAGTCAAAGGCACATGTGATTGAAGAGGGACATAAAACCAACAAGAAAAGGAAGTATGTTGGCCAACAAGGGGCCAAGGGTGGTGATTCCAAAAGGTTCAAAGGCAATTGCTTTGTGTGCAATAAACCGGGACATCGTGCAAAGGATTGTCGAAACCGTAAAGCACAAGTGAACCACAAGAGGAAGGCTGCCCAAGCCAATATAACCGAGGTAGAAAAACTGTCTGATAATGTTTCTAACATAATTTTTTCTGCTGTAGTATCCGAAGTCAACTTGGTGGGAAATACCAAGGAATGGTGGGTGGACACCGGGGCCACTAGACACATATGTTCGGACAAGAAGATGTTCTCTTCATATGAAACAGTTAATGATGGAGAACAACTATTCATGGGAAATTCCTCTACCTCCAAAGTTGAAGGCAAAGGAAAGGTTATATTGAAGATGACTTCCGGAAAAGAACTTACTCTCAATGATGTGTTACATGTTCCAGAAATTCGAAAGAATCTTGTGTCTGGATCGTTGTTGAGTAAGAAGGGTTTTAAGTTGGTTTTTGAGTCCGACAAATTTGTACTCACTAAGAGTGGGATTTATGTAGGCAAGAGATATATGAGCGATGGGCTCTTTAAGATGAATGTAATGACCATTGTATCAAATTTGAATAATAAGAACACATCTTCTGCTTATTTGCTTGAGTCTTCCAATGTATGGCATGGTAGATTATGACATGTTAATTTTGATACTATGCGTAAATTAATGAATTTAGAATTGTTGCCTAAATTCAATATTGATGCAAATCATAAATGTGAGACATGTGTTGAATCAAAATTAACAAGAACATCATTTCATACTATTGAAAGAAGCACTGAACCTCTAGAGTTAATTCATAGTGATACATGTGATTTGAAATATGTTCAAACTAGAGGTGGGAAAAAGTACTTTGTTACTTTTATTGATGATTGCACAAGATATTGCTATGTATATTTGCTAAGGAGTAAAGATGAAGCATTAGAAAAATTTATGCATTATAAGAATGAGGTTGAGAATCAACTTGGCAAAAAGATTAAGGCAATAAGAAGTGATCGAGGTGGTGAATATGATGCACCTTTCGATAGGTTCTGTCAAGAACATGGTATTATTCACCAAACTTCTGCACCTTATACACCTCAGCAAAATGGGATTGCTGAACGTAAAAATAGAACATTGAAATAGATGATGAATGCCATGTTGATTAGTTCGGGATTACTTCAGAACTTGTGGGGGGAAGCTTTGCTTTCAGCAAACTATATTTTAAATAAATTACCCCACAAGAAGTTAGACAAAACCCCTTATGAATTATGGAAAGGTCGGAGTCCTTCCTACAAATATTTAAAAGTGTGGGGGTGTTTGGCGAAGGTGATGGTTCCTATTCCCAAAAGGATTAAAATAGGACCTAAGACTATTGATTGTGTATTTATTGGTTATGCAATAAATAGTAGTGCATATCGTTTTTTAGTGCATAAATCTGATATTCCTGATATACATGTCAATACAATCATTGAGTCAAGAAATGCATCATTCTTTGAAAATATCTTTCCTAGTAAAAATGCATGTGATGGGAGTTCTCTTAAAAGAACTCATGATACTGCGACTAATAATATAGACCATGAGTCTATAAATGAGGAAAGTGAAGAGGCACTTAGACGCAGTAAGAGGGCAAGGATTTCCAAGTCCTATGGTCCTGATTTTTTAACATATTTGTTAGAAAATGAGCCTCAAAGCTTCAATGAAGCAATGTCCACCCCTGAAGCACCTATGTGGAAAGAAGCTGTGAACAGTGAAATTGAATCCATCATGCAAAATCACACCTGGGAGTTGGTAGATCTTCCTCCAGGAAGTAAATCATTGGGTTGTAAATGGATTTTCAAGAGGAAAATGAAAACTGATGGATCAATTGATAAGTACAAGGCTAGACTTGTAGCTAAAGGTTACAAACAAAAAGAAGGTCTTGATTATTTTGATACATATTCTCCTGTCACGAGAATAACATCTATTCGTATGCTCATAGCTATTGCAGCATTGCATAATCTTGAGATACACCAAATGGATGTGAAAACGGCTTTCCTAAATGGTGACTTAAATGAGGAAATTTATATGGACCAACCCGAAGGGTTCATTTCTCCGGGGCAAGAGAAGAAAGTGTGTAGACTTGTTAAATCACTTTATGGTTTAAAGCAAGCACCAAAACAATGGCATGAGAAATTTGACAAGGTAATGATGTCAAATGGTTTCACAATTAATGAATGTGATAAATGTGTCTATGTCAAAGACACAAATAATGGATATGTCATTGTTTGCCTATATGTGGATGATATGCTTATTTTAGGTAGTAATAATAATATTATTACAACTACCAAGAAAATGTTGTCCAGAAAATTTGACATGAAGGATTTGGGTGTTGCAGATGTTATATTAGGAATTAAAATTTCTAGAACATCTGGTGGACTTATATTATCTCAATCACATTATATTGAGAAAATACTTGAAAAGTTCGACAAAGATGAAAACAGCATTGCTAGAACACCAGTTGATATAAATCTTCATTTATCTAAAAATACTGGCCAAAGCATATCACAATTGGAATACTCTCGTATCATTGGCAGTCTAATGTATGTCATGAACTGCACTAGACCAGATATAGCATACTCAGTTAGTAAATTGAGTAGATATACGAGTAATCCGGGAGTAGACCATTGGAAGGCAATTATCAGGGTTCTTAGATACTTAAGATATACCCTGAATTATGGATTGCACTATACAAGATATCCAGCTGTACTTGAAGGGTATAGTGATGCAAACTGGATATCTGATATGAAGGATACAAAATCCACAAGTGGTTATGTTTTTACACTTGGTGGTGCAGCTGTATCTTGGAAATCCTCTAAACAAACGTGTATTGCCATATCCACAATGGAATCTGAATTTATTGCTTTAGATAAAGCAGGAGAGGAAGCTGAGTGGCTTCGTCAATTTCTAGAGGATATTCCAATATGGCCTAAACCTGTGCCAGCAATTTGTATACATTGTGATAGCCAATCTGCAATTGGTAGGGCACAGAGTGACATGTATAATGGTAAGTCTAGACATATACGTCGTAGACATAATACCGTTAGGCAATTGCTCTCAAATGAGATTATTTCTATTGACTATATAAAATCAAAGGATAACCTAGCGGATCCGCTTACTAAAGGTTTGACGAGAGAGCAAGTAAATTGCACATCGAGGGGAATGGGGCTAAAGCCTATGACATAAGAGTCACCTTAATGGAAACCCAACCTAGTTGACTGGAGATCCCAAGATCTAGGTTCAAAGGGACAACCGAATTATGCGTGATTCAAAAGAAGCACTAAGGAGATAATATCTCCTACCTATTCCTATGATAACCTAGTGCTGCCTGCAGAGTTTATTAGGGTAAGCTATGCTTTTAATGACTTCTATACCTTGGGAAATCCAAGTGGGATATTGCAAGATATTCTTAATAGCAGTCACCTATATGGGTGTGAAGGGACCGCTTCTGTGAGAATTTATAAAGGCTGAATTCTCTAAAGCACTCATGAAAACCAGGAGTTGTTCAGGGCCAAAATGAACACAATCATGAGAACCAATTGTGTTAGGAAAGAGACTGTGTGAAGTCTATTCGATTTGATTTATCAAACAGCTGAATAGTTCAAGACATCACGTTCACTATTTAGCCGGTAAGTCCGATGGGCTTTCACTAGGGAAGGTTCAAGGCCAAAAGCTACCTATCTCGATGCACGATCTTTCCAAAGATGTACTCTCTATAGTGTGTTAGCATTATCATTTGCATAACAGCCAATTTTCCATTCATGTGGGGGATTGTTGGACCAAAATAGATTTTTGGTCGACTTTGAGCCTAAATTAAAATGGGACCCGATTATTATTTTGAATAATATTTTGTGGGTTCATATTCTACTCCATGAGGAGAATAATGTAATATATTCATTTGCTCAAATCGAGTAAGAAATGAATGAGAAAATAGGCTCCAAAGTGACCCTCTTGAAGAGTGAAAAATAAAGCAAAGTGCAATGTGGGATTTGACACCAATCCCACATTGGTTGAGGAAGAGATCCAACATGGGCATATATAGGCCAAGTTTGCTCCATGGGTTGGGCCCCAAGGGGTACCACAATTTTATGAGCGGAGCGAGGACCTACATGCCATTCGGTTCGACCACACACACGCGCGCGCGTGCCGCCCGCCCGTCACGCCACGACCCGGGCCGGACCGGGCTCGGGTACGGGTACGGGTGTGGTTTAGACCAAGCCTAATTTTTTAGACAAAATTCGTTTAATTAAATGGGTTTAATCCGAAATTGATTTCGGTATCCATGGATCGCACTGATTCGGATTTAATCCGAAATTGATTGTATCTGTTCAAGGTGAACAGTTATTCTCTTGGTGTCTACTGGCTGTTGATTTATTCCTAGCTTTATTCATTAGACACTTAATTTCATTCGGTCATTTGATTAAGTTGAGACAGTGCATTACATTAGACAGACTGTCTGCATTTCGGCATTAAGGCAGTGCATTTGGAGAGTACACAACACAAGTTTGGTTCGCTGGATAGATAGATTGGAGTGCTACTTCTATCTGTGTAAAGATCATTGTATCCTGGGAGGCAGGCGCTCGATATTCCATAAGCACCGTGTGTGGGGGCGAAATATGTCTTAAGGACATAGTGTCAAACACTAGCCTTGATCTACCTAAAGTTCAATATCAGTTCCTGTTCTGCAATCGGGTTAGTAATTATATTGGATTATATGAATTGTTAAGTGTAACTATATACTGTAACTGTTTGGTTCAAACTATATTCTGTGCAAAGTTGGACGATTTGATTGCTACTGTTTTGTTTTCCTTTTGTATTACATGTATCATATCAGAAGTTTCAATAAGTGATTTCACTATATTTGATATCTGGAATACCACACGGACAACAGGCTCCACATGAAATCTTAATGTATCGTCTAAGTGAATACATGATCAATTAGTGAGCGTCAGAACTAACACATGAACACATCACAACCTTCACACCAGCTTGCCCAGCGAGTATACTGATCACATCATGTTCTTGGGATTAAAATCAAGAAAAAAAATATGATTGCTTATCCAAATGACAAGTGTAGTGTTGCTTTACGTTTCTGTTTATTGCATATTCGGGCTTTGACAAGCATGAAAACTGGAAATTGGAATAGGATTAAAGATAGAAAAATGAAAAAATGAAAAAAGATCATCTAGGGTACTTAGGATAGTTTTGATGTTTTATATACACTAGTTAGTGTACACGTGATTTGCACGTGAACTATTTTACATATGCAATATTATATGTTAAAGTCGATGATCACTTCTCCCTACACCTTTATAAGGTAAAAAAAATAATATAAAACTCAACAAATCAATCACCATTCATATATCGTTAATCGAACTCGTAACAAAATAAAAGTAAAACCCCAACAAATCAACCATATACTATATCATAATCACCCATTTCTCGTATTTGACACTATAATGTTCGAGTTCTTGAGACAAAGAATAGAGCTTAGAAAAATATTACAAATTTCAAGTCAAAAAATTGATATACAAATAAAATTATTACATAACACATCAGAGTTCTCATATAATCAACCAATTCCATATCTTTCACTTACACATTCAATTCTTAAAACAAACATCCCTGCGAAACAAAACACACCAAAGGTTTCCAACTTCAATAGCATATTCAATAAGTTGAATGACAAAAACCATTAAATCTTAGCAAACTAAAAGATTAATATTATACCTATGATCTTTATTAGAGGCATCACAAGGTGAGGGCTATTTTTGGACTGAAAAGCAAGTAATCAGCATAAACAAGTACCATAGGGAAGTTAACTCTGTGATGTATGAATGAGCCCTTGTTTGTGGAAAGAAAGGACATGGTTGCAATTTTACCAATACCCATTTTTGGCTTATCCATACGTTGTTGCTTGAATAAATGCTTGGAATCTTTTTGCTTTAACAAGCAAAATTTAATGGATAGTTGAACCACAACTTATGCGAGGAATGAAATTTAGTTTGGGGATAGAATTTACCAAGGAAAAATGACGTGTTTGTTTGACATAGATGTGTATTTGCAATGACAGCAAATCAAAGGCACGAGAGAGAGAGAGAGATGCACACCTTTCTATCTCATAAAAAAGAATTGCACCTCAGTAACAACCCAAGAGAGAACGTCCAATGGAAGAAAATAACAAATCAAATGAAATAATAAACAAAAGTCATAAATATATAGAAAGACTAATTGTTACACATTCGTTAGAGTAGTTGTGGTTTCCTAATCCACCGATATTCCTACTTTGTGTAAAAGAGTTGTGATGATACCTAAAATAAACCCTAAGCACGAGCCCAGGAAATGAGCTCAGCTCGGGAGGTCAGGTAAGACACGCAGAGCTCGTCGAGCCAGAATTAAAGCTCCCCCAAGCGAGATAATATGGGAAACGATGAGGGGACAGCAAGATGATAGCGAACACCTCCGAAACAATAGCCAAGCTGAATTCAAGGCATAGAACCCTTAACCAACCGAGATCCTCTCCAAAAATTAAGGAGGATTCCACGAATGGTATGCAAAGATCTCGGGATAAAATCCAATTAGAGTGGGGGAAGGATCCCATGATTATAGAAAGTAAATCCGGGTTAGAGGTAAGCAAGAGGCTATAAAAGCAGGGTAAGCCTCCAATTAAGAGGGGAGAGGAACCTTAGAGACTATAGAGTCAGGATAAACCCTAATTTCCTCTAGGCTGCACTGTAATACACCCAACGCAATTAATAAGAAAACAGGAGCAAGAGCCTCCATTGAAGAGTGGACTAGCCGAGTTTCCAAGCCGGTGAACCACTATAATTTCATTGTGTATATCTCTCTTTCCTCAATTCCCTAAGCATTTACCAGCAACTTGCACGGGCCTTGTAGCTCAGACACCCACACTTGATCTCACGCACATCTATACATTCTGCTCGCCCTCGATAGAAGAACACCATTAGTTTGGCGCCGTCTGTGGGAACGACTGTTCCTGTTACAAATAAGCTGATCCCTCAGTGACTGATGGTATCAACTCGAAACATGAGCAGAAGCCAAACAAACCCACTACGGATGCAGGATCAGCAGGAAGCCACCAACGGCAGACAACCCGAGAACGTCCAAGAGACTAATCCCCCCATGAGGAATTCCCCAATTAACAACGAGATGGAGACCCTTTGCCTCGTCAACCAACGTTTGCTAAAGGAAAACGCAGAGCTCTCGAAGCTAATACAACGCCCACAGGAGGCACGACTGGCCCAAGAAGGCCAGAATAATCCCCTTCACAGGGAGCAACGACACTTGGACCCCCTCAGAGAGGTCAATGAAGGAGGAGAAAACAGCCAGACCAGGGGGCATGTTCCCTACCTACCCCCTAGGAGTGGCCACAGCGAAGAGGTGCAAAGTCAGAACGATGAAGGTGAGAGGGACGATTTTTTCCCTTACCAGCAGGAAAGGAGAGAACAACATTGGGAGCAGCGCTTCAAGGATATCCAGCAAGAGCTCAGTCACATGAAGGAGGCTGTGAAGAGCAAGGCTCCGGTTACTATGGATGCCCTGGTACAACAGACTGAGTCCCCATTCACCACTGGAGTGCTGCACTTTCCTCTCCCACCGAAGTTCAGAACGCCACAGATAAAGATCTTTGAGGGAACGAAAGATCCCGTAGATCATCTCAACACTTACAAGAATTAGATGGAGCTGCATGGGTACCAGGATCCTATACGTTGCAAAGCCTTTGCCATCACGTTAAAGGGCTCTGCCCTGGCCTGGTTTAACAGGCTCCCACCAGCCTCAATCTTCTCCTTTAAAGAGCTCTCCATAGCCTTTGTGTCTCACTTTATAGGAGCTCGAGTATACAGAAAGTCGAGCTACCACCTGTTGAGTGTGAAGCAGGGACCCCAAGAGAACCTGAGATCTTATGTTCAAAGGTTCAACTCGGAGTCACTAAAGGTAGATGTCCCGGATGAAAAGTTTGTCATCACTGCATTTATAGCCGATTTGGGAGTGCAATCTAAAGACTTGATGTTTTCTATCTCGAAAAACCCGCAAACAAGCATGGCAGAGGTGCTCGCTAAAGCAGAGAAGTACATTAATGGTGAGGAAGCTCTTCTCTCTAAGGTGGGGAGCTCGTCCACACAAAAAGATAAAGGGAAGGAGGAGAAAATGAGGGACCGAAGTCCCAAAAGAGAAAGAGGACGTGATAGGTCTCCAAGAAGAAACAGGGATCGCTCCCCAAAGAGAAGAGGAAATGTTAGGGATCGCTTAGGTCCTCCACAGCCAGAGCTGCAGCCAAGATATCCACCTCGGCAGCTCACTCCTCTAACTGCCTCGGTGTCCCAAATTCTGCATGAGGTACAGAATGAGAAGTTTTTGAGGTGGCCACCTCGAATGAAAGCAGACCCAACAAAGAGGGATCCCACCAAGTATTGCGAGTTCCATAGAGATCACGGTCATCACACTGACGATTGCATCCAATTGAAGAAGGAGATTGAATACCTGATTCAACGTGGATATTTACGTCGCTACATAGCTCATGAGGATCGAAACCAAGCTCTCCCACCTCCACCACCTCGACAGCAAGCCCCTGCTCAACATCAACAGCCCTTGGGGGAAATCAGGGTGATATCCGGGGGATTTGCAGGAGGTGGGGAGTCCAGTTCTGCTAGAAAGGCCCACCTGCGAAGAGTCAGAGCTGGAGAAGCACTGGAGGTGCATACTGTGTCCAAGGCACCCCGGTTGAGCACCGTTATAACCTTCTCAGACTCTGATATGGAAGGTTGCCAACATCCCCATGATGACCCACTGGTGGTAAGGGCTATCGTGGCAAACAAAACAGTCATCGAGTCCTGATCGACAACGGGAGCTCGGCAGACATAATTTTTGCCTCTGGCTTTGACAAAATGAACATAGGAAGGGAGAAACTAGAGCCAGTGAGTACCCACCTATTTGGGATTCTCCGGGGAGAGAGTATTACCACTAGGATCCATTCAGCTCGTACTCACCATAGGAGACCCTCCGTGTCAAGTCACCACAACTGTGAAGTTCCTAGTGGTGGATGCTCCTTCCGCATACAACATGCTACTGGGAAGACCTTCTCTTAATGCGATGAAGGCCATCCCCTCTGCCTATCACATGGTTGTAAAGTTTCCTACAGAAAATGGAGTAGGAGTGGTCCGAGGGGACCAGCGTGTAGCCAGGGAATGCTACACGGCTTCGATGAAGCAAAAAGAAGTTGAAAGCATCCATATGGACGAGCTCAACATGAGGGACGAGCTGGACACGAGGCCAATGCCATCAGAAGAGCTGGAACCTATTTAGCTTGACGAGGAGCCAGAACACCTTGTTTACATCGGATCCAAACTAGGCAGAGAAATTAAGGATCTTCTCATTCATTTCCTGAAGGAAAACATTGGGGTATTTGCTTGGAAGCAAGAAGACATGGAAGGTATTGACCCCTCGGTTATTACCCACAAGCTAAGCGTAAACCCCACTTCTAAGCCCATTAAGCAGAAGAGAAGAAGTTTCACCTCAAATAGACAAAGAGCAATTAATGAGGAGGTTAGCAAGCTCCTCCGCGCCAAAGCAATCAGGGAAGTAGACTATCCTGTCTGGTTAGCCAATGTGGTTCTTGTCAAGAAGACCAATGGAAAATGGCGGCTCTGTATTGACTTCACTGATATCAATCGAGCGTGCCCTAAGGACAGTTTTCCCCTACCTCGGATTGACCTCATAGTGGATGCCACGGCTGGCCACGAGCTCCTCAGCTTCATGGATGCCTTTTCAGGCTATAATCAGATCAGGATGGACCCCAGCGACCAAGAGAAGACCTCTTTTATCACTGAGTAAGGGATATATTGCTACCAAGTCATGCCTTTTGGGTTGAAAAACACTGGAGCCACTTACCAGCGATTGGTGAATAGAATGTTCCAAAAGTAGATAGGAGCATCCATGGAAGTCTACTTCGATGACATGTTAGTAAAGTGACTAAAAGCAGAGCTCCACATTGAGCACCTAGCTGAGTCATTCCAGATCCTAAAAAAGTACAAGATGAAGCTTAATCCTGCAAAGTGCGCCTTCGGAGTTTCTGCAGGGAAATTTTTGGGCTTCATAGTTAATAGTATAGGAATAGAGGCTAATCCAGAAAAGGTAAAAGTTGTGCTCAACATGCAGTCACCCTCAAATACAAGAGAAATCCAACGCTTGACCGGAAGAATAGCTGCTCTGAGTCGTTTTGTGTCCAGATCGAGCGATAAGTGTCAGCCCTTCTTTCAAACTTTAAAGAGGGCATTCCAGTGGGATACACGGTGCGAAGAAGCATTCAAAGCATTAAAGAATTACCTGAGCTCCCCTCCTGTTCTGGTGAGTCCCTTGGAGGGGGAGGTCCTTACTCTCTACCTAGCTGTTTCAGATTTCTCAACTAGTGCAGCACTGGTTAGGGAGCGAGACAGAGCTCAGCAACCAGTCTACTACTGCAGCAGAGCTCTGAGGGGGGCAGAGGAGAGATATCCAAAGATGGAGAAACTTGTTTTAGCCTTGGTAACTACAGCTAGGAAACTTAGGCCATACTTCCAAGCTCACACCATCGAGGTTCCAACAGATCAGCCGATGAAGCAAGTACTGCATAAGCCAGAGTCTTCAGGGAGGTTGGTTAAATGGGCTATAGAGCTTAGTGAGTTCGATATTAGATATAAGCCGAGAGCTGCAATCAAAGGACAGATTTTGACAGATTTCATCGCAGAGGTCACTACAGCAACACCCATGAAGGTCACACAACTGGTACCTAACCTCCCCGTTTGGAGGCTTTCAGTAGATGGGGCTGCTAATGCTCAAGGAAGCGGTGCAGATTTAATTCTGACCTCTCCGGATGGGATAGATGCCGAATATGCCCTCAGGTTTGGGTTTAAGGCCTCGAATAACGAGGCTGAGTATGAAGCTGTCATCGCCGGGCTCAATCTTGCTCACTTCATGGAGGCAGAACAGCTGGAGATCTGCAGTGACTCCCAACTAGTGGTGAAACAGATAGAGGAGTCTTACGAAGCGAGGGGCGAAAAAATGGTCATTTACCTCAAAAAGGTACAAGAATTAATCAAGAAGTTTGTGCAGGTTAAGGTCAGACACATTCCCAGGACAGAAAATTCACGAGCAGATGAGTTGGCAAGGTTAGCAACTGCCTCGCAAAAGGACTTGGATAGGCTAATACCAGTGGAGCACCTTCCAGAGCCTTCAGTGAACATTGAGAAATAAGAAGTGCTCCCAATCATAGCTCAGCCGAGTTGGATGGACTCCATCATAGAATACCTGCAGAACGGAACCTTGCCAAACGATACCAAGGAGGCCTCCAAACTGAGAGCCAGGTCAGCTAGATTTTCTTTGCTGTAGGGAAATCTGTACAAACGAGGTTTTTCAGCACCTCTCCTTAAATGCGTGGGAGATGAAGATGCCCACTATATACTCAGAGAAGTGCATGAGGGAATCTGTGGCAATCACATCGGAGCTCGGGCCTTGGCAGGAAAAACACTGAGGCAAGGGTATTATTGGCCCACTATGCTCAAGGATGCCACTGAGTTGGTCAAGAAATGCAAAACTTGTCAGGAGCATGCTAACATTTCCCATTGTCCACCCGAGCTATTGACCTCGGTGATAAGCCCATGGCCTTTCCAACAATGGGGTTTGGATATACTTGGACCCTTTCCCACCGGTGTGGGACAATGCAAGTTTGCCATTATAGGGGTCGATTACTTCACCAAATAGGCAGAGGTCGAACTGCTGGCAACAATCACTGAACAAAAGGTGCAAAATTTTGTTTGGAAATCTATAGTTTGCAGGTTTGGGGTTCCCAGAGCAGTCGTATCAGACAATGGAAAGTAGTTTGACAACCCAAAGTTTAAGAGGTTTTGTGCTGAGCTCGGAATAAAGAACTACTTCCCAGCTCCGGCACATCCTCAATCCAATGGACAAACAGAGGTCACCATCAGAACCATAAAGGCAGCTCTGAAGACCAAACTAGAAAACCTAAAAGGTAAGTGGGTAGAGTACATCCCTGAAGTGTTGTGGGCCTACAGGACCACTGCCAGATCTGCAACTCAGGAAACCCCGTTTGTTTTGGCTTTTGGAACCGAGGCAGTGGCACCTGTCGAGGTGGGGCTCCAATCACCTAAGGTTGAGTTTGCAGACGCTGAACATAATGATGAATCTCTCCTACTGAACCTCGATCTCCTGGATGAAAAGATAGACAGAGCTCTGCATCGCATCCAAAGTTACCAAAGGAAAACGGCAAGGTATTATAACAGAAGGGTTAGGCACAAAAGCTTTAAAACTGGGGATTTAGGGCTCAAGAAACTCCTACCTGCGAGAAAGGACCCCACTCATGGGAAGCTGGGACCTAATTGGGAAGGACCCTACATCATATCAAGGGTGATCAGACCTGGAAATTACGAGCTGCAAACAGAGGAAGGAAAAATCTTACCTCACTTGCTGAGCTCGGAATAAAGAACTATTTCTCATCTCCGGTACATCCTCAATCCAATGGACAAGCAGAGGTCACCATCAGAACCATAAAGGCAGCTCTGAAGACCAAACTAGAAAACCTAAAAGGTAAGTGGGTAGAGTACATCCCTGAAGTGTTGCGGGCCTACAGGACCACTGCCAGATCTGCAACTCAGGAAACTCCGTTTGCTTTGGCTTTTGAAACAGAGGCAGTGACACCTGTTGAGGTGGGGCTCCAATCACCTAGGGTTGAGTTTGCAGACGCTGAACATAATGATGAATCTCTCCTACTGAACCTCGATCTCCTGGATGAAAAGAGAGACAGAGCTCTACATCGCATCCAAAGTTACCAAAGGAAAATGGCAAGGTATTATAACAGAAGAGTTAGGCACAAAAGCTTTAAAACTGGGGATTTAGTGCTCAAGAAACTCCTACCTGCGAGAAAGGACCCCACTCATGGGAAGCTGGAACCTAATTGGGAAGGACCCTACATCATATCAAGGGTGATCAGACTTGAAAATTACGAGCTGCAAACAGAGGAAGGAAAAATCTTACCTCACTTTTGGAATGCAGAACATCTTAAAAGGTTTTTTCAGTGAGTCTCCTTTGTAACGAAGAGATTTTCAATAAAGCGGCAAGTTTTTGATTTATTCATGGGTAGCTATTCAACATTCCTAGAACGCTGAACTATTCAGTTCATAATTTGAGCCACGTAGCTCACGCTGAACTATTCAGTTCATAACTTGAGCCACGCAGCTCACACTGAACTAATCAGTTCATAACTTGAGCCACGTAGCTCACGCTGAACTAATCAGTTCATAACTTGAGCCACGCAGCTCACACTGAACTATTCAGTTCATAACTTGAGCGCAGCTCACGCTGAACTATTCAGTTCATAACTTGAGCCACGCAGCTCACGCTGAACTAATCAGTTCATAACTTGAGCCACGCAGCTCACACTGAACTATTCAGATCAAAACTTGAGCCACGTAGCTCACGCTGAACTATTCAGTTCATGATATGAGCAACATAGCCCAGGAAGTTCAGAAAAGAGCCTAGGAGCTCACAATGGACTATTTAATTTATAAAAAGAGCCCTGCAGCTCATGATGAGTTCCTTAATTCATAAAAAGAGCCCTGAAGCTCATGATGAGTTCCTTAGTTCATAAAAAGAGCCCTGCAGCTCATAAAGTCAATAATTTTGCTTTAAGAATGACTGAAGTACTTCTCGAAGCAATGGGGGCAAGGGGAACATAAGGCAAAGGAAAACAAAATTATGTTTCAAGCCAGAAGTCACATCACATTTCAAAGCAAAAGTTCATAACATAAGTTGTTTTTCAAAGTTTGTATTTCAGTGTACAAGTTCAAAATACATGAAAAGTGAAATTAGAGTCACATGAACAGGGGGAGAGCTCTAAGTGTCAAGGGAAGGTGTAAGTGAAGGATTCTGCAGCTCAGCAGATGAGCCTTCGACAGCAGGCAGAAGAAGAGAGCTTCCAGGGGTACCAGCTACACGGGTCTCTGCTCCCACTGATTCTGAATTTTGAGCAAGGGCCTCAGTCACAAGGTCAGTTGAGAACGATACAGTGGCAGAAACAGTAGAAGTTACAGTTGGGAGCTCGGGAATTGCAGCAACAGAATCTGTCCCAGTAGAAAGGGCTCCAGAAGGCTCAGCAGGAGGGATGGGCACCTCAACACCTTCTGAGGTAAAGTCTGGAGGAGCCAAGTTGTCCCCCTCGCCATCTGTATCAGTCTCCTCCAGCTCCTCCTCGGTAGGAATAGAAAAGTTGAAGTCAAGGTCTGGATAGGTCTTTGTAGCTCGGCGTTTGAAGGCAAGCCATCTAGTGGCCCACTGGGTGGTGACGTCATCCCTCAGCTCAGCAATAACATTGTCCTTTTCCTTGACAAGAGTCTTCTGTGCCTCGAGCTCGGTGCAGAGTGCAGCATTTGCCTCAGTCATAGCAAGATAATCCTTCTTTATGCTCTGCAAAGAGCTCTGGGCTTCAAAGGCTTCTTGACTGGCCTTAGCCCAAGCCTCAGATTTAAGCTTCAGCTCTTCCCTGGCTATTCTTAGCTCGTCTCTGGCTTTCCTTTCTCTTTCTTCAGCAGCATCTTTGGCCATTTGTAAGCCCTGAAGGGACGAAGCCTGGTTCTCCAGTTCCTCCTTGAAGCCTGCCACCTGAGCTCGGAGGTCGTCATTGTCAAAGGTGAGTTGGGCAACCTTAAACTCGTATGCTTTTAAAGCTTTGACAGAGCTCTCAAAGGATTGGATCCTATTCACCAAACCTTTTACGTGGAGAGCCAGCTGGGGACAGGAGAGAAAGCAAGAAAAGGTAAGCTTAAGATTAAGACATAAAGATAAATGGATGTATAAGGATGCAAGAGCTTGCAACAGCTGTTCCCTGAAGAGCTGAGCTGATGGTCTCCTCAAGAGGCATGGAAGAAGCCTTTTGAACGTCAAAATCGGTAAGAACAGAAGAAATGGCCCCAGCAGCAAACTCACTGTTCTCAAAAAAGGAGTCCTCACTCTCCTCCACCTTGGGGGGCTCTATTTCGTCACACCCAGGTTTCTTCGGAAAAGATTCAATAATCTTCCCTGAAGGACTGTAGAAGAAATTACCAGGTTGAAGGCCAGGGACCAACCTCAAAGCTTCCTTGACCTCAGTTGAGGAAGGAGAAGCCTCGCCTGGCTCATTAGTTCGACTTGAAGTGGGCTGGATCCCTGATGGCAGGCAGGCCTCATCGACTGGTGGGGTGTTCAACAGTTGAACCTGTTTTGATGAAGTCGAAGCTGGAGAAGAAGAGGGCACCCCCAATTTTTGAATCTTAGCCCGAGTAACAGGGCTACTTCCAGAGCCGACCACAGTTTTCCGTTTGCTACCTTTCCCACTCTTCGATAACTGATCGATCTTGGCCTGGAGTTCCTCAGAGGTGGGCTTCATTATGAAAGACCCTGAAAGATCTGAGCCAAGCCAGTTACGCATGTATGAGGAAGTAGGAAGGAAGGCAGCGCAACTTATTGGAAAAGGGAATTACCTGCTACTTCTTCAGGTCTGACAGCAGAAATGGGAGGCGGGGCTTCTATCGTTATCCCAGGAGGACTAAATCCTCTCTTAACCAGAACCCAGGGTTGGATAAGCTCGGAGTACCTTCGCGGGTCACACTTGACCAATTTCAACTTTATCTCCTTGTCCTCAGCGCTAAGTTCAGGTCGGGTACCTAGATACAACGCAAGCAGAGCAAAGTCAGAAACTTATGATTCTCAAAACAAAACTCAGTCAACTCAAGCAAGGACTCACGCAAGTTCTCTGGAACAGTCCAGGCCTTAGGAATACCAAGAGTGTCCGTTCTATCAGCAGGGTTGTATTCCCAGTTGGTGCCCCCAACAAAGAAGAAACGTTATTTCCAGTGTTTATGGGAGGACGGAATATGAGAGATGATCTGCCTAGCGTTGGCTCGCTTGGAGATATACAAGAAGCCCTCAGAAGAGGTCAACTTGACGTTGAAAAAGTCCAAGAGCAGGGAAATGCTGGGAACCCCGAGGTTATGGTCTTTAAAGAAGACCAGAAGACCCACCAGAACACCCCAGAAGTTAGGGGAAATCTGAGAGGGACAAACGTTGAAATATTGCAAAACGTTCTTGATAAATGGGTGCAGAGGAAAGCGAAGGTCATTCTCAAATGCGACCTCAAAGAAACAGACCCTCTTATGAACTTTGGCAACATAAATGGTGGAGCTGTCTGGACACCAGGGCTAGATACCAGCAGGAAACCCATAGCGGGCAATGAAAATCTTCACAAAGGAAGGGTCGACCTTGCTAGGGCCCACGAGCTCGGCATGCTCTAGGGCAGCTCCTAAGTACGATGTACCACCAGAAACCCCAACCCCACTGACTTTGCCCTTACCTTTGTCAGGCTTGGGGGGCATAGGAGAAGACGATGAGGGAAGCTCCTCGGAATCAACAACATCAACACCAGGGAAATTGTCGATTTCGTCACCCACTTCCCCTAATTCAGTCTCCTCCTCGGCAAACCTACCTTCTAAGAGAGAAACAGAGGAGTGAGGGGCTCCAGAAGAGGCATACATGTTTGGGCAGGAAAAAGGAAGATCAAAGGAACGATAGAGAGGAAGAACACCAGTCAAGCACTCCCTAATAACCCTAGGGTCAGCACAATAGCTTCCAACAGCGAGTATGTGCACAATAGAACTCCAATCCACGAAATGGGGAAGAGGAGACAAGCAACAGTCGCGGGACCAGAAGTAAAAGAACCTATAAGCCCAGAAACGCAATAACCACCTCGAACTCAAGGGATCCAGAACGAGAAAATATGAAAAGGGAACAGAAAAAGCGTACCTAGCTAGGAAAGATAAACGAGCAACAATCCAGAGCGAAATTGAAGGAAGGGAGCACTGCGGATCCTCAAGTCGAACACAAATGACTCGATTTTGAGCGAGAATCAGAAAGCTTCAAGCCGGGAAATCTGGAATCGAAAGAGAAGAAGTCGAACAGTGAGAAGAGACGGTTCAGATAGCCGTTTGTACATTTAAAGCTTAAGAAACGTGGGCTGAAACGTGCGCGAGAATCGAGAAAAGCCATGATTGCTGCAAACCGTCAAAAGGCTTCAATCACGTGCAAGCCAGGGTCAGCCACGCGCAGGTCTAGCTCGGTTTAAAAATAGCTCAGCCCCTGCCCAAGCTCTCTTGAGACAAGGGCTGGGGGGCAACTGATGATACCTAAAATAAATCCTAAGCACGAGCCCAGGAAATGAGCTCAGCTCGGGAGGTCAGGTAAGACACGCAGAGCTCGTCGAGCCAGAATTAAAGCTCCCCCAAGCGAGATAATATGGGAAACGATGAGGGGACAGCAAGATGATAGCGAACACCTCCGAAACAATAGCCAAGCTGAATTTAAGGCACAGAACCCTTAACCAACCGAGATCCTCTCCAAAAATTAAGGAGGATTCCACGGATGATATGCAAAGATCTCGGGATAAAATCCAATTAGAGTGGGGGAAGGATCCCATGATTATAGAAAGTAAATCCGGGTTAGAGGTAAGCAATAGGCTATAAAAGCAGGGTAAGCCTCCAATTAAGAGGGGAGAGGAACCTTAGAGACTATAGAGTCTGGATAAACCCTAATTTCCTCCAGGCTGCACTGTAATACACCCAACACAATTAATAAGAAAACAAGAGCAAGAGCCTCCATTGAAGAGTGGACTAGCCGAGCTTCCAGGCCGGTGAACCACTATAATTTCATTGTGTATATCTCTCTTTCCTCAATTCCCTAAGCATTTACCAGCAACTTGCACGGGCCTTGTAGCTCAGACACCCACACTTGATCTCACGCACATCTATACATTCTACTTGTCCTCGATAGAAGAACACCATCAAGTTGTAATCCCCCCCCCCCCCCCCCCGCCCGGGGCCGGGAGGGGGCAGTTGTGAAGGAAAGAAAAATATTAGATTTATAGAGTAGCTGAAATTATTTAGTTTCCAAGTAACTAATACATTCATTGGATAATTGATTCTAACTATGGACTTAATGAATATTTAATCCTAGAATCTGTATGGTATAAAAGTAGTGGGTATAAAAGCAAAGTAATAAATGAATGAAGATCATTTTTTTTTTTAACTGTGAATGAAGATAATTGATTGACAAAAAATGTGAACCATCTAAATGCAATGGTAAAAATTTATACTAGAATTTAAGTATAAAATTTTAATCAAGAATTTGTACCGTCTAAAAGTAGTTATTGGATAATGATAAAATTTATTTTATAAAATGAAAGACAAAAATAAAAATTAGTTTATAGTGGCTTTTGGATGAAGGATTTAAGTGGCTTCAAAGTATTATTTAAAGGTGAAATTTAACCAAGGATATAGATATAGGTAATACATTTATCATGATAATAATTAAAATATTACAAAATGGACTTTATAAAATTATTTAGGGGTAAATAAGAGTTTTTTGGTTAGTGACAGATAATATATCCATAGAAAGTAGTGAAAAAGATAAAAAAAAAAAAAAAGCATAAGAAACTATAGAGTGGATAATTAAAACATAACAATTCTGATTATTCTAAGTTGTTTGTCTATATACAATATTTGTTCGTGTAAAGGCAAAGAAAATTTGGATGGTGAGGAAGAAATGAATGAACGACCCCAAATATGGGGGCTTTAGTTATTGGAGTGCTAAAATGCAAGAAATTATGGTTAATAATTAACTCTTTCATTTTTTTATCAGTACATCAGTTGAAAATTATTGAAAATGTAATTGGGTGGTGAGAAGAAAAAGAGAGGCACGAAAGGTCACTCAACAAATAAATGTATTGTATAATGAACAACAATTATGTTATACTTGTTTAGACGCATGGTATTTTGATATTTAAGAGATTTAAAGTGTAAAAAAGTTAAATAAAAGTTTTTTCATCATTTAGCAGTAATATAGATATAGATATTATTATTTGAATTTTTAAGGCCTAAAAC
Organism: Ilex aquifolium; assembly: GCA_951799425.1. NCBI lineage: Eukaryota > Viridiplantae > Streptophyta > Magnoliopsida > Aquifoliales > Aquifoliaceae > Ilex > Ilex aquifolium. The sequence continues at coordinate 31,811,869 of OX637392.1, forward strand.
TTAAGTAATTATAGTTACTATTGAATAAAGGATAAAATTGCCTTTATAGGATAAATCAAGGATATATTAGAAAAATAAGAATCTTTCCTTTTTAGATATCTTTTTTTAGTAGTATAGATATAGATATAGAAATAGAAATAGAATGATGAATAATAATAATTAAATAGCAAATGAAATGGTTACACAAATGGGAGAGATAGACAATCATTAACTTGTCACATAAGCACATGTACAAATCATGGAACAATAAATGGAAGTATAAGAAAGGTCATTTCATATTTAATTAATATCGAATAATTATATACATAAGGATATAGAAATTTTTTGAGTTTTTAATAAGGACATAATAGTCAATAAAAAAATTATTTTTGTTGACATTTTAAAACAGTATAGAATAGATATAAATTATTCTCTCAATAATCATTAGAGCCAGTATCAACGGTCTACCCAACTCTTAATCCATCTTGTAATTTTTTTTAAATAACAAAAAACTCTTTTTAGGACATGGTTACATTGGATTTATCTATGCAGAGTAAATATGAGATATAATCAGAGGTATTATTGAGTCAAGACGTTCAAGTTTACCACTTATCCCAGATATGACTCTACATTTGGGCCACCCGTGTGGGTAAGGCCTTCGAATAAAATCAAAATAGTCATATTTACCGTGTACTTTTACCTTTTACAAACTGTTGTACTAACTACAATTTAATTCACTCTGTCTCCACCTTTTTTGGGAATGTGTTACAGAAAGAGAAAGGGTAACCTGTAGCTTAATGAAACAGACCCAAAGTACTCTTGACAAATAGACATAACAGCCTAATCTTCACTATAATGAAGTCATAAGCAAATTAAATTGAAGCACATGGAATTATGAGCCATACTGTTCCAACAAAATTCTGAAACAAGGAAGTTTTTTCCTTTTCTTTAGCACAGAAAATCTGTATATGACCTTGACTTGCCAAGGGGGTTATTGGTAATATCTATCATTCTGAGGTTCCAGGAAAGTTGTACTGAACAAGTCAAATGTATAGGCAACTGTCAAGTACAAAGCAATCAAATTCTTGGCAGTATGTTATTCACAAAGTTCGGTTGGATACGCCTTCTAATTATGCTATGATAATCCAAAATGTAGCCGAATTGCATGCTGCGCAACTTGATTTATTATTCGTCATTGAATGAATTTGTCATAGTTTGCTGCTTGGAACCCCAATTGGTGCATCTCTAGACCTCTTCTCTACTGCTCGAGAAAGTTGCTTCACAGCCTCCTTTGATAGATGGCGAGGTTTGCTCAACCATAGTCCTCCATCCACAACTAATGTTGTTCCATTGATGTATTTCCCTAGAAGCATAAAATAAAAAATAAATCAATGTTATGTTCTTTCAAAAATTTCAAAAACCATTCGAGGGATGGGGAACATTGTGAGTAGATTTTTGACTACCAGGTGAGATGAGGCTATTCGTAGACCAATAAAAATCTTATCTAAGCACAACCTGTTAGTAGTATGCTTTAAGACCAATCATATAAATGATGTTTTGGAGTTGTACTAGCAACATTCATTACTTAATTAAATAAAAATAATGGGTTAATTATCTTGTTATTGACTAATGTCATTTTGACATGTATGATAAAGTCCATAGAGTATAAGTAAGAAGATGATTTCTCAAGTAGTTGAGAGGAGGAGGCATATATTTCTTAGTACTTAATTCTTAAATATTCTTAGTCATAGGATTACTATGTGGGTACTATGTAATTTGGATAAACTAGCATACACTATGTTTACTCATATTTGATATAAGGTGACTCATCTAAGTCACTAGTGTAGGGATACTGACGCAGGTGTGTGGGTGTTTATTGGAAAACAAGTACACTAAAAGTGACCATTAACTAACGTAGGATTTTTCATATGGAGTTTTACATACCTGTCAATGTTAAATCCAAAATTTATAGTTATGCAACTTATCCGTAGACTTAAGATACCAAGTTGTCTTGTGCATAAACTTCTATGCTTTAACTACATAACATATTCATATACTAACTATTTAAGTTGGATATGTATTGTTGGACACAGTTAGACATGCATGGAGACTTATGAGTGTAAAACATGTAATTTATCACCCTTAGTAAATAAACAGAGAATGTCTTATGTGATCTTCTAGGATATGACTCAATAAGTCATTGACCAATGCAGAATGACAATTAGAAAAAAAAGTTTTAAATTGATTATTAGGAGTAATAGTCCTAAGATTGAACACATAAGATTAAGTTAGGGGTTTGACAGTAATTTCATACCCTAGTAATTCAATTGGGACATTGTGTGATAGAAGGATTGAATTTAATGACATATGTAGACTAAATGGGCTCTTTACCTACTTTGAGCTATCTGGAGGTTGATTATGATATGCTGCTAGGTGTCATTCATGATTAGTAGAAACCCGAAGAATGAAATTAATATTAAAAAAAAAAAAAAAAATTCTAATTTGAGATACTACTTATAGTTAGTATCGAATGCCTACAACCGAGTATACTTGAACCTATAGGGTCACACACAATAGAACTGATTGGAAACTAAAGGATAAAGACGAGAAAACCAATTAAGAGTTAATTGGGGTGAAAACCTAATTAAGAGTTAATTGGGGACTTTATTATAATTAATGATTAATAAAAGAATTATATGTAATTATCAGATAATTACAACTAGACCCAAACTAGGATTAGAGTTTTTCAAGGCTCTATAAATACTTTCATGTAGGAGGTGGATATATGATATAACAACTCTCTTGCTAACACAAGAAGACTCACCCCTCATTCTCTCTCTACTAGTTTATCAAAGGTTGGGGTAGATCCTTCAAGTTTATTAATTCGTGTAGATATCGATAGAAGCCAAACAATTGCAAGGCTTGGGGTAAAGATTAAATTCAGATTTGAAGGTTCAAAGTTGTTTGAAAAAACTTGAAGATCGTTCAAAGCACACTTCAAGAGGTAACCCTTAATTTTCACTATAAATCTGAGGTTTCTCAGTTTGTATTAAATGAATAGATCTTGGAATGAGGAATCAATATTTATTTTAAATTCCGCTGCATTTATTATATGATGTCTGTCACAACCAACATTAGGAGTATAATTCTGAAGTTTGGGATGAATTAGCATCACAAACACTAAAAAAGAGAGAATACCACTGTTGAAAACATTGGCACATAGGGTGGATGCCCACTGCCACTATTTACATTGACTTCCTTATCTCCTTTGTTATCTCCTTCATTAGCTCCTTATTGACAATGTAAATGTTTGAAACTTTGCCTATAAAAGGCATACTAATTGAATGAAAGGAAAGGCAAGAAACAGATAGAAAATCTCCATCTTCTGAATCAGTTATGTGCATCTAAATTATTTGCTAATTTTATAACACGTTATAAGCACAAGAGTTAGCCAACTGAGTCATTGCCGAGTAATTTTCTATACCCAAAAGGTAAACTCAAGTGTATGAATTGATCGTTTTAATGTAACACCATACATGTTATGAGAAAACATGATGTAGGTGTTTGGTTTTAAATTGTCACTATATTTTAATTGGTGCCTGAAGCACATAAATTGTGTACCTACAGTGCATAAAGAATTTTATATAAATTATGTTCTTTAGGAACATGATAGAAAAATTTAGTGCTTGAAGTACAAAGAAATATAATTATGATAAAAAATATATATAAATTACAAACATGAAGTTTATAAATTATAATATAAATTACAGACCTGAATTTGTAGATTATTGTGATAACTGAATATCATAATTTAATTTGTAGAGCCTGAAACTCGTAAATTATTAACTTGTGCCAGCAGCACTTCAGATATTAATTGATGTCTGTAGCATTTTTCTCATTATATTCATGCATATATGTATATATTTTTTTCGTCAAATTTATTTAGACCTACAAATCTATCCGAGATGGTTAACTTCACCTTGAGAGAGTAAATGTCATCGCTTCAAATCTACTATTGTGATGATTAAAAAAAAAACTATATATATATATATATATTGTTTTGATGTCAATTCGACCTCACATACGATCGGAAGTCTATATTGGTGTAATATAACTAAATTTACACTTTGACCCTCTTATCTTATAATGAGTACTAATTATGTCCTTTATCTCTTAAAAATTCTACTTTTATCCCGATATTTTTCTGAAAAATTTATAAATAAAGTCATTTGATGGCAAATCAACATAAATAAATGAGGTATTTGATTGCTAATACAAGGTTACAATAGATTACTACTAATTTGATAAGAAAAAAAAAAAAAAAACATACAAATAAACTACAACTGATTCGATTACATCAAGTATATTTGTAGTAATCATGGTCGCAATGATGAGTAATTATATAAAGAAAAAATAAAATCAGTGCTACAAAGAGAATGAGAATACAAAAGAAATAACAAAAGGAAGGATTCGTTTCTAAAGCCATAGAGAATTTAGAGGATGAAGTTCATGGTTTTTCAATAGGGAAAAAATAAGCAACGAAGCTTTCTAGAGAGAGAATTGAGGTGTGAGATTTGATATTAGTGTAGGGTTTGATGCTTCTATGGACAGGCGATTCGGGTCGGGTTTTTTGTCTATATCCACTCATAAACCGAATCGAATATGTATTGCCCGTTTGCAGGATCGGGTAATCGAATATACAAGTTTTTTTTTATCTTACAACATATTTATACACATGATCGAAGTGACAAATAATTTTATGTGATCTTAGAATTAAATGAAGATATTAAATACTTCGTGTACTCGTGATCAAGCCATTATTTATAATAGCGATTTGATGAGCATATTTTATTTATCTAACTTGATTATTTTTTTTTATATAGCTAATGGCCAACATCACGAAATTGGAAATTCCTGACCTAGACATCCCGGGGTACAATTACATGTCATGGGCTCTAGATGTCGAGCTTTACCTTGATTCAGAAAATCTTGGAGATACCATAAAGGATAAAAACACCGGCAACTCCTAAAAATCGCGCAATCGTTGATTTTTCTTCGTCATCACATCCATGAAGGATTAAAAAATGAGTACTTCACTGTTAAATATCCTTTGCAGTTGTGAAAAACTTTAAAGGCCAAGTTTGATCACCAAAAGACCATTACCCTTCCAAAAGCTAGACATGAATGATTTGGCCAACGATTCCAAGACTTTAAGACCGTACGCGAATATAATTCAATAGTACATAGAATCACTGCTAAATTGGAATTGTGTGGTCAATTTGTACTAGATTCGAAAAAATTGGTGAAGACATATTCTACATTTCATGTGTCAAACATTCTATTGCAACAATAATATCGGCAATATGAGCTCAAGATATATAGTGAATTTGTAGCATATGTTTTGCTTGCCGAGGAGAAAAATGAATTACTAATGAGGAACCATTAGGCGTCACCAAACTTTTCCAGAAGCAAATGTTACATCTTTTGGTGGCCAAAGACGAGGTCGTGGTTATGGTCATGACAAAAATAAAAATAGTCATTTTCGTAAGGGTTACTGTGGAGACCCGAAGTCCTTCACACCAAATCAGAAATGGAGAAATGTCCTAAACCACCAGAAGTGGAACAACTAGAGTAAAGAAAAGAAAGAACACTGGTCGCATACCTGTCATACGCTGAAACATTTGGCAGATCTCTACCAAAAATCCATCGAAGAAAAAGAAAATTTGTACTAACTGTCGAAGAAGAGTATAGAAGTAGAAGACACAGAAGCAGAAGAAAAGAACATACCTTGGTTTTCGAAGCAGAAACAGAAGCAACAGTAGCACTGTAGAAACAAAAGAAGAAAAGAAGAGGAGAATGAGGAGAGAAAAGAAAAATACCTTGGGTTTCTGTCGAAGAAGAAGACAGAAGCAATAGCAGATGAGTTTTCTGTCAAAGAAGAAGAAGAAGAGGAGAAATAGAGAAGAAGAGAGGGCCAAAGGGGCAGACCTGTTTGGACTTCATCAGGAAGGAGGAGTAACAGCAACGACCAAGCAACCAGCGGCTTGTATCGCAAATTTAGGGTTTGGGTTTGTATATATTGGGATAAGGGGGAAATTGGGTGTATGAGTATCTTATAATTTTGTTCCAATTGTCCCAATCTAACGGTCCATAATAAAAATAAAATAATCCAACGGTCCATAGTAAAAAATAAAACAACTTAAAAAACTTGATAAAGGCGATCACTTTTTTCGCTTTTTTCTCGCCTCAGCCATATTCGTTTCGTCTAGGGTGCTCAAGGCGACAGACCCTCACCTAGCTTCTCGCCTAGGCGAGCTTTTCACAACACTGTACGAACTTGTAAATCTAACACTGCAATGTTTACATGACCAACTCTTTGATCCCCTGGATGTTTCCCTTAAGTTGATAAGATTGACTTCATTGAGTAATGACTTCGATTTTTCATCCACTTGTACAGTTAGTATGTTCTTTTCCTTATGGTTCTGCTGCTTCTACAGTTCTACTGTTGATTCTGTACTGCTTATTCTGATTTTGCTTCTAATTTTTTGTTGATTCTGTTTCTGCTGTTTCTGCTTATACTTCTAATTCTGCTTCTAATTTTATGTTGATTTTGTTTCTGTTGTTTCTGATTCTGTTTGTGCTACTGTTTCTGATTCTGTTTATGCTACTATTTTTGTTGCTTATGATTCTGTTTCTACTGTTTTTTGCTTTTATTTTTGCTTATTCTATTTGTGTTTCTGTTCTACTACTTATGTTTCTGCTAATGCTTCTCTGATTCTCTGAATTTTCTTCTCTGCTTCTGTGATTCTACATCTCTGATAGTAGCGTGATTGTGATAGTTAGTTGATTAATATGTTTTATTACTTGGTTGTTTTTTGTCATTTGATTGTAGTGTGATAGTGTCATTCATAAACAAATAAATAAAGTCAACTTGGTGCCCAAGAAAACTCAAATTCACAAGTGACCGCTTGAATCATCCTCAGGCCATTCGAACCGTTAGTAGGCCGCTCGAGCAGCCAGTAAGTCGTCTCCACTGCCAACTGCATAGCCTTCTGCTGAATTTTTCTAAGTGTTCGAAGACCACTCAAGTTGTAGGTCAGTGAACAGAGGGTGGTCCATTCTGGTTTTTAAACCTAAAACCAAGTTTTAGGTTCTAAGGAGTGTTGCTCAACCAGGATCTGATCCATGACTCGATCTATGTTTTTAAAACAACATTTGGAGTTTCAAAAATATTTTCAATAAAAATCCTATGAATCATGTACGGATTCATCTTAAATCCAATTTATTAAAACCTAAGCAACCAAAGAAAAAATACCAAGGATAACTCAAGGTCTTTATCTTTCCTAAGTTTTGAAGGAACGTGGGAAGTCTTCATGATGTGGCTTTGTAGCTTAGACTTCTTCCTTCTTCTAGCTTTGGATCTTCATTTTTGTAGATTCATGATCATGTATCTAGTTGAGATTTACATTGTGAGCTCCTGGAATTAGCCAATTACAATAAGCAATTTTCTAACAATTTTATTATGGCACAATATACTACAATTTTTTTGCTTTAAGCTCTAAGAATTTTGTTAATAAAAGAAACATAAGTTATTATACGGTCTTCTGAAAGGCATAGAGATATTGAAACAACGAAGCAACCAAATGTCTATGGAGTGATTATATATGGATATGAACTCGCTGGAGGATGAGTAACTATGATTACTGACCAGCATCTGACGCCAGGTAGAGAGCAGCCATAGCAATGTCCCATTTTTCTCCCACTTTATATAGAGGATCATTTTCTCTTGATTTGCTTCTTACCTCCTCCGGTGCAAGTTTGCTATAACCAGTGGTGTCTTCAATAGGCCCTGGTGCAATCCCATTGACTCTGATATTGTAATCTGTTCCCCACTCCAAAGCCAAGCTCCTTGTTAGGCTATCAACAGCGGCCTGGACCAAAAGGGAAAATGTGTCGATTAAACACTGGTCAGAAATAGAAGTTTTCCACAAAATTAGCACATCACTTCGACGAACCTTGGCTGCAGAAACATGTACTTGATACCAAGTTGCTGTATAATGCAAAGTTGCACTTATGTTTATAATAATTCCACCACTAGATGGGTCCTTCCCAAGGCCACCTTTCCTAAGATACTGAAGTGCTTCACGGCTCATAGTAAAAGTGCCAACGGAATCTATATCTATCACTGCAGAGACCAACCAAAACAGAGAAAGGTTTACTTAATATCTCGAAGCCTCCTGAAAAACACATTATGAGGATGTCTTTCACATGGTACAGCAGATGCTATTCATTATACATAGGAACTGATCAGTCAACAAGTACAACCAAAGTTTAAAATATGTTTTCACCAACTCCTTGTTGTGATGTGTAAAAGGACTGTATTTAGGTCCACGCCACGAGGATACAACCTGTACGAAAGCCGTTAGGGGACAAATTCTCTGCTGGAACAAGGAAATTGCCAGCTGCAGCATTCACAAGAATATCAAGCTTGCCAAAATGCTTAATTGTTGTTTCTAGAACTCTGACTGCATCATCTTGTTTACGAACATCTCCTTCAAGCCCAATAGCCTGCAATAAACAACAAGTGTGCAATACTGAAGTTGGAAAACAAGGAATTAATTTGGCCTTCTAAGTAATCAGACACACACAGGATAACTACCTAAAAAAATTCGTAAAGCAAGATTGCCAAAAAAATATTTGAAGCTATTACAATGGGAACAACTACTAAAAATGCCCACAAATTAGACCAGCAAAAGTAATATCACAGAATTGTGAATTATATATAGGAACATATGCAGATGGAAATCTGAATATAGCTCGACATTTCATCACCATGTTATCCTTTTTTTTTCCTCATAATACGTTATTGCTTGACGGATTGACTTTCTCTCTTAGGAATTAATTTTAGCATCTCTTAACTCGACTAAAGAGTTTAAAAGTTATCCATTGGAAAGTATAGAAGACTTGATACTCAACTTCAACACTCCAAGAAATAAAGGCTAATATAAAAAAGTTTTCTTGTCTATGTCATGAGTAATCACCGACTTCAGCTATGCGTTTAAAGGCATCATTGCAATTTTGAGTTGCCAAAGCGATTGCAGCAGAGCAGAGCAATCATTCTATCTGTTGTCATTAGGAAGAGCACAGTTTGCAGTGTAAATATGTTCAGTTAAAAGTGCAATAAACTTCCTCGCCATTATGAATATAGGATGGTTAGTAATCCACAAGTCTCGAAACACTAAAGAAGGCTCCCCAGATAGCAAGGTTTGGGAGTGGTACATGGAAGGCAACCTTACCCCCATTTTGGAGAGGCTAATACATATCACTTGGGTGGATGAGAAACTGTCCTTGCTCCAGGTTTATCCTCTACAAAATAATTGTTTGATCCAGTATTTCTATTTACAGTAGAATTTTGGAATTCACATTTATCATAAGCACAATATCAGATGGTAAAACTTTGGTGAAGACTTACATTTAAGTCTGCAAATTTAACTACATTGTTCTGTCTCTCATTGATTTCATACTCATATTGCTTAAGTAATTAAAAGAAAGCAAATTAAAACTATTAGAGACCCATCTGAATCAAGTTGCCTCTACAGGGAACTCTCTGAAAAGCCTTAATGAGCTGATTTTTGAGAGTTCAGAAAATCACATTGAAGCACTCCATTAAGCAAGGGAGGAGAGGCAAAAGAGAGATTTTCAAGCCTGCAAGAAGCAAGTAACAGAGACTGAAAAGTCATGCATAACTTGTAGGTTAGGGGTATAGTAAGGGACAGTAGGAGTGCTCTTATGAACTACCATATTAACCAATTTCTCCATGTCAATCATGCTTCATATATCAGGGATGATCTAATTGGGTGTATATCGAGTTTATTAGGTCATTTAATTTCAAGTCATGCTTGAAGAAAAAATCTATACTTTTGTAACTATAAATAGGCAGCAGAACAATTCAAATATTTGGAAAAAATTTTGGAATTCATTCTCTAGTTTTCGTTCCTGAGAACTCTTTGTAATCATCATCCTTCATGAAATTTTCCTGTTGCGCTTCACCAGTGGACGTAGACTATTCCATTGAACCACATAGTTTCAATTGTTTTGTGTTCTCTGTTTTGTTTTCAACTTGTTGGTGCTCCCCCTGCATAACAAACTAGTCTCAGAGCTTTAGTTACGAGATAGATATGTGAAATTTCACAATAGAAAATTTTGGTGGTCAAAATAGTCTCAGTTTAGGGCAGATTAGATATGTAGGCTGCTACGACAATTTGGTTTGTAGAACGATCTTGATGAGTCAGTGCAGTCAATGTTGAACCTTGTTCCAATGCTCAGGTCCAATCTTTGCTTGGACCTGATTGTTGTTCGTTGTGGTTGAGGTACACCCTTGAGGGTTAGTGAAGTAGACAACTAGATAGTTCTCTTTTGTTTTCCCTGGCTTGATGGAATACGAGTAAGGATTGAGATACAAAATTTTTTAGAAGGTGGAGATTTGTTGGATAGCAGCTAAAATGCTAAGTTCTTTTAGGAAGAGACATTACCCAATTGGACGTAGTTTGATTTTATCAGACATTATCCAATTGGATGTACTTGATTTTATCAGGCCATCTAATTCCTAGTCATTCTTGGAGAAGAAATCTCAGCTTTTGGGAATGTTTACTAGGCAGTAGGTCATTCCACATTTCGGAAGTAGATTTTTATTTCTCTTGTTTTCTCCACTGACAATTCTTCGTAATCTTTCATCGTTAGGGTCAATTTTAGTCACTTACACCCCTTCAAGCCGAATCACATACTTCCATGTATTCTATGTTTTCTAATTCGTTTTACAATTTGTTGGTGATCTTATGCCTAACAAACTAGTTCGAAAATCTCTATTTGGGTTTGGAAGGGTTTGGACAAGCCAATCCAAACCCCTCCCAAAAAACCAACCAAACAGCCCCTTAGGGTCTGTGGAGAAGGCAGCTATACTTGTATGCTTTTGTTTTTCTTGGCTTGATGAAATACAAGCTAAGATGGTGACACACAATTTTTACCGAGGTGAAGATTTGTTGGATAGTGGCCCAAATTCCAAGTTCTCCTAGGAAAAGACATTATCTAATTGTATGTGTGATTTTACTAGACATTATCAAGGTTGATGTATTTCAATTCTAGTAGGTCATTTCATTCTTAGTTATTATTGAAGAATAAATCTTTGCTTTGTAGCACTTAGGCTTTGAAGCTGAATTAAGTAATTTCTTCGTTCTGTGTTTGTAATCTCTTGCATAACAAAGATCAATTAACAAAAGAAAAAAACAACCAATTAGATGTTTTATGGTCTCCAATAAGCACAAAAGTAGCTGCCATCAGTGCATCCCCATCAGCATTCTAAATCTGAACTCTATTAAGCAACAGAGGCAATAAGCACATTAAGAAGCTCTTGCTTCAGCTGCAATTGGATCACGTAATCAACTTTGAGATATTAGTAAAAACAACAGAGGTCTAACTAAACTTTCTACAAATCCAGCTGAAGAATTTGCTTCAAGTAAGTAATCCAGCTGAATAGCAAGAACGAGATGATGTTTTACAGAATTCATTCATTCGTAGCGTGCAGAGGAGAATATTCAACAACACTTTTCATGTAAATGATCCAGCTGAAGACTAGGAAGAACCACATCATCTTTTACAGAATATTCAATTATCCATGATGTGCAGATGAGAATACTCGGCAACGCTTCATTTCTAGGGAAAGACTTAAAAGATTCAATGAAAATTAGAATTAATCACCAAAATAACTCAAATTGACTGCTCATAGGTCAATAGTTAGCATCGTGGAACTCTAAATACATGAAACAACAAAGAATTGAACACTTCTTTTATAGCCTCTACAGTTGGTAATGCAATTAATTCTTCAATTTTAGATCATTCTCTCTCATTTATCATATGGAGAATCAATAGAACTGATGTACATGCTTTAAACTCTCCTTTACATTTTGTTCAAAATATGGTTTAAGAATTAGATTCATCAAATTGGAGCTGTCAATCTTTATGATATCTATGTGTATACAAATTATTTGCGAGAACCAAATAGCTATAGGGCCAGGATCACAATTTCGATATTTGGCATCTGAATGACCGAACATTTCCATTTCAGTGATTGAATACCAATATTTTAATGTTTTGAGGTGTTTAGTTTCGGTAACTACCATTGAGAAACAGATTTTCAAAAAAAATTCTGCTTCTGTGGTTTCTGAAACCTTCACTCCCTAAAATTTTTCCTGTCCTGCCGTTTGGTCCAACTCCGTTGCGATTCAAACAGGACGATCAATTTTTTTGATTTTTGTATTTTATTTTCTTGGCAACCAACGAGGGCGAATGATGGAGAAGGTTGAGGATTACGTACCTGAATACCCAGAGAACGAAGAGCAGATACAGCAGAGTCGAGGACGTTCTTGCGTCGGCCCATGATGGCAACTGAGGCACCATGTTTGCCCAGCTGTGCTGCTATCTCATATCCAATACCTGACCCACCACCAGTCAGCAATGCAACCTTTCCTTTCAGTATATCTGGCTTGAAGGGAGATTCCATGGAAGTGTAAGTTTTGCACACACACACACACACACACACTCTCTCTCTCTCTCTCTCTCTCTCTCGTTAAGACTTAAGTCGTTTAGGAACAAGGAAGATAGAACGTCGACAATATGTCCGTTAATTTGGATGAATACGAAGAGAATATTGAAAGGTGGATCCCCCCCCCCCCCCAACACAAAAAACAAATATTCATTTTCATTCTATTTAATTTTTATTAACAATTTACTAAGTTTATTCTTTTTAGAGCAATGTTATAGGGATTTTATTTGGGGCTCTAATTTAGAAACCTAACGATATGGTTTCAATACAACCATTAGATTAATTGTGAGTTCTAAAGTTAAATGGAGCTCACAATCAATCCAATAGTTATATATCATTAGGTCCTTAAATTATGTCTAAATATTATTTTCCTTCTTTTTATATTCATCTCATTAGTAATTAAGTTCGCTCTATGCTATACACAGGGCGAAGCTAGAAATTTGTTCTAGAGTGGGTACACCTAACCTACAAAATTTAATTTTTTTCTCCAATCAATTTGTATATTTCAAGACTCATTAAACACAAAAGGGTCAAATGCTATTATACGTAGTCTATGAAAGAGCAATGTTATATAGCCCAAACAAATCCCAAAAACAGCAACCCAAATGACATGGCACATGCCATTTGATGGATCCCACCATATGTTTGCTTTGTCATCAAAATGAAGCCTGACCGATGAGTTCCCTCTCCTATTTCCCTATTCTTTTTTTCTTTTTTCCTTATGTCATTAACTCTCTCTCCTCTCTCCTCTCTTTCGTTTTTCCCTCCATTGTCTTCTTCCTCCCCAAATTAATTTCGCCCGATGAAGTGAGTTTTCGTCTGAGATAGATAGAGGAAACAAGAAGATTTTGTTGGGATCCGGTGTACTCCAACGGGGACACAGTAAAGTGGTGATTGAGAACTGATCCGCTTTTATGGCCCAGGAAGGCTGTGTCGAACAAGTGTAAGTAATTGATGTGTCCGTCGCAGTCTCTGTTGGGATATATCAAAAGCATGCTGGCACGAGACCGGGAAAGAGCACGGTGATCGTTCGAAAAACGACGGTCATCGATTGTTAAGCTTGCTAATCAGGCTAATTGCTAATCAGGCTATGGTTGCAGATAAGCCAGTTTCATATCCTGGGTGATTTGAGGGGTTTTCCTATGTCGAGGAAGAGAAAAACTTTGGTGTTTGATGATATGGGCTAATGGGTTTTGTTCTTATTTTTCTGTAGTGTTGTTGTGGTGGTTTAGGGGTGGCTGTCTTTTGGAAGGTTTTTTTTGGTGGGGTTTTGCTGTTGTAAGGGGTTGGAATGTTCTTGAAGCTTTCTATGCTTTGTTGCCTTTTAGAGTTGTTGAGGAGTTTTTATTTGGTGTCTTTTGTTTTGTTTTTTGTTAAGGAAAGGTGTCTTGTGCTTTTTCCTCGGTTTTGTTTCTTGTAATGCTTTTGCATTTGTGAATAAATAAAATTTTGTTTAAAAATAAAATAAAATCAGGCAGTTCAAGGCAGAAGGGTTGATTATGATAATTGTTGGGTTGTATGAGGTTGATGCCTGGCTGCAATGAAGCAGTTTGTGCTGATATACTGGACTGAAAATGGTTGTTGTCTGGTTGCAATGAAGGTGTCTTTTGTGCATTTTGAAAGATTAAAGCATTGTAAATGAATTTTTGGGTTGGATTGTAAAATTCTTTGCTTCTTGTAATTTTTTGATTCTTTCTATAAAATTCCTCTTTCTTTGAAAAGAAAAAAATAACTTTATCGTGTGGTTTGACGAGTATGAGTAAACGCTACATAATCAAGAAATAATGCATAACTATATGCGATCTGTAACTATACCACGAAAGCATTGAGTGCATTTAGCAAGATCTGTGACTATATATATCCACCATTCAAAGACTATAAAACTGAACACACAACAATTCTCATTAGAAGAAAATTATTGCCCAAAGCATACAAGTTCCATAAATAGTAGGTTCGAACAATTCTTACAAACACAAAATTAATGGTCTCATATATAGCAACACTTAAAATAATGCAAATCTATGACACTTAACAATACATGCATTCATTTGAAAAAAATGATTCTTTAATTTTTGAACTTCCGGGTCTTCATTCAATTCAAAATTTAAGGCGAAACTAGCGGGTTGCATAGTTGTTATATGCGGACTCCTCCAATTTGGGTAATATTGAGCCTGAAATCAAAATAAAATAAATAATACAAATAAAAATGAAATCAAAGTAAAAAAAAAAAAACCCCCCATTTACTTGTACCTCAAAACTATTGTCACGATAAAACGTCTGATGGACATTTGGTTGGAATGGATGGAAACTTCGTCCTTGTTCCATATATTGTTGCTCAAATGAACTTATTCCAATATTCATTGGTCAACCACTTATATTTGACCACATGACAGGTTGCTTAAATTCAGAACTTCATCCACCTATATTTGAAGCATGTTCATCCACCTATATGTAATTTACTTAACACACAATGCTAAATGAATAAATGGTGCTTAAAACAAAAAACTACAAAAAATTCTTACACTTAATGTGACATTCTCATGTGTTTTGACCACACCTTGTTCATCTACAATCTCATCGTGCTCCTACAATATGCAAAAAAAAGTTAGCCTTCTCCGAAGTTGGAAAAAAAGTGTTGAATGCAAGCTATTATAATTAGTGTGGCTGCCAAAAAAAAAAAATACCTTCACTTTAGCACCCTCACTAGTTGTAGCTCCTCTTTGTTTGGCTAAGTTTTCAGCACCACGTTGATTCTCTGCCTTCCTTTTTCTTTCTTTCTTTTTTATCACTGCCTTTTCAACCGTAGACTGCTTCCTTTTAATTGGAGGTCGGCCCTTGCTACGAACAGCTATTGGAGTAAGAATGATTTTATTCTCTTTTGAAATATCAATATCATTTTCACATGATTTTGAATTATTGTGAGTGTCAATGAAATTGGGTTGTTGTCTTCCACAAGCATCAACATCTTTGTGTAGCTCCTCTTTTAATTCATAAATTCGTGCATCACCTTTGAACACCGATCCTCAGTATCTGTAGCCAAGTCAGCAACCTCAAAGAAAGCATTACACATTTTATCAAATCGTTGTGATTCAAGTGTTGTAGACCAGTTGGCATAACTGATATGAACTTTGGTGTCTTCTTTTGACAGTCTTGCACCATCTTTGTAAGATATACTTGGCAGGTACTTTTAAAATCTTTTTATGTAAGAGCACTGAAATGATATGTCTACACAATATTCCTCTAAACTGAAACAATCGACAGTCACAGTTCATATCATGAAACTTTGAAGGTTGCAGTTCGTTAACTTTCTCCAAAAGGTACATCTTCACCTACTTTGTGACGCCCCAAAAATCGGGGGTCATTTATAAGTCCGTTGACCACCCATTAACCCGTAGAAATACCCGTGGATGCCGGTTAACCCGACACTGCGGCACCATATCCCCTTTACCGGGATTTAAGAAAATATAAAGTCTATATGTTTTTGATTGATTGATCCATCCGAGGTCCAACATACCACCATTGGTACTCTATTATTGTCCATTTATAACATTTGAGGGAAGGAACTCATAGCCCAAAAGCTTGGCAAAACAGTTTTAAAATTTCTGATTTTTGGAAAGTGTACCGGTACGGCGTACCGGTACGTCTCGCCTACTGGACCACAGTGTATCGGTACACTGTACTGGCGTATCGGTACGCTGGGCCTACTGGACCACGCTGTACCGATACGCTGTGCCCAGTTTTGCCTGTTTCACTTGTTTTTCATTTCCAATCCATCCCAAACATTTCCACAACCATCTCAAACTTATACAACATGTATTTATACATGAAACATAGTTGGTACGAGTTCTATTACAATCATTTGCATATATTTACATGTCAAAAACTAAGTTTTCATAATTAGTTTACAAAAACTCAAAGTAAAGCCACATATCGGCCTCTCTTCATCCTTGGGGCCCCGAATAAGTGTCATCCACCGGTGTGTGTCTCGCACCTGAAATGTTTTCCCATATTGGGTGAGCTACACTCACTAGAGTATCTCCTATAGAGGATACTACTCAACCTAGATGCATATAAAATGCTCATATACAACAAATTAAGAGCAACATTCCATTCAATCAAGAGAATGCAATCCCATGATAGGAATTTCCATGTCATGCTATGAATTGAGATGAAACTCACTCATGCAACTTCCAACCCCGAGTCCTCACCGACTCCCACAACACAATGCAATGCACTTGTGAAGTAAATTCATCCAACAATTGTTTTAAATAAAAATCATGTATTTATAAACCAAATCATTGTTGGATGATACCCATTGAATGAGTATGTTAGAAAACAAAATCAAGTGTCTTTGTTGGGTATCGAATTCTCGGAGTCTCACCGCCGGTTCCGTACATCGTCACACTTCTCTGGAATTTCACCGCCGGCAAGTGTATGAACCATGTAGCCGGATCTTGCACCCGAGGGGGGATCTATCCCTTCTTGCTATACCCGACACAAGTTTTCCATGCAACCATGCGATTCAAGGGAACCTTCGATCCAACCTTCCCGAGTCCACTTATCAAACACCAAGTATGGTGCTTGATCAACCATGCACACACACACCCACACTCATGACTCATGCCCATGAATGTGATGTCAATTCTATGCCCAAATTGCAATGCATGCCAAGTGAGTAATTTCCGCATATCAACTTGTACCATGACAATTTATATCACATGCATATAATCACCATTATCCATCACATTGTCAACATATCAATGAACATATATCAACAATCATAACAAGCATGTTATTACACAATTTATGTCCAAAACACGCTTCACTCACTAGAGCACAATATAAACACATAGCATGCCCATGTAATACCAAATTCCAAGAAATTACACAAGTAACTTCCACAACTCAAGTTCAAGCTAGAAATTGATTCAAACCATTTCTATACCCATTTCCTCTTTTCCATAACAATGAACTATTTTCCATAACAAAAGACAAGGCATAGGTAGTTCTATACCCCTAGTCATTTCTTATGGACATCATAGGTTGTAAATAACCAAAGTAGGAAGGAACTCTACCTCTTGGAGCGTGAGATGAAGTGTGGAGAACCTCAAGAACACCTCCCAAGCCCCAAAACTCTTGATTTCCCCAAAGTCTCCTCTTGGATCTTCGGTGAAATCCTTCGTTCTTGGTGTGGTTGCGTAGCCCTCGTCGATGTGATCGACTTTAACTCTTGATCCGAATAATTCCGACTGACGGAACTCCGTGAATCGTCGAGAGAAGCCTTGAAATTTTTGTTTTTCTTCTCCCCTCTCCTTCACACGTTACACACTGGTTTCAGCAGAGAAATTTGTCCAAAAAATCAGATTTTTACCGATATTTATAGCCCTTAACACTTGGTCCACGTCGCGCCACACGCCACTCCTTGTCCGGGTCCGTTTTTGCCCCGAAACGATTAATTTCATCCCGATTTAAGTTCAAATTAATTTTATTTGAAATTTAATTCAATTATGAGAAAATTTTATAATTTCTGTTTTTGGGGACCTTTGTGAGGTCATTCGACACATAATCGTCTCGTAAAACGTGAAAAATCTGACTATCTCGGAATTCGACGAAAATTGATAAGGCAACTAGATTTCGCGAGACGAACACAATGGTGAGGTCCGTTTCATCTTCCGAGCTCTAGAGAAATACGTATTTTAATTGCGCATTTATAGTGATAAATTATCATTTTGCCCTTTTTCAGAAAAAATTCAAATTTACCCGGGTTTTACATACTTCATACACCGAAACACGAACACCTTGTTGACATGAAGACAAGTTACAACAAATTTTCCCTGTTATTTCTATTTGGAACTCCTTGAACTTTGCCCTCGTGTAAACATCCTGGAATTGTTTTTCCATCTCATATAGAGTTATACAAGGGAACCACGAGTTATAAGAATTGAAGTCTTCCTGATTTTCTTTTTCCACCTTATCTCGTAATGCATTTTCATATTGCTCTACAAATTGTTTCAAGGTGGTCGTCGAATTGACATACCCATCAAAAAATGAATGCATGATCTCACTTCGTTGTGTAGTAGACATGCCTACCCTAAACATATCTTTCACAAATGCAGGCACCCAACAACTCTTCTCCTCGTACAATCCAAGTAACCATTCATTACTTTCAAGGCCATACTTTGCAATGAATCGACACCAACCTTCTTCAAATTCTTCTCTTGCCAACGAATCATAAACCACATTTTGCAATGAAAATTTGATAGACTCATATTGCTTATACCCTTTTAGCTTTTCAAGCAATTTCTTCATGATATGCCACAAGCACCACCAATGTTGTGCATTTGGAAAAACAATCTCAATTGCAATTTGCATTGCTCTGTCTTGATCTGTAATAATTGCACTAGGATGACTTCCACTCATACAGATAAGTCAAGACCAGAATAATCATGTAAATGTCTCAGTGTCTTCACTTGAGATCAGTCCACACCCGAGTAATATCGATTGTCCATGGTGATTTACTCCCACAAATGGTGCAAATGGCATGTCATACTTGTTTGTCAAGTATGTTGTATCAAAAGTAATCACATCGCCAAACTCTTTAAATGCCGCTCTACTCCTTACATCTGGCCAAAAAACATTTCTTAGCCGTCCCTTGTCATCTAAGTCCACACGTGGAAGAAATCAGAATTGTCAGCTTGCATTTTCAGAAAATAATTGTGGATTGCAGTAGCATCTCCTTCACCAAGCCGTAATCGTCGGACTTTATCAATATAATTTCTACAATCCTTCTCTAGAAATGACAGCTGGTCATATCCCCCTGCCTCTACTACAAATGAATTAAAATTCTTGTTCATTCTGATACCAGCTCTATCATTCAGCACAAGTCTCCTTTTCACAAAATGGTTTAAGCAAGCGATTGAACTGATAAAATCATGATTTCCCTAGACTAAATGCATGATTATGGTCAAGTACAATAGAGGTCACTCGCGACTCGCCATTGGTTTCAAGGGTGGCCCGATGTAACGCCCCAAATACCACCCTGGACGGCATTACATTCAATAACCATTCATATCATGAGAGCAACTAATAAATCCATAAATAACCGGGGGTCCTTAATTTAACAAAATTCGGGCAGAGCCTCCTTTGTTCGGGGAGCTCTACCCAAAACACAACCTGTGCATTTATAATACATCGACCACACCGGGTCCATTTATCCCTCAAATCTCTACAACGTTGCCCCAAAAGATTTTCCATTCACCACATGTAATATTCACAATAACATTCCCCAAAATAATAAGCCAAGCCATGGCCACAATATCAAAATAATATGTACAACAATGGCCTTTACATTTCCAAATGAATTGAACTAAGATAACGCAGCGGAATACAAAATACTAGACTTTACATGACTTCCAAAATAATTTATCAAGTCTAGTACAAAAATAAATGACATCTCTATATGTCCCACTCGGGATCCACGTATCCCTCTAAGGAAGCTTCTCCTTGGCCCGGCTCATGAGCATCGAGCTCCTCCTCTAGAGTAAAATCTGAAAATATTCAACGGTAGGGGGTGAGCACGAAGCTCTGTAGAAAAATCCTCCCAATCCCAAACAAGGTTTAGAAAAGTATATAAAACGGTCGGTCTCATTTTACAAATAACATATATAGCATTTCAAGTAAAACATGACATTTTAAGTAGATCTCCAGTTTAAGCTATAATCATGATCTAGTGAAAAGTTAATGTACATTGCATAACATTATACCATTTATGAAGGGCGTCTTCCGATGCATTGTCCCATACCAATGCACCGGCCAAGACAATCCAACCATCATTCTCTATATATATATTTTGGTTCATCCCCGTACCATGTATGTTGATTACTTCTCATGAATCTACCCAACGATTATACCTAGTCCACCTATTTACATCATAATCACAAGCACTATAGGAAAGGGCGTCTACCATCCCAATGGCAGTGACGAGTCCCTTCCTAGGAAAAGTATACAATCCCTTGTTCGAACTCCAGTGAACGATAGTGGTCGCATTACCAAATGACAAACCACTACAAGTGTTAGGAAACCATCTCACCCCTCACTGGGATAGACTAACCTCTAACACTCTACGGCATCTCTCGATGGCAATCCAAGTCCCTCACAACAACCATACAATGAGGAAACCAAGATATTCTCCATTCATAAACAATTTCCAATATATACAAAATCCACAATTCCTCATTTATAATTCAAGAGTCACAAGTGTACCATTCTCAATATACTACAATACTAAGGAATTTAAAATATGCAAGTGATCATATCAATAAACCTTCACAACCTTGATATCAAAATTCTAGGGTTTTTCCAAACCAAACATAATTTCTTGGAATAATAACAAGGATTAGATTAAAACATGATTTAGTCAACAATAGGCATTTAGAAATCATGAATTCATGTATTTTTCATAACCCAAACATGTATTTAACAAAACTAAGATTTTGGGAACTCAAGAACAATGTCTCTTGAACCCAATCATGCATTTTGTTCGAAATCTATGTTTCAATAACAAAGAATCCAAGAACTCATATCTATTTATCATATACTCTCAAGCATATTGAAAACATACATATATAATACCCTAATCCTCAATGAAAGAGTTTGAGAAGAATCCCCTACCTTGAAATCAAACCAAAGTCCAAACAAAAGCCCAAGCTTTAGAGACTCTCTTTGCCCCTTTTCTTCTTCCCTTTCTCTTCCCCTAGGGTTCTAACAAGTTGGAGGTGAGGGTGGAGTGAAAGGATGGGAGCAAATGGACTGAAAAATGGTGTTTTAAACATAGCAGCCCCGATTTTTACTGTTCACTGGGCTGCAATTTGAGTTTTTCTCCAAAATTACGATTTTGCCACTAAGAATCTCCAATTTGATCCATATGACTACCCTAAGGTTTTTCGACGTTCCGGATTCATTTCTAATGTTATTTTAACCTAAAAACATTTATTTTTATGATTTATTTTAAAACTAAAATAAATTTACACTCGAATATTAAAATTACAACCCAAGTGCAGATTTTTGGTCAATTTTGGAGAATAAACTGATTTGACTCAGGTATTTTTAGTATGTGTGACCTATATGGTTGGAAAGATATACGAGTTAGGGTTCTAACAAAAATAACGGTGCGCAATTTGGACTTTCCAACAAAGAGTTATGATCAAATTGGTGAAAGGTAGTCGGCCGGATTGTTTCGACATTGTTTCGTTATCTGGGCATAACTCTCTCATCCGAGCTCCGATTGAGATGATTCAAGATGCTATGGAACGCTACGAAAGATCTCTACAACTTTCATGTTTTGAGTTTTGAGAGATATTGACTGCATCAAGGTCGAAATCGCACTTGAAGTTGCAGCCAGTGTACTATTCACGTGCACTGTTCACAGCCTATTTCATCCATTTTTACAACAATTATTTACTATATATCTATATGCATATATAAAATAAAATGCGGGGTGTTACAATCCACCCCCCTTAAAGAAAGTTTCGTCCCCGAAACTTACCTCAAGTATCGAATAAGTGCGGGTACTTCTCTCGCATTTCTAGCTCCGGTTCCCAAGTAGCTTCTTCTACTCCATGGTGTTGCCACAAAACCTTCACTAGTCGGATGACTTTGTTGCGGAGCACCTTCTCTTTGTTATCAAGGATCTTCACCGGTTGTTCTTCGTAGGTGGTGTGAAACCCCGGAAAATTTAAACTTTGACGAACAAGGGCAATAGGTGAATTGTCACTTCGGTACTAGTTGAAAAACTGAATTTTTCTAGATCTCGGATGACGAAACGGATTTCACCGTTGGATTCGTCTCGCGAAATCTAGTTACCACGTCAAATTTCGTTGAATTCCGAGATAGTCGGATTTTTCGCGTTTTACGAGACGAACGGGCCTCGGGTGACCCCGTACACGAAATTTTTATAAAATTTTGAAGTTTGGGGAAATATTAGAGGCAAGTTGAAATAAAAATAATTCGAACTTGAACCGGAGCGAAATTTAGTCGTTTCGGGATTAAAACGAACCCGGAATTAAAAGGGACGTGTGGCCAATTGTGGGCCAAGTATTCTAAAAATATAAATAGGGGGAAAATCTAATTTTTCCCACATATTTGCTCATTGCTCAGCCGATAGAAAGGAGAGAGAGAGTGAGGGTTCTCCAAAACTTCTCTCTACGATCTACTCCATTTTAGAGCTCGAATCCACTTGGGCCAAGAACAAAGATTGTTCTACTCGACGAGGGCTACGCGTGGGTACCAAAAACGACGGCTTTCACCGAACGTTGGGAGGCCGAAAATTTGGAAGTGGAGGATTCAAGCTTGCTTTGAGTTCTAGGAGCTTCCCACGGCGATTCTACACGCTACAAGAGGTAGGGTTTTCTTCCTACTTAGGTTTATTTCCAACCTAGGAAGGTTATATGGAATGGGTAGGTGTATATATATATGTATCACTTGCCTATTGTGGTTATTTGGGTGAAATGGGTATTGAGAATGGGTAGCAAGATTTAAATCACATTCTCTAGTTTAATGTACCACTAATGCATTTCATGTGTGGGAAATGAGTACCAAATATGCTAAGCAAGGTTGGTATGAAATGGGTAAATAAATTTACTTGATGGGTAAATTTCATAAAGAAACTTGAAGTGTAGAAAATTGATATGGGAAATTGGGTAAAGTGAATTCCTAAATGAAATGGACAATTAGGAATGGTTGTTGATAATTTCCTGAGAAATTATGACATATGAGGTTATGTTATGGGTAGAATGAATTCTATCTTGGTATAATTGTGTAGAAATCAATTAATATGATTTCTTGAGCTTTATGATGAATTTGAGTATATTATATGATTACATGCTTTGGGTGGTTCGAAGGTGTTGATTAAATGCCTTGGTGAAAATGTTGTATTGATGAGTTTGCTATGTTAATTGCATGCTTATGTGATAACATGTTTGAAAATGGTTATTGGATGAAATGTTGATATATGCATGCTTGCTATATATTGACAATGTGTTAAATTATGGTGTTCATGTGCTTATGATATGAAGTACCATGGATATGTGGATTTATTGTTGTGTTGTTCATATGGCATTCATACATATTGAACATGTGGAGAAGATGCAAGGGTACATTACATTGCATTCTCATGGGTACATCACATTCATGGTTATAAGACATGAGTGTGTGTGGGTGAGTTGACATCGCATTCATGGGTCATAGGCATGAGTGTGGGTGTGTGCATGTGTTGTGGATCAAACACCAAATCTTGGTGGTTGGTATGTGAACTCGGGAAAGTCGGGATCGAAGATCCGACTGAGTTGCACGGTTGCATTGCATAAGGAAAACTTGTGTCGGGTAAAGCAAGTAGGGCTAGACACTCCCTCGGGTGAAAAACCCGGAACCACTTGGTTTAGTCATTTGACCGGCGGTGAAATTCCAGAAAAGTGGCATGGCCCACGGAGCCAGTGGTGCGACTCCAAAATCCGTTGCCCAAGAAGACACAAGATTTTGTTATATAAAAACACCCATCCAATGGGTAGCCTCAAACAATGATTTGATTTTTTATAAAGACATAACTTTTATCTCAAACGATCATTGGGAGGGTTTTTCCGTCAATAGACGGGTTCATACACATTGGCTTTTGCATTGTGTGGTGTGAGTCGGGGAAGACTCGGGACAAGGTGCATGAGTGAGTTCCATCTCATATCATGGCATGACATAGTATAGCATGGTAGCTTTCTAACATTGAGGTGTATATTCTTGTTGGATTGGTTGATGCTTGTTGATCGTTGCATGTGCGCATTTCATATGCATTTAGGTTGGGGAGTAGCCTCTGTAGGAGGATATCCTATTGAGCGTGGCTCACCCTTCGTGGGACAACATTTTCAGGTGTGGGATATGCATGGGTGGAAGACCCTCATACGGGCTTCAAGGACGAAGAAAGCCGGATGTGGCTTTGTTTTGAATGTTTGTAAAAATTTTAAGGAAATTTGATATTGACATGTAAATATATGTATTGGGTTGTAATAGAACTTGTACAAACAATGTTTTATGTTAGAAACTTCATTGTATAAGTTTTGGATGATTTTGAAGCAAATTGAAACGGATTCGAATTGAAAAACTAAGGAAGGAAGAAATTCTGGGCAAAACCTTTCGGAAGGTCACTAACACCTTCCGGAAGGTTAAGGCAGAATTGTGGTCCAGAAGGTAAAACCTTCCGGAAGGCGGAGTACACCTTCCGGAAGGTCGACACGTCTCATTTCAATCTATTTTCCAGAAGGCAAAACCTTCCGGAAGGTGAAGAAAAACCTTCCGGAAGAACCTTTCCAGTGAGCAAAACCTTCCGGAAGGTTTGAGTACACCTTCCGGAAGGCCGACACGTTTCATTTCTTTCAATCTATTTCCAGAAGGCAAAACCTTCCGGAAGGTTAAGAAAAACCTTCCGGAAGAACTTTTCCAGTGAGCAAACCTTCCGGAAGGTTTAGTCAAAACCTTCCGGAAGGTTTTCCAAAAATTTGAAATTTTCAAAATGCTTAGCCATGCTTTTGGGCTTGGTTTTCTTTGGTTCCTATGACATAAATGGACATAATTTGAGGTATAATTGATCTTGTGGATGGTAAATCCGGTTAAAAGCATGTGAACGACGTGGTGTCGGGTTATACGACTATCACGAGTATTTCCGCGGGTTGACGGATGGTCAACGGTTAATAAAGGACCCCCCGAAATTGGGGTGTCACAGCTTGGTATCAGAGCTTAGGTTATAGATCTTATGTGGTCTTGTGGGAAATGAGTCTATCATCTTCCATTGCAAGAATGAAAGAGGTTTAGAGCTTAGGTTTACGATTCACCTAAGACTTGATGGGCATGGGTTTTAGACCATTTCATTCCATGTGCATCTCACGTTATGTGCTATATTTGCTACATGTTATGTACCCTACTTGGTACATGTTATGTGTTACTTGTTGTGTGACTTGTATGCATGATGAATGTGCATAGTGAAAAGTATTCTAACCCTAGTGTTTAGAGAACTTAACCTTGGGAGTGGGAAAACAAATGAACGGGAAAGTTCAAAGTGTAAGGGTCCACTATTGGAGGCATACGCCCTACTAGTGAGACAGTGAGAAAGATTTGAACGTTTTAACTTTGGTCCCTATCTAGGGATACTAAGCCGTTGTACCATTGCTATTTGACATGTGTGTAGATGTCATATAGAGGAAGGGGACGTCTAGGCGGTGGACGGAACAACCAACCACTACCGGCTTTGGACCAACAAGCCTATATGGAGGCTATGAGTACGATGGCTGCTAACCTAGCACAGGCAAGCGCCAATTTGAGCCAAGGGGCTCAAGCCATCCAAAGGAGTTTAAGTTCCATGGGCCATCAACGGCCATGGAAAAAGCAAAAGACATCGAGGCCACAAGAATCATCGGGGCAGGGCCGCGGCTATCAAGGCCAAGGCCAAGGGCAAACCTCCCAAAGTAGTGGGCACTTCAGGGTTCCCAGCCAAGCGGGGCAGGGGCCATGTTATCATTGTCGCCAAGTGGGGCATAAGAGGAGGGATTGTCCTCAGAGGCAGGGATCACAGGAGGGGGATCAAGCCCAAAATCTTTTGTCCCAAGGAGGGAAGAAATTCAAGGGAACGTTTCAAGGAGGCCAGAAGACATGTTTCTATTGTCGACAACCGGGCCATAGGAAGAAGGATTGCCCCCTGAGGCAAACCTCACAGAGTTCCGAGACTTCTCAATCCCAGTCGTCGGTGGGACTCACACAGGCACGTATTGTCCTTCCCTATTCCACTAAGGACCAGGGAAATCAGTCCCAACTACAGAGCATTGTGCAAGTCCTTAGTACGCCGCGTGCGGAGACTCCGCAATCAGACCGGATGAGCCAAGGTATGGGCCAAGGCCAGGAACAAGACTCTGAAGCGACAACATTGGAGACCCAGGAGACGGTCTTTGACGTTGCACCATAGAGTGAGTCGGGAGATCAGGCAGCAACCCACGGTACATCACTTATTCCTTATTTATGGGTACACGTGTTATTTGACTTGAGCGTGTCAAATACTGTTATTCTTCATGTTTTGTGCATGGTACAGTTTTAAATATTATAACCCTAGAAGAGTCCTCAGGGGTGAATTCCACCTTAGAGACTAGGGCCTGCATTGATCAGATATGACGGTTGTGAGTTAGAGATCTCGGGGACTCTACTCACTATGGACCTTAGGGTCGTGGACATGTCGAGTTGATGTCATCCTGAGAATGGGTTGATTGACGGCACACCGCGTCGTCGTTGATTGTGATCGTAAGAGGATCACTGCTTACACACCGAAGGGTGTTTGTTTCAAATTCCAGGGGGAAAAGCACGACTCTTTATCCCAAATCGTGTATGGTTTCTGTTGGCACGAATGGTAGATGGGTTGGCTTGCGAGCCTCATCTTGGAGGACGAGGTGAGACAAGAGTTGGGTCTACCTCGGGTTGTCTGTGAGTATGGGGATATTATTCGGATGAACTACCGGGATTACCTACACATAGGAATGTAAAATTTACCATTGAGTTGCATCCCGGTACATCGTCCATTTCTATGACTCTGCATAGAATGAAACCAGTAGAGTTGTGAAAACTCTAGGTCCGAATACAAGAATTGTTGAACAAGGACTTCGTTAGACCAAATACTTCACCTTGGGGCGCTTTGGTACTAATGACCAAAATTTATGGAGGAAGCTTACTTCACCTCTTATTCTAGTAGTTCCGGAGAGGGGACAGAAGTACACAGTGAATTGTGATGCTTTTAAGGACGGACATGGATGGGTATTAATGTAGTCCGCGAGAACGGTGGCTTATGGTTCTGGACAACTAAAGAACCACAAGCAAAATTATCTTATACGTGACATGGAGTTGGCGGCCATTATCTTGCCTTGAAAGCTTGGCGCCACTACGTATATGGTGAGAAGTTTGAGGCGTTATCAGACCACAAAAGTCTGAGATATATCTTTACACAACGGGACCTCAACATGAGGCAACGCAGGTGGATGAAATAATTGGAGGGTTACGACTTCACTTTGCATTATCATCCTGGTAAGGCAAATGTGGTAACTAATGCACTTAGCCAGAAGTTACAGGAACTTGTGGCTAGTGTGGCTCACCGAGAGTGGCGGATGCTTGAGAGTGTGGGACAGTACGGGCTGTATTATCGGGGTCAGACTCAGGGTATTTTAGGGAGCTTGGTGACTATGCCTTCCCTACTGAGCAGAGTGATCGATTCCCACGAACAGGACCCAGATTTGTTATCTATCAAGGACCGAGTACGTCTAGGTGGCACGAAGATGTACCATAATCTTCATCACCAGTGTTACTGGAGTAGAATAAAGAGACACGTTGAAAACCTTGTCAGTAGATGTCTCACATGTCGACAGGTGAAGGCTGGGCACTAGAGACTAACAGAGCTGCTCTAGCCCTTGGAGGTGGCTGAGTGGAAGTGGGAACATGTCACAATGGGTTTTGTGACCCACTTGCCACGGACATCGCGGGGACATGATGCGATATGGGTGAGAGTGGACCGGCTTACTAAGTCGGCACGCCTTTTGACAGTGCGGATGACCTTCACACTGGAGGAATTCTGCAGGTTGTATACACGGGAGATTAATCTGGTTACATGGGGTGCCGTTGGATCGAGATCCCAGGTTTACGGCTCACTTTTGGGAGATTTTCCAGCGAGCTATGGGAGCACGGCTGATGATGGGCACTGCCGTTCATCTCTAGACGGACGATCAGTCGGAGAGGACCATCCAGATTTTAGAGGACATGCAGCGGGCATGCGTCCTAGACCTCAAGGGTATTTGGGAGGAGTATCTACCCTTAGCGGATTTCGCTTATAACAATAGTTATCAGACAAGCATACAGATGACACCTTACGAGGACCTTTATGGGAGGCCTTGTCGTTCTCCGGTTTGTTAGACGGAGGTGCGAGAGAGACCATTTACGGGTTCGGGTTTGATTAGAGACACCTCGGAGAAGGTGGACTTGTTACGGAAGCGTCTTCTCATGGCACCGAGCCTACATAAGAGTTATGTCAATAGACGGCGACAACCTCTGGAGTTTGAGGTCGGTGATCACGTTTTCTTGAAGGTGATGCCTAAAAGAGGAATGATCCAGTTGGTAAGCGGGGGAAAGCTAACGCCGAGGTATGTTGGGCCCTTCAAAGTAATCGAGAGGGTGGGTACAGTGGCTTACAGGTGGGCGTTACAGCCAAATTTATCGGGTGTGCACGCAGTATTCCATGTCTTGATCCTCTGGAAGCATACTCCAGATCCGACACATGTGATGAATTGGGGAGGATTGATTGTTGATACGGATGGGACCTTTGAGGAGGGTCCGGTATGTATCATGGATAGCCGGGAACGGGTTTTGCGGGGCAAGACCGTGAGGCTGGTGAAGGTGCGGTGGCAGCATCGAGGTGGAGGGTAATGGGTTTGGAAGAACGTCATTCCGACATGGAAGCGTGAGAACATCGCAAGTACTAGCTATTCGTTATTATTCTAGGATGGAAATACAATTTTTACCAACTTCAAGTATACTATTACTTGTTACATATGCATGCGGTTAAGTGTGTAGGTGTTCGTGAATTTCAGGGACGAAATTCTTTTAAGGGGGGAAGAATGTGAAACCCCGGAAAATTTAAACTTTGACGAACAAGGGCAATAGGTGAATTGTCACTTCGGTACTAGTTGAAAAACTGAATTTTTCTAGATCTCGGATGACGAAACGGATTTCACCGTTGGATTCGTCTCGCGAAATCTAGTTACCACGTCAAATTTCGTTGAATTTCGAGATAGTCGGATTTTTCGCGTTTTACGAGACGAACGGGCCTCGGGTGACCCCGTACACGAAATTTTTATAAAATTTTGAAGTTTGGGGAAATATTAGAGGCAAGTTGAAATAAAAATAATTCGAACTTGAACCGGAGCGAAATTTAGTCGTTTCGGGATTAAAACGAACCCGGAATTAAAAGGGACGTGTGGCCAATTGTGGGCCAAGTATTCTAAAAATATAAATAGGGGGAAAATCTAATTTTTCCCACATATTTGCTCATTGCTCAGCCGATAGAAAGGAGAGAGAGAGTGAGGGTTCTCCAAAACTTCTCTCTACGATCTACTCCATTTTAGAGCTCGAATCCACTTGGGCCAAGAACAAAGATTGTTCTACTCGACGAGGGCTACGCGTGGGTACCAAAAACGACGGCTTTCACCGAACGTTGGGAGGCCGAAAATTTGGAAGTGGAGGATTCAAGCTTGCTTTGAGTTCTAGGAGCTTCCCACGGCGATTCTACACGCTACAAGAGGTAGGGTTTTCTTCCTACTTAGGTTTATTTCCAACCTAGGAAGGTTATATGGAATGGGTAGGTGTATATATATATGTATCACTTGCCTATTGTGGTTATTTGGGTGAAATGGGTATTGAGAATGGGTAGCAAGATTTAAATCACATTCTCTAGTTTAATGTACCACTAATGCATTTCATGTGTGGGAAATGAGTACCAAATATGCTAAGCAAGGTTGGTATGAAATGGGTAAATAAATTTACTTGATGGGTAAATTTCATAAAGAAACTTGAAGTGTAGAAAATTGATATGGGAAATTGGGTAAAGTGAATTCCTAAATGAAATGGACAATTAGGAATGGTTGTTGATAATTTCCTGAGAAATTATGACATATGAGGTTATGTTATGGGTAGAATGAATTCTATCTTGGTATAATTGTGTAGAAATCAATTAATATGATTTCTTGAGCTTTATGATGAATTTGAGTATATTATATGATTACATGCTTTGGGTGGTTCGAAGGTGTTGATTAAATGCCTTGGTGAAAATGTTGTATTGATGAGTTTGCTATGTTAATTGCATGCTTATGTGATAACATGTTTGAAAATGGTTATTGGATGAAATGTTGATATATGCATGCTTGCTATATATTGACAATGTGTTAAATTATGGTGTTCATGTGCTTATGATATGAAGTACCATGGATATGTGGATTTATTGTTGTGTTGTTCATATGGCATTCATACATATTGAACATGTGGAGAAGATGCAAGGGTACATTACATTGCATTCTCATGGGTACATCACATTCATGGTTATAAGACATGAGTGTGTGTGGGTGAGTTGACATCGCATTCATGGGTCATAGGCATGAGTGTGGGTGTGTGCATGTGTTGTGGATCAAACACCAAATCTTGGTGGTTGGTATGTGAACTCGGGAAAGTCGGGATCGAAGATCCGACTGAGTTGCACGGTTGCATTGCATAAGGAAAACTTGTGTCGGGTAAAGCAAGTAGGGCTAGACACTCCCTCGGGTGAAAAACCCGGAACCACTTGGTTTAGTCATTTGACCGGCGGTGAAATTCCAGAAAAGTGGCATGGCCCACGGAGCCAGTGGTGCGACTCCAAAATCCGTTGCCCAAGAAGACACAAGATTTTGTTATATAAAAACACCCATCCAATGGGTAGCCTCAAACAATGATTTGATTTTTTATAAAGACATAACTTTTATCTCAAACGATCATTGGGAGGGTTTTTCCGTCAATAGACGGGTTCATACACATTGGCTTTTGCATTGTGTGGTGTGAGTCGGGGAAGACTCGGGACAAGGTGCATGAGTGAGTTCCATCTCATATCATGGCATGACATAGTATAGCATGGTAGCTTTCTAACATTGAGGTGTATATTCTTGTTGGATTGGTTGATGCTTGTTGATCGTTGCATGTGCGCATTTCATATGCATTTAGGTTGGGGAGTAGCCTCTGTAGGAGGATATCCTATTGAGCGTGGCTCACCCTTCGTGGGACAACATTTTCAGGTGTGGGATATGCATGGGTGGAAGACCCTCATACGGGCTTCAAGGACGAAGAAAGCCGGATGTGGCTTTGTTTTGAATGTTTGTAAAAATTTTAAGGAAATTTGATATTGACATGTAAATATATGTATTGGGTTGTAATAGAACTTGTACAAACAATGTTTTATGTTAGAAACTTCATTGTATAAGTTTTGGATGATTTTGAAGCAAATTGAAACGGATTCGAATTGAAAAACTAAGGAAGGAAGAAATTCTGGGCAAAACCTTTCGGAAGGTCACTAACACCTTCCGGAAGGTTAAGGCAGAATTGTGGTCCAGAAGGTAAAACCTTCCGGAAGGCGGAGTACACCTTCCGGAAGGTCGACACGTCTCATTTCAATCTATTTTCCAGAAGGCAAAACCTTCCGGAAGGTGAAGAAAAACCTTCCGGAAGAACCTTTCCAGTGAGCAAAACCTTCCGGAAGGTTTGAGTACACCTTCCGGAAGGCCGACACGTTTCATTTCTTTCAATCTATTTCCAGAAGGCAAAACCTTCCGGAAGGTTAAGAAAAACCTTCCGGAAGAACTTTTCCAGTGAGCAAACCTTCCGGAAGGTTTAGTCAAAACCTTCCGGAAGGTTTTCCAAAAATTTGAAATTTTCAAAATGCTTAGCCATGCTTTTGGGCTTGGTTTTCTTTGGTTCCTATGACATAAATGGACATAATTTGAGGTATAATTGATCTTGTGGATGGTAAATCCGGTTAAAAGCATGTGAACGACGTGGTGTCGGGTTATACGACTATCACGAGTATTTCCGCGGGTTGACGGATGGTCAACGGTTAATAAAGGACCCCCCGAAATTGGGGTGTCACAGCTTGGTATCAGAGCTTAGGTTATAGATCTTATGTGGTCTTGTGGGAAATGAGTCTATCATCTTCCATTGCAAGAATGAAAGAGGTTTAGAGCTTAGGTTTACGATTCACCTAAGACTTGATGGGCATGGGTTTTAGACCATTTCATTCCATGTGCATCTCACGTTATGTGCTATATTTGCTACATGTTATGTACCCTACTTGGTACATGTTATGTGTTACTTGTTGTGTGACTTGTATGCATGATGAATGTGCATAGTGAAAAGTATTCTAACCCTAGTGTTTAGAGAACTTAACCTTGGGAGTGGGAAAACAAATGAACGGGAAAGTTCAAAGTGTAAGGGTCCACTATTGGAGGCATACGCCCTACTAGTGAGACAGTGAGAAAGATTTGAACGTTTTAACTTTGGTCCCTATCTAGGGATACTAAGCCGTTGTACCATTGCTATTTGACATGTGTGTAGATGTCATATAGAGGAAGGGGACGTCTAGGCGGTGGACGGAACAACCAACCACTACCGGCTTTGGACCAACAAGCCTATATGGAGGCTATGAGTACGATGACTGCTAACCTAGCACAGGCAAGCGCCAATTTGAGCCAAGGGGCTCAAGCCATCCAAAGGAGTTTAAGTTCCATGGGCCATCAACGGCCATGGAAAAAGCAAAAGACATCGAGGCCACAAGAATCATCGGGGCAGGGCCGCGGCTATCAAGGCCAAGGCCAAGGGCAAACCTCCCAAAGTAGTGGGCACTTCAGGGTTCCCAGCCAAGCGGGGCAGGGGCCATGTTATCATTGTCGCCAAGTGGGGCATAAGAGGAGGGATTGTCCTCAGAGGCAGGGATCACAGGAGGGGGATCAAGCCCAAAATCTTTTGTCCCAAGGAGGGAAGAAATTCAAGGGAACGTTTCAAGGAGGCCAGAAGACATGTTTCTATTGTCGACAACCGGGCCATAGGAAGAAGGATTGCCCCCTGAGGCAAACCTCACAGAGTTCCGAGACTTCTCAATCCCAGTCGTCGGTGGGACTCACACAGGCACGTATTGTCCTTCCCTATTCCACTAAGGACCAGGGAAATCAGTCCCAACTACAGAGCATTGTGCAAGTCCTTAGTACGCCGCGTGCGGAGACTCCGCAATCAGACCGGATGAGCCAAGGTATGGGCCAAGGCCAGGAACAAGACTCTGAAGCGACAACATTGGAGACCCAGGAGACGGTCTTTGACGTTGCACCATAGAGTGAGTCGGGAGATCAGGCAGCAACCCACGGTACATCACTTATTCCTTATTTATGGGTACACGTGTTATTTGACTTGAGCGTGTCAAATACTGTTATTCTTCATGTTTTGTGCATGGTACAGTTTTAAATATTATAACCCTAGAAGAGTCCTCAGGGGTGAATTCCACCTTAGAGACTAGGGCCTGCATTGATCAGATATGACGGTTGTGAGTTAGAGATCTCGGGGACTCTACTCACTATGGACCTTAGGGTCGTGGACATGTCGAGTTGATGTCATCCTGAGAATGGGTTGATTGACGGCACACCGCGTCGTCGTTGATTGTGATCGTAAGAGGATCACTGCTTACACACCGAAGGGTGTTTGTTTCAAATTCCAGGGGGAAAAGCACGACTCTTTATCCCAAATCGTGTATGGTTTCTGTTGGCACGAATGGTAGATGGGTTGGCTTGCGAGCCTCATCTTGGAGGACGAGGTGAGACAAGAGTTGGGTCTACCTCGGGTTGTCTGTGAGTATGGGGATATTATTCGGATGAACTACCGGGATTACCTACACATAGGAATGTAAAATTTACCATTGAGTTGCATCCCGGTACATCGTCCATTTCTATGACTCTGCATAGAATGAAACCAGTAGAGTTGTGAAAACTCTAGGTCCGAATACAAGAATTGTTGAACAAGGACTTCGTTAGACCAAATACTTCACCTTGGGGCGCTTTGGTACTAATGACCAAAATTTATGGAGGAAGCTTACTTCACCTCTTATTCTAGTAGTTCCGGAGAGGGGACAGAAGTACACAGTGAATTGTGATGCTTTTAAGGACGGACATGGATGGGTATTAATGTAGTCCGCGAGAACGGTGGCTTATGGTTCTGGACAACTAAAGAACCACAAGCAAAATTATCTTATACGTGACATGGAGTTGGCGGCCATTATCTTGCCTTGAAAGCTTGGCGCCACTACGTATATGGTGAGAAGTTTGAGGCGTTATCAGACCACAAAAGTCTGAGATATATCTTTACACAACGGGACCTCAACATGAGGCAACGCAGGTGGATGAAATAATTGGAGGGTTACGACTTCACTTTGCATTATCATCCTGGTAAGGCAAATGTGGTAACTAATGCACTTAGCCAGAAGTTACAGGAACTTGTGGCTAGTGTGGCTCACCGAGAGTGGCGGATGCTTGAGAGTGTGGGACAGTACGGGCTGTATTATCGGGGTCAGACTCAGGGTATTTTAGGGAGCTTGGTGACTATGCCTTCCCTACTGAGCAGAGTGATCGATTCCCACGAACAGGACCCAGATTTGTTATCTATCAAGGACCGAGTACGTCTAGGTGGCACGAAGATGTACCATAATCTTCATCACCAGTGTTACTGGAGTAGAATAAAGAGACACGTTGAAAACCTTGTCAGTAGATGTCTCACATGTCGACAGGTGAAGGCTGGGCACTAGAGACTAACAGAGCTGCTCTAGCCCTTGGAGGTGGCTGAGTGGAAGTGGGAACATGTCACAATGGGTTTTGTGACCCACTTGCCACGGACATCGCGGGGACATGATGCGATATGGGTGAGAGTGGACCGGCTTACTAAGTCGGCACGCCTTTTGACAGTGCGGATGACCTTCACACTGGAGGAATTCTGCAGGTTGTATACACGGGAGATTAATCTGGTTACATGGGGTGCCGTTGGATCGAGATCCCAGGTTTACGGCTCACTTTTGGGAGATTTTCCAGCGAGCTATGGGAGCACGGCTGATGATGGGCACTGCCGTTCATCTCTAGACGGACGATCAGTCGGAGAGGACCATCCAGATTTTAGAGGACATGCAGCGGGCATGCGTCCTAGACCTCAAGGGTATTTGGGAGGAGTATCTACCCTTAGCGGATTTCGCTTATAACAATAGTTATCAGACAAGCATACAGATGACACCTTACGAGGACCTTTATGGGAGGCCTTGTCGTTCTCCGGTTTGTTAGACGGAGGTGCGAGAGAGACCATTTACGGGTTCAGGTTTGATTAGAGACACCTCGGAGAAGGTGGACTTGTTACGGAAGCGTCTTCTCATGGCACCGAGCCTACATAAGAGTTATGTCAATAGACGGCGACAACCTCTGGAGTTTGAGGTCGGTGATCACGTTTTCTTGAAGGTGATGCCTAAAAGAGGAATGATCCAGTTGGTAAGCGGGGGAAAGCTAACGCCGAGGTATGTTGGGCCCTTCAAAGTAATCGAGAGGGTGGGTACAGTGGCTTACAGGTGGGCGTTACAGCCAAATTTATCGGGTGTGCACGCAGTATTCCATGTCTTGATCCTCTGGAAGCATACTCCAGATCCGACACATGTGATGAATTGGGGAGGATTGATTGTTGATACGGATGGGACCTTTGAGGAGGGTCCGGTATGTATCATGGATAGCCGGGAACGGGTTTTGCGGGGCAAGACCGTGAGGCTGGTGAAGGTGCGGTGACAGCATCGAGGTGGAGGGTAATGGGTTTGGAAGAACGTCATTCCGACATGGAAGCGTGAGAACATCGCAAGTACTAGCTATTCGTTATTATTCTAGGATGGAAATACAATTTTTACCAACTTCAAGTATACTATTACTTGTTACATATGCATGCGGTTAAGTGTGTAGGTGTTCGTGAATTTCAGGGACGAAATTCTTTTAAGGGGGGAAGAATGTGAAACCCCGGAAAATTTAAACTTTGACGAACAAGGGCAATAGGTGAATTGTCACTTCGGTACTAGTTGAAAAACTGAATTTTTCTAGATCTCGGATGACGAAACGGATTTCACCGTTGGATTCGTCTCGCGAAATCTAGTTACCACGTCAAATTTCGTTGAATTCCGAGATAGTCGGATTTTTCGCGTTTTACGAGACGAACGGGCCTCGGGTGACCCCGTACACGAAATTTTTATAAAATTTTGAAGTTTGGGGAAATATTAGAGGCAAGTTGAAATAAAAATAATTCGAACTTGAACCGGAGCGAAATTTAGTCGTTTCGGGATTAAAACGAACCCGGAATTAAAAGGGACGTGTGGCCAATTGTGGGCCAAGTATTCTAAAAATATAAATAGGGGGAAAATCTAATTTTTCCCACATATTTGCTCATTGCTCAGCCGATAGAAAGGAGAGAGAGAGTGAGGGTTCTCCAAAACTTCTCTCTACGATCTACTCCATTTTAGAGCTCGAATCCACTTGGGCCAAGAACAAAGATTGTTCTACTCGACGAGGGCTACGCGTGGGTACCAAAAACGACGGCTTTCACCGAACGTTGGGAGGCCGAAAATTTGGAAGTGGAGGATTCAAGCTTGCTTTGAGTTCTAGGAGCTTCCCACGGCGATTCTACACGCTACAAGAGGTAGGGTTTTCTTCCTACTTAGGTTTATTTCCAACCTAGGAAGGTTATATGGAATGGGTAGGTGTATATATATATGTATCACTTGCCTATTGTGGTTATTTGGGTGAAATGGGTATTGAGAATGGGTAGCAAGATTTAAATCACATTCTCTAGTTTAATGTACCACTAATGCATTTCATGTGTGGGAAATGAGTACCAAATATGCTAAGCAAGGTTGGTATGAAATGGGTAAATAAATTTACTTGATGGGTAAATTTCATAAAGAAACTTGAAGTGTAGAAAATTGATATGGGAAATTGGGTAAAGTGAATTCCTAAATGAAATGGACAATTAGGAATGGTTGTTGATAATTTCCTGAGAAATTATGACATATGAGGTTATGTTATGGGTAGAATGAATTCTATCTTGGTATAATTGTGTAGAAATCAATTAATATGATTTCTTGAGCTTTATGATGAATTTGAGTATATTATATGATTACATGCTTTGGGTGGTTCGAAGGTGTTGATTAAATGCCTTGGTGAAAATGTTGTATTGATGAGTTTGCTATGTTAATTGCATGCTTATGTGATAACATGTTTGAAAATGGTTATTGGATGAAATGTTGATATATGCATGCTTGCTATATA
Source organism: Ilex aquifolium (assembly GCA_951799425.1). Classification (NCBI taxonomy): domain Eukaryota; kingdom Viridiplantae; phylum Streptophyta; class Magnoliopsida; order Aquifoliales; family Aquifoliaceae; genus Ilex; species Ilex aquifolium. The sequence goes on from OX637392.1 coordinate 31,849,402, forward strand.
TTGACAATGTGTTAAATTATGGTGTTCATGTGCTTATGATATGAAGTACCATGGATATGTGGATTTATTGTTGTGTTGTTCATATGGCATTCATACATATTGAACATGTGGAGAAGATGCAAGGGTACATTACATTGCATTCTCATGGGTACATCACATTCATGGTTATAAGACATGAGTGTGTGTGGGTGAGTTGACATCGCATTCATGGGTCATAGGCATGAGTGTGGGTGTGTGCATGTGTTGTGGATCAAACACCAAATCTTGGTGGTTGGTATGTGAACTCGGGAAAGTCGGGATCGAAGATCCGACTGAGTTGCACGGTTGCATTGCATAAGGAAAACTTGTGTCGGGTAAAGCAAGTAGGGCTAGACACTCCCTCGGGTGAAAAACCCGGAACCACTTGGTTTAGTCATTTGACCGGCGGTGAAATTCCAGAAAAGTGGCATGGCCCACGGAGCCAGTGGTGCGACTCCAAAATCCGTTGCCCAAGAAGACACAAGATTTTGTTATATAAAAACACCCATCCAATGGGTAGCCTCAAACAATGATTTGATTTTTTATAAAGACATAACTTTTATCTCAAACGATCATTGGGAGGGTTTTTCCGTCAATAGACGGGTTCATACACATTGGCTTTTGCATTGTGTGGTGTGAGTCGGGGAAGACTCGGGACAAGGTGCATGAGTGAGTTCCATCTCATATCATGGCATGACATAGTATAGCATGGTAGCTTTCTAACATTGAGGTGTATATTCTTGTTGGATTGGTTGATGCTTGTTGATCGTTGCATGTGCGCATTTCATATGCATTTAGGTTGGGGAGTAGCCTCTGTAGGAGGATATCCTATTGAGCGTGGCTCACCCTTCGTGGGACAACATTTTCAGGTGTGGGATATGCATGGGTGGAAGACCCTCATACGGGCTTCAAGGACGAAGAAAGCCGGATGTGGCTTTGTTTTGAATGTTTGTAAAAATTTTAAGGAAATTTGATATTGACATGTAAATATATGTATTGGGTTGTAATAGAACTTGTACAAACAATGTTTTATGTTAGAAACTTCATTGTATAAGTTTTGGATGATTTTGAAGCAAATTGAAACGGATTCGAATTGAAAAACTAAGGAAGGAAGAAATTCTGGGCAAAACCTTTCGGAAGGTCACTAACACCTTCCGGAAGGTTAAGGCAGAATTGTGGTCCAGAAGGTAAAACCTTCCGGAAGGCGGAGTACACCTTCCGGAAGGTCGACACGTCTCATTTCAATCTATTTTCCAGAAGGCAAAACCTTCCGGAAGGTGAAGAAAAACCTTCCGGAAGAACCTTTCCAGTGAGCAAAACCTTCCGGAAGGTTTGAGTACACCTTCCGGAAGGCCGACACGTTTCATTTCTTTCAATCTATTTCCAGAAGGCAAAACCTTCCGGAAGGTTAAGAAAAACCTTCCGGAAGAACTTTTCCAGTGAGCAAACCTTCCGGAAGGTTTAGTCAAAACCTTCCGGAAGGTTTTCCAAAAATTTGAAATTTTCAAAATGCTTAGCCATGCTTTTGGGCTTGGTTTTCTTTGGTTCCTATGACATAAATGGACATAATTTGAGGTATAATTGATCTTGTGGATGGTAAATCCGGTTAAAAGCATGTGAACGACGTGGTGTCGGGTTATACGACTATCACGAGTATTTCCGCGGGTTGACGGATGGTCAACGGTTAATAAAGGACCCCCCGAAATTGGGGTGTCACAGGTGGCTCCCTCTTGAATTTCAATATCTTCCAAGTTTACTACCGGCGTCCCATCCGATTGACATTTCCTCAACATCGATACGTGGAACACGTCATGTACCCCGGACAGCTGAGAGGGTAACTGCAACTGATAAGCCGCAATGCCCACAACTTTGATAACCTCAAATGGCCCGGTATATCTTGGCGCTAACTTTCCCTTCTTGCCGAATCTAAATACTCCTTTCTTGGGCGACACTTTCAGGAACACGTAGTCTCCCACTTTGAATTCCAAGGGTCTTCGTCTTCTATCCGCATAGCTCTTTTGTCGACTCTGTGCTGTGCGTAATCTCTCCCGAATGAGCTGAATCTTCTCCGTTGTCTCTGATTAGCACAATATATTGTATGATTCACATGTGCAAATCAATGTTAATTGAATGGTTTTTATAATTAAAAGATGGAGTTTTACTTCATAATTTCTCAATTTAGCATTTGATGATTGCAGGGTAAAAGTGCGCAACATAACCATCTTGAGGCTTCTCAAATACATCAAGATGAATAAGGGTGAAGGAAAACCAAAGGCAAGCTCAACAGGGGAGGACAGGAAGAAATTCAGGAAAATAAGGCTAGCGTACCGGTACGCTGACCCTACTGGAGTGCAGCGTACCGGTACGCGTACCGGTACGATGACCTTACTGGAGTGCTGCGTACCGGTACGCGTACCGGTACGCCCGAAGGAATTTTTCCCAAATTCTGCGAACTTGTCTCAGCCGATTTTTGTGGACCCCACCATGTCTTCTCCCACCTGCCTCCTGCAAGCCCACAACACTATTCATTGTGTTCACACCTCTTTTGGACTATTGATTGCAAGAGAGCATTAATGAGAGGAGTGAGAAGTTGCGCTGCTGGGTCTTGAGGAGTGTCCTGCCATGCCCTGTCCAAGCCATCACCTGCAACCTATTGATGGAGATCACTTCTCCAGGCTACTCCATGTCTCCTGCACGTTAGGGTTGATGAATGATCTCCATGACAAGGGCTGGATTGGAGGAAAAGGAGCCAGGGAGGATTATTGTATGGATTATGCATTATGTATTACATTAGAGAGTTTTTAGAGAGAGATGCTCCAAGCGTAGAGATGATGAATAGTAGATTCTAGAGAGAGAAAGTTGTAATTTTCACTTATTTTCCAGTACATTGCCTTGCATTCTCCTCTAAGACTCTTTAGAACTTCTTTGAATGCCATTAATGTAAGTTCTTTCATGCTTCTCACTAGTTTAATGTTCTCTTCCACTTTCTACCATTAATGAATTAAAGTTCTTCATTTTCATAGCTATGTAATGAGTTTAAATGCATTGTCTTTTAGCTCATGAATTCTTGTACTTTGTAGCTTTAGAAGTTCATAGATTTGCAATGCACTTTCATTACATAGTCATTTCCATTCCAAGTATGAGTAGCTAAATCCTTTAGTTGGCAAGACCAAGAGGGATCTCCTTTGGGGATACCATTTCAACTCTTTCTCCTCCTTCCCTTTAGAGTCAAATGGTTCGTTTTGACCGGATGGAAGATGGATGAGTCGATGAGTCTTTGATAAACCGTAGGCCTAGTCACGGTTTATGCTTAGATACTCACCGACGTCATCCTCGGCTTTCCGTGATTCAAGCGTTCATTCATGCTCAATCGGAGGAGTGATTTGAGTTGAGGTGGTATACCCATTGGAGTGATCTCTTGGAATTGCCAACACTTGTTTTATCATTACATCTTCATTAGCATACACTTCACAAACCAACTCTCAAGACAAAAGATTTTACATTTCCGTTTTTCACCAAATCACTTCAATCTTGATTCACTTCCTTCCCTGTGGGTACGACCTTCGAATACTCTTCCAAGTAACTCACAACACACGAAAGTCTCCTTGCGATTGGGGAGCATTTTTGTGCATACATATCCCATATTTACATCTTCCCATTTCCCTTTCCTCATTGCCCTTTCTTTTCACACTATCCCAAAGGGGGAGAAATCCTTCCTTCCGCTCATACATTGCATCATTTGAGGGATAGCATTTTAGGGGTTAGGAAAGACATAGTTTCCAATCAATCAGTCTCCCGCACAATCTCGGGCCCAAACATATTACTCTCTCCGGCTTCCAACCAACATGTCGGGGATCTACATGGTCTTCCATACAAAGCTTCATACGGTGCCATCCCGATACTCGCTTGGTAGCTGTTATTGTACGCAAATTCCACCAACGGTAAGTGATCGCTCCAACTCCCTTTGAAGTCCAACGCGCAAGCCCGTAACATGTCTTCCAAAATCTGTATCACTCTCTCGGATTGGCCATCTGTTTGAGGGTGAAAGGCTATGCTGAAATGTAACTCTGTCCCCATAGCTTGTTGTAGACTTTGCCAAAAACGAGCCACAAAACGAGAATCGCGATCCGACACGATAGAAAGTGGAACTCCATGCAATCGAACAATCTCTCGAATGTACAGTCTGCTCAAGGTCTCTAACGAGTCTGTGGTCTTCATCCCCAAAAAGTGAGCTGATTTGGTGAGTCGATCTACGATAACCCATACGGCGTTATGCCCTCTTGAAGTCCGTGGAAAACCCGACACGAAGTCCATGGTGATATGATCCCACTTCCACTCCGGGATAGGCAGAGACTGTAATAACCCTCCGGGTCGTTGGTGCTCAATCTTCACTTGCTGACATACCGTACATCTTGAAATGAACTTTGCTACATCCTTCTTCATTCCGCTCCACCAATATTGCCGTTTCATGTCTCTATACATTTTTGTACTCCCTGGATGTATGGAGAACTTGGATCGGTGACACTCACCCAACATTTCTTCTCTCACTTGGTCATCATTTGGCACGCATAGTTTTCCCCGAAACTGTAACTCATCACCATGAATCGACCAACCCTCAACAACTTCATTACCCTCCAATTTCTCCCGAATAGTTTTCAACACGGGATCTAACCGTTGCAACTCCCCAATCCTTTGTCGGAGAATTGGTTGGGCTACAAGATTAAACAAGCATGGTCGATCATCTTGTCTATCGACCCACAAATCAAACTCCTCCAATGCCTCAATCATCTTCCACCGATGAGCCGTAAGAACATTGATTTCACCCCGAGACTTCCTACTCAGTGCATCCGCTACCACATTAGCCTTCTCTGGATGATAGTTGAGTGTGAAATCATAATCTTCTAAGTACTCAATCCACCTCCTTTGCCGAAGATTCAAGTCTTTCTGGGTGAATATGTATTTGAGGCTCTTATGATCCGAATACACTTGGAACTTCTCTCCATACAAGTAACACCTCCACAACTTAAGAGCAAAGACCACAGCTGCCAGCTCCAAGTCGTGAGTGGGATAATTATGCTCATGAGTCTTGAGTTGCCTCGAGCCATAAGCAACTACCTTACCTCCTTGCATCAACACACATCCCAATCCTCGTAGTGAAGCATCGGTGTAAACATCGTAACCTTCCCCACTGTTCGGAATAATGAGGATCGGTGCCGTCGTCAACTTTTCCTTCAAGGTGCGAAAAACTAATTCACACGCTTGAGTCCACACAAATTTCTCCCCCTTCTTGGTAAGGCGAGTCATCGGCATCGCAAGCTTGGAAAAACCTTCCACAAACCTACGATAGTAGCCGGCTAACCCCAAGAAACTACGTATTTCTGTCACGTTCTTTGGTGGTTCCCATTGCATCACGGCCTCAATCTTCGAGGAATCAACCGCTACCCCTTGCTCGGACACAACATGGCCAAGGAACTTCACTTCCTTCATCCAAAACTCACACTTGCTCCTCTTCGCATATAACTTATGTTCTCTCAATGTTTGTAGCACAACCGAGAGATGATGTGCATGTTCTTCTTGTGTCCGGGAATAAATCAATATGTCATCAATAAACACAATAACAAATTGATCTAGATATGGCCGGAATACCCTGTGCATCAAATCCATGAAGGCTGCTGGAGCATTAGTCAATCCGAACGGCATCACCGTATACTCAAAGTGACCATACCGAGTACGAAAAGCAGTCTTAGGAATATCCTCATCCTTGATACGCAGTTGATGGTACCCGGTGCGGAGATCAATCTTGGAGTAGAACTTAGAACCCCTCAACTGATCAAATAAATCATCAATGCGCGGCAAGGGATACTTGTTCTTCACCGTCACCCGATTCAACCGTCGGTAATCTGTGCATAACCGAAGTGTTTCATCCGTCTTCTTCACAAAGAGGACCGGGGCTCCCCAAGGTGAAGTGCTCAGACGGATGAATCCAATTGCCAGCAAGTGGTCCAATTGCTTCCTTAGCTCCTTCAACTCCAAAGGCGCCATCCGATAAGGAGCAATAGAAATAGGTTCGGTTCCCGGATAAAGATCGATTGCGAACTCAATCTCTCTCTGTGGCGGTAACCCGGGTAATTCATCTGGAAAGACATCCGAAAAATCCGATACAATCAACACCATACCCGATTGGGATCTATCCCGATCATCTCCCATCAAGCTAGCCAAGAAACTCAAGTGGCTCCCTGCCTTAGCTTTTAAGAATTTACTTCCCGTAGTAGGAAATGGATGGAAAGAATCTCGGTTATTCACAAAACTGAAAATGACTCCTCCCGGCAATTGAAATGTAATCCGCTTGCGGAAACAATCCATTACCGCCCGAAAAGCGGATAACAAGTTCATCCCAAAAATCACGTCATACCCCTTCATCTCTAAAGCAATCAAATCCACAATCAATTTGTGCTCCCCAATACGAAGCACACAACCCTTGCAGACTCGGCTAGTACCCAACTGTTCTCCCGTAGGCAAGTCAACAGTCAAGGCATGTTCTAACTTCTCGAAACCCAATCCCAAATTCATAGCATATGCAGTACGTATAAAAGAATGAGTAGCACCAGGATCGAATAAGATTCGGGCCCAAGAATTGTAGAGAAGAATGATACCTTCCACAACGGCATTGGAGGCATCTTCCTCCGGTTGGGTCAAAGCAAAGACTCTCCCCTGAGTGGCGCCGCCTGGGGCTAGAGCTCCCAACGGCCTCTGCTGCTGTAGTGGCTTGTTTGCAGCCACTTGTCCTGTCGCTTGGTTGTCCCTCGGTGGAAGCGATGGGCAATTGTGTCTGAAGTGCCCCACTCCTCCACATGCGAAACACTGACGGGGGTCTGTGGCTGTCCTCCCCGGTACACCTCCAGCTCCTCGAGCTATCTGAGATCTCTGTCCCCCTGCCTGATCTGGGCGACGGTAGGGTGCCGCCCTCTGTGCTCCACTAGTGCTAGGGCCCGTCCTGATCGGACCTCCTCTCCCGAAGCTCTGTCGTCGCTGGCTGTCATCTATATCTCTCTCCACTAGTGTAGCTCTATCAACAATATCCCCATACTCTCGGATCTTGAGAGCCACCAGCTTCTCCCTGATAGTCGGCCTCAAGCCCTACTCAAAGCGCTTGGCCCTGTTGGCCTCAGTAGCTATAAACTCCGTAGCGTAACAGGATAGCTCATCAAACCTCCTCTCGTACTCGGCCACTGTCATGCTACCCTGTCGAAGAGCAAGGAAATCGGCCTTCATCTTGTCCCTGACTGATTCAGGGAAGTACTTGTCTTGGAAGATTTGGTTGAACTCCTCCCAAGTAAGTGCATCGGTGTTCCTCCTTCGTTTCACTGAGTCCCACCAATGGTCGGCCTCTCCCTCGAACAAGTAGATAGCTAAGCCCACCCGTAAGTCCTCGGCAACTCCCATGCCGTCACAAATCTTCTTCACTCGGCGGATCCATCTATCCGCATCCAAAGGGTTAGAGCTCCCTTGGAAAGTAGGCGGGCGTTGCCTCAGAAACTCTCGGAGAACTATCATTCTCCTATTCTCCTCTCCGTTGCCCAGTACTAGGGCTAGTGGATGAGCCCCACCGTTATGGTTGTTCCCATTCTGGTGTTGTACCAGAGTGGTCAGCTCCCTTAGGCATTGATAAATGCCATTCATTGCATCGGGAGGTGGTGGCGGTGGTGGGTTTGCTTGGCCTCCACGACCACGCCCACGTCCACGTCCACGTCCACGTTCACCATCCATCCTGCACATCAATTCACAATTTAGTTTCATTGATGTACAAGACATAAACTAAAGTGATATGTAGGCTGTCTTGATTTAAGCACAAGGCATACACAATATTTAACATAACAATTTCCTTCACCCTAAACCTAAGTCTCTAGTGGTAATCCATAACCTACAGCTCCCATGTAAGACCTAAAGCCTAAGCTCTGATACCAAATCTGTAACGCCTCAAATACCACCCTGGACGGCATTACATTCAATAACCATTCATATCATGAGAGCAACTAATAAATCCATAAATAACCGGGGGTCCTTAATTTAACAAAATTCGGGCAGAGCCTCCTTTGTTCGGGGAGCTCTACCCAAAACACAACCTGTGCATTTATAATACATCGACCACACCGGGTCCATTTATCCCTCAAATCTCTACAACGTTGCCCCAAAAGATTTTCCATTCACCACATGTAATATTCACAATAACATTCCCCAAAATAATAAGTCAAGCCATGACCACAATATCAAAAGAATATGTCCAACAATGACCTTTACATTTCCAAATGAATTGAACTAAGATAACGCAGCGGAATACAAAATACTAGACTTTACATGACTTCCAAAATAATTTATCAAGTCTAGTACAAAAATAAATGACATCTCTATATGTCCCACTCGGGATCCACGTATCCCTCTAAGGAAGCTTCTCCTTGGCCCGGCTCATGAGCATCGAGCTCCTCCTCTAGAGTAAAATCTGAAAATATTCAACGGTAGGGGGTGAGCACGAAGCTCTGTAGAAAAATCCTCCCAATCCCAAACAAGGTTTAGAAAAGTATATAAAACGGTCGGTCTCATTTTACAAATAACATATATAGCATTTCAAGTAAAACATGACATTTTAAGTAGATCTCCAGTTTAAGCTATAATCATGATCTAGTGAAAAGTTAATGTAAATTGCATAACATTATACCATTTATGAAGGGCGTCTTCCGATCAATTGTCCCATACCAATGCACCGGCCAAGACAATCCAACCATCATTCTCTATATATATATTTTGGTTCATCCCCGTACCATGTATGTTGATTGCTTCTCATGAATCTACCCAACGATTATACCTAGTCCACCTATTTACATCATAATCACAAGCACTATAGGAAAGGGCGTCTACCATCCCAATGGCAGTGACGAGTCCCTTCCTAGGAAAAGTATACAATCCCTTGTTCGAACTCCAGTGAACGATAGTGGTCGCATTACCAAATGACAAACCACTACAAGTGTTAGGAAACCATCTCACCCCTCACTGGGATAGACTAACCTCTAACACTCTACGGCATCTCTCGATGGCAATCCAAGTCCCTCACAACAACCATACAATGAGGAAACCAAGATATTCTCCATTCATAAACAATTTCCAATATATACAAAATCCACAATTCCTCATTTATAATTCAAGAGTCACAAGTGTACCATTCTCAATATACTACAATACTAAGGAATTTAAAATATGCAAGTGATCATATCAATAAACCTTCACAACCTTGATATCAAAATTCTAGGGTTTTTCCAAACCAAACATAATTTCTTGGAATAATAACAAGGATTAGATTAAAACATGATTTAGTCAACAATAGGCATTTAGAAATCATGAATTCATGTATTTTTCATAACCCAAACATGTATTTAACAAAACTAAGATTTTGGGAACTCAAGAACAATGTCTCTTGAACCCAATCATGCATTTTGTTCGAAATCTATGTTTCAATAACAAAGAATCCAAGAACTCATATCTATTTATCATATACTCTCAAGAATATTGAAAACATACATATATAATACCCTAATCCTCAATGAAAGAGTTTGAGAAGAATCCCCTACCTTGAAATCAAACCAAAGTCCAAACAAAAGCCCAAGCTTTAGAGACTCTCTTTGCCCCTTTTCTTCTTCCCTTTCTCTTCCCCTAGGGTTCTAACAAGTTGGAGGTGAGGGTGGAGTGAAAGGATGGGAGCAAATGGACTGAAAAATGGTGTTTTAAACATAGCAGCCCCGATTTTTACTGTTCACTGGGCTGCAATTTGAGTTTTTCTCCAAAATTACGATTTTGCCACTAAGAATCTCCAATTTGATCCATATGACTACACTAAGGTTTTTCGACGTTCCGGATTCATTTCTAATGTTATTTTAACCTAAAAACATTTATTTTTATGATTTATTTTAAAACTAAAATAAATTTACACTCGAATATTAAAATTACAACCCAAGTGCAGATTTTTGGTCAATTTCGGAGAATAAACTGATTTGACTCAGGTATTTTTAGTATGTGTGACCTATATGATTGGAAAGATATACGAGTTAGGGTTCTAACAAAAATAACGGTGCGCAATTTGGACTTTCCAACAAAGAGTTATGATCAAATTGGTGAAAGGTAGTCGGCCGGACTGTTTCGACATTGTTTCGTTATCTGGGCATAACTCTCTTATCCGAGCTCCGATTGAGATGATTCAAGATGCTATGGAACGCTACAAAAGATCTCTACAACTTTCATGTTTTGAGTTTTGATAGATATTGACTGCATCAAGGTCGAAATCGCACTTGAAGTTGCAGCCAGTGCACTGTTCACGTGCACTGTTCACAACCTATTTCATCCATTTTTACAACAATTATTTACTATATATCTATATGCATATATAAAATAAAATGCGGGGTGTTACACCCGAAGCTTAGCATTGCATCCTGTTTTTGAAACCGGTTGCCCTTTAAGCGGGTTGCTTGGTTTACTTAGTGACTTTCCGTTACGAGAACAAGCCAATGTCAAAATACCTCAATGCTCCATCTTCTCATCTTGAACATGTTCTCTTACACACTGCAAAACCCTTTTCTTTGCCATATCTTGTATAAAACTCGGTAAGCTCATCAATAGAATTAAATGGCATTCCCACCCTAACCTCCTCTATGTTATCTTCTACATTTTTTGTTTTCTCCATTTCATTTTCCATAGTTTCTTCATTCAATTCAATACTTCTGGAACAACTTGATAATTCCTCTTCCATGCTCTACAAAAATAACACATTATTTTAGTAACCTTCCAAAAAAAATAACCTTCCAAAAATTCATGTACACTATTATGTATCACAAGATTCACAACAACCTAACACCAAAATACCTTGAATTGGACTTGGAGAGGAGGGTCTCATGGTATATGTATATGTCTATATTCTGTCTCTGTTTCACATTTCAAATTTCAAAACTCATGAAGATTATATTAACCAAAAGATTAATTAATTATTATTGATCAAACATCAACGATTTCAACATTTTTCATAAACTTTATCTCAAATTTCAAAAAAATATAACTATTTATTTTTCTGCAGGTTTCTACCTAAAGTCCATAACATTATCTCTGCACCATTTTCCCAATGTGAGTTCGTACAACTTTTGTGAGGAAATCATTCAAAAGTTTCACTCGAATTCTCGTAAATGTAAAAAAAATTGTTGAGAAATTAAGATCAGTTTCTATTTGAACTCAACTTGAATATTCGTAAAATTCAATCGAATTTAAGTTTAAACAAAAATTTATACTTTATACTCGACAGTCAAATTCAGTTCAATTCGAGTCTTAATTATAAGGAAAAATTTCAGCCACACCCCTTTTAATTTACTATATCTTCAACGACACTCCCTCTATTATCAAAAAACATCACTGACACTCTTTCTAGTTTATATTTAAATATCACTAACACCCCTTCTAGTTTATATTTAAACATAACTGACACCCCTGCCACTAAACCACCATTTTTAATAAAAAAATATTAATATAAAATGCCAAAAATACACGTGTATATAAACCCCAAAATAATATTTCTACATAAAATTTTATTAAAATTCGGACCGATTAAATTTTATTTTTTTACATATTAAAATTCGAGTTGGTTGAAATTTATTTTTCTACATATTAAAATTTGAGCCGATTAAAATTTTTATTCGAGTTGATTAAATTTTATTTTTGTTTACGTATTAAAATTCGAGCCTATTAAAATTTCTTTTTTAAATATTAAAATTTGAGTCGATTTGAGCTCTACTCAAGTTGTTAGAGCTGATTAAAATTCATTTTCGAGTGGATTTCAATTTATATTTTTTTACTTATTAAAATTCATGTTAATTAAAATTCAATTCATTAAAATTTGAGTCAATTAAAATTTTATATTTTTTTATGTATTAAAATTTGGGCTGATTATTTTCTCACTGAAGATATACTTATCTAAAGGAGGTGTGGATGAAGTTTTATCAAGTTGACCACAAGTCTCAAGTGAGATGTTTTGCTTTCCCTGCCCAACAACCATATATAAATATATATTTATAGAGAGAGAGAGAGAGGGAGAGAGAGAGAGATTTCTCTGGAGTTGTTGCAAAACACAAGAGAAAAAGAGGGTAAACCTGTTTGAGTCCGATAATGTTGTGGCCTTACATTACTTTATCCCAATCAAATCTCTCAGATTGTTTTCTCCCTTTCTTAATTAGTCTGAGTCTCTATTCGTTTGATCCCATGCTCGTTTTGCTTAGCAAAATCTTGCCCTTTTGTCTTCAGATCGATCCCGACAAAATCTTCTCATTTCCTCTCTCTACCTCAGACGAAAACTCACTTCCTCAGGAAAAATTAATTTGGGGAGGAAGAAGACAATGGAGGGAAAAACGAAAGAGAGGAGAGAGGAGAGAGGAGAGAGAGTTAATGACATAAGGAAAAAAGAAAAAAAGAAAAGGGAAATAGGAGAGGGAACTCATCGGTCAGGCTTCATTTTGATGGCAAAGCAAACATATGGTGGGATCCATCAAATGACATGGCATGTGCCATGTCATTTGGGTTGCTGATTTTGGGATTTGTTTGGGCTATATAGCATTGCTCGTCTATGAAAACAATACTCATAAAAAAAAAGGATAATTAAAATCTTTTGCAAAAAAAAAATGAGGTTAATTACAACCATGTACAGTAAACCCTGCTAATTTTTCATATTTTGAAAGGATTGTATGATAACGTTATCAATAATGTTATCAAAAATATATTTCCATTATAAGCAATTAAACTAATAGTAATAAATTTCAGGCTAAGTCGCATCAATTTTAAAAAATTATAGCAATTTCAAGCAATTATGAATTGTATAAGATTGAGAGTTATCGAAAAAATAAGCTCAATCACTAGCCGTAGGTTGTCGAAGTTACGGAAAAGGAACATGCACTCACTAGTTGTTGCACGTCTTGAATTCAAAAGGCCAAAATGGTTAGGGTCAGTTTGTGCAAATAATCAAAATAAAACTCAAAAAAATCCCAACAAAAAATACAATCCAATACAATTTAACGAGTTCTTCCCTTCACTTGTGTGTACATGAGTGGGCACTGTGCCCAATTTTTCATCAAGATTGTTAACATATTTTCACATTTCTTTGAGTGAAAAGTGGCTCGATTATTTTTTTGCAAAAGAGTTATTGGTCCAAGCTTATTAGAGTGGGTCTAATATTTTTGATTTTTGGTCATGAGGGTGGGCCTAATTCCAACTACCTAATAAAATATCATAAATATACAAAGGTAAAATTAATTTTTTTTCTTCAGGGTGGGCTTGTGCCCCCCTGGTCTCTATGTCCCTCCGCCGCTGGCTATACACACCTTATTAAAAAGTAAGTTCACTCATTTTATATACACCCCTTAATAACTAAGTCCACCCCCATTATGTAATCATCAATTCGTGACTAAATTCACCGCTTTAATGATTAAGTCCACCCATTAACATTTTAATATATCTTTCAACTTGTAAACATCACCCAAATCAAAAAAAAAATTAAAAAAATCTAGAATCATAAATTATTCTCATCTTCTTACGTTCTCACCTTATATATAAATGAGCTGTCTGCTAGCTGGCCATCAACAATTTTACTGGTTTAAAAGTTCATCTAAAACATCTTATTATTTCCTAGATTTTTTTTCTCATTTATCTAATTGTTCTAGTCCTTTTGAATCATGTATTTGATGTCCAGTAAAATACTAATATTATAAATAGAACTTGAATGTCGAATATCAAAATTAAGTGTACTATTATACAATGGTGCATCACAATGACGAGAAAAGAAAAAAATATTTAAAATGGAAGAAAAAAAAAAGTCATAAGTTCATTTCGAAAGCTAAAAAATACAAATGATATAAGTCAACCCAATTTAGTTTTAGAACCCTAATCAAGCCTCTCCGTTATCGCTTCGATTCCATAAGTTGTATCAAGTAAAGTAAACCCCCTGTATAAAATTTTAAACAAAAAATATAAATTAATAGTGACCCAAAATTTATGAAAACATAAAATTATTATGATTTTAAAAAAATACTTTGTTTTTAGGCTACATCGTCAGGAATATCTACAATTACAATTTCTTAATTGTTTCCTAACAAAGTTTTGAATCTTTCTATCCGCATCAAATATAGAGTAATCCACCCGTTAGTTAGTGTAACACCCCGCATTTTCTTTTATATATGTATATAGATATATAATAAATATTTGTTGTAAAAATGTGGATATGTGTAGTGATGTGTGTTTGAATTTGGTAGATTGGAAAAGTAAAGATTTAAAATGTTAGTGGAAATAATAGTTGAAATTTAGTTTTAATAAGTGAAAATATGAAATTTTAGGTCCCATAACTTGTATTAAATAGGTTTGGTGTAGAAATATGTGTTGGAGAGATTTGGGATGGATTTGGTTGGCTTAGGAATGGATTGGAAATGAAAAAAAAAAAAAAAAAAGGGATGAAACAGCTGTGAACAGTGCACGTGAACTGTGCATTGGCTGCAACTTCAAGCTCGATTTCGACCTTGATGCAGTCAATATCTCTCAAAACTCCAATCATGAAAGTTGTAGAACTCTTTCTTAGCGTTCCATATCATCTTGAATCATCTCAATCGGAGCTCGGATGAGAGAGTTATGCCCAGATAACGAAACGATGTCAAAACAGCCCATGAACAGTAAAATTCGGGGCAGCTGGGTTTAAAACCCCATTTACACTACATTTTCTCTCATTTCATACATTTCACTTTCAACCCACATCTCTTAGAGCCCTAGGAGAAGGTAAAGGGAAGAAGAAAAGGGAGAAAGAGAGTCTCTAAAGCTTGGGCTTTGGTTTGAAATTCTTGATTTCAAGGTAGAGGTTTTCTCTCACTCTTGTTTATTGAGGCTAGGGCTATATATATATATATATGTGTGTGTGTGTGTGTATATGTATCTTTTGACTTAAAATCCTAGATGTATGTTAGGAAACCTTTGATTCTTGATGTCTATGCAAATATTATCATGTTTTAAACAATGTTATGGTTGGGTAACTACTAAATCTCTTGTTTTTGCTCTCAATCCTAGTTTTTGAGAAATATGGATTTTCCTCTCTATATTCACTCAATCTTGGTTTTGAAAACTCTAGTGCTTGGTGTTGGGAATTAAAATGATATTGTGAATGATCTCGTATGTGTTTTCTTAAATTGCTCTATCGAAATATCACTTGTGAGAATTGTGGATTTGGGGAAATTGTGATAAATTGGGGGATTTGTGGAATTGTTTGTTATTTGAGAAAATTGTTGGTATGGTATTTCTTGTATGGTGTTTGGATGAACATGAGTGAGAGGTTCCTTGTAAGGATGCTTGAGAAACAAAACATTGAGGGTGAGAGGTTCCTTGTAAGGATGCTCATACCAAAGAAACAAGACCTTGAGGGTGAGAGGTTCCTTGTAAGGATGCTCATGCCAAAAAGGACAATATTATATCCGATGTGGGTTATTGGTTTACTTTTGGAAATTGTATGGCTCATGGTTGGTAATTGGTTTCACCTCTCCGTTTAACTTTATTGTTGTTCGTAAACTTGAGATCTGTTTAAAATGTCCAGGTTTTACTTCAAAAATTACATATGCTATTTGTAAAATGAGACCGACCGCTTTTCTATGTTTTTCTAAAACCTTGTTCAAGTTTGGGAGGAATGTTGCTACAGAGCCTAGTGCTCACCCCCTACAAACAACATATTTCAGGTCTTGTCTAGAGGAGGAGCTCGGAACTGACGAGTCGGGACATTGGAAAGCTCCCATAGAAGGGAACGTAGATCCCGAGGGAGATGCTTAGTGTTCTATTTTCTTTTGTGATAAACTAGGAAGTTCCTTTTAAGGCAATGTAAAGTCTAACATTTTTTTTATGTTTCCGCTGCCAAGTGTAGTTTAATTCTTTTGGGATGTAGATGTCATTGTTTGGCATATTCTTTTGGATAATGTTGTAAGTATTTTTATGAATCAATGGACCCGGTGTGGTCAATGTAGTATAATTGCACAGGTTGTGTTTTGGGTAGAGCTCCCCGAACAAAGGAGACTCTGCCCAAATTTTGTTAAATTAAGGACCCCCTGTTATTTATGGGTTTTTATTAGTTGCTCTCATGGTATAAATGGTTTTAGAATGTAATGCCGTCCAGGGTGATTTTTGGGGTGTTACAAAGTTGGTATCAGAGCTTAGGAATTAGGTCTTACATGGGAGCTGTAGGTTGTGAACTATCACTGGATTATTAGGTTAGGTTAAAAAAAAAACACTCTAGACTTGAAGTCATTTGAAGTGATATGTTGATAAGATAAGTGTGATGGGTTGTTTAGTTAGGTTATGAATTAATTATTCGTTCAAATTCATGGATTAGCTATATTAGAAGAATTGAAGAAAATTGTGATGGATATGTTTGTTCTATATCATGTCGTTATGGATGATTCTAGAAGAAGAATGGTAATTTGGTTTTGGTTAATGAATAATGCTAGACATAAATC
This sequence comes from Ilex aquifolium, assembly GCA_951799425.1. Lineage (NCBI taxonomy): Eukaryota > Viridiplantae > Streptophyta > Magnoliopsida > Aquifoliales > Aquifoliaceae > Ilex > Ilex aquifolium. The sequence goes on from OX637392.1 coordinate 31,865,973, forward strand.
TTTATGCAAGTGACATTATCAATATTGAAGATAGGTATGACATAGGATTTGTGACAAAAGACACCCAAACTCGAGTTAGACAAGCATAAAAGAACCAAGCAGTCCGGCAGACTACCTTTCACTAACTCGATCATAACTCTTTGTAGGAAAGTCCAAATGGTGCACCGTCATTTTTGTTGGAATCCTAACTCGTATATCTTCCCAACCATATAGGCCACATATGCTAGAAATACCTGAGTCAAATCAGTTTATTCTTTGAAATGGGTCAAAATCTGCGCTGTGGTATTCCTGGGATAGCCAAAATGTCGTGCTTTTCTTCTTAGACTTTGAAGGACTTATCCTTACACAAGCTTCCTCTCTATTTAGGCTTTGATTTAGAGACACCCCCATGTTAATTGAATTATTTTGATGGATAACGATATAAAATTTGATTACAAGTTGGTGTCTTGTCAACTCTAAGTATTCTTTTCTAATATTAGTATTGCTTATATTTTTGGAAGTCAAGGAGATGTTATAACCCAATTTGGATGTGTGGAGGTAAGGTTCACTTAGATGTTTTTAAGATGAGCAAGTGTGAGTTTTGGATGAAGGAAGTGAAGTTCCTTGGCCATGTTGTGTCCGAGCAAAGAGTAGCGGTTAATCCCGCAAAGATTGAGGTCGTGATGAAATGGGAACCACCGAAGAACGTAACGGAAGTACGGAGTTTCTTGGGGTTAGCCGGTTATTATCGTAGATTTGTGGAAGGGTTCTCCAAGCTTGCGATGCCGATGACTCGCCTTACAAAGAAGGGGGAGAAATTTTTGTGGACTCAAGCGTGTGAACTAGCTTTCCGCACCTTGAAGGAGAAGTTGACGACGGCACCTATCCTCATTATTCTGAGCAGTGGGGAAGGCTATGATGTCTACACCGATGCTTCACTACAAGGCTTGGGATGCGTTCTAAGGCAAGGAGGGCTAAATGCTTTGAACAAGATTTGAGGCCTTCCATCCGCGAGAAGCTGGTTACACTCTAAATTCGAGAATACAAGATCTCGTGAACGTGGACGTGGACGTGTATGTGGACGTGGACGTGGACGCGGTTGAATAAAGACTTCAGACAATTGGAGAAGATGGAATTACTCAGACGAGAGCAAGCATGGACCCGCGCAAATGCTTTGCATGCAGAGAGAATGGACACTTCAAACATAGATACCCCTCGTTTCCCCCAATGACCAAGCAAGCAACCGAGCGAGTACCAGCAAACAAGCCACCTCTACAAAGGCCAGCACAGCAGAGACCTCAGATAACTCGAGGAGCGGGAGGCGTACCAGAGAGAATAGGCACGGATGCACGCTGATGTTTTGCCTATGGAGGTGCTGGGCACTTCATAGATAATTGTACATTGCTTTCTATCAAGACCAACCAAGCAACTGGGCGAGTGAATGCAAACAGGCCACCGCTATGACCGCCACTACCACCACAGAGATCGTTACAAACTCAAGCCCCCGGCGGCGCCAATCAAGGAAGGGTTTTTGCTTTGACTCAACCGGAGGAAGATGCCTCCAACGCCGTGGTGGAAGGTATTGCTCTTCTCTACAATTTTTGGGCCCGAATTATATTGGATTCCTATGCGACTTATTCTTTTCTACGTACTGCGTACGCTGTGGAATTGGGATTGGGTTTCGAGGAAATAGAACTTACTGTATATGTTAACTTGCCTACGAGAAAATAAGGGGATACTAGTAGGGTTTATTTATATGTAATCTTTGACTCTAATTTATATCTACTTGCTAGAGAATCATCATGTCTTGCCATTCTGGATAATACTACCTTGTTCCAAAATATATTATGGTTGGGTAAACCCTAAATCTTTTCTTATGCCTTCAAACCATAGTTTACAAAGGAGATGTGTTTTTCTCTTGATTTCTCCTTTGCTCTTGATTCCCGAACTTAAATATTATTTGTTCTAAGCTGTGTTATGGGTGGGTGACCACCAAATCCTTTTGGTATGCCCTTGAAATCCTAGTTTTCAAGGGAGAGGTGTTTTCTCTTTATCTTGCCTTTGTCATTGATTTCAAACCTTGATAGTCATTTGTTATCAATTCCAATATATGATTGTTACTTTATCTCTAATTCCAAGCTTGATATCCAATAAGGATGCTCATGCCAAAAAGGACAATATTATATCCGAGGTGGGTTATTGGTTTACTTTTGGAAATTGTATGACTCATGGTTGGTAATTGGTTTCACCTCTCCGTTTAACTTTATTGTTGTTCGTAAACTTGAGATCTGTTTAAAATGTCCAGGTTTTACTTCAAAAATTACATATGCTATTTGTAAAATGAGACCGACCGCTTTTCTATGTTTTTCTAAAACCTTGTTCAAGTTTGGGAGGAATGTTGCTACAGAGCCTAGTGCTCACCCCCTACAAACAACATATTTCAGGTCTTGTCTAGAGGAGGAGCTCGGAACTGACGAGTCGGGACATTGGAAAGCTCCCATAGAAGGGAACGTAGATCCCGAGGGAGATGCTTAGTGTTCTATTTTCTTTTGTGATAAACTAGGAAGTTCCTTTTGAGGCAATGTAAAGTCTAACATTTTTTTTATGTTTCCGCTGCCAAGTGTAGTTTAATTCTTTTGGGATGTAGATGTCATTGTTTGGCATATTCTTTTGGATAATGTTGTAAGTATTTTTATGAATCAATGGACCCGGTGTGGTCAATGTAGTATAATTGCACAGGTTGTGTTTTGGGTAGAGCTCCCCGAACAAAGGAGACTCTGCCCAAATTTTGTTAAATTAAGGACCCCCTGTTATTTATGGGTTTTTATTAGTTGCTCTCATGGTATAAATGGTTTTAGAATGTAATGCCGTCCAGGGTGGTTTTTGGGGCGTTACAGTTAGTTCATAATGATATTTGTGCCACATAGTTGACACGGGAGGTAAGGGAGAATCTAGAGTGAACTCAAGATTGACAAAGTAACTTGAGTTGATGTAACGACATCCGAGAATCCGATGACTTGGTTTGTAAGGTGCTTGCTGACGAACATGAAGAAATGTGAGACATTGGTGGCATAATATGTGGAGTATAACAATGTTATAACATGATGCAATCATGTGCCCCATATTTGGTATTGTCATCCTGTGTTCTAAGCCAACATTATTATCTCAACAATGAACGGATTCCTCTAATTCAGCCACACGCACTTCACCACCCAATACTTGAAAGTAGTTAATGTTAAATGTCTTCAACTTATTTAACAAGTCTCTCCTCACTTGCTTCCAACCATCATCCCATATCTCCAAGAATTCAACAACCAGCCGAAACCCACAATGTCCATCTCCTAGGGCATCAATGACAATAGCAATAAAATGAGTTGTTGCGTCTGGGAATTATGTTACATACCTCATTGTATTGGAATTTCTGGTCCGATGCAAAGTCAACTTTGGTTTTATGGGTTTCTAATCGGAGTGCACTAGAGGCCCTTGTACAGATTGTTGTGAAGGCATGTTAATGACTAGCTTTGTTTGACTTTCCTCAAATGATGCAACATACTTAAATCCAGATGGATTGCACTTAGTTAATTCTTTTGGTATCACTATGCTCTTCTTCACCCTCTTTTTCTTCTTCCTACCTCTTAGATTCCCTTTTGTTACCGACTCAAGGAGGGAAGTTGCACTAGGATCAGTCAATCTTATCAAGTGCAACTATGGAGACAATGCTAATGAGTTCTTTGTACAACAGAGCTCTAAATCGATGTGGAGTCCTTGTCAGACTATCATCAAATGATGATTTGATCTCTGTAATTTGTAGTTCTATCAATAGATGAATGGCATTTAAGGAGTTAACAAAGCCTTGGACTGATGAATTCAGGTGCTTCTTCAACTTGGCATGACTACTCTCAGCCCGGTTAGTTGAAGTGATTCCCAAATGGAAGTATTGATCAATCCATGTTGAAAAAAAACTGATTTTTATGATTTATAAGCCATGTTTCTCGAAGATAATTCAATGCAATTGGATAATCGAATTTAATCTCCATTTGTTGCATATTTTTCTTGTATTCCTCTTCTGTCAATGCTTGCATGACATCATACCATGATACGTTGAATTTATTCCACGTCTTCTTCTTCGAAAATGAATTTATACAATTTTTTAGGACATTCTTCTCTATATGAACATGACATAATAAAGTGGTTGCATTTGTAAAGACATCCTTAATTGCATTCATGAGGGCAAAGTCAAGATTAGTCACAAGTACCCCAGGCAGCGACATATCCCCAAAAATAGATCTAAACCACTCAAGTGCCCAACAATAATTTTCTTCTTTTTTTGATTCCATATAAATGAATGCAGCCACAAAATTTTTTCCCGTAGAATTCACACCGATAGTCTTCAATAGTGGTAGTCGGTACTTATTTGTTTTATACGTGCAATTCATCATAAAAACAAAAAGGAAAGCCTTTGTGAGTTGGATTGATGTTGGTTGTGCCCAAAAGAGATCTTTCACTATCTTAGTCACTGTTCACTATGATGACGCTCCACATAACCATACTCATGAATTCTTTTAAACAACTATTGCATGTGTGTACATCCGGCCATTTCAGTTATTCTCAATTTCAATTGAGCATTGTAAATGGTTTTTAGCGTTGAAGCATTGCTTATATCCCTCTTCTTTGGATGACATAATGTCATGTGGACGAACACCGCTCTTCTACATTCCCTCTAAAATGTCAAGTTCATCATTCGCCAATCTGCCAACGTATGAGTGACCCATTAAATTTCTTATCAATTTGTGGTTATGAATCCCATTCATCACTTTTAACCCCCACTGTACATCTCCATGTCTTAATTGTGCTGCCTTCAATTTAAACGGGCATCCACATTTTTTTGTTGCAGTGCTTCGTCTTTTTTTCAACATCTTTTTGTTGCTTATGTATTTTAATATCATATTGTCCACCCCTCTAATAGCGTAGAATCACATGAGGGAGCCTTCTCGGATCAGAGACATCAGACCTTGCTACTACCACTACCACTCCATTTTCACCCATTCCAACAGTTCATCTTGACTTTTAAATGCCTACAAGGTCACAAACTTAAAAACACATAAGCCATATATTGGAATGAAGCTTAATCAAATGAATAACTAAGTCATAAGTTCCAAAATTAAAAATTACCTCGGATATTTCAAAAACCTCAGTGGTATCTACCTCAATTGCTTCTATACTTGTTGGTGAAACATAGTCCTATATAACCATAAAAATTGTAAAGTTTAGTAGTCTACCTACTTTGATACTACAAGCTCGTGCACACGTGTGTTGCACGTGTACTATTTTGTGTTATAATTATTGTTTATGTCACTCATGTTAAATATCACAAATTTGACTAACCAAACTCAAAGAAACATTTGGACATACAAAATTACTTTTTCATCAACATAAAAAATTTTGTTCTACCACTATTTGTTGCACCCAGAATTGTTTCTAAACCACTTAAGGGATTAACACGGTTAGTGTTCATGAATAAAGAATTATAACTGTGACATTGTATGTTAAGGTGCTAGCATATGAGCCGTAATGGGCAACAAGCATTTAAAATTTTATTTTTAGTCTAATAGTTTATGTTTGAGAAGGCTACTGGTTTTGTTTTAAAAACCAGAAATAGTTCTTTTTATATTCTAATTGTAAGAAAATGTTCTTTCACAACATGAAAAATTGCTGTATTATGAATTCCATTCATAGTAATAGTAGCCACATATGTATACTTCCCATGAAGGTGAATTACTTTACTTGACCCTTGGCATCTTTTAGAATTCTTAAAGTAATTTAGACAATAGTCAACTTATATTTTTCTCTGTTTTTATATTCTTTTTTTCCTAAACCACCAACAATCTTGCACATGACTTAATCAATTATAGTTGACAAATCTTGTAGGATCAATTATATCCATATGGGTTTTTATTCAAGAATCAAAAAACATCGAGAACTTCTATATCGTTATGATTAACAAAAACAAGATGTAAAATTATGCATCATTTTTTTTTTTGATATTAAATTATGCATCATTTGACCCACTTAATGTTTGGCATATATTGGCTATTGTCAGCTATGTGATCAAGTTATATTATATTGGCCTTTTGGCTTTTGATGATTTTTTAGGCTCTAGATTTAGGTAAGTGAATAGCCCACAGTCTATGTGACATAAATACCATGGATGTTAAAAGTAATAAAATAAATATTTTGACATAGTAAATTAACATAATATGCTAACGTAATAATACCTTAGTTGATATGTTCATGCTAAAAAAGTAATACCACTAAATCATGACATCTAATACATTGTGCCTTAATATGCAATGCCAATTTATCGTTACTCTAAAACGGAGTGGATTTTAGAGCATTTTTTTGTAGTATTCCTTTGTTACATCTCAGGCTTGTTATATAGGAACAAGGTAGTCATTTCAAGGGCCAGCCAGAATCACTCGTAGCCTTTGAGTACCTGCACTTTGATGCCTCCGGACAAAATCAATTTATGGTTTTGAGAAAAGAAAAAAAGGAATTTGAAAAATTGATGCCGAATAGAATATAATGATTAAGGAATACTCTTCAAACTTATAACAGTAAAAATTGTTAGCCACCTCATTATTTTAGCAGATAGATGAACATTTGACCAATACATTATCTATGAGTCCCTATCATGGAAAAGAATAAAGAACTAAATTGTAATTCAAAATGATCCTTAAAATAAACAATAAAGACTGTGTGTGTCTGTGTCTGTGTCTAAGTATGTGCATGGAAGAAAAGAAAACTTACATGATCATAGTTCATCTTCTTTGTCACCTTCCAAGGACTAACGATTTTCTCCTTGCAACTAAATAAAAAAATTTCTTGCTATGCATTTGAGAGATAACCATGGAAAAAATGTGAACTTTGTTGTTAAAATAGTGTGTGCAAGCAAAAGAGGAGAGAGTGGTGACAACATATTAAACCACCTATAGTTGAGAGTAAGCTACAAAGAGAGGAACTGCAAGATCAAAAGCATAAAAAGTTATGCATGATAATTATAGTCTCATGTAAGTAAAATCAAAAATGAAACTTCTATCACTCGAGTCGATTATGTGGAACTAAACTTTAAACTTGGAGCAATATTGCTGAAGCTTTGATTGTATACCTGAATCTCTAAAGTTTCCCAAACCACCTTCCAGCAAGCGGGCATATTATTTGCAAGCTTTTCCCATTTGACTAAGCCAGAAAGGTTTTATTGTCATTTATAAGGAGGAGAAGTGCTTATACCAATTGTCTTTTTAAAATCTACTAGAATTGTAAGAAATTGAGGAGACGCACACATAAAAGTTCACAACTGACATTGAAGATAAAAAATACCAATATATTTAATGCATAGCGTATAATTATATTTAATGTATATTCAATTGGGATAACAAAGAGTCTCTTGAGTTAGTTAAGGACAAAGTAATTTCTTGATTCACACTTTTCTCTACGTGGGATGTTGAATGTATGTAGAATTTATTGAATATATGTAAAAGCAGCCTAACAGTCCTCAATAATAATAACAGTCACATTTGCGACTAATAGAAATGTTACTAATAATAAAACTCTGAAAAGAAAACAAAAACAGAAATTTAGGTTTACACACAGCAGAAAAAAATGCAAAGTATACTAATACAAATAATTGTAATTGAATTCTTGTAATTAAACAAATTTAAAGGGAGAATAATGGCTTAAGGAGTACCAACTAAACTCTTGCTCAATTTTGTAACTTAATTTTAAGAAATTTATAGAGAAGAGAATGGTTTAAACAGGGAGAGAGAGAGGGGGACAGTGAAAATAGGGTGAGTGTTTGATTGTTTTTAACTGGCTGCTAATTGTCCAGGAGGGAGAGAGTGAGAGAGAAAATTGTTGTAACGACAGGAGAGTGGAAGATTTTCAAGTTTAATATGTCATTAATTTTAAGGGATAAGAAGGTAATACTTTCATTGTTGGAGGGTATAGTTAGAGAAAAAATGGTTTTCAAGTATGCTGACATTTTAAAGTAGTAAGATAGTCATAATACTATAAAAGGTTACATGCATGAACGATACGATTTTGTAGTATAATGTTAGAAATATATTTTATACTTGAGGGTGAATTATGTAAAATCTAAAAAAAAAAAGCACTCAAAATAATTCACACACATGAAATCCATCAAAGGCCAAAAGAAAATAAGAAAGAAAAATCAAGAAAGTACGAAATCAAGAAAATAAAAAAGAAGTCATCGTATGAAAAAAAATAATGAAAGAAGACAATTAGTTTAAATGCATAAATATATTTACAAAACAAGACTACTGCAAAAAAACAAAACAAGAGAAAAAAAAAAGAAATAAGAAAAATCGAAACAAGAGAAAAAAAGAACAAGCTAAGACGAAAACAAGAAAAAAAAGAAGAAGAAGAAACCACGAAAATTGAAACAAGAAAAAAAAAGGAAAAAGTAAAGACAAAAATATGAAACAAGAAAAAGAAAGAAAGAAGCAAACCGAAACAAGAGAAAAAAAACAAATCAAAGACGAAAAAGAACATGCAAAGGCACAAAGAACAAGTAGAGACTCAAGACGCAAAACCAAGCAAGAAAACAAATAACAAGCACAAACACCTAAACAAGATAAAAAAGAACAAATAAAGAAAAAACAAAAAAACAAACTAACTTAATAATTATTGCAAAATTGAAACAAGAAAAAAATTGAAATAATACAATTAGTGATCGAAAGAGATACCAAAACACTAATCTAAAAGCATACATATATATGACACGCACATATAAATTCTAATTATTAAACTTGACAGAGATATAAAAAACACCAAAAATAATGAAAATACATACAATACATACGAAATAAAACATAGAATTAAATCGAGAAGTAATACTAACCTGTATCTCACTGAAAAAATTCATATTGAAAAAGTATTTTTGTTGGTGGATAATAAGAGATAGTGAATGAAACTCTAATTGTGAGAAAAATATAACTTGAGTTTACTTATTAAAGGGGGTCTATATAGCATGTGGTGGACTTAGATACTAATGGGGTAGGTATAGAAGGGGTGAGTTTTGTAGTTTGATAATAAGAAATTAAATGGAGTGGGAATAGCCCCACCCTATTGAAAGGCCTGCATCATTTGATTCTTTCTTTTTGAAATTTATGTGGGCCCCATCCACTCCTTTTTCGTTTTATTTTAAATAATAATGATATGTGCACCACCTTTATGCATTATCTTATCTACACTATATTATATGGCATGATTTCAACTTTTAAATATTCAATGAATTTAACGGGATCTACTAATATAATGATTCAAATTAAGGTTGTGCAGAAAGGTGGTGTATGTAGTATTGTTGAATTTTTAAAGATACATTTACGCACCACCTTATCTACACCACTTGATATGGCAAGATCTCAACTTTTAAATATTCAATGAATTCAACGGGATCCACTAATCTAATGATTCAAATTAAGGTGGTGCAAAAAGGTGGTGTGTGTAGAATTGTTATTTTTTAAAATTTTAATAATTAATTATTATTATAAGTTTCATATGTCATTATTACAACTAGGCCCAGATGAATCACAAGTTAAAAAGAAGAGCACCAAATAACAGATTCACGAATAAATCTGTTTTATACAACGTTACATATCCAAAACTAATTACACGATTGTTTTACAAAAATGTAATCTAAAGCCACAATTCGACTTTCTTCATCAACGAGAGCCCAAGTGAGAGCCATCCATCGGCGCTTGTCCCACACTTGAAATGTTGTCCCCATAAAGGGTGAGCCACGCTTAATAGGATATCTGCTAACCTAGATGCATATGAATTGCTCACATGCAATTCAACAATCAATCAAGCATTCATCCAAAAACATACAACTTCCAGAATGAATATCATAATTCCATATCATGTTATGAGGTGAGACTCACACATGCAACGCAACCCGAGCTTTCACTGGCTCCTATAACACATGCAATGCCATGCGTATGAATTTGGACATTCCAAGCTCCCGCCATTGATGTTACACATCCAATGACCATTTATAACTCCGGGGTCTTTCTTAGGGTGGGTATTTATGAACTTCCACCAATGGACACCCAACCGACACGGCATTTATGGACTTCCACCAACGGCTTCGCATACGCCGACACATTTTATGGACTCAATACTAATGGAGTGCATATCCAAATCACCGGGTCTTTCACCCGATGGATAATCTAGCCCTTCTTGCTAACCCCAACCCTATATTCAATGCAAACTTGTGCGACTCAGTCGAACATTGGTCCAACTTTCCCGAGCGCACGCATCATCCACAAAAAATGGTGTTTGGTCAAAACAATGCACACACTCACACCCATGTCACATGCCCATTAATGTGATGTTTTCCATGCATATGTAATGTAATGAACAATTGCATTTCATATCATTATGCAACCCAGATTTTAATTACAATTACAACATCATGTTCAACATGTCATGATCACAATATGAACAACATTTCATCTCAAACAACATTCTCAATTGTCAATTATATCATAAGCATGTAAATACAATCCATATTCTCACCAAGCATGTTATAATATCTTCAATAAAACAACCATGCTAAATCAACCTAGGCATTTTATCAAACACCCAAAAGGCACAAAATCATATAAACATATAATCATGCCCAATTTATCACATTCTCATGAAATCACCCAATGAACAATTCTCAACAAACCCAATTCATACAAAATTGGTTTTATTCATTCTCATACCATTTCTCATACTCTAGTTACACTAGAAATACATTTAGACAAGAGATTTCATCTCAAGTCATGCTTCCCATTTTATACGAAACTCTAGGTTGAAAATAAACCTAACTAGGAAAAGAACCCAACCTCTTGAAGAGTAATATGAGTGGTAGAAACTCCAAGAAACCCAAATCAAGCTGGAATCCTTGATTTCCAAAAATTTCATTCTTGAGACTTCATCAAAATACGCGCTTTTTGGTACGGAGGCGTAGCTCTCGTCACGTAGAACAACTTTTGTTCTTTGCCCGAAGGATTTCCACGAACAGTTACCCTAGATCGTAGAGAGAAGCTTGAAACCCACTAGATTTTCCCTTTCTTCTTCTCTATCTCTATCTATCCGTGAAGGTAAATGAGGAGAAATTTTAATTTTTCTCCCCTATTTATACTCCAAAATACTTGGTTCTCACCAAGCCACACGCTTCTTCTTTTTCTAATCCGATTTTATCCCGAACAATTAAACTTCATCTTGTCTTAAGTTCAATATATTTTATCTGAACTAACTTTAAATTATTTTTTGTATTTCGAAATTAAAACCCAATCACATTTATTTTAGCCACACAACGCCTGATCGCATCATAAAACGCGAAAAATTTGATTGTCTCATAATTCAACGAAAATTGACTAGGTAACTAGATTTCGAGAGACGAATCCAACAGTGAGGTCCGTTTATTTATTCAAGTTCCAAAAAATTCGAGTTTTCAACCCTTACCTTAGTCGTTAATTATATTTTTGCCCTATTTTTTAAAAAAATTCAAAATTTCTCAAGTTTTACATTCTTCCCCCCTTAAAAGAAATTTTGTCCCTGAAATTTACACACACATGCACATCAACCACATGCATATGCAACAGTCATATAACATTTTATGACCACAAGAATGTACTTCCATCCTCGAGCAAAAACGGATAATGTAAACCCCCACACTCTTATCTTTATATAGCAAGTAATTATTTTTGAAATGCTAATATAGGTGATGAGGTATGCATGAACCCTATAGATTATAATAGTAGGAATAAATACTAAGGAGACAAATTGACTGTGAAACTTAATTTTTGGAGGTGTTTAAGGTTGATAAGGGTAACTAAGTAAAAATATTAATTTTTTTTAGGTCAAAAATAATATTATCATTGAACCTGGAAGATCCGAAAAAGTTGGAATAGCTGTTTAGCACATATAGCGGTTTGGAGGAATAAAATAGTAATTTTAGTGTTTCGAGTGTAAATTTACTTTAGTTTTGAGATAAATCATAAAACTAAATGTTTTTAGGTTAAAATAACAGTAAAAATGAATCCAGAACGTCGAAAAACCTTAGGATAGTCATATGGATCAAATTTGGAATGTGTAGTGGCAAAACCGTAATTTTGGAGAAAACCCAAATCAGCCCATGAACAGTAAAAATCGGGACTCCTGGGTTAAACCCAGATTTCAGCCCCTTTTCTTCCATTTTTTCTCACATCTCTCACCCAAAACTCCTTCACCCATCTTAGAACTAGGGAGAGAAAGAAAGAATAAGAGGGAAGAAGGGTTCTAGGGCTTGGGCTTGACTTGAGAAGCTTGGAGATTAAGCTTGAAATTTTGATTTCTAGGTAGGGGTTTCTTCTACTCTTGTTAATTGATGCTAGGGCTTATATATATACATGTTTTGACTCTAAATCTTATATATATGTATTGAAATCCTTGTTTCTTGATGTTCTTGCAAATCTTCCCATGTTTTGATTGAAGTTATGGATTGATAGCCATGAAAATTCATGTTTTTGATGTCAAAACCTAGTTTTTGAGAAAGATGGGTTTTTATTCTTGATATTATTTTGTTCTTGATTCAAAAACCTTAGTGCTTTATTTGGAACAATAAAAGTATATCTTTTGATGATCTCTTGCTTATTTTTCTTGAAATGTTATATTGGAAAAATACCTATGAAATTGGGGGTTTTTGATTTACTTGTGATTTGAGAAATTGGTTGGTGTTGTATCTCTTGTGGATGTTTGGATGACCATGGGTGACCGTTGACCAAGTATCGTAGAGTGGGTTAGACGCATTTCTTACTCCGTGAGGGTTTGAATTTTTCCTACCACTCGTAGTGGGGTTGGTGCCTTGTGAGGACCAAACCACTATTCACTCACGTGGTACCGAGGATGAGGGTTAGTATACTATTCCTGGGTTGGATTCGTCACTGCCAATGTATTGGTATACACCCTTCCTAAAGTTGGATATCCTTTCGAGGATTGGGTGTGTGTGTGTGTGGGCCAGGATATTCTCGATGTGTTTATTCATGCGATGTCATACATCATACCTTAGATACAAGTTGTAGTTTGATATACAGTTTTGGGAAATGATACATTGTGGGCTATTGTTTATTGTGAAAATGGTTGGTTATGGTTTATTGTGGACATGGTTATTGTGGAAATGGTAACTCGTTGGAATTGTTATTTTTTTTTTGAAATTGGTTTTACTTTTCATTTAATCATTGCTATTGTGTAAACTTGAGATCCATTGAAATGTCTATGTTTTCCTTCAAAAGCTATATATGATATTTGTAAAATGAGACCGACTATTTTATATGCTTTCGAAACCTTGTTCGAGTTTGGGAGGATTTTCCTACAGGGCTTAGTGCTCACCCCCCTACAAACAATATCTTTTTCAGATTATGGTCTAGAGGAGGAGCTCGGAGTTGATGAGCCGGTACATTGGGAAGCTCCAATAGATGGGAACGTGAATCCCGAGGTGGACGTTTAGAGCTATATTCCCTTATGTTCTAGACTAGGAAATTTATTTTGAGACAATGTGAAGTCTAATATTTCATTATTCCGCTGCAAGATAATAGTTGACTTGTTTTTGGATGTAATTGCCATAGTTGGGCATATCATTTTGGGTAATGTTGTATATATTGTGGATGATGCATGAAATTCACTTTTGTTATGAAGTCAATTTAGTTGCTCTCATGATGTGAATAGTTTTAGATAGTAATGTCGTTCAAGGGGGATTTTTGGGTGTTACAAATCGAACTCATATGACTGTTTTAATGTAAAAGAAAAATTGCATGTGGTTATATGAGTATGGATAAATGGACCCGGTGTGGTCAATGTAGTATAATTGCACAGGTTGTGTTTTGGGTAGAGCTCCCCGTACAAAGGAGACTCTGCTCGAATTTTGTTACATTAAGGACCCCCGATTTTTGGGGCGTTACAGATAACTAGCACGTATAGTGTTATCACGCTCCCATGTCGCCTCCTCCATACCATGGTGCTGCCACAGCACCTTCACCAGCCTCACGGTCTTGCCTCGCAAAACCTATTCTCAGCCATCCATGATGCACACCGGTCCCTCGTCTAAGGTCCCATCCATATCAACAACTAGCTCACCCCAATCCATTACATGTATAGGATATGAAGTGTACTTTTGGAGCATGGAGACATGGAACACTGCGTGAACACCTGATAAATTTGGCGGTAATGTCAACAAGTAAGAGACTGTGCCAACCCTTTCGAGTACCTTGAAGGGCCCGATATACCTCGACAACAACTTCCCTTGCTTCCCGTACCTGATCTGTGATGCCCATAAAACCGAGGGTCCTTTATCAACCGTTGATCACCCATCAACCCGCAAAAAATACCCGTGAATGCCGCATAACCTGACACCACGATACAACATTCCCTTCACTGGGATCATAAACAACACGACATTTGGACAGAGTCTCCCTTGCACCAGGAACTCCCAAACGCATAACCTGTGTGCATTTCACTCCTATGACCCATCCGAGGTCCAATATACGATAATTCATACCCAATTATTGTCCATTTACATCATTTAAATAAAAAGATTTAAAGCCCAGAAGCATAGCAAAAACAATTTTTTTTTTTTTTTGCTTTTTAAAAAGGTTCATTCGAACGTGGACTGGCGTTCGAATGAAGGTTGCTCCCAGTACTTTGGATCTCAGCCGAGATGCAAAAATACTGTAAGCACCTTACGTTCGCATGTGAAAATGGAGTTCGAACGTGAAAGTGGCGTTCGAACGTGGAATAGCGTTCGAACTAAGGTTGCTCCCAGTACTTGGGTTCTCTGCAGAGCCTTAAGTACTGTAAGCTTCCTACATTTGAATGTGTAATGGTGTTTGAACGCCAACAAAAAATATATCTGTGGTTTTTGCTTGAAAACCTACAATTCGTTTTTTTTTTTTTCAATTCAATCCATTCCAAACTTACACAACATCATACCAAACTCATATAACATGTAATTTTGCATTAGACATAGTTAATACATGTTCGATTACAATCCATTTCATACATTTACTTGCCCAAAACGAATTTACATGAAGTTTTAAAAAAGTCATAATTTAAAAGCCACATGTCAGCTTTTCTTCATTGTTGAGGGCCCAAATGAGAGCCTTCCAGCGGTGTAAATCCCGCACCTGAAATATTTTTTCATAAAGGGCGAGCCATGCTTAATAGGGTATCTCCTAAAGATACTACTCCCCAACCTAGATGCATATGAAATGTTCACATGCACAATTCAACAAACAACAAATATTCCAAGCAAGAATATGCAATTCAATGTTGGAAATCACATGCCATGCCATGAACTGAGATGAGACTCACTCATGCATTTCAACCCGAGCTTTTACCGGCTCCCTCAACACATTTAATGTCATGCGTATGAAGTCGGGCATTCCAAGCCCCCGCCATTGATGTTACACATAGAATGACTATTTTATAAAACAAAATCATGTGTCTTTGTTGGGTAGCGGAGTTTTGGTGTCTCACCGATGGTTCCGCACACCGATACACTTTTTTGGACTTGCAACGACGGAAGTGTATAAATCAGTGACCGGGTCTTGCACCCAAGGGAGTATCTAACTCTTTTTGCTATACCCGACACCAATTTTTCTTTTTCATGCAACCGTGTGACTCTGTTGAACCTTAGTCCAACTATACCGAGCCCACTTATCAACCACCAAGAGTGATGTTTAATTCAAAGACATGCACACACACCCCACTCATGCCTAATGCCCATGAATGTGATGCATCCGTGCATATGCAATGTAATGAAAAATTATAATATCAATATCATATCCATATGTAATGAATGCCATATGAACTATTTCTACCACATTTCAACACATTCGATGGCTAATTATATCCAAAGCATATAATTGTCCATAAATCATCACAATGCCAATATGTCATAAGCATATATCAACACTTACATTCAACAACAATTTTTCCAAGCATGTTATACATAATCTATGCAATAACACACTTAATTCCACATAGGCATGATATAAACACATAGCATACCCACATAACATCATTTTCCAAAAAATTACAAGCTAGCAATTTCTATACACCAATTCAAGCTAGAATTGATTTCTACCCATTTTCAATACCCATTCATCAAATTAACCACAATAGGCAAGTGTTATACATCTCTAACAACCTACCCATTTCACGTCACAACTCTAGGTTGGAAATAAACCTAATTAGGGAGAAAATCCTGCCTCTTGAAACGTAAAACCACTTGGTAGAAGCCTTCAAGAATCCCAATCAAGCCCTAAACCCTTGATTTCTCCAATCTCATTTTTGGAATTTCAGTGAAACCCGTCCTCTTTGGTATGGTTTTGTAGCCCTCGATGAGTAGAAAAATTTTGATTCTTAGCTCGTGTTGATTCGAGCAACGTGGAGGCGTCGATTGTAGAGGGAAGGTAGAGCTCTCCTCTTTTTTCCTCTCTTCCTCTCTCCAACGAAATCAGCTGAGTTGTGGGGAAGAAAATCTGATTTTCTTCCCCTTTTTATACTCCCCAAATACTTGGCCCTCGTTGCGCCACACGTTCTCTTTTCCCGGGTCCGATTTTGTCCCGAAACGATTAAATTTTGCCCCGGTTCAAGTTCAAAATATTTTTGTATGAATTTCCTTTAAATTATTTTCTAAATTTCCAAATTTAATTCTATATCCCGTTTTTAGGTCACACGAGACCCGATTACCTCGTAGAATGCGAAAAATCTTACTGTCTCGAAATTTGACAAAATTTGTCTGAGTAACTAGATTTCGCGAGACGAATCAAACGGTGAGGTCCGTTTCGTCATCCGAGCTCTAGAAAAATTCAGGTTTTCATCCCGTACCATAATGACAAATTACCGTTTTATTATTTTTCATAAAAATTCAAATTTATCCGGGTTTTACATTCTTCCCCCCTTAAAAGAATTTTATCCCCGAAATTCACACACTCATGCACACTCTACCGCATGCATATGCAACAAGTAGTATACTACTTATGGCTACAAGAATGTACCTCCATCCTCGAATAAGAACGAATAACTGGTACGTATAGTGTCCTCACGCTCCTATGTTGCCTCCTCGACACCTCGGTGCTGCCATATCACCTTGACCAGCCTCACGGTCTTGCCCCGCAAAACCTATGCTCAGCTATCCATGATACGCACCGGTCCCTCCTCGAAGGTCCTATCCGCATCAACTATCAGCTCGCCCCAATCCACCACATGTGTCGGATCTGGGGTGTACTTCTGGAGCATGGAGACATGGAACACCGCGTGAACACCCGATAAATTTGGCGGTAACGCCAATCAGTAAGCAATTGAACCAAACCTCTCTAGTACTTTGAAGGGCCCAATAAACCTCGGCAACAACTTTTCCTGCTTCTCGAACCTGACCACTCCTCTCTTGGGCATCACCTTCAAGAAGACATGATCACCAACCCCAAACTCTAGAGGTCACCGCCGTCTATCGGCTCTGAGCTGTGAGAAGATACTATAGATACGGGCACCCCATGCAACCGGACTATCTCCAGTATATAAAGTCTGTAGAACTCCTCCAGTGTGAAGGTCATCTACACTGCCGAAAAGTGTGCCGACTTCGTAAGCCGGTCCACTATCACCCACACCGCATCATGCCCTCGCGATGTCCGTGGCAAGTGGGTCACAAAGTCCATCGTGACGTGCTCCCACTTCCACTCAGCCACCTCCAAAGGCTGGAGCAACCCTGCTGGTCTCTGGTGCTTAGTCTTGACTTGCTAACACGTGAGACATCGACTAACGAAATCTCCGACGTGCCTCTTCATCCCACTCCAATAGTATTGGCGAAGAAGATCATGGTACATATTAGTGCCACCTGGATGTACAGCAAAATGAGAGTAATGAAATTCCCTGAGGATCTCCTCTCTCAAATTCGCAGACTGGGAAACCACAACCCTTCCCCTAAATTGAAGACTACCATCCGCGTGAATGGCCTAACCCTCGTCACCTGTACCTGCCTATACTCAATCCCTGATGAACAGTATCTCCGTATCCTTCCCCTAGGACTTGATCACCCTGCTCAGTAGGGAAGACGTAGCCACCAAACTCCCCAAAGTGCCCTGAGCCTGTCCCTTGTAGTATAGTCCGAACTATCCCATAGTCTCGAGCATCTACCACTCCCGGGAAGCCACACTAGCCAAGACTCCCCGTGACTTCCAGCTGAGTGCATCAGCCACTACGTTTGCCTTACCGTGATGGTAATGCAAAGTGAAGTCATAATCCTCTAAGTATTCCATCGACCTGTGCTGCCTCATATTGAGGTCCGCTGAGTGAAGATGTACTTCAGACTTTTATGGTCTGAAAACACCTTGAACTGTCACCATACAAATAGTGGTGCCAAGCCTTCAAGGCAAAGACAATGGCCTCCAACTCCATGTCGTGCGTGGGGTAGTTATGCTCGTGGCTCTTTAACTGTCGAGAACTATAAGCTACCACCCTCCCGAACTGCATCAACACACACCTGAGTCCGTCCTTAGAGGCATCACAATACACTGTGTACCTCTGTCTCATTTCTAGAACTACTAGAATAAGAGCTGAGGTAAGTCTCATTTTCAACTCTTGGAATGACTTCTCACATGAGTCATTCCACTGAAATTTGACCTCCTTCTGGGTCAATCTGGTCATAAGTGTAGCTAGTCGGGAGAAGTCCTCAATGAACCTCCTATAATACTGATTGAGTGAAAACCGTGTTGTATTCCCTAACCCCTAAACATCATCCCTAAATGTGTGTATGGCTTATAGGAATGGGTGAGTGTCACTCTCACTCGGAATGATGCAAAAGATTAGGCAACAACGGAATGGTGGTGGAAATGTGGAATGAACAAAATGTGTGAAATGAAATGAAATACGTGTGAACAAAAGTGCTCCCCAATCGCAATGAGTCTTTCGTTGTCGGTGTTTTACTTGGAAGAGTATTCCAAGGTCGTCTCCTCAGGGAAGGAAATGGAGTTTTGTGAAAGTGATTTTGCAAAAGTGAAAAGAAAATGTAAAATCTTTTGTTTGAGTTTTGTGTTTGGTTTGTAAATGAAAATGCAAATAAAGCAAGTGTTGGCTAATCCAAAGGGTTCATTCCAATGGGAATACCAAATCAACTCAAAGCCTTCCTCCGATTGAGCATGAATGAACGATTGATTCGGGGGAAGCTAGGGACGAGATTGGTGAGTATCTAAGCATAAACCGTGACTAGGCCTACGGAATATCAAAGGCTCACCAACTCATCCACTCTCAACCCCGTCAAACCGAACCATTTGACTCTAAAGGGAGGAATGAAGAAGAGTTAAAAATGGTATTCCCAAGAGGAATTTTCCCTTGGATTAACCAACTTAAATCCTAGCTACTCATATTAAAAATGCAAGACAAGCATAATGTAAATAGACATGTAGAAGAAATGAAGATTAAAACTTAACTCAATGCAAGAAAACTTAAACTAAGAAGAAAAATATTCAAAACCCATTTCAAGGCTTGAAAATGAAGAACACTTATATAACAATGGTGAAATCTAAAACATGCAAGTAAACTTGGAATAAACTTGAAACAACTAAGATTAAAGTGCAAGGAATGAAGATTACAAGAAGTTTAAAGCTTACAACAATTGAAATGGAAAGGAAAATGCAAAAACATAAACTTACATTACACTATTCATCATCTTCTACATGGAACTAAAACTAAGCTTAGGTAGCCAACCCTTTACAAATGAATGGAATGCTGAATATAATGGTGTGAGAGAGTTGCATTTTCGTCCATGAGGCTCCCCCCTAGCTGTGTGTACGAGCTCCCATCAAGAGAGGGCTGAATGGAAGGCTTTGACAGGCTAGGAGATCATAGCCTGGGCAGCCCACTTCCCCCCATTCCTCCTTTAATGCATTGGCCTTTAAAGTCTTCCACTTGAGTGTAGGAGGCCTGTAAATGTGTAAGGAAATGTTGGGATAGGCGTGGGAGAAGTGTAGGTGGGACCCCCAAGCCTCAAAGTTGAGTTACAGGCTGTTTTCACGACCAGAAGGTCCGGAGTACCGGTACTGGGTACCGGTACTGTTTTTCTGCACTGGAACACCTTCGGTAGAATCGGCATAACTCGTGATCTAACCGTTGGATTGAGCTGAAATTTTGACACCAAACAGAAGACACTCATATCTACAACTTTCATGTTTTGAACTTTTCCACATTATGAGTAGATCATGGTCAAAATGGAGGAATTCCGAGGCAGTGCTTCCAATTGTTGCTGCAGCTGGTGCCCTTGTTCCCAAGCACCAATGCCTTCTTGATTTCTTCACTTTTAAGCCTCCAATTCTTCATGTATTGTGTCCATGCCTTCATCACACATCCAACATAGTTGCAATGTCCTAAAATACATGATTTAAGCAATAAAAACTTGCAACATCAAAATATCAACATTATTCATAATTTCGGCTAACTCTAAGTACTTAAATGCAAAAGTTGAGTTAAAATGTATGTAATGAGCCCTTCAAATATGCAATATTATGTGCTCATCAAATACCCTGCCAATCCCAAGAAACTGCTTATCTTGAATACTGACTTCGACCTCTCCCAACTCATGACTGTCTCGACCTTCTCCGGGTCCACGGAAACACCCGAAGCTGACACCATGTGTCCCAAAAACTTCACCTCTATAAGATAAAATTCACACTTTCTGAACTTGGCATACAACTGATGGTCTCTCAAGGTCTGGAGAACAACCCTCAAGTGACCCTCATACTCCTCCTCCGACTTGGAGTAGATCAAAATGTCATCAACAAAGACTGCAACAAACTGATCCAGGTAGGGTTGAAATACCCTATGCATGAGATCCATGAATGCTGCTGAGGCATTCGTCAACCCGAAAGGCATCATAGTGAACTCGAAATGCCCATACCATGTCCTAAACGCCATCTTAGGGATATTTACCTCCCTAATCCTCAACTGATGATAACTCATGCGTAGATCTATCTTGGAGTAGACCCGTGCCCCTCTTAGTTGATCAAAAAAATCATCAATCCTCGGCAAATGGTATCTATTCTTAATAGTAACCCGATTCAATTGTCGGAAATCTATACATAGCCGAAGGGTCTTATCTTTCTTCTTGGCAAACAATACCAGAGCGCCCCAAGGTGAGGTACTCGATCTAATAAAACTCTTGTCCATCAATTCTTGCAATTGGACCTTGAGTTCTTGCAACTCTGCAGGTGTCATTCTATGCGGAGGCATAGAAATAGATAATGTACGGGGATGTAACTCAGTAGTGAATTCTACATCCCTATGTGGAGATAATCCCAATAATTCGTTTGAAAAAAAATCCTCATACTCATAAACCACTCGAGGTAGACCCAACTCTTGTCTCACCTCATCCTCTAGGATAAGACTTGCTAGCCAACCCATAAACTACCCATGCCAACGGGAATCATGCACTTATTGGGGTAAAACATCATGTTTCTTCCCCTGAAACTTGAAACAAACACCATTGGGTATGTAGGCAGTGGCCCTTTTTCAATCACAATCAATGACAACTCGGTGTGCTGTCAACTAGTCCATCCCAAGGATGACATCAAACTCTGACATGTCCATGACCCTAAGGTCCACGGTGAATAGAATCCCCGAGATCTCTAGCTCACAACCCCGACATATTCGATCAATACTCACTCTAGCTCCTAGGGGAGAACTCACATGCAATGACTCTTCCAAGGTCTCAACCTCTAAATCCAAATCCCTCACATATGATGCAGAAATAAATGAATGAGATACGCTAGAGTCAAATAATACCCTTGCCCATAAGCGAGAGAGTAGAAATGTACCCTAAATAATCGAATGATCCACTGGCTCAGTCTGAGGTGTGATGGCGTAGGCTCGCCCCTGGGTCCCAGAAGTCTCTACTTGTAAGCCCTGTCCTCGACCTCGGCCCATGCCCTGGCCCATCTGGCCTGATTGTAAAGTCCCCGCACGTGAAGTAGTAGGGGTCTGTGCAGCACCTTGGAACTGAAACTGACTTTCCTGGCCCATGGTGGGGTAGGGAGGAATGAAATAAGTCTATGTATACCCCACCGATGACTGGGACTGGGATGCCCCATAGCTCTGGGATCCTTGCCTCTAAAGACAATTCTGCTTCATGTGACCCGGCTGGTGGCTTATGCAGAAAGTCCTCTGACCTGCCTGGTAAGAAGTCTTAAAGTCTCCCTCGCCTTGGGAGGATCGACCTTGGCCTTGGCTTTGATAGCCATGGCCCTATCCCTGATGTCCTTGCAGGGTAGAAGTCCTCTACTTCTTCCTCAAACTCGAAGAAGAAGATTGACCCTCCTTCTTCTTGTCCTTAGCACCCGCCTCCCAGATACTCTGTGAGTCATCTATCTCTCTCTCAATGGCCATAGCTGTCTCGACAATCGAGTCCAAATATTGTAGGCGGTGGCCCACAATTTTCCCTCGGATGGAAAATTTCAAACCATCCTCAAACCTCCTCACTTTGGTCATATCTGTGGCTATATAGTCATCGGCCAAACTGGCTAACTCAGTGAACTTAACCACGTATTCCATCACCGTCATAGTCCCTTGCTTCAAATCCAAGAATTCTCGGGCTTTTTGCATGTCAAACAGCCGATGGGAAGTACTTGCCCATGAAGAGCTCCCGGAACTCTTCCCATGTCATTGCCTCTAGGTTCTTTGAGGCCTTGCCCAATCCCATCACAAATAGGCTTCTCCTTCTAGCTGGAATGTAGCCAGCCTTATCTTAGTGGCATCGGAGGTGATCTCCATAGCCTCTAAGATCTTATCAACTTGTTAGAACCAACGGTCAGCCACCATCGGATCCTCCCCTCCCATAAAAGTCGGTGGCTTGTGTGCCTTGAACTTTTGGAGGTTAGTTGAGCCTCCTTGGCCCACATTGGTGCTAGCCTGTGCAAATGTAGCCGCCATCGTGCCAATAGCCTCCATGAAGGCTTGTTGGTCAAAGGCCGATGGTGGTTGGTTGTTGTTCCGCCCACCTCCTTGGCCGCGTCCTCTTCCTCTATTTGCCATCTACACACATGTCAAATAGCAATAGAGCACTAACTTAGTATCCCAAGATAGGGATCAAGTTTAAAATTTGAGATTTCTCTCTTTGTCTCACTAGTAGGGCATGTGCCACCACTAGTAGACATATACACCATGAACCATCCCGTTCATTCTTTTTTCGACCCCCAAGGTTATGTTCTCTAACCCTAGTGTCTCTTCTCCATATACATTTAGTCATGCATATTCTTCACATAATATATAACACATAACATGTAGCATTTAAAACACATAACATGTAATGTATAATGGATGCAATGGTCTAAACCCATGCCCCGCAAGCCTTTGGTAAATTGTAAACCTAGGCTTTGATACCAAGTTGTGTCGCCCCTAAAACCGGGGGTCTTTTATCAACCGTTGATCATCCATTAACCCGCGGAAAATACCTGTGAATGCCACATAACTCGACACCACGGTACAACATCCCTTTCACCGGGATTATAAACAACACGGCGTTTGGACAGAGTCTCCCTTGCAACAGGGACTCCCAAACGTATAACCTGTGTACATTTCATTCCTATAACCCATCCGAGGTCCAATATATGAAAATTCATACCCAGTTATTGTCCATTAACATCATTTAAATAAAAGGATTTAAAGCCCGCAAGCATAGCAAAAACATTTATTTATTTATTTTTACTTTTTAAAAAGGTTCGTTCGAACGTGGACTAGCGTTCGAACAAAGGTTGCTCCCAGTACTTTGGCTCCCAGCAGAGATGCAAAAGTACTGTAAGTATCTTACGTTCGCACGTGAAACTGGAGTTCGAACGTGAAAGAGGCGTTTGAACGTGGAATAGCGTTCGAACTAAGGTTGATCCCAGTACTTTGGCTCTCTGCAGAGTCTTAAGTACTGTAAGCTTCCTACGTTCGAACGTGTAATGGAGTTCGAACGCCAACAAAAAATATATCTGTGGTTTTTGCTTGAAAACCTACAATTCGTTTTTTTTTTTTCAATTCAATCCATTCCAAACTTACACAACATCATACCAAACTCATATAACATGTAATTTTGCATTAGACATAGTTAATACATGTTCGATTACAATCCATTTCATACATTTACTTGCCCAAAACGAATTTACATGAAGTTTTAAAAAAGTCATAATTTAAAAGCCACATGTCAGCTTTTCTTCATCGTTGAGGGCCCAAATGAGAGCCTTCCAGCGGTGTAAATCCCGCACCTGAAATGTTTTTTCATAAAGGGCGAGCCATGCTTAATAGGGTATCTCCTAAAGAGACTACTCCCCAACCTAGATGCATATGAAATGTTCACATGCACAATTCAACAAACAACAAATATTCCAAGCAAGAATATGCAATTCAATGTTGGAAATCACATGCCATGCCATGAACTGAGATGAGACTCACTCATGCATTTCAACCCGAGCTTTTACCGGCTCCCTCAACACATTTAATGTCATGCGTATGAAGTCGAGCATTCCAAGCCCCCGCCATTGATGTTACACATCGAATGACTATTTTATAAAACATGTCTTTGTTGGGTAGCGGAGTTTTGGTATCTCACCGCCGGTTCCGCACATCGATACACTTTTTTGGACTTACACCGACGGAAGTGTATAAATCAGTGACCAGGTCTTGCACCCGAGGGAGTGTCGAGCCATTCTTGCTATACCCGACATAAGTTTTTCTTTTTCATGCAACCGTGCGACTTTGTTGAACCTTGGTCCAACTATACCGAGCCCATTTATCAACCACCAAGAGTGATGTTTGATTCAAAGACATACACACACACCCCACTCATGCCTAATGCCCATGAATGTGATGCCTCCGTGCATATGCAATGTAGTGAACAATTGCAATATCAATATCATATCCATATGTAATGAATGTCATATGAACTATTTCTACCACATTTCAACACATTCCATGGCTAATTATATCCAAAGCATATAATTGTCCATAAATCATCACAATGCAAATATATCATAAGCATATATCAACATTTACATTCAACAACAATTTTCCCAAGAATGTTATACATAATCTATGTAATAACACACTTAATTCAACATAGGCATGATATAAACACATATCATACCCACATAACATCATTTTCCAAGAAATTATAAGCTAGCAATTTCTATACACCAATTCAAGCTAGAATTGATTTCTACCCATTTTCAATACTCATTTCATCAAATTAACCACAATAAGAAAGTGTTATACATCTCTAACAACATACCCATTTCATATCACAACCCTAGGTTGGAAATAAACCTAATTAGGGAGAAAATCCTACCTCTTGAAGCGTAAAACCACTTGGTCAAAGCCTTAAAGAATCCCAATCAATCCCAAAACCCTTAATTTCTCCAAGCCCATTTTTGGAACTTTGGTGAAACCCATCCTTTTTGGTATGATTTTATAGCCCTCGACGAGTAGAACAACTTTGATTATTGGCTCATGTTGATTCGAGCAACGTGGAGGCATAGATCGTAGAGAGAAGGTGGAGCTCTCCTCTTTTTCCCTCTCTTCCTCTCTCCAACGAAATCAGCTGAGTTGTGGGGAAGAAAATCTGATTTTCTTCCCCTTTTTATACTCCCTAAATACTTGGCCCTCGTTGTGCTACACATTCTCCTTTCCCGAGTCTAATTTTGTCCCGAAACGATTAAATTTCGCCGTGGTTCAAGTTCAAAAATATTTTTGTATGAACTTCTTTTAAATTATGTTATAACTTTCAAAATTTAATTCTATATCCCGTTTTTAGGTCACAGGAGACCCGATCACCTCGTAAAACTCAAAAAATCTGACTATCTCGAAATTCGACGAAATTTGTCTGGATAACTAGATTTCGTGAGACGAATCCAATGGTGAGGTCCGTTTCGTCATCTGAACTCTAAAAAAATTCAAGTTTTCAACCCGTACCGTAATGACAAATTATCGTTTTGCCCTTTTTCATAAAAATTCAAATTTATCCGGGTTTTACATGACCACTCCCCTTTTAGGCATCACCTTCAAGAATACATGATGTCCAACCTCGAACTCCAGAGGTCACCACCGTCTATCGGCGTAGCTCTTCTGCCGACTTTGAGCCGTGAGAGGACGTTTCTGTATCAAATCCACCTTCTCCGAGGTGTCTTTAATCAAATTTGGACCCATATAAGGTCTATCTCTAACCTCTGTCCAACAAACCGGAGAATAACACGAACTCCTATAAAGTGCCTCTTTGGGTGCCATCTGTAGGCTCGCTTGATAACTATTGTTGTAGGCGAACTCCACTAAGGGTAAATGCTTTTCCCAGTTACCCTTAAGATCAATGACGCATGCCCGTAGTATGTCCTCTAAAGTCTGGATGGTCCTCTCTGACTGAACGTCCGTTTGGGGATAAAAAGTTGCGCTCATCATCAATTGTGTCCCTATGGTCCTTTGAAAACTATCCCAAAAATGGGTCGTGAACTTGAGATCCCGATCCAATACTATAGATACGGGCACCCTATGTAACTGGACTATATCCCCTATGTATAGCTTGCAGAATTCCTCCAATGTGAAGGTCATCCGCACTGCCAAAAAGTGTGTCGACTTTGCAAGCCGATCCACTATCACCCACACCACGTCATGCCCATGTGATGTCCGTGGAAAATGGGTCACAAAATCTATAGTGACGTGCTCCCATTTTCACTCAGCCACCTCCAAAGGCTAGAGCAATCCTGCTGGTGTCTGGTGTTCAGCCTTGACCTGCTGACACATGAGACATCTACTAACAAAGTCATTGACGTGTCTCTTCGTCCTGCTCCAATAGTACTGGCGGCGAAGATCATGATACGTACTCGTGCGACCTGGATGCATAACAAAATGGGAGTAATGAAACTGCCTAAAGATCTCCTCTCTCAGATCCGTAGACTAGGGAACCACAACTCTTCCCTTGAACCAAAGACTACCATTCACGTGAATGGCCCAACCCTTGTCACCTGTACCCGATTGTACTCGGTCCCTAATGGATAATATCTCTGTGTCATGCCCCTAGGACTCGATCGCCTTGTTCAGTAGGGAAAGCGTAGCCACCAAACTTCCTAGAGTGCCCTGAGTTTGACCCCTATAATGTAGCCCAAACTGCCCCGCAATCTCGGGCATGTGTCACTCCCGGGAAGCCACACTAGCCAAGACTCCCCGTGACTTCTGGCTGAGTGCAGTAGCCACCTCGTTTGCCTTACCGAGAGGTAATGCAAAGTGAAGTCATAACTCTCTAGGTACTCCATCCACCTATGCTACTCATATTCAGGTCCCGCTGCGTGAAGATGTACTTCAGACTTTTGTGTTCCGAAAATACCTCAAACTGTTCTTCATATAAATAGTGCCGCCATGCCTTCAATTCAAATACGGTCGCCAACTCCATGTCATGCGTGGGATAGTTCTGCTCGTGGCTCTTCAACTGCCGAGAAGCATAAGCTACCACCCTCCCGGAATGCTTGAAAACACACACAAGTTCGTCCTTGGAGGTATCACAATACACTGTGTACCTCTGTCCCCTCTCTGGAACTATTAAAATTGGAGCTGAAGTAAGCGTCTTCTTCAACTCTTGGAATGTCCTCTCACACGAGTCATCCCACTGAAACTTGACCTCCTTCCTAGTCAATCTAGTCATAGGTGCAGCTAATCGGGAGAAGTCCTCAATGAACCTCCTATAATACCCTGCCAATCCCAAGAAACTACGTATCTCGAAGACTGACTTCGGCCTCTCCCAACTCATGACTACCTCAACCTTCTCTGGGTCCATGGATACTCTCGAAGTCGACACTACGTGTCCTAGAAATTTCACCTTCGTTAGCCAAAATTCACACTTGCTAAACTTGGCGTACAAGTGATGGTCTCTTAAGGTCTGGAGAACAATCCTCAAGTGACCCTCATGCTCTTCCTCAGACTTGGAGTACATCAGGATGTCATTAACAAAGACCATGACAAACTGATCTAGGTAGAGTTGGAACACCCTATGCATGAGATCTATGAATGCCGCCGGGGCATTCGTCAATCCAAAAGGCATCACTCTAAACTCGAAATGCCCACATTGCGTCCTAAACGCCGTCTTAAATCCTCAACTAATGGTAACTCGTGCACAGATCTATCTTGGAGTAGACCCGTGCCCCTCTCAGTTGATCAAATAAGTCATCAATCCACGGCAAAGGGTACCTATTCTTGATGGTAACCTGATTTAACTGCCGATAATCTATACATAGCCGAGGGGTTTTGTCCTTCTTCCTGGCAAATTGCACCGGAGCACCCCAAGGTGAAGTACTTGGCCTAATAAAACCTTTATCCAACAATTTGTGCAACTGGACCTTGAGTTCTTGAAACTTTGTAGGTGTCATTCTATATGGAGTCATAGAAATAGGGGATGTACCGGGGTGCAACTCAATGTTGAAGTCTACATCTCGATGTGGAGGCAATCCCGGTAACTCGCTTAAAAAAACATCCACATACTCACAAAAGGTAGACCTAACTCCTGTCTCACCTTGTCCTCCAAGGTAAGGCTCACAAGCCAACCCATCAACTGCCCATGCCAACAAGAATCATACACAGCTTGGGGTAAGACATCTTGTTTTTCTTCCTGAAACTTGAAACAAATACCCTCTGGTGTATATGTAGTGACCCTTTTTTGATCACAATCAATGATGACTCGGTGTGCCGCCAATCAATCCATCCCAAGGATGACGTCAAACTCCGACATGTCCTTGACCCTAAGGTCTACAGTGAGCAGAATTCTCGAGATAGCTCACACCCCTGACATATCTAATCAATGCATACCCTAGCTCCAGGGGGAGAATTCACATGCAATGGCTCTTCTAAGGTCTTAACCTCTAAGTCCAAATCCCTTACACATGATGCAAAAATAAATGAATGAGATGCACCAGAGTTAAACATTACCCTTGCCCATAAGCAAGAGAGTAAGAATATACCTTGTATCACCGACTGATCCACCGGTTCAGTTTATGTAGTGATGTCGTAGACTCGCCCCTGGGACCTCGAAGTCCCGGCCTGTAAGCCCTGTCCCTGGCCTTGGCCTATGCCTTAGCCCATCTGACCTGATTGCGGAGTCCCCACTTGTGAAGTGGTAGGGGCCTGTGCAGCACCTTGAACTGTAACTGAGTTCCCTAGCCCATGGTAGGATGGGGAGGAATGAAGAATGTCTGTGGATGTCCCACTGATAATTGGGACTGAGATGCCCCATAACTCTGGGATCCTGCCTCTGAGGACAATCCCGCTTCATGTGATCCAACTGGTGGCATATGAAACAAGTCCTCTGGCCTGCCTAGTAGGATGTCCTAAAGTTTCTTCCGCCTTGGGAGGATTGACCTTGACCTTGGCCTTGATAGCGGTGGCCCTGTCCTTGAAACCCTTGTAGGGTAGAAGTTTTCTGCTTCTTCCCCGAACTAGAAGAAGAGGATTGACCCTCATTCTTCTTGTCCTTAGCACCTGCCTCCCAGATGTCCTTGCATCTTCCACCTCTCTCTCAATGGCCGTGGCCGTCTCGACCATTGAGTCTAAATCTTGTAGGCGATGGCCCACAATCTTCCCACAGATGGAAAACTTCAAACCATCCTCGAACCTCCTCATCTTGGCCAAGTTTGTGGCCATATAATCATTAGCAAAATGGGCTAACTAGGTGAGCTTAGCCACGTATTCCATCAATGTCATAGTCCCTTGTTTCAAATTCAAGAATTCTCAGGCTTTCACTTGCCAAACAACCGACGGGAAGTACTTGTCCATGAAGAGCTCCTAGAACTCTCCCCATGTCATTGCCTCTAGGTTCTTTGAGACCTTTACCCAATCCCACCATATATAGGCCTCTCCCTTAAGCTGGAATGCAGCTAGCCTTATCTTAATGGTATCGGATGTGATCTCCATAACCTCTAAGATCTTATAAACTTGTTGGAACCATTGGTTGGCCACCATCGGATCCGCCCCTCCCATGAAAGTCGGTGGCTTGTGTGCCTTAAACTTTTGGAGGTTACTCGAGCCCCCTTGGCCCACGTTGGTGCTAGCTTGTGCAAAGGTAGCCGTCATTGTGCCGATAGCCTCCATGAAGGCTTGTTGGTCAAAGGCTGGTGATGGTTGGTTGTTGTTCCGCCCACCTCCTCGACCGTTCCGGTGTCTTCTTCCTCTATTTTTCATCTACACGCATGTCAAATAGAAATAGAGTACTAACTTAGTATCCCAAAGTAGGGATCAAAGTCGAAACATTGATATTTTTTTCCTTGTCTCACTACTAGAGCGTGTGCCACCCACTAGTAGACATCTATACCATGAACCGTCCTTCTCTTTTCGACCCCCAAGGTTATGTTTTCTAACCCTATTGTCTCTTTTCCATATAGATTTAATCATGCATATTATTCATATAACACAGTGTAGTGATAGCTTGAGTTTGTTCTTGTGGGGTTTTCATGGTTGAAGGATTTCCCACATGATATTGACCTTGTGGTTGTTTTGGTTGGGCAGGAAACTTGCCCTTCTCATGTGTGGTCATTGACTAGGTCAACTTTTGGATATGACTTTTGAGATCCTCAAAGGATTGAGTGGTCTGGGTCTTGAAGTCATTGAAAGCCTTAGTGGAATGATTGTTGTAGTTCATTTGGCTTTGCATGAATTGGTTCAATGTGTCCTCAAGACTTCTCTTGTGTGGTGGTTGGTATGGTTGATATGCCGAGGTCCTTGAGGTGGTGGTTGTGAACCTTGTTGTGGACTCATGGGAGTTGGTTATGTGTTCCTCCAACTAAAGTTCGGGTGATTCCAACACCCTAGATTATACGTTTCAGAATAAGGGTTGGAATAAAGTTTGTTAAAATTGGAAATTACATTTGTTTGTTCTAACAAGACTTATTTGAATGCTGAAATAGTAGGACACTCCCCAGTACGGTGTCCCATCAGTACACAAATCCCCCACACTTGTTCTGTGGAAGGGCCAATATCAACTTGATTTACATTTTTCATCTCTAGAGCTTCAAGCTTTCGAGACAAGGTAGTCATTTTTGCTCTCAGATCATCATCTTCTTTCAAGACATACTTACCCCATTGGGAAGTAGATAGTTTGGCTTCAACAGTGGTAGGAGAGCCTGAGTCCCACATCTAAGAACTCTCGGATATGGTATCAAAAAAATTGAATGCCTCCTTTGGACTTTTTCCCCTGAACTCTCCTTGAGCCATCATTTCAACAAACTGACGTAGTCTAGTGGGCAAATAATCATAGAAAAATCCTACCAAAGTCTAATTCTCAAAAGCATGGTGTGGGCAGGCTTGGAGAAGATCCTTGAATCTCTCCCAACATTGTTAAAATGTTTATCCCTCTTTAACCGAAAAATTCATAATTTGCCTTTTGAGTGCATTGGTACGCTTTAGAGAAAAAAACTTTCTGAAAAAATCATTTTGTAATGCATGCCAGTTTGGTATTGAATGGGATTTCAGAGAATTTACCCACTGTTTAGCTATGTCCTTTAAAGAGAAAGGAAAAATTTTCAACTTCGCCAGTTCAGAATTATCTTGGAATGTTTCACATACCTCCTCAAAATATTTAATATGCAGATATGTGTTTTCTGATTCGAGTCAATGAAATTGAGGTAGCAATTGTACCGCCCCCGCCTTTCCATTAAAGAGGTGCGTATTTGTAGGAAATACAAAACAAGAGGGGACACTGTTTCGTGTGGGATGCAAATAATCCCGTAGAGTTCGAATGTTAGGAACTTGTCTTCCCTCTCAGGAACTTCCCCTTCTCTCCCATTGTTGGCCATGCTATTATCAAAAGAGTCTGCTATTGATCGAGGTGAAGATGGCCCAGATTGATTTACAGACCCAACAGATTCTTCTGGAAAATTTGGAAAGCGAGGATTGTCCTCAGACATAAAATGAGAATTATATACATTAAATCAAAAAATATATACAAAAAATGAATGTCTTTTCACATTTTACTTTGAAACATAGTTAGGTTCCCCAGCAACGGCGCCAAAAACTTGACTTGATCTGAAATGTGTACACCCAAGTGCAGGCGTTCAAGTTGTAGTTATAATCCAGTTAAGTCCGGAGTCGAATCCATAAGAAACTATTGTTTGTGTTTTGGAGTAAATAGTGACAGAGACCAAAGTGACTGAAACCCTTGAGATTTGAAGTTATGATGTTTATGGGATTTTCTAGACAAAATATAATATTCTCTTGGAATTTCTGGACATAATATAAGATTCTCTCAAATGAAAGAGTCACCCTTTAGCTCGAGCATCTGAACATGTAGTCAATCATCCGGTTGTTATATTTGTGCTTGAGAACTCAATTAACCCCTATGTCAACAGCAAGTTAATTGGAGGATAAAGATGGACTATGAGAATTAAGAGCACGATTCCGATGTCTTTGTATTGATTTACAAGAATTGTTAGTGCCGGGACTCAACTCGTCTACAAACAAGCAAGTAATTCTACAAGTCATCCAACCACTGTGATATTATTCCATTATTAGTTGAAGCACAATAATAATGAAGATTGAAATGTAGTCATGAAGATCTAGTTGGAGTACTTGCAAAAAACCAATGAATCCTCCTATGACAAGAGTCATCTTGTCTTAGAAAGGACTCATGATTGTACAAAGTATCTTAGCTTTGCTAGATGCATTCAATCATTCAATAAGCAATCAAAAGATAAAACATTAAGCATAAATGAAATGCACAAAAATAACTTATGAATGATTTATACATGTCCATCACCTCTTACTAAAGAGTGAATGGGAAATTACTCACTCTTCATGGCTTTAAGAAAGCTAGAAAAGTGAGTAATTCTCATCCCTCCAAGTAGAGGAGTTACAAGATAAAATACACTACACAATGAGCCTATCTTCGACGAAGAATGAGTAAATCACTATCCACCCTTCAAGGCTACAAGAGAGATAGAAAGGTGAGAGAGTTTCACTCCTTTAAGTGAAGAAATAAGCTTTTGCAATGGAAGCTAATGAAACTAATAATGAGAGTAAAAGAAAGCTAGTTATATTTGGAGGGTTTCTTCCTCTTCCAAAGATGATCCTTTTCAAGTTCCTAATGGAAGGTATTTATAGGCAAGGAGGAGGGGGTAAAAGGAGAGTAAAAGAATAGTTCTAGGTGCTGAAAGTCCAGGTGAGTGCCCCAAAATCTGGATGGAGATCTAATCTTCCTGCAGCCTATTTGGGATTTGCGTTCGAACGTTGTTGATGTTTGATCGTGGAAGCCTGTCTTCTTTGATGGGCGTTCGAACGCTGTTGGCGTTTGAACGTGGTACTCAAGTGGCTTTTGTCACCCACAATAGATAGCTGCAACAGACCACGTGTCATCACCCTAGCAAGCTCCTGGGGGTCGTCAATTATTTTAAGATGACATTCGAACGTGGATGCTTTGCTTCCTCCTTCTCCAATCCTCTTCCAGAACATGTGGGTGTTGCATGAAAGTGTGATAATATTGACTTTTAGGCCTTTATACAACTTTTCCCTGAAAATTCATCATTTAAACTCTATCAAAGCATAATTACTCTTGTAAAAGCATAGTAAAATGCTAATTTTCACTATTCATCAGACATGATCCACCCACATAGGTCTGAATTTGAATTGTGCTAGTATTACATATGTATCAGTCAATACCACATCCACTCCCATTAATCTCAACTCAGTAATATTACTCACATGGGTACACTGAATGATTGACAATCTCCCCGATGATTTCCTACTCAATGCATCAATCACCAATCTCCCCGATGATTTCCAACTCAGTGCATCAACCACCACGCTAGCTTTACTTGGATGGTAGTGTATCGAGCAATCATAATCTTTAATTATTTCCATCCACCTCCTTTGCCTCAGATTCAACTACTTATGAGTGTAGATATTTTAAGCTTTGGTGTTCTGTAAAAATCTCACATGTCTCACCACATAAATAATGTCTCCAAAGTTTTGAACAAAAATAATAGCAGCCTACTCCAAATCATCAGTAGGATAACTCCTTTTATGGTTCTTTAGTTGTCTAGAGGCATAGGCAATCACCCTACCATGCTGAATCAAAATACAACTCAATCCTTGATGCAAAGCATCACTATACATCACAAATCCACTACTTCCTGAAGATATAGTCAAAACTTGAGATGAAATTAATTTTTGCTTCAACTATGGAAAACTGTGTTCACACGCATCATTCTAGTCAAATTTTACATCACTCCGAGTCAACTGTGTCGAAGGTGCTGCTAATACTAAAAATCCCTGTACAAATCTGCGATAATATCAAGCCAAACTCAAGAAACTGCGAATCTCTGTTACCATAGCTAGTCTCTCCAACTTTACCAGTACCTCCATTTTTTTTGGGATCCACAAAAATACCATCACGTGAAATTACATGTCCCAAAAATACAACCCGATCCAACCAAAACTCACATTTACTTAACTTAGCGTATAATTATTTTTCTCGTAAAGCCTACAACACAATCCTCAAATATTGTTCATGTTCTTCTCAACTACAAGAATACACAATGATATCATCAATGAACACAATGACGAATGAATCCAGGTAAGGTTGAAATATTCGATACATCAAGTCTATAAAGGCTGGTTCATTTGTCAAGCAAAAATGCATCACTAGAAATTCAAAATTGTGACGCCCCAAAAATTGGGGGTTCTTTGTCAATCCGTTGATCACCCATCAATCCGCGGAATACCCGTGGATACCGTGTTACTCGATATCACGCCGTTATGCCCCATTTACTGGGATCCATAATTTAACAAAATTTGGGCAGAGTCTCCTTTGTACGGGGAGCTCTACCCGAAAACACAACCTGTGCAATCATACAACATTGACGACACCGGGTCTATTTATGAGTAACCATTGACGACACCGGGTCCATTTATGAGTAAACATTGACCACACCGGGTCCATTTATCTGTACTCATATAACAACATGCAATTTACATTAAAATAGTCCATATGACTTCGATTACAATTCTTTTACATACATTACATGCCAAAAACTAAATTATAAGTCTATATTTACAAAAACATCATTTAAAGCCACATTTCGACTTTTCTTCAACATTTAGGCCCCGATTGAGAGCCTTCCACGGGCGTGAACCCCGCACCTAAAATGTTTTCCCATATACGGTGAGACACGCTTAATAGGATATCCCCTAAAGAGGCTACTCCCCATCCTAGATGCATATGGAATGTCACATGCAATTTCAACAAGCAATATACATTCCAAACAAGAATATGCAATTCAATGTTGGAAATCACCATGTCATGCTATAAAATGAGATGAGACTCACTCATGCACTTTAATCCAAGCCCACTCCGGCTCCCACAACACAATGAAATGCCAATGTGTATAAATCTGCCATTGATGAAATACATCCAATGATCTTTTTGAAATAAAAATCATATGTCTTTATTATAAAACAAAATCATGTATCTTTGTTACACATCAATTGACTACTTCATAAAATAAAATCATGTGTCTTTGTTGAGTAACGGAGTTTTGGTGTCGCACTGCCAGTTCCGCACACCGATACACTTTTCCAGAATTTCACCATAGGAGAGTGTATGAACCAAGTAATTGGGTCTTGAACCCGAGGGAGAATCTAGCCCTGCTTGCTATACCCGATACAAGTTTTTCATGCAAACTATGCGACTCAGTCGAATCTTCGATCCAACTTTCCCCGAGCCTAAGTATCATCCACCAAGAATGGTGTTTGATCAAACCATGCACACACACCCAACAAATGCGATGTCTCCGTGCATATGCAATGTAATGAACCACTGCAATATCAATATCATGCCCCATATGTAATGCATGTCATATGGGCTAATTTAACCACATTCAACATTTTCATGGCAAATTATATCCAAAGCATATAACTTCCATAAAGTCATCACAATGCCAATATATCATAAGCATATACCAGCATTCACGTTTAACAACAATTTTTCCCAAGCATGTCATACATAATCTATGCAATAACACACTTAATTTTCACATAGGCATTTAGTCAAACATCTTCAAGGCACCAAATCATGTTATCACATAAAAATGCCCATAATCATCACATAAATCAAAAAATCACATTTAGTGATTTCCACATACCCAATTATCAAAATTTCAAGAAATCAAAATCGAGCAATTCTTATGTATTCAAATCAAGATAGAATCTATTCTACCCATTTCCAATACCCATTTCACATTTCAAATACAATAGGCATATGTTAAATCAAATTTGACAACCTACCCATTTCATACAATCATCCTAGTTTGGAAATAAACCTAAGTAGGATGAAAAGACTACCTCTTGAAGCGTAA
Source organism: Ilex aquifolium (assembly GCA_951799425.1). Classification (NCBI taxonomy): domain Eukaryota; kingdom Viridiplantae; phylum Streptophyta; class Magnoliopsida; order Aquifoliales; family Aquifoliaceae; genus Ilex; species Ilex aquifolium. Next base: position 31,902,398 of record OX637392.1, read on the forward strand.
AAGAACGTTGGTAAGCTCCAAGAATACACCCCCAAGCTCAAACCTTGATTTCTCCAAAATTCTGTCTCGAAAACTTTGGTGAAATTCGCTCTTTTTGGCACGTAAGCATAGCCCTCGTCGAGGAGACCAACTTTAATTCTTGGCTCGAGTTGATTCGAGCGACAGAGAGGCGGAAATCGTAGAGAGAAGTCTTGAATCTCTCTTTTTTTCTTCCTTTCTCCCTCTTCCTCTCTTCCAACATTAACAAACTGGAATCAGCAGAGATTTTTGTAAAAAAAATCAGATTTTTGTCCCTATTTATATCCTTTAACGCTTGGTCCACATCGCGCCACACACCTCCTTTCCCGGGTCCTTTTCCCCCCGAAACGATTAAATTTCGCTCCGGTTCAAGTTTAAATATTTTTATTTCAACTTGCTTTAAATTATTTTCCAACTTTCAAAATTTTATTAAAAATTTCGTTTTTGGGTCACCTGAGACCCGATCGCCTCGTAAAACGTGAAAAAACCCGACTATCTCGGAATTCGACAAAAATTGTCTGGGTAACTAGATTTTGCGAGACGAATTCAACAGTGAGGTCCGTTTCTTCATCCGAACTCTAGAGAAATACAGGTTTTCAACCCGTACTGTAGTGGCAATTTACCGTTTTACCCTTTCTTATAAAAAGTTCAAATTTACCCGGGTTTTACATTCTTCCCCCCTTAAAAGAATTTCGTCCCCAAAATTCACACACACACATGCACATTCAACCACATGCATATGCAACAATCATATAATACTAAATGACTATAAGAATGTACCTCCATCATCGAATAAGAAAGGATAACTGGTACGTATAGTGTCCTCACGCTCCCATGTCGCCTCCTCCACTCTTTGGTGCTGCCACAGCACCTTCACTAGCCTCACATTCTTGCCTCGTAAAACCTATTCTCGGCTATCCATGATACACATCGGTCCCTCCTCGAAGGTCCCATCCGCATCAACAATCAACTCACCCCAATCCACCACATGTTTCGGATCTAGAGTGTACTTCCGAAGCATGGAGACATAGAACACCGCGTGAACACCCGATAAATTTGGTGGTAACGCCAACCGGTAAGTAACTGTACCAACCCTTTCGAGTACCTCAAAGGGCCCGATATACCTCAGCAACAGTTTTTTCCGCTTGCCGAACCTGACCACTCATCTCTTAGGCATCACCTTTACGAATATATGATCTCCAACCTCAAACTCCAGAGGTCACTGCCGTCTGTCGGCATAACTCTTATGTCGGCTCTGAGCAGTGAGAAGTCGCTTTCGTATCAAGTCCACCTTCTCTGAGGTGTCTCTAACTAAATTCGGAACCATAGAGGGTCTCTCTCCAACCTCCGTCCAACAAACCGGAGAACGACAAGGCCTCCCATAAAGCGCCTCATAAGGTGATATCTGTATGTGATTGGTTGGAAACTATGTCTTTCCTAACCCCTAAAATGCTATCCCTCAAATGATGCAATGTATGAGCGGAAGGAAGGATTTCTCCCCCTTTGGGAGAGTGTGAAAAGAAAGGGCAATGAGGAAAGGGAAATGGGAAGATGTAAATATGGGATATGTATGCACAAAAATGATCCCCAATCGCAAGGAGACTTTCGTGTGTTGTGAGTTACTTGGAAGAGTATTCCAAGGTCGTATCCACAGGGAAGGAAGTGAATCAAGATTGAAGTGATTTGGTGAAAAACGGAAATGTAAAATCTTTTGTCTTGAGAGTTGGTTTGTGAAGTGTATGCTAATGAAGATGTAATGATAAAAAAAGTGTTGGCAATTCCAAGAGATCACTCCAATGGGTATACCACCTCAACTCAAATCACTCCTTCGATTGAGCATGAATGAACGCTTGAATCACGGAAAGCCGAGGATGAAGTCGGTGAGTATCTAAGCATAAATCGTGACTAGGCCTACGGTTTATCAAAGACTCATCGACTCATCCATCTTCCATCCGGTCAAAACGAACCATTTGACTCTAAAGGGAAGGAGGAGAAAGAGTTGAAATGGTATCCCCAAAGGAGATCCCTCTTGGTCTTGCCAACTAAAGGATTTAGCTACTCATACTTGGAATGGAAATGACTATGTAATGAAAGTGCATTGCAAATCTATGAACTTCTAAAGCTACAAAGTACAAGAATTCATGAGCTAAAAGACAATGCATTTAAACCCATTACATAGCTATGAAAATGAAGAACTTTAATTCATTAATGGTAGAAAGTGGAAGAGAACATTAAACTAGTGAGAAGCATGAAAGAACTTACATTAATGGCATTCAAAGAAGTTCTAAAGAGTCTTAGAGGAGAATGCAAGGCAATGTACTGGAAAATAAGTGAAAATTACAACTTTCTCTCTCTAGAATCTACTATTCATCATCTCTACGCTTGGAGCATCTCTCTCTAAAAACTCTCTAATGTAATACATAATGCATAATCCATCCAATAATCCTCTCTGGCTCCTTTTCCTCTAATTCAGCCCTTGTCATGGAGATCATTCATCAACCCTAACGTGCAGGAGACATGGAGTAGCCTGGAGAAGTGATCTCCATCAATAGGTTGCAGGTGATGGCTTGGACAGGGCATGGCAGGGCACTCCTCAAGACCCAGCAGCTCAACTTCTCACTCCTCTCATTAATGCTCTCTTGCAATCAATAGTCCAAAAGAGGTGTGAACACAATGAATAGTGTTGTGGGCTTGCAGGAGGCAGGTGGGAGAAGACATGGTGGGTTCCACAAAAATCGGCTGAGACAAGTTCACAGAATTTGGGCAAAATTCCTTCGGGCGTACCGGTACGCGTACTGGTACGCAGCACTCCGGTACGCTAGCCTTATTTTCCTGAATTTTTTCATGTCCTCCCCTGTTGAGCTTGCCTTTGGTTTTCCTTCACCCTTATTCATCTTGATGTATTTGAGAAGCCTCAAGATGGTTATGTTGCGCACTTTTACCCTGCAATCATCAAATGCTAAATTGAGAAATTATGAAGTAAAACTCCATCTTTTAATTATAAAAACCATTAATTAACATTGATTTGCACATGTGAATCATACAATATATTGTGCTAATTACACCCCCCAACCTATCTTTTGCTAGTCCCTTAGCAAAATTCAATATTAAAACACAAAAAATAGGCTAACATCCAACAATCCATAACAATTCAACTATCAATCAAAATACAAAATCATAATGCAATTCACAAAATAAATATGGACAAGATGGAAACAAATGTGATATTTCATTTGTTGTGGTTCAAATTGGGGTATAAGGATTCAAAAATCAACAAGACACAAAAGCTGGCCTATTTCCTTCAGCTTCTTCTACATGGCCAGGGACTCAATCCTAACTTCAACATAAAATGAAAAGACAAAAGACCCAAAACACAACAACCTACTCATCATCTCCCTCTCCCTCATCACTATCATCACCCTCATCATACTCACTCCCACTCTCAGAACCATCCCCCTCTTCAGTATCATCTCCACCCATCTCAACATCAGTAGGGATAGAAGGGGCAGATGGGCCTGCGGCAGCTGGCGGGGCCACTCCAGGAATAGGTCTCCCTGGGAAAGTATGGCTGAACAGCTCTCTCAAAATCTCCCCAAAACCTTGCAAGGTCGCCTCAATGTCATCAAGACGCTGATCAGTCGAGCGTACAGGTTCCGCAGTTGATGGCCCGACAGAAGATGAAGCACCAGGGGCCTCAGATCCAGTGCCAACAGGAGCAGCTCGCCTTCGCCGACTCAGAGCCTTCCTCTTCTTCTTGCTCGTCCTGCCAATGGCCCCAGTCTCAGGGGGAGTAATCTGATCAAACACGTAGGGCCTAACCTTGCTGAGCTTGCACAAGCGGGTCACTAAGCTCCCAAAAGGAAAATTAATCTGAGGTTTCTGTGTGTTGGCAAAATCCTTCATCTGTTCCCATATAAACTGAGCAAAATCAATTGGCATTCCAGACATAACCGCATCCAACAAAGCCAATTTCTCCAAATTCGGCTTCTTCTTAGCACCCCTAGGCAGCAAATTGTAGTGGAGGAGTTTGTTCAACAACCCATAAGAGTGTTTTAACTTCCCACTCTGCACCCGCCCCTTAAACATGCTGGGGTCTGCATACATCAACGCCACCAGTTCATTGATCGTCTTCGCCTGAGTGACATTGTCAGGGTAGGTCGGTGGATCATCGGGTGGTCTCTGGTAATCCCCGAGGAGGGACGCAATGACATCAGGGGTCACTGTGATTACCTTACCCCGAACCTTGGCCTTCAAAATTTCTACTCCGCCCTCATCAGCCAACCCAAGGGTCTGATAAAAATCCCTGCACATGGGTAGATTATACCCCTCAACTGCCTCAAACCAGAAATGCATACCATGGTTTTCGATGGCTTGGACCACCTCATTCCGTCGTGTGAGAGATATGACATCGAGGTTTCGCTCATAGGTCACACCCCTGTCGCCAATCCATTTCATCCGAGCCTCCATTCTCGCCTTCTTCCTCTTCTCCCTGAGTTCTTCAATCTCCTCACTACTCCGCTTGCGACCAGAGGGCTCCTCATGTTGAGGAAGATCGGGACCGGGCACTTTTGTTCGGGCCATTGAAGGATTTTGAAAGATAATGGAGAAAAACGGGAAGATTTGGGCTTGAGGGGGTTTCGGTGGAACAAGGGTTCAAAGGATTTGGGATTTGAGAGAAATTGGGGAGAGAGAATGTGGGTTCTTAAAGAGGAGGAATGGGCAAGGGTATGAACTCCAAGAGGTATTTCGGTTGGGAGAGAAACGGGTTTAAATGAGGAGGGAAATGAAGGGTTAACCGACATCTAAAATAAAAAACCCATTTAAAAAAAATCGATTCAGGCAGGCGTACCGGTACGCGTACCGGTACGAAGCACTCCAGTAGGGTCAGCGTACCGGTACGCTCAGCCTTAGTTTCCTGAAACTTCTTGCTGGCTATCCTGCTTCAATCCTATTTACTTCTAGACATCCTCTATACCTCCCAGCACACTCTTAACCATCATGTCCAATTTATTAATGAAATTGCAATGCAATTTAGGACTTTGATACATTCAATATACAAGAAATGAATTCCAACAATTGACTATCCAAAATGAACATCCAGAAAACACATCATCAAGATCATAATCAAAACATTTCTGAATCATATCCAATATCAATAACTTGAGAAATATTCCCTCATTCTTGCCAGCATGGAGCTTTTTAACAAATTTCTCAATTGAATGAACTAGATGCACATGAGCAAAGCCATAGTCCTCAATGCTAGTCAGAAGTATGCACCTACAAATTAATTTTCCACTCGTGTGCATGTGAAATTAAACAAGTAATTTGGGCATTTACGAAACAAAATTCACATTCGAAAGGCTAGACAAACTCAGTTTCAATGCAAAACTCACCAAGGGACACTCTTGAGTAATAAACGCACTCACGTTATACTGGTATGCACTCCATGTGTACATGTGATATGGAATCTTGTATTCAAAACAAAGTGCTCACATGTAATCCAAAAATGAAGTTCATATGTGAAAATGAGGCAACCTTGGCATAGTCTCATGAATAGGATATTAGTGCATTAGGTAGTAAGACTAAACTTTATCATTTCTTTAACAAATATGCTTCTCCCATGCTTCCCTAGATCACTTAGGGCTTTAAGGGTTGTAATGGGGCCCTGGGGTGATATCTAGGTAAAAGAAATGAAGGAAAAAGGGCAACAAAGAGGGTTGTTCCGAGTGAGAGACTTTAATGTTGGAAAAACACTTCCTTTTTCATGGGATTTTGATTTTCTCACCATCACCACACCCCTTGTTTATTTTCTTTATTCTTCTTAACATCTCCCTTTTCTTTTGATCACTCTTTATTCTTTTCACCCCTTTTTCTCCTTTTCTTGGATTTTCATTCAACTCTTTGAGTTTCAAAACATTCATCCCTTTTGTTGGAGTTTCCACACCATACTTCCTTCTCTTTTACACTCACTCATATTCAGCTCTAGGAACAACCAAGGTGAGGTAGATTTTTATCATTTTGCATTGGCTTGGTCAAATGTGTGGCATAGAAACGAATTTTAAAATAGGCTCAATCATGGCACTAGGGATAAAATTTTCTCAAGAAAAAGGCTAAGGCTCAAAGCATTCAAAAATGGCCTAAGATCACTTCCAGGTCCGCATGGGGAGAGCATTACATGATCAAGACAAATCAGTCTACTAACCAAATGCAACTAACCAAAGCAAGCATAATGAGACTATTGAACAAACTTGATATCAAAAATTGTTCTTTGAGTAAACGTAAGTTCCCTCCAAAAAGGTTTGGCACTAAAACTCTCATGGGTCCTTACTCATCTCCACTACTTATGTCAAGCTTAAAACATGAATCCAACCCGTAAATCACTGAAATTACAAATTCAAAAATCACATACAGATGAGTTCGAAAATCAATACATATGTGATACTTATGCATATGATCCATTTCTATAGTAAGCTCATGTGCACAAGGTTCACAACAACAATCAACATGTCATCCAGTTCATACTCGTTTCATAAGGGAATACAGATCAACTTAAAGGTATTTTTCATCAAAAATTTTCAAAATTTCTCACATATTTTGTACTAATGCGACAAAAACAGAATACTTCCCAACAACCTTGGTGTAACATACAAATGGTGCACCTCACCCCCCAACTAGATCCATGCATTGCCCTCAATGCAACAAAAAGAGAAAAATTGCAATGAAAGACAGTAAAAGCTGATAAGGGTAAGAGAACACCTCGCATATGAGCTTTTGACAAAAGCACCAAGATCTGGATTCAAAAGAAAACAAAGCTATACACCAACAACAAGTAAGTGACATGAAATAAAAACATGACATAATTAAAATAAAAGAAACTGTACATGCGAACAAGGGACCAATTGTTATTCCTCAATCACTTCCGGATACACCGGGTCGGTTAACTCCTCCTCCACCACTTGGTTTTCAAAGCCCTCAAAGAATGGCTTAAGTCTTTGGCCATTGACCTTGAATGTTTGGCCATCTTTGAGGTTGGTGATCTCAACAGCTCCATTGGGGTAGGCCACCTTGATAAGATAGGGGCCATCCCAACGGGATCTTAGCTTTCCGGGAAAAATGGAGAGGCGGGAATTATACAAGAGTACCTTTTTTCCCGAGCTCGAATGATTTCCTCACTATGGAGTTATCATGAAAGATTTTCGCCCGTTCCTTTGAAATTTTTGAACTCTCGTATGCATCCCGCCGAATCTCTTCCAATTCATTCATTTCTAACATCCTATGTTTACCGGCCATTCTCATATTGAAATTTAAAGTCTTGATGGCCCAATAGGCCCTGTGTTCCATTTCTACCGGCAGATGGCAAGCCTTTCCATAGACAAGCCGATAGGGAGACATGCCCAAAACTGTCTTGTAGGCAGTACGATATGCCCACAGGGCATCAATCAATCTCTCAGACCAATCCTTCCTATTGGGGTTAACTGTTTTTTCAAGGATGGTCTTGATCTCCCTATTGGCTAGCTCGGCTTGGCCATTTGTTTGTGGGTGATAAGCGGTGGATACTTTATGTGTAACGCCATATTTGAACAATAACGATGCAACTGGCCTGTTACAAAAGTGTGATCCACCATCACTAATCAAAGCACGAGGCATCCCAAACCTCGAGAAAATGTTCTCTTTCAAGAACTTGACTACAACCCGGTGGTCATTAGTCTTTGTCGGGATAGCCTCCACCCATTTGGACACGTAGTCCACTGCCAACAGAATGTATAGATAACCAAACGACATAGGGAAGGGACCCATGAAATCGATGCCCCAACAATCGAATATTTCTATCACAAGTACAGGGGAAAGGGGCATCATATTCCTTCGGGTCACGCTACCCAAACGTTGGCATCTATCACATTCTTTACAAAATGAAATGCAATCCTTAATCAGAGAAGGCCAGTAGAAACCTGATTGTAGAATCTTGGCTGAGGTCTTCTTAGCAGAGAAATGCCCACCACAGGCTTGGGAATGACAGAAGGCCAGGACGTTCCGCTGTTCGGTTTCAGGCACGCATCGCCTCATGATCTGGTCCGGACAATACTTGTACATATACGGATTATCGAAGTAGAAGTACTTCACGTCGGCCATAAATCTCCTTTTATCCTCAGGGCTCCAGTGTGGTGGGATTTGTCCTATTGCAAGATAATTTCAAATGTCAGCATACCAAGGACAATGAGAATGAATGGACAATAACTGCTCATCAGGGAAAGAGTCTGGGATAGGGATGTGCTCATTTGTCTCTTGTGCCACCAGCCGGGATAAGTGATCCGCCACGACATTCTCAACTCCCTTCTTGTCTTTAATAGTCAAATCAAATTCTTGTAGGAGGAGGATCCACCTAATTAGCCTTGACTTTGCATCCTGCTTAGACAACAAATACTTCAAAGCAGAATGGTCAGTGAAAACAACAATAGGTGAACCAATGATATATGAACGGAACTTATCTAAGGCAAACACTACAGCTAGCAATTCTTTCTCAGTGGTAGTGTAATTCATTTGTGCCTCATTAAGTGTCTTGCTAGCGTAGTGTATGACATATGGTCGATTATCTTCCCTCTGACCAAGCACTGCACCGACCGCGTAATCACTCGCGTCGGACATGAGCTCAAAAGGAAGGTCCCAATTGGGTGATCGCATGATAGGAGGCGTGACAAGCATGCTTTTTAGTTTCTTAAAAGATGCCTCACACTCATGCGACCACTCGAAGGGAACCTCCTTAGACAGTAAATTGGTCAGGGGTCGGGCCAATGCACTAAAATTTTGAATGAACCGGCGATAGAAGCCTGCATGACCCAAAAATGACCTGATCCCTTTGATGGCCGTCGGCGTGGGGAGGTTGGAGATGGCCTCCACCTTGGATTTGTCAACTTCGATGCCCCTTGCCGACACTATGTGACCCAACACAATCCCTTCCGTCACCATAAAGTGACACTTCTCCCAATTCAGCACAAGATCCTTATCTTCACATCTTTCCAACACTCTCTCCAAATTTCCCAAGCATCTGTCGAAGGAATCACCAAATACGGAGAAATCGTCCATAAACACCTCCACAATTTTCTCCACCATATCACTGAAAATGCCCATCATACATCTTTGGAAAGTTCCTGGGGCATTACAGAGTCCGAACGGCATGCGCCGGTACGCAAAGGTACCGTAGGGGCATGTGAAGGTGGTTTTCTCCTGGTCTTCGAGGGCAATCTCGATCTGATTATAACCGGAGTATCCATCTAGGAAACAGTAGAAGAGGTGCCCCGCCACTCTCTCCAGCACTTGATCAAGGAACGGCATTGGGAAATGATCCTTCCTAGTGCATGAGTTCAATTTCCTATAATCGATGCACACCCTCCATCCAGTAATCACTCTTGTAGGTATCAGTTCATTCTCCTCGTTTTCTACCACTGTGACTCCGGATTTCTTGGGCACCACTTGCGTGGGGCTCACCCACTTACTGTCGGCAATTGGAAATATTATACCCACGTCAAGTAGTTTAAGAACCTCGTCTCTCACCACCTCCTTCATATGAGGGTTCAATCTCCGTTGAGGCTGTCGGGAAGGTCTTGCATCCTCCTCGAGGTAAATGCGGTGGGTGCAAATGATAGGGCTTATTTCCTTGATATCCGCAATGGTCCACCCAATTGCTCCCTTGTGTCTTCTCAAAACCTCCAAGAGTTCTTTTTCTTGTTCATTGTTCAATGTGGAACTAATGATCACCGAAAATGTATCTCCCTCGCCAAGATAGGCGTACTTCAAGTGTGAGGGTAACGGCTTCAACTCCAAATTTGGCTTTTGTTCCTCCGACCGGAAAATCTTCTTTTCTTGCTTGGGCAACTCCTCAAATGTGGGAATCCATTTTGTTACCCCTTTCAACTCTTCCACGCTCTCTTCCTCATCTAACTTTACAAGTTCAGCAAAGTCCTCCTCCATGCAGTCCAACATCCCTTCTAACTCCACTTGCTCTTCAACCAAAGTGTCGATTCTATTGATCTCGTTCACCTCCACATCATCCCCTGGTTGTTTTGCTAAATTGAATACATTCAGCTCCATGGTCATGTTCCCAAAAGCCAACTTCATTAGACCATTCCTGCAATTAATCACAGCGTTAGCAGTAGCAAGGAAAGGTCTTCCAAGAATAACGGGGATTTGGGAATTAAGGTTAGCAACCGGGTGTGTATCTAAAACAATAAAATCGACTGGAAAGTAAAAATTGTCAACTTGGACAAGCACATCTTCCACTACTCCCCTTGGTGTGCGTATGCTCCGATCCGCCAGTTGAAGTGTAACTGAGGTGGGCTTCAACTCTTCAAGCTTGAGTTGTTGGTACACGGAGTAAGGAAGAAGATTGACGCTCGCCCCCAAGTCAAGCAATGCTTGCTCAACCCGGTAATTCCCGATGGTGATGGCAATTGTTGGACAACCGGGATCCTTGAATTTTGGAGGAGTGTTGGTCCTCAATATAGAGCTCACTTGTTCGGTGAGAAATGCCTTCTTCCGGACATTCAACTTCCTTTTCACCGTGCATAGGTCTTTCAATATTTTGGCACATGACGGAATTTGCTTGATGGCATCAAGGAGCGGGATGTTGATCTTTACCTGCTTAAACAAATCCAAAATGTCAGAATAATTAGCCACCTTGACAGGTGGCTTCAACCGATGGGGAAAAGGGGCAGGCATAGAAGGAAAGCATAAACCATCATCAATCACATGTTCTTTATCAACCCCATTTCTTTCATTCTTTTCACTCGACTCACCCTTGTCAACCACACCCTCTTTGGCCTCACTTTGTTTGGCCTCACTCTCAATTTCTTTTTCTTTTGGCAATGCGGCCTTTGGTGTCAACTTTGGCACCACCATCTTTTCAATTTGTTTACCACTCCTAAGTGTGGTGACAGATTTGAGTTGCTCACAACTCTCCTGGGAAGTCTCGGCCAACTCAACCACATTTTGACCTTTGGGATTTTGTTGGGGTTGAGAGGGAAATTTTCCCTTCTCTTGTTGAGACAACCCAATGGCATTGGTGATTTTGGTGAGTTGGGCCGAAATGTCCTTATTGAAGGTGGTTTGGCTTTGCATGAAATTAGTGAAGGTTTGATTGATGGTGGTCTGGGTTTGAATGAAATTGTGGAGCATATCTTCCAAATTCTTCTTATGAGGAGGTTGGTAGGTGGAAGAACTAGACGGACCTTGTTGGGAGAAATTTTGTGGGGGAGGATTGGATTGGTACCCTTGCGGATTGGACCGTGGGTATTGGGAGTTAGAGGCTTGCCCTTGACCTTGGGATTGAAATTGGCTTTGCCTAGGAGGTGCGGGAGGTGTATATGTGTTTGAGCCATAAGGAATGGGGTTCTCATTCCTCCAACTGAAATTAGGGTGATCACGATACCCTGAATTGTAAGTGTTGGAATTTTGAGGAAATGATTGCATCGGTTGGTTGAAGGCATTGACCTGTTCATGGTATGTCTCTTTAAGTGCCGGAATGCTCGGACACTCCGACGTGGAATGATCAACACCCCCACAAATAGAACAAGCCTCCTCGGTTTTTGACACATGAGACACCTCTCGTCTCCTTTACACCTCAAGACTATCTACTTTCCTAGACAATTTGGAAATTTGTGAAAGTAGGTCCTCCCGGTCTTTCAAATCATATATCCCTCCCCTTTGAGATTGACCACTTACTGGCAAAGTCCTAGGTACATCACTTGGGTCCCTAACATCCCACGATTGTGCATTTTCAGCCAAGGTACCAAAGTAGTCAAGGGCCTCGTCAGGGTATTTGTTCAAAAATTCACCATTGCACATCATGTCAATGAATTGCCTATGGTTTGGTGAGACTCCTTCATAGAAGAAACTCACCAATTGCCACGATTTAAAACCATGATGTGATATGGATTGAATCAAATCTTTATAGCGATCCCAACACTGATAGAATTGTTCATTGGGTTTTTCAGAAAAGTTTTGAATGTCTTTTTTCAAAGAAGTGGTTCTATGAACCGGAAAAAACTTTTTCAAAAAGAATGAAACTATATGGTCCCAAGATAGCATGGTCCGAGGCCCCATAGAATCAAACCAAATCTTTGCCTTACCCTCCAACGAAAAAGAGAAAAGTTTCATCCTTGCTATCTCTTCCATGTTGTAATTTGGGATAAAGGTTGCAACTATTTCCTCATAAGACTTTAGATGACTATAAGGGTTTTCCTTCTCGACCCCCTGAAATTTAGGGAGTAGTTGCAACATCCATGGTTTGATTACAAAGAGATGTGCTTGGACTGGAAGAACAAGGCATGATGGTGTGGAGCTACGGGTCGGCTGAAGGAACTCCCGTATTGTCCTTGGTGGAGGGTCAAGTTGGATGTTCCCTTCATTCCTAGGTGGGGGAAATTGCACTCGTGGGTTAGGCATCCTATTTTCGGGTAACCCCCCACCCCTTTGAGCATTTGGATTTGCACCGACATTGTCAAAGTTTCCACCACCTTGCATGTTTGGGTTGACATCCACATTTTCAAAATTGTCACCCGCATCCTTGGGTGGGTCTTGGTCGATGTTCATGTTGGGGCCTAAGGGTTGTCTAACTAATCGGTGATAGTCGTCCCTTCCCCACATGCAACAAAATATCTATACAAATGAAATTATACACAAACAAGAATATGTACACGAGACAACGTACCTCAGCCCGTGATGAAGATCACGGGACTTACCTCCGTTGTTCGGAAATCACTTCCTTGATTTGACACTTGCCTTCCCCGGCAACGGCGCCAAAAATGATTGATTGGAAACTATGTCTTTCCTAACCCCTAAAATGTTATCCCTCAAATGATGCAATGTATGAGCGGAAGGAAGGATTTCTCCCCCTTTGGGATAGTGTGAAAAGAAAGGGCAATGAGGAAAGGGAAATGGGAAGATGTAAATATGGGATATGTATGCACAAAAATGCTCCCCAATCGCAAGGAGACTTTCGTGTGTTGTGAGTTACTTGGAAGAGTATTCCAAGGTCGTATCCACAGGGAAGGAAGTGAATCAAGATTGAAGTGATTTGGTGAAAAACGGAAATGTAAAATCTTTTGTCTTGAGAGTTGGTTTGTGAAGTGTATGCTAATGAAGATGTAATGATAAAACAAGTGTTGGCAATTCCAAGAGATCACTCCAATGGGTATACCACCTCAACTCAAATCACTCCTCCGATTGAGCATGAATGAACGCTTGAATTACGGAAAGCCGAGGATGACGTCGGTGAGTATCTAAGCATAAACCGTGACTAGGCCTACGGTTTATCAAAGACTCATCGACTCATCCATTTTCCATCCGGTCAAAACGAACCATTTGACTCTAAAGGGAAGGAGGAGAAAGAGTTGAAATGGTATCCCCAAAGGAGATCCCTCTTGGTCTTGCCAACTAAAGGATTTAGCTACTCATACTTGGAATGGAAATGACTATGTAATGAAAGTGCATTGCAAATCTATGAACTTCTAAAGCTACAAAGTACAAGAATTCATGAGCTAAAAGACAATGCATTTAAACCCATTACATAGCTATGAAAATGAAGAACTTTAATTCATTAATGGTAGAAAGTGGAAGAGAACATTAAACTAGTGAGAAGCATGAAAGAACTTACATTAATGGCATTCAAAGAAGTTCTAAAGAGTCTTAGAGGAGAATGCAAGGCAATGTACTGGAAAATAAGTGAAAATTACAACTTTCTCTCTCTAGAATCTACTATTCATCATCTCTACGCTTGGAGCATCTCTCTCTAAAAACTCTCTAATGTAATACATAATGCATAATCCATCCAATAATCCTCTCTGGCTCCTTTTCCTCTAATTCAGCCCTTGTCATGGAGATCATTCATCAACCCTAACGTGCAGGAGACATGGAGTAGCCTGGAGAAGTGATCTCCATCAATAGGTTGCAGGTGATGGCTTGGACAGGGCATGGCAGGGCACTCCTCAAGACCCAGCAGCTCAACTTCTCACTCCTCTCATTAATGCTCTCTTGCAATCAATAGTCCAAAAGAGGTGTGAACACAATGAATAGTGTTGTGGGCTTGCAGGAGGCAGGTGGGAGAAGACATGGTGGGGTCCACAAAAATCGGCTGAAACAAGTTCGCAGAATTTGGGCAAAATTCCTTCGGGCATACCGGTACGCGTACCGGTACGCAGCACTCCAGTAGGGTCAGCGTACCGGTACGCGTACCGGTACGCTAGCCTTATTTTCCTGAATTTCTTCCTGTCCTCCCCTGTTGAGCTTGCCTTTGGTTTTCCTTCACCCTTATTCATCTTGATGTATTTGAGAAGCCTCAAGATGGTTATGTTGCGCACTTTTACCCTGCAATCATCAAATGCTAAATTTAGAAATTATGAAGTAAAACTCCATCTTTTAATTATAAAAACCATTAATTAACATTGATTTGCACATGTGAATCATACAATATATTGTGCTAATCAGTATGCTCGGCTGATAACTATTGTTGTAGTCAAACTCCACTAAGGGTAGGTGTTCTTCCCAACTACCCTTGAGATCTAGGACGCATGCCCGTATAATGTCCTCTAAAGTCTGAATGGTCCTCTCCGACTGACCGTCTGTCTGGGGATAAAAAGATGTGCTCATCATCAACTGTGTCCCCATTGCCCACTGAAAACTCTCCAAAAAATGAGCCGTAAACCTGGGATCCCGATCCGATACTATAGATATGGGTATCCCATGTAGCCGGACAATCTCTCGTATATACAGCCTGCAGAATTCCTCAAGTGTGAAGGTCATCCTCACCGCCAAAAAGTGTGCCGACTTTGTAAGCCGGTCCACTATCACCCAAACCGCGTCATGCCCTCACGATGTCTGTGGCAAGTGGGTCACAAAATCAATCGTGACGTGCTCCCACTTCCACTCAGCCACCTCCAAAGGCTGGAGCAACCATGCGGGTCTCTGGTGCTTAGCCTTGACCTGCTGACACATGAGACATCGACTAACAAAATCTCCGACGTGCCTCTTCATCCCGCTCCAATAATATTGGCGACGAAGATCATGGTACATCTTCGTGCCACTTGGATGCATAGCAAAACGGGAGCAATGAAACTCCTTAAGGATCTCCTTTCTCAGATCTATAGAATGGGGAACCACAACCTTTTCCCTAAATCGAAGACTACCATCCATGTGAATGGCCCAGTCCTTGTCACTTATACCCGACCGTACCCAGTCCCTGATGGACAATATCTTCGTGTCCTGCCCCTAGGACTCGATCACTCTGCTCAGTAAGGAAGGCGTAGCCACCAAACTCCCCAAAGTGCCCTAAGCCTAACCCCTATAGTGTAGCTCGAACTGTCCCATAGTATTGAGCATCTGCCACTCCCGGGAAGCCACACTAGCCAAGACTCCCCGTGACTTCCGGCTGAGTGCATCAGCCACCACGTTTGCCTTACCGGGATGGTAATGCAAAGTGAAGTCGTAGTCCTCCAAATACTCTATTCACCTGCGTTGCCTCATGTTGAGGTCTTGTTGTGTAAAATGTACTTCAGACTCTTGTGGTTCGAAAACACCTCGAACTGCTCTCCGTATAAATAGTGGCGCCAAGCCTTCAAGGCAAATACAATGGCTGCCAATTCCATGTCGTGTGTAGGATAATTCTGCTCGTGGTTCTTTAACTGCCAAGAACCATAAGCCACCATCTTCCCGGACGGCATCAAAACGCAACCAAGTCCGTCCTTGGAGGCATCACAATATATTGTGTACCTCTGTCCCCTCTTTGGGACTATCAGAATAGGAGCTGAAGTAAGCCTCCTCTTCAACTCTTGGAATGTCTTCTCACACGAATCATCTCACTGAAACTTTACCTCTTTCTAGGTCAATCTCATCATAGGTGCAGCTAGTCGGGAGAAGTCCTCAATGAACCTCCTGTAATACCCTGCCAATCCCAAGAAACTACGTATCTCGAAGACTGACTTCAGCCTCTCCCAACTCATAACTGCCTCAACCTTCTCCGGATCAACTGACACACCCGAAGCCGACACCAGGTGTCCTAAGAATTTCAACTCCGTGAGCCAAAATTCACACTTGCTGAACTTGGCGTACAACTGATGGTACCTCAAGGTCTGGAGAACAACCCTCAAGTGACCCTCATGCTCCTCCTCAGACTTGGAGTAGATCAAAATGTCGTCAATAAAGACCACGACAAACTGATCTAGGTAGGGTTGGAACACCCTATGCATGAGATCCATGAATGCCGCCGGGGCATTCGTCAATCCAAAAGTCATGACGGTAAACTCAAAATGCCCATACCGCATCCTAAACACCGTCGTAGGGATATCCGCCTCCCTAACCCTCAACTGATGGTAACCCATGCGTAGATCTATCTTGGAGTAGACCCGCGCCCCTCTGAGTTGATCAAATAAATCATCAATCCTCGGCAAAGGGTATCTATTCTTGATAGTAACCATATTCAACTACCGGTAGTCTATGCATAGCTGAAGGGTCTTGTCCTTTTTCTTGGCAAACAACACCGGAGCGCCCCAAGGTATGGTGCTCGATCCAATGAACCCCTTGTCCATTAATTCTTTCAACTAGACCTTGAGTTCTTGTAACTTTGCAGGTGTCATTCTATGCAGAGTCATAGAAATGGGCGATGTACCTGGGTGCAACTCAATAGTGAAGTCTACATCCCTATGTGGAGGTAATCCCGGTAGTTCATCTAAAAAAAACATTCTCATACTTACAAACCACCCGAGGTAAACCCAACTCCTGTCTCGCCTCGTCCTCTAGGGCAAGGCTTGCCAGCCAACCCATCACCTGCCCGTGTCATCAAGAGTCATACATGACTTGGGGTAAAACATCGTGCTTTTTCCCCTAAAACTTGAAACAAACACTGTCCGGTGTGTAGGCAATGACCCTCTTCCAATCACAATCAATGACAACTCGGTGTGCCGCCAACCAGTCTATCCCAATGATGACATCAAACTCTGTCATGTCCAGGACCCTAAGGTCCACGGTGAGTAGAAACCCCGAGATCTCTAACTCACCCTAGCTCCTAGGAGAGAACTCACTTGCAATGGCTTTTCCAAGGTTACAACCTCTAAGCCCAAATCCCTCACACAAGTCAAATAATAATAGAGCACTAACTTAGTTTCCCAAAGTAGGGATCAAAGTTGAAACATTGAGATTTCTCTCATTGTCTCACTAGTAGAGCGTATGCCACCACTAGTAGACATTTACACCTTGAACTATCCCGTTCATTCTCTTTCTGACCGCCAAGGTTATGTTCTCTAACCCTAGTATCTCTTTTCCATATACATTTAACTATGCATAATCTTCACGTAACACATAACACATAATATGTAGCATATTAAAGCACATAACATGAAATGCACAATGAATGCAATGGTCTAGACCCATGCCCCTCAAGCCCTAGGTAAATCGTGTACCTAAGCTCTAATACCAAGCTGTGAGACCCCAAAAATCGGAGGTCCTTTGTCAATCTTTTGATCACCCATCAACCCGCGGAATACCCGTGGATACTGTGTTACTCGATATCACGCCATTATGCCCCATTTATCGGGATCCATAATTTAACAAAATTCGGGCAATGTCTCCTTTGTACGGGGAGCTCTACCCAAAAACACAACCTGTGCAATCATATAACATTGACGACAATGATTAGTACTTAAAATTGACATGTTATTATGACATTTTAAGACTAATTGTACTTTAATGGAGTTCAAGTGATGTCATTTCAGGCTCTAAATTGAACAAGGACCCAAGAACAACAAGTACCACACTTGGATGCAGCACCAGCACATTAGGGCCAAAATTGGAAAAGCTTGGAGCACAGCCAGAACGTTCGAACGCCAAATCACGTTCGAACGTCCACATTGCACTGTAGCAGACTCAACTGCTGAAGAGAAGGCGTGTTGCAGTTAGGAAAGAAGACTGGAGCTCTGAAGCACTTGAGTGTCACGTTCGAACGCCAACTCACGTTCGAACGTACACTTGAGTTGATGGAAGACCAGACCACTGCAAAGAGTTGGAACTGAACCTCACAGAAGACCACCAGACTACTCGAGTGATAGGGTCAAAGCAAATCTGGCGTTCGAACGCCCTCAGTGCAAAAACAGAAGAAACGTTTGAACGGCAGTAAACGTTCGAACGCCCTTAGTGCAAAAACAGAAAAAACGTTCGAACGCCAACTCACGTTCGAACGTTATTCACAGACTGGCAGCAGAGTTGTTGACTGTTCACTTGGACTTGGGCGGAAAATACTATTTCTTCACCCCCCCCTTGTCTCCTCCTCTTGCCTATAGATACTCCTCTTGTTGGAGAGTTATAGGAGCCAAGTAGGAAGTAGGAAAGTTGATGGAGGCTTAGACTCCCACTCTCATTGTAGATTTAGCTCATTTCCCTTGTATGAAGTCTTTATTTTAGAGATTAGTTTGGCTTTAGTCCAACATCTCTTACTTGTTATAACAGTAGTTTTATGTTTATGCTTTCATTTTTCATGCATAGAAGAGAGATAGCTCACCTTTTGGTTGAGGAAGCAACCCTCCAATTCTTGGTTGAGGAAGCCACCCTCCAAATGTGACTAGTTTTCTTCTACTTTTATTGTTCATATATTTCACTTCCATTGCTTGCGCTTCTTTCTTTCTTAGAAGAGTGAAACTCTTCCACTTTTCTAGAGCTTTACCAAAGCCGTGAAGGGTGGAATGTGATTCACCCATTCTTTGTTAAAGATTGGCTACGCATTTGTTGTTACTTTATCTTATAAGTTCTCTACTTGGAGGGATGAGCATCACTCACTTTTCTAGCTTTACCCAAGCCATGAAGAGTGAGTAGTTTCTCATTCACTCTTTAGTAAGAGGAGAAGGGCATGTATAAGTTATCCGGGAATCATATTTGTGCAATGTTTCTATGCTTAACGCTTATTTCCTCTTGTTATTGGATGATTGATTGCATCTAGCAAAGCTAGGGTACTTTGTATAATTGTGGGTTCTTTCTATGACACGGATGACTCTTGCATAGAAAGACTCATCAGTTCAAGGCAAGTACCCCGGCTAGATCCTCATGACTACCCCTCAATCTTCCCCCTTATTGTACTTCATTTAAAGAATGGAATATTAATATCATGATTGGATGTCTTGTAGAAACACTTGCTTGTTTGTAGACGGGTTAAGTCTCGGCACAAGCAATTGTTGTAAACTTCTAGAAAGACATCGGAATCATGTTCTTAATTCTCACAATCCATCTTTATCTTCCGATTAACTTGCTGTTGACACGGGAGTTAATTGAGTTATCAAGCACAATTATGACAAACCGGATAACTAGCTACATGTCCAGATCCTTGCACTAAAGAGTGACTTTTTTTATTAGCACCTATTTTGTTAAGAAAATCTTCCTGGAAAGAATCTTATATTCTGTCCAGAAAAACTCATATCTCACAGCAAATCTCAAAGGTTACAATCAATAGGTCTCTACCACTGCTCACCTCAGAAATATCAACAAAAGTTCCCTGTGGATTCGACTCCGGACTCAAACCGGATTATTACTACAGCTTGACCGCCTGCACTTGGGTGTACACATTTCGGATCAAGCATCAGACACCGGGTCCATTTATGAGTAACCATTGACCACACCGAGTCCATTTATGAGTAAACATTGACCACACCGGGTCCATTTATCCATACTCATATAACAACATGCAATGTTACATTAAAATAGTCCATACGAATTCGATTACAATTCTTTTACATACATTACATGCCAAAAACTAAATTATAAGTCTAGTTTTACAAAAACATCATTTAAAGCCACATTTTGACTTTTCTTCAACATTTAGGCCCCGATTGAGAGCCTTCCACGGGCGTGAACCCCGCACCTGAAATATTTTCCCATATAGCGTGAACCCCACTCCTAAAGAGGCTACTCCCCACCCTAGATGCATATGAAATGTCACATGCAATTTCAACAAGCAACATACATTCCAAACAAGAATATGCAATTCAGTGTTGGAAATCACCATGTCATGCTATAAAATGAGATGAGACTCACTCATGCACTTTAACCCGAGCCCACTCCGGCTCCCACAACACAATGAAATGCCAATGTGTATAAATCCGTCATTGATGAAATACATCCAATGATCTTTTTGAAATAAAAATCATGTCTTTATTATAAAACAAAATCATGTATCTTTGTTACACATCAAATGACTATTTTATAAAACAAAATCATGTATCTTTATTGGGTAGCGGAGTTTTGGTGTTGCGCCGCCGGTTCCGCACACCGATACACTTTTCCAAAATTTCACTATAGGGGAGTGTATGAACCAAGTAATCGGGTCTTGAACCCGAGGGAGAATTTGGTCCTGCTTGTTATACCAGATACAAGTTTTTCATGCAAACTATGCGACTCAGTCGAATCTTCGATCCAACTTTCCCCGAGCCCAAGTATCATCCACCAAGAATGGTGTTTGATCAAACCATGCACACACACCCACCAAATGCAATGTCTCTGTGCATATGCAATGTAATGAACCATTGCAATATCAATATCATGCCCCATATGTAATAAATGTCATATGGGCTAATTTAATCACATTCAACATTTTCATGGCAAATTATATCCAAAGCATATAACTTCCATAAAGTCATCACAATGCCAATATATCATAAGCATATACCAGCATTCACGTTTAACAACAATTTTTCCCAAGCATGTCATACATAATCTATGCAATAACACACTTAATTTTCACATAGGCATTTAGTCAAACACCATTAAGGCACCAAATCATGTTATCACATAAAAATGCCCATAATCATCACATAAATCAAAAAATCACATTTAGTGATTTCCACATACCCAATTATCAAAATTTCAAGAAATCACAATCTAGTAATTCCTATGTATTCAAGTCAAGATTGAATTTATTCTACTCATTTCCAATACCCATTTCACATTTCAAATACAATAGGCATTTGTTAAATCAAATCTAACAACCTACCCATTTCATACAATCATCCTAGGTTGGAAATAAACCTAAGTATGATGAAAATCCTACCTCTTAAAGCGTAAAAGAACGTTGGTAAGCTCCAAGAATACACCCCCAAGCTCAAACCTTGATTTCTCCAAAATTCTATCTCGAAAAATTCGGTGAAATTTTCTCTTTTTGGTACGTAAGCATAGCCCTCGTCGAGGAGACCGAATTTAATTCTTGGCTCGAGTTGATTTGGGCGACGGAGAGGCGAAGATCGTAGAGAGAAGTCTTGAATCTCTCTTTTTTTCTTCCTTTCTCCCTCTTCTTCTCTTCCACCATTAACACATTGGAATCAGCAGACATTTTTGTAAAAAAAATCAGATTTTTGTCCCTATTTATAACCTTTAACGCTTGGTCCACGTCGCGCCACACGCTCCCCTTTTCCAGGTCCGTTTTCGCCCCAAAACGATTAAATTTCGCTCCGGTTCAAGTTCAAATATTTTTATTTCAACTTGTTTTAAATTATTTTCCAAATTTCAAAATTTTATTAAAAATTTCGTTTTTGGGTAACCCGAGACCTGATCACCTCGTAAAATGCGAAAAAATTCGACTATCTCGGAATTCGACGAAAATTATCTGGGTAACTAGATTTTGCGAGACGAATCCATTGGTGTGGTTCGTTTCATCATCCGAGCTCTAGAGAAATACGGGTTTTGAACCCGTACCGTAGTGGCAATTTACCGTTTTGCCCTTTCTTATAAAAAGTTCAAATTTACCCGGATTTTACAAAAATGACCATACCTGGTTCAAAAAACTGTTTTTGAAATATCACCATTCCTTACTTTTAGCTGATGATAACATGTCTGAGATCAACCTTGCTAAATGCTCTGTCACCTTGCAACTAACCAAATAATTCATCAATGCGAGACAAGGGATATTTGTTACATATTGTTGTCTTACTTAACTGGTTGTAATCAATGCATAATCTCAAAGTCCCATTTTTTTTCTTCACAAATAAAACACGAGCACCCCTCCGTGAAACACTAGGCCGAATAAATCCCCGATCTAGTAAATCTTACAATTGTATCTTCAATTCTTTTTACTCAGTAGCAGCCATGCGATATGGAGTAATTGATATCGGTGAAGTTCCAAGAACTAGCTCAATGTAATCCAAGCAACTATTTGGGAAATACATCTAGAAACTCTTAAACTACTGGAATATCTTTAAGTTGTACTTCTTTCTTGGTGTCCACTACATAAGCAAGATATCCTTGACAACCCTGCCTCTGTAATTTCCTGGCTTTCATAGCTGAAATTAGACAAGTAGGTCACCTTCCGATCACCAAAAAATCTAAAATTTGTTTCATTAGCATGGTATGCAGATAACCAATCCATCCCCAGAATAATATCAAAATCTTGAATATTAAGAGGTACAAGATCAACATATAAATCTTTGTCATCCACATGTAACACACAACTCTTGTATGATGTCTCCACTATCACTACCTCTCCTACTGGAGTAGAAAAAGCTAAGCTAGTATCCCAAAATATCAAGGGACGATCCAAATGCATGCTAAATACACATGATACAAATGAATATGTAGATCCTGGATCTATCAGGACACATGCATCTCTATCAAATATAGAGAGTGTACCTATAAAAATCTCAAGAGTGGCTTGAGCATCCTGGTGGGTCATAGCAAATACCCTTCTTGGAGCAATAGACTTGTTAGTTGTTCTTTTCCCACAATCACAATTACCAAAAGAAGCATTACCACCAATCTTCACACTACCAACCAAGTATGAAATAGATGTGGATTCTCCTTGACACTGAGAATATATATGTCCGGGTTCACCACATTTGAAACACACAAGACCTCGATCTGGCTAAGGGCAATCTCAAATAAAATGATACGTTGCCCCATATCAATAACAAGTGGCATGTCCACTCTGCTCACTTGAAGGTCCTCTATTAGATTGGCTGATGAATCTTTGTCTAGATGGACTCTTTATCTACCTTGAAAATGTTCTCCAAGCTCAATTTACACTCTGACCTTTAGAAGGTTGCATCATCTGACTTCCTTTACAAGAATTGCCCACATATTTACTAGCATGTCATGCTTCGTATCTACCTTTCTTATAACCTTCTTCTTGACTTTGTTTCTCCTTTACATCCTTTTCATGTTTCTCCTTCACATCTTTTTTCACCCATTTTTCCATATTTACGAGCTCGAGATAATTATTTGCTTGATAAGAAGTAAGCTGAGATCGTATGGATAACTGTAGGCCCTTTTGAAATCTTCTTCAATTTAGCATCATCAGTTCTTACCATATCCATTGCATATCGACACAATGCTGAGAATTTAGCTTCATACTTAGCCACCAACATCTTCTCTTATGATAACTCCATGAATTACTTCTATTTCTTAGACTGGTATGATTGTAGAAAATACTATTCATCAAATTTTTTCTCAAACATAGACCAAGTAACATTTACTAGAGTTATATCCTGAGCTTCTTGTGTTGGAGTGGATATTAATCTCTTAGCATCCTCCCACCAATTTAAATTATTCTTTGTGAGCATAAATGTAGCAAAATTGACTCTTTCTTCAACCGTTAGATGTATAATATCAAAAATATGCATCATATCTTTTTTCTAGTTTTTTGCCTCAATTGGATTTATTGACCCCTCAAAATTTGGCGGCCTTAAAATGATCAAATAAAGAAATATGGGACCTTGTTGTTTCACCAGGTGCTATCTCCCACTCAAGATTTTTAATCCCTCCTACTATTGTTTCTGACTGTTCCTCTGCACCATGAGATCCACTATGTCCCTCTTGATTTGATCGAATTGCTCCCTCAACTGAATCAGATGCATTAGAAACTACCTCCTCAACTTAGTAATATAGTTCCATTGCTCTATATTTGGCATTCAAATACTGTTACATAAAATAATATTGATTCCCTATTCGAAAGTAAATTTCATCATGTATTTGTGTGGATAATTACACCTTAATTATGTTTAAATAGTATAATCTAATGGTGAATAATGTATAGGGCTTGTACAAGTATGATGTCATGAATCTAGGAATAAAAAGGAAGACTTAGAGGTAGTGGGACGAAGCATTAATGGAGGGAAATAGTTGTGGAGATTAAAAGCATACACGAGTGGACTTTAGGTCCATGTTCGAACACAACTACTAAATCAGGAAATATCAGATAGAGTCCCCAAAAATGGTTATTGGGCTACTAGGTTGCAGGATGACAACCGTTGGAACGGCAGAATGTCAAGGCTGTAATTATTTCCACGTTCAAAAGCTAGTTTTACGTTCAAATGCCAACAAAAATCAGAAGTCTCCATGCTTGGACTTTCAACACTCAAGGCTAATCATTGTCCTTTCCTCTTGGCCTATAAATACTACCCTTTGGCCATTGCATTGAGTAACTTTGGGGAAGGGAAAGATCTCTCCAAATTAACTAGTCTTCTTCTCTAGTATTATGATAGCTAGCTTTCTCCTTCACCTAGAGGAGTGAACCACTGTCACCTTTCTAGCTCCCTTGTGACTTTGAGGGATGGGTAGCGTTTCACTCATTCTTTGTTGGAGACAAGCATTTTGTTTATTGTAGTTTTACCTTTGTAATTCTAAAGATCCTCTACTTAGGGGGATGAGATTCACTCACTTTCAAGCTTCCTCAAAGCCATGAAGAGTGAATAGTTTCTTATCCACTCTTTAGTAAGAGATGAAGGACATGTAAAGCATTATTAAGAATTTATATTTGTGCACTTCATTTATGGTTATTGTCTTATCTTTTCCTTTATATGATGAATGATTGAATGCATCTACCAAAGCTAAAGTGCTTTGTACAATTGTTAATCACCTATAAACAAGCTAAGTCTTGGCATAGGTAATTCTAACAATTCCCTGCAAGTACCCAACCTAGATCTTTATGATTGAATAATGTTACTAATTTTGGATGCTTTGTAGCATTATTTGATTGTTTATAGACGGTTTAATTCTCAGCATAAGCAATTCTTATGATTTTTCTACAAGGACATTAGAGTCATGCTCTTAATTCACACATTCCATCTTTGTCCTCCAATTAAATTTCTATTAACATAGGGGTTAATTAAGTAATTAATATTGCACAAATATAACAACCGAACACATCTGCACATGTTTGGATCCTCGAACTAAAGAGTGGCTTTTATTTCGTATGAGAGAATCTTATATTTTGTCTAGAAAATATCATCACCACCACAAATTTTCAACTTTAAGGGTTTTAGATCTTAACTTCAAAACACCAACATGAGTTCCCTGTAGATTTGACTCCAGACTTAACTGAATTAAAACTACAACTTGACTGCCAGCACTTTGGTGTACACATTTCAGATTAAGCTAAGTTTTTTGGCGTCGTTGCTGGGGAACCAACGGTATTTGAAGTAAAAAGTGAAGAGACATTTATATTTTTTTTTGCATATACTTTTGTATATAATTTTTTCTTTTTATGTTTGAGGAATACCCTCTCTTCAAAATTTGCCAAAAGAATCAGTCGGGTCTGTGAATGAATCTGAACCATCTTCACCTAGATTAGTAACAGACTCCTTTGATAATAGTATGACCAATAATCAAAGAGAAGAGAAAATTCCTAACATTCGAACTCTAAGGGAGTATTTACATCCTACACGGAATAGTGTCCCCTCTTGTTTTATGTTTCCTGTAAATGCACCCAACCTCAATGTGAAGCCTAATACAGTGGAGTTATTACCTTAATTTCTTGGACTCAAATCAGAAAACTCATATTTACATATTAAAGAATTTGAGGTATGCGGGAAGTTCCTAGATAATTTTGAAATGGCCAAGTTGAAACTTTTTTCTTTCTCTTTAAAGGAAAATCTAAACAATGGCTAAATTCTTTAAAGGCCCATTCCCTACCTAGTTGGCAAACATTAAAAATCGATTTTTTCAGGAAATTTTTCCCCTTACACTGCACGAATGCACTTAAAAGATAAATCATGAATTTTTTGATCAAAGAGGGAGAAAATTTCTACAATTGTTGGGAGAGATTTAAAGATCTTCTCCAAGGTTTCCCACACCATGCATTTGAGAATTGGACTCTGGTAGGATTTTTCTATGATGCTCCCCCCACTAGATTACGACAATTTGTAAAGATGATGGCTCAAGGGGAGTTCATGGGAAAAACTCTGCAGTAGGCGTTTGAGTTTTTTGATACCATTTTTGAAAGTTTCCAAATGTGGGACTCGGCCTCTCCTAACACTGTTGAAGCCAAATTGTCCACTTCCCAAGGGGAAAAATATGTTTTGAAAGAGTATGATGACCTTAGAGACAAGATTGCCACCTTATCTTGAAATCTCGAAGCTTTAGAGATGAAGAAGGTAAACCAAGTTGCTATTGGACCTCCCACAGATCAAGTGTGTGGAATTTGTGCTTTGTCAAGACACCCTATTGGGGAGTGTCCTATCATTCCTACATTCAAGGAGGTTTTATTGGAGCAAACTAATGCAATCTCCAATCCAGGTCTTATTCTAACCCTTATTATGAGGTCTACAATCCAGTGTGGCAAAGCCACTCGAATTTTAGTTGGAGGAACACACAACATCTTATTAATCCACAACAAGGACCACCACCACCTTAAGGCCCTTCTACTTATCCACCATACCAACCACCACATAAAAGGAGCCTTGAGGACACTCTGAATCAATTCATGCATTGCCAAATGAACTATAACAATCAATCCACTTAGGCCTTCAATGAATTCAAAATCCAGACCACCCAATCTTTCGAGGATCTTAAAAGTCATATCCAAAATTTGACCCAATCAATGACCACACAAGAAAATGGCAAGTTTCCTACCCAACCTAAACAACCACATGGTCAATACCAAGTGGGTAACCCTTCTACTGTGGAATCTCCACAAGAGCATGTCCAAGCCATCATCATTCTTAGAAGTGGTAAATTCATTGAGAAATCCACCAAACCATCACTACTCACTGAGACCACACTAGTGGTGCAACCTACACAAGTCTCCCCATATGAGATTGAATCTAGGGAAGTTGAAAATCCACAACCACCATGTCGAATTCGTGCTCTCTTTCCATAAAGACTCAAGAAAACACAGAAGTTGAACAATCATGCAGATATTTATGAGATTTTTAAGCAAGTAAAATCGATATACCACTTATGGATGCCATTAAGTTGGTTCCTTCTTATGCCAAGTTTCTAAAAGACTTGTGCACAGTCAAAAGAAACCAAAATGTTCAAAAATGGGCCTTCTTAACTGAACAAGTCAGTGCCATAATTCAACACAAAGCCACTCTAAAGTACAAGGATCCGGGGTCTCCCATAGTTTCATGTGTCATCGGGAACTTTAGAATTAAGCAAGCATTACTTGATCTTAGAGCCAATGTCAACCTACTCCCTTTTTTAGTCTACCAACAACTAGGTCTAAGAGATCTTAAGCCTACATGCATCAAATTTCAGTTGGTAGACAGATCTATCAAAGTTCTAAGGGGTATTATTGAGGATGTCCTTGTCCAAGTGGACAAATTCTTTTTCCCAGTTGACTTAATTGTCTTGGATACTCAACTGGTCATGTATTTAGGAATTTAAATTCTTGTCATCCTTGGACGACCCTTCCTCATAATTTCGAATGCTTTAGTCAATTTCAAGAATGGGTTCATGAATTTGTCTTTTGGAAACATGACTCTTGAGCTTAACATTTTCAATATTGCTAAGCAACCGGGTGAAGATGACGAAGTAAAAGAAGTCAATTTCATTGAGTCATTGGCACAAGAACATTTAAAGAAAGCATTTCTTGAGGACTCACTAGAATCATGTTTGTTGGAGTCTATTACGTCTGAGTTAGAATCTGAGTTGGAAGGTGACTATTTGAGTCTAGCTAAGGAGCTAGAGGTCTACCTAGTTGATGTTGTCGGGTCATAGATATCCAAGTTTGAAGAGTTGGTCCCGAGTGGTACAAGGCCACTTTTATCTAGTGTCAAATCACCAACGTCTAAATTGAAACCCCTCCCATTAGACTTAAAATATGCATTCCTTGGGGAGGATAAATCTTTGGTCATTTCATCAAAGCTTGTAAGTTCACAAGAGTTTAAGTTGTTTGAAGTCCTTAGACATCATAAGAGTGTCATTGGGTGGATCATTGCTAATTTGAAAGGTATTACTCCATTAATTTGTAATCATGTCATATACCTCGGGGAGGATGCAAAACCCTCTCGTCAAATGCAGCGGAGGCTGAACCCACACATGAAAGAGGTTGTACAGGTTGAGGTTCTCAAATTGTTAGATGCGGGAATAATTTTACCCATCTCTGACAGTAAATGGGTCAGCCTAACCTAAGTTATGCCCAAGA
Organism: Ilex aquifolium; assembly: GCA_951799425.1. Lineage (NCBI taxonomy): Eukaryota > Viridiplantae > Streptophyta > Magnoliopsida > Aquifoliales > Aquifoliaceae > Ilex > Ilex aquifolium. Next base: position 31,930,794 of record OX637392.1, read on the forward strand.
AGTCCGAGGTGACAGTGGTTAAAAATGATGCCAATGAGTTAGTGCCTACCCGAGTTGTTACGGGATAACACATATGCATAGACTACCAAAAATGCAATTATGTAACTAAGAAAGACCTCTTTCCTTTCCCTTTTCTTGATCAAGTCTTAGAGAGAACTATAGGTCATGCATTTTATTGCTTCCTAGATGGGTACTCTGGGTACAACCAAATTGAGATAGCACTTGATGACCAGGAGAAAATAACACCTTCACATGCCCATTTGGAACATTTTCATATAAGAGGATGTTGTTTGGATTGTATAACGCTCCTGCTACATTTCAAAGATGCATGCTTAGTTTGTTTAGTGACATGGTTGAGAGATTTTTGGAAGTTTTCATGGATGATTTTTCTGTATATGGAGATTCGTTTGAATTGTGCTTAAATATCTGAAAAAAAATTTGATAAGATGTAAGGAAACCAAACTTGTGCTTCATTGGGAGAAGTGTCATTTTATAGGGACATAAGGCATAGTTTTAGGTCACAGTGTTTCATTTAAGAGAATAAAAATTGACAAAGCAAAGATAGATCTGATAGGAAATTTACCTACTCCTAAAACTGTTAAGGATGTCTGATCATTCCTAGGGCATACAGGGTTCTACAGAAGATTCATCAAAGATTTCAATGCCATATCAAAACCCATGTGTCATCTTTTGAGTCAGGATGTATATTTCGTGTGGGATGATGCATGCCAAAGAGCTTTTGATAAGCTTAAAGGTATGCTAATCTTCGCTCCAATAATGCAATCCCCTTGTTGGACCTTGCCCTTCGAATTGATGTGCCATGCAAGTGATTACGTTGTAGGAGCAATGTTGGGACAAAGAAAGGACAAAAAACCTTATGTGATCTACTATGACAGCAAGACTCTTAATGATGCTCAAATGAACTATTCCACTACTAAGAAAGAGTTGATTGTTGTGGTTTTTGCTTTAGAAAAATTTCATTCTTATCTAGTTGATTCTTCGATTACTGTGTTTTCTAATCATGCAGCCTTGAAGTATTTTCTCACAAAAAAGGATGTCAAGCCACGACTGTTATAATGGATACTTTTATTGTAGGAGTTTGACCTAACGATCAAGGACAAGAAATGAGTAAAAAAAGGGGTAGCAGATCATCTATCGAGGCTGACCTATGAATTCTATGTGGACAAGTTATCTATCAATGAAAACGTTCCAGATGAGTAGTTTTCCATGGTCTTGGAGTCACCATGGTATGCTAATATTGCTAATTTCTTAGCCACTGGTACGCTCCCATCTTCCTTTACCACGTCGGATAAGAAGAAGTTTTTGAGAAAAGTGCGCAACTTCTTTTGGGATGATCCCTACTTGTTTAAGTACTGTAAGGATCAGATCATTAGGAGATGCGTACCAAATCATGAATTACAAATTGTCATAAGTTTTGCCACTCTGAAGCATGTGGAGGCTACTTTTCTTCCAAGAAAATCGTTGCAAAAATTTTGCAGTACGGATTTTATTGGCCCACATTGTTTAATACATCCATGCTTTCTGACTATCATGTGAGAGATGTCAATAGTTGGGGGGTAATGCTACATGAAACATGATGCCCCGAAATCTCATTTTGATTATTGAGTTTTTTTACTGTTGGGGTATTGATTTCATGGGCCCTTTTCCTTCATCGTTTGGACATCTCTATATCTTGGTTGCTATGGACTATGTCTCCAAATGGGTTGAAGTTATTCCATGTCGTAACAATGATCATCACACTGTGATGAAATTTTTGAAAGAAAACATCATGTCACGATTTGGAATCCCTCGCATAATTATTAGTGATGGGGGATTGCATTTTTGTAATCGGTATTTTGCAAACTTGATGATAAAATATTTTATAACCCACAAGGTTGCAACTCCTTACCATCCATAGACAAGTGGCCAAGTAGAATTAGCCAATAGGGAGATAAAATAAATTTTGAAAAAAATGGTGAATCCCAACCACAAAGATTGGTCTTTACGGCCAACCGATGCATTGTGGGCTTACCGTACAACCTTCAAAATCATTTTGGGAATGTATCCCTATTGGCTTGTTTATGGAAAGCCCTGCCACTTGTCTATTAAGGTTAAACATAGAGCATATTGGGCAATCAAGACAATGAACTCTAATTTTGAAAAAGTAGGGATGTCTAGGAAACTTCAGATTAGTGAACCTGAGGAATTTAGGGATGAGGCATACGATAATGTAAAAATTGCAAAGTCCATAATGAAAATCTTCCATGACAAAAACATTGTGCAAAAAAAATTTGAGCTTTCTCAAAGGTCTTTATGTATAATTCAAGACTCCACCTCTTTCCTAGTAAGTTGAGGTCAAGGTGCATTGAACCATACATTGTAAAGCAAGTCTTTGAATACGGAGTGGTGGAGATTGAGAATCCTTCCAACAATAATGCTTTTAAGTTAATGGCCAACGTCTTAAACTGTTTCATGGAGGGTTTGTTGAGAATGTGGAATCCATTGATCTAATGGATCCAGCATATCTTGAATGAATTTTGCTAATTTTTGGGTTTTGCATGTAGTCGGTTCGGGTTATGAGGGAATACAAATCAAGAACCCGACTCACCCGAACCGTTTGTCCATAAAAGCATCAAAACCCTAAAATGACATCAGATTTCACACCTTAACTCTCTCTCTAGAAAGCTCTGCTTTTTCTCTTTTCCCTCTCTAAAAACCCTAAAATTCGTCCTCTAAATTCTCAATGGCTTTAGATACAAATAATGTCTTTTGTTATCCTTTTTGTATTCTCATTCTCTATTTAGTAATGGCCTTTATTTTTCTTTATGTAATCACGTATCACTATTACTACAAATTTGATTGAAGTAATAATATCATGTATTTTTTTTTGTAGGGTTTTGGACGATGTATAGATGTTCATACCTTTCAACCTTAACATCATCTTGTGTGTATTGACAAATTTGAAAATTTGAAGACAATGTTAAGTTTAGGTTGGGGGGTGGAAAATAATTTGGATATATACTTTGGAAATACATGTGTAAAATTTTTTCAACAGCTCCAATCGTCTTTGTGACTGACAGATGTTAAAGAATCAGATAGAGTGTCTTAAGTTTTCTAATCATGGATGTCAAACTTTTTTGGTTTGGTTTAGGTTTTTTATGCACATTCTTGTTAGATGTGCATTCCATAATAATGAAAAGAGCAAGAATGGTAAGAAAAATTAAAATCCAAGAAGAACAAGCAAAACCATTGTGTGGAAGGAGCACATTTGCCAAGCATCGCCAAGCCAAACGTCTTGGTGCATTAAACCAATGTGGTCGAATCTTTCACATGAGAGAATATAATTAGTGTTTTCAACCAATTTTCTGGCCGCACACTTGATCGTTTAGAATTGATAGTGTATAGGCAAAGTAAAGATTATCTTGAGATGCCATACTATTCCAGTCCTATTCTGACACAGTATGTGCGGCGAGAAGTTGGTAGTTCACTAATTCTGCAAATAGAATGGAGATTAAGCAAGAATTGGATTACATATTTTTCTTTGCCAGGACAAGCTTTGGTAAGATATATTAATATATTTCCAGAAAAAATCTTTTGGACTTGCGAGTCCAGCCGAGATGGTTAAAAATACGTCTTGAGGGAATGAAGGTTAAAGGTTTGAATCTATTGATATACAAATGTAAATATATAAATAAAAATATTTTTTTAGTTTTTTTCACAAATTTGAAAAGAAAAGGAAAGGACAAAAATATAAATCTTTGAAAAATAATTTTTTGGTTTGGATTGGCGTTCGAACGCAAACCCACGTTCGTATGCCCTTTGGTTACAATATCTTAGGGTCTTTGAGGAGTTCTATCAGAAGGGGAGATACTAGGAGCAACTGGCATTCGAACTCCATCACATTCAAACGTGAAATTGAAATTTTTAACTAGCGTTCAAACGCCAAGCCCATATTCGAACACACTGTGTCGGGGTATAAAAATCAAAGGCGACTTCTCCACTTCTTTTGTCACCCCCAAGCCTTCAAAACTCAAACCCTAGGTCTCAAAAAACCTAACCAAGCCTAGAAAATCCCTTACCCATCCATTATATCATCAAATCACTCCACCCAAACACTTTTTCACCTAAGATCTCATCTTTTCATCTCATCAAACTTCAAGCTTTCTCCCTACGATTTTCGAAGTTCCGTTGGTCGGAATCTTTCGGACCAAGAGTTAAAGTCGATCACCTCGTCGAGGGCTACGCCTACATACCAAAAAGAGTTGATCTTTGTGGTTGGTGTTGGTGTTCTTGGAGGTTCTAACACTTCTATTACGCTCCAAGAGGTAGGGTTCCCTCCTACTTTGGTTTATTTCTAACCTAGGGTGTCCAAACGGATTGGTTAGATGTATAGAACTATCTATGACTTGCCTATAGTCATGAAAATAAGGAAATGGATATGGGAATGGTTTAAAACAAATCCCTAGCTTGGAATTGATATGTGGTAATTACTTGTGTAATTCCATGGAATTTGGGACTGAAATGTGGACTGTTTTGAGGTTGTTTTATGGGCTGTATATGGGCTGTATTGTGGGCTGTATATGGACTATTTTGGGGCTGTTTTATTGGCTATTATATGGCCTGTTATGTGGGCTGTTTTGGGCTATTATGTGGGCTGTTATGGGGGCTGTTATGTGCTTATATGTGTCTTTGTAATAAAGTGTGTTATTGGCATAATTATGAAATAGCATGCTTGTGATTGTATTAAGTATGAAATGTTGATATATGTGTATTAATATATTGACATTGTGAAGAATTTTTTTGGAGATTATATTCATATGATATAATTGTCCATGATACATGTTGAAATGTATGGTTAAATTGATTCATGGCATTCATTACATATGGGACATGGTATGCGGTTAAATTTGCTCATATGGAACTCATTACATATGTAGCATGACGTTGGTAGTGCAATGGTTCATTACATTGCATATGTATGGAGGCATCACATTCATGGCTTTGTACATGAGTGTGGGTGTGTGGGTGCATGGTTTAATCAAACACCATACTTGGTGGTTGATGGTGGGCTCGGGAAAGTTGGGTTGAAGATCCGACTGAGTTGCATGGTTGCATGCATAGAAAACTTGTGTCGGGTATAGCAAGAAGGGCTAGACTCTCCCTCGAGTGCAAAACCCGGCTACTTGGTTCACACACTCTCCTGAGGTGAAATTCTGGAAAAGTGTGATGGTGTACGGAACCGGCGGTTGTGATACCAAAATCCGTTGCCCAACAAAGGCACAAGATTTTGTTTATAAAACACCCATTCAACGGGTAACATCCACAATGATTTGGTTTTATAAATACATAACTTTTATTTCAAACAATCATTAGATGTATTTTCGTCAATTGACGGATTCATTACACATGTGCATTGCATTGTGTTGTGGGAGTCGGTGAGGACTCGGGTCGAAGTTGCGTGAGTGAGTCTCGTCTCATTTCATGGCATGGCACAAGATTCCTATCATTGAATGCATATTCTTGATTGAAATGTTTTGAATGATTGATTGTTGCATGTGACATTTCATATGCATCTAGGATGGGGAGTAGCCTCTGTAGGAGATACTCTATTGAGCGTTGCTCACCCTATACGGGAAAACATTTCAGGTGCGGGTTATACGCCAATGGATGGCACTCACTCGGGCACTTAAAGAGGAAGAAAAGCCGAGATGTGGCTTTATTTTGAGTTCATGTAAAATCATTGTGAAAATTATGATTTTGAGCATGTAAATATTTGGAAATAGTCGTAGTGGGACTCACATGGACTGTTTTGAATGTAAATTTCATGATGTATGAGTTTGATATGAGTTTGGGTAGGTTTTCTCAAAACTCCATATTTCTGGACTATTTTTAATATAACATTGCACGTTTTTATATGAGTATGGATAAATGGACCTGGCGTGGTCAATGTTTACTTATAAATGGACTCGGTGTGATCAATGTTGAATATTGGACCTCGGATGGGTCTTGTGATTGTATGATGCACAAGTTGTGTTTTTAGGTAGAGCTCCCCGTACAAAGGAGAGTCTGCCCGAATTTTTGTTCAATTATGGACCCCGGTAAATGGGGCATAACGGCGCGATATCGAGTTACTCGATATCCACGGGTATTCCGCGGGTTGATGGGTAATCAACGGACCCCCGGGATTTTGGGGCGTCACAGCTTGGAATCAGAGCTTAGGTTATACGATTTACCTAAGGCTTGATGGGCATGGGTCTAGACCATTGCATTCATTGTGCATTTCATGTTATGTGCTTTATGCTACATGTTTTGTGCTATTTTTCTATGAATTATATGCATGGTAAAATGTATATGGAAGGAAAAACACTAGGGTTAGGAAATATAACCTTAGGGTCAGGAAGGGAAAGGATGTGTGAGCCACTGTTTGGGCATCTACTATATCCTACGGTTTTAACTTTTGATCTCTAAGCTTGGGATACTAAGTTAATGGCCTATTGCTATCTTATGTGTGTATAGATAACAACTAGAGGAAGGGGACGTCGGGGTGGACGGAACAACCAACCACCACCACCGGCCTTTGACCAATAAGCCTACATAGAAGCTATTGGTACTGCGGCTGCTAATATTGCACAAGCCAGTGCTACAGCTGCTACTGATGCTTGATCCGAAATCTGTACACCCAAGTGCAGGCGGTCAAGCTGTAGTAATAATCCGGTTTGAGTCCGGAGTCGAATCCACAGGGAACTTTTGTTGATATTTCTGAGGTGAGCAGTGGTAGAGACTTATTGATTGTAACCTTTGAGATTTGCTGTGAGATATGAATTTTTCTGGACAGAATATAAGATTCTTTCCAGGAAGATTTTCTTAACAAAATAGGTGCTAATAAAAAAAGTCACTCTTTAGTGCAAGGATCTGGACATGTAGCTAGTTATCCGGTTTGTCATAATTGTGCTTGATAACTCAATTAACTCCTGTGTCAACAGCAAGTTAATCGGAAGATAAAGATGGATTGTGAGAATTAAGAACATGATTCCGATGTCTTTCTAGAAGTTTACAAGAATTGCCTGTGTCGAGACTTAACCCGTCTACAAACAAGCAAGTGTTTCTACAAGACATCCAATCATGATATTAATATTTCATTCTTTAAATGAAGTACAATAAGGGGGAAGATTGAGGGGTAGTCATGAGGATCTAGCCGGGGTACTTGCCTTGAACTGATGAGTCTTTCTATGCAAGAGTCATCCGTGTCATAGAAAGAACCCACAATTATACAAAGTACCCTAGCTTTGCTAGATGCAATCAATCATCCAATAAGAAGAAGAAATAAGCGTTAAGCATAGAAACATTGCACAAATATGATTCCCGGATAACTTATACATGCCCTTCTCCTCTTACTAAAGAGTGAATGAGAAACTACTCACTCTTCATGGCTTGGGTAAAGCTAGAAAAGTGAGTGATGCTCATCCCTCCAAGTAGAGAACTTATAAGATAAAGTAACAACAAATGCGTAACCAATCTTTAACAAAGAATGGGTGAATCACATTCCACCCTTCACGGCTTTGGTAAAGCTCTAGAAAAGTGGAAGAGTTTCACTCTTCTAAGAATGAAAGAAGCGCAAGCAATGGAAGTGAAATGTATGAACAATAAAAGTAGAAGAAAGCTAGTCACATTTGGAGGGTGGCTTCCTCAACCAAGAATTGGAGGGTTGCTTCCTCAACCAAAAGGTGAGCTATCTCTCTTCTATGCATGAAAAATGAAAGCATAAACATAAGCATAAACATAAAACTACTGCTATAACAAGCAAGAGATGTTGGACTAAAGCCAAACTAATCTCTAAAATAAAGACTTCATACAAGGGAAATGAGCTAAATCTACAATGAGAGTGGGAGTCTAAGCCTCCATCAACTTTCCTACTTCCTACTTGGCTCCCATAACTCTCCAACAAGGGGAGTATTTATAGGCAAGAGGAGGAGACAAGGGGGGGGGGGGTGATGGAATAGTGTTTGCCGCCCAAGTCCAAGTGAACAGTCAACAACTCTGCTGCCAGTCTGTGAATAACGTTCGAACGTGAGTTGGCGTTCGAACGTTCTTTTTGTTTTTGCACTAAGGGCGTTCGAACGTTTACTGTCGTTCGAACGTTTCTTCTGTTTTTGCACTGAGGGCGTTCGAACGCCAGATTTTCTTTGACCCTATCACTTGAGTAGTCTGGTGGTCTTCTGTGAGGTTCAGTTCCAACTCTTTGCAGTGGTCTGGTCTTTCATCAACTCAAGTGTACGTTCGAACGTGAGTTGGTGTTCGAACGTGACACTCAAGTGCTTCAGAGCTCCAGTCTTCTTTCCTAACTGCAACACGCCTTCTCTTCAGCAGTTGAGTCTGCTACAGTGCAATGTGGACGTTCGAACGTGATTTGGCGTTCGAACGTTCTGGCTGTGCTCCAAGCTTTTCCAATTTTGGCCCTAATGTGCTGGTGCTGCATCCAAGTGTGGTACTTGTTGTTCTTGGGTCCTTGTTCAATTTAGGGCCTGAAATGACATCACTTAAATTCCATTAAAGTACAATTAGTCTTAAAATGTCATAATAACATGTCAATTTTAAGTACTAATCAGCTACCATTACACAGGCTAGTGCAAGTGGGGGCCAAGGAGGCTCAAGTCACCTCCAGAAGTTCAAGACACACCAGCCTCCGATCTTCATGGGAGGGGCAGATCCGATGGTGGCTGACTATTAGTTCCGACGACTATGGAGATCACCTCCGATGCCACTAAGATAATGCTGGCTACATTTCAGCTAGAGGGGGAATCCCAGTTGTGGCGGGATTGGGTCAAGGCCTCAAAGAACTTGGAGGCAACGACATGGGGAGAGTTCCGAGAGCTCTTCATGGGAAAATATTTTTCGGCTTCTGTCCGACAAGCTAAGGCTCGGGAGTTCCTGGACTTGAGGCAAGGGACTATGATGGTGCTTGAATACGTGGCTAAGTTCACGGAGTTAGCCTGTTTCGCCGACGACTATGTGGCCACAAACATGGCCAAGGTGAGGAAGTTTGAGGATGGCTTGAAATTGTCCATCCGGGGTAAAATTGTGGGCCTCTGCCTGCAAAACTTGGACTCGGTGGTCGGGGCATCTATGGCCATTGAGAGAGAAGTGGATGACGCAAGGAGCATCCGGGAGTTGGGTGCTAAAGACAAGAAGAAGGAGGGCCAATCTTTTTCGTCGAGTTCGGGGAAGAAGCAAAGGACTTCGACTCCATAGGGCCGCAGCTATCAAGGCCAAGGCCAGGGTAAATCTTCCCAAGGCGGGAGAAATCAGAGGCCTTCCTACCAGGCAGGCCAAAGGACTTGCTATCATTGCCACTAGCCTGGGCATATGAAGCGGGATTGTCCTCAAAGGCAAGGATCCCAAAGCTTTAGGACATCTCAGTCCCAATCATCGGTGGGACACTCACAGACTCATTTTATTCCTCCCTACCCCACCATAGGTCAGGGGAGCCAGTACCAGTTACAGAGTGTCGCACAGGGCTCTACTACGTCACATGCAGGGATTTCGCAATCAGGCCAAATGGGCCAGAGCATGGGTAGAGGTCGAGGGCAAGGTTCACAAGCCGGGACTTCAGGGACCCAGGGGCGTGTCTACGCCATTACACCTTAGACTGAGCCAGCGAATCAGTCGGTTATCTAGGGTACATTTCTACTGTCTCGCTTATGGGCAAGAGTGTTATTTGACTCTAGTGCATCTCATTCTTTTATTGCTGCATCATGTGTGAATAGATGATCCTTTGGCTAACGAGGGATAAATTTTGTCAAAGAAAGGTCTAAGGCTCAATATTATATCAAAGATGGCCTAAGATCATTTCTCAAGCATGTGCACATGTATGTGTCGTATGCGATGGTTCCTTGTGGGATATGTCAATAGATCACTTTTAAGTGCGTCAATCAAAGCAAGGTTAATGAGATCATTCAAAAATTGAGAGTGAACAGAATTTACTTGAGTAAACATTGATTGTCTCTCAAAAGCATCGTTAGGTTCGAAACTCACCCTGGTGTTCTTTGTTATCTCCACTGTGTATGTCGGGTTTTCCAGGAGGTATTGGTTATATACCAATTCCATTTTCGAGTCAGATCCTCCTGTAACTTTAAAATAACAAATATCGATGTACATATGACAATTTAAGTATAGAGAGAATACCAATTTTTTTCAAGAAATGTGGTTTTAAGTCTCGGTTGATAAATGGAGGTGTCAAACCGATCATGTGCAAATTTACTCTAGCGAGCATTCTTAATATCCACATTTGTTCCATCACCTTTTAATTTTTATGCTAAATCTACAAATGCATTAAAACAAATAAAAGTGATAAATGGAACCATTCATTTCAAAATATCATCTTTTAATATCAACGGTTCAATTCATTCACAATTGCACAAAAACTTACAACTATCAAAGAAGAAATTCATAAAAAGAAGCACTTTAAATAAACATAAAAACAAGAACAAGAACAGAAATCCTCTCTCTCACTCTCCTCCTTGTGCACCATCTCCTCCATGTCCACCATGTCCACCCCTCAAAAGCCTAAGGATCTCATCCTGCTTAGCTTCAATGCTAAGCATGACGTCCAATAAGGAGCGTCGGGTGCTGGTGCTAGGTCCCGCCTCTGCTGGCTGATCTCCCTCTCTCTCCATCTCATCAAGCTCCTCTTGTACCTCATCCACTCCGTGGGCCGGGGGCTCTTCTTGCCTTGCCGCTGGGCCGCCACTATGACTTTGGCTTCTCCGGAAGGAAGCCTTGTTCAGTGGCCCCATTGGCTTTTGGATTTCCATCTCGGGCTTCACCCTTACCCCATGTTCCGTGCACATTTCAGTCACCAAAGTAGCAAAAGGGAGTGCACTCCTCTTTACATCACACCCCTTCTTCATTTCATTCAGGATGAGAGAGGGGAGGTCGATGCTATGTCCTTTTCCAATGGCATACAAAAGTCGGGCCATGTCGGGTAAAATCTCATTCTTTCTTCCTACGGGAGCGAAGTTGGACACCGCAATCAAATTCATCATTTTATATTTGTCGGTGAGCTCCCCTTGCCTAAAAAATCTCCTCCCTGCCCATGAAAAGTCAGCTACCCCCGTCAATTCCTTTCCCACCACATTCATTGCTATGTCCTTCTTTGGGGGGTAGGTAGGGTTTTGCACTTGAGGTATTTCCTCTCTTATTTCAATGATGTATGTTTCATCCACGTCAATGTGGGTACCCCTAACATATGTCCGGATTGCGCCGTTGATGATCTCAGCGTTGGAGTAAAACTCCCGCACCAAGTCAACAACGGCGTCTCCACCATTCCTCAAATACCAGACCCACTCCCTCCTCTCCATTTCTTGCCTTATTCCAATCCCAGCAAAGTCATCAATTACAACATCTCTCTCACAAACAATTGCATGCTTATGGTAAAAATTTTCATACCTTTCAGCCTTTAAGGCATTGGGAAACCTGGTCCTGTCATATCTCTTTGTCCTTTGCCTTCCTTCCCTTTCTTCTATCACCTCTTCTACAATGTTTGGATCTTGGTTCACTGGTAGAGCACGCCTGGCAGGGAGTTTCATCCTTGGCATGGCGTTCGAACATGGGTTTTGGTTTGAGAGGGTGCTGAAAAGTGCTGGAAACTTAGGGTTCTTGGTCTGGGATTGATGATTTTGATGTGGAGAGGAGTTAGGGAGGGTCGAATTTGGGTATTCTTGGGGAATGAGGGCGAGTTGAGGTCTGTGGAGTGAAAATGAGTTCTAGGGTTTTGAAAGAATTTGGGGATTTTGGCTGAAAACGACGAACCAGGCTTTTATAGCCTGAGTGGTAGCGTTCGAACGTTGGTGACGTTCGAACGTTGGTAGAAGGATTTTAAACAGACCGTTCGAACGTGGTATGGCGTTCAAACGTGGTGAGCTCCCAGTACTTTTGTGTTCTGTCAGAGGCCAAAGTACTGTAAGTTCTCTTCGTTCGAACGTTCTATTGGCGTTCGAACGTTAATCTCGTTTGAACGGTCTATTGGCGTTCGAACGGACTGAGCTCCCAGTACTTTTAAGTTCCAGCAGAAGCTTCATCAGAGGCTGAGTACTGTAAGCAGTCAACGTTCGAACGTTACCTGGCGTTCGAACGTTGAACCAAAATTAAAGTTTTTCTCTACTACACTATATACAATCGAAGAAAACAAAACACACAAATTTAAATCAAGAAAAACTAATGCGTCTCAGGATGAACCCCTACCCACGCTTCAGGTTGGTATTTTGGGGCATTCCTTACTCGGCCCATATTTTCATTTCAGTCAAAAGAATTTATACAAAAATATTTTTACACTTTTTACAACAAATTCGGACCTTTGGCATTCACTCCCCCAACAAAAGTACAAATTTCCTACAGAAAATTATCTAATCCGAGTCTCCATCTGTGTCTGTGTAAAATGGACAACCAGTAACTCTCCCAACTTCCTCTCTCACAAATCGGTTAAGCACAGTACCGGAATAGCATGGCGTATCAGGGTAATCCTTACTCAGCCCATTCACTATCAAGTCTAATCGATCAAGTACGCAATCGAAAATTGGTTCAGAACACTGGTTGTACCTTTTTTCGTGAAAGAATCTGCCACACTGTTTACAGGCACCAAGCCTTTTTGCACGACGGCATTTGGCAAAGCTGCTTCTGCCACAGAGGGGTTTCGCTTGTTTTTCTTTGATTTCAGCCTTCCTTACTAATCTTGCTTTTCTCATGATCATAATATGTACATCAGATGGAAAAGTACGTAGAACTCCTAGGCTAAACCAAAAAAGATTTACATCCATGATTGCTAAATTTTAAGACTCACTATCTGGTTCTTTAACGTCTGTCAGTCACAGAGACGATTGAAGCTGATTCATAAGCATAATCATCAATTTATACAATCAATGTTCAAACATGATTAACAGCGACAATCAAAATTTAAAAATTTACGAAAATTATGAACGAAAAAGAACTGATGAACAAAATTATGAACGAAAAAGAACTGATGAACTGATCATACCCCCCAACCTAAACTGAACATTGTCCCAAATGTTTCGAATTTACCGGTTCATGGAGTGTGGAGACGAGGTTGAATGGTAGAGATCTGTTCACCGCTGAGACCTACAAACAAAAACACAAATATTACTCATCTGTGCGCAGATCTGGGTTTCGGGTGTTTCCTGTTGTTGAAGGGTTCCCTACATGGAATTGGCCTTATGGTTGCTTTGGTTGAGCAGGAAACTTTCCCTTTTCGTGTGTGACCATGGATTGAGTCAACTTTTGGATGTGGCTTTTAAGATCCTCAAAAGATTGAGTGGTCTGGGTTTTGAAATCAGTGAAAGCCTATGTGGAATTATTGTTATAATTCATTTGGCTTTGCATGAACTGATTCAGTGTGTCCTCAAGGTTCCTCTTTTGTGGTGGTTGGTATGGTTGATATGCAGGAGGTCCTTGAGGTGGTGGGTATGGTCCTTGTTGTTGGTTCATGGGTATTGGTTGTGTGTTCTTCCAACTGAAGTTAGGGTGGTTTCGCCACCCTGGATTGTATGTTTCAGAATATGGGTTGGAGTAGGGCTTGTTGAAGTTGGAAACTGCATGTGTTTGTTCCAACAAGACTTCTTTGAATGCTGGGATGGTGGGACACTCCCCAGTAGGGTGTCCTGTTAGCGCAAAAATTCCACACATTTGCTCGGTGGAAGGGCTAACATCAACTTGATGGACTTTCTTCATCTCTAAAGCTTCCAGCTTTCGAGATAGTGAGGACATTTTTGCTCTCAAGTCATCATCCTCTCTCAAGACATATTTTCCTCCTTGGGAATTAGATGGTCTGGCTTCTACAGTGGTAGGGGAGGCTGAGTCCCACATCTGAGAACTATCAGATATGGTGTCAAAAAAATTGAATGCCTCCTCCGGACTTTTTCCCATGAATTCTCCTTGGGCCATCATTTCGACAAACTGACGTAGTCTAGAGGGTAAGGAGTCATAGAAAAATCCTAACAAAGTCCAATTTTCAAAAGCATGATGTGGGCAGGATTGGAGCAGATCTTTGAATCTCTCCCAACTTTGATAAAAAGTTTCTCCTTCTTTGACCGCAAAATTCATGATTTGCCTTTTTAGTGCATTTGTGCGGTGTAAAGGAAAAAACTTTCTAAAAAATTCATTTTGTAATGCTTGCCAATTGGGTATTGAAAAAGCCTTTAAAGAATTTAACCATTGTTTGGCTCTATCCCTCAAGGAAAAAGAAAACAGTTTCATTTTGGCCAATTCAGAATTGTCTTGGAATGTTCCACACACTTCCTCAAAATCTTTTATATGCAGATATGAATTTTCTGCATCCAATCCATGAAACACGAGTAATAACTGCACTGTCCCCGGCTTTACAGTAAAGAGGGGAGCATTTTCAGGAAAAATAAAACAAGAGGGGACATTATTTCTTGTGGGATTTAAGTAATCTCGCAAAGTTCGGATGTTAGGGACCTCCTCCTCTCTCATAGGGACTTCTCCATTTCTTTCATTATTTGTCATACTACCCTCACAAGAGTCTGCTACTGATCTAGGTGAATTAGGTTCAGGCTGATTCACGGACTCACACGATTCTGTCGGCAAATTTTGGAAGTGAGGAGTGCCCTCAGTCATAAAGAAAATAAAACAAAGTTATTTACAGTAAACCAAAATATACACAATGTTGAAGGTCTTTTTACCTTTCACCTTAAAATACCTTTTAAAGGTTCCCCGGCAACGGCGCCAAAAACTTGATGCTTGATCCGAAATGTGTACACCCAAGTGCAGGCGGTCAAGCTGCAGTAATAATCCGGTTTGAGTCCGGAGTCGAATCCACAGGGAACTTTTGTTGATATTTCTGAGGTGAGCAGTGGTAGAGACCTATTGATTGTAACCTTTGAGATTTGATGTGAGATATGAGTTTTTCTGGACATAATATAAGATTCTTTCCAGGAAGATTTTCTTAACAAAATAGGTGCTAATAAAAAAAGTCACTCTTTAGTGCAAGGATCTGGACATGTAGCTAGTTATCCGGTTTGTCATAATTGTGGTTGATAACTCACTTAACTCCCGTGTCAACAGCAAGTTAATCGGAAGATAAAGATGGATTGTGAGAATTAAGAACATGATTCCGATGTCTTTCTAGAAGTTTACAAGAATTGCCTGTGCCGAGACTTAACTCGTCTACAAACAAGCAAGTGTTTCTACAAGACATCCAATCATGATATTAATATTCCATTCTTTAAATGAAGTACAATAAGGGGGAAGATTGAGGGGTAGTCATGAGGATCTAGCCGGGGTACTTGCCTTGAACTGATGAGTCTTTCTATGCAAGAGTCATCCGTGTCATAGAAAGAACCCACAATTATACAAAGTACCCTAACTTTGCTAGATGCAATCAATCATCCAATAAGAAGAAGAAATAAGCGTTAAGCATAGAAACATTGCACAAATATGATTCCCGGATAACTTATACATGCCCTTCTCCTCTTACTAAAGAGTGAATGAGAAACTACTCACTCTTCATGGCTTGGGTAAAGCTAGAAAAGTGAGTGATGCTCATCCCTCCAAGTAGAGAACTTATAAGATAAAGTAACAACAAATGCGTAACCAATCTTTAACAAAGAATGGGTGAATCATATTCCACCCTTCACGGCTTTGGTAAAGCTCTAGAAAAGTGGAAGAGTTTCACTCTTCTAAGAAAGAAAGAAGCGCAAGCAATGAAAGTGAAATGTATGAACAATAAAAGTAGAAGAAAGCTAGTCACATTTGGAGGGTGGCTTCCTCAACCAAGAATTGGAGGGTTGCTTCCTCAACCAAAAGGTGAGCTATCTCTCTTCTATGCATGAAAAATGAAAGCATAAACATAAGCATAAACATAAAACTACTGCTATAACAAGCAAGAGATGTTGGACTAAAGCCAAACTAATCTCTAAAATAAAGACTTCATACAAGGGAAATGAGCTAAATCTACAATGAGAGTAGGAGTCTAAGCCTCCATCAACTTTCCTACTTCCTACTTGGCTCCCATAACTCTCCAACAAGGGGAGTATTTATAGGCAAGAGGAGGAGACAAGGGGGGGGGGGGTGATGGAATAGTGTTTGCCGCCCAAGTCCAAGTGAACAGTCAACAACTCTGCTGCCAGTCTGTGAATAACGTTCGAACGTGAGTTGGCGTTCGAACGTTCTTTTTGTTTTTGCACTAAGGGCGTTCGAACGTTTACTGTCGTTCGAACGTTTCTTCTGTTTTTGCACTGAGGGCGTTCGAACGCCAGATTTTCTTTGACCCTATCACTTGAGTAGTCTGGTGGTCTTCTGTGAGGTTCAGTTCCAACTCTTTGCAGTGGTCTGGTCTTCCATCAACTCAAGTGTACGTTCGAACGTGAGTTGGTGTTCGAACGTGACACTCAAGTGCTTCAGAGCTCCAGTCTTCTTTCCTAACTGCAACACGCCTTCTCTTCAGCAGTTGAGTCTGCTACAGTGCAATGTGGACGTTCGAACGTGATTTGGCGTTCGAACGTTCTGGCTGTGCTCCAAGCTTTTCCAATTTTGGCCCTAATGTGCTGGTGCTGCATCCAAGTGTGGTACTTGTTGTTCTTGGGTCCTTGTTCAATTTAGGGCCTGAAATGACATCACTTAAATTCCATTAAAGTACAATTAGTCTTAAAATGTCATAATAACATGTCAATTTTAAGTACTAATCAGCTACCATTACACAGGCTAGTGCAAGTGGGGGCCAAGGAGGCTCAAGTCACCTCCAGAAGTTCAAGACACACCAGCCTCCGATCTTCATGGGAGGGGCAGATCCGATGGTGGCTGACTATTAGTTCCGACGACTATGGAGATCACCTCCGATGCCACTAAGATAATGCTGGCTACATTTCAGCTAGAGGGGGAATCCCAGTTGTGGCGGGATTGGGTCAAGGCCTCAAAGAACTTGGAGGCAACGACATGGGGAGAGTTCCGAGAGCTCTTCATGGGAAAATATTTTTCGGCTTCTGTCCGACAAGCTAAGGCTCGGGAGTTCCTGGACTTGAGGCAAGGGACTATGATGGTGCTTGAATACGTGGCTAAGTTCACGGAGTTAGCCTGTTTCGCCGACGACTATGTGGCCACAAACATGGCCAAGGTGAGGAAGTTTGAGGATGGCTTGAAATTGTCCATCCGGGGTAAAATTGTGGGCCTCTGCCTGCAAAACTTGGACTCGGTGGTCGGGGCATCTATGGCCATTGAGAGAGAAGTGGATGACGCAAGGAGCATCCGGGAGTTGGGTGCTAAAGACAAGAAGAAGGAGGGCCAATCTTTTTCGTCGAGTTCGGGGAAGAAGCAAAGGACTTCGACTCCATAGGGCCGCAGCTATCAAGGCCAAGGCCAGGGTAAATCTTCCCAAGGCGGGAGAAATCAGAGGCCTTCCTACCAGGCAGGCCAAAGGACTTGCTATCATTGCCACTAGCCTGGGCATATGAAGCGGGATTGTCCTCAAAGGCAAGGATCCCAAAGCTTTAGGACATCTCAGTCCCAATCATCGGTGGGACACTCACAGACTCATTTTATTCCTCCCTACCCCACCATAGGTCAGGGGAGCCAGTACCAGTTACAGAGTGTCGCACAGGGCTCTACTACGTCACATGCAGGGATTTCGCAATCAGGCCAAATGGGCCAGAGCATGGGTAGAGGTCGAGGGCAAGGTTCACAAGCCGGGACTTCAGGGACCCAGGGGCGTGTCTACGCCATTACACCTCAGACTGAGCCAGCGGATCAGTCGGTTATCCAGGGTACATTTCTACTGTCTCGCTTATGGGCAAGAGTGTTATTTGACTCTAGTGCATCTCATTCTTTTATTGCTGCATCATGTGTGAAAGATTTGGGTTAGAGTTCGAAACCTTGGAAGAGGCATTGCATGTGAGTTCTCCCCTTGGAGCTAGGGTAAGCGTTGATCAGATATGTCGGGGTTGTGAGTTAGAGATCTAGGGGATTCTACTCACCATGGACCTTAGGGTCATGGACATGTCAGAGTTCGATATTATCCTTGGTATGGATTGGTTGACGGCACACCGAGTCATCAGTGATTATGATCGGAAGAGGGTCACTGCCTACACCCCGAAAGGTGTTTGTTTCATGTTTCAGGGGGATAAGCACGATGCTTTACCCCAAGCCGTGTACGACTCTAGATGGCACGGGCAGTTGATGGGTTGGCTAGCAAACCTTACCCTGGAGAATAAGGCGAGACAGGAGTTAGGTCTACCTCGGGTGGTTTGTGAGTATGAGGAGGTTTTTCCAGATGAACTACCGGGATTACCTCCACATAGGGATGTAGACTTCACTATTGAGTTTCACCCAGGTACATCGCCCATTTCTATGACTCCACATAGGATGGCTGATGAGCACATAATATTGCATATTTGAAGGGCTCATTACATGCATTTTAACTCAACTTTTGCATTTAAGTACTTAGAGTTAGCCGAAATTATGAATAATGTTGATATTTTGATGTTGCGAGTTTTTATTGCTTAAATCATGTATTTTAGGACATTGCAACTATGTTGGATGTGTGGTGAAGGCATGGACACAATACATGAAGAATTGGAGGCTTAAAAGTGAAGAAATCAAGAAGGCATTGGTGCTTGGGAACAAGGGCACCAGCTGCAGCAACAATTGGAAGCACTGCCTCGGAATTCCTCCATTTTGACCATGATCTACTCAGAATTTGGAAAAGTTCAAAACATGAAAGTTGTAGATATGGGTGTCTTCTGTTTGGTGTCAACATTTCAGCCCAATCCAACGGTTGTATCAAGAGTTATGCCGATTCTACCGAAGGTGGTCCAGTGCAGAAAAATAGTACCGGTACTCGGTACCGGTACCAAATGGTACCGGTACCAAGTACCGGTACTCCGGACCTTCTGGTCGCGAAAACAGCCTGTAACTCAACTTTGAGGCTTGGGGGTCCCACCTACACTTCTCCCACGCCTATCCCAACATTTCCTTACACATTTACAGGCCTCCTACACTCAAGTGGAAGACTAAAAAAAGGCCAATGCATTAAAGGAGGAATGGGGGGAAGTGGGCTGCCCAGGCTATGATCTCCTAGCCTGTTAAAGCCATCCATTCAGCCCTCTCTTGATGGGAGCTCGTTCACACAGCTAGGGGGAGCCTCTTGGACGTTTTGGCAAGTCTCCACACTCAATATATTCAACATTGAACACACAATGTAAAGGGTTGGCTACCTAAGCTTAGGAGTAGAGATAGAAAGCTCCAAGGAGGAAGATGATGAATAGTTTTTCGTTTTTGCATTTTCTTCTCCGTTTTTGTTGTAGTAAGCTTTCATACTCTTGTAATTCTTAATCCTTGCACTTTAATCTCATCTATTTCATGTTCATTTCAAGTTTAGCCTTGCACTTTACTTTTCACCATTGTTATGCTTTCAAGTTCTTCATTTTTAGCTTAAAATGGGTTTTGAATATTTCTCTTCATA
Organism: Ilex aquifolium; assembly: GCA_951799425.1. Taxonomy (NCBI): domain Eukaryota; kingdom Viridiplantae; phylum Streptophyta; class Magnoliopsida; order Aquifoliales; family Aquifoliaceae; genus Ilex; species Ilex aquifolium. The sequence goes on from OX637392.1 coordinate 31,950,277, forward strand.
GCTTTAGATTTCTTGTTGTAAGTTAATTTTCATGCTTCATGTCTTCATTATATGTCTTTACATTATGCTTGTCTTTCATTTCTATGTATGATTAGCTAGGATTTAAGTTGGTTAATCCAAGGGAAAATTCCTCTTGGGGATTCCATTTCAACTCTTCTTCTTTCCTCCCTTTTGAGTCAAATGGTTCGGTTTGACGGGGTTGAGAATGGATGAGTTGGTGAGCCTTTGATATTCCGTAGGCCTAGTCACGGTTTATGCTTAGATTACTCACCAATCTCGTCCCTAGCTTCCCCTGAATCAATCGTTCATTCATGCTCAATCGGAGGAAGGCTTTGAGTTGGCTTGACATTCCCATTGGAGTGAACCTTTGTGGTTAATCAACACTTGCTTTATTTGCATTTTCATTCACAAACCAAACACAAAACTCAAATACAAGATTTTACACTTTCTTTTCACTTTTGCAAAATCACTTTCACAAAACTCCCTTTCCTTCCCTGAGGAGACGACCTTGGAATATTTTCCAAGTAAAACACACGACCACAAAAGACTCCTTTCGATTGGGGAGCATTTTTGTGCACACCGCATCTCATTCCACATATTTTGTTCATTCCATTCATTTCCATCACCATTCCATTGTTGCCTAATATGTTGCATCATTCCGAGTGAGAGTGACACTCACCCATTCCTATAAGCCATACACACATTTAGGGATGATGTTTAGAGGTTAGGATACAACAACGCATTTCCAATCAATCAATGGCACCTGCTGAGTTGCAAGAACTCAAGGTCCAATTGCAGGAATTGTTGGACAGGGGTTTTATTAGATCGAGCACCTCACCTTGGGGCGCTCCGGTGCTGTTTGCCAAGAAGAAGGACAAGACCCTTCGGCTATGCATAGACTACCGGCAATTGAATAGGGTGGTTACTATCAAGAATAGATACCCTTTGCCGAGGATTGACGATTTGTTTGATCAACTGGGAGGGGCGCGGGTCTACTCCAAGATAGATCTCCGCACCGGTTACCATCAGTTGAGAGTTAGGGAGGCGGATATCCCTAAGACGGCGTTTAGGACGCGATATGGGCATTTTGAGTTCACAGTGGTGCCATTCGGATTGACGAATGCTCCAGCGGCATTCATGGATCTCATGCATAGGGTGGTCCAACCCTACCTAGATCAGTTCGTTGTGGTCTTCGTTGAAGACATCTTGATCTACTCCAAGTCTGAGGAGGAGCATGAGGGTCACTTAAGGATTGTTCTCCAGGCCTTGAGAGACCATCAGTTGTATGCCAAATTCAGTAAGTGTGAATTTTGGCTTACTGAGGTGAAATTTTTGGGATATGTGGTGTCAGCTTCAGGTGTATCCGTGGACCCGGAAAAGGTTGAGGCAGTCATGAATTGGGAGAGGCCGAAGTCAGTCTTCGAGATACGCAGTTTCTTGGGATTGGCAAGGTATTACAGGAGGTTCATTGAGGATTTCTCCCGATTAGCTGCACCTATGACCAAGTTGACCCGGAAAGAGGTCAAGTTTGAGTGAAATGACTCGTGTGAGAAGGCATTCCAGGAGTTGAAGAGAAGGCTTACTTTAGCTCCTATTCTAATAGTCCCAAAAAGGGGACAGAGGTACACAGTGTATTGTGATGGCTCTAAGGACGGACTTGGATGTGTTTTGATGCAGTCCGGGAGAGTAATGGCTTATGATTCTCGGCAGTTAAAGAACCACGAGCAGAATTACCCCACACATGACATGGAGTTGGTGACCATTGTCTTTACCTTAAAGGCTTGGCGCCACTATCTGTACGGTGAGCAGTTCGAGGTGTTTTCAGGCCACAAGAGCCTGAAGTACATCTTTACACACCGGGACCTCAACATGAGGCAACGCAAATGGATGGAATATTTGGAAGACTATGACTTCACTTTGCATTACCATCCCAGTAAGGCAAATGTGGTGGCTGATGCACTTAGTCGGAAGTCACAAGGAGTTGTGGCTAGTGTAGCTTCCAGGGAGTGGCAGATGCTCGAGACTATGGGACAGTTCGGGCTACACTATATGGGGCAGGCTCAGGGTAACTTGGGAAGTTTGGTGGCTACATCTTCCCTACTGTGCAGAGTGATTGAGTCTTAGTGGCAAGACCCAGAGATAGTGTCCATTAAGGACCGAGTACGGTTGGGTACAAGTGACGAGGGCTGGACCATTCATACGGATGGTAGTCTTCGGTTTAGGGGAAGGATTGTGGTTCCCCAGTCTGCGGAGCTGAGAGAGGAGATCCTTAGGGAGTTCCATTGCTCCCGTTTTTCTTTACACCCCGGTGGCACGAAGATGTATCAAGATCTTCGTCACCAGTATTATTGGAGCGGGGTGAAGAAACACATTGGGGTTTTTGTTAGCCGATGTCTCACGTGTCAGCAGGTGAAGGCTGAACACCATAGACCAGCAGGGTTACTCTAGCCCTTGGAGGTAGCTGAGTGGAAATGAGAGCATGTCACGATGGATTTTGTAACCCACTTGCCACGAACATCGCAAGGGCATGACACGATATGGGTGATAGTGGACCGGCTTACGAAGTCGGCACACTTTTTGGCGGTGCGGATGACCTTCACACTAGAGGAATTCTACAGGTTGTATATACGGGAGATTGTCCGGTTGCATGGGGTGCCTGTATCTATAGTATCGGATCGAGATCTCAGGTTTACGACTTATTTTTGGGAGAGTTTCCAATGAGCCATGGGGACACAGTTGATGATGAGCACTGCTTTTCATCCCCAGACGGACGGTCAGTCGGAGAGGACCATCCAAACGTTAGAGGACATTTACCCTTAGTGGAGTTCGCCTACAACAACAGTTATCAGGCGAGCATACATATGGCACCCTATGAGGCACTATATGGGAGGCCTTGTCAATCTCCAGTTTGTTGGATGGAGGTGGGAGAGAGACCCTCTACGAGTCTGGAATTGGATAGAGACACCTCGGAGAAGGTGGACCTGATACGGAAACGTCTTCTCACGGCTCAGAGCTGGCAGAAGTGCTACGCCGATAGGCGGCGGCAACCTTTAGAGTTTGAGGTGGGAGATCATGTATTCTTGAAGGTGATGCCTAAGAGAGGAGTGGTCAAGTTCGGCAAATGGGGAAAGCTGTCACCGAGATATATCGGGCCCTTTGAGGTACTTGAGAGGGTAGGTACAGTTGCTTACCGGTTGGCGTTACCGCCAAATCTATCGAGTGTTCACGCGGTATTCTATGTCTCTATGTTCCGGAAGTATTCTTCAGATCCGACACATGTGGTGGATTGGGGTGAGTTGATTGTTGATACGGATGGTACCTTCGAGGAGGGACCGGTGAGTATCATGGTTAGCCGGGACTAGGTTTTGCGAGGCAAGACCGTGAGGCTAGTGAAAGTGTTGTAGTAGCACCGAGGAGTGGAGGAGGCGACATGAGAACGCGATGACACTATCCGTACCAATTATCCTTTCTTATTCGAGGATGGAGGTACATTTTTTTTTATAGTTATAAGTCTGATATACTTGTCACATATGCATGTGATTGAATGTGTATGTGTGTGTGAATTTCGGGGACGAAATTCTTTTAAGGGGGGAACAATGTAAAATCCGGGTAAATTTGAATTTTTTCCGAAAAACGGCAAAACGGTAAATTTTCACTACGGTACGGGTTGCAAACCTGAAATTTTCTAAATCTCGGATGACGAAACGGACCTCACCGTTGGATTCGTCTCGCGAAATCTAGTTACCCAGGCAAATTTCGTCGGATTCCGAGATAGTCGGATTTTTCACGTTTTTCGAGGCGATGGGTGTCCGGTGACCCTCAAAAACGAAATTTTTAAGAAAATTTTGAAATTTGGAAAATAATTTAAATAAATTTCATATAAAATAATTTGAACTTAAACCCGGACGAAATTAATCGTTTAGGGGCGAAAACGGACTCGAACAAGTGGGGGACACGTGGCGTAACGTGAGCCAAGTCTTTAAAACTATAAATAGGGGCTAAATATCTGAAAATCAGACATTTTCTCACCCCATTCTCTGCTGGTCTGAACGTTGGAGCTAAAGGGAGAGCAAGAGAGGAAAAAAATCAAACTTCAAGCTTTCTCCCTACGATTTTCGAAGTTCCGTCGGTCGGAATCATTCGGACCAAGAGTTAAAGTCGATCACCTCGTCGAGAGCTACACCTACATACCAAAAAGAGTTGATTTCACCGAAGATCCAAAGAGAAGATTTTGGGAAGTCAAGACTTTGTGGTTGGTGTTGGTGTTCTTGGAGGTTCTACCACTTCTATTATGCTCCAAGAGGTAGGGTTCCCTCCTATTTTGGTTTATTTCTATCATAGGGTGTCCAAACGGATTGGTTAGATGTATAGAACTATCTATGACTTGCCTATAGTCATGGAAATAAGGAAATGGATATGAGAATGGTTTAAAACAAATCCCTAGCTTGGAATTGATATGTGGTAATTACTTGTGTAATTCCATGGAATTTGGGACTGAAATGTGGACTGTTTTGGGGTTGTTTTATGGGCTGTATTGTGGTCTGTATATGGACTGTTTTGGGGCTGTTTTATGGGCTATTATATGGCCTGTTATGTGGGCTGTTTTGGGCTATTATGTGGGCTGTTATGGGAGCTGTTATGTGCCTTTGTAATAAAGTGTGTTATTGGCATAATTATGAAATAGCATGCTTGTGATTGTGTTAAGTATGAAATGTTGATATATGTGTATTAATATATTGACATTGTGATGAATTTTTTTGGAGATTATATGCATATGATATAATTGTCCATGATACATGTTGAAATGTATGGTTAAATTGATCCATGACATTCATTACATATGGGACATGGTATGTGGTTAAATTTGCTCATATGGCACTCATTACATATGGAGCATGACGTTGGTAGTGCAATGGTTCATTACATTGCATATGTATTGAGGCATCACATTCATGGCTTTGTACATGAGTGTGGGTGTGTGGGTGCATGGTTTAATCAAACACCATACTTGGTGGTTGATGGTGGGCTCGGGAAAGTTGGGTTGAAGATCCGACTGAGTTGCACGGTTGCATGCATGGAAAACTTGTGTCGAGTATAGCAAGAAGGGCTAGACTCTCCCTCGGGTGCAAAACCCGACTACTTGGTTCACACACTCCCCTGAGGTGAAATTCCAGAAAAGTGTGATGGTGTACGAAACCGGCGATTGTGATACCAAAATCCGTTGCCCAACAAAGACACAAGATTTTGTTTATAAAACACCCATTCAATGGGTAACATCCACAATGATTTGGTTTTATAAATACATAAATTTTATTTCAAACAATCATTAGATTTATTTTCGTCAATTGATGGATTCATTACACATGTGCATTGCATTGTGTTGTGGGAGTCGGTGAGGACTCGGGTTGAAGTTGCGTGAGTGAGTCTCGTCTCATTTCATGGCATGGCATAAGATTCCTATCAGTGAATGCATATTCTTGATTGGAATGTTTTGAATGATTGATTGTTGCATGTGACATTTCATATGCATCTAGGATGAGGAGTAGCCTCTGTAGGAGATACTCTATTGAGCGTTGCTCACCCTATACGGAAAAATATTTCAGGTGCGGGTTATACGCCGATGGACGGCACTCACTCGGGCACTTAAGGAGGAAGAAAAGTCGAGATGTGGCTTTATTTTGAGTTCTTGTAAAATCATTGTGAAAATTATGATTTTGAGCATGTAAATATTTGGAAATAGTCATAGTGGGACTCACATGGACTGTTTTAAATGTAAATTTCATGATGTATGAGTTTGATATGAGTTTGGGTAAGTTTTCTCAAAACTCCATATTTCTGGACTATTTTTAATATAACCTTGCACGTTTTTATATGAGTATGGATAAATGGACCCGGCGTGGTCAATGTTTACTTATAAATGGACCCGGTGTGGTCAATGTTGAATATTGGACTTCGAATGGGTCTTGTGATTGTATGATGCACAGGTTGTGTTTTTGGGTAGAGCTCCCCGTACAAAGGAGACTCTGCCCAAATTTTTGTTCAATTATGGACCCCGGTAAATGGGGCATAAAGGCGCGATATCGAGTTACTCGGTATCCACGGGTATTCCGCGGGTTGATGGGTAATCAACAGACCCCCGGGATTTTGGGGCGTCACAAGTTATGTGTCTAGAGCAACTACTGTCAAATAGCCATTTATTACCCACTTGGGCTTTCAAGGCAGTGTGCACTATAAAACACAACTCATGACTCGATGATGCAGCCATACTTAATTAGGTGTGTAAGCAAAAATAAAATATGCCTACAAGTGTCTAATGCAAATTAGGGCAATCACACGCTGATACCAATTGTTGTTCTAGGATGGGAAGATATGTGTGAATCTTCCCTCACAATTATACAAGTAGATTGCACGACACTACCTAAAAAGGGATGAATATGTTTTTAAACTTTATGCTTGGACAAACACCAAATTAAACCTATTACTACCACAATTACCTTTTCTCACAAGGATTAATTAATTATTGGAGAGAACCCCTTTTTAACCAGCATAAACCAAAATACCCATTTAGATTGATATATTGATTTTATAAATTTTTTGATTAACACTCAATCTCACATGGTTATCCCAAATCCCAAAGACCCAAACCCAAGCACGCAACTATGGATGATGTAGGTATTCAATCAATCAATCATGCAAACATATAGTGTGTGTGTGTGTGTGTGTGTTCAAATCACAAGTATATATGAAAAATAATAAATAACACAAGTGATTTGTTGATGCGGAATCCCTACTCGAAAAAAATTGCAGGGAACCACTCTAGGGTTCACCAAAGCCTAATTCATTACCCCAAAATCAGCTTCAAAATAATCGAGATTTATACCTCAACCAACTCCATGGTTAGACGCTCTTTTCTGTTAATAAGCGTCTCCGCCAAAGTGCTTCTTTGGCGTTTTGGGTAGCTTCACATGGATCCTACACCCCAATGGATCTTCTAGGCATCGAGCATTCACAAGACACACCCACGAATCTCGATATGCACACTTCTAATGTGTTTGGTCTTCAACCAATCAAGGTCTTCTTCTCCAAGTTATGAGGTTGGTTGAGTTTAGGGATCTAGGGTTGTGGTATGATCTCTAAAGTTTAAGAGGAAAAAATTTAGCTCACAAAAGAGATACCCTAGGTTGGAAAAGCATTTCTCTACTTATTGGTTCAGAATAAGAGCAATCTTGGTGAACAAGAAAACGCAAATTTGTGAATGACTGCTCGAGTAGTGGGAGAGCGGTCATAGGATAGTGGTCATTGGAATGAAAAATGAATTCCAAACTGACTTAGGAGAGTAGGACTGCTCAAGTGACCCCAGAGGGCGACCCCTATTATCCTTCGTTTAGCCTTTGCCCAATATTTTCTTAAGTCATGAAGAAACCACTCTAGCGAATGCTAGCGAGCATAGGGAGGTCCATATTGGTTACTTAAGCCTAACACCAAGCAAAAAACATATACTCTTGAACATAAGGGGTGTTGCCCAAGAGGGATTTTAATGCCCCAAAATCCGGGGGTCCTTTCTTAACCCGTTGATCACCCATTAACCCGCAGAAGTATACCCATGTGTACCGCATAACCCGATACCACGTCGTTACACCCCATTCACCGGGATTGTAACCAAAACAATCCATAGTGCAAAACCTAATATGTAAGACAAACAAAGAAACTAAAAGAAATGAAAACACAAAAGAAAATTTCTAACTACTATATACAAGAAGTGCATAGAGGATAGATCAATCAAGCTTAAGTTCCCAATTAGAGTTAGTGCTTAGTTTCAGTCTGGGCTTGTTTCTTCCAACAAACTTCTTCTTGCTTAATTTTCTTACATCTCCTGATATTGTAAGCGAAGAATTTAACAAATTAGCATAAAAATCCACACCAGGATTTCCACTATCATTAATAGAATTAATCAAACAGACTTGTAGAGGGTGAGAATAAGAAGAGATGTTGACTTTCTCCTCTACAATCTCATCAATTACATCTACCTCACAAATTTTTCCTTCCTCACCTGGGTGCTTTGTCACATTAAAGATGTTCAATTCAATGGTCATATTTCCAAATGAAAGTTTCATGACTCCATTTCTACAATTAATCAATGCATTTGATGTAACTAGGAATGGTCAACTTAGAATGACAGAAATGTATGTAGAAACATTCAGAACTGGCTGAGTATCTAGAACAATGAAATCCACTGGACAATAGAACTTATCAACTTGAACTAACACATTCTCCACAACTCCTTGTGGGGTTTTCACATATCGATCTGCCAATTGAAATGTGACATTGGTGGGTTTCAACTCACCTAAACCCAACTGTTTATAGACTGAGTATGGAAGAAAATTAACACTGGCTCCCAGATCAAGCAAGGCTTGCTCAATCCAAAAAATTTTGATTATGCATGACACTGTAGGACTTCCAGGATCTTTGTACTTAAGAGGGTTCTTGTGCTGGATGATAGCACTAACCTGCTCAGTTAAGAATGCTCTTTTCTGTACATTGATCTTTCCTTTCACTGTGCAAAGGTCATTAAAAAACCTGGCATAGGATGTGACTTGTTTGATTGCATCCAATAGGGGGATGTTAATCTTTACTTATTTGAACAATTCAAAGATTTAAGAATGATTGGCTGGAGTTTTAGGTTTCTTGACTGCTTGAGGAAAAGGTAATGGAATAGGACAAGAAGGTTCTTTTTCATTTGGTGGTTCTGGTTCTTTTTAAGTTACAGGTTCAGGCTCAACTGGTTCATTTACTGGGATTGACTCAGGTTTTGGCTTAGGAATTAACATGTCTCTAATGGTTTTGTCTATCACTTTACCACTTCTCAGTGTGGTAATTGCTTGGATCTGACTCGGAGATGGTTCGAAAGACACAATATTAGTCTGTTTTTGACTCTGTGGGGGTTTTAGTTGAGATGGGAACTTTCCCTTCTCTGACGTACTCAAGGACTGGGTCAATTTGTCTAGGTGACTCTTGATGTCTTCAATACTCTATGAAGCTTGAGCTTTAAAATCATTAAATGCATGGGTGTGCTAAGTATTAAAACTCATCTAACTCTGAATGAATTGGTTCATGGTATCCTCTAGACTCCTTTTGTGTGGGGGTTGGTATGGTTGATATTACTGTTGAGTTTGGGGCTAATATGACTGTTGAGTTTGGGGCTGACCTAAGAGTGGACCTTATAGTTAACTCACAGGTTGTGTGTGTTTTCCACTGAAATTCGGGTGCTTCCGTCACCCTGGGTTATAGGTTTCGGAATAAAGATTGGAATAAGGCTTGTTAAAGTTGGAAATGACATTGGACTATTCCATTAAGACCTCTTTGAATACAGGAATGGTAGGACAATCCCTCGTGGGATGTCATGAAAATGCACAGATTTCACATGACTGCTCAGTGGTAGACACTACAGACACTTCCTTCATTTTTTTTATTTCTAAAGCTTCTAGTTTTCAGGACAAAGTAGTCATTCTGGCCCTTAGGTCATCATCTTCTTTTAACAAATACTTCCCCCCTTGGGATGTAGATGGCTTGGTATCAATGATGTTTGGAGAGGCCGAGTCCCACATTTGGGAACTCTCAGAAATGGTATCAAAGAACTCGAATGCCTCTCGGGACTCTTACTCATAAATTTTCCTTGGGCCATCATTTCAACAAACGGACGCAATGCAGATGGGAGGGCATCATAGAAAAAACCTACGAGAGTCTAACTCCTAAATGCATGATGTGGGCAGGCTTAGAGAAGATCCTTAAATCTCTCCCAACATTGATAAAAAAAATTTCCTTCTTTTACAGAAAAATTCATGATTTGACGTCTCAATGCATTAGTGCGATGCATAGGAAAATTTTTTTTGAAAACTTTGGTTTGCAAAACTTGCCAACTCGGAATAGACTGGCTTTTAAATAATTTAACCACTATTTATCTTTATCATTCAAAGAGAAAGAAAAAAGTTTCAACCAGGCCATTTCAGAATTATCCTGAGGGCTCCACAGACTTCTTCAAATTCTTTAACATGTAGATACGAGTTTTCAGACTCCAGACCATGAAACTGTGGTAACAACTATATTGTCCCTGCCTTAATGTTGAAATTTGGAGCATTTGTGGGAAAAGAAAAACATGACGGAACACTAGTGCGTATAGGATGCAAATACTCTCTTAATGGTCGGACATTTTGAACTACCTCCTGTTCTCGTTGATTATTATGAGTCATGCTTAATTCAAATGATGCTTGTGATGAAGATGAAGATGACAGAGATGAAGGATTAGACTAATTTACAGACCCTACTGATGACTTAACAGACATAAACAATGAAAATGCAACAGACAATAAATATACATATAAATACAAACTAAAAAACTTCCCTATTTGATTTGAAATCACCGTAACTCCCCGGCAACGGACCAAAAATTTTGACTCACATTCGGCCTGAATAGTGGTATACACCCAAGTATAAGTGGTCAAATTGCAACATAATACTCGGTTTAAGTCTGAGGTTGAACCCACAGGGAGTTAAATATTGAAAATCAAAATAGAAGCGGTGAAGTTGTTACAGATGCAAAATGTAATAAAAGAGCTTGTGGTGTGAGCTTAGAACAATTAAAATAAACTTAATTAAAACTGGGGAAATTCGATAATTAAAAAGGTACCCTTTGGTTTAGGGATTCCATATGCATTACATTGGTTAAGTACTGGAAATGCCACCTTACAGCAATTAACCCCCATTTTACTGGAAAGTTAACCGGTAGGTATGATACATATAAATACAAACTAAAAAACTTCCCTATTTGATTTGAAATCACCGTAACTCCCCGGCAACGGACCAAAAATTTTGACTCACATTCAGCCTGAATAGTGGTATACACCCAAGTATAAGTGGTCAAATTGCAACATAATACTCGGTTTAAGTCTGAGGTTGAACCCACAGGGAGTTAAATATTGAAAATCAAAATAGAAGCGGTGAAGTTGTTACAGATGCAAAATGTAATAAAAGAGCTTGTGGTGTGAGCTTAGAACAATTAAAATAAACTTAATTAAAACTATGGAAATTCGATAATTAAAAAGGTACCCTTTGGTTTAGGGATTCCATATGCATTACATTGGTTAAGTACTGGAAATGCCACCTTACAACAATTAACCCCCATTTTACTAGAAAGTTAACCGGTAGGTATGATGTATATTAAACTATATCCAACAACTGATTAGGTTAGCTGGCAGGTATATGTTCAATGCAACAATCAAATAATCCGAGTAAACCAAAAGGTAAGCCATTCAGGAGGAATACTTGAATTATTCAATCGGCATCTCTGTACCATGCAATAATTAAACAACCCTAGTGAACCAGAAGACAAGTCATTCAAGAGGAATACTTGAGTTATTCAACCGCCAGGCTGATGATTCACTAATTACGAGATTCTAGTTTATGTATTGAATCGAAAGCATTGGCTATGCCGAGTGATGAGAGCAAAATATTGCATATTTGATGGCCTCATTATATGCATTTTAACTCAACTTTTGCATTTAAGTACTTAGTGTTAGCCAAAGTTGTGAATAATGTTGATATTTTGATGTTGCATGTTTTGATAGCTTAAATGATGGATTTTAGGACTTTGCAACTATGTTGGATGTGAGGTGAAGTGGTGGACTCATGAAATGAGGATTGAGAGTCTTGGAAGGTAAAGAAATCAAGAAAAATGAATTTTGGATGAAGACCTTCCGGAAGGTTTATGAATACCTTCCGGAAGGTTTAGCCCACTGGAATTTCGTAATTTTGACACTGTACCACTGTTTTTCTAAATTTTGACCATGATCTACTTAGAATTTGAAACAGTGCAAAACATGAAAGTTGTAGATATGGATGTCTTTTTTATTGTGTCAAAATTTCAGCTCAATCCAACGGTTGGATCAAAATATATTATTTTTCTACCAAAACTGGTCCAGAGCTGTCACCAGATTCCAGTAGGTTAAACCTTCCGGAAGGTTGTCATCGTTCTTCCGGAAGGTCTTGCCCAGAATGCGAAAAACAGCCTGCAACTCAACTTTGCGGCTTGGGGGTCCCACCTAATCTTCTCCCACTTGCTCCCCAACATTATCTTACACAAGCACATGCTTCCCTTACACATTTGGAGGACTTTGGAGGCTTTGCATTGAAGAAGGCATGGGAGGGAAGTGGGCTACCATGGGGGTGTTGTCCTAGCTTGTCCAAGGCAATCAACTCAGCCCCTCTTTGGTGTAAGACCTGCACACACCTAGGGGGACCCTCCATGGACGAAATTCAAGGCTCTCACTCTCCATTATACATTCAACATTCAACACACAAGAAAAAGGGTTGGCTACCTAAGCTTAGGATTAGATATAGAAAGCTCCAAGGGGGAAGATGATGAATAGTGCTCAAAGTGACGTTTTTGCATTTTTCTTCCACTCTTTCACTTGTAGTTTAATGTAAGAACCTTGTAAGCTTCATTTATTGTCTTTAATCTCATTTATTTCAAGTACTTTGCAAGTTTCAATACACCATTTCCATTTCACCATTGTTGCTCAAGTTCTTCATTTTTCAAGCTTAAAATGGGTATTGAATATTTTTCTCCTTAGTTTAAGATTTCTTGCTTTGAGTTAAGTTTCATGCTTCATGCTTCATGTCTTCATTATATCCATTTACATTATTATGCTTGTCTTTCATTTTACCATGAGTAGTTAGATTTAAGTTGGTAAATCCAAGGGAAAATTTCTCTTGGGGATTCCATTTTAACTCATTCTCCTCCCTCCCTTAAGAGTCCAATGGTTCGGTTTGACGGGGTTGAGAGTGGATGAATTGGTGCCTTTGATATTCCGTAGACTTGTCGCGGTTTATTCTTAGATCATCACCAACCTCATCCCTAGCTTCCCCCGAATCAATTGTTCATTCATGCTCTATCGGAGTTAAGGAGGGATTGGAGTTGAAATGGTAGTCCTATTGGAGTGACTTCCTTTGGATTAGCCAACATTGTTTTCTTGCATTTTCCATACATAAACACAACCACAAAACACAAATACAAGATTTTACACTTTCTTTTCACTTTTGCAAAATCACTTTCACAAAACTCCCTTTCCTTCCCTGAGGAGACGACCTTGGAATATTTTCCAAGTAAAACACACGACCACAAAAGACTCATTTCGATTGGGGAGCGCTTTTGTTCACACACCCGCATTTCATTCCATCTATTTTGTTCATCAAATTTCCATTCACATCCATTTTGTTGTTGTTTCCTAATCTTTTGCATCATCTGGAGGGAGAGTGACACTCCTCCATCACTATAAGCCACATACACACATTGAGGGTGAGGGTGATGTTACCAGATTAGGAACGACGTAATTTTCAATCAATCATTTTGGCGCCGTTGCCGGGGAAGGTTAAGCGTTGAGTTCAAGAGGTGATTTTGGGACGGCATAAGGTAAGTCTTGTGATTTTCATCACGGGCCAAGGTATGTCGTCTAACTTGTAAATATTTTATTTTAGTTTGTGTTTTGTAATGTTTTCTAATTATTATGGAAATGTATATAATGCCCAAAATTTGCAAAATGTGTGTAAGATTTGTGATGAGTATGGGCATATTACTAGTGAGTGCCCAAGAATGGCCTCTTATTTTGAAAACGTTTGCAAGATTTGTGGTGAATATGGACACATCACTAGTGAGTGCCCTATAAATGCCCCTTATTTTGGAAACGTTTGCGAAATTTGTGGTGAAAATGGACACCTCACTAGTGAATGCCCAATTAATTATCCGGTTCAACACTTTGAATGCGAAGGTTCAAATTCAAATTTGGCCTCCGAAATTTTTTACCCTAACCATTATGTTACACCGAGTTGTTCGAGTTATGGTTGGGAGAATGAACCTCATGATTGGTCATCCGATCTCACACCACCAAATGAATCTCCCCATTGTCCAACATATGAGGACTCAACCGAACAAGTATTGGAAAATACTTTTTATGAGTTTATGCAATCCCAAATGGAATGCAGTGCCCAAATGCAATGCATTGCCCAACAACTTAATGCATTGACTAATGCTACAATTGTTATGCATGAAGTACAACACCTTGAGCATAGTCAATGTATTGAGGATGACCCCCCCAAGGAAATGCATATGGATGTTGAATCTCCCACCACTATAGATTGTGAAACATTTGATGAAGTTATTATCTTGCATAAGGCTAATGAGCCCAAGGACATTTTGCCATCTATGAGTGGTGTTGAGATTCACATTTCTCAACTTGGGGAGGGCATTGCAATGGAGTTAAGTGTTGAGACTCTTAAAGAAAAATTGAATACTCCACCTTTTGTATTGCATAAACTTGCCTATATCTTGGTTTGGTGGAGATTTTTGACTCATTTTCCTTTATATTGTTGGATAGATGGTTTAAGAAGGGCATTTATACAACAAAAAAATTTTAAAATCAAAAAAATTAATGGGCGTAAGGTCATATCCGAATTGAAGCCGGATTGACAAGAGCCCTCTTTGTTTGTTTTAATGTACATAGTAAGTAGCCTTCTTTGTTTTTATTTTCGTGTATATATGTGTGATTCAAGTTTTTGATAGGTTATATGTCTTAGAAAGGGTGTTAAAATGTTTTGGAGTTGAGGAGATTTGGTTTGGTTGAGAATTTTTTTTTTAAAGCAATGGAATGGTTTTGCAGCAAAAGGCAATACCTTCCGGAAGGTTTCATCTACCTTCCGGAAGGTTTTATTCCAGTGAGCAACACCTTCCGGAAGGTTTCATTGACCTTCCAGAAGGTTTTGCCTACTGGAATTTTTTGCCTCAAGCGATAAGCAAAACCTTCCGGAAGGTTTCATAGACCTTCCGGAAGATTTTTCCTACTGGAGTGAAACCTTCCGGAAGGTTTTGTCTACTGGAATAAACCTACCTTCTGGAAGGTTTTACCTGTTGACCTCTTTATTCAACTGTTCCTACTCAAACTTTCCGGAAGGTTTCTATCGACCTTCCGGAAGGTTTTGCCCAAAATGCTAAAAAAAGAGGGTTTTATGTTAAAATTTTTGAAAAACCCTTTACATTTCCCCCAAACCTCAAGCTCCCAAGCTTTCTCCTCTCCTTCTGCTCTATTCAACTCTTCGACATACCTCCTCTAAAAAAAAAAAAAATTTAAAAAAAAAAAAAAAAAAAGAGAAAAATGGTGTATCTTATTTTTCCACTTTCTTTCATTTTTCTCATTGCATGATTCTTTGTGCATTGAGGACAATGCATAGTTCAAGTTGGGGGGTGAGGTGCACCATTTACATGTTCCGCCACTTTTTGTATAGAATAAGTTGGAAATGTGAAAATTTTAAAAAAAAATTTGGAACATTTTTGTGAAAAATATTCAATATTGAACTATATTCCTCTATCTTAGTTGTTATGGGATTTGTGAATTGCTTGATCTTCATTTTGAACTTTGAATACATGAGCACATTATAGAAGTTTATCCTATTGCTAAGAGTATCACATACATGTTTGCTTTTGAACTCAATCATAAGTGCACCATGAACTTGTAATTTTGGCAATTTACGGATTGAGTTCACATTTTAGTGCTTGACATGAATAGTGGAGATGAGTAAGAACCCATGTGAGCTTTAGTGTCAATTCTTGTTGGAGGGAACTTACATGTACTCAAGGAACAATTTTTCAAATTTCACATTTGTTCAATAATCTCATTATGCTTGTTTTGGTTAGGTGCATTTGTGTAGTTGATTGACTTTGTCTTGAAATGCAATGTGCTCTCCCATGCCTATCTAGAAATGATCTTAGGCCATCTTTGATTTGCTTTGAGCCTTAGCCTTTTTCTTGTGAAAAATTTATCCCTAGTGCCATGGTTGAGCCTAATTGAATTCGTTTCTATGCCATACATTTGACCAAGCCAATGAAAATGATAAATATCTACCTTACCTTGGTTGTTCCTAGAGCTAAGTATGAGTAATCATAAAAGAGAAGGAAGTATGGTGTGGAAACTCAAACAAAAAGGATGAATGATGTTGGAACTCAAAGAGTTCAAACGGAAAAGAATGATAAAATACAAGAGAAGGAGAAAAATGGGTGAAAGAAGAAAAAAAGAAAAGAAACAAAGAATTGGTGATGGTGTGAGAATCAAAATCCCATGAAAAGGGAAGTGTTTGTCCAAGATTTAAAGTCTCTCACTCGGAACAACCCTCTTTGTTATCCTATACCCTTCATTTCACCTACCTAGATACCACCCCAAGGCCCCATTATAACCCTTGAAAGTCCTAAATGATCTAGAGAAGCATGGGGAAGGCACACTTTTAAAGAAAAAGTAAATTTAATTTTGCTATCTAATGCCCTAGCATTATTTTCATGAGATTATGCCAAGGTTGTTTCATTTGTATACATGTGCTTCATTTTTGGATTATATGTGAGCACTTTGTTTTGAGCACAAGATTCTATCTCACATATACACATGGAGAGCATGCTAGGATAATCATGAGTGATTCATTGTTGAGAGAACACCCTTGGTGAGTTTTTGCATCGAAGCTTAATTTGGATAGCCATGTGAATGTGAATTACGTTGAGTAAATGCTTAAATTACATGTTCATTCCACACACACACGAGTTTGAAAATGAATGTGTAGGTGAATACTCTAGAATAGCATTTAAAGCTATAATGTGTTTCATTTGTTTTTAGTTCGGGTGTTTTGAACAAAGCTATTTTTGAAATCCCATTGCTAGTTAAGATAGGGGAATATGCTTTAAATATTGGATATTAGCAAAAGAAGTTTGTAGGTACCTTCACTGGAAACCTTCACGAGACAAAACTCGTCCACTAGGGATCACCTAGGGGTTTAAAGGCTTATTGCATATGCTAAATGCAATTTCGGAATTAGTATAGGTTTATTTTTTGTTTGCTTGCTTTTACATTTTGTTTGCTAGAGACTAGCAAAGCTTAAGTTGGGGGGTGTGATGAGAGCAAAATATTGCATATTTGATGGCCTCATTATATGCATTTTAACTCAACTTTTGCATTTAAGTACTTAGTGTTAGCCAAAGTTGTGAATAATGTTGATATTTTGATGTTGCATGTTTTGATAGCTTAAATGATGGATTTTAGGACTTTGCAACTATGTTGGATGTGAGGTGAAGTGGTGGACTCATGAAATGAGGATTGAGAGACTTGGAAGGTAAATAAATCAAGAAAAATGCATTTTGGATGAAGACCTTCCGGAAGGTTTATGAATACCTTCCGGAAGGTTTAGCCCACTGGAATTTCGTAATTTTGACACTGTACCACTGTTTTTCTAAATTTTGACCATGATCTACTTAGAATTTGAAACAGTGCAAAACATGAAAGTTGTAGATATGGATGTCTTTTTTATTGTGTCAAAATTTCAGCTCAATCCAACGGTTGGATCAAAATATATTATTTTTCTACCAAAACTGGTCCAGAGCTGTCACCAGATTCCAGTAGGTTAAACCTTCCGGAAGGTTGTCATCGTTCTTCCGGAAGGTCTTGCCCAGAATGCGAAAAACAGCCTGCAACTCAACTTTGCGGCTTGGGGGTCCCACCTAATCTTCTCCCACTTGCTCCCCAACATTATCTTACACAAGCACATGCTTCCCTTACACATTTGGAGGACTTTGGAGGCTTTGCATTGAAGAAGGCATGGGAGGGAAGTGGGCTACCATGGGGGTGTTGTCCTAGCTTGTCCAAGGCAATCAACTCAGCCCCTCTTTGGTGTAAGACCTGCACACACCTAGGGGGACCCTCCATGGACGAAATTCAAGGCTCTCACTCTCCATTATACATTCAACATTCAACACACAAGAAAAAGGGTTGGCTACCTAAGCTTAGGATTAGATATAGAAAGCTCCAAGGGGGAAGATGATGAATAGTGCTCAAAGTGACGTTTTTGCATTTTTCTTCCACTCTTTCACTTGTAGTTTAATGTAAGAACCTTGTAAGCTTCATTTATTGTCTTTAATCTCATTTATTTCAAGTACTTTGCAAGTTTCAATACACCATTTCCATTTCACCATTGTTGCTCAAGTTCTTCATTTTTCAAGCTTAAAATGGGTATTGAATATTTTTCTCCTTAGTTTAAGATTTCTTGCTTTGAGTTAAGTTTCATGCTTCATGCTTCATGTCTTCATTATATCCATTTACATTATTATGCTTGTCTTTCATTTTACCATGAGTAGTTAGATTTAAGTTGGTAAATCCAAGGGAAAATTTCTCTTGGGGATTCCATTTTAACTCATTCTCCTCCCTCCCTTAAGAGTCCAATGGTTCGGTTTGACGGGGTTGAGAGTGGATGAATTGGTGCCTTTGATATTCCGTAGACTTGTCGCGGTTTATTCTTAGATCATCACCAACCTCATCCCTAGCTTCCCCTGAATCAATTGTTCATTCATGCTCTATCGGAGTTAAGGAGGGATTGGAGTTGAAATGGTAGTCCTATTGGAGTGACTTCCTTTGGATTAGCCAACATTGTTTTCTTGCATTTTCCATACATAAACACAACCACAAAACACAAATACAAGATTTTACACTTTCTTTTCACTTTTGCAAAATCACTTTCACAAAACTCCCTTTCCTTCCCTGAGGAGACGACCTTGGAATATTTTCCAAGTAAAACACACGACCACAAAAGACTCATTTCGATTGGGGAGCGCTTTTGTTCACACACCCGCATTTCATTCCATCTATTTTGTTCATCACATTTCCATTCACATCCATTTTGTTGTTGTTTCCTAATCTTTTGCATCATCTGGAGGGAGAGTGACACTCCCCCATCACTATAAGCCACATACACACATTGAGGGTGAGGGTGATGTTACGAGATTAGGAACGACGTAATTTTCAATCAATCACCGAGACTTAACTCGTCTCTATCCAATCAATCAAATTTTGCATAAAGTCCAATCACGTACATCACTGTATCATGCATGAAGTACATAATTAGTAGATAGTATGGTATATAGCATTAGGTACCGCTCGGTGTTCATAACCATGAGCATATTACAAATGTAACCATCCATCATTATGAGAAGTATATATAACATTAAAGCATAGTTAAAACATCGGCATTTCCATAACTTAAATAATATCATACATATGTTCACCCTTCACCGAAGGGTATAAGTGGACTACACACGTCCCATTGCTATAGACGAGCAAGAGGTGCGATATAGTTCCATTACAACACAAAATAAAATACAGACAATCCTTTCCCGAGGAATAGTTGAAACACGACCATTCTTAATACCGGTTAGGGCACAAAAGTGGGAGAAGTTCAACCCTCCAAGCAAAAAGGAATAACAAAAATGTAGAAGAAATAAAAGCTCTCTGGAAGACTGGCTGGAAGGGGTTCGGCAGGGGTTCGCTTCACTGTTTCTGACTTTCTCTGACTCACTGACTGTATCTAACTCTCTAAACTGACTAACGAAGACTCTGACTCTCCAGACTTCCCTCCACTCTCTTTGGCTGACTCTCTAACGAAATGCTAAAAATGAAAGCTATAGGGGGCTATTTATAGAGGTTGGGGGAGCTGCTTGAGGCGGTTTACATAGGCTGGCCAATCATGGCCCTTTGTTGTAGCTGCTGGCCAATGTGAGAGAGGCAGGAGGTTAAGGCAGTTTACCCACCGTCCGGACGGTGGCAATCCACTATTTTTGGTGTGGGATGCTTCCTTGCTGGTTTGATGTATTTACATTTTGATCCCCTTGCTAATTTGGCTTGGACACTTTGCTCCTCTTTACTTTGCGGTATTTATGCACAAAACCCTGAAAAATAACACGTTTAACGCATTAACCATAATTTATGCACTAACCCTAATTTCATGTATCCTGACTGTTTTAACTCATTTAACTAACACAATGAACCTAATAATCTATTTCATTAACACACTAATTAGGGTAATCAACATGCAATGCAACCCGAGCCCTCCACCGGAGCCATAACACATGCAATGCCATGTGTATGCATCTGGGCATTCCAAGCCCCCGCCATTGATGTTACACATCCAATGACCATTTTATAAATCCTAGGTCTTTCTTGGGATGAGTATTTATGGACTTCCACCAACGAATACACAATCGATACTACATCTATGGACTTTCACCAACAGTTTTGCATACGCCGACACACTTTATGGACTCAAAACCAACACGAGTGCGTATTCAAAGTTACCGGGTCTTGCACTCGAGGAAAAATCTAGTCTTTCTTGCTAACTCCGACCCTTATTTTAAATGCAACCCATGCGACTCAGTCGAACCTAGTTCTAACCTTCCCGAGCCCATGTATCAACCCACCAAGGATGATGTTTAATCAAAACCATGCACACACACCTACACTCATGTCAATTTTTCACGAATGCGATGCTACCCGTGCATATGCAAATGTAATGAACAATTGAATTTCATATCACTATGAAATCAAGTTTTCAATTGCAATTACCATAGCATGTTCACCATATCATGAGCACAATATGAACATATTCCATTTCCACAACCATTTTCAATTTCTCAATGTTCATTATATCATAAAATATATAATTACATTCCACAATTTCCCCAAAGCATGTTATATCATTTTCATTCAAATAACACACTTAATCATTCGTAGGTATTTTATCAAAAACCTATAAGACACTACATTATGTAAACACGTAGCATGCCAAAATCAACACAATTCCATATGAAATTCCAAATCGAGCAATTTCATCAAAAACCAAATCATGCAAGAATTGTTTGAAACATATTCTCATACCCATTTCCATATTCTAACAACCCTAGGTATGTGTTATACATGAGATTTCATCTCTAACACCCTACCCATTTTATATTTCAACCCTAGGTTGGAAATAAACCTAGTTAGGAAAAGAACCCTACCTCTTAAAGCATATATATACGTCGAAGAATTCCAAAAGACCTTAATCTAGCTTCCAATCCGTGACTCCCAAATCCCGTCTTCGATATTATGAAGAAACCCGTGATCTTTGGTACGTACACGTAGCTCTCGTCACGAAGAACAACCTTTGTTCTTTGCCCAAGGAGATCCGACGGTGGGATTGTCGTAGGTCAGAAGGAGAAGGTGGGAGAACCTTGGTTTTTCTCTCTTCTCTCTCTCTTTTCCGAAAAACCAAGCAACACAATGGGTAAAAAATTTGATTTTTCCCCTTTTTATACTCTCCAATGCTTAGCTCACAATGTGCCACACGTCCCGTCTTTTTTTGATCTGATTTTATCCTTAATCAATTAAATCTCGTTCTGTATTAAGTTCAGTGTTGCTTTATTTGAACTAACTTAAATTATTTCTCGGGTTCCGCAAATAAAATTTGATCACGTTTATCTTAGTCACGCGACACCCGATCGTCTCGTAAGATGTGAAAAATCCAACTACCTTGGACTTCGACAAAAATTGACTGGATAGCTAGATTTCATGAAACGAATCCAACGGTGAGGTCCGTTTCGTCATCTGAATTCTAGAAAATTTTGGATTTTCAACCCGCACTGTAATGACTAATTAGCATTTTGCTCTTTTTTATAAAATTTTAAATTTTCCCGGGTTTTACAGGGATACAATGATAGCTCAATTCTTTGTTTTCAAAATACACAAAAGGTTTAAAAAAAACTTTTCTTTGAAGAACACCTAGGAGCCATATTCGGATCTAATACCGATTTCATTTTTACACTAATTCTCCTTAGTCTATTAAACCAAGGGATAATCTCAGGTCTCTAGGTCAATACCTTGTCCTAAGCAAGAAGGTGTATACCTAGTGATTTTGATGTAGCTTTGATGCATGATCTCCTCCCTTCAAGTAATACTTTCAAATCTTCATCGTTGTAGCATCAATACCATGAAATAAGTTGAGATTTACAATGAACTCCAAAAAATTAGTCAATTACAAAACATGATCTAACATATATAAATCTCAACCTATTCCATGGTCATGTTGCTACAATGATGAAGATCCAAAAGCATCAATGGAAGGAAGTAGATCATGCTTCAAGTGACATCAAACGAATTCTCTGTATGCACCTTACTTGTGTCTCAAGGGTGTAAAATATAATTGGTTTCCCAAGCGTAGAAATGTATCATGCTTGTAACTCGATCAATTATCGAGGTCGTCTGCTCAAGGAAAATGAGTGGTTCAAAAAGGTAATAAGCAAAGAAAAATAAAAACTCTGAATGTTTGGAAAATTGGTTGTAGAATTCACCAACTAAGAAATAACAATCAAATAAAAAGATCGGTTAATCGGTAAAGTTCATCTCCTTGTAAACAGCTATTTTGACCTAATTTGGTAACTCACTTGAAATCGTACTCAAACTCACTCTAGCGGAAAATATTCAATTAACATCCCAAATGAAAACAACAAATGTGTATTTAAGTTGATTGATCTAATTTTGAAAGAATTACATTCACTTTGATTGCAGTGATTCTAAGAATTACATGTGCCAGACATAACTGTCGATGGGTAAGCAAGAAGATGTACATATTGAATGTGTTTTCAACTTTAATCATTCAAACAACCAAATACTTAATATTTCAAAAAATCCTAATTGAGTCAAAATTCCCATTCATGGATGAGACTCCCTCATCCAGTCAAACCGAAGTATGACTACTCACTCATAATGAAATTAAAAATTGAAGCAATTGAAGAAAGCATGATTGTAATTGAAAGCAGATAAAACTTGAAATTGAAATTGCGCATAAACGAAAATACCTTGAATTAAATTGCAATGAATGTAAATCGTTCACAATAGAGAATTGAAAGTAATCACCTTGAAAGAATTTAAAGACTAAATGTAGAAGAACTCTTGAAAAGAGAAAACCCAAGTTCTAACCCTAGGAGAAGAAAGGAAGAACGGTGAATTGAACGATGGAATTCGGTTCCTCCTCTCTCTGGGTAGGCTTGGGTATTTATAGTAGAACATCCGCTGATTTTCCTCTATTTTAATCCACCAATCACGACCTTTATAAATCTCAGTAGATCAGCTTTCCAAAATAGTCCTCACAGCAGAAATACACTAACCTACCGGTAGAAAACACAAAATAACCTACTGGTATAACTGTTATCTGTTTCAAATGAACTGGTAGCTTTTCACAGCTATTGGTAGAATAACCTTCTATTTAAGACCTACCGGTAGAACAGTATCAACCTACCGGTAGCGAGGTCTCTGTTTTACTTCTACCAGTAGGAATGAACTTTTACTAATAGAATGTAATTCTGATTTCTGTTGAACCAATAGAAAACCTATTGGTAACACTGGCCTTTTCATCAATTATTCTTGCAATTCCCTTGGCTTGACTCTTGGATTTCCTAACTCAAACTCCAAGTCCTCCATAGCATTAAAATGTGCGCAAAACCTTGTTTTTACACTAGTTCACCCGCAAACACGAATATCCTTCATAAAATACAAAACTAAATTAAAACAAAGGAAATAGGTAACTAACATAGCTAAGATGAATGATATGAGACCTTAAAATGCAATATTATGAACTTAGAGACTAAATAATCATTGGTTTAATTTATTAGACTTAAGATGATTAATGTTAAAATGGAATCAGTATTGACCCTTGTATGGCTCCTAGGTGATTTCCAAAGAAGACTTTTTTTCTAAACCTTCTTGTGATTTGAAAATATAGTTTGAGCAATTATCAGACCTCTATTTAGCAGCACCCTTTAGTGTTCAAGAGGACTAGTTTTTTGCTTGATTTTAGGCTAAAATCAATAGGGGACCACCCTATGTTTGTTAGCCTTCGCTAGAGTGGTCTCTAAAGACTTAGAGAGGATCACCCTATGGGTCACTCTTAGGCTGCTTCAACAATTCCTACTCTACCTTTTTAGTTTGATTTCAAATTTCATTCCAGTAACTACCACCCTCTGATTGCTCGAGTAGTCATTCATGAATTTTTGTTTTCTTGGACCCCAAAACTAACCCTATTCCCAGCCCATAAATATAGGACGCCTTCCCAACCTAGGGTAAGTCTTTTAGAGAGACTTTTCTCTATGTAGCACCTTGAGAGCTTGAGCCACAACCCTAAATCCCTAAATTCAAAGGCTATCATCTTGTGATTCCTCTCCAATCTCACACCTTAGAGAAGAATATCTTGGTTGGTTGAAACCAAACCAATCGGCAAGTGTGCATATTGAGGATCTTGGCGGAGAAGATCACTCGAGGCTTAGACGATCCATTGCGGTGGAGAATTCAAGTGAAATTATCGATAACATCGGTGGGTGTATCTAATGGAGAGGTTTATCGAAGGAAATAAGCTTCTAACCATGATATTTTTTGAGGTATAAGTCTCGAGTACTTGTAAACTGAATTTAGAATAGTGGATTAGTCTTTGGTGAACCCTACCTAGAGAGATTCCCGATGGTTTAGTCCCAAGAAGGTTTTTTGCATCAACAAATTGTTTTTGTTCTTTGTTGTTTTTACATATCCACTTGTAATTTGATACACACATGAGCACCATATGTTTGATAAATTGATTGATTGGATATCCATAGTTACTTGCTTGGGTTGGGATCACCGTGAGATATTGAGTGTTAATCAAAAAATTTATAAAATCAATGCATCATTCTTCATGGGTTTTATGGGTTGTAGTGGTGGAAAAGGGGTGCTAGATCATGTATTTGTACTTGGCTAATTTCATGAAGTCAATGTAAATCTTAACCAAATTCCATGGTCATCAAGCTTCAAAGATCAAATCTGTAAGCGACAAAGGAAACGAAATAGATCAAGCTAAAATGCTACATCAAGACTACTCTGATGCACCTTCAAGTTTAGGACAGAGGTAATGACCTTAGAGACCTTGAGAGAATTAACCCCAAAAGGATGATATTATGGGGTTCTAGCAGCGACAAATCAGATCCCTTGGTTTAATTTTATACTTAGGATGATTAAGGTGAACAAAATGAAATTTGGAATATCCAAAAAATGAATCGTAGGTTTTTTTTTGGTTGAAAATGTTTTCTAAACCTTAAATGTGTTTTGAAAAAATAGTTTGAGTTATTTACTGGACCCTATTTGAGAAACACCATTTAGTGCTCAATAGATCAATTTTTTGATTAATTTCTAGCTTAAAAATCAGTAGGAATCGCTCTCTGTTTGCAAGCCTTCACTAAAATGATTTCTGAAATACTTAGGGAGAAAAAATTGGAAAAACCAATGGAGACCAATCTACGGCCGCTCTACAACCACTCTACCACCACTCGAGCGATTTGGAGATCGCTCGAGCGGTCTGCCACCTGGAAGTCAAGAATGATTTTTTACTCCAACAACCACCGCCCTATGACGGCCCTCTCACTACTCAAGCAGTCGACGCGAACCTGTGTTTTCTTGGTCCCTAAGACAAACCTTATTTTGTGTCCTATATATATGGGGCTATGCCTTAAACCTAGGGTAAGCCACTATGATTTAGAATAGACCAAAAATCCTTCTAGATTTCCTTAAGAACAACCTTAGATCCTTAAGACCAAAGGTCAACCATCTTGATTCTTCCATTCAACCTCACATATTGAAGAAGAATATCTTGCTTGGTGTTCACCAAAACTTTACAATCAGGGTAAATTTGAATTTTTTTATGAAAAAGGGCAAAACGGTAATTTGTCACTTCGGTGCGGGTTGAAAACCTATATTTCTATAGAGCTCGGATGAAGAAACGAACCTCACCGTCTGATTCATCTCACAAAATTTAGTTACCCAGATAATTTTCGTCGAATTCTGAGATAGTTAAGTTTTTCACGTTTTTCGAGACGAACGGGTGTCGGGTGACCTAAATAACGACTCCAAAAATAAAATTCTAAAATTTTATTACAATTTAAATAAATTTCATTTAAAAATATCTTGAACTTAAACCGGGATGAAATTTAATCATTTTGGGGCTAAAACGGACTTGAGAATAGGGAACGCGTAGCGCGACATGGACCAAACGTTAAAGGGTATAAATAGGAGTCAAAAAATCTGATTTTTTCAAAAAAATATCTTCTGGGTTTCTGGGTTTTAACGTTGGAAGAGGAAGAGAGGGAAAGGAAGGAAAAAGTAAAGATTCAAGACTTCTCTCTATGATCTACGAAGTTCCGCCGGTCGGAATCCTTCGGGCCAAGTATTAAAGTCGATCTACGCGACGAGGGCTACGCAACCATACCAAAAAGGACGGGTTTCACCGAAGATTCAAAAACGGGATTTTGGAGAAAGTTTGGTTTTGGGCAAGGTTTGGGTTCTTGGAGCTTCATAGCATTGTTTTACGCTTCAAGAGGTAGTGTTTTCATCCTAACTAGATTTATTTCCAACCTATGATGAATATATGAAATGGGTGGGCTTTTATGTGTATTTTAACACTTGCCTATTGTAGTTGATTTAATGAAAATGGGTAAATTCAATTCTAGTATGAATTGGTAATTAGAAATTGTTAGTTTGTGATTTCTTGGAAGTTTTGATAATTGGGTATGTGGAAATCACTTAATCTGATTTTTTTTTAGTTATGTGATAAATTTGGGCATTTTATGTGATTACATGATTTGGTTCCTTGAAGGTGTTTGATAAAATGCCTATGTGAAATAAAGTGTGTTAATTGCATGAGATTATGTGATAACATGCTTGGGAAAAATTGTTGTTAAATGTAAATGTTGATACATGCTCATGATATATTGACATGATGAGGATTTATGAAAATTATATGCTTTGGATATAATTGTCCATGGAATATGTTGAAATTTGGTTGAAATAGTTCATATGGCATTCATTACATATTGGACATGATATTGATATTGCACTGGTTCATTACATTGCATATGCATGGAGACATTGCATTTGGTGGGTGTGTGTGCATGTCATTGCATTTGGTGGGGGTGTGTGCATGGTTTGATCAAACACCATTCTTGGTGGATAATACTTGGGCTCGGAGAAAGTTGGATCGAAGATTCGACTGAGTCACATAGTTTGCATGAAAAACTTGTGTCGGGTATAGCAAGAATGGTTAGATTCTCCCTCGGGTGTAAGACCCGATTACTTGATTCATACACTCTCCTGTGGTGAAATTCTGGAAAAGTGTATCAGTGTGCGGAACCGACGGTGCAACACCAAAACTCCGCTACCCAACAAAGAGACATGATTTTGTTTTAAAAAATAGTCATTCGATGTGTAACGTCCAACAAAGACACATGATTTTGTTTTATACAAAGACACATGATTTTGTTTATACAAGGACACATGATTTTGTTGTATATAAAGACACATGGTTTATTTTAAAAAGATCATTGGATGTATAACATCAATGGTGGATTTATACACATTGGCATTGCTTGTGTTACAGGAGTCGGTAAGGGCTCGGGTTGAAGTGCATG
This sequence comes from Ilex aquifolium, assembly GCA_951799425.1. Taxonomy (NCBI): domain Eukaryota; kingdom Viridiplantae; phylum Streptophyta; class Magnoliopsida; order Aquifoliales; family Aquifoliaceae; genus Ilex; species Ilex aquifolium. Next base: position 31,977,644 of record OX637392.1, read on the forward strand.
AGTGAGTCTCATCTCATTTCATGGCATGGCATAGTGAATTTCCAACATTGAATTGCATATTCTTGATTGGAATATTGTTGCTTGTTGAATGTTGCATGTGGACATTTCATATGCACTTAGGTTGGGGAGTGGCTTCTTTAGGAGATACCCTATTGAGCGTGGCTCACCCTTTATGGGAAAACATTTCAGGTGTGGTTATACACCGGTGGACAGCTCGTAGTCGGGGCCTCAAGGATGAAGAAAAGCCGACTTGTGGCTTTTAATTCACGTTTTGTAAAACTATTGTGAAAAACTATGCTTTTGTAAAACATTCGCTAAGTTAATTTTTTGGGCATGTAATGTATGTAAAAGAATTGTAATCGAACTCATATGGAATATTTTTAATATAAAATTGCGTATTGTTATATGAGTATGGATAAATGGACCCGGTGTGGTCAATGTTGCATGATTGCACATGTTGTGTTTTGGGTAGAGCTTCTCGTACAAAGGAGACTCTGCCCGAATTTTGTTAAATTATGGATCCCGGTAAATGGGGCATAACGGCGTGATACCGAGTTACACGGTATCCACGGATATTTCGAGGGTTGATGGGTGATCAACGGGTTGACAAATGACCCCCGATTTTTGGGGCGTCACAAAAACCCACTTGGAGAAGTGTGCACACCGAGGTCTTGGGTGTGAAGCCTTGAAGATTGCTCGAGACCTAAATAACCATGCAGCGAGGAGTTCAATTGAAGCTAGCCATAATGTTGAATGAAGGCCTTTAATGGGGAGATCTATGAAGAAAATGAGCATCTAGCCATGTTGATTGGTTAAGATATAAGCTTCAAGTACTTGTAGATTGACTTTGGGTTTAGTGGATTAGACATTGATGAACTAAGAAGGTTCCCTGCGGTTTTTTCCGGGAAGGGTTTCCACATCAACAAATTGTTTGTGTTCTTTATTGTTTTAATTTGCTTGTACACTTACAATGTTGCACACACGTGTACCTTGTGTTTGATGAATTGATTGTTTATCTTTCAAGTCATTAGTAGTGATTTTGGTGATTGTGGCTTTGGTTGGGATCAAAAGGAGATTGTGGATTGGTTGATGTTGATTGCATATCCATTCATCCATTCACACTCTCAATGGGTTGTTCATGTTAAAAGGGGTTCTCACTTAAATTATCATATCTTTGTTAGAACAGATAATTGTACTAGAAATATGGTAAAATTAGAGATCATCCGAGCTTAATTTTAAATTAATCTATTCACGCCCTCTAGGTCTAGCATTCGATTCATCGTGTATAATCGAGTGAAAAGATCCTACAAGTTGAGTGTTGTATTTTCCCCACAAAGGGTTTTCATGTTAAATTGTCATACCATTGAGAGAAGAGATAATTGTGATAAAATTAGGTTAAATTTGGTGTTTGTTACAGCACAATTTTTTAATAAAATATTCACCCCCTTCAGGTAGTGTCTTATAATCCGTGTGTTTAATCGTGAGGGTAGATCAACATAATCTCCCCCTAAATAATATTGTTGTAACAACCACTACCACCACCATCACCTTACCACCACCAACAGCGTTGCGACCACCATGACCACCCCACCCAACCTCACCTCACGACAGCCATCATTACATCGCCATCTCCCACCACCTATGTGGTATAACCAAAACTACTACCACTATCTCCTCTGCCACCACCACCACTTCAGCCACCATGACCACCTCACACCACTACTGCCTTCAACACCACTACCACTACCATCGTGTAACGCCCCAAAAATCCCCCTTGGACGGCATTACTATCTAAAACCATTCACAGTATGGGAGCAACTACTAATTTCCATAAGTAAAGAAAATTTCATTCATCATCCATAATAACTATACATCATCCAAAAGAATATGTCAAACCATGGCCATTACATTCAAAAGAATATACCCAACTACGGCAATTACATCCCAAAAATTTCTATTATCTTGCAGCAGAATAAGAAAAATATTAACATGAACATTATCTCAAAAAAAACCTCCTAGTCTAGGACATAAAAGGAACAGTTCTAGACATCCCTCTCCGGGTCCACATGCCCATCAAGTTGAGCTTCCCAAGCTACCTGCTCGTCAACTCTGAGCTCCTTCTCTACACCATAATCTGAAAAATATATTGTTTGTAAGGGGTGAGCACTAAGCTCTGTAGCAACATCTTCCCAATCTCGAACCAGGTTTTAAAACAAATAAAAGATGGCAAGTCTCTTTTGGAAAATAGCATATATAGTTTTTGAGAATAAAACCATGATAGTTGTAATGATCTCAAGTGTACGGAGTACAGTGAATCAATGACAAGAATAAACTTACAAGAAATTAAAGCAATCCATAAATAATTCAGTAACATCATTCTATATTCTCATGTATGTTGGTTCATTCCCATTGTCATGTATATAGGTTGCTTCTCAGGAATCTACACGATGATTCTACCTCGTTAACCCACCACAAACCAATCATTCCCCGCAGGGCACATCACAAACATTTTAGGAAGGGCGTATACCGTCTCCCACGGCATTGACGAATCCTTCCCAGGAAAGGTATACCATCCCTCAGCCTCGAACTTACGTGAACAATAGTGGTTTCTCTCACAAACAACAATCCACTACAAGTGTTAGGAAACCATCTCACCTCCACTGGGATAGACTAACCTCTAACACTCTACGGCAGTTCTCAAAGGCAATTCAAGTCCATCACAACAAACCATACAAGAGATAAAACCAACATTTTCTCAACCACCACAATCTTAATCCATCACAATTTTCATTAATAATTCAAGTATCACAATTGTACAATTCTCAATATATTACAATAATAAAGGAATTAAAATATGCAAGAGATCATATCAATAAAACCTTCACAATTTCGATATCAATATTTTTGGGTTTTTGCCCAAAAATCATAATTTCTTGGAACAAGAACAAATATTAGATGAAAACATGATTTAATCAAGAATGGGACTTTAGAAATCAAGATCAAATGAAAATTGAGAGAAAAACCCATTTTTATTGAAAACTAGGGTTTTCAAGACAATAAAAAGAGATTTCATGACTATTCCACCATAACTTCCTTCAAAATATGGTAATCTTTGCAAGAGTATCAAGAAATAATGATTTCATATCATATATATATGATTGAGAGTCAAAACATACATATATATAAACTTTAGCCTCAATGGACAAGAGTGAGAAGAAACCCCTACCTTCTTATTCCTTAGTGTTCTTGAAAAACTTGAAGTTTTGATCCTCTTCAATGTGTAAATCCTCCCTTGATCTTGTTTTTTCCCCTTTTTTCCTCCTCTCTAAGTCTTCCTAGGGTTAGAAATGTTGAAATGATGCAAAGAGATGCGTCCTTATGTATTTATAGGGTGAGAAATGGTCTCCTGTGCGCGATTTCTGAAACCCAGATTCGTAACTCACGTTCGAACGTCATTGGCGTTCAAATGTTCGTTGCTGCCAGTACTTTTGTTTTTCCATCAGACAATAGTACTGGAACGCACTTTCGTTCGAACGTTTATTCACGTTCGAACGTCGATTCACATTCGAACGGAATTCCTGTTTTTGATGAAACTTGCAGTGAAGTTTTAACCTATTTAGAGATTGATATGGAAATTTTTTGTGAAATACACTTTTATAGCCCTAGAAGTCTACTATCTACTGTAAAAATTTCAGATCAAAAATACATTAGGATAAAAAGTTATGGTCCAAATACTAGGCAGTGTCCAAAGTCTTTTCTACCCAAATTTTCTCTAAAGTGTGTTTTCACTCCGGAATACTTCCTAGCTTCCAATACATACCCTATTACCTCAACTAACATTTTTATTTCTACTCTTATGATATTCATATTTCATGCATACATCATTACATATATTAGCATCTAAAAATATAATCATATTACTATATAAAGATACGAACGTAGGGGTTTACACATCGTCGTCGTCACATCATAACTCCAATCCTTCCACGACAACCTCTATCACTACCACCACCATGTCACTACCATCATCATTGTTGCCACCACGAGGTGTTTATATTTTGATGTTGCAAAATTTGGAGGTAATGTAGTTCTGTGTATTGTATTAATTTCCTTATTAGTTGTACTATTTTATCACTATTCTGCTTAGATAATGAGGCATAAAAGGATATAAGCTGGTGTGTGTATTTGTATAGTTATGGATCACGAAATGTTTCAAATTGTGCTACTAATGTTATTACTTTCGGATTTTTAGTATAAGTGTTGTCTTTTTTTTTATTAGGTATAAGTGTTGTTTAAATGTGTATACTTTTCACAACACCATACTAAAACTATTTTCTATTTCTATTTTTTATTTTTTTCACAACAGAAATAGAAACCAAATAAGTTTTTCGATTATATTTATTACAACACCATTAGTTACTAAACATGTTTTATGATTCTATTTTTATTTTTTTCAATATAAAAACAAAAAGAAAATAAAAGTTCTCTATTTATATTTTTCCAAGAAAAAAAAAAAGGAAAAAGTGACCACACGCCACAGTCTGGGACTTTTTAGGCTTTAGGTCCAACCTCTACACTTATAATATTAAAAATCCATAAAAGCAACAATTGAAAGAAATACCCTTAATAAAGGAGGTTATTTAAAAACCTCAACCATCATCATATTTTTAATTTACTATCAATGTACAACGTGCGTCGCACATAAATAAATTTAAATAATAATTTTTTATAGAAAATGTGAATTATATGCGTAATTAAATTAAATAATAAATTAAGTGTTGAATATTTAATCTGTATTTTAATTATTGCTAAATTTAATTATTAATTTATTCTATAAGTTTTTGAGTACATAATCGATTATTTATTTAGGTATCTCTCCGTCCCCTTTAGGCAGTTGCACATCTAACTATATTATAGAATTATTAATTTTTATTTTGTTAAGTAAATTGATTAGATCACATATAATATTATTATATTATTGCACACCAAAAAATAAAATATAACATATATTTGACCATGAAATTTCATCTAGTAATTTCATGTGTATAATAATTTAAAATATATAGGATTTTACTTTTTCATACAAATATAGAATATTGTTTATAGTTGTACTACTAATAAATGAGTTCAAAAGAATTTAGAATTTCTTATACAAAAAGTCCAAAACAACTTGAAATTCAAATAGGAGTAAAAAAATAAAAATTAGATAAAAGTATAGGTGGATATAATTGACTTTATTATAATAATTAGAGATAAAATAGGAAATCAAATGTTTTTCGCAGATACTGACATTTATTAGTAGTATAGATAGATATAAATATAGATTACCACTACCATCATCATCCCACTGGTGCCACCAATATTTGTCACCCCCCACCACCCATGTCAAACTCGAGTAAATTTGAATTTTTATGAAAAACGGCAAAACAGTAATTAGTCATTACGGTAAGGGTTGAAAATCAGAATTTTCCTGGAACTCGGATGACAAAACGGACCTCACTATTGGATTCATCTCGCGAAATCTAGTTACCCAATCGATTTTTGTTGAATTCCGAGATAGTCAAATTTTTCGCGTTTTACAATGTGATCGAGTGTTGCGTGACCTAAAAACGAGACGTGGAATTAAATTTCAAAAAATAGAAAATAATTTAAAGCTAGTTCAAATAAAAATATTTTGAACTTAAACCGAGACGAAATTTAATTGTTTCTGGACGAAACCGGACCCGGGAATGGAGGACGTGCGACGCAACGAAAGCCAAGCATCTAAGGGGTATAAACAGAGGAGAAAATCAGATTTTCCCCTCATGCCCATCAGATTTTCGAAATTAGAGAGGAAGAGAGGGAAAATGGAGGATTCTCCCACTTCGCTCTACGATCTACGGCTCTACGTTGGTCGGAATTCTTCGGGCCAAGAACCAAAGTTCATCTACACAAAGAGGGCTACGTACGTACCAAAAATTGAAGGTTTTGACGAAGAAAAAAAAACGGGATTTTGGAGGAAGCAAGGATTAGAGCTTGTTTCGGGTCTTGGGAGTTTTCTACTGTTGTTTTACTCTTCAAGAGGTAGGGTTTTTTTCCTAATTAGGTTTATTTTCAACCTAGGGTTCCATATAATATGAATAGCATGACTTCAAATGAATTATCTTGTTTGATGTACTCCTAGTGTAACTAGATTATGAAAAATGTGTATAAAAATATGTTAAACCAATCTTGCATGAATTGGGTTTGTAGAATTTACTTGTTTGGTAAATTCATGAAAAATGTGATAAATTGTGCATGATTGTGTGTTACATGATTTAGTGTCTTGAAGGTGTTTGATAAAATGCCTATGTTGATGTAGCATGTTGGTTTCATTGAAAATGCTATAACATGTTTGGGTATTGAGAATAGTTAAAATCAATTCTAGCATGGATTGGGTACTTAGAAATTACTTGTTTGTGATTTCTTGAGATATAAGATGAAATTGGGCATATTATGTGTTACATGATTTTATTGCCTTGAAGGTGTTTGGTTAAATACCTATGTGGATTGAATGTGTTATTAGCATTGAAAATGTTATAACATGCTTGGGTATTAAGAATAATTAAAATCAATTGTAGCATGAATTGGGTTTGTAGAAATTACTTGTTTGTGATTTCTTGAGATATATGATGAAATTGGGCATATTATGTGTTACATGATTTCATTACCTTGAAGGTGTTTGGTTAAATGCCTATGTGGATTGAATGTGTTATTAGCATTGATTTTGTTATAACATGCTCGGGAGCTGATGTTGGTATATGCACATAATATATTGACATTGAGGTTAATGGTGGTGATTATATGCTTGTGATATAATTTACCATGGAAAGAAAGGTTGTTGGATATTGAATTGTTCACAATGTGCACATGACATATTGAACATAGTTGAGAATTGCAATTGTACATTTACATTGCATATGCACGGGTAGCATCACATTCGTGGGCATTTGACATGAGTGTGGGTGTGTGAGCATGTTTTTGAATCAAACACCATTCTTGGTGTTCGAGGCGTGGACTCGGGAAGGTTGGACCTAGGTCCGGCTGAGTTGCACGGTTGCATGAAAAACTTGTGTTGAGTATAACTAGAAATGATAGATACTCCCCCGAGTGCAAGACCCGGTTAATAGTTTATACACTTCCGACGGTGCAAGTCCAAAAAAGTGTAACAGTATACGGAATCGGTGGTGAGATTCCAAAATTCGAATACCCAAAAAAGACACATAGTTTATTTTAAAATATTCATTGGATGTGTAAAATCAATGACGGTGGCTTGGAATGCCCGGATTCATACGAATGACATTGCATGTGTTGAGGTAGCCGGTAAAGGCTCGGGTTGTGTTGCATGTGTGAGTCTCATCTCATATCATGGCATGACATTGAGGATTCCATTGTTGAATTGCATATTCTTGAATGGAGTAATTGCTGCTTGTGAATTGCATGCGAACATTTCATATGCATCTAGGTTGGGGAGTAGCCTCTTTAAGAGATATCCTATTGAGCGTGGTTCACCCTTTATGGGAACAATATTTCAGGTGCGGGACAATATTTCGGGCTCTCATTGATGAAGAAAAGCCGAAATGTGACTTTTAAACTATATTTTTGTAAAACTAAGATGTCAATTAGTTTTTGGGCATGTAATGTATGTAAAAGATTGTAATCGAACTCATATGGACTATGTTTAATATAAAATTGTATGTTGTTATATGAGTATGGATAAATGGACCTAGTTTGATCAATGTTGTATGATTGCATAGGTTGCGTTTTGGGTAGAGCTCCCCGTACAAAGAAGACTCTGCCTGAATTTTGTTAATTTATAGATCCCGATAAATGAGGCATAACGGCGTGGTATCGAGTTACAGGGTATCCACGGGAATTTCGCGGGTTGATGGGTGATAACGGGGTAATTACGGGCACCCGGATTTTTGGGGCGTCACAACCCACCACGGCCACTAGCAACCATCACAACGACTGTCACCACCACCACCCACTACTGCTGCCACCACCATCCTCGCCCATTGCAACCCACCACCACCCTCGCCACTGCCGTCACCACCATTACCCGCTGCTAACCATAATCACCCAAAACCACCACCCACCACCATCGCCGCCGCTACCACCACCACCACCCACAACCACCATTACCTACAACCACCTACCGCAGCTACCACCCACCCCGTTTGCCACTGCCCACCACCACCACTACGACCCTCCACCGCCACCACCTACAACTACCACATGCACCATCGCCACCGCCGCCACCACCATTGTTGTTGCCATCACCACCACCATTACTCGCCGCCAACCACCACCATTACCCGTTGCCACCCACACCCACACCCGCTTACCGCCCACCACCATCACAGTCGCCCATCACCACCACCATAGTCGCCGCCCCCACCACCACCCACCGTCACCACTGCCGCTATAAAACCACCATCACCCACTGCCCCCACACCCACCACCATTGTCGCCACCCACTAACACCCAAAACAACAAAAAACTTGTAAACTCAAATTAAAAAAAAAAACATAAACAATTAACTTTAATATAATGAAGCTCCTAGTTCAATGTCTAAAATTTTAACAAACAATGAACTACAAAAAATATTGATATTGAGAAATATTTATCAAAAAAATAGCAAACTCAAAAATATTGAATAAACATAAATAGTGAACTCCAAAACCAATGAATTTTAATAGAATAAAACATCAGAAAATTAATTGGTAAAAAAATCCATCATGCCGTTTTTATAAGAAAACATAAAATAATGCACCCTCATCTACCTTGGAATCATAGGATCAAATTTCATGTCTGCAACCAAAGGATCACGATCACAAAATAATTCTGTACTAGAACACAAATAATCCAAAACGAAAATAGGAAATCTTAACTCATACAATGCCTAAGCAAAGACAGCACAAGAACAAAAATGCAATTTCATGTAAAAAAAGAGTAATCAAAAAAAGAAATACATGACAAATTCTTACTGCACTTAGAATGATTGTGGACATTATCAACCGCTTGCCGATTACTCAAGTATTCCCATAAACTATCGGAAGCATATATAAGGAAAGAATCATTTGGTTGGAGAGTATGAGAAGTAATAGATGGAGTGGCACTCAAGATAGGCATGTTCATTGGTTCAGCAAGTTTGAAGTTCGCATTGATGGGTTCCCGGTTATACTGCTTATGTTTCATATAAGAGTAATGCTACCCACATTGTGCAAATCAAGGAAATAAGTGAACTAATATTCACAGTAATTGGTCAGCCGCCTTCCACGTCAACTGCCATGTCATTTGGTCACTTTTTTTTGTCCCTAATTTTGGTCAGTATAGCATTACTCTTCATATAAACAACACCTATAGATCTAAAAACCTGCATCAAATACAATCATGATGTTGACGAAAAAAGTCAAAAGAAATATGGACAAACTACACTAACACCACCGTGCCTCTCTCTCTCTCCCTCCCTCCCTCCTTCCTTCCTCAATACCCAAAAATCAAATCTTCAATCCCCATCAACACCATAAAACCCTAGATATACATATACAAAATTTATATTCACGTCTTAAATTTTGTTCTATTATAATCAAATTCAATATGGGGCATCTGAATGTATCTTAGTTCAAATGAAATGCGTGACAGTGGTGCCTCATGCATTTAGTATCAGATTCTCATTCATTTGCCCGAGAGCTTACACAAGGTAATTGTTACTGAATTCATTCATTAAGAGACGGGTTTTACTTGAGTATTTGGATGGTTGTGGTGGGAGAGAAGAAGAATCAGCAGCTGTTGTGTTTCTAGAACAGGAAATAATTTCAGACAAAATCAACGTGAGTGAGTAAAAGGGTATGTTGGTCATTAAAAAAAAGATTAAGGAAGCGTTTGGTAACATTTTTGTTTTTTCATTTTTAAAAAAATAAAAAATAGAAACAGTTTTTTTTTTTTTTGTGGTAAAAATTGAAAATATAAAATTTATTTGGTAGTCACTTATGTTTAACAAATTATGAAAACAAAAATAAAAAATATGTTTGATAACCATTTTCATGTTTGATCTAACTAGTTAATGCACACGTGCATTGCACGTGAACCATTTTGAGCATGAAATAACATATATCAAAATTGTAGACCATTTTCTCCAATTTTTAAAATTAGTAAAAATTTGATGTTTCTTCCATGATTGAAGTTCGACATGTGCCAAATAGGAAATCCTACAAAAAATATTTGTGGTCAATTTTAGAATATGGTATGCCTCCTATAAATTATATGAAAGGAAAAAACAGGAGAAATGCAACTCTTCCTGTTTTCTAACTCTCAAACTTAGCGATATTTCATCTTTATAAAGACTTCTATTAACCGAAAAGAATAGAGACTGCTTAGAAATTTTAAAATGCATTACAAAAATATTTAGAACCAAGTTACTTTTTTTTTTTTTTTTTGAGAGAATAACAAAAAAGTCTTGAGAGTTGTAAAACTTGAAGCTAGAAAGATAACATTCATTTTTCTTGAGAGTACAATCTATCTTCAACATCAAGACAAATTAATGGCATAATGCAAACCATGTACAAGTCCATTCATTTTTCACTAAGCTTTGAAACAACATGCAAAAAAAAATTCATAAACCCCCCTTTTGTTGAAGTCTCCATATTGGAAAGATTTGACAAGTAGCGAGAAATTTTTTGACTCAATATATCACAGCTTTTACTTCTGATAGCCAGTTTATATGTGAACGACCATGCTAGACATCATTATTTGTTATTACCAAGAACTATAAGAAAACATCCATTGTAATAAGCTAACATATAAGTCATCCGAGACTGTTATCATACAAGCCAGGACACAAAATTTCTGAACATTAACTCTTAGAAAGAAGTGTTGCCATGGAATACCAATATATGCTTACCCTTTGATGGTGCTTAGCTCAAGCTGGCTTTCCATGTTACAATTTTCCTTCTAAAAGGCTAACAATGCAATTAAGATGCAACAAAAAAGATTTAATCATTTTCTCGTCCTCTACCGTTTCTTTTTCTTACTGGGGGTCCAACATGTAAAGGAGAAAATATGTCAAATACTGCTTGAGAGGATTGGTCTATTACTGCTTCAACTTTCCGCACATTCTTCACTTTCAAATAATGCAAAAAAAATTGAATAACTAAAGCATGTAAATAAATTTTAAAGAACAAAATAATATGTTATCAATTTCAAGTTAGGTCATGATATCACTAATATATGTAGTCTCTCATATCATTAGATTGACATATTGGGGTCTTCTGAGGTTTTTTTTTCTTTTCATCTTAGCAATTTGAGCACATGTGTTCACTGCTTGTAATTGACATGGAATCCATATGGGACCGATGATACCATACAACATGTTCAAATCTTTTTTAACAAGACCATGGCATGAAGTGAAGAGGCCCAAGGCCCCAAGCATTAGATAATACACTAAAAAAAAAATTTTTTTTTTTTTTTGGTGGTTGGTTTAGCAAAATCATCACAGTAACAAACTTTATTTAGGAAGTAAACTTCATGACCAAGTGGTTTTTAAGTTCTCAAATGAATGGGATGAGTTTTATGATTTCTATTATTACTTTTACTTAACTTATTAATATCATGATCAGATGATAAAAAGTATTTTACTCGTGTAAAATAGAAAGATTTAATAGAAGTAACATCTATTTCAAAATCAACTACATAGTGTTTGCAAACATTCCTTCGGGATTTGTTTAGGGGGTGGTTTTTTTTTTTTTTTTGGGAGAGGGGCGCATTTGACAAGGAAGTTACTTGCTAGCTAGAACCAAATTAATTACTGTAACTGGAACCACTTGCAGCTCAATTACGTTCATAGTTCACTTTTTAGCAGAATTAAAAACCAACAATATGTCAAAAAATGCGATAAGCAAGGACAATTAATTTAGAGATACTAACAAATTACCCATTAATCCTTGTACTCTACCCAGTCTTTAAAAAAGAAAAAATTTAAAAATTGTTTGTAGGTTTAAACATTACTATTTCTGAAACAGTCACTAAGGCTAAACCCAATAGAAGATTGTTAAAGTAATCAACATGAGCACCAATTTTATTGCAGAAGAACAATCAGGGATACAAAAATTGCCAACATCGGAAAACCCTGACTGTTAGTATCAAGTTGTATGCCATAATAAATAGAAAGAAACAAAGTAATTCGGAAAAAACACAAACGCAAATACATACACACATATAGAGATTGGTGGATAATTCAAGTTGCCCATCTCCAAGTAGCCAGCTATTGCAATATACCAACCCCACGTAAGCTCTCATTGTGACAAACCTACACTTTTGTAGTTCATTCGGTTTAGCCTCTACATTATGTCCACTATGAAATTGTAGAGTCAAATTTCAGACTAAGAATTGAACATGAACAACAACTATACATATAGTATTAATCAATCATAAGCAAACAGTACAATAAAATGGAAATAATATACATCTATATTTATACTACTTATAAATGTCAGAATTTGTGAAAAACTTTTGATTTCCTAATTTATCCTTAATTATTATTATAAATTCGATTATACCATACATATCCTTAATAACATTATCATTTTCCCTTCCATGTCCTATTAGCCAACAAATTTTATTTAAACAAAAACTATTCTTATCATATAGCATTGGATCTCTAACTATTCACTTATTCTTATAGCATTAGATCTTTAATTACAATTGTAACTATGAGAACTTCAATCACAATATAATACATGTACATAAATAGCATGATTCAAAATTTTATTAACATATAGTTATCAGATTGGATTCTACAGTCAAATATATGTCATATTTAATTTTTGGTATATCATAATATTAATATAAATAGTAGTAAATCTATAATATAATTATATGTGCAAATACTCAACAAATGACAATTTTTAAGATCCGCTATAAACTGCAAAGGAAATTTCTAGAAAGATACCTAAAAAAAAACAGATTAGCTACTCCAAGAAAGATAGAATAGATCAATAATTAAATTTATTAATAATTCAAATAAAAATTAATTCTTCGACAAATAATTTATAATTTAATTTAATTACAAATATATTTTTTTTATAAAAATATTATTTAAATATATTCTCATGCAACGCACGTCATGCATTATTAGTCATGTAAAATATATGCTTAAGATTATCATGACCGCTAATTTGTATAAAAAATTAACTAATTTACTGGAAATACAATATATAGTTCTCAAGATCGTCTTTGAATTCAGAAGTAGCCTCTTTGGCTTCCTAAAGATGTGATCCTCATCACGGGCGACGAAGAGCAAAATTTGTTTTTGAACCACAAAATATCTCATAGACTCCAACGATGAAGTTGGTTTTATAGTAGTTAACAAAAAAAAAAATTTTTTGAACCACAAAAGGACTCTTAGATTCCAAGGATAACATTGGTTTTATTGCATTAATGAGTATAAAAATAGGAAATCAAAAGTTTTTCAGGTTAAGTAACCAAATTTTTAAGTTAGTGCACATGTGCAACGCAAACCATTTTAAGTCAGTTTGGTAACCAAGAGCTAATAAAAGGTTTCCCCAACTAATTATAAATAAAGTATATGCAGAAGGAAAAATACAATTGTTCGGCATAAAGAAAGCTAACATTACTTCTGATGGCGTCAAACTGTGCGTATGAGCTATGGGATTGGATTGTGTGGTATGTACGATCTGCGTAGGGCTGGGTATGATATCTGAACTACAAGGCTCGTGAATTGGTGGATGAACGCTCTAATCAATCGATGTATAGTGTGTGAAATGCAGTAAAAGTATAGTGGTTCACCGGCTAATGAGCTCGGCTAATCCACTCTCTAATGGAGGCTCTTGTTCCCTTCTCTTTATTGATGAATTGAACGTCCTACAGTAGAATACTCGGGGTCCCCTTTAATGGAGGTTGTCCCTCCCTTATTATCGCCTCATGCTTACCTCTAATTCGGAATTATATCCTACATTGAAGGGATTGCTCCCTATCTTCATCTCTAATTCCGGAGTTACCCAAACTCCTTATGGCTGGTTTCAAACGGAGAGATCCTTGCCTTCTTCCACGGGATTTTTCTTAGTTTTAGGAGGGGATCATGGTTGAATACGGGTTTCATGCCTTGGATTGGTTCTACTTCCTTTGTAAGGGTATCCGTTGTCATCTTGCTGGCCCCTTGGCATCTCTCATCTCGAATCTTTAGCAGGGAGTGTCAATGCTGGCTGGGCGAGCTCAGCCCATGGCTAGGGGGGGAGCTCAGCTTATTTTACCTGAGCTCCCGAGCTGAGCTCACTAACTGAGCACGTGTCAGTTTTATTCTTGGCATCATCAGTTGCCCCCCAGCCTTTGTCTTAGGTTAGCTAAGGCAGGGGCTGACCTACACAGACTGAGTTAGGCCCGCATGTGGCTAGCACGTGGCTTGAGGATTTTTGACGGTTTGCAGCAATCATGTCTTTCCTCGATTCCCGCGCATGTCTCAGCCCACGTCCCTCAGGCTTTAAATACTCAAAACGGCTATCTGAACCGTTTCTTCACACTATTCATCTTCCTCGCTGCCCTTTGTCCCTGTTCTCTCTGTGATTTCGGACTTTCTTGCTCAAAACTTTCTATTCCCTTGTCTAAAATCGAATTTCCAGCCCTCGTTTCGAAGATTCGCATCGTCTCCTTCCCCCGATTTTGCTCCAAGTTCCTGCTTGCCGCTGTTCCTGAGTTAGGTACGTTCTTCGCCCCTTTCACCTCCTCCTCTGCTCTGGATCCCTCGGATTCGAGGTGGTTGCTACATTTTTGGGCCTTTCGGTTCTTTTACTTTTGGAATCGTGACCATTGCCTAGCCCCACTTCCTCATTTCGTAGATTGGAGCTCTATAGTCCACATTCTTGCCGTCGGGAGTTACTGTGCTGACCCAAGGGTCATTAGGGAGAGTTTGATCAGTGTTCCCCCTCTTTATCGCTCCTTTAATCTTCCTTTTTCTCTTCCCACTATGTCGGCTTCTTCTGGAGCCACTCGCTCCTCTGTTTCGCTACTAGGGGGTCGATCTGAAGACACCGATTTGGGGGATATTGGCGATGAAATTGACAACTTTCCCTGTGTGGGAGAGGCCGAGGTCGGCACCGAGGAACCCCCCTCCTCCTCTTCTCCTATGCCCCCCAGACCTGATAAAGGCAAAGTTAAGGTGAGTGGAGTCGGGGTCGAAGAAAAAGTTTCGTACTTGGGGTCTGCCTTCAGGCATTCCGAGTCTGTGGGCTACAGTAAAGAAGCCCCTGAGCTAATGAAAATCTATAAGGTTCGGTATGGTTTTCCTCCTGGGGTCGAGCCCTGGTGCCCAGATAAATTCGTCTACTATGTAGAACAAGTACGCAATAGGGTCTGCTTCTTTCTTGCCGCCTTTGATAACGGTCTTCGCTTTCCTTTACACCCCTTCATCAAGGCTGTTCTGCAACATTTTCATGTGTGTCCTTCCCAGATTTCCCCCAACTTCTATGGTGTCATGGTTGGTTTTCTAGTCATCTTCAGGAAGCATAAACTTGGGGTTCCTAGCGTTCCTCTATTTCTAGAGTTCTTTAACGTTAAGCCGACCTCTGAAGGCTTCTTGTATGCCTCTAAGCGTGCCAACGTTAGGCAGCTTATTTCTAACATTCCATCCTCTCATAAGCACTGGAAGGAGCATTTCTTTTTTGTCGGGGGCACCAACTGGGAGTATAATCCTGCTGATAAGACAGACACTCTCGGTATCCCCACGGCTTGGGCTGAACCAGACAACTTGCGTGAGTCTTTTCTTGAGTCGACTGAGCTCTGGTCTGGAATTCATAGGCCTCTTGTCTTTTTCTTACTTGCACACTTTCTTCTTTTCAGGTGACCGTTTTGAGCTCAGCCCTGAAGATAAGAAGGTGCTAGCGAAGTTGGCGAAGATCAAGCCGGAGAAGTACGCCGACCTGATTGAGTCAAGATATTTGGTGCAGCTAGGTCTGAGCCTTCCTGTGGTGACTTTAGCGATTCCATTATCTGTTTTAGGGGCTGACGAAGGTAATTTCATCGTCACTTGTTTTCCTCTCTTCATCATCTTTCCTTCTCTTCTTCTTTTTTTTTTTTTTTTTTTTTTTTTACATTTCCCTACTTTTTCCAGACCTCCCAGGTCCTTCTACCATGAAGGCTACTCCAGAAGAGCTTCAGGCCAAAATTGCAGAGCTGATGGAGGGTGGCAGGCCTGGTAAGCGCAAGGCTCGGGTAGGCTCTAGGAGTGGTCCAAACACTCGAGCTAAAATCCCCAGATTGGAAGTGCCTCCTCCCCCCTCTGCTACTACAGAATTGGTTCCTACCAAGACACCGCCCTCCTCATCCGGCACCCCTCAACATGCAGTCATCTCTCCTCCTCCAGTGGCCCCTCCTGGGTCGGGGCCTGCTCAAAAGGGAGATCAGGCTTCCCCTTCCTCCTCTGAGGTTAAGGAAGCTTTGGGAGTGATCCCTGACCTCCAACCCGGAAAGTTCTCATACACTGCTTCTGGGAAGACTGAGAAAAAATCTGAAGGAGATGAGGATTCCTTTTTTGACAACATGGATCTTGCCGCAGGGGCTCTCTCTTCTATTTTCTCTGAGTCTGATGTTCTGAAGGCTGCTTCTATGCCTCTTGAGGAGTCTATTTCTTCAGCTCTCCAGGGGGCAGCTGTTGTAAGCGCTACCACTTCTCCTCCTTCACTTATTTTTGTTTTGTGGACTCATGCGTTCTTTCGCTTTTTCAGGCTGTCCTTCATGTGAATGGTCTACTGCATCGGGTTCGGTCCCAAGAGAGCTCTTTTCAGGTCTTGAAGAAGTATAAGACCAAGGTTTCTGAATTGTCTCTTGAGAACGAAGATCTCAGAGCTCGGGTGGAGAGCCTCAAAGAGCAGATGGAGACCCTCAATGAGCAGACGGTGAAGCAAGCCTCCGACCTCAAACACACACTGACAGTCAAGGTCAGAGTTGAGGAGGGGGAGAAGAAAGCTCGAGATGAGCTGAAGTTGGTTAAGGAAGACCTGCAGCTTAAGGTCGAGGCGTGGTCCAAGGCTAACCAGGAGGCCTTTGATGCCAAGAAAGAGCTCATCCAGGCCAATCAAGATTATCTTGCTCTCAGTGAAGCTAACGGCAAACTCTGTGAGGAGCTCGAGGAGCAGAAAGGTTTGGTTCAACAGAAGGGCAAAGAGGTCGCTGAGCTGAGAGATGAGGCCACCACCTTGTGGGCTACTGGATGGCTTGCCTTTAGGCGCAAGGCTATCAAAGCTTTTCCAGATCTTGACTTCAATTTCTCTATTCCCACCGAAGAAGAAACGGAAGAGTCTAGCTCTGACAATGAGGAGGGTGCCTTGGTTCCTTCAGCTGCAGCCTTGAGTCAAGACATACCTGCCCCTGGGACCTCTGGAGCTCTTATCGTACCTTCTGAGCCTCCGACGGTGATTCCTGAGCTCCTAGCTGCAGATCCTGTTGTTCCTGTTTCCCTTGCTTCTGTTGCTGAGGGCTCATCTGCCGAGCTGCGAGATCCTTCATTTACTCCTCATCCAGAAACTTAGCTCTTTTTACTTGTAATTTAAAAAAAAAAAAAATTTGTAAGGAATTCTTTGAGATGTAACTTTGACTTTGGCTAGGACCTTGTGCTCCATTGCCGTTTTACCATATTCATATATACCTCGGACTTTCGTTCGCACACTTACTTGTTTTGCTTTGTTTTGACTTTATGCTTTATACACATATTCTCCTTCCCCCTTTGCTTTGAGGGGTGCTGTGTACTTCTTGAAGCAAAATTACTAGATTTGAAGAGTACAGGAGACTTGGTGCTATGCTCAACGGCTTCTCCTGAGCTTTTGAGCTCGGTAGTTTGTCTCTTAGGGATCCAGTCCCTATTCTTCTTTATTCTGAGCCGCTCAGCTTGGTATTCTGAACTGGTGTGCTCCTTTTGAGCTACATAGCTGGAGTTTGTGAGCCTACGAGCTCTCGCCGAGCTATTCAGCTCGTCTTTTGAGCCTAAAAGATCTGACTGAGGTTTTTGGCTCTTTTTTGTGAACTTTAAAGGTTCTTTTATGGCTCTCTTGTCTGAAATAGATAATAAATTTCAATGCTCCATATTTCTGAGAATAAGAGATTTTCTCCTACGTTTCACATTTCTCTTCCCCCCACCTTGCTTTGAGGAGTGCTTTAGGCCTTCTTTAAGCAAGGCTATGAATTTTTATACGCTGTTAAGTTTCTTTGAGGTATCGAGGAATCCAGCAGGAACTCTTCCTCTCCAACGTGTGTAGGGCCCTTAGAATTGCAGGCCCTCGAGACTTGTTACACAAGTGCTCTTGTTTTTAACTGGGCTGAGCTCAAATATGGAGGACATGTTGCTTGGTTGGGTCAGAATTCTTGTAGGTTGTTTTGAGTGCAAATAGGGAGTGATCTTGTACTAATTTCTTTTCCCGCGTTTTTCTCCCAACCGTTTTCCATAACCGCAACCACTTTCCATAACCGCATCCACTTTCCATAACCGCAACAACCTTTATTAATTAGGAAATTAAACAGGCAACTGCTTCCCCCTTTCTTGACTCTTGATTTCCTGAAAAGCTCCCAACTTTTCCTAAGCTTCTTACCATCTGTTAGATTCCCCTTTCCTTTTCTTGTATGAAATATTCTCGTCTTTCTTCTTGATTTCTTGCGTCTTTCCCTTACCAGCACTTCCGATGGCTGTTTCTGCTTCTTCTCTGTTCCAGGAACGCACCTCCTTTGGAATCGAATGGAAGTCGCACTGTCGCTATCTGCCTCCTTCAATACTTGGATCTACTGATTTGGTGGATATCAAGAAACGGTTTTTTCCTGATCTTGACTTGCCTTTGCGAGTCCCTACCCCTGACAAGCCCTGCAACTACCTCCCTCGAGGGGAAGTCTGCTTCTTTGAAGGTGCTCTGGACATGGGACTTCGCCTTCCCATTCATCCGGCCGTTGGGCGAGTTCTTGCCTACTATGGCCTGTGTCCTTCTCGCCTTTCTCCACGAGGATGGGCTGTTATGGTAAGCTTTTTCTTGTTCTGCCGCCTGCACGCCCTTGGCAGGTTCCCCTTCGTCTCTGAGTTTCTATACTTCTTCGAGATTGAAGAAGATGATGCCCCCTGCTTCAGTTTCTTCCGTTGGAGGAATTTCAGTTTACGTCATTTGGTTCTAGATCTTCCCTCCAATCCTGAAGGGTGGTCTAAGCGTTTTTTCTTCGCCTCTGGAGAGTCCTGGAGGTCTCCTGAGGATTGCTGCCGTAAAGCTAGGATCCCTCGGTCCTGGAAGAGCTTCTCTCGCATTGGTAAGCTCAAGCCGAGCTCTTTTGAACACTTCCTTTGGAAGGTATGCTCTTACCATGTTTTGCGTTTCGCAGGTCCACCTGATCTGGACGTGCCAGGGATGGTGAATATCAACGAGCTGCTGCTTGCTGAGTCTAAAACTTACTCCGAGCTGATGACGAGCGCAAACCTCTATCTGCTTGGGGCTGAGGCTACTGAATTTGAGTTTTCTTCCGTCCCCTATTCTTCCTGGACCTCTTTCTCTGATTCTGATGAGGAAGGGGATTCTGACGAGGACGGGGATGCTAGAGCTAGCTTAAAGAGGCGTAGGAGGGATGGCTCCTTTTCCCCTGACTCTTTATCCACTATCTTCCTCACCCCAGTAGGTCAAAAGCTTCTTGACTCACTCCATAAGGCCAAGCAAGAGAGGGATGAGCTGAAGGAGGAGAATGCTCGCCTGAAGGAGGAAGTGGCCGAGCTGAAGTCTTAGTTTAAGAAGAACTAAGATTTTTGTTTCCTCGTATCTTTCTTTCTTTTCTTGAATGATGCCAAACTATAATCTTTCCCCATATTTTTCTGAATATTTGTACTTTGGATACTCTTGATTATCAGATCTTTCGTTTTTTTTTTTTTTTACATGCGCAATTCTTTATGAGTTGAGGGGTGCGTCTCGAATTCTTGCTCTTGTGTTTAATTCCATAGGTCGGACTACGAATGTTGATGGAAAACAGAAGACCATGCTGATACTGACCTTACTTTTCATCTGACCTCGTAGGTGTTCTCTGTTGCTCTGGACCTCTCGAGGTCTTTGAGGGTGTAGGCAGTGCACAAGGATCACTAGTAGTGGGGGAAAAACCGTTGGTGTCTCCAAGAAGAGTTCAGCCTTGAATTTGACTGTTGGTGTCTTCAAGAAGAGACCAGTCTTGAATTTTATGAGCCTTGAAGCTTGTATGAGCTGAAGAGCTCATCTTTTATTTATAAGCTTTGAAGCTTATCATGTATTTATGAGCTGAAGAGCTCATCTTTCATTTATAAGCTTTGAAGCTTATCGTGTATTTATGAGCTGAAGAGCTCATCTTTTATTCATAAGCTTTGAAGCTTATCGTGTATTTATGAGCTAAAGAGCTCATCTTTTATTCATAAGCTTTGAAGCTTATCGTGTATTTATGAGCTAAAGAGCTCATCTTTCATTCATAAGCTTTGAAGCTTATCGTGTATTTATGAGCTGAAGAGCTCATCTTTTATTCATAAGCTTTGAAGCTTATCGTGTATTTATGAGCTAAAGAGCTCATCTTTTATTCATAAGCTTTGAAGCTTATCGTGTATTTATGAGCTAAAGAGCTCATCTTTCATTCATAAGCTTTGAAGCTTATCGTGTATTTATGAGCTGAAGAGCTCATCTTTACTTTGGGAGCCATTGAAGGATGAATAAAAGACTTGCTCATTCTTATTTAAAAGTAGCTCTATTACAGATAACACTTACTGAAAAAACTTCTTAAGGTGCTCAGCATTCCACGAGTGAGGTAGGACTTGTCCCTCCTCTGTCTGCAGTTCGTAATTCCCGGGTCGGACTACCCTTGACACGATATAGGGCCCTTCCCAGTTGGGCCCCAATTTTCCATGCGTGGGATCCTTTCTTGCAAGCAGAAGCCTCCTAAGTACCAAGTCTCCAGCCTTGAAGCTTCGGTGCCTTACCTTCCTGTCGTAATACCTTGCAGTTTTCCTTTGGTAAATGCGGACGCGATGCAGAGCTCTGTCCCTTTTTTCATCCAAGAGATCGAGGTTTAACAGAAGGGATTCATCATTGTGCTCGGCATCTGCAAATTCCACCCTTGGTGATTGGAGCCCTATGTCCACAGGGGCTACTGCCTCGGTTCCAAAGGTCAGAGCAAAGGGGGTTTCCTGAGTTGCAGATCTGACGGTGGTCCTGTAGGCCCACAATACCTCAGGGACGTATTCCACCCACTTGCCCTTTAGGTTTTCTAGTTTGGTCTTCAAAGCTGACTTTATTGTTCTGATTGTGACCTCTGCCTGCCCATTGGACTGAGGATGAGCAGGAGCTGAGAAGTAGTTCTTGATCCCGAGCTCTGCACAAAAGCTTTTAAATTTTGAGTTATCAAACTGCTTTCCGTTGTCAGATACGAACGCTCTGGGAACTCCAAACCTGCAAACTATTGACTTCCAAACGAAGTTCTGAACTTTTTGCTCTGTGATGGTTGCTAAAGGTTCGACCTCTGCCCATTTGGTGAAGTAGTCTACTCCTATGATGGCAAACTTGCACTGCCCCACACCGGTGGGAAGGGGTCCCAGAATGTCCAAACCCCACTGCTGGAAAGGCCATGGGCTTACCACCGAGCTTAGGGGCTCGGGAGGACAGTGGGACACATTGGCATGCTCCTGACAAGTCTTGCATTTTCTTACTAAGTCGGTGGCATTTTTGAGCATGGTGGGTCAATAATACCCTTGCCTCAGCACTTTTCCTGCCAAGGCCCGAGCTCCTATGTGATTGCCACATATTCCTTCATGTACCTCTCTGAGTATGTAGTTGGCATCCTCATCTCCTACGCACTTAAGGAGAGGCGTTGAGAATCCACGTTTGTACAGACTTCCTTGTAGCAGTGAAAATCTGGCAGACCTGGTCTTCAGCTTGGATGCCTCCTTAGCATCACTTGGCAAAGCCCCATTCTGCAGGTACCCTATGATGGGGTCCATCCAGCTCGGCTGAGCCTCGACTGATAGCATGTCCTCTTCTTCGACACTCACTGAAGGCTCCGGGAGGTGTTCCACTGGTATTAGTCTATCCAAGTCTTCTTGCGAGGCAGTGGCTAATCTTGCCAACGCATCTGCTCATGAATTTTCTGCTCTGGGCACATGTCTAACCTTAACTTGCACAAATTTTTTTATTATTTCTCGTACCTTTTTGAGGTAAAGGACCATCTTTTCGCCTCTTGCTTCGTAGGCCTCTTCTATCTGTTTCACCACCAGTTGAGAATCGCTGCAGATCTCCAGCTGCTCTGCTTCCATAGAATAAGCAAGATTAAGCCCAGCAATGACGGCTTCATATTCTGCCTCATTATTTGAAGCTTTGAACCCAAATCTGAGGGCGTATTCGACGTCTATTCCTTCTGGGGAGGTCAGGATCATTCCTGCACCGCTTCCCTGCGCATTAGCAGCCCCATCCACTGAGAGTCTCCATATGGGGAGGTCCGGTATTAAATCTGTGGTCTCCACAGGCGCTGCCGCTGTGAACTCTGCAATAAAATCCGCCAAAATTTGCCCTTTGATGGCAGTTCTTGGTTTGTACCTTATGTCAAACTCACTGAGCTCTATGGCCCATTTAACCAACCTCCCCGAGGACTCTGGCTTATGTAGTACTTGCCTCATTGGCTGGTCTGTTGGAACCTCGATAGTATGAGCCTGGAAATAGGGCCTGAGTCTTCTGGCTGTTGTCACCAACGCTAAGACGAGCTTCTCCATCTTTGGGTATCTCTCCTCTGCCCCTCTCAGAGCTCTGCTACAATAGTAGACTGGTTGCTGAGCTCTGTCTCGCTCCCTGACCAGCTCTGCGCTTGTCGAAAACTCTGAAACCGCCAGGTATAGAATAAGGACCTCCCCTTCTAAAGGGCTCACCAGTACGGGAGGAGAGCTCATATAATCTTTCAGGGCTTTAAATGCTTCTTCACACTTGGCATCCCACTGGAACGCCTTTTTTAATATCTGAAAGAACGGCTGGAATTTATCACTTGATCTAGACACGAAACGGCTCAAGGCAGCTATCCTGCCTGTCAAGCGTTGCACCTCCCTTGTATTGGATGGTGACTGCATCTCCATCATTGCCCTAACCTTCTCTGGGTTAGCTTCAATTCCTCTGCTGCTAACTATAAAACCCAGGAATTTTCCTACCGAGACCCCAAACGCGCATTTCGCAGGGTTGAGCTTCATTCTGTACTCCTTTAGGATTCAGAACGAATCTGCTAAGTGCTCGATGTGGAGCTCTGCTTTTAGTGACTTTACTAGCATATCATCTATGTAAACTTCCATGGATGCTCCTATCTGTTTTTGGAACATCCTATTTACCAGCCGCTGGTAAGTGGCTCCAGCATTCTTCAACCCGAAGGGCATGACCTGGTAACAGTATGTTCCTTGTTCTGTTACGAAGGAGGTCTTCTCCTGATCGCCTGGATCCATCCTGATCTGGTTGTATCCTGAGAAGGCATCCATGAAGCTAAGGAGCTCATGCCCGGCTGTGGCGTCCACTATTAAGTCAATACAAGGTAAAGGAAAGCTATCCTTGGGGCATGCTCGGTTGAGATCAGTAAAGTCAATGCACAATCGCCATTTGCCATTAGTTTTCTTGACGAGAACCACATTCGTCAACCAAGTAGGGTAGTCAACTTCCCTGATGGCCTTGGCATGGAGGAGCTTGCTGACCTCCTCATTAATCGTCTTTTGCCTTTCTGGGGCAAAACTTCTCCTCTTTTGTTTGACGGGTTTGCAAGCTGGATTTACACTCAGCTTATGGGTGATAACCGAAGGGTCAATTCTCTCCATGTCTTCCTGCTTCCACGCAAACACTCCCATATTCTCCTTTAGGAACTGGATAAGGAGACCTTTGAGCTCTGCGTTTAGTCTGGAACCCACATAAACGAGGTGCTCTGGCTTCTCATCAAGCTGAACTGGTTCCAGCTCTTCCGATGGCATTGGTCTTGTCTCCATTTCGTCTCTCATGTCGAGCTCATCCAGTTGGATGTTCTCAACCTCCTTCCTTTTCACAGAAGCCATGTAGCATTCCCTTGCCACCCGCTGGTCTCCTCGGACTACTCCGATTCCATTGTCCGTAGGAAATTTCACGACTAAATGGTAGGCAGATGGGATTGCCTTCATAGAATTAAGGGATGGCCTCCCAAGCAAGATGTTGTATGCAGAGGGTGCATTGACCACTAGGAACTTTACGGTGGTAGTGGCTTGGCAAGGTGGGTCCCCTAGGGTGAGCACGAGCTGGATTGAGCCTAGGGGAAGCACCCTTTCCCCGGAGAATCCCAGCAAGTGAGTGCTTACTGGCTCGAGTCTCTCCCTTCCTATATCCATCTTATCAAACGCAGGTGCGAAAATGATATCTGCCGAGCTCCCATTATCGATTAGAACACGATGAATAGTTCTATTAGCCACCACTGCTCGCACCACCAATGGGTCATCATACGGGTACTGGCATCCCTCCAAATCAGCGTCCGAAAAAGTGATAGCTGTATCTATGCGTGGTGCTTTGGATACAGCGTACACTTCGAGAGCTTCTTCGGCTCTGATCCGGCGGAGGTGCGCTTTCCTGGCCGAGCTAGATTCTCCGCCTCCTGCGAACCCTCCTGATATTACTCTGATCTCCCCTAGAGGCTGCTGGTGCGGTGCCGGTGCCTGCTGTCGGGGTGGTGGAGGGGGAAGAGCTCGGTTCTGGTTGTCATTGGCTACAAAACGACGTAACTGACCTCGTTGGATCAAAAACTCGATCTCCTTCTTTAGTTGAATGCAGTCATCAGTGTGGTGACCATGGTCTCTATGGTAATCGCAGTACTTGGTGGGGTCTCTTTTGGCTGGATCTGCCTTCATTCGAGGTGGCCATCTTAAGAACTTCTCGTTTTGGACCTCGTACAGAACTTGCGACACAGCGGCGGTGAGTGGGGTGAATCGCTGGGGTCCATATCTGGGCTGTAGTTCAGGCTGCATGGGGCCCAGGCGGTCTCTGACATTTCCTCTTCTCTTTGGCGAGTGGTCCCTATCTTTTCTGGGGGACCTCTCTCGCCCTTTTTCCTTCCTGGGACTCCTGTCTCTTCTCTTCTCTTCTCTTCTTTTTCCTTCTCCTTTCGTGAGGATGTTCCTCCTACTTTAGAAAGGAGTGCCTCTTCGCCATTTATATACTTTTCTGCCTTGGCTAACACCTCAACCATGCTTGCCTGAGGGTTCTTTGATATAGAAAACATCAAGTCCTTTGACTGCACTCCCAGTCCTGCAATGAAAGCAGTTATGGCGAATTTTTCATCTGGGACGTCTACCTTCAATGTCTCTGAGTTAAACCTTTGGACATAAGACCTCAGGTTCTCTTGGGGACCCTGCTTCACGTTCAGCAGATGGTAGCTTGATTTTCTGTATATCCGGGCTCCTATAAAGTGAGATACGAAAGCAATGGAGAGCTCTTTAAAGGATGAGATCGAGGCAGGTGGGAGCCTGTGAAACCAGGCTAAGGCTGAGCCTTTCAATGTGATGGCAAAAGCTCTGCAGCGTACGGGATCCTGGTATCCATGTAGCTCCATCTGGTTCTTGTAAGTGTTGAGATGATCTACGAGATCTTTAGACCCATCAAAGACCTCTATTTGAGGCATCCTGAACTTCGGTGGGAGAGGGAAGTGTAGCACCCCCGTGGTGAATGGGGACTCGGTTTGCTGAACCAAGACATCCATTGTAACCGGAGCTTTACTCCTTACAGCCTCCTTCATGTAGCTGAGCTCTTGTTGGATGTCGTTGAAGCGTTGCTCCCAGCGCTGCTCTTTCCTGTCCGGCGGATAAGGGAAAGAATCATCCCTATCGCCCCCGTCGTTCTGACTTTGCATCTCGTCGTTATGGCCATTCCTAGGGGGCACATAAGGAGCATGCCCCCTGGTCTGGCTGCTTTCTCCTCCTTCGTCGACCTCTCTGAGGGGGTCCCAGTGTCGCCGTTCCCTGTAAGGGGGGTTATTCTGGCCTTCTTGGGCCGGTCGTGCCTCCTGTGGGCGTTGTACGAGCTTTGATAGCTCTGCATTTTCCTTTAGTAATCGTTGGTTGACGAGGCGAAGGGCCTCCAACTCGTTATTAATGGGGGAATTCGTCTCCTGGATGTTCCCTGGTTGTCTGTCGTTGGTGGCTTCCTGTTGATCTTGCATTCGTGGTAGGTTTGTTTGACTTCTGCTCATATTTCGAGTTGTTACCATCAGTCACTGAGGAATCAGTTTATTTGTAACAGGAACAGTCGTTCCCACAGACGGCGCCCAACTGATGGCGTCAAACTGTGCGTATGAGCTATGGGATTGGATTGTGTGGTATGTACGATCTGCGTAGGGCTGGGTATGATATCTGAACTACAAGGCTCGTGAATTGGTGGATGAACGCTCTAATCAATCGATGTGTAGTGTGTGAAATGCAGTAAAAGTATAGTGGTTCACCGGCTAATGAGCTCGGCTAATCCACTCTCTAATGGAGGCTCTTGCTCCCTTCTCTTTATTGATGAATTGAACGTCCTACAGTAGAATACTCGGGGTCCCCTTTAATGGAGGTTGTCCCTCCCTTATTATCGCCTCATGCTTACCTCTAATTCGGAATTATATCCTACATTGAAGGGATTGCTCCCTATCTTCATCTCTAATTCCGGAGTTACCCAAACTCCTTATGGCTGGTTTCAAACGGAGAGATCCTTGCCTTCTTCCACGGGATTTTTCTTAGTTTTAGGAGGGGATCATGGTTGAATACGGGTTTCATGCCTTGGATTGGTTCTACTTCCTTTGTAAGGGTATCCGTTGTCATCTTGCTGGCCCCTTGGCATCTCTCATCTCGAATCTTTAGCAGGGAGTGTCAATGCTGGCTGGGCGAGCTCAGACCATGGCTAGGGGGGGAGCTCAGCTTATTTTACCTGAGCTCCCGAGCTGAGCTCACTAACTGAGCACGTGTCAGTTTTATTCTTGGCATCATCAACTTCAACTCATCCTCATGCCTCACAATCTCTTATTCGTTTCCTAACACTCGTTTTTTTACTTCTACATGATGCTATTTTTAGGGAAATAACACGAGGTTTGTAATTAGAACTTGATTCACTACATTAGTTAAAAAAATAAACAAGATTAAGATACTTGGTTTCAGCCAATAATTTTAAAGAGAAAGCCAAAGAAATTATATGAATTGGATAATTGTGATGGAAATTTGAAAATTCGCCAAGCATTTGACAAATTATACAACCATAATCGAATTGTTCCTGATTAATACGCAAAAAAATTTGGCAGACCAGACAAGGTATCAAATGATAGCTACATAGACATGAAGTCAAACCAACAAGAAAGACTATAAGCCACATGTGTACACATGGATGATCTTGTAGTTATTATGCAACAGGAAAACTCAAGACCCAGCAAGTTGAATTGAGAGTTGGCCTATCATGCTTTTATAGTTATTTCATTATGATTCATGCAACATGACGGAGTTACAGTTACAATTATAGCATTTTATCCAGTATAAAAGCACATCAACCCACCTCTCCTAGGAGAGAATCTGCCATTAGAGGAGGTGATCAAGGATTTTCAGTATGTATAGCAGCACAAACAAAGTAGCTAAGAGGGTTTGCTCTGCCAAACTAATCTGCAATTTTTTTTCTACATGAATAACTCGAACCAAGTTTATGATAGAAGAAGCCAACCTCGTAGTGTAGAATCTATATTTTTTAATTTGAGAATGATGGATTGAATATTGAGGTTCACAATCAGGGGTAGCAAAAAGAAGGCCCTTTCTATGGATCTTCTCTCCGGACAACCCTTGCCAGATTCCTGTGAAGATTTGAACACAAATAAAGGTAAGCTAATTGAATGAAACTACAAAGATGTCAACTAAAAAAGTGAAGAAAATATATAACTCAACGGAGTTCGAAAATCCAGTTTTATTAGCATTCTTCTCAAAATTCGAAAAAACTCCAAATATGAAATGGTATCTAATTCAAGAATGGCATAAAAATAACAAAATCAAGTAAAACTATTTCATATTGAAGCTAATAAAAGAATTAAAATAGAGAACCTTGGAAATTAGCTCAAATTCATCAAAAACATTGCTTCTAGTTTATGCATTAGCGAATAGGATGAACGACATGCTCCTGTGACAAGACCTTATTGTAACGCCCCAAATACCACCCTGGACGGCAATACATTCTACAACCATTTATAATGTGAGAGCACAAATAAAAAATTCATAAATAACCGGGGGTCCTTAATTTTCACGAAATTTGGGCAGAGCCTCCTTTGTTCTGGGAGCTCTACCCAAAACACAACATGTGCATTTATAATACATCGACCACACCGGGTCCATTTATCCCTCAAATCTCTACAACGTTGCCCCAAAAGATTTTCCATTCACCACATGTAATATTCACAATAACATTCTCCAAAATAATAAGACAAGTCATGGCCACAATATCAAAAGAATATGTCCAACAATGGCCTTTACATTTCCAAATGAATTGAACTAAGATAACGCAGCGGAATACAAAATACTAGACTTTACATGACTTCCAAAATAATTTATCAAGTCTAGTACAAAAATAAATGACATCTCTATATGTCCCACTCGGGATCCACGTATCCCTCTAAGGAAGCTTCTCCTTGGCCCGGCTCATGAGCATCGAGCTCCTCCTCTAGAGTAAAATCTGAACATATTCAACAGTAGGGGGTGAGCACGAAGCTCTGTAGAAAAATCCTCCCAATCCCAAACAAGGTTTAGAAAAGTATATAAAACGGTCGGTCTCATTTTACAAATAACATATATAGCATTTCAAGTAAAACATGACATTTTAAGTAGATCTCCAGTTTAAGCTATAATCATGATCTAGTGAAAAGTTAATGTAAATTGCATAACATTATACCATTTATGAAGGGCGTCTTCCGATGCATTGTCCCATACCAATGCACCGGCCAAGACAATCCAACCATCATTCTCTATATATATATTTTGGTTCATCCCCGTACCATGTATGTTGATTGCTTCTCATGAATCTACCCAACGATTATACCTAGTCCACCTATGTACATCATAATCACAAGCACTATAGGAAAGGGCGTCTACCATCCCAATGGCAGTGACGAGTCCCTTCCTAGGAAAAGTATACAATCCCTTGTTCGAACTCCAGTGAACGATAGTGGTCGCATTACCAAATGACAAACCACTACAAGTGTTAGGAAACCATCCCACCCCTCACTGGGATAGACTAACCTCTAACACTCTACGGCATCTCTCGATGGCAATCCAAGTCCCTCACAACAACCATACAATGAGGAAACCAAAATATTCTCCATTCATAAACAATTTCCAATATATACAAAAACCACAATTCCTCATTTATAATTCAAGAGTCACAAGTGTACCATTCTCAATATACTACAATACTAAGGAATTTAAAATATGCAAGAGATCATATCAATAAACCTTCACAACCTTGATATCAAAATTCTAGGGTTTTTCCAAACCAAACATAATTTCTTGGAATAATAACAAGGATTAGATTAAAACATGATTTAGTCAACAATAGGCATTTAGAAATCATGAATTCATGTATTTTTCATAACCCAAACATGTATTTAACAAAACTAAGATTTTGGGAACTCAAGAACAATGTCTCTTGAACCCAATCATGCATTTTGTTCAAAATCTATGTTTCAATAACAAAGAATCCAAGAACTCATATCTATTTATCATATACTCTCAAGAATATTGAAAACATACATATATAATACCATAATCCTCAATGAAAGAGTTTGAGAAGAATCCCCTACCTTGAAATCAAACCAAAGTCCAAACAAAAGCCCAAACTTTAGAGAATCTCTTTGCCCCTTTTCTTCTTCCCTTTCTCTTCCCCTAGGGTTCTAACAAGTTGGAGGTGAGAGTGGAGTGAAAGGATGGGAGCAAATGGACTGAAAAATGGTGTTTTAAACATAGCAGCCCCGATTTTTACTGTTCACTGGGCTGCAATTTGAGTTTTTCTCCAAAATTACGATTTTGCCACTAAGAACCTCCAATTTGATCCATATGACTACCCTAAGGTTTTTCGACGTTCCGGATTCATTTCTAATGTTATTTTAACCTAAAAACATTTATTTTTATGATTTATTTTAAAACTAAAATAAATTTACACTCGAATATTAAAATTACAACCCAAGTGCAGATTTTTGGTCAACTTCGGAGAATAAACTGATTTGACTCAGGTATTTCTAGTATGTGTGACCTATATGGTTGGAAAGATATACGAGTTAGGGTTCTAACAAAAATAACGGTGCGCAATTTGGACTTTCCAACAAAGAGTTATGATCAAATTGGTGAAAGGTAGTCGGCCGGACTGTTTCGACATTGTTTCGTTATCTGGGCATAACTCTCTCATCCGAGCTCCGATTGAGATGATTCAAGATGATATGGAACGCTACGAAAGATCTCTACAACTTTCATGTTTTGAGTTTTGAGAGATATTTACTGCATCAAGGTCGAAATCGCACTTGAAGTTGCAGCCAGTGCACTGTTCACGTGCACTGTTCACAGCCTATTTCATCCATTTTTACAACAATTATTTACTATATATCTATATGCATATATAAAATAAAATGCGGGGTGTTACACTTATTTTGTAAATCATATCATTGAGGAAGCAGTAGAAATAAATTCTTTAATACAAATTAATCAAAACATGACACCTAAAACTAATAAGCTTATGATAATCGCCATAACAACAAAAATAAGCACAAAGTTAAATAAGTTGCTCTAATTAATAGGTGCTAAATGGTAAAAGCATGGACAACGAAATTTAGAGGCTTCAATCTTATCTATACTACTTTAAAATGTCAACAAAAGTGAAAAACTTTTCATTGACTATCATACCCTTGATAAAACAACTAATGCCAACACTATCTTTTGTAAGTTATTATAAAATTATTAATATGATTTTTTATGGTGAAAGTTATACAAACTTTTGAACTTCTATTTACATATTTTTAATAAATGCTTCATCTCTTGAATTGGCCACTTAGAAGCAAGAATGTTAATCATATCTTTTGATTCTATTTGAGCTTACAACATAAAGAAAGCACATCATAATGTGACTTTGCACGTTACTCATTGCATTAAACTATTGTTTTTTTAGTCTTTCATCAGAATTAATTAGATGTACAACTGTAGTTCTCTCCACCATCCACCGTGCATGAAATTGTCTCACACATGAACACGACGGCTCAACTCCTACGCTTCTTCTTTCATGATTACTTGATTGAGGTAAGTTTTTCTATTTTTCTAGATTTCAACCTTTATTCCACTTGGATTTTGTCATTCTTAGTGCTCAATGTTTCTTTGATTCAATCATATGCTTTGTCCTTTCTTTGGCTTTCTTAGTTTTAATGTATTGGGTTTGTTGTCATTTTTTAACTCGTAAGCATTAGGTATTCTTGCTTGTTCTGGTTTCTCAAAACTTATTTTGTTGGTTTCAAAGTTTCAAAGGGCCTTGATCATATGTCTGCATTTTCATTTTTCTAATTTTGGTATTTTATGAGTATATTGATTTCTTGTTCAAGGCGTTGCAACTAACCATTTTTGGACATGTATTTTCTGGTATTGATATGGGTAATGGATTATTGCCTATGTTATTCATTTGGTGATTATAGGTCTTTCAGTTGGATTCTGTCAAAAGGATACATATACAGGTTTTTTTTTCTCTGCTCCTTGTTTTATGGATTAACTTTGTCCTCTTGATTTCTAGCTTTTTTCAGTGCTCTGGCATTTGAAGTAGGATTTAGGTGCTAAGAGGCTTGGATTTCTTTGACATAGATTATATGGCAGGTATCTTGTTGTGTTGGATATTGTGAACCATACATCTTCGAATTGTTGGGTTTGTTGCATATCATCATATTATTTTTTCTCTATTGGTTAATTAATTCTATAATGTATATTTCATTTTCAAAATTATTACGCTTCGATTCTTTAAAACCACTCAACCGAGCCGTAAGACATTGAAAGACTATAAGTTCGTTGATATCTATGTTAAATGTAGGTAGGCACATTAGAATTGTCTAAAATATTTCAAAAAAAATATACTCTCTAAAATAGAGTATTATTAGAGATACTCTTACTCCAAGCTTAAGAGTCTTGCGGCTATTCATCTTGCGTGAATACCAAATCTACCGCTACAATGATTACTTCGATACATCAAAGCATAAAATGGTCCTAATTCTACTACAAGACTACTACTGTCAAGTACCAATTCTACTTCTAATAGAATTGTTCTAACAGGTTCCAGAATCCATGAGGGTATATAAATATTCTAAAGACTTATGGAATTATTCAATCAACTAATGATAATAATAAAATAAGTAAGTAAACAATGTGGGATGGTTTGTTGATACTTCAAGACTATACTTATAATCACTCCCAGTAAAAAACTCCATGCATGCACACACATTCCAATTGGTGCCCCATGCACACCTAAAAGATGCAATTTTGACGCATGTACACTACTAACACACAACCAATGCTGTGACGCCCCAAAAATTCAGGTGTCCATAATTACCCCGTTGATCACCCATCAACTCGTAGAATACCTATGGATATTGTGTAACTCGATACTATGCCGTTATGCCCCATTTACCGGGATCCATAACTTAACAAAATTCGGGCAGAGTCTCCTTTGTACGGGGAGCTCTACCCAAAACGCAACATGTGCAATCATACAACATTGACCACACTGGGTCCATTTATCCATACTCATATAACAACATGTAATTTTACATTAAACATAGTCCATATGAGTTCAATTACAATCCTTTATATACATTACATGTCCCAAAACTAATTGACATCTTGCATAGTTTAAAAGTCACATTTCGTCTTTTCTTCATTAATGAGGGTCCGAATGAGAGCCGTCCACCGGCGCATGTCCCGCACCTGAAATATTGTCCCCATAAAGGGTGAGCCACGCTCAATAGGGTATCTCCTAAAGAGGCTACTCCCCAACCTAGATGCATATGAAATGTTCACATGCAATTCACAAGCGACAATCACTTCATTCAAGAATATGCAATTCAACAAAGAAATCCTCAATGTTACGTCATGATATGAGATGAGACTCACACATGCAACTCAACTGAGCCTTTACCAGCTCCCTCAACACATGCAATGTCATGCGTATGAATCCGGGCATTCCAAGCCCCCGCCATTGATGTTACACATCCAATGACCTTTTTAAAATAAATCATGTGCCTTTGTTGCGTATTCGGATTTTGGAATCTCATCACCGGTTCCGTATACCGTTACACTTTTTTGGACTTACACCGTCGAAAATGTATAAACCAGTAACCGAGTCTTGCACCAGAGGGAGTATCTAGCCCTTCTTGCTATACCCAACACAAATTTTTCATGCAACCGTGCAACTCAGCCGAACCTAACCTTCCTGAGTCCACACCTCAACCACTAAGAATGGTGTTTGATTCAAAAATATGCACACACACTCACTGTAACACCCCGCATTTTACTTTATATATGTATATAGATATATAGTAAATAATTTTTGTAAAATGTGGATATGTGTAGTGATATGTGTTTGAATTTGGTAGATTGAAAAAGTAGAGATTTAAAATGTTAGTGGAAATAATAGTTGAAATTTGGTTTTTAATAAGTGAAAATATGAAATTTTAGGTCATAGAACTTGATTAAATAGGTTTGGTGTAGAAATATGTGTTGGAGATTTTTGGGATGGATTTGGTTGGCTTAGGAATGGATTGGAAATGGAAAAAGGGATGAAACAGGCTGTGAACAGTGCACGTGAACAGTGCACTGGCTGCAACTTCAAGCGCGATTTCGACCTTGATGCAGTCAATATCTCTCAAAACTCAAAACATGAAAGTTGTAGATCTCTTTCTTAGCATTCCATAGCATCTTGAATCATCTCAATCGGAGCTCGGATGAGATATTTATGCCCAAATAACAAAATGATGTCAAAACAGCCCAATTAGCTTAAACAGTGCACGTGAACAGTGCACTGGCTGCAACTTCAAGCCCGATTTAGACCTTGATACAGTCAATATCTCTCAAAACTCAAAACATGAAAGTTGTAGAAATATTTCTTAGCGTTCCATAGCATCTTGAATCATCTCAATCGGAGCTCGGATGAGAGAGTTATGCCCAAATAACGAAGCAATGTCAAAACAGCCAATGAACAGTGAAATTCGGGGCAGCTGTGTTTAAAACCCCATTTACATTACATTTCACTCTCAACCCACATCTCTTAGAGCCCTAGGAGAAGATAAAGGGAAAAATGGAGAAAGAGAGTCTCTAAAGCTTGGGCTTTGGTTTGAAATTCTTGATTTCAAGGTAGGGGTTTTCTTCCATTCTTGTTCATTGATGTTAGGGTTAATTTATATGTATGTTTTGACTCTTAATCATATGTATTTGCTATGGGTTACTTGTTTCTTAATATTCTTGCAACATTTATCATGTTTTGAGTAAAGTATTGGTGGAAGAACCATAAAAACCCTAGTTTTTTAGGAATGGGGATTTCTCTCTCAATATTCACTAAATCTTGGTGTTGAAAACTCTAGAGCTTTGTGTTGAGTAATATAATGATATTGATAATGATCTCTTGCATGTTTCTCTTTAAATTGCCCTATTTGAAGATATCACTTGTGAGAATTGGAGATTTTTCTTGGAAATTGCTTGTAAATAGGAGACTTGTGGAATTGTTGGGTATTTGAGAGAATATTTGGTATTGTATTCTTGTATGGTTGTTTGGACAAACATGAGTGAGAGGTTCATTGTAAGGATGCTCATTCCTTCTCAAGAGGTTCCTTGTAAGGATGCTTGAGAAACCAAGTCTTGAGGGTGAGAGGTTCGTTGTACGGATGCTCATGCCAAAAGAGGACAGTATGTGATTTTCTCAAGAGGTTCCTTGTAAGGATGCTTAAGAAACCAAGCCTTGAGGGTGAGAGGTTCCTTGTAAGGATGCTCATGCCGGGGAGGACAATCTTATATCATGTGTGGGAAATGGATGTTTATTGAAACTTGGTTGTTATTGTTCATTTCTATTACTATTGCTACTTAAACTTGAAATCCGTTGTAAAATGCCCATGTTTTACTTCAAATATTATATATGCTATTGATTTCCTCTCTTAGTCTTTTTGCAAAGATTACATGCTTGAACAAAGTTAGGGTTGAATACCCATGAAATCTCTTTTCTTGTCTTAAAAACCCTAGTATTTGAAAATGATGGATTTTCTTCTTAATGTGTTCTTTGTTATTGATTTCTAAACCATAGTGATTTGTGTTGAGTAGTAAAATGACGTGGTTACGATCTCTTGTATTTTCCTAATTGTTTATTGAAATTGCCTCATAATGGATTTGTGGATCTTTGGAAAAATTACTTGTAAATTGGGGATTTATGGAATCGTTGGTTATGTGTGATGATTGTTGGTATGATATGTTCTTGTATGGTTGTTGGAATGAACATGGGTGAGAGGTTCCTTGTAAGGATGCTCATTCATTCTCAAGAGGTTCCCGGTAAGGATGCTTGGAAAACAATACCGTGATGAGTGAGAGGTCCCTTGTAAGGATGCTCCTTCCTTCTCAGGAGGTTCCTTGTAAGGATGCTTGAGAAACAAAGATAACATGGAAGGGGTGGAGGTTACTGTTAAGTATGCTACCTGCCAAAGAGAACCTTGAGGAGGTGGAGGTTACCGTTAAGTATGCCGCTGCCCAAAAGACTTGTTGGAAATTGTTTATGGTGAAACCGATTATTATTTTTACGTTGTGCTCGTTTATTCATTTAATTACTGTTTTTACATAAACCTGAGATCTGTTTGAAATGTCACTGTTTTATTTCAAATTGTATATCTATGTTATGTTGAAAAAAGGAGACCGCCCGTTTTCTATACTTTTCTAAACCTTGTTCGAGTTTGGGAGGATTTTCCTATAGAGATTCGTGCTCACCCCCTACATATAAACCTTTTCAGATTTTACCCTTGAGGAGGCGGCGGGAGTCGAGGAACCCGTGCATTGGGAGGCCCCACCCGAGGGGAATCTAGATCCCGAGGTGGGCATGTAGAGCTATAAGTTTCTTTTGTACTAGACTAGAGAAATTATTTTGAGATCATGTAAAGTCTAGTATTTTGTTATTCCGCTGCGTTATCATAGTTTAATTCTTTGGAAATGCAAATGTGACGCCCCATTTTCCGGGGGTCCTATATTAACCGTTGATCATCCATCAACCAGCGGAAGTACCCGTGAATGTCGCTTAACCCAACACCACGTCGTTAGCATCCCCTTAGCTAGGATCATAACTCACAAATGTAAACTGGATTCAATTATTCATTTGGTTCAACCAAGATCCAACATACCAGGATTTATACTCAATTATAGTCCATTTACATCATTGGAGGGAAGGAAAGCATAAACCGAAAATAGGGCAAAGTAGTTTAAAAATCTGAAAATTCTTGAGAGTGTACCGGTACTGTGTACCGGTACTGTGTACCGGTACAATATCATACCGGTACTGCGTACCGGTACGGTTTGTCTACTGGAAAGTGCGTACCGGTACGGTTTGTCTACTGGAAAGTGCGTACCGGTACACAGTACTGGTACTTTCTACCCAGTTTTGCCTTTTTCGACCATTTTTCATTTTCAATCCATTCCAAACCTCCCAAAATCATCCAACACATGTTTGATAAGATTTCTCATATAAAACATAATTTATACAAGTTCCATTACAATTAATTTCATACATTTATACATCAAAATGGAATTTTCACAAACGCTTTACAAAATAAACCATAAAAGCCACAAGTTGGCTTTCTTCAACTTTGGGGCTCGAATTGGGAGCCGTCCACCGGTGTACATCCCGCACCTGAAATGTTTTTCCCACGAAGGGTGAGCCAACGCCCAGTAGAGTAGATCCTACAAAGGCTACTCCCCCCCTAGATGCTCATGCTCATGCAACATTCATTCCTTATAAGGATATGCATTCTAAGTTGGAATGCAACAATACCATGACATGAAATGAGATAACACTCACTCATGCACTTCAACCCGAGTCCTCACCGACTCCCACTACACGATGCAATGCCAAAGTGTTTCATTCCATCATTTATGTTCACATCAAATGACATTTTCAAAACTAGGGTCTTTCTTGGGATTGGATATTCATGGACTTACACCAAGGGTCATCCATACCCGCACACTTTATTGACTCTTACACCAATGGAGTGCATCTCCCAAATCACCGGGCCTTGCACCTGAGAGGTCGCCATGCCTCTTTTTGCTAACCCCAACCCAATTTATCATGCAACCAAGCGGCTTAGTTCGGTCTTCGACCCAACTTTTCCCAAGCCATACCGTCAATCACCAATTGTGGTGTTGACATCAACCATGCACACACTCATGTGATGAGATGCTTCCGTGCATATGCAATGCCATGTCCCATTACATACAACATAATGCTCAATATGCCAAGAACAACACATGAACAATTTCAACATGCACATTCAATTACAAATCATATCATAAGCATATGATTCCACAAGTTAAACTTAAGCATGTTATTTCAATTCAATCAAAACAACAATTTCCAAATACTCAAGGCATTTCACCAAACACCTTCAAGGCATAATTTATATAACACATAGCATTCCTTTAATTTCACTAAGTTACATAGTAAATCACATGTAACTTCCATATACCAAAATCAAGCTAGCAATTAGCTTAAACCATTTCCATGCTCACTTTTCCATTTCTATAAACATAAACATACATATGAAAGTCTATCCATATGCATAAACATCTCAAACCCTTAAATTATCAACATCTAAGGAAAGATTAATCCAAGGTAGGAAGAACCCTACCTCTTGAAGCTTGAAATGAAGACTAGGCTTCAAGAACACACCAAGAACACCCCCAAAAACTCAAGACTTTGATTTCTCCAAAACTTTGTCTTTTGATCTTCGGTGAAACTCTTCGTTCTTGGTACCCACGCGTAGACCTAGTCACGTAGAGCAACTTTAATTCTTGGCTCGAGCGATTCCGAGTGACGGAACTCCGAGAAACCAAGGGAAAAGCTTGAAGAAAATTAGTTTTCTCTCTTTTTCTCTTCTCTCTCTTTCTTGGCCGGCCAAACAAGAACAAGTGGGCTAAAAATCCCATTTTCTAAGATATTTACCCTTATTTATAATTTTAAATACTTGGCCCATGTCGCGTCACGTGTCCTTCGCTTAATCGGATCCGATTTCGTCCCGAAACGCTTTATTTGATCCCGGTTTAAGTTCAAATTAATTTTATTTGAACTTTAACTTAATTTTAAGGAAATTTTATAAAATTTATTTATGGGGACGTTCGTGAGGTCATTCGCCACGCAGTCGCCTCAAACGACGTGCAAAATCCGACTCTCTCAGAATTTGACGAAATTTGACAAGGTGACTAGATTTCACGATACGAATCCAACGGCGAACTCCGTTTCCTCATCCGAGGTCTAGAGCATGAATATTTCAAATAAGCATTAGGTTGATAAATGACCATTTTGCCCTTATTCACAAAAAGTTCAAATTTGCCCGGGTTTTACAGTAAATGCCATTGTTGGGCATATTCTTTTGATATTGTAGCCATGGCTTGGCTTATTCTTTTGGAATGTTATTGTGGGTATTACATACGATGAATGGAAATCTTTTGGGATAATGTTGTAAATATTTTATGGATAAATGGACCCGGTGTGGTCGATGTAGTATAATTGCACAGGTTGTATTTTGGGTAGAGCTCCCCGAACAAAGGAGACTCTGCCCGAATTTTGTTAAATTAAGGACCCCTGGTTATTTATGGATTTTATTAGTGCTCTCATGGTGTAAATGGTTGTTAGTATGTAATGCCGTTCAAGGGGGTATTTGGGGCGTTACACTCACACTCATGTCAAATGCCCACGAATGTGATGTTACCCATGCATATGTACAATTGCAATTCTCAACCATGTTCAACATGTCATGAGCACATTATGAATAATTCAATATCCAACAACCTTTTCCATGGTAAATTACATCATATGCATATAACCACCATAAACAACCTCAATGTCAATATATCGTATGCATACACCAACACCAACTCTAAAGCTTGTTATAACACTATCAATGCAAAATAACACACTTAATCCACATAAGCATTTCATCAATCACCTTCAAGGCATAAATGTAAACACATAACATGCCCAATCAATACATTTCTCAAGAAATCACAAACAAGTAATTTCTAAATACACAATTTATGCTAAAATTGATTTTAACTATTCTCAATATTCAAGCATGTTATAACATTTTCAACGAAATCAACATGCTACATCAACATAGGCATTTTATCAAACACCTTCAAGGCACCAAATCATGTAACACACAATCATGCACAATTTATCACATTTTTCATGAATTTACCAAACAAGTAAATTCTACAAATCCAATTCATGCAAGATTGGTTTAGCATATTTCTATATCCATTTCTCATAATCTAGTTACACTAGGAGTACATCAAATAAGAGAATTCATCTCAATTCATGCTACTCATATCATATGGAACCCTAAGTTGAAAATAAACCTAATTAGGAATAGAACCCTACCTCTTGAAGCGTAACACAACGGTAGAAAACTCTCAATATCCGAAACAAGCTCTAATCCTTGCTTCCTCTAAAATTCCCTTTTTTGTTCTTCGTCAAAACCTTCAATTTTTGGTACGTAGGTGTAGCCCTTGTCGTGTAGATGAACTTTAGTTCTTGGCCGGAAGAATTCAGACCAATGTAGAGCCGTAGATCGTAAGAGAAGTTGGAGAATCCTTTCTTTCCCTCTCTTCCTCTCTAATTTCGAAAATTTGATGGGTATGGGGAGAAAATTTGATTTTCTCCCTTATTTATACCCCTTAGATGCTTAACCCTCGTTGCGCCACACATCCTTTATTCCCGGGTTCCGTTTTGTCCCGAAATAATTAAATTTCATCTCGGTTCAAGTTCAAAATATTTTTATTTGAACTAGCTTTAAATTATTTTTCAGTTTTTGAAATTTAATTCCACGTCTCGTTTTTAGGTCAAGCGACATCCGATCACCTCGTAAAACGTGAAAAATCTGACTGTCTCGAAATTCAACTAAAATTGACTAGGTAAATAGATTTTGCGAGACGAATCCAATGATGAGGTCTGTTTCATCATCCGAGTTCCAGAAAAATTTGATTTTTCAACCCGTACCATAGTGGCTAATTACCGTTTTGTCTTTTTTCATAAAAATTTAAATTTACTACAAATGCAACACTCTCTTTTGTTTTTTTTGGGCACCACACCCTTTATATACACTAACCCACATTAAAATTCTTATATCAAACTTTATTTCAGGAAAGTTATTGTCATAGACATCAATGATATGACTTATTAGAAAATAGAAAAACATATGAAGAAAACATCTTTAATAATAATTGAACTTCAAATATACATGAGCATCTGGATGAGGATAGATGAGCAGTGACAAAAAAAAAATATTGAAAATTTTATAGTCATTGTTGTCAACCATAAGTGCAACTTTTTTTGGGGAAAAAGCTGTCAATATACACATTTGAATAATTGCTCAGAGAAAATAGTTTTCGGAAGGATAAGACTATTTTTTGAAAGGGAAAAACATTAGGAATTGTTTTACGTTATTAAAATTTCTAAAGTATTTCAATTTTAATTTAATTAAACTGTTATTTTATTTTTAATTTTTTGGGGAGGGGGAAGGGGAAGGGGGAGGAAGACAAATTCTTTACGAGACAAGGAGTACCATTGGAGTAAAGACCCATTGGTTTAATTAAATTGTTCCAATTTCCATTTTCATTATGAAAATCATCATTTTTATAGACCATGCATTATAAATTGGTAATGTAATCTAAGGGTTTATTTATAACGAACTATTAATATTTTGAACTAGGTAATTTTATAAAGCAAATACATTATCACAACTTACAATCAAAGCATTAATTTGGCCAATGCACACTTATGCCCTAATTTCTTTTCAGACTTTTTTCAATATGTTAGTTGTAGTATTTGAGCATATGTTTTTTAACTACACACTTATGATTGTTTTGTTTTCTGAACTTTAGAAGATATACATATCAATCTTATCAGGATATGAGATTTTCAAACAGATATTTAGTGTATTCTGCATAGTAATTATCATAGAAGTTGGACACTCTTGACTACCAATTAATACATCTCACAGTAGAGTTGGTACATTAGGTAATCTTAACAATTATGGATAAGCAATTCTTGTCCATCCACACAATTGTATTGATGTGTCTTGTGTTTTCAAATTATAAGTAAGAATAAGTAACCTTCCTTTGCAAAAGTAATTAGGAGTGCTAAGTTTTTTTTCTTGTATAGTTTCACGTTTTTATTGAATTTGTTTAATCATTGGCCCTTTCATATTTATACGAGGATTAATGCTTGGATTGTTTCAATATTTGATTTCTCTGTATTGCATATTGTGTCCTCTTAAATTAACTTATTTTTTCTAAAATATTTCATGTGCAACACACGTGTGCAACAACTAGTAATAACAATATGTACCAATATTAGAACAATATGAAAAAGAATGTAATAGCCAAGATGCAGATTATACAAAATATCAGCCATGGAGATTAGATGAATATAACTTTTAGCGTATAATGCATCTTTTTTATTTGTTGAAAGATACACCACAACAACCAAATCATCTGGTGTCATTTTAATCACATTCGTCAACATATTACACACCACCTCCATAATCGCATCTCGACCTGATTCCTTTGAAATCGCATTGAACACTTTAAAGTGATAAAAAAAAATAGCCTCTCACCTTCCCACAAAACCCCCTCTTTTCGACTCCAAATACACCACCCTCTTCAATTCCACAACAGAACAAATCAGGAAAGAGAGAGAGACAAACACCACCTATTCAAACAGTTTGCTAGTTTGGCAACACAGACAAAGAGCAATGGAAAACCATTTTTGTAAGGAATTCAGATGTGAATTGACT
Source organism: Ilex aquifolium (assembly GCA_951799425.1). Taxonomy (NCBI): domain Eukaryota; kingdom Viridiplantae; phylum Streptophyta; class Magnoliopsida; order Aquifoliales; family Aquifoliaceae; genus Ilex; species Ilex aquifolium. The sequence goes on from OX637392.1 coordinate 32,019,734, forward strand.
GCAGATGTATGGAGCCACCAAGAAGAATCACTTTTTGTAACTGAATTCCTATAATTAAATAATTTTGGACAAGAAGAGAATGAATTACGTTGTATTAGGGTCAGTAAAGAGAGAGTGACGGAGAGGGGGAAGGTGAAAAGAGGGGGATGGGTGGTTTTTTTTTTACTAACTTGTGGATGCGTAGGGGAGAGAGGGGGGAAGGTAAAAAGAGATTGAACACTGGACGAATTTAATGTGGCATCAATTATGCAATTGTTGGAAATTAATAAGGGTAATTAATCTATTATTAACTTGACTTTATACAAATATTAAGATGAAATGAATAAGGTTTGGAAGTATTCACTTTAGATGAGTGACTAATCTGTAAAACTTCTCCTAAGAAAAAGAAATGTATAAGCAATACGTGAAAAGGTAGGATATAAGCGGCATTAGTTATTTTATCAGGGTTAATTTTGTCAAATAAACATTTTTCACTCATCCTCACATTTTAAAGTACTAGTTGATGTATACGTGTTTTGCACGTGGACAATCTCATTACGAATATTCTGTTCAGCACCAAAATTAGAAAAAGTGATCCTGACATTGCAAATAGCTGAAGTAAGCTCAATAAGATTGTAATTTTAATTTCTTTTTTTGGGAGGTAAGGAATCAACGGTTTGAAAAGTTTCAATCTATATTTGCTTGACCAAACAAATAATAATTTTCAAAGGTACATAAGCTAATGTCTTTTCAGATTTTTTATTGTTGAATATAAAGCTCAAGGAGCAAACCTCTGACTCAAAAATCCAATTAATTATTGAGATTATTGCAATTCCAACACCTTAATTTGACCTGCACTAAGTAAAAATAGTAGGATTAAACTCAATAAAATAGTGTCTATATATTGATCGTTATTTTGTAAAATTTAATTATATTTGGCTTTGTAAATATACACCCAATGAAGAAATAGATTATCTAATACGTGGTTATGTCAGATACATGGAGGATCATAAAATTTTACTTTTCTAGCTACTTCTTGTTCAATGCTTTTGCAAATTTCTAGAAATATTTTTTTCTAAATAGAGTGTAAAAAAAATAATGAAGAGTTGAAGTTGAAAATAATTGTACAACCATCAATATATAAGGACAAGACTACAAGCTCTTTTTATTTTTGGAAAAATCACAAGCCCCCACATGTAAATAGGGGCAAAGGTGATTACCTAGCAATCGAGTTCTACGATGTAGAGAAGGCACATTCACATCAAACGATAACATTTTTATAGCAATCCTTGAAACCCAGTAGGAAAGAGAGAATTAGTTTTAAAAAAAATTTGTAGTTACCATAAACTCTTGGTTTTTCCATGTCCATAAAACCCAAATATTAACTTAGGAGAAAACTTTCAAACTTTCTTGTCGTCACAAAAAAATTTTGGCCTACAAATATTAAAATCTCAAATATATTCATGTGGTTAGAATTAGACTATCAAAAGTCGCTGAGTCTATTATATGGAGAAACAAAAAAGTGGTAATGTACTGTTTTGTTATTACTCATAATGATATGAACATCATTAGAGTTAAAATCAATAATTAAATTTGAAATTAATACATGAAATATTAAGTATATGTTCATAACTAATTTAAGGAGATGAAATAATAGTAGAAGAGTATGTAATTAATTGGAGAAGATGAAAGAAAATTGTTCAAGGGAAATTTATGTTTTATGAAGGATATTATAGTCAATCAAAAGTTAGAGTATGTAATTAATTGAAGAAAATGAAAGAAAATTGTTCAAGGGAATTATATGTTTTATGAAGGATATTATAGTTAATCAAAATTTTTTCACTTAGCTTCATTTTATTAGTAGTATAGATTATAGAATATTAGCTTTATATTTTTGTGTTTGTAAGTAAGATGAGACAAAAGCAAACCTATTATGTCAAACACTCAGGCAACAAGCACCACAAGAAGGCAGCAAGCATGAGCATGCAACAAGAGCACTCATCAAGTGATTAACCCTAAAAAGTGTGTTAATTAGTTAGGTTAATAAGTTAATCATGTGTATAAAATTAGGTTAAAAGTGTGATGTTCCAGCAAATTAGGATTAATGCCGAAATTCTATATTTTGTAGGGTTTTGTGCGTAATTGCCAAAAATTGTGGAGAGCAATCAGTCAAAGTCTAAACCAGAAAAGGATGCAAGTGTAATTATAACAAGAATATGCCAGAATAAGGAGGAACTTCACCAAAACAATCCAGAGGTTTAGCACTGTCCGGACGATGGTGATGGCGTCTGGACGGTTACCAAACCGCCTTCCTCCCTTCTTCTACATTCCAGCAGATTCCTTAGCCTATAAATAGGCCTTGCCAGCATCATTGTCGGGGGTCTAGAGGAGGAGAGCTTAAGTTCAAATCCAAAGAGAGAAACCAAGGGAGATTCAAGAGAGAGATCCTGTCTAACCTACTCTCCAGCCAGACTTTCTGTTATTTCTACATTTCTGTTATACCTTTCTACTTGGAAGGTTGAACTTTTGTCACCTTTGTACCTTAATCGGTATTAAGAGTGGTTGTATTTCAACTAATCCTCAGGGAAGGAGTGTTCGTATTTTATTTAGTATTGTAATGAAACTTTCTCTCACTTCTTGCATGATAATAGAAATGGGGTGTGAGTAGATTACTTTTACCCTTCAGTGAAAGGTGAACATATGTATATTATTGTTTTAAGTTATGGAAATGCCGATGTTTAACTATGATTTATTGTTATATATACCTCCCTTTATTGATGGATGGTTATATTTTTAATATGCTCATGGTTATGATCACCGAGCAGTACTTAATATTCTATACCATACTATCTATTAGTCATATATTTCATGCATAATACAGTGATGTACGTGATTGGGCGTTTCGTAAAAGTCGATTGTTTGGTTATAGACAAGTTAAGTCTCGGCATAGCCAATGCTTTTCATTCAATGCGTAAACCGGAGTCTCGTCATCAGTGAATCATCAACCTGTCGGTTGAATAATTGTAGTGTTCCATTTGAATGGCTTGCCTTCTGGTTAGCTAGGGTTATTTAACTAATGCATTGTACAGAACTGCTGATTGAGTAATTCAAGTATTCCTCCTGAATGGCTTGCCTTCTAGTTTACTTGGATTATTTGATTGTTGCATATACCTTCCAGCTAACTTAACCAGTTGTTGTGTTATGGTTTAATATATATCAAACCTACTGGTTGACTTTTCAGTGAACTGGAAGTTAAATGTTGTAAGGTGACATTTCCAGTACTTAACCAATATAATGCATATCGGATCCTTGAACTGAAGGGTACCTTTTATATTATTGTCTTTCACCAGTTTACCCATGCATTTTATTTATCAGTTTTATTTACCAGTTTTAAGTTCACATCAAAAGCTATCTCACACTGCTTTAATAACAATTTCTCTGTTCTTATTTTAAATCCCAGTTATTAAAACTCTTCGTGGGATCGACCTCAGACTTAAACTGAGAAAACTATAATTTGACCACTTATACTTTGGTGTATGATGTAAATTAGGTCACGAGAATCCCTACAGGTGGAGGTGCTTGATCCTAGAGATGATGACACATTGGAGAGAGGAGAGCTAGTGGAAGAGCTCACACCAGTGATCCTGGATGAGGAGTTTTCAGAGAGGAGGGTTTACATTGGCTCCTCTCTTCCTAAGGATCTAGCTTGCTAGCTCGTGGATTTTCTCAAGCAAAATATGGACGTCTTCACATGGTCACATGAGGACCTCGAGGGCATCGACCCTGAGGTCACCACCCACCTCCTCAATGTCGATCCTCGTTATAAGTCTGTTCGTCAAAATTTGAGGAGTGTCTCCATTGAAAGAGCGAAAACAATGGACAATGAGGTGGGAAAACTAATAGAAAATGGGGCAGTTAGAGAAGTAGCCTATCCGGTTTGGCTATCAAATGTGGTAATGGTGGCCAAGGCTGGTGGAAAGTGGCGACTTTACGTCGACTTCACTGAGCTCAATAAGGCATGTCCTAAGGACAGCTACCTGTTGCCGCGGATTGACATCCTCATCGATGCCACTGCTGGTCATGAGCTGCTCACCTTCCTGGATGCATATTCTGGATATAACCAGGTCAGCATGTACCCCCCAGACCAGAAGAAGATATATTTCATCACTCCAAAGGGAACCTACTGCTACAGGGTCATGCCATTTGGACTAAAAAATGCAGGGGCAACATACCAATGACTAGTGAACAAGATATTCCAGTCACAGATTGGAAGGACAATGAAGGTGTATGTGGACGACATGCTAGTAAAGAGCCTTGTTGCAGTGGACCACCTAGACCACCTACAAGAGACCTTTGATGTTCTTAGATCGTATCACATGAAGCTGAACCCTGAGAAGTGCGCCTTTGGCGTCGGGTTAGGAAAGTTCTTGGGCTTCATGTCAACCAAAGGGGAACTGAGGCAAATCCAGATAAAATCAAAGCCATCCTAGATATGAGGTCACCCACCACAGTCAAGGAGCTCCAGCGCCTTAATAGGAGAATTACAGTCCTCAGTAGAGTTGTCTCCAAGTCTACAGACAAGTGCTTACCCTTCTTCAGAATCTTTCGGAAGGCTTTTGAGTGGGGACCTGACGTAGAGGATGCTTTCCAAAAATTAAAAGCTTATCTAGCTGCGCCCCCTCTCTTTTCCCATGGCATATCAAGAGAAATCTTATACTTATACCTCTTCGCCTCCCCATTTGTAGTGAGCTCCGTCCTCATCAGAGATAACGAAGGGGTACAGAGGCCCGTCTACTATGTAAGTAGGGCATACCGGGGAGCAGAGATAAGTAGAACATCCACCTTAGCCATCTTGGGTGGAGGGGTACTCCAAGTGGAATAATGGGACTCCACCACTGTTCTATCCACTGTAGAAGGGTAAAGTGTTACCCTTAAAAAAAAAAAGAGAAAAATCTGAAGGAAGCCAACATACCTTTTCTCTTCGACGAGGAGCTGCTAGCCTTGGAAGAAGACACACAGCCCCTAGCATCTCCAAAATGAGGGTCCCTAGCCTCATCCTCTTTAGGCATGAGGGTCCCATAGTCCCTTACGGGACAGGCCCTCATAGCCTGAAGCTTCCACTCTTGATCTGCTAAGAACACCAGAGATCTTGGAAAAAAGGTAGTTAATACCAAAAAGAGAGAGAGAGAGAGAGAGAGAGAGAGAGAGTATGTACCTATCTTCTTTGGAATGCCCCACGTCACTGGTACCAGAGCCCTATCCACCTCTGAAGTCCACTCTCCTCCTACAAACAAGAAGCGATCTTTCCAGCTATGGTAGTTGGATCACATCCCAACAATTAATTTTCCTCCCCTCGGAGTGAAGTACTACAAGCCGCGGTTGGGAGCAGGATTTTCACTCAAAATATAGGCAGCAGAAAACTCTTTAGGGGAGGCATCCTCATAATGCACCCTCCTCCATAGTGCAAAAAATTTCAGCAGAACTCTCCAACCATTGGGCGACAAATGCCCCAACATGAGTGAAAAATAATGAATGATCGGGCAAACGGGTGGAGGTACAGGAAACCTTAACCCCGCCTCAAGTACCTCCTCATAAATAACAATGTCCCCCGAGGAGTCATTAGAGGCTGGCTCGCCCATCTTAGCCTGACGGTACAACACTGTAAGAGGAATGCAAAAAATGGATATAATCCTAGCAATCTCAGCATCAGTGTTAAGGGAGCTAGAGATAGAGCTCACCTTAGAGGTATCATTAGTAGACACTTTACCACGATACTTGCATCGTCGTGGAGGATGAGGAGCACTACCACCATCATCTCTCGCCACCTGTCTAGCCCTTGTCTCCGCGCGTAGCTCATTCCTCACACCTAGCCTAAATGCATGTGTCGTGGCACCTGCCACCCGCGCCCATGCTCTTGTGCCCGCTCCTATACCTGCACCTTCCCATGTGCCAACGCCTCCTGGCCAACTCCTGCACCCCGGCCAGCGCTTGTGACACCGACACCCATACCTACCTTGCCTGTGTTTGCTTCACTCACACCACTTTTGCCCTCCATCACTCTTTAGTCTAACCCTCTCAAGGAATGTAACAAAGGGAAATGAGGATGGACCTATTTATAGCCCAACCTTGGGAGTTACTGATTAACCCTAATTAATGCAAAATGTAATTAAATTAAAAGGTCAATTGTGTAATTAAATAAAGTTAAACTAGTCAAAATAAATCTAATTAGGGTTAATGTGTGAATTAAGGATAATGCATTGAATGTTGTTCTTTTCAGGTTTTTATGCGTCAAAACGACGGGAGCCAATTATCAAAGCATGGAGAGCAACTTATCAAAGCATAGGGTGTAAATTATTAAAGCTCAAAACAAAGGGAGATCAAAGTGTAAATCAAGATCATCTTGATATTTGTAAATAAATATCTTTTAGGATATTTGTATTTAAATATCTTTTAAGATATTTAAATATATTTTAGGATATTTGTATTTAAATATCTTTTAAGATATTTAAATATATTTTAGGATATTTGTAATTAAATATATTTTAGGATATTTGTATTTAAATATCTTTTAAGATATTTAAATATATTTTAGGATATTTGTAATTTGGATGCCTATAAATACCCCCCTTGGGGGCTTGTAATGGGCATCCTTCTCTTGTTTCATTTTTCTTGTAAAGAACATTTCTTCCTAGTGGAAAACACTCCAAAGGTCTTGAATCTTTTTCTTGAATCATCTTTCAAGTATTATTGTTTTATTTATTTTCTTGAGTTATTGTTTTCTTTTTATTAGATCTTGGTTGTGAATTAAACACCAAGAAGTTGTTGTTTTCTTTTTATTAGATCTTGGTTGTGAATTAAACACCAAGAAGTTATTGTTTTCTTTTATGTTTTTATTATATCTTGGTTGTGGATTAAACACCAAGAAGTTGTTGTTTTCTTTTATGTATTATCATCTCTTGGTTGTGGATTAAACACCAAGTATTTATTGCTTTCTTTTAATTTAAGTATTGTTTTCTTTTACTTCCATTGTTGGAGCTTCCTTCTTCCCCTTAGAGGAGTGAAACTCTTCCACTTTTCTAGAGCTTTACCAAAGCCGTGAAGGGTGGAACGTGATTCACTCATTCTTTGTCGAAGATCGGCTCCTTGTTTAGCTATTTTACTTTAAAGCATTTCACTTCTAGTGCTTGAGCATTTTACTTTGTAACACCTTTTGGGGATGAGTACCATTCATCATTCTAGCTTTACCATAGCTATGAAGGGTGAGTAGTCCTCATTCACTCTTTGGGAAGGGATGATAGATATGTAAAAGATTAATCCGGACATTATGTTTGTGTATCACCTTTATGCTTAAATGTTCTATACTCCACTTGATTTTTGGGTGATTGAATGCACCTAGCAAAGTAAAGGTACTTTGTATAATCAACGGATCTTTCTATGATAAATGGATGACTCCTACATGGAAAGATCCATTGATTCAAGGCAAGTACCCTAACTAACTCTTCATGACAAACTTTCAATGTCCACCATTATTGCACTTCATTCCTATCTTCCGATTAATTTGCCGTTGACACGGGAGTTAATTGAGTTATAAAGCACAAACATAATGCACCGGACAATCAACTACATATTCTGATTCCCGAACCAAAGAGTGTTTGTTACATTTAATCATCTTATATTTTGTCTAGCAAAATACCCATTGGAAAGAATCTTACATTCTATCCAAAACTTCCCACAACTTCAAAATCATAATATTTCCAATTACAAGTCTTTCTCACTATTTACTTCAAAGAACACCAACCATAGTTCCCTGAGGATTCGACTCTGGACTCAAACCAGATTATTACTACAACTTGACCGCCTGCACTTGGGTGTACACATTTCGGATCAAGTCAAGTTTTTGGCGCCGTTGCCGGGGAATCATAAAAGGTGTTTTTTTTTAGAAAAAAGTGAAAAAAAAAACCTCTCTTTTTGTTTATATTTTTGCCTTATTGTGAATAATTTTGTTTTATGACTGACACCAATCGCCTCTTTCAAAATTTGCCTGCTGAATCTTCTGGGTCTGTAAATCAACTTGAACCACCTTCACCCAAATCAGAAGCCGATTCTTGTAACTTCAATATGGCAAATATTGACAGGCAGGGTGAAGGTCATGTGAGAGAGGGGGAAGTACCCAACATTCGAACATTGCGAGATTACTTACATCCCACAAGGAATAGTGTCCCCTCTTGTTTTATTTTTCCTGAAAATGCTCCCCTCTTTACTGTAAAGCCGGGGACAGTGCAGTTATTGCCCGTGTTTCATGGATTGGATGCAGAAAATCCGTATCTGCATATCAAAGACTTCGAAGAAGTGTGTGGAACATTTCAAGACAATTCTGAATTGACAAAAATGAAATTGTTTTCTTTCTCTTTGAGGGATAAAGCCAAACAATGGCTGCATTCTTTAAAATCTCTTTCAATCCCTAATTGGCAGGCTCTACAGAATGAATTTTTCAGAAAATTCTTTCCTCTGCACCGCACTAATACACTCAAAAGACAAATCATGAATTTTTCGGTCAAAGAAGGGGAAACTTTTTATCAAAGCTGGGAGAGATTCAAAGATCTTCTCCAATCTTGTCCACACCATGCTTTTGAAAATTGGACTTTGGCAGGTTTTTTCTATGATTCCTTGCCCACTAGGTTACGACAGTTTGTCGAAATGATGGCTCAAGGAGAGTTCATGGGAAAAAGTCCGGAGGAGGCATTCAATTTTTTTGATACCATATCTGACAGTTCTCAAATGTGGGACTCAGCCTCTCCTACCACTGTAGAAGCCAAACCACCTACTTTCCAAGGGGGTAAGTATGTCTTGAGAGAAGATGATGATCTTAGAGCAAAAATGTCCACTTTGTCTCGAAAGCTTGAAGCTTTAGAGATGAAAAAGATCCATCAAGTTGATGTTGTCCCTCCCACAGAACAAGTATGTGGGATTTGTGCGCTAACAGGGCATCCTACTGGGGAATGCCCGACCATTCCGGCATTCAAAGAAGTTTTGTTGGAACAAACAAATGCCATTTCCAATTTCAACAAGCCTTACTCCAACCCATACTCTGAAACATACAATCCAGGGTGGCGGAACCACCCAAATTTCAGTTGGAGAAACACACAACCAACCCCCATGAATCAGCAACAAAGTCCACAACAACCACCTCAAGGACCTCCACAATATCCTCATCAACAAAGTCCACCACATCCACCTCAAGTACCTCCACAATATCCTCCATATCAACCACCACACAAAAGGAACCTTGAAGATACATTGAATCAATTCATGCAAACCCAAATGAGCTATAACAATAGTTCTACTCAGGCTTTTATTGATTTCAAGGCCCAGACCACACAATCTTTTGAGGATCTCAAAGGCCACATTCAAAAGCTGACCCAGTCCATGAGCACACATGAGAAGGGAAAATTTTCTGCCCAACCAAAGCCTCCACAAGGCCAATTTCAGGTGGGAAATCCATCAACTATGGAAACTCCACAAGACCAAGCCAAAACTGTCACCACATTGAGAAGTGGCAAAAAGATTGACAAGTCCATCAGAAACATGCTGATTCCAGACCCAAAACCAGTCTCAATTCCAGCCAACCCATTAAGTGAGCCAGAACTTGAAAAAAAAAATGACTGTGATCCCATGATTGAACAAGAACCAGAGCCATCAAGGGAAGAAGAACCCTCGTGTTCTATTCCTGCTCATTTCCCTCATAGACTCAAGAGCATACAGAAAGCAAACAATCAGTCTGAAATTTACGAGCTTTTCAAGCAAGTAAAAATCAACATCCCACTTCTGGATGCAATCCAACAGGTTCCAGCTTATGCCAAGTTTCTAAAAGACTTGTGCACAGTCAAAAGAAGCCAAAATGTTCAAAAAAGAGCCTTCCTCACAGAGCAAGCCAGTGCCCTACTTCAACACAAAATCCCTTCAAAGTGCGAAGATCCAGGGTGTCCCACTGTGTCATGTGTCATTGGAAATTTCAAAATTGAGCAAGCATTGTTAGACCTTGGAGCTAGTGTCAACTTGCTTCCTTTCTCTGTCTACCAGCAGTTGGGTTTAGGTGAACTGAAACCCACTTGCACCACACTCCAATTGGCAGATAGATCTGTAAAAATTCCTAGGGGTATTGTTGAAGATTTACTTGTCCAAGTGGATAATTTTGTCTTCCCTGTAGACTTCATTGTTCTAGATACTCATCCAGAAGTTCATTCAGAAACTCCAATTCCTGTCATTCTTGGTCGACCTTTTCTAGCAACCTCCAATGCACTAATCAATTGCAGGAATGGTATTATGAAATTGACTTTTGGGGATATGACTCTCGAAATGAACGTCTTTGACATTGCAAAACACCCAAGAGAGTACGAGGAGGTAGGAGAAATAAATTCCATTGAGTCATTGATACAAACACATCTGAATGACTCATTCTGTGAGGATCTTAGTGAATCAACTTTGTCAAAATCTGACTCATCTGACTCTCTGGAACAAAACTCCATTGAGTGTCCTACCTTCAATGTGGGGACATGGGCTCCTAAATTTGAAGAAATTTCATCAAGTGGTACAAAACCACTATCTTCAAGTGACAGGCCACCAAAGCCTGAACTGAAACCGCTCCCATCTGATCTCAAGTATGCATTTTTAGGTGAGGATAAATCTTACCCAGTGGTAATTTCTTCAAAAATCACAGACTTGCAAGAAGCTCAATTAATTGAAGTTCTTAAAAGTCACAAAAGCACCATTGGGTGGACCATCGCTGATTTGAAAGGTATAAGCCCGTTAATTTGTAATCATGCCATATACTTGAAGATGACTCAAAACCCTCTCGTCAAATGCAGCGACGATTGAATCCTCACATGAAAGAGGTTGTGAGACTGGAAGTGCTCAAACTCCTGGATGCAGGGATATTTTTTCCTATCTCCGATAGCAAATGGGTTAGTCCAACCCAAGTTGTACCAAAGAAATCTGGAGTCACAGTAGTCAAAAATGATGCAAATGAACTCGTGCCAACACGAGTCGTCACATGATGGCGAATGTGCATTGACTATCGAAAACTCAATCTGGTGACTAGAAAAGACCATTTTCCTCTTCCCTTCCTTGACCAAGTCCTCGAGAGAATAGCAGGCCATGAATTTTACTGTTTCCTGGATGGGTATTCCGGATACAATCAAATTGAGATAGCTCTGAATGACCAAGAAAAGACCACATTCACATGTCCATTTGGCACCTTTGCATTCAAAAGGATGCCATTCGGACTTTGTAACGCTCCTGCAACATTTCAAAGATGTATGCTGAGCTTGTTCAGTGACATGGTCGAAAAATTTTTGGAAATCTTCATGGATGATTTCTCGGTATATGGTGACTCATTTGATTTGTGTCTAGCTAACCTAGAAAAAGTTTTGATGAGATGCAAAGAGGCAAATCTGGTGCTTAACTGGGAGAAATGTCATTTCATGGTGAATCAAGGCATTGTCTTGGGTCACATTGTGTCGTCTGAAGGCATGAAAGTTGATAAAGCAAAAATTGATTTGATAAGGAATCTTCCTGCTCCTAGGGTTGTAAAGGATGTTCGATCATTCTTAGGTCATGCAGGATTCTACAGAAGGTTCATAAAAGACTTCAGCACCATAGCAAAACCTATGTGTCATCTTTTGAGTCAGGATGTCATTTTCGACTGGAATGAAGCGTGCCAAAAATCCTTTGACAAACTCAAAGGCATGTTAATTTCTGCCCCAATAATGCAACCTCCTGACTGGACTCTACCCTTTGAATTGATGTGTGATGCTAGTGACTATGCTGTAGGTGCTGTTTTGGGACAAAGAAAAGATAAGAAGCCACATGTGATTTACTATGCAAGTAAAACTTTAAATGATGCCCAAATGAATTACTCAACAACTGAAAAGGAATTACTTGCTGTAGTATTTGCATTGGAAAAATTTCGATCTTATCTTGTTGGTTCTTCTGTTACTGTATTTACTGACCATGCAGCACTGAAATTTTTGCTTACAAAAAAAGATGCCAAACCAAGGCTCTTGAGATGGATCCTCTTGCTCCAAGAATTTGACTTAGTCATTAAGGACAAAAAGGGTGTGGAAAATGTGGTGGCAGATCATCTGTCGAGATTAACTTATGAATTTCATGAGGATGGACTGCCAATTAATGAAAAATTCCCTGATGAACAACTATTCAGGATTGATGAGACCCCATGGTACGCTGATATTGCTAATTTCCTTGCTACCGGAACACTTCCTCCATTTTTCACTCCCATGGACAAAAAGAAGTTTCTGAGGGAGGTCCGCAATTTCTTTTGGGAAGATCCCTACGTATTCAAGTACTGTAAGGATCAGATCATAAGACGTTGCATCCCCGCTCAGGAAAGTAGACAGGTAATAACATTTTGTCATTCAAAAGCATGCGGTGGTCATTTTTCATCTCGAAAAACCGCTGCAAAAATCTTGCAGTGTGGATTTTACTGGCCCACACTTTTCCAAGATGTCCATGCTTTTTGCGTAACTTGCGATAGATGTCAAAGGTTGGGAAACATTTCAAAAAGAAACATGATGCCCTTAAACCCAATTTTGGTGATCGAAATTTTTGACTGTTGGGGTATCGATTTTATGGGACCATTTCCCCCCTCCTTTGGCTATCTATACATTTTAGTAGCTGTAGACTATGTATCCAAATGGGTTGAAGCAATTCCATGCCGAAATAATGATCATCAAACAGTGATCAAGTTTTTAAAAGAAAATATTTTATCTCGGTTTGGAATTCCAAAATCCATTATAAGTGATGGGGGTTCTCATTTTTGCAATCGTCCCTTCTGGAATTTAATGAAAAAATACTTGATTTTTCACAAAATTGCAACCCCTTATCATCCACAGACCAGTGGACAAGCTGAGTTAGCTAATCGGGAGATCAAATTAATTTTGGAAAAAACGGTGAACCCAGATCGCAAAGATTGGTCATTAAGACTAACTGATGCGCTCTAGGCATACCGAACTGCTTTTAAAACAATTTTGGGCATGTCTCCCTATCGATTAGTCTATGGAAAGCCATGTCACTTGCCTGTGGAATTGGAACATAGGGCATACTGGGCTATTAAAGCAATGAATTTTGACTTAGACAAGGCTGGACTGTCACGGAAGCTTCAGATTAATGAATTGGAGGAATTGAGAAATGAAGCATATGAAAATGCTAAGATTGCAAAAACCAGGATGAAAATTTTTCATGACAAGAACATAGTGCGAAAATCTTTTGAACCTGATCAAAAGGTTCTACTTTTCAATTCGAGACTTCGCCTATTTCCTGGTAAGTTGAAATCAAGATGGACTGGACCATACATTGTTAAAAAGGTATTTGAACATGGGGCAGTGGAAGTGGAGAACCCATCAAACGGTAACATTTTTACCGTCAATGGTCAGCGATTAAAACCCTTTGTGGAGAATTTTGTCCAAAATGTGGAGACCATTTTTTTTATGGATCCAGAAAGTATCTCCGGAAATCACTTCGGAGATTACGCTTGCCGACACAAAAAAGGGTCGGGTCAATCAGACACCCGACACGATGGACTGCCTTTATAAGGCTCCCATCATTTTTTTTTTTTCCTTTTTCTTTTCCCCACCGCCTTTACTCTTTTCTTTTCTTTTTCTTCTTCTTTTTCTTCTCTTTTCTTCTTCTTCTCCACTGCATCTGGTCTTCTGTACCACGATCCAACCCATAACAGTACCATGTCTGCATTTTTCGATGACCCTATCCTCCTTCTCATGATCTACATTTGTTTGTATTATTTACTTATGGCTGTTCTTCTTCGGGCCGCACTGATGATCAAGGGTTTTTGTCCCAATGAAAACCCAGACCACCCCAAAGATGCTTAATCTCTGTTTTTTTTGGTATAGGTCATCGGCGATTGAACAGATCTCCACAGTTAACTGCGTATTCAAGCTCTACAAACCGAAAAACTCGAAACATTGGGGACAATGTTCAGTCTAGGTTGGGGGGTGAGATCTACAGTTTACAGTAGTTGATCTGCAGTTTACAGTAGTTGATCTGCGCAGGTTGAACCCGTAAAAATTTTCTGTAAATTTTTTTGTTTTTGTTTTTATTGTTGTATCTGTTCAGATTATGTACCTTGTATTAATGATAATATATGTGGGTCAGTTTTGATCGTCTTTGTGACTGGAAGACGTAAAAGAACCAGATAGTGGGTTATAAAGTAGCAATCATGGATGTAAATTTTTTTTGGTTTAGTCTAGGAGTCCTACGTACTTTTCCATCTGATGTACATACCATGATCATGAGAAAAACAAGATTAGTAAGGAAGGCTGAAATCAAAGAAAAACAAGCGAAACCCCTCTGTGGTCGAAGCAGTTATTCTAAACGTCGTCGTGCTACACGACTTGGTGCCTGTAAACAGTGTGGCAGATACTTTCATGAGAAAAGATACAACAAATGTTCTGAACCAATTTCCGGTCGCGCAACCGATCGATTAAACTGGATAGTGAATGGGCTGAGTAAGGATTACCCTGATACGCCATGCTATTCCGGTACTGTGCTTAACCGATTTGTGAGAGAGGAAGTTGGGAGAGTTACTGGTTGTCCATTTTACACAGATACGGAGGGGGAATCGGATTGACCTCTGTGGAAAAGTGTACTGAGGTTGGGAATGAGAGCTGAAGGTCCGAGTCTGTAAATTTTATTTTATTTTATTTTATTTTTTTTATGTTCTGTACAAACTCTTTTGACTAAAATGAAAACATGGATTCCTTTTAGTATGCATAATGTAGTGTAAAAAAAAAAAAAAAAAATTTTTTTGATTCGACGTTCGAACGTTACAACACGTTTGAATGTTTTTGCTAAAATCCTTCTACAATAGTGTACAGTTGTTTTTATTTAATGTTATTTTTAATGCATGTCACTTTCTTTTGTTGTATAGTTTTGTTGTTCCTATTTTCAGATATCGGTGCCAGGTCAAAACTCAAGGGCAAGGTGTTCTCTTACCCTACTCATTTTTTTATTGTGCGTCATTAATTATCATATCTTTTTGTTACATTGAGGACAATGCATGAACCAAGTTAGGGGGTGAGGTTGCATTATTTGTGGGAATATTCTGCGTGGATATCCACTCTGCCGACACTGCGCACCATTAAAAAAAAAAAAAAAAAAAATTTCAAGCCTGCACCATTATTGCGCCTGCTGCCATGATTTGCGCCTGCCGACACTGCCGAAAGTAAAAAGGGGGGGGGCCTCCCATTCTTTTTCTTCTTCTTTTTCTTTTTAAATGCCAACTCCTGCCGACATTTTTTTAAAAAATAAAAAAATAAAAAAATAAAAAATAAAAAAAGTCTGAGGAATGCCTTTATTAGGCCTTCCACCTTTTTCTTTTTCTTCCACCATCACCGGTGTTGGTTCCCCCCTTTTCTCTTTCCCTTCTCTTCTTCTCTTTCTTTTTCTTCTCTTCTTCTTCGTCGTCGTTCTTTCTGTTCTCTGTAAAAACAACTTACCCCCTGTAAATCCATGACCATATACGCCGACGATCCAGTCTTTTGTTTAATAATTTGTCTTATATGTTTGTATTTGTACCTGGGTGCTCTTTGTGTTCTCACACTTAGGATGAGGAGTTTCCAGAGAAACCCAGATATTCCTTGAGTTGAGTAATTGTTGTATTTTGTTTGTAGGTTTCGGCAGATGAACAGATCTGTACCTTACAACCTCATTTCCAAGCGTCATACACTTTCACTACTGCAACCTTATCTCCACTAGCCCACTAGTGCTAGTGTTGTAAGTATTGCTTGTTTGTAATTTCATTTATATATATATTTGAAATTTGATATCTACAGCTTGTGATTCTCATGGCTATTTGTCTTTATAAAATTCCTTGTGAATTTGCTATGCCCTCCAATGACTATGCTGTAATTGCTGTTAGAGTAAGATCTGATAATTTGCCAAATAATTCTCCTCAATCCTATGTATTCTGGGTTTATTCCTTCTTCGTTAATTTGTTTGTTTCATCCTAAATCTTCTTCCTTCCGCTTGTATTTTGGTATATTTTCTCTAGTTTCGTATTTGTAATTTTAGTTTTAGATTTGAAAAAAAAAAAAATTTATTTTTTCTGGATCGCGTTTTTTTAAGTATTTGTACCTGTATTTCATGATCACATCGGATGCAGCTTCAACTGTCTTTGTGACTGGCAGACGTTAAAAAACCAGATAGAATGTCTTTAGTCTTAGCAAGCATGGATCCTAAACTTTTTTGGTTTAGTCTAGGAGTTCTACGCATTTTCCCATCTGATGTGCATGCTGTGATAATGAGAAAAGCAAGGGATGTGAGAAAAATTGAGATCCGAGAGAAACAACAACAACCATTGTGTGGCAGAAGCAATTTTGCTAAACATCGTCGTTCCAAACGACTGGGTGCTTGTTACCATTGTGGCAGGATATTTCATATGAAAAAACATAATCAGTGTTCTGAACCAATTTCGGGTCGTGCAACCGATCGATTAAACTGGATAGTGTATGGGCTGAGTAAGGATTATCCTGACACGCCATCTTATGCCAGTCCAGGACTTACAAGTTATGTGCGACAAGAAGTTGGAAGGTTCACTGATAATGACATAGATCCAAGCGATGACTCGGATTAGATTTTGACTATAAAAACAAAGCTGTGGAAAAATGTGTTTTGGAATGAAGGTTAAGGGTCTGAACTCTTTTGTAAAATAGTTTTGTACAAAGTCTTGTTGTTGAAATAAAAATGTGGGCCGAGTAAGGAACGTCCCGAACTACCAACTAACAGTGTAGGTAGGGATTTGATCCTGAGACGCCATAAATTTCCAAGTTCAATTTGTGCATTTTATCTTCTTTCAATTTTCATAGATAAATGAGTATGTGGGCTGAGTAAGGAATGTCCTAAAATGCCAACCTGTAGTGTGGGTAGGGATTTTATCCTGAGACGCCATAGTTTTTCAAGTTTAATTGGTGCATCTAGTCTTCTTTCAATTTTCATAGATAAATGAGTATGTTTATAATTTTGAATTTTATTTCTTCTTCTTTAAAAAAAAAAAAAAACTCACTTCCTTGAAAAATGGTATTTTCTCTATGCTTAAATGTCAAATGTATATTGCTATTTGTTATTCTTAAGGTACAGAATGACCAGACTCGAAAATAGAATTAGTATATAACCGACATTCCATGAAAAAACCTGACATTACCAGTGGAGATGATAAAGAATACCATGGTAAGTTTTGAGCCTTATCATACTTTTGAGAGATAATTAACATTTATTCAAGTAAGGTCTTTCACTCTCTATTTTTGAATAATCTCATTAAATTTGCTTTGATTGACGCAACTAAGGTAATCTGTTGACATATCCCCCAAGAAATCTGTTCATACGACACATACATGTTCACATACTTGAGAAAGGATCTTAGGTCATCTTTGATTTGATATTGAGCCTTAGCCATTTGTTCTACAAAATTATTTCCCTAGTCAGCCATGTTTGAGCCCTCAATGTATGATTTCTTCTTTGATAAACCCAAATGTTTACCAAGCCACAAGAAAACATACTGGACACACCATTGCTATCTAATTTTCTTGCACACTCTTATAAATCAATATGACACAGAAATGCAAAGAAATGGAAATGCAAAGAAATGGGGAAAACTGTGGAGACTACTTTACGATGACAAAAAAAAAAAAAAAACGTTAGAATTAGGTGTGCTACACTACATAAACAAAAGATAGCTTTTGAAAACCTCTGACGTCATTTCGTTAGCCACTGACCTTTGGCCATGCTACAACCTATGAAAAGCCCTAATTGATCTCAAGTTTGTTTTTACATGTGTGTGTTGTTAATCAAAATTGGGGTATGGTAAATAGTATTTCTTTAAATTGCATCAATATTCTTTCATGAGATTATGCCAAACATGATTAGTTTGTTTCCTTAAACTTCACTCCCTTCCTAATTGTGCATGTGATTTTTCGATTGGCCACCTTCTGATCACATGCCCCGTGAGAGACAAGTCACTATAATCGAAGTGAATTTTTGCTGAGAGCATTCTACGAGAGGTTTGTGAAATCGAAGCTATCCATGGAAGGTAGTAAAGTGGAGTGTTTGTTATATAACAATTCTTGTTGCTAGAATGATCATTCTTACTACATAGGGAATTTCAAATACCAATATAACAAGTGTTTATTTTTGCATATATTACGTACCAATGACAGAGAAGTGTTTTATATTGCTAAAAAAAAAAAAAAAAAAATTCGGCGTCTCAGCTATCATGGTGCTAATGCATATACACATTTTTTTCAAATGGAGTTTGTAGGTAGCTTCACTGAAAACCTTCACGAGACAAAACTCGTCCACTAGGAATCACCTAGGAGTTTAACGGCTTATTGCATATGCTAAATGCAATCGTGTTATCTACGAAAGTGATTTTGTTATGCTGTTATTTATTACTAGGGACTAGTAATGTTTAGGTTGGGGGGTGTGATTAACCCTAATTAATGCAAAATGTAATTAAATTAAAAGGTCAATTGTGTAATTAAATAAAGTTAAACTAGTCAAAATAAATCTAATTAGGGTTAATGTGTGAATTAAGGATAATGCATTGAATGTTGTTCTTTTCAGGTTTTTATGCGTCAAAACGACGGGAGCCAATTATCAAAGCATGGAGAGCAACTTATCAAAGCATAGGGTGTAAATTATTAAAGCTCAAAACAAAGGGAGATCAAAGTGTAAATCAAGATCATCTTGATATTTGTAAATAAATATCTTTTAGGATATTTGTATTTAAATATCTTTTAAGATATTTAAATATATTTTAGGATATTTGTATTTAAATATCTTTTAAGATATTTAAATATATTTTAGGATATTTGTAATTAAATATATTTTAGGATATTTGTATTTAAATATCTTTTAAGATATTTAAATATATTTTAGGATATTTGTAATTTGGATGCCTATAAATACCCCCCTTGGGGGCTTGTAATGGGCATCCTTCTCTTGTTTCATTTTTCTTGTAAAGAACATTTCTTCCTAGTGGAAAACACTCCAAAGGTCTTGAATCTTTTTCTTGAATCATCTTTCAAGTATTATTGTTTTATTTATTTTCTTGAGTTATTGTTTTCTTTTTATTAGATCTTGGTTGTGAATTAAACACCAAGAAGTTGTTGTTTTCTTTTTATTAGATCTTGGTTGTGAATTAAACACCAAGAAGTTATTGTTTTCTTTTATGTTTTTATTATATCTTGGTTGTGGATTAAACACCAAGAAGTTGTTGTTTTCTTTTATGTATTATCATCTCTTGGTTGTGGATTAAACACCAAGTATTTATTGCTTTCTTTTAATTTAAGTATTGTTTTCTTTTACTTCCATTGTTGGAGCTTCCTTCTTCCCCTTAGAGGAGTGAAACTCTTCCACTTTTCTAGAGCTTTACCAAAGCCGTGAAGGGTGGAACGTGATTCACTCATTCTTTGTCGAAGATCGGCTCCTTGTTTAGCTATTTTACTTTAAAGCATTTCACTTCTAGTGCTTGAGCATTTTACTTTGTAACACCTTTTGGGGATGAGTACCATTCATCATTCTAGCTTTACCATAGCTATGAAGGGTGAGTAGTCCTCATTCACTCTTTGGGAAGGGATGATAGATATGTAAAAGATTAATCCGGACATTATGTTTGTGTATCACCTTTATGCTTAAATGTTCTATACTCCACTTGATTTTTGGGTGATTGAATGCACCTAGCAAAGTAAAGGTACTTTGTATAATCAACGGATCTTTCTATGATAAATGGATGACTCCTACATGGAAAGATCCATTGATTCAAGGCAAGTACCCTAACTAACTCTTCATGACAAACTTTCAATGTCCACCATTATTGCACTTCATTCCTATCTTCCGATTAATTTGCCGTTGACACGGGAGTTAATTGAGTTATAAAGCACAAACATAATGCACCGGACAATCAACTACATATTCTGATTCCCGAACCAAAGAGTGTTTGTTACATTTAATCATCTTATATTTTGTCTAGCAAAATATCCATTGGAAAGAATCTTACATTCTATCCAAAACTTCCCACAACTTCAAAATCATAATATTTCCAATTACAAGTCTTTCTCACTATTTACTTCAAAGAACACCAACCATAGTTCCCTGAGGATTCGACTCTGGACTCAAACCAGATTATTACTACAACTTGACCGCCTGCACTTGGGTGTACACATTTCGGATCAAGTAAGTTACCTGGTAAGATTGACATTCAAGTATACTAATTGGAGTAGGATTGACATTGAGGAGCTCTCATTCACTTTGACAATTATCTAATTAGATTGGCATTCAAGTATCCTAATTGGAGTAGGAGTGACACTAATGAACTCTCATTCACTTTGGCAGTTACCTAGTTGGATTGGCATTCAATTATCCTAGTTAGAGTAGGATTGACCTTGAGAAGTTCCCATGAGGATAAACCATACCAAAAAGGAAAAAATAAGCCTAAAAAAAAAGTCCTTGTCAAGGAAAAGAGTTTAGCCGCAGTTGGACCAGTTAATGCCCTCTCCCCCAAATCATTGGGCTCGAGGCATGGGGGGCAAATGATGGGCCCAGCCCCAAGGCCTAACTCAGATAGTGGGCCCGCACTAGTGGGTCTGGCCCAGAAGAGACCCAGATCTATTCAGACTCACCAAAGCCTCGAGAGCCATAATATCCTAAAGTCAAGGAGTCAACAACGCCATCAGAGAGCCTCATCCACACCATCCTAGAGTGAGGAGGTCTGTCACGCCATCCTGGGACCAGGTCTTGAGGAGATCTCCACGCCCTCTTTGCAACTGCCTCATCTGTTGCGAGGATGGCACCCACTCCACCAAATCAGCCTTTCTGTTACTAATAAGACGCCTCAATCTGTTAAGAAGCACCAATAAATTATAAGCCCCGCCTACACATGGGGGGCATCTCTCACATCTTGTATCTCACATATCATTCACACTTGAGCACCCAACACTCCTTAAAGCAATAAAACACTCAGGCCATGCTAACCCTTCATAGTGGAGTAGGTCACCTTGACCGAACCACTTAAATTAACTTTTGCTTGTGTTGTTTCTCTTTATTCATTTATTGCATTTATTACTTGACAGGTGGTACATAAAATTAATTTGTGGATCATCAATTACCAAACACAACCTAAGTTAGATTGAACTAAGAAATAAAAAAGAACACTTCACATGTTTGTAATGCCTTAAAAGTATTCTGTTAGGATTTAATGACTTAAGAGGCTATCTGATTAGATTTTTGACCAATATTTACTAAGGTGCTATTTGGTAACATGCTGTTTTCGTTTTTTTTTTTTTCATTTTATGGCAAAAAAAAAAGCATTTACTGAATGTTTTCATTTTTTTTTACTGCTCCATTTGGAAAACAAGGCCAAAATATGGAAACATCTAAAAAGATGTTTTTGAAAGCATCAAAAAACCCAAACAGGCGGACAATCCAATTCCCCATTTAATGAGGTTTGGACTTTGAACCTTTTCTACAGCAAAATATCCTTTTTTTTCCTTACCATATAAAATGCCAAGAAACATGCATTTGTATCATTTCTTCATTTTAGACCTCTCCAAATCCGGCGACCTCACCAACTCCGGCGACCAAGCTCCTCTAGCTCCAGTGACATCTCCATCTCTGGCGAAGCGGTAAGCTCCCTTTTCTCCGCAAAAGTTTTCATTTATTTTCAGATCTATGATGATGTTGTTCAAATCTGGGCCTTATTTTTTTAGATCCATAATTTATTTTTACAGATCTATACTCTATTATTTCAGATGTAGGGTTTATTTTGTAGATCTAACTTAGTCCATCAGATCTGGGGTTTATGAAACATTGTTTATAGTTCATCAGTAGCTCCAACTTAGTCCATCAGATCTAAGTGTTAAAGTAGTTCCTTGATCCTCGTATTTATGGTGGATTGATTGGCATGTGTCAAGTTGTGTGCTTTACTGACATTCTTAAATAATAAATCCAACTAAAAGGTAACAAATTGAAATTATTATATGCCATTCTTTTTTAAAAGTATACTGATGATGAGCGCATAATATTGCATATTTAATTGTCATATTTAATGGCCTTACTGACATTCTCCAAACTACTCCACCAACTACGGGGGCCCACTTTTTGTCACCTAATCCATGCTCTGATATTTCTAACACTTCATGATGATCTCCTATTCCCTATTTTCAGATTTTAAGCATGAGGGAGTGGGTGACCAATGTTGAGAGAGAGAGTGGTTGGAAAAGCATGGGAGGACCATGCTTTGACTGATTTTGCTTGTTTTTGTGGACAACCTCTCTCCAATCACTCCAAGTCAGCCACTTATGCCAAGAGAGATGGGGATGGATGAAAATAAAGACCTCATTCACACATTTTCAAATTACCAAGCTTTTAGAAAGAGAGGGAGACTACCTCAACTTTGGAGTAGTGTAGAGAGAGAAAGCTAAGGTTTTTGCTTTTCCTTCACCATTTTCACTCTTGTAAGCTTTAATCTTCATGTAATCTTTCTTTCTAACAAATTAATCTTGTTTATTTCAAGTTGTATTGGGTTTAGCTAGGGTTTACTAGTTCTATTGCTTGTATTTGGGTATTTTCTCTTTAAGCTTTACATTTTGTGTATGAATGCTATTTCTTTTGTAGTTTAAATTTCTTTTTACATTAATTCAAGTTTATGTTTGATTTCATTACCATGTTTTTCTCTTTCATGTTTGTTCTTGCCTTTACCACACATAGCTAAACCTTTAGTTGGCTAATCCAACATAGATTTTCTTTTGGGTATGTGAAATTGATTCTCTTTCATTCTTCCTCGTAGTGTAAAGTGTTTGGTATGACTAGTTTGAGCATGGATGTAGTTGTGGGCTTTTGATACACCGTAGACTTGTCACGGGGTATGCTTTTGCCCAACAAAACTACATTAGTCCTTCACTTCCTACGAATCAATCAAACACCGAGACACCACTGGTTGAATGAAATAAGTCGATTTGGCATACCCATTGGAATGAACTCTATGGATTAGCCAACCCTCTTTTTACTTGCATATTTCTCAAAACACAAATCACAATATTTTTTATTTTTCCCTCTCACAAATCACTTTCGAAAACACTTGACATTTCCTTCTTTAAGGAGACGACATTGGAATACTCATTCCAAGTAAAACATGACATTGCGAGTCTCTCTACGCTTGGTGAGCACTTTTGCACACACACGTTTTTGTTCATCCACACACAATTTTTCCACTTCTTGCATTGAGCTCAAGGGATAATGACACTCACCATACGCTATAAGTCATATACACAAACAACCGGGTTCGTGTTGGGAGGTTAGGGAAAACCATCAAACAACTAACATTCTTTTTCAAAAGGTAACAAATTGAAAGTATACTGAGATTCTTTTTTTTTTTTATGTAGTATATTTTTTTTTTCAAAAAAAATCAAAATTTATTGATTTAAACCAAATAATTCCACGAATCAAATGGAAAAAAAAACCAATTAATGGCTTTAATCCTTCAAAATACAAACACATTTATAAAATTCCTCCTCAAAGCTCGCAAAACCTCCTGCTGTAGCAACTCGATCAGCCCAAACAACAGCTGCATTGAGAATATGAGTTTGTTGCAGGACCAAAAGTTCTAACAAAGAATCAAGAAAAATTGTCTTCTTCCTCAAAGTCTTGAATCCTTGTTGGTCTTGCAGCAAAAGCATTTTCGCCTGGAGTGGAAAATGTTGCAGCTGGGAAAAATCCACGGAACAACCATTATGTACAGCTTGATTAGCAAAAAAATCTGCCAACCTATTAGCCTCCCTATATACATGACTTATACTATAATTCAGTGTACCCAAAAGCTCCAAAATCTGCTAGATCAGATCCCAAAATTTTCATGCCTTGTTATGTCCTTAGGCTTAACATTGTAAGCCTGCAATCTCAATATCGAACAAATTCTTAAGAAGACAGCATAAGCAGAATTAGTATGTCTGTTTATTTTCTTTTTCTGCAATATGCAATTCACATCTACGTGTTATATGTTGCTTTATAACTGTTAAGGATGAATTTCAACTTGATTTAACATGTTATATGCATATGATTTTTGAATTCAAGTATGAATTATGAATTGATTTAACATGTTATATGCTTATGTTTATATATAAGTAATTGTGATTTGAGAGGGTCGTTTAAGTGTGAGAGTGTTTGATGAATGTTTGGAGTTGTTGGTTATATAGATGGAAAATAAGGATGACGATGTTGTTGAGGTTGGGGCTAAGAAAGGTGATGGTTCATGGACGTCTAAAAATGAGGCAATTTTTATTGAATTGATGGGTTTAGAAGTACCATGTCGGCCTAAAGACACATCTACGTTTGAAAGGGATGCCTGGAACAGAATCTTAGTGCAACTAAGCGCCAAGACGGGATATAATTACAACTTTGAGCAGCTGCGAAATAAATACAATACTTTGAGAACAACGTACAATGCATTTAAGAAGTTATTGAATGAAACAACTGGAGTAGGATGTGACCCATAAAGACAGACAATTACTCTACTTGATGACGTCTGGAAGAATTTGTTCAAGGTAGCCAATTATTCTTAAAACTCTTAAGCATTATTATGTCTATATTTGTCAAGGGTTTAGTATTCATTAGTTTTCATGTCTGCTAGGTGAATAAGCATGCTAGACAATTCAAGAAAAAGGGTTGCCCGCATTATGACAAGCTTAGTAGAATTTATGGTAAGACAAGTGAAACCGGTGAGCATACTCACCCTTCAACCCTACCTCCATCTGACAGCAAGGAAGAGAAAGACCCAACTTTTGATTCTACAAATGAGGTTGATAAAGACAATGACAATGAAAATGCTAAAGGGCCACCCAACTGTTCCCGTAGTAGGTCTACCACTCCAACATGCAGTCGCCGTAGGAAGAAAAATAATGCTATGGTTGGTCTTACAGCTGCCCTTAATGTTTTGGTTGAAAATTCAAAGAAAAAAAATGAGTATTTAGACTACAAGATGACGCAGTCAATGAGAGCAACATATTCATATGGGGATAGTGAGGTTAATACTAATAAGGATGATTTTGGTAGATGAATGTATGAGTGCTTTGAATGCTCTGGAGGACATTGATGGTGACAACTATTCAAAAGCCATAACAAAATTTAGCGAGGGTATAACTTGGAGGAAGTTGCTCCTGGCTATGCCAGACCATATGAAGCGGGATTGGGTTATGCACATTTGATGTTTATGATTGTTCTTTACGTATTTGGATATGTATTTCTATTTAACTTTAGAACGTTGGGATGTTTGTTGCTTTATGACTTTCGTGGATGTCCGTCTATCTTTTTGTTTTATGTTTAGAAGTTAGGATGTTTTTGTAACTTTAACGGCATGGATGTTTTTATAAGTTTAATGCCATGGACGTTTTTGCATACTAATGCTTATTATGTGCTATAGGTGTTTGGACACTAATGGATTCAGATGAGGAATTGAGATTGATATTTGATAGCGATATTTTTAAAAACGTGAAAACGAAAACGTTATCAAACGCACTTTAAAAAAAACATAAAATAGTTTTTGATTTTTTTGGAAGACTAAAAACCGAAAATTGAAAACTTCGCCAAGCGCCAACTTCGCGTTCATAAATCGTTCAATGGCAAATCTCACTTAATTCACTGCCCACTCCACTACACCATCAGCACCCCATGCTCCCGAACCCCCGCCCACGGCGGCGAACCCGTCACGGCGCCCAATTATGTGCCATATCCGCCGCCCTACTCCTCCTCATCTCCGTCTCTCTCCTTCACAGCCGTCTAGGTTTCGACCGCCATTCTCAACACCCTCTTCCCATCAACGAAGTCGTTTCCAACTCTGATCCCCTCCTCGAAGACACCGATCCGGAGGACCGTAACTCCAACACCAACTCCGACGATCGAATCGACGAGCTCGACGAGCTCGACGACGTCGTTTTGAACTCCTCCAATTCCAATTCCAATTTGGAAGTGGACGAGGAATTTCCCACAGGGGCAGATGCGGAAGAAGAAGAAGAAATCAATCAATCTAGGGTTTCAGGTTTTTTCTATGATCACATAAATGGCGTCGTTCGTAGAGCTATAAATAAGCGAAATATAGATGAATGGGAGGATTATGTTAACTTTGATTCAAATTCATTGAGGCTAGGCTTAGGGTTAGAAAGTGGAAATGAAAATGAAAATGAAAAATCTGAGGGCGCATTTGGATCAGACGATACTCCGGTGGATGAGAGTATAAGAAGTAAAGTAGGGGAAGTGAAGAGTATTGAGGATGTGCTATTGTTGAAAGTGGGGTCGAAAGTTTCACCGTTGAGGGAAGGGTGGGGGGAGTGGTTTGATAAGAAGAGTGATTTTCTGAGGAGGGATAGGATGTTTAAGTCAAATTTGGAGCATTTGAATCCGCTGAATAATCCAATGTTGCAAGACCCGGATGGGAGTGGAGTGACTAGGTTCACGAGGGGCGATAGGCTTGTGCAGAAGGGGTTGTTGAACGAGTTCAAGAAAGTGCCATTTCTTGGGAAGAAGACATTGGGGATTGCGGAGGAGGCCCATGAATCAAAAACGGAACGGCTGTTTAAATCTAAGTCTGAATTGGTGGAAGATGGAGTAGGCAAGGTGATCAAGGAGGAAAAAAATAGGAATAATGTGAATGTGAAGGGTAAGGAGATTGAGAGTGCAGATGAAAGGAGGAGTGGAATGAAGATGGCGGAGGGGAGAACTTTGGATGATAATGATAATAGTGGTTTGTCTACTATAAGAATTATCGATTCTGATAAGGTTTTGAATGTAACTAGAGTTGCAAATTTATCTTTCAGGAGTGATAGGGGTGATGGAATTCAAAAGCAAAATGTGGGGGCCCATGTTAGGA
Source organism: Ilex aquifolium (assembly GCA_951799425.1). Classification (NCBI taxonomy): domain Eukaryota; kingdom Viridiplantae; phylum Streptophyta; class Magnoliopsida; order Aquifoliales; family Aquifoliaceae; genus Ilex; species Ilex aquifolium. The sequence goes on from OX637392.1 coordinate 32,046,654, forward strand.
TAAAGTCTGAGTTTTCTGGTCAAGTGTATGCTGATGGGAAGAGATGGGGTTATTATCCTGGTTTGCATCCTCGTCTGTCTTTTTCAAACTTTATGGATGCATTCTTTAGGAAGGGCAAGTGTTCAATGAGGGTTTTTATGGTGTGGAATTCACCACCATGGACCTTTAGTGTTCGGTATCAAAGGGGTCTTGAGAGCCTTCTCTTCCACCATCGAGATGCTTGTGTAGTTGTATTTTCTGAAGCAATAGAACTTAATTTCTTCAATGGTTTCGTCAAGGACGGGTGATTCCCTAATTATAATTTTTTAGCTACCATGTATGATTAACAGTGTTTGTAATCATTACATCTGTCTTCAGATTTAAGAAGTTGCTTGTGTCAGACTGTTTAGCATGGTCACTCTCATTCTGTTACAATTTTGGGCATTTCTTAGTGCATGTCATTTCATGATGATATGAGATAAAAATTGGAGATGACTCATTGTTTATTGCCTGTTTACCAGTTTCAAGGTGGCTGTTGCAATGCCGAATCTTGAAGAGCTGCTGAAAGATACACCAACCCATATTTTTGCTTCTGTGTGGTTTGAATGGAAGAAAACAAAATTTTATCCTACTCACTACAGTGAACTAGTTCGACTTGCTGCTCTCTACAAGTAAGAATTCTACTCCTTGTTACATATCTTTATGCCTACAGCATATAATAATAGTGCTTTCATCTCAGACTGTTAAACATTTCACAGTCTGGGTTACTTAAACTCCATTGTTAATAGATATTGAAAGATTGAAGGAAAATGCATTATACCCAGGAAAGAAGCACATCAATATTCAATTAGCACGCGTCTAAAATGGAATGATGAAAGATGCACAGAGAAAAAGATACTGCACAAGTCATGGAATATGGGAGTTAAATTAAACTTTTGGCAGATAAGTACAAATATAAAATATATATTAATTGACTACGTGTATATAAATTTATAATTATATAGTATTTTAGATAATAGAAAATTGAGCACAAATGTAAGATAAATAGTAACTGACTTATTGTTTATAAATGTTCTATGATATATAATGTTGTATAGTAGTGAAAACGATCTAAATAAGAGTTTCAAAATGAATTGCGACCCAAAAAACCGTACCAACTAAGTCCACCCCTATCGTACTGTGTACCTAAGAAAGTGTTATACCCGTACTACGTATTAAAGCGACCCACTATCGAAGTAACATTGGGTTAGACCAATAAAACCAATTACATGCCTAATATTGTCAAAAAATAAAAAGTGCAGAAAATTTGTCATCCTCACTAATGTCAAGTTTACCAGATAATCTAGTAGCATTCTCAACCCCCTCACTTATGTCCTTCTAAACGATGACTTAGTAGATTATTGAAGTTGTAAAGATGGTATTAGAATTTGTAAGGAAGAGAAGAATAAGAGAGGTAAGAAAAAGAGAGAGAAAGAATAATCTATATGTAGGCTATGTTTTCCTACACCCTCTTATTTATATTGAACAATATCTTGGGTAATTACAATATTACCCTACATAAATCTAACTAAATAAAAATAAGAACTCTAACATTTCCCTTCAAGTTGGAGCAGAAGGATAAAAAATGTATAGGTTGGAACAAAGATTATTGAAGGTAGCACGAGACAATAGTTTGGTAAAAATATCATTCAGTTGATCATTAGACTTGATATATGGACTTGATATATGGAGTGATAATCTTCTTTCCCATTAGGAGATCCCGAATGAAATGACAATCCACTTCGATATGTTTGTTGCGCTCATGAAATACTGAATTACTGGTAAAGAAAATAGATGTTTGATTATCAAAATGCATCTGCATAGGAGAAGACATACTAATCCCCATATCACGAAGTAAAAAACTCACCCACAACATTTCACACGGTTGTCTGAGCTATAGCTCGATACTTTGCTTTTGTATTAAAACGTGCAATTACATTTTGTTTCTTGCTACGCCAAGTAACAAGATTACTACCAACAAATATGCAATACCCATAAGTCTAGGGAGCACAGATACTTTTTGGAAGGGTGCCGTGGTAGTGTTGGACATGTGTCTGATGTGGACATGCGTCAGATACGGTTAGAAGTGTCCAGAATAGTGAGCTTAGTTGAACACGGCTAAGATACGACCAGGACATGCATAGGATACGACCATGATACGGCAAAGATACAATCAATAATTTTTTTTTTCTAAAAAATGACTGGTAACTATTAAAAGGAGTGTGATTTTTATTTTTTTACTATATTTTTTATTATATTTTTTATTATGTAACTTATATATTATGAATGTTAATGGATGTAATGATGTTTGATGAAAATGGTGGATATTTATTTTAATCTATTTTAATATTAATCAAAAGTTAATATTTGTCAGGTCTTATTATTAATATTAATATTATATAATATATGCTTTATTTTTAATATATTATAATTATGTTATTATCTGAAAAATATATTATGTTATTTTAATAGCTGCATCATTGCCGTAATCATGTCTTATAATTTTGAACTTTGTCGTATCCCCATGTCCGTGTCCGTGCTTCCTATCTATAAGTAGATTGTCTTTCAATATAACTACTTGCCTAGTCAGCATCAGAAAAGTCAGTAATAGTCATACATGATGAAGACCGGTATAATAATTCTTTTTTAGGTGTTCTTTTAAGATACTGAAGAATACAATAGGCAGCCTCCCAATGAGGCTTATGATGAGCATGCTAAGAAGCACGGACACAGATACGATAGGGCACGGACACACGGACATGTCATTTTCCTAAAAAGTAGGACACATATACGTTGAATAAAATATAATTTTATATATTTTTGTATGACCAGAAGTTTACACATTTGGCTCAACTTACATTTTAGATACCATAAGTTAAAAGTTTGAACCAAATATATAGAGCTAAAATATGGGAAATACAAGCCCAACAACCCAAATTTGACCTCAATTCAATATAATGTGAATTGGGCCCATTAATTTAAGATTCCAAAAAAGAGTCTGAAGCCTCTTAGGGAGGCCCGCCCAGTTCAGATAAGTTGGACAAGTGTAATGTGATCTGAGATCTCACATGTCAAAAGGCATATCTCATGCCAAAAGCTCTCTCTTTCTCTCTCTCCTTCCTGTTCCTCTATGACTTCTTGCCTTTCTTTTCTCATCTCTCCTCCTTCCAAAATCTTCAATTTACAATGGAACAACTGTTGTTTCACTTCGTGTTTTCCTCCCAGAAAAGGAATCTCCTGGGCAGCTTTTTAACAGAGGGGTAATAGCCTCTATTTATCATCTTCGTCTTCCTTACGATGTAGTTTTTTCCTACTGTTGGTTTATTCTCCTGACAACGAACCAATGGGTCATGGCCGTTGTTTAGCATCTTCGTCTCCTTCATGCGATTCAGTTCTTTATTTTGTTTCATCTACCAATGACAAATAACTGTGAGTATTTTCAATGGATTTCAAACTACAAACTTTTTTCAAAACGTGTCCCGACGTGTACGAAATTAAAAAATAAAAAATAAAAAAATTGGACACTTTTCTGCTTGTTCGATACGTGTCCGTGTCCCAGATGTGTCGGACACGGATATGTTAGCCATTTTAACTTGTCGGCGCTTCATAGTGAGCACGTATAAATTGACTAATCACACCAACTCCAAATGTAATATAAGGACGCGTAACTATGAGATAGATCATTTTACCAACTAACCTTCGATAGTACCCTATGTCATTAAAAACTTCTCTAGTCTCGGCATCTAACTTGATTGTAGAATCCACGGGTGTGTCAATAGGACGACCACCCAAAGTACCAGTTTTAGATAATAAATTTAATACGTATTTTCATTGGCATAAATTAATACATTCCTTTGACCAAGCAACCTCAATCTCAAGAAAGTATCGAAGAAAACTCAGATCTTTAGTGTGAAACTACTTCCCCAAATGGAGCTTAAAATTGACAATACCATCAGAATCATCACCACTAATGATAATGAATGATATGAAGTAGAGCGTTGAAAACCATACTGAAGGACCACATCACTGTTCGTGGCGATTGTTTCAAACCATATAATGCTTTCTTCAGATGACATACTAATTGTTCCTTATCAGAAGCGATATAACCTGGAGGCTGAATCATGTGTATCTCCTCCAACAAATCTCTATGTAAAAAAACATTCTTTATGCCCAGCAGGTATAAGGGCCAATAACAACAGGCTGCAACCGAAATACGAAATAAGAATTCTAATAGAGTTAAGTCGAGCAACAAAAAAAAAAAAGATCTTATAGTAATCGATACCATATGTCTGAGTGTATCCTTTGGTAATCAACTGAGCCTTTAAATGTTCGATAGAGCTATTAGAAAGATATTTCACAAATAAGCTGCTTCCTAAGAGAGAGTGAAGTGAGATCCAAAGTCTGATTCTCATGAAGAGCTTTCATTTCCTCATCCATAGCTAGTTTCCATCTAGGAGATGCCAAAGCCGGTGTCAAAGAACTAGGAATAACAACAGATTACAAGTTAGATGCAAAACAACGAATTGATGAGGAAAATCAATGGTAAGGAAATAAAATTAGAATGGGATGCTTGGGCACTGTTACGAATACCTTTCCTCATGCTGGTCCGAAGAAGAGGGAATAACAGAAGGCTCAGAAGGAAGGACCTTAATTGAATCAGGTGATGACTGTGGAACAGGAGTATATGGTACAACCTGTATGTTCTTGGTGTGTTGATAAACCTACAATGGGGGGTTAGTAGGTGAAGAAGAAGTTGTACAAGTTGGTATAATAGGTAATAACAGCTCCTCTTGACTAGAAGAAACCAAATCTGGGAAAAAAATATGTTTTGAGGTAGGAAAGAATGGAGAGGACTCAAAGAAGGTAATATCGTTATTAACTCTTGGGTCATAGCATCGATAACCTTTCTGAGTACAAGAATATTCCAAAAAGACACTTAATCCAGCAGAGAGAAAGTTTATCCCTACCTGAACCAAGTAGCTGAACAAATGCAACATAACCAAAAGCACAAGGAGTCTGACCAATGGGATGTAGTAGGATAAAGTAATGAGAAGGGAGATTTGTTACCTAAAACAGAGAAAGGCATTTGATTAATAAGATAAACAGAAATAAGAACAACATTTGCCCAATAGTGCTTACGAATATGCATATTAAACATTAAAGCATGAGCTACATTTAAGATATAATGATGTTTTTATTTAGTAGTACCATTTTGTTGGTATGTGTGAGCGCAAGAAATTTGATGAATGATACTATGGTCAGCACAAAAGGAATGCATAAATAATTGAACATACTCAAGATTGTCAGAACGAATCTAAGAACTAAAGAGTAAATAGAGGACAGATGGAAACAACAAACAAGGTGGTGGAGAAGAGATCTTATAGCTCACCTTTGTTGCAGAGACGAAGAGGAGAGAGAGAAAACTTGAACTCTAGAGTGGTTTGTTGGTCTAAGAGCTTGCTTTTCCCTCTCGCTATACAGTCAGTTTCTATCTGATCGCCTAATAAGCAAAATGGAAGAGAAATGAGTGGCTGGGGGCAAAAGCGTGATGTAGGACAGTAGTATAAAATCAAAATCTGTATTGTTTAGGGGCTGTGAATAGTACCCATGAATAGTAATAGAGCTGTGAACGGTGACTTGAATAGTAATATTGGCTAGGAATCACTTATTTAGTTTGAGTCAATTTGCTAGTATTAATATTTTATATGCTCTTTTAATAGTTTTTAGACTCACGAGTTTTTTTTTGTAATTTCTAGAATTTTGGAATGGGTCATAGTCCAACCCGTGGGTCGTATTTTGGGTAAAATTCTAGTGTTGAATATTCTAGAATTCAGAATTCTAGTTCTAGTTTATTTTAGTCTTTCTAATTTTTAGTAATATATAATTTTTTATAGTCCTAGAGACTTTAGAATTCTAATCTTTTAGGATTAGGAGTACTCGAATTTGCGTTTCCTTGAGCATCTTATGGATTGCATCAAAGGGTTTAAACATCTTCAATTGGGAAATGGGCCACACAAAGAAGCCCTTGGATAAGCCCAATTTATCATTTTTTCCTTGGTGCTGATAGAAGTTGTTCTGGCCCAATAAACTAATGGAAAAACCGCTCAATAAGCTCGAGTCCAAATAGACCAGACTTCTTTTCTTTTGAATCCAACAAAAGCTAAAGTTTTTACCCCCCAAACAGGCCCATAATGACTGAAAAACATGGTTCAAAGTCGCGACATCAGGTCCAAAAACACTAGATAGAATATAGACATTACAAAAAATTAGATAGAAGCTCCAAAAAACATATAAAAAAATCATGAAAATTTTTAAAAAATATAAACATCATCATCCATATATTATATGTCCACAATACATCTAAAATTACATTAAACATAATTAAATTGAAAATATAAGGGCGTTATCAAACATAATTATCATTATTAGTGTTCAATTTAAGTATTTAAGAACATGTTGATATTTTGACATTTAGTTAATATTTTGAGCTTAAAAAAATTGATATATTTATTATTTAATGGTCCATGAAAGAGTAAATTTTACATCAAGCAAACTTGGGTAAAAGTGTACCCAAAAACTATTACCTAAAAATAAAAAAAATTAATCATTTTAAAAGAAAATAAAGAAGTTAAAAGAATAAAAAAATCTGCCTATTTTTATCCGTTTGGACATTCCTGAAAAAGTGTACCCAAAAACATTACCCACATAATCACTATAGTATGGACTGAACAATGGTGTCTTTTTCCAGTAGCAATTGATTTACTGGTTGATTACTAACACCATGTATGTGTGTTTGTTTTTTGAGCTATCCAGATACGGTGGAATCTATCTTGATTTTGACGTAGTAGTGTTGAAACCATTATCTTCACTGAATAATACTATTGGCTTGGAGGATGTACTAGCCGGAAGCCCAATGAATGGCGCTGTGATGGCATTTAGAAAGCACAGGTACGTCAAGAACTCCGTCTGACTTGATTTTATTTGGTATTTTTGTTGTTCTTTTTCATTGTGGTCTTCTTCTTTAATAATGTTGAGAGTAATAGTGAAGCATAATAGTTTGTAGTCGTTTTTTGCTTTTAGCTTTTGCTTTTGCATATGCATATGCAAAATCTTGCGCGCTATGATTGCATTACTCAAAGTTCTCATAAGGATCGCCAATGGGCCAATCTAGGCTATAGACTTGTGACTGAGTTGGCCCAACCTGGGTCTAGAAGGGTGGCCCAGGTGGTCCTTTAGCGGGATATTTAGCAGGCCGGCCTGATGGTCTTAAATGGGATTATTTTATTATTGAAACTAAATATCTACTTCTGTAGAATTCTACAACCATAAAGTGTGTTACTAAAGTGGCAATTGGGATGAGGAAATAACTTTCATATATTGACGTAAATAATTACATCAATATTATAACTAACTGTCTTCTCTGGTGAACTACCAGCCATTCAATTAGGACTAGTGTTATTGGGCTTTCATATTATGGTGTAACGGTTACAACTTCCATTGAATGCCTAACCCATTAACAACCATTTTGGATCTTAAAGTTCTTTCTTATACATATGAGGGGGTTTTGATATGTAAACATAATGAATGTAAAAGATGCAAAAAGGAGATTTAAGCAGTTAAGAAAGTATTTTGCAGAGAGAAGTAGGGACTAAATAGAGTGACAATTTTTTTGGTGAAAAAAATAAACAATTGACAACTTTTTTATCAACTAGCAATAACCTGGGCTGAAGACATTCTTCAATATCAAAAATTGAGTATTGATCGTGTAACATTTATATTTTAAATAGTAATTTTTTTGGGTTTAATTATGCCATTTAAAATTAAAGTGAATAGAGAGAAAATAAAGAGAGGTATGAGAGAGAGAAGAAAGGGGTAGGTGTTCATTAATGAGGTTGTGTAACATCGTGGGCTGTTTGAAGAAGATGATGTCTTTGAGCAGCGGAATTTTTTTTTTTGGGATGATTTTTGTACCATTCGATTAAAATAGAAGATGAAAATTGGATCAATCTTGACCGTTATTGTGTTTTCATAAGTTGAGAATTCAATTTCCTAGCTATAATATTAGATAGATTTCTTGTAAATGGAAAGCCTAATTCACCTTCCTCCCTTCCCAATCAAATATAATGGTCTGCTAATCTTTCCCCCATAGTTGAAAAACCTAATATCCTTGCTTTAAATAGCTGTGGAATATGGATAACTGATGCAAGAGAGAATCGTAACCAAACAATTCAAAGATATCCAATGTTCAATTGTTGTTGGAGTAGAGTATTTATTGTCAAGGATTGTGATTGAAAATTTGTCCTTAAGGTTGGTTGAGGTATTCAGGATACCATTTGTTATGGTTTAATGTTGTCTGTAGAAGGATAGTGTAAAGAAATGCCATGTGTTGTGGGTAATGTTGACATGGCAAGCCAACTCCACGCATCGTGACAAGTAGGCAATTGTTCCAGTAACTTACTACTGTTAACGTATTCGATGTCTCTAAACAATGCCTTTAACATTTCGTCTAACCAAACCAAGGGTTGCTTGGGAAGATCCCTTGCAGACTGTACCAAACTGTCTTCATGTCCACGAGACAATCCCCATGGGATTCCTTGAATGAAAGCACATATGCTAGAGGTTGGACCGGCAAATGTGTGCCATGCTACATTTGACGGCCTCAAGTAGTGCATCATCCTGCATAGTGAGTTGTTCACCGAAACATTTCCGTTTTCAAGTTCACCAAAACTATGCACCGAAACTAAATTTTGATCATTGTGGGCTGGTAGTTATGGTGATAGACGATCTACTTCTAGTTATTGTACATTTGTCGATGGTAATCCTTTTGCTTGGCACAATAAGAAGCAGAACGTAGTTGCATGTTCTAGTGCAGAGGGTGAGTATTATGCTATGACATATACTGCATGTGAGATGTTATGAGACTTATTGAAGTGGAATGGGACTTGATGTGTCTTCCCTTATGAAGATACACTGTGATAATCAAGCATCCATTTTCATCGCAAGTAATCCGGTATTTCATGGGCGTACCAAACATATTGAAGTGGAATGTCATTTTATTCGAGATCTATTGATACAGAAAAAGATCATCAGTCCAAGGATCAATTCGGTACATTGTTTCGGTCACCTAGGAAACGGAAACATTTCGACGTGTTTTGGAAACGTTTCGACTCATTTCAAAAACAGAATGAAAAAAAATAAAAAATTTAAAATTATTTTTTCAAAACATTGGTCGTAATATCTTGAAACATTCCAAAATAATGAGAACATATTCTTTCTCCAACTAAATTACTGTAGTACTACAATATGTTTTGGATTGAAATCATGCTTTGATACCATGAAAATTTTGGTCAAAGAAAGTAGATCGAAAAGAGAAAGAGAAAATATTATTATTGCTAAACAAGTCTGTAATACAACTTAACCTAAAATAGACAATGTAGACGTTTATATAGTAGGGCAACAAAAAATAAAATAAATGCCCAAACTACCCTTAATATTAATACTGTAACACCATGCACACAAACAGTAGAAAAAGATGCCCCGAATGCCTTGTTTTCAGGAATTCACTAAGCTATAAATTATGTAGTTCATAATTTGGGAACTTTTCTATTGCCATCATCAATTGTGAACTGGACAAAAAGAAGCATGTTATATGTGTGTACATGCTTGTTTCGTGCATATATTGTTAGTCTTCTGTTTTGTAGCTGAATTCAGTCCACCAATCTATGCAGTCCCTTCATAATGGAGTGTTTGATGGAGTTTTATGCAATATATGATGATACCCGGTTGAGGTGGAATGGAGCTGATCTTTTGACTAGAGTAGCTAGAAATTTCTTGAGCAAAGAGAATTTCTTTGATAAACAGATGGAGCTAAAATTGCAACCCTCATTTGTTTTCTTTCCTATTAGTCATCACAACATTACAAGGTATGCTCTAAAAATCTTCGTTTGGGTATTTATGTTTGTGCATGCTTACAAGGGTACCTTCATTTACAATTCAATACCTTTGGCTATGATTTATATCCTCTGCTTTATTTCTATGAGATGGAAAATACTTCTTTATAGTTTCCTGATTGTTTGCAATATACAGTAGTAGTTAAGGCTGCTTCAATGTTAGTATATGTTGAGAGCAATGGAGCATTTATTGGGTGTTTCCTTGTGCATGTCATTCTTTATGTAACATTCTTAAATTTCGTGATATTAATGCAAATATGTGCAGCATTTGGGTATGTACATAGAAATTTAAATGCTGGAAGTTTAACCAGGCAAATGCAACCAGAATCCAATCCAGCATACAACAACAACTACAATTGATGATACACCACGAGGATTAAGTATTTACTCAGATCTTGAAAGGAAACCTGCTTTTGGAATGTTTCTCAACCGAATTGAAGTAGAAAGTGAGAAAAACTGCAGCCTTTTATTAGCCTTAGGGAAGGGATTAAATTTCGTTTCGAAACGGTCAAAACATTTTTGTTTCCATGGAAATCGAAACGAATCATTGATTGAATATCAAAATTCATTTGTTTCGAGTGTTTCAAGGTGTTTTGGCAGCTTTCGAGGTGTTTCGACATGTTTCAACCAATGTTCCAGAAATAAATTTTTAAATTTTTTCTTTATTTTCATCTTGTTTCTAAAAATATTTTCGAAACATTACGAAAATTTTCTATGTCCAAGCTCACCGAAATTATGTACTGAAACGAAATTTTGATCATTGGCCTCGGTGTATCCAACAGTGACATGGAGATTGGTAGCTGTTGTGGCCCCGAATCCTGAAAACCCAAGCTTCCAAATTTTGAAAACCCCAGCTTGTTTTAGAGCTATAGCTCTTTGTAGGAATCCTTTACTTTAGGACTTCAAAAATGCTGGAAAAGAGTTTGACCAGTTCTATTTATATCTACCCAAAAGTTTCTGTAGGAAGTAGGCCTGTTAGTGGAGCAGATTTTAATCCAAATTCGATCCGAATCCGAGTCCATTTAATTGGATATGGATTGATATTTTAATTTGTTTATCCGAATCTGATTATGTTTTTGTAAACGAATTTGGATTTAGATACATGTAAATTCAATCCGATATATATATGCATACATACATATTTAATTGAGAGAAATTATTTTATATATATACAATTAGATTATTAATGAGATTGACATGAAATTAAACAAAAATTATTGAATAGAATGATTGATGGATTAAATTAGGTTGAAAGTTAACTCAAATTTGGTAAAATTACTATTTTTTTATGAAATTTTGTTGGAATTCAAAATTTCAAATCAAATTGGGTAATTGGATCAGATGTCTGATTATTAACGGATGTGAATGTGGATTAAGATTTTAAAATCCGTCGGGTAAATGGATCAGATTTAGAACTCGGATTTTTTATTGGATTCGAATTCGGACATATCAAGTTCTGATCCAGATCCGATCCGTTGATGACCCTAGTAGGAAGTCATGGTTTGCAATAAACCTCCAAAGAACTACATTAGTTACTAAATAACCCAAACACAATATTTGTTGAAAAAGTACCACAAAGGCCCCACATGTGTGTAGCTTGGTCAATCTAAGATCAAAATATGAAATGATAAAAATGTCCTTAACCATGTACTTATATATCAATGTACTAAAGACACATAATTGCTACTACAGATTCTTATGCCTACGATTTGCATCATTTTCCTCCGGTTAGAAAGAACTTGCCTACATGCGAGTTGCTATTTTCGTCACATAACACATCTTAGGGTTAACACGTAAAAACTTAGCTTCATTTATCCATGAATCACCATAATCTGTCTTTTCGACCCATTTCACAAGAAATTAAAAGTAGGCACTAGCTCTAGTCTTGTTTTTTTGCATCTGAATCACACTTTCCAGCTTATCATTTTCTCTAGTGAACGCCTAATTCGATATTTTATTTTAAGCATATCCTTTTTCAACATACAAATCACCGTGAAACCTATGGATATTGATCATATTAAAAATAGGTGATATTTTCTAAGTAGTGAGGAAGCTCAACTTCATAGGCATTCTCACCAAATTTGCATAAGATTTTACCTCCACTTGGTGAATAGTGCCTTGGCTCGCCACGAGCCCAATTTCTTGCTTTTCAACTTGTAATAAGTACCTCTTTTCGAAGGAAAATCATGAACCAATCTTCTACTTGGTACTCTTTGAAACTCCAATTGCGATCAACTTCTTCTTTGTGACATTGATTCATTTCTTTCAACTTCTTTCAAACTTCTTTTTGAACTTACTTTAGATTTTCTGCGTATGCAATAGCATTGTTGTTAGCTTGGGACCGATTTCATACATCCATAAGTTCACTAACTTGATTCTATTTGCTTCCATACACGGGTAGAACAGGACTCTTTCCTATAGACCTATTAACTATGTTATTATAGGCAAATTCAATTTGTGCCGAGATCAAATCCCATTGCCCTATGTTGTCATTTGCAAGGCATCACAACAAGTTTTCCAAACTTCGATTTACTACTTCAGTTTGACCATCTATGTGGTGATGCTATGCATTACTAAATTGTAGCTTAGGTTCTAGCTATCTTCACAAAGTTTTCCAAAAATAATTTGGAATCTTTGTATCCTAACCAGAGCTGATAGTTTTCGACACACCATGCTAACTATTTTTCAAAAGAACAGACTTGCCATGTGGGTTGATCTAGAGTCTTCTTATCCACAAGGAAATGAGTCATCTTGGAGAAACGATCAACAACAAGAAGAATGGAATCAAATTCCCTTACCGTCTGCCATAAACCCAACACAAAATTTATACTAATTTGAACCCATGGAGTTGGTATAGGGGTGATCACTCTTTTCGACTAGTACATGAGACTGACAATCTCCATCCTATTCGAACTATGCCATTAATCTCTGGTTTTTTTGTTTCTAATTTTCCCTATAACTTATTGTTTGTAAGTCAGCTAACTAAGTCATTACAGTGTCATGTAGCTTTTTTTTCCATCCTCCTGTGTTTTTTAGGACCTTAAGATAAAAAAAGTGATTGGTTTGGGGCGTGAGAGCAATGACCGGTACTACTTAGATCCTGGTGGTTCTGATCTTGCCTTGAGTACAACCATGTCTCCTCTTTAGTGGCACTTCTGACTAGGTCATCTCTCCTTGCAAAAGTTATCCCTAGTTTGAGTTCATCTTTTGTGTTTGAATGTGAGGGTTGTCAATTAGGCAAGCATCGCCGTAGTTCTTTTCCTCCTAATTCTTCAAGTCGTCAGCGTAGTTCGTTTCATGTTGTTTATAAAGACATTTGGGGTCCGGTAAGAGTCAAAAGTATTTATGATTTTCAGTATTTTGTCATATTTGTTAATGATTTTTCTCGTATAACTTGGTTATTTCTTATGAAAGATCGATTTGAATTGCCTATAGTCTTTACTGCCTTTTATAAAGAAATTTTGGTTCAGTTCGATAATCGTATTAAAATTCTTCAGTCTGACAATGCTCTTGAGAATATTCAATTATTTAAGAAAAACTTATTTGCAGACCGTGATATTATCCATTAAATTACTTGTCTTCATACCTCCCAACAAAATGGCATTGTTGAAAATAAATATCGCCATTAGTTGGATGTTGCCCGTACCTTGATGCTTTAGCATGCATGTGCCAAAATCATATTAGGCTGATGCAGTTTTTATTTCAGTTTATCTTATTAATCGTATGCCTTACTCCATTTTGGACTACAAATCTCCTTTCTCGTTACTTTACCCTAATAAACTGCCATTTGGACTCACTCTTCATGTGTTTGGTTGCGTTGCATTTATTCATATTCTTGGTCTGGGGCGGGATAAACTTTCGGCTTGTTCAGTTAAGTATATTTTTTTGAAATATTTTCGTACTCAGAAAGGTTATCAGTACTATGACTCAGTCTCTCACCGATACTATGTTAGTGCTGATGCTACTTTTTTTGAATCATCGTTTTTCTTTTCTGCGTCAAGACATACACTTTCACAAGATTTAGTTTTTCTGGTCAAGGGTAGCCCTTGCTACCTATTTGTACCAGACTATGTATCTTCTCTCTCCTTGATTACTACTCCGTTGCAGGTTTATTGTCGTTCTGAGGACATACATGTTCCATATGCTCTAGGCCCATAGCCATCACCTGATTTTATTGATGTCTCTGAGCCGTCAGTTAGTTCATCATCTTCTAATTTATCTATTACATTGAGGAAATGTGCTTGTACCTGTATGGTTGTACCAAACATCCCATTTCTAATTTTGTTTTTTTGTATCGGCTTTCATCATCCTTTCGTTGTTTTGCGTTGACTTTGTCTTCTGCATTTGTTCCTAGTTCTTTGTAACATGCTTTGACATCTCTTGCTTGGAAATTAGCTATGGATGAGGAAATGAGAGTCCTTTATGAGAATTAGACATGTGATCTTACTCCTTTTTCTTGTGGTAAGTAGCCTGTTTGTTGTCGTTGGGTTTATACAGTGAAGTATCATCCCTTGATGGTTCAGTTAGTGTATCATCTAAAGAAAGCATTATATGGTATGAACAATCACCACGTGCTTGGTTTGATAAGTTCAGTGTTGTAGTTCAGTATGGTTTTTAGTGCTCTATCTCAGACCATTCAGTTTTTATTTATCGTTCTTCTAGAGACGTTATTATTCTTATTGTGTATGTTGATGACATCATCATTAGCAGTAATGACTCAGATGGTATTGTACACTTTAAGATTAATTTGGGGAAGCAGTTTCATACCAAAGACCTTGGCCTTCTTCGATATTTTCTTTGGATTGAAATTACTCGTTCAAAAGAAGGTATGAGTTTGTGCCAATGGAAGAATGTATTGGATTTATTGTTTGAAATTGGTACTCTTGGTGCACGTCCAGCTGATACTTTCATGGACTCCATAGTTAAATTAGATGCTGATAGTGGTGAAGTTTTTTGATGATGTAGGGCGTTATCGAAGGTTAGTTGGTAAGCTGATTTATCTTATAGTTACACGTCCTGATATTATCTATGCTGTTGGTGTGGTTAGTTAGTTCTTGCATGTTCTTCGTAAGTCTTATTGAGAGATTATTTATTGTATTCTTTGGTATTTAAAATGAGCACCAGGTAAATGATTATTATATTGTTATTAATCCTCCATGATTGTTAGTTTTTCTGACGTTGACTAGACAGGTAGTCGTACTGATAGACGATTTACTTCAGGTTATTGTACATTTATTGGTGGTAATCTTGTTACTTGACATAAAAAGAAACAAAATATGGTTGCACGTTCGAGTATAGAGGCTAAATACTGGGCCATGACTCATACTGCGTGTAAGATGTTGTGGGTTCGTTCACTACTTCGTGATATGAGTATCAGTGTGCCCTCTCTTATGGAGATACATTGTGACAATCAAGTAGTTATTTTCATTGCCCTCAATCCAATATTTCATGAAAAGATTAAACACATTGAAGTGGATTGTCATTTTATTTGAGATTTCTTGATGCGTAAAGAATTCGAGATCTCTTGATGCGTAAAGAGATTATCACACCATATATCATGTCTAGTTATCAGTTTGATGACAGCAAAACCATTGGTTCGATCTGTTTTCAATAATTTTTGTTTCAAGTTTGATATTTTTTGTCTTAATGCTCCAGCTTGAGGGAAAGCGTTGGAGTTCTTATTTGTATTATTAGTGGTGTAGGGTAATATTGTAATTCTTATAATATCATTTTACTATAAATAAGGGTGTAGGGCAACATAGCCCACACAACACATTATTTTCTCTCTTTCTTCTCTCTTTTCTTCTAACCATAAAATCACTTTTACTATTTCAACTGGTTTCAAAATAAATCATTTCATCTTGTCACCAATTTTC
This sequence comes from Ilex aquifolium, assembly GCA_951799425.1. NCBI lineage: Eukaryota > Viridiplantae > Streptophyta > Magnoliopsida > Aquifoliales > Aquifoliaceae > Ilex > Ilex aquifolium. Next base: position 32,062,498 of record OX637392.1, read on the forward strand.
ACAAAGAGAGAATTAGTGTGAGCATCCTCATGCAATGTAACTCAAATCATATTGCCACAAACGTCCTAGTGAGATATCGCATGCATCCGTGGGCACCCCATCACAATATGTGAAATCTTTAAGGGTCCCAATTGAGAAACTACCCAGTCATCTTGAAAAAACATTTACCTCATTCCCTTTGTTTGACCAAAGAATGCGATAAGGTTGTGCATGCCTTTTGGTTTTGAGCTTAACTGGTCTACCTTCTCTTGAGCAACCAGATTTTCATTACTTCCGCTCTCTATAATTAGGTTATAAAGCTTTCCTCCTGCTATACAACGCGTTTTGAAGATGTTCTTCCGGAGCCAGTCATCTTTATCGTTGGCAGGTGGTGCAAGCATCAAATTTTGAATGACAAATGTCTCGCCAACCACTTCGTTTTCAATTCTTGCTTCCTCCACAACACTTGTATCACAGGCTTCTAGCTGCTGGTTTGCATCTTCCACATTGTGATCATTAGCAAGATTAACATGAGCTTCGTTTTTTTTTGGGCATTCTTTACACTTATGCCCACTTTCAACACATCGATAAAATTTGTTCGTCATTTGGCCTTAAGTATTCTGCTGTGTTTGGACTGCCTTCCCACCGCAAAGGTTGACTATTGAATATGACTCATAGGAGTTGCTATTTTCCACACCTCGAGTAGGATTATTTGCTCAGCTACTTGATGCACCACTGCTGCCCTCATTTTTATGCATTCTAGATGATCCACAAGTTTGTTGAGCTTCAACCTTCAGTGCAAGCTGATATGTATCACTCACTTTGTAAAGTCGTTGCAACTCACTTGGTCTATTATGGCCAGATGGAGACCATTCATGCTTCAGTTAACCTTCTTATTGTTGGTTTGAGCAACATAGCTCTTGAACAACAGCCTATAGAACATTTGAGTATATTCTCACACTGTCGTTTCACATTGCCTTAGGTTTTGGACCCTTCGATACAAAGTTTGTTCATAGTCACGAGGAAAGAACTGAGCTTTCACCTTCTCTTTCATTTTGTTCCATCTCCTAACAATTCCTTTTGCTTCTCGATCATTTTGGTAGTGGTTCCACCATTTAGAAGTTGGACCTCTTGGTCTTGTTTGGTTGTCATATTGCTAAAAAAAGGGATTGGAATAGTAATACTGTAGAAGTGGATAAAATGCAAGATTAAGTAGAGGATAATAATATTTTTTGTTTTATCCTGCATTTGGTATGGCATTGGATTATGTTCGAGATAACATTTATCATGTCTAATATTATGTTGTTTGGTCTACGAGTCCAGTGGTATTACTGTCACATTGGCCAAAATTCCCACGGCTTAATCCAGTCTAATGTTTTTACTGTTGTTTTACTTAAAACAAGATCTATGTATTAAACTTCACAACCAAAAGTCTCAATAATACTAACACAATAAAGAATTTTTTTTATAATTAATTAATAGAGCACATGGTGCATGTATCCATGAGACTAAATAGTTGAGTTTAAAATATACTTCACGGTGAATAAGATTTTCAAAGCCACCACATTTGTTAAAAATTAGTCAGAATATTTTTGAAATTGTTTTCTTTCATTTATATGTAGTCATTTCCCACCAAATTAGGTCAAATATTGTGAAATTGATTTTTTTGAACATAACAACATCTTTAAATACGAAGTATAAACTCAGTCGAAAGGAAGTGTTATTATTAACCCAACATTGACAATAATTTTATTCAAAACTTTTATAAATCAACACAATAAATTAAACTGCAACTAATAACTAAACTACACTAAAAAGTCACAGTAACTCATATAGCTAATGGACCTATATGAGTTGCAAAGCTTGAACAACTATCTATCTAATTTATACTCACAATTAGTGAGCTTATTCCTTGGCAAAACTAGAAAAATATGAAGTTCTGCAGGTAAATGGAAAACAATTTTCTTCAAAGGTAACTATCAAGTAACATTCGTGGCTAATGCAGTGTGGCGTTATCCGGCAAGCTGAAGAAGTAGTCGATTCTTTTTGGATCATTCACAATCATTTGCCCGGCTTTAATTCTATCATGAAAGTCTAGACCTTCAATTTGCTCTAGTGCCCCGTAAACCCTTGATCTTTTGCCAGCGACGTCATGTGCGTATCATATGTGTTTAGCCATCTCCCCAGGTGCCCGAGTGCTCTCAGCAGGGAAAGTGGCAAGTGTTTTGTTTATATCTTCTACTCTAGAATCGACTTTTTTTCTTACTTTTTCTCCCAAGTGGGGTCCTAGCATTTGCATTCTGATTTTGAGTGACACCACTGGACACTCCAGAGTCATTCAAACCAACACCCATTCTACCTACATTAGCGGCTTGAAAGTTTACTTGCTCCCTAGCCAAGTCTTCAAGTGCGTCACTTGGCGCCTTTACATTTTCACCGGTGGTAGCCCTATCCTTTCCAAATATAATGCACCATTGGTTATAGTATGGAAAGGATTTGGTTCCATCCCATCAACATTGGGCTCTTTCTATATCAAAAACAATAAATATCACTAATTGAAAAACAATTAAGATATGTAGCAAATAAAGATAAATGGGATTAAAAAAAATAGATTACTCAAAGCAAATATTACCTTAACAAACTCCTCCCAAACTTGATCACTATCCACTTCAAACTTCATTTCAAAGTCATTGAAACCAATCCCATTAGTGCTTAACATGGTAGTAAGTATCCTATATTGCCTTTTCCGTATTTTAAGTTTTGATTCAACATGTGGAACAGCACGTACGTCGCATCCCGGAATAGCCTTAGCTAATGACTTTTCGAGGAGTTCAAAAAACCTGTCATAAAGGTCCCATTCTCACACCTCCACCCACATGAAATAATATCCCTTAGGGAATGAAGGAGCTGTTTTTCCTCTTTTGTACTCCAAGTCCTCCTAGCAGCTTTATCATACAGCAATTAGCACTGCGTTGAAATGTCTAGTGATGGTCTCGCCTGATTTATGAAAGTTACACTTAATTATCCTATTCTTCGTATGGTGAGCTAATATATAGAGGAACCTTGGTACCATTTCCTCCACACTCACAAACCTTTGAGTCATTAAATCCCCCATAGTTACAAATAAGACAACAAAGAAACCCCAAACGTACTTCTATCCATCCTAAGTTGTTGAAAACATGGTAAATCACCCTCCCCTATTATTTTTGTAAGGTTCTCCATTTGAGCTACAACCTTATTAAGTGAACGAGAATATGTTAACTGGTCCTAGAATATGTAGCACGTTTGAGGTGACAATGTATAGAGACCATGAGACATATTGTTATCAAATGTCTGATTATCGCATTAATCACAACGAAGACTATCATATCTCCAATTATCGCATATCAATATCCATTGTTACTGAAACATATAAAGTAAGGAAATGAATGAATTTACTTTTTTTTTTTTTAATCATGAATTGTATACATAATAACAAGAACACAAAAAACTAGTAACAGTAAAAACTAAACACCAAACTGTTAACAGTAAACCTCCATCCTCAAGCTCAAAAGAATGCGACAAATTTCTTCAATGATAAAGCAAGAAAATGAACAAAGTTATAAAGTTCCTTTTAAAAAAAAACCCAAATGAAAAATAAATGAGGCTTGAGACTTATAGAGATACCTTCAGTTAACAAAGGTTCACCTACTGGTTCTATATTGCTATGTGCTCCCAATGACCTAGTGGAGATCTATCCTTTATATTATTCGAGGACACAAACAACTCCATAAGGTTACCGTGTCGAAATTTACAAGTAAATAATGATTAATTATAACTTCATAAGATCAAGTTATAGTTCAAGGTGGTCAAGTTAGGACAAAAGAAATTGTAGTGATCCTAATATGCTAGTATCAGTTCCAACAACATTGAGTTAAAAATCTAACCTTTATTTTCTAATAAATTTCGGCATAATACTTTCCGAAAACTTTCGGCATAATTTTAGCAAACTAACTTTTCCATGCAATTGTATTGGTTGTCATAGTTTGATTCACTCCAAAGGACATGTGAGGCCGCAATTTTAGAGAGAGAGAGAGAGAGAGAGAGAGAACTAGTAGCAAATTTTTTTTTGTGTTAGTTTGTTAATGTGGCAATAAACATAAATTATATACTAGTTTAGGCATTTTATCAAGCACTTGGTACCCAAGTCCTTTAACCCAAGTCATTACTCTACTGGACCAATTGAAAAGTTAACATTGCACACATAGAAATCACAATAGACTTGCCAAAAACAATAACAAATTTATAATTTTGTTTCTATCTCCACACAAATAGATGATTACATGTACATATGTATATACAATTATATATTACTTCCATAGAACCTGTAGGTGCCCTTTGTACACATTGCCGAGAAAAAAATTGTTTTCTTGAACTTACACATAATCATTGCCGAGAAATATTTTGTTCAACATCTGTACACAAACTTTGAATGAACCCAAAAGGAAAAGAAAATCAGCAAAACCTACTTTAATTAGGAAGGACTTACCTGTGTCGATGATGGATAAAATGCAAAAAGAAAATTATGCAGAAATCGGGAAGATCTATGCTGAAACAAGGAAACAATTCCGATGGAGTTGGATGGTGAGATAGCCAGAGAGGTAAGTGAGTAGAGCCATTATCTGATCAAGACACGTGCAAGAGTTATAGTAGTTTTTTGGACAAAATAGTAAAAGAACGTTATAATACTTTTTGACTGGATTACAATACCCCCTCTTAAGTGGTATTAAAATAGGCTTAATAGTACTTGTAGAGGGTATTAAAAATATACGGTTGGTATATACATATTTGATTTAATACCATACACAATACCGAGTGACTCACAAATGTTATATAAGGCTGGATTAAAGTATTTTAATCCTATACAACTCTCTAATACTCTCTATAATACGGCAAACAAACGAGCCCTTAGTTTTTCTCCTGCAAGCTTCACTTTTATTTCTTCAGTTACTTCTTTGCAATCAAAGTAGTTTTCTATACTATCTATCCAATCCCAAAGTGTGTCTGGCCCCATCTCACTATCAATTCAAACTCCTAGATATGGACCTGAACACCATATTCTTTTTAATTTTATAGAGCATGTACAATGCAACTTCCCATCATTGAGGTCTTGCGCTGCGTCGCACAGTTGTCTTTTGATCTTACCTTCTCCTTTCACAAGAACTATTACTTCCTGGTCAAACAAGTGATTAAGCTCATTCTCAACCTGCCCAATATGATCAGATTCATGGTCGCTTTCAGCCCCACGATTCCGGTTGTTAATTGCTTGCATAACCAGCTGCATAAGGTTCTGAATTTGTTGCGACAGTGCTTCAAACATTTCAACAGTTGCATATCTCTGCCTACAACCACGATTTCCTCTTGTACCTCTCCCTAACTATGTTCTTTTTACAAATGAAGATACTCAAAACACAAAACAGCATTCGTAAATAACCCATCCGCACAACCTTTGTTGCAAAACATCCAAAACATCAAAAAGCACTCACTTAGGTGCAGCTAGGGCAATGTGGGATCAAAATTTGAAATGACAAAAAATACACACAACCATATATTTTTTAATCAGCTCACTAAAGACACATACTTAGTAGATATACACATACTCATGATTTGCATCAGCTATTGTGGCTTGGCTTTTGCAAAAGATAACGAGTGATGTAGATTTAGCTCGGTAGAATGCTTGAATTAGTGACTATACACTATGAATTGGGCTGACTTTATCAATTGGCGGGAGGGGATAATCTGCGAGAGGTCTTTCTTAGTCCTAATGGAAACCTTGAAGCACGCCTCATCTGTTAACATCCAATAATGACTTAAATATGAAATTCCAGCCACCTAGCTATGTAGTATAATCACGGTGAAGACCTTTTTTGAAAACCAGCCAAAAATACTCTTTGCATGTGAATCATCAACAATGGCATGAATCAGTTGTCTTTTACATTTTGCTTTTGAGGGTGGGAGGTAGGAGGCAATCAAGGGAGCTTGTGGCAATAGCATGGCATCAGCATGCCCATGCAAGTTTTTTTTTTTTTTCTGTTTTTTCGGTATGTACCTTGCCCAAGGATACTGGGATCGCAGGTGCTCTATGCGTGCTACTGTAACAAGGCTGCATGACCCTAACTGGGGTGTGAGCGTGACCTAGATTGCCCAAACTCCTGACCCTAACTGTAAATTCTCTATCCCCCAATTTAGTCATATTTGGCACTATATTTCTTTATTCTAGAAATGTTTAAGCGTTTATTTTGAATTGGTGATGATTTGAATTTTTCTGTTAGAGAACTTAATTTTCACGACCAAAGGTCCACAACCACACAAAATGTCTTGGCATTAGCATTTTAGGGAAATCCACAAGACTTTTTCATACCACAAATGCTATAGTATTTCGTCATATGCTTGAGAAGCGTTCATTTCGCTGGATGGAAACTAAGAAAATACAAGTGCTTGTTTAGTCTCATGCTTTCTCCATCTTAAGCAGACTTCAAAGTCTTCATTTTGTTGTGAGGAGTTAAGTGTTTGGCATGGGGAGGTATTTTTAATTGTGAAACATTTCCTTGACAAGCAAATGTTATCCCTTTACCATTTGTGCTCATGCGTACATTTAATTAATCTAGCAATTACTATATGTACCCAAAGAATACTGGAATTATTCAGTTTATGAAAAAATAGCTTAACAAGTTGTTAATGCAAAAGAGGCTCTGCACATACTCTGATCCACTTGATACTATTATTTCAGACATTACTATTGTGATTTTGTATTGTTTTGGGTCACTACCAATTTGTTGCACCGACTTTTATAAGCTTGTGGTGTTCATTTCAAGTCTTGGAGGGTACTAGAGGTGATTTCAAACAAGTTGTGTTTAGGTTTATATGCATTTACCTTTGTGGGGGTTACAACTTAATTTAGGCACACATCTCTTGCTTTTGAGGTTTGTATTGAGTTTGAGGTAAGTACATCTCTTCTGACCTACATTTGTTTTACCTCTTTTCAGTGTTACTAAACAATTAAGTCTTCCACAGTGCAATATAAGACTAGCCTTCAGTGGAAATGTTTGATGCTGGACTATGATTTCTTTGAGTAACATTTTGCTGAAAGGATGTCTGCACAATTGTCAAACTCAATTTGATCTCTTTCTTGAACACTTCACACTCGTCTCTCTTTCTGCTCTCCTTTTCTTAGTAGTATTGCCAAACAGTACCTGAGGTACTTGTGCATGCTTTAGAGGTGCATTTGAGTGAGGTCTTTCTGCTCTCCTTTTTTTAACATTTTAATTTTTTTTATTTACCTCTCCTTTATTCTAATATTTAACCAAAGCTTTGTGAAGCACAACTCTCACCTTTTATTCACAACTTTTGCATTTGAGTGAGCTGCTTTATGCATTGTGGTTATCTAGAAAAGAGGATCTATATTGTTACCATTTCTAACGTAAAGGCTCCTTACATTTATCTCAAGTATTGTTCTGTTCAATGGTGCATTGTTTTTTCATGTCTGCCACCTAGTTTATAATATAATTCAAACCACTTGTCTGATCTTTTGCGCATTTAAGTAATTAGGAGGCTTTTAGGTCTGTTCAAATTGCATTCAGACACGACAAATATCCTTAGAAACATTTAGAGATATTGAGTTTGCTCTTATGGATAATTGTCTGGTTTGTACTGCTTTCATATTCTTCCTGTACTGTTTTATTCTATACAATTGCAATCAGGAAATTTTGTTTTCTATCTTCTTAAAACTCAATAATTTACATGTTAAAACACAGATACTTCTCTGCACCAGCAATGGAAACTGAAAGACCCCAACACAACGGTCTGTTCGAAAGGATTTTGAATGAGTCGCTCACATTTCATTTTTGGAACAGCTTAACATCTTCTTTGGTTCCAGAGCCAGAAAGCCTTGTAGCCAAGCTTATTAACCATCATTGTATCTATTGCTCTGATGTACTGTAAATTTTGCATGATCTCTTTTTGACCTGATACCCTGCTTAAAAAAGAATGAGTGATCCAAGATAGCATCTTGAGGCAAAGCTCCGTTTCATATTTTTTTAAAAAATGTGGATCTAGTAGCCATTTAAATAGATTTCAGAGTTCGAAGAACAGATCGATTGATGATGCTGTACAGTGACATAATCTTCCTTTCATAAAGAACAAGAGTTCGTCAAGTTGACAACATTCGGAGTTTGGAGAAAAACCTTTTTCTGGAAATTGAAAATGCACCATCTGGTTGAAGGTTTTATGCACTTGCTGGTTTCTCGGTTCATAGCTTGGACGAAGACTCTTGTGGAGATTAGGAAAGGACTTTCTGGAATTTTTTTTAATTGTTGTTAAGAAGATAGGGTTTGTAAGATACATATATTTTAGCTTTCCCCTTCTCCCTTTGATCCAGTGGGAGAATAATTCAATGTTTATGATGATCTTTGCAGTAATATACTTCTATTTGCTGGTTTGTTCCACAATCTTGTTTGTCAGTTTATTCTCTTAGCATTCATATCTCACCTACTACCGATGTCAGATGCTTGACTGGTGCATCATCCTGTGTGTTGGATTGGAAAAGTATAGATTAGCTACTGAGTCTACGCATTTTTGACAGTTTGAAAAAACTGCTAGGCTATAGATAATTCATGTTTAAAGCTTTGTCCATGTGATCAAATACCAGAAGAACAAGGGATTTTAAGCACGCAGAAAAAAAAAAAAGGAAAAAGAAAAAGAGCAAGGCCTGTTTGGAGCTGCGACTGAGTTCTTCCGAACAGATAGCAGAGACCCATTAGTCTTCAAATGAAACCAATGTACACAGCCTGTGTTTTAATTTCTTTCACCCTATATAAAGTAATACAAATCCCCTCCCACCTAATTCCACAAACTTGACTTAAATCTTTATTTTGCTTTTATTTTACACCACTTTTTCCTGTTTTCGAGTGTCCTGCATAACCAATTGTTTTTCCGCTCCTTGCTGCAAACGGAAATTAGCTATAAATTGAACAAGGAAAGCATGAACTTGATCAAAAGTAAAGTACAACACAAACCCAGCAAAGCAGCCAAATTCGCCCAATGTCCCCAACCGACCTCATACCATTTTGGTGTCTTTCGGCACCGCTCTTCCTTTCTGGAGATATCAAGGGCACCAAGTAGCATGAGATTTACCATATACATGAATTTTTTTTTTACTTTCTAGTCCATGGCATTGGGGCCAAAGCATCTCCCCTTCACAGGGTTCCAAACCCATTGCACAAGAAACCTTCTTCCTCTCACCCCATTCACATTATACCCATTACCCCATGAGTCCTTGTACACTGCTCCCACAAAGCCACCACCCCCACCAGAGCCATAGACACCCACACACAAATCAGCTATCTCGGTGGGCGCGGTTGGGTCATCCCCGGCGTACCAAGCGTTCACGAGGGGGTTACTCGACACCTCGGCTAGCTCATGTGCAATCACACTGATCATTCCATCAATACCTGCATCCCCATTTGGTGCACTCATTATATTGTTGGCTCCATTGCTGTTTGGAGGTGGCTTTCCAGAGTAATTTGGCCATGCAAATGGATAAGCACACATGCCTGGGCATTGAGTGCCACTATATCCAACCCATGCATAGGGCACTGTGACACCAACTATGGCTGGGAATGTGAAGTAGTGAAAACCACAAACTGCCCTGCAGAATTCCTGGACTTGAACATCTGACGATGTCAATACCAAGTAGAGACCATTGCGATAATTTAGAGGCAAAGGAGGGTGTGAGCTGACGGCATTTTCTATGATTTTTTGCATTGATAGACGAGTGAGGTACCTTCCCTGAGAGTATTTATCGTCGTAGAATTCAGCTGAGAGGCTGACACTACCGGTAATGTTTGAGCCAGTTTGATCAGTATAGAGCCGGACGGTTCGCCACCAATCGGAAACAGAAGGATATGGAGCAGAAGAAGAGAGAGAGTAGATGAAGTCTCTTATAGTGGCCCTGTGGTTTGGGTTCCAATGACCATACCATATTATGTAGATGTTGATAGGAGATGCAAGGACAGGACCCATGTGATATTGAAGGTCCACAAGGTCAGAAGAGCCTTCAAAGTTCTTGGCCTGGTTGTATTGCTGGTTTTGGCTCCATGAAAGAGCTAGAAAAGAATAGAAAGAGAGAAATATCAGAAGGATAGGGAAATGCAGCTTTTGCATTTTGTGAGTATTGCTCCCCACTGTTGAGAAGGTCTTAACTTATAATTGTTGATAAGTAGCAGAAGTTACGGGGGAGGTAGATTTGTTAGATTCTTCTGTTCCTTTGTGGTGGAGGTGGACAATGGCCTGCATGCTGATATAATTCATTGCCATCATTGTCAACTTTTAATTGATTGCCACCTTGCTACTTTTCCTTTTTTCAACTTCGGGTACTAGAAAACTGGTATTTGGCCAACTAACCTGTCTCTGTATTTTATACCACCTTTGTACAACTAATTTTATTAGCATCGGAATCACAAAAGCGCATCATGCATTTTTATGTTTTTTATGTGGATTTTTGGCGTACTTTTGAATTGTGGGCGTGCCAAAATTTGAATGGAATTAAAATCCAAACACGTATGATCTTATCTATTCAAACCGGTATGAAGTTTTAAAATCATGGTTGTTTAGGTGATTGTAATGAGGCGTAAGGTTACCCCTACATTCTTTCTATGCTTTAGAGGTCAAATACTTAAACAATTTTTCAACTTGTAACGTAATGGACTAGAGTGTAGAAAGACAACTGAAATGTAAACTAGTAGATAAACTAAACTTAAAAGATGAAACGCTTACTGTACTTAACATTAAATGAAAACGGTAAAGATCACTGGAGTGATATTACAAATTAAAGTAAAGTTACTGGAAAGTAAAATAAGTAAGTAGGAGAGAGAATGACTCTGTATAGAGTTGTTGTGTTTGATCGAGGATCTTTTCTCTGTAGCCTTGCCTTCGTTATTTACAGGAGATGACCTTCAACTGTTGAAGCCATTTTTTCCTCGAGATGTGCAGACGTGCACCGAACTGTCTCTAACTGACAACTCATGATATCACGTTTTCCTGTTTTTTAGGATTCTTAGAGTCCTACTTCCTTAACCACCCTGTCAAATGTGGACTCTTACAGACTCTTTCATGACCATTGGATTGTTTCCACGTGTCCCCCTTAGATTTTGCTATTTTAGGTGTAAACATTGCCCCCCCTAAACGATGCAATTGAACACTTCATATTTGGAGCGTCGTTTTGGTTCTTTGAATTTAAACTCTTGTTGCCCTACTAGCCTTGCTTAGCTGTCACTCCGCCATTGGCTACGAAGCTCTGAGTGTGTGGCCTAGCCTCCATGTGTAAACTTCCGGTCTTCTGTTCATCCTTCAAATCTACAAAAAACGATTAGCACATGATCCGTCCATTGCAATGGTTCGTTCTTCGCGCATATATAATCCGTCCTCAGACTTGCATTTTGTCATTATTCTAACTTTCTTTTCTTCTTCTTTGATGGCTACCCCATGCATTGTTGCTCTTGAAGCGGCTCTTGCACAATGGAGATGGGCCTTAGGCCTACTTTCAAAGAACTCCCTTCAGACGAAGTTCGCAATATCTACCCTTACTCTCGTCTGTCTCTTCCTTTTAGGCTTGAAGAACCTCTCTGATGGTCGAACTAGCTCAGTGGAAATCCTGTTCGTGTATGGAAAGCCCTTACTCCAGATTGGGTCTCGTGGGTCGCTCATGTTAAAGCGGAAAAAGGCAATCTGTAGCATCGACTTGGCATCTACGATGCTATAGAATTTAGCATTATCGCAATGCCTATTGACAATTCGTTACTTAGCACTGCTCTTTTGTTCTGGTTCATGGCAAACAACACCTTTCACTTTTGCTTTGGTAGGATGGGCCCCTCGGTATATGATATATCTACACTCCTCACCCTTTCTCCTTTTGAGGCCGAGGCTGACAGTGTCCTTTCCTCATACTGAGGTGAGCTATATTTTTCCAACTAATGTGCAGGATAAGCCAGTTTTTGCCTATTCCCTTTTTAATGCAGCCTGTTGCAGCCGCGATGGATCTTCAGTCTTGGACAAAGAACACATTTTGTTCATGCTTTATTGACTCAACCATTTCTTCTTCTATACATCTTTATAAAAAATTACTAAGGAGTACATTCCACTGGCTGTGAATCTGGCCGCGGGAGCCTCCTATGCCCATCTCCTGTAATGATTTCCCATCTTTATTGAGGAATGTGGAAATAGTGACATCGAAGATGAATAAAGGTTTTGGCCCTCTTTGGTTTCTTTAACTGTGGCTTCGCGCCTATTTTCTAGAACTCTCCATCCTGCCTGTTGAAAATGCCTATTTTTCTTATAGCTGCGTATTTTACACGACCCCTTCTAAGGAGCAATCCTTTGTAGAATGCTTTTCTTTTTTGTACAACCTGGACGAATCACGGCCTATTTGGATGCCTTTTGCCTAGGAAGTGTATCCTTATGGCATAGTTGAGATTGAAAATCCCAAGAATGAAAATGTTTTTAAAGTGAATGGTCAACGGTTTCAACTGTTTTTGGAATGTGTGGTCCGAGAAGTGGAATCTATCGAGTTGGTGGATCCCCGATATAAGTAATTTTGTCAAACAACTCACTTTTTGTACGTATGTGTTATAATTCTAACTCCTTGTCTTAGTTTTGTGTTTTTAGGTTGGCACAATGGTGCATGAGCATCTTTATGTGAATTTCTTGAGCATCTGTATAATTTTTACCTTACACTTGAGCATCTTTATGTGAATTTCTCTTTGCTTGATCATACATGGAGGAAGGACAATGTCATGCTTAGGTTGGGGGGTGAGATCACACTTTATGTGATGTTATGTTTATCTTAGTTTATGTCTTAATTTTGTTGCATGATTTTTGTGTGTGAATTATTATTTTTTTGTTTTTGAAGAAAAAAAAAGGATTTTTAGCTAAGTGTGAAGTTTTAAGGATTTTGGAGGAATTTTTTTCTAAGCGTCGAGATGTATTTTATTGAGGATCAAAATTTTTCTAACTGTTGGAAAAAATACTCCCAGAACCTCAAGTCTTGACTTAAAAATGTCAAGTCCAGACATCACTTCATTAGGAAAAAAAGAGGCACTCTATGAAGTCCACGTCCTGACTTAATTATGTCCACGTCTGGACAAAGTCTAAATGCTTAACCACATCCGGACGTAACTTGTAGCATGTCTGAATGCGTGTTCATCAAAGACCAACTACCATCTGATTAATGAAGTCCGGACGTAACTTTAACCACGTCTGGATGTGGTTCCATATCAGTGCCTATAAATTGTGGACGTCCCAACTTCATTTTCAAACTTTAAAAAATATCTTCTCTTCCCTCCTTCTCTCCTCTGCTTCACACCTTAGCCTTTCTTTCTCATTTTCTTATTATCATGGCTCCTTCTAAGAGCACTGTAGGCAAGAGGGCCCACAGCCTGATCCCGATTATGATAGGGCCCAATTTTATTCATTTGAGCTTAGCCGGCGATTTCATGATCATTTTGAGACCAAGCCTATGTTAGTGGAGAGGTGGCTAACTGATTTTGATAGGATGGGCAATAAGGAGATGATGGTATCCAGGCGTTGGGGCCAAATTTTGGAGATGACTTGGGAGGGGGTCCTAGTCATCGTGAGGGAGTTCTATTGCAATGCTCATTGGGACCCCCAGATCGGATGTTTGAAGACTTGGGTGCAGGGACAGGGATTCATAGTGCTTGCCATTGACATTGCCACGATGGCATTGCTTGAGCAGGCTAGAAGGCCTCAACCTTAGTTCCCCTCATCTCTAGTGGACCCATCTGAGCGTGCACAACTATTATTGGGTGATCCGGGTTATGACTGGAACCCGAATGCAGAGAAATACTTGGATCAGGGAGCTCTCCTTGAGAGATATTGGATTCTTAATCTGATATCTACATCTCGATTTCTGCCTCAGATGCGCAATAATGAGGTGTACCTGGACATGTAGTAAGTATTGAAGTGAGAATTCTATCAGGGTCAAGACCCATTTGCAGATTTGACCTCTTATAATCGAGCTAGTTAACATGTACATAATTAAATCAATTTGCGTGACAATGTATACCACAATTGAAATCATATATATTATTAACTTTTGTGATGCAAAGTACAATGCTAAATAAAGCTTCTCGATTGGCTTATAACACTACTTGACCAGAGTCAAAATCCTACTTAAATAATAAATGACATGTTCTTTGCTTGTATTATTATTCTGAGCCAGTAGACATCCAATGGATTTGTGAGCGGCTGACAAGTACAACAACAACGACCTACCCTTTATAGGTGGCATGAGTCCTGGTGTGCTGGCCAAGTACTATTTGACTTGGTGGAAGGCTTTCTAGTGTTGTGTCTCCCATCTAAAGTCTTCTGCACCTTTCAAATTTAGGAGCAGTGAGAATGCTTGCACCTTCCCTATGTAGCTGGCTATGTATCGTCGCAGGAAATTGACTTGACCAATCAGTCATTGTAGCTTTTTCTTAGTCCTCGGAGGCGCGGCCTCTATGATTGCCTTATTCTTGTCTACCTCAATTTCCTTCTTGTGCACTAAAAATCCTAGAAAATTCCCTACTGTGACTCTGAATGCACACTTCAATGGATTCATCTTCAACTGATGAACACGTATCCTTTCAAAAACAACTTTCAGATCGCTAAGTTGTCTTGCCATGTCTTGCATCTTAACTATAATGTCGCCAATGTAAACCTCTACAATCTTGCTGATCATGTCATCAAAGATGGTATTCATGGCTCTCTGGTATGTTTCCCCTGCCTTCTTCAATTAGAATGGCATAACCCTCAATTCAAATGTCCTTATTGATCTAGGACATCGGAAGACAGTTTTGTGCTGATCTTCCTCGGCAATGAAGATTTGGTGGTACCCGTGTTGCCATCTATAAACAATATGATGACATTCATGGTCGATGCATTCACTAGTTGATCAGCCAATGACATGACATATTTGTCTTTCAGAATTTCCACATTGAGATTATGATAGTCACAACATACCCTGATCTTATCAGTCTTCTTCTTGATTGACACAATATTCGATACCCATTCCACATACTGCGCCACTTGGATGCACTTGGCCTGCAAAAGATGCTCAACCTCTTACTTCAGCAGCAAGGTTACTTCTTGCGACATTAACCTCGGGGCCTGTTTGATCGGCCTATATCCATCCTTGATTGGTAGTCAGTGCTTTACTAAGGTTGGATTCAACCTGGCATTTCTTCGTAACTCTAGGCAAAACAATCATGGTATTCTCTTAGTATTTGTATGAGCCACGCTAGGAAATTCAGCTCCAGTAGTTTGCTGAAGAAAGTTGGTCTATGTTCATCTAGCCCATCAAGTTTTACTTCAAGTAAAGGATTCTGAACCTCAATGAAGTCGTCAAGCTTGATTGGGGAAATACCAATTTCGTCTAATTTGATGAACTCTCTGGAGGCAGTTTGTATGAACTCTTCCTTCTCACACTCCACCATGTTAATGGTGCCTTGCTGTTCATCTGGCGTTTGCAAAGCTAAGGACTTCCTCTCTGCCAGGTAAGTTCTTATCCTAGGAATGCAGGCCCTCACGACTTGCTTCCTCCGCTCACTATTGTTGAGCTCCATTAATAGCTGAGCTTTTCGCGTTTCTAGCATCATTTAGCCTTAATACACGAAGGACTTATTCCTCTACTTACTGGACCTCTGTGGGCTACAAGTCAGTCTGAAACACGACTTCTCTGGACTTCCTATACTAATCCTGACCTTGGAACTTCATTGGCCCTACCCCTCACCGCATAGCCAAGTGTTGGCCATATGGATGTCAACCACAAACGGGGTATGGTCCACCTCCACTATCTTCAATCCTTCGAGGTTCCACAATACCAGCTGCTGGTGGAGAGTTGATTGGACGCACTTGCTCAGTTAGATCCAATCTTGACTAAAAAGAGCATTGTAGGATGTCGTCGTGTCAATCATGAAGAAAATAGTGATGCTAACCTTGCTTCCGACAACCAACTAGATGGGTAAAACTCCCACCGCCTTATTAATCCCTCTTGTAAAATCGCTAACCATCAACTCGGTGTAGACCAAATATTCTTCCTTCCTACCCAACTTCTTCATGGTAGCTACGGGTAAGATATTGGTGGCCGCTCCGTTGTCCACTAAGACCCTATTGAAGGGCTTCACCTCCAGATGTGCTCGGATGTACAACGGCTTCAAGTGTTGTGTCATAGGCTGCGTAGGTTTGTTGAACAACTATTTTGTCAAGCTAGTTACTATTATCTGCTTGTCTTCCTTCAACTCCGAGGGATGCTCTAGCTGGACTTTGACCATAGCAACCTCGTCCAGGAATGTCAACACTTGGGCCTTAGTTTCCTCGACATCCCCTTCTAAGGATCCTAATTGTTGGCTTGATGTTTTGAATGACATCGACAATAATCCATGGGCATTAAAAGACACCAAATGCCCAAGAATGCGAATTGGATGGAATCGCCTATGTCATTATCCTCCTCGTCAATAGAGTCCTCTTGAGTGTGGCTTTTAGATATTCTACCACCTTCCGCACCATTCTCTCCTCAATGTCCCCCTTTGGTGAGGACTCTGGCTCCACTTTCCTCTTCCCTTTCTCCTTAGTTGTGGCCTTTTTTGGAGCCACTACACACTATGGAGGTGGAGAAATAGCAAATCTAGACTTGATAGCCCCTGCGTTGGGAAATTGTCTATGGTAAGATTCCCTCGCCTATTGGACCTCCTGCTTCAAGAATTCCTCACACCTATGTAGGTCTGCTTGGGTGCGTTGCTTCTTGCGCTTTTGTGTTGTAGACAACTGTTGTAGCTGATCATGTTGTGGGAACTTGGGATGTTGTGCCACATACCAACGACCTTCCAATGGCTCTATTGGCTTAATCATCCTAGGTCAATCTTGATGACCCTCAACTCAGATGGGTTGATCTGCTCGTGGCAAACTCTTCGTGTCTCGGCCCAAGGTGACCTCATGGAGGCTCTGGCAAATCTTTGTCGTGCGCTTTGTAGCTTGGCCTCATGAACTTGTCTAGTTGATCTTCATAATCCTGCTTAGGCAGTGGCCACTCACCTGACCGCTCCTAGTGGGTGCCTTTATAATGCCATCGCTTTCGCGGTCTTTCACTTGCTTTCACACGCTCCTCCTCTTCTGGAGCGATCCCATAGTAAGCCTTGCAGCTAGGGCATAGGCCATTCTTGACCATATCAAGTTGCTCCTATACTCTAGGTGAAATGGCAAACTTTATGTTGAGGTTTTCTTTTGATGACTTTTCCTAGGGGGTGGTGTCCTTTTTCCCCTTAGGTTTCTCGTAGCTGGTCGCTTTGTTGTCATTCAAATCAACCTTCTTTCGTGGGGTTTTTGACTAGCCCACTTCCACCATGTTAATGGTGGCAATTTTCTGAAAAAGGGTCCTTGTTGTTTCCCATCTCCACTTTCCCTTTATCTCCGAAGATAAGATGGCATTTGGTTAGGCCATCCTGACTGGCATAGTGAAACACCACACAATTAGGAACAGAATGACTCCACAGATTGTGTCATTTGCAGTATGTCTTTCTCTTTAGCTCCGAGGCCGACAGAATCTTGTGACCCAACAATATTTTGATAATACCATCAACAAGTAGATGGTCAAAGATTTGGTTGGCCTTTGAAATGTTGAAGTCATATTTTTGGCTATTGCCTTTACCAGCTCCTTTATTGGCGTTTGACGAAGCTTGTACTTGATTCTCTGAGGACCTGGCTAAGGCCTTGCATACATGTGGTCATCTGGCCACTATCTCTACCATATTTTTTTAGCTCCTACTCTGGCTCAACCATGAGGATCTCTATGTTGGGGTCTCGATAATACGTACCCTTGGATGTGTTTCTTCGGCCCGACTCTTCTTGTAGGATCTACTCATATCGCGTAGCCCGTGTTGCGAACTCGAATAGGTTGTTGCCCTCTATTCCTTCAAACTTTTTTCGGAGTTTGAAACCAAGACCATTCTGCGTAATGCGCACATGCTCCATCTCGGGTAAGGCCAACCTACACCTAATCTTGGCCTTTTCAAAACATACTATGTACTGTTCCGTAGTCTTTCCGATCATCTGACATAATCTAGCCAAATCGGCCATTGCTACTTCAGGCTCAGTGTGGTAAAACTGAGTGTGAAACTTGTCTTCCACTTGCTACCACCCCTAACATGGAGTTAGGCCGCAAATCAATATACCACCTAAAGGTCGTCCCTTTCAGGGAATTGACAAACAACCTTAACTTCAGAAAATCATTGGCCCCTGCTTCGCCACATTGCACGTTAAAGCGCTCGATGTGCTCCACGGTTGACTGACTGTCTTCTCCCGAGAAGGTTGCAAACACCGGACCTTATACCCTCGAGGATACTTGTATTCCCTGTCCACCTAGTCGAGGTATGGTTTTTGATATGACGGCCTAGTGAAGCATCTCATGGCTGGGCCGACATGTTCTTGGATAATTTCGTTCAATTATTCCCTATTCATGACCACTTGGGGCGTTGCTGGTAGAACAATTGGTGGCTGCCTTCTTTACCTCCCCCCCAAACTCTCCTCTAAGAAAAAAGGATTGTTATTTGTCGAATGGCCATTTTTGGCCTGCTGCACCCTCGAGGGCTACATATACGGTGGAATCACTGGTTGTGGTGCCTCCACTGGTGCTACTTGTACAAGGGGAAATAGTGTTTGTCTTGCACCCTCTAGACGGGTTAAACTATTGAATAACCGCTCCAATGCCTACCTAGTACAGCTAGATTCTTCTCTAACTAGGTCCCCTAGGCCATTAATGAACCTAGAAACCTGTTAGGAGACTTCTTGTGACAACGCCTTAATTGAATCCTCTGGCTCTGAGTTGGATTCTCGTTTTTCTTGCCCCCTGAGCGAAGGCAAATCTTCGTACAGGTTGGGGATGCCAGACCTGCCTTTTTCAGCAACCTCGTGCGCTAGAAGCACTTTTGATGAGCCGATTTTGGCTTTTTCACGGGTGTTTGTCATATTGCTACTTGGTGTCCCACTAGGCGTGCCAAAAAAATATGTTTAATTTTTGGATTGCGGGAGTGCCATAGTCCGAATGGACTTAAGATCCAAACACGTACGACCTTATATATTCAAACTAGTGTGAGGTTTTAGAAGTGTGATTATTCAGGCGATTGTAACGAGGCATAAAATTACTTCTAGGTTCTTTTCTATGTCTTGAAGATCAAGGACTTAAATAATTTTTCAACTAATGTAATGGACTAAAGTGTAGAAAGACAACTGAAATGTAAAGTAGTAGAGAAACTAAACTTGAAAGATGAAAAGATTACTGTACTTAACATTAAATGAAAACTATAAAGATTACTAGAGTGATGGCTTACAGATTAAAGTAAAGTTGCTGGAAAGTAAAATAAGTAAGTAGGAGAGAGGCTAGCTCTATGTAGAGTTGTTGTGTTTGATCGATGATTTTTTCTTTGTTGCCGTGCCTTCATTATTTATAGGAGATGGCCTTCAACCGTCGAAGCAATCTTTTTCGGCCATAACTATAATCATGGCCTCTTCCCCTGAGATATGTAGACGTGCACCGAACTATCTCTAACTGACGGTTCATGAAGTCACATTTCCTTGTTTTTCAGAATTCTTAGAGTCCTACTTCCTTAACCACCTTGTCAAGTGTAGACTCTCACAGACTCTTTCATGACCATCGAATTGCTTCCACATGTCACTTTTAGATTTTACTATTTTGGGTATAATCAGTGGAGCAATGTATCTAGCCTACTCCTATGAAAGAGCTGCTAAACAATGTACATAGATAAAATCCAGATTTTCAATCTGGTAAGAATTATGTTTTTTTTATTAAAGAAGACTGACTTTTGACACGATCAAACCCCTATCCTCTTAGTCAGGTTCAAGAGTTCTGGCCTCCTGACCTCTTAATATGGTTTTAACTTTTTGTATTGAAGAAAATAGAGACGCATTTATTAGCTAACCACTTTTCCACTACCCCCCGACGTACTACTAGCAAGGTAAAATTATCCATTGCTGTATAGTGTATATGGCTGAAATACATAGTTCATATCTTCTACAGCCCATGTTGCTCTTGAATGGGTTGTCTTGTTTTGGACTTACTTAACAACCGTTTTAAAAAGGTGGTGTCAAAAGAAAAGTAGAGTCAAAACTTGTAATAACAAATGATTGTCTGTGTCCTATGGTAAAGCGAGGATGTGATCCCTTTTCCAAACTTTCTCCTTTTGGATTGCATTTCTTCCCTTTCACAATCTTTGGCTGGTTAGGCCTCTTTGATGCAAAAAATTACGTTCATATAAGGATGGAGATGTGCTAATAAATGGATTTGGATCATCTCAACTTCAGTTTTCTTCTATTCGGATTAAGTTCAATCATCTATCATGTATCACTCCATATCAATATTGGTTAGTAACAACGGGTGTGAAATTCAATAAATTTATCTGTGAAAAATTGAATTTGACTAAAACAGATAAAATTTTGAAAAAGAGAGGATCTGAATCGTTTGACAAACTGCAGTTTAGCAAGAAAGTTTTTTGGAGGCAACATGTGGAAAGAAGAGCTCAACCACCTAACAAAGTGATATGTTGCTTTGCCTTTCTTTGACATTTAACTGGAAAGTGGCCGAAGTAAATGACTTTTCCTTGGGACCACCGGTCACAATACCTTTTCATTGATATTTATTGAAAGATCCTTCCATCATGGAGAGAGAAAAGATATAAGGTCCATGTGCAGGGTAAGCGTCTTCAGCTTCCAACTCCTTTAAGGGATGGATGAATTGAATTCTTTATAAAGCTGAGCAGAATAACTCTTGTGGACAGAGAAGGAGCAACATTATGGCCTGTGGGCCATGGTCCCTCAAATTTTCAAAATTATACGTTATACTTCACAAACTTGGGTCTTGATTCTTTTTGTGTTATAGAACTTATTTGGTTATATGATTCTAAAAATAGTTATACGGAATAGAAAATAGTAAAACTTGTTTGGACAGTAATAATGAAAATAGAAATGTGGTGATGGTGGAAGTGTATTGATGGTGGGGGAAAGGGTGGTGGTGGTGGAAGTGTTGTGGTGTTGGTGGTGGTGGTGTAAGTATGGTGGTGATGGAAGTGTGGCGGTGTTGGGGGTGGTGGTTGGAATGTGGTGATGGTGGAGGTATGGTGGTGGTGGTGATGGTGGGAGTATGGTGGTGGTGGTAATGGTGGAAGTGTGGTGGTGGTGGAGGTATGGTGGTGGTGGTGGTGGTGGAGGAAATCTGGTGGTGGTTTCTAAATTCTGGAAATGTTATTTCTAAAAAACACATAAAATAGTCTTAACTTGTTCTCTAAACTTACTCACTTTTTGTTCTTAGTTTTCAAAAAAACAAAAACGAAAAAAAGCTGATCAAACAACTTTTCTCCTACAGACTGTTTTTGAAAACAAAAAAATAATTTCTGAAATGCAAACCAAACAGGACCTAGGTTTTTTATTTTACTTTACTTGGGTTCCTCGAGTTTTACCGTTTATACTCTACACCCTTAATTTATGATTTTAATTTTATTTTATCTTTTAATTTTGATTTGGACATATTATATAATTAACCATTGAAAACAGTCCCATGAACTAATTTTTAACGATTTATAAGAAATGTCAGAAATTTAATTGTCAATAGTCTTATGCATTTCTATTCCACAATTGAGGGATGAAGTAAAATCAAGATTACAACCTAGGAGGACAAAATATAATTTACCTAAATCCTACATATATAAGGTACAAAGTCGCAAAGGACATGCATTTGAGAATTCTCTCTCTCTCTCTTTGGTTTTGTTCCTTGTTTTGCATTTTGTAGAGGCATGATGAAATTAAGTTACACTCGAGCAGTATATGATGAAACTTGATGATGCACAAAATAGACTTATGCACTATCAACAGTTGAGTGAATGATGCAGGGAGTTAATGAAACAATCAATGACAAAAAGATAAATATTGGGTCAACACACATATATATAGTGGTTCGGTCAGGGTGACCCACTCCACTATGGGAAACGGCAATGGTGCCCAGAGAATCTTTATTAATAAAGTAAGGTGAGAGAGAGAGCAAATGTGAGCTCTGAGAGAGGTATGGTAGCTAAGAGAGATAGCTATGTGAGGAGGTGTGTAGAGAGATGTAGAGATGTCCCTCTCAATGGAAAGAGTTTACAATTTATATGCACAGAGCCTTAGTTAAGGCGGTGACTTGAGGGTAAAGATACTAGTTCTTCGGGGAGGATAGCTATAATTAAGGATAAATATAATTAAAGACTGCCTTGATCTTTTAGAGTGGCTATCTCAATGATTACTCTCCACGTGCTCTAACCTTCTTGGACTCCTTGGACCTTGGACCGGGTTGAATTCACGAGTTGGGTTTGATGGATCCTTTTAGCTAATTTAGTCTTATTTAATTTATTGGGCCTAGCCCAATTGAATTTGGGCTCACCAAAACTAATTTGAAATGAGCACTACAACAAAATGGTTTTCGTGGGAATTATATTGACCAGCAAAAAATTTCTCGGGCAATTGTCAAGTATTCCCAATTAAAAACCTATGCCACAAACAATTAGGATACCTTTACCTGGTAAACTTCCCCCTAAAAAATTCTTATTTTAATAGTTTTGCTTATAAAAGGTTTCCCTTTTAGAGGTTACCAGATTGAAAGCTAAAAAATCTACCCAAAAAAACAAAAAAACTTGATAAAGAAGAATTTGAATAGTCAATATAATACTTCATTCATGACCTCCACAAATGTACTATTGATGTACCTACTGAATCCACCATTACAAAAAGAAAAGCAGAATACATCAACCATCACTTTTGTCCAGGTATTACGGTCTCATCGTACAAGCAGCCCTGAAAAACAAAATTGAACAACAATGAGTCGTTTAGCTCATATGCAGCAAAGCTTTTCAATAGTAATTGAACAACAATAGCATCTAAAAGAGGTGCAAAGCAAGAGGTGAAGTTAACTACAAGTATTGTATGCATGAGGAAATCAAAAAGACACAGTAATGTCGATGGACAGCCTAGAAGCAAACCACTAATTCACTTGGATGCATGGTCAAACACTAATTCACTCATCACATTAATACTATAAGAAGCAACACAGTAAGAATTAAAGAGATCAGAACCTTACGGATCAAGAATTCCCATAAGCTATGGCACTCTTGACAAAATTCACATCTACTTCGAAATTTGGGCAAAAAATTGGGCTTCAGCAAAGCTTACTGTACCATGATGAGAAAAGACACATATAACATAAAATATAACTTATGAAATTATTGACAAAACAAAATGCATATTTTTATAGTCTTCAGTATAATGAAAGAACAAAAGGTCTGTGAATGAGACCATGAATCAACAAAAAATAATCAGTAATGAGACCCAAGTCAGAGGTGTCTTCCTTCAGTAGGAATCATGTGAAGAAATGAAAAAAAAATATTGAATCAACTTGAGATTAAAGTACTAGAAAGTCTATTCTTTTTAGACGTTTGAATTTCTCTTGTCAATTCTTACACTGCTTCAACAGAATATACTTATTTCCCACTTCAATTGAAACAGAACAAGTCAAACCAGAATAACAACAATTATATTTGAAATGTATGTATAACTGATTATGTTAAAATTGTATGCCATGCCCATTATCTGAAATTTCATAATCTCCTGTCATGATCAAAGAAACCAAAAAAAAATGAGCTGAACTTGTTATTCTCGCCATTCATAAATCCAATTATGCCTAGCAGATAAAGAAGAATATAAAGAGAAAACAGAATCATACTGACAAAACACTGTTACGAGAGAGAGAGAGTTACCAGGAGGTGGACGGTTTCCAGGAATCTGAAAGCTCACAAGAAGACTCTGAAACATCTCGAGCTCCTTGATCCACCTCCCCTGCTGCGTTTGTAGCTCTTCTACCGTACTGTTCATTCCCTCATCTCCTCTCTAAGCTCGTCGATTGTAGCTTGTAACCATTGATTATCTTTCTCTGCAGCCTCAGCCCTCAATCTAGCACTCTCCTCCACTGCAGCACGAGTAGGGCCAGATCGAGAGGTGCCACAAGCTTTCCCTCATGTCCTAGTCCACATACATATCCTGATCTCGTGCCGAGGACCTCACACAGTTTTTGAATCACTCTGCTGACCACCATCCGATGTGGACTAAGTTTCTTACATCGAATGAGCACATTTTTTAAAATTTTTAAACATAAATCAAATAAATCACCATAAATAGAAAATTCATCCCTGAACAATTCCAAACATCTCTGTACCATGTCACTGAAGAGACTCAACACGCTCTCTGGAACGTAGCAAGAGCATTACACAAATCACATGGAATCCTCCGATATGCAAAAATGCAAAAGGGACAGGTGAATATCTTTTTCTCCTGATCATCAAGTGCTATCTTGATTTGGCTATACCTAGAATACCCAACTAAGAAGCAAAAGAATGCATGACCTGCTATCTTCTTTAGAACTTGATCAAGAAATGGGAGAGGGAAGTGGTCTTTCCTGGTGACAAGGTCGAGTTTACGATAGTCAATACACATGTCATTCCGTGACAACTCGGGTAGGCACCAACTCGTTTTCCTCATTCTTGACTACCATAAGTCCTTATTTTTTCAGCCCAACTTTGGTTAGGCTGAACCATTTACTATCCGAGATGGGAAAGATGATTCCCACATCTAACAGTTTAAGAACCTCATCCCTTATTACCTCTTTCATATGAGGGTTCATCTGTCGCTGTATTTGACGGGAAGTTTTGAATCCTCTTCAAGATATATGTCATTACTACAAACAAGAGGACTTATACGTTTTAAACCAGCAATGGTCCACCCTATACCACTACGGTGATTCTTTAAGACCTCTAACAGTTTGAACTCCTGGTCCAGTGTAAGTGTAGAAGAGATGACCACCAGATATGACTCACTCTCCCCAAGGAATGCATACTTCAAGTTAGATGGGAGAGGTTTCAATTCAGGTTTTTGTGTTTTTCATTAGAAGAAACTAGCTTCTCACCACTCGGAGCTAACTCCTCAAACTTGGGCACCCATGGCCCGATAACATGAACAGGTAAAGAATCCTCCTCTAAAAATGGACTCAAATTCAGATGAAATGGACTCAACCTAGCATTTCACCAATGAATCCCCTAAAAATGCCTTATTGATATGATCCTACGTCAATGACTCTATGGAGTGCACCTCTTTCACTTCCTCCTCCTCACTCGGTTGTTTAGCTATATTAAAAATGTTTAGCTCAAGAGTCATATTCTCGAATGAAAATTTTATAACCCCGTTCCTACAATTAATCAATGCGTTCAAAGTAGCAAGGAACAGTCTACTGAGAATAACAAGAATTTGACTCCCCGAGTGTGCAACTGGTTGGATGCCCAACACAATGAAGTCTATAGGGAAATAGAACTTGTCTACCTGGACAAGCACATCCTCAACTATCCCCCTTGGGACTTTAACAAAGCGGTTTGCCAATTGTAAAGTGATGCTTGTAGGCTTGAGCTTGCCTAACCCTAGTTGTTAGTAGACAATGTAAGGGAGCAGATTGACACTTGCTCCAAGATCAAGCAGAGACTGCTCAATCATGAAGTTATGTATAACACAAGAAATAGTGGGACACCCGGGATTTTTGAATTTAGGAGGGGTCTCGTGTTGACTAATGGCTCTTTTTGGCACATTTTGATTCCTTTTGATACTGCATAAGTCCTTAAGTTACTTGACACAGGAAGTGACCTGTTTTATGGCATATAGAAGTGGTATATTGATATTTACTTGCTTAAAAAGCCCGTAAATCTCAGAATGGTTACTCAGCTTCTATGGTTTTTTGAGTCTTAAGGGAAGGGAGTAGAAATAGGGTATGGATTCTCCTCAACGCACTCTCATCAGGTGAGACTTGGACAAGCTTGACCACAGGTGTAGAGGTAGACTCAGAGTGTGCTTGTGGTGTGGCATTTTTAATTATTTTACCACTCCTAAGAATGGTGATAGCTTGGACTTGTTCTTGTGATGAGTACAAATTAAAAGGAGTTCCTATATGAAATTGACCCTGTAATGGTTTTGATTGGGTAGGAAACCAGCCCTTTCCTTGTGTAGACATTGATTGGGTCATTTTCTGGGGGTGGGTTTTCATGTCATCAAACGATTGTGTAGTCTGGGCTTTGAATTGTTTAAACTCATTGTAGGCCTGCGTGTTTTGTTAATTGTATTACATCTGGGCCAGCACGAATTAGTTAAGTGTGCCCTCCATACTACATTTTTTGGGGTGGCTTATATGGCAGATATTTTTGTGGGCGGCTTATTTTTGAATCTCTCCCAACACTGACAAAAGGTTTCCCATTCTTTCATCGCAAAATTCATAATATAACATTTTTAGGCATTTGTATGATGAATAGGGAATAACTTTTTGAAGAATTCTTTTTGTAGTGCAGAGCAGTCAGGTATAGAGTGTGGCTTCAAAATATTAAGCCATGGGTTGGCTTTATGCTTCAGTGAGAAGGAGAAAAGCTTTAGCTTGGCCAATTCTGAACTATCCTAAAAGGTTCCACAGACCTCCTCGAATTCCTTCATGTGCAGATAAGGATTCTCGGAATCGAGGCCATGGAATTACGGTAAAATCTAGATAGTGCCACGTTTTACCGTGAATCTTTGTGCGTTAGTAGGGAAGACAAAGCATAACGGGACACTACTCTTGGTGGGGTGTACCTAGTCCCTAAGAGTTTTGACTTGTTGTTCAACCTCTTGTGTACAGTTATTAACGGGGTCTCCCATTTCACTACCGGTTTTATTAAGGTCAAATGTGGGGGCAAGGACATATTGATTAGACTTAAAAGAACCAGATAAATCTATTGATTCGATAGACTCTTTAAATGGGGATTCGATTTTAGAGTCTAAGGTATCTCCACCAGACATACAAATATGAAACTGACTAATGAATGTAAATCAAATAAACTAACCACTAAAAATTAAATAACAATAATCCAAAAAATTAATGAAAGAAAATTAACACAAACTTGACAGAAATCTAAAAGATGGAATGAAGTTACCCAGAAAATAAGGTTCTCCAAGTATCTTGTTGTGAAGGTGAATTCTCCTTTTCGGCTTCTATTATCCTTCAATCCCTGGCAACGACACCAAAAACTTGCTTAGCTCCGAAAGGTGCATTCAAGTGCAAGTGATCAAGTGTCGTAATAACTCGGTGAATTTCGAGGTCGATCCACAGGGATTGAAAAGATTGCAGGAAGGCAAAAAGGAAGAAAAATTCGAAGGTTGTTTGCTTTGAGAAATTGTTAAAAACTGTAGAGAAATTCTTATAAGTAAAATCTACTCTTTAGTTTCAGGATCAGGAATTGTTCATATACACAAAATATTATATCTATGTAATTATATTTTATCTCAGTTGACTTCCAACGCCAGTGTAATAAGCCGAAATATATAAATTTAAAAATCAAAAGTTGATTGATATGAAAATATGAATTTAAGAACCAGTTTTGTAAATTCGCAATGAATTATAAGTATTACTCATATGAAGAAGTCAATCTAGTTAATGAACACTCAAATAAGTATACTTTCATTAGAAATCATTCATTTAATCGATAAACCATGAAAGATAAAATCATATAAGAATAATATTTTTAGAACCCTTTACAATTCAAACTCATACTAGGGTACAATAGCCGTGGCAGACGTTAGAAGGTGTGTCCAAATGGAAGCAAGAAATTAATCCACTTTGACTTGGTCAATATACGCGTCTGAATGGAATTCCTGCGGCCGAATAGTAACACACCGTATCGTCAATTGATTGTCCGCACGTATTCCTACATCCAAACAGTAACACACCTCTAGAATTTGCATCTTCAAAGATGCGTCCGACAGGCTTCTTGCACCCGGACGGAAGTAGTCTGTATTGTCAAATTCGGAGCTTCTTCAATTCCAAGGAATATCAATGATTGTGTCTGGATGAAAGAGCAGCGTCCGGACACACTGATTACGCCCAAAGAATAACGCGATAATTGTAACACAACTTTGGGGTGTCGATTCCACAGAGAGACAAACTAAAAGAATAGTAGACAGGAACAAAGAAATTAAAGAAAAATATTAAATGATTACTGGAGGATAAAGATTAATTTTAAATGCAAATTAAAGTGAAGCAAAGTGACTAACAAAAAAAGTACTCAAATTTGACAAACAGTAAAGCGTCGAGAATCCCTTGCACAAATCTGGTATTTTAATTATTCTTAATTCATTGAATAATCCCAACCGGAAGATATAGATTTATAAACCAAGATCAAACCACATGTAACCCTTTGAAAAATCATTCACCACTTTGAAAATACGTAAATTATTATCACTATTGAGAAAGTCCAACGACGACAATATACTTAAGAAGTGATATTGCAGCAAAGAATTAAATCAATATAGATAAATAATTGATCCAAACATAATCAAAGAACTAATCCATTCAATAGAAAAAGCATGACTAAATCCATAAATAGAATAAATTCTATGACTATTTGGAGAAGAAACACCAACAATAAATTGAGAATGATAAAACAAAAGAGTCTTACTAATTAAAAATCAAATGCATAAATTAAAAATAAATAAAATACCATCTACTGTGAAAGTTCATCCCTCGCTTTACTTGAGAATTTAGTTACCCATAAATATAATGGACAACAAAAATCTCCCAAAAAAATAAAGCAAACCGGTGGTCATCGGCCTTTTTTCTGATCTGCGCCTGCTCCCCCTCTGTTTTCTTCCAGCCGCCACACACCAAAGGAAAAGGAAAAAGAAAAAGCCAGCCGCCCCACACCAAAGGAAAAGCAAGAAGTTAAAACCTAAAGTCAATCTTTTTTTGGAAAAATACTTTTTCCTCCCCTCTTTATTTCAACCCCTAGAGCCCAAATCTTGTATAACTTGAGAAAGATCAAGCCCAATAAAAATAATGAGTGCTGGGCCCACGTGATAGCAGCATCAATTTCATCCCTTTTTACTCCATGGGCTGTCATCAAAATAACAAATATAAAAGCCCAATAATAAAATTCCAAAAATGTTAATTGTAAAGTCCATTTGTAAATTATCTCCCACCAACCAATAATGCAACATTTAAGATTTAAAATATTATAAAATCATGCTCAAATACATCTCAGTGTGAATAGATATTAAATTCAATAATATAAATTATATCTAATTATTTCTATTCACATTTTATCATTTTAATCCAATAATAGGGTATTTAGAATGCACTTTCGCGCACTCATCACACCCCCCAACTTACTCATTGCTAGTCCCTAGCAATTTTCATGTCAAAACAACGAAAGAAACCAAATAAAATCACACACAAAGGCCACCAAGTCACACTTTCCAGATTCACATATTAAAGCAATCTTAGGAATTCAATAACCCTATCACAAGCAATCCACCTGAAACAATCCACAGAGTGTGTGTGTGTTCCAAACTATATCCATCTAACCAAAAGCCCTGACACATGCAACATTAAGAACATCTCAAGCGAAAAGTTCAACTCCATAACTCACGGGTATAAAAGTGTTTCGTGGGAAGATTCTCTCTATGGAGTTGACAATGGGTGTGCACACACTCTCATGGGGAATTAGGCAATTTTGTTCAAGCAACAAGCAAACATTGATCTTATGATAGGAATACTAACAAATGAGACTTCCACCACGCTTTCCCAAAAGCTTACTTAGGATCAGAACAGTCAACACAAAAGGTTGTAACGTGACTTAGGTTTGAGGCTATATATAAAAAAAATGAAAAGGATTCAAAAACTTCCAAGTACATACAAAGGGAATCTTGTTAAATCTCTCAATAAATCACATTTCTCACTTGATGTACTCTTTAAGCTTTCAAGTCATCGAATAATGCCTCTTTTTCTTTTTCTTTTTTTTTTCTGTTTTTTTTTTTTGAAACAATTTGGTAAACAATAATGTCACCCTGGTATTTTTCTATTTCTACCCAGCCTTGGTATTTTTGTCTTTGAAACTCACTCACTTGAACACCTTGTAACTCATGTTCTTCCCTTTTCTCTCTCTTTCTCTTTTTTTTTTTTGAAAAAGAATTCCACATCTAGTACACACTTGGAAGTAACAAGGGTAGGGAAAATCAGTGTATATGTTATACTCAAATGTGGAGAGGTATGAATAATGTAGGCATATGAAAAGAAAAAGCTACATGTGTTTATTGGCTCAAAGTTGGCTACTAGGGGTCTATGGTGGAAAGGGTTAGCTTGAAAGGCTCAAACGTTGATCCTAAGTTGACCTTCGTCATATCCCAAGTATATCCACCATCTTACCACAAACCATGTAATGATATTCTCAAAAGAAGTACCCAGTTCAACAGATCAATTAACGCTTATCACAATTTACTGCATTTGTAGGCTCTTAATCCTCTCCAAAACTCACATGAATACTTAAGCAAAAGAGTTCTCTAGCTACATGTGTCAAACCACCATCTTACCACAAAGTTTGGATGAGTGCATTAGGGGTTCTGTGAATGCTTCAGCAAAAAAAATGATTATGGTGGGTTTGGAGAATTCACGAAGATGGCTATGAATGAGAATAAGTACACATGTGAAAAGGATGCACATGTGATGTAAAATTAAAAACATTTGACACATGAAAATATGCCACAGAGTTCCAACAAGAATTTTAAATATTGAATTTGCACCACCACCCCCCAACTTAAATGAAACATTGTCCTCGATGTTTAAAAATCAAATTTGAATGGGGAGTAACTAAAAAGGGTAGAATACACTGATGAGTGACGTAGGTAGTTCGCTAAGCACCAAAGATGGTAACCTGAAATGACAAAATGAAACTAACCTACAAACAAAAAACAAAGAAAACAACAGCAAACTAAAAGGAAAAAATAAAAATAAAAATAAAATAAAAAAATAAAAAAAAACAAACAAAAAAAATAAAGAAAAACATAAAATAAAACAAAACAAACAAAACAAATAAAGAAAAACATACCTGCATGGTGTGGTCAAGGTTGATAGACCGGATCCTCAAGTGGAATGTCTTCCACATTCGGAACTTGTCTATCAATTAAGACTTTAAGGTGTTGACCATTTACTTTAAAGATCCGACCATCCTTAGGATTCTCTATTTCCACTGCCCCATGTGCAAAAACATTCTTCACTACAAAAGGGCCGGTCCACCTAGACCTAAGTTTTCCAGGGTGCTTATGGAGTCTAGAATCATATAAGAACACTCGATCATTAGGCTTAAACGTTTTTCTCAAAATATTTTTATCATGAAACGCTTTCATTTTAGCCTTATAGATTTTAGAGTTCTCATAAGCATCATTTCTCAACTCCTCTAACTCGGTCAACTGAAATTTTCTAAGCTTACTTGCTTCTCCCATGTCAAAATTGAATTTCTTGATAGCCCAATAGGCTCGATGCTCGAGCTCCACATGTAAATGACAAGGCTTTCCAAAAACAAGCCTATAAGGTGACATGCCTAAAGGAGTTTTGAAAGTTGTACGGTAGGCCCAAAGCGCATCAACTAGTCTCAAAGACCAATCCTTGCGATCCGGGTTGACCGTTTTTTCTAAAATTTGCTTAATTTCCCTGTTTGCAAGTTCTACCTGTCCACTTGTCTGAGGGTGGTAGGTAGTAGACATCTTATGTACCACCCTATATTTTTTCATCAAAGTTTCAAAAGAACGGTTGCAAAAATACGTACCCTGATCACTAATGATAGCACGTGGTATACCAAAACGAGATAACACATTTTCTTTGAGAAATTTAATTACCATCTTATTATCATTGCTCCTGCAAGCTGCTGCCTCTACCCATTTTGACACATAATCTACTGCCACAATAATATATTGATATCCAAAAGGAGGAAATGGTCCCAAAAAATCAATACCCCAACAATCAAAAATTTCAATCACTAAAATTGGGTTTAAGGGCATCATATTACGACGGGACATAACGCCTAACTTTTGACACTTTTCACATGAACAACAATAGATGTTTGCATCCTTAAACAAGGTGGGCCAATAAAATCCACACTGCAGAATTTTTGCAGCGGTTTTCTTCATTGAAAAGTGGCCCCCATAAGCTTGGGAGTGACAAAATTCCAAGACGCTGGCAATTTCCTCATCAGGGATGCAACGCCTTAAAATTTGGTCAGGACAGTATTTGAAAAGAAAAGGGTCATCCCAATAGAATTTACGTACCTCAGTCATGAACTTTCTCTTGTCCTGAGCGTTGCAATCCACCGATATCTCACCTACAGCCAAATAATTCACAATATGAGCAAACCATGGTAGAGAAGTAATAGAAAGTAAATGCTCATCGGGAAAATCATCCCTGATTGGTAGGTGGTTAGAGGTATCCTCAAATGCGAGCCTCGAGAGATGGTCAGCCACTACATTTTCCACTCCTTTCTTGTTTTTGATGGTGATGTCAAATTCCTGCAAAAGTAAAATCCACCGCATTAATCGTGCCTTAGCATCCTTCTTTGTAAGAAGGTACTTAAGGGCTGCATGATCTGTGAAAATAATAATAGGAGAACCAATCAAATAAGCACGAAACTTATCCAAAGCAAATACTACAGCTAGCAACTTTTTTTCCGTGGTGGAGTAATTCATCTGAGCACTATTTAGAGTTCTACTAGCATAATAAATGACAAAAGGTTTACCCTCCCTTCGTTGTCCAAGAACAGTACCTACAACAAAATCACTAGCATCACACATGATCTCAAAAGGTAAAGTCCAGTCAGGTGGTTGCATTATGGGTGCTGAGGTAAGCTTGCCAATTAGCGTTTTAAAGGCCTCTTGACAAGCTTGTGTCCACTCAAATGGGGCATCTTTAGCTAGGAGGTCACATAATGGTCTAGATATGGTAGAAAAATTTTGTATGAACCTCATATAAAAGCTCGCATGACCAAGAAAGGATCTCACATCCTTTACTGTCCTAGATGTAGGCAACTTAGAGATTAATTCAATCTTAGATTGATCAACCTCTATCCCCATAGAAGAAATAATATGCCCTAAGATAATACCTGAAGGTACCATAAAGTGGCATTTCTCCCAATTCAAAACCAATTTTTTTTCCTCACAACGAGTCAACACTCTCTCTAAATTCAATAAGCATGCATCAAAAGAATATCCAAAAACAGTTAAGTCATCCATAAAAACTTCCATGCAATTTACAACCATGTCACTAAAAATGCTCATCATGCAGCGTTGAAAAGTAGCAGGTGCATTACACAATCCAAATGACATTCTACGAAAAGCATAAGTACCAAAAGGACAAGTGAAAGTGGTTTTTTCCTGGTCTTCTAATGCAATTTCAATTTGATAATAACCAGAATAACCATCCAAGAAACAATAAAAAGGATAACCAGCCACACGCTCAAGAATTTGATCAATAAAAGGGAGAGGAAAATGGTCTTTCCGGGTGGCAGCATTCAATTTTCTGTAATCAATGAACATCCGCCACCCAGCCACAAGTTTTGTAGGGACTAACTCTCCCAGGTCATTCTTCACCACAGTAACACCTGACTTTTTAGGAACAACTTATGTAGGACTTACCCATTTACTATCAGCAATAGGATATATGATTCCTGCATCTAATAGTTTCAACACTTCATTTTTCACCACTTCTTTCATAGTGGGATTAAGCCTACGCTGGGGGTCTCTACGAGGGCTAGTTCCTTCCTCCAAATTAATTTTATGAGAACAGACTAGGGGACTAACACCTTTTATATCAGCAATGTTCCAACATAAGGCTGACTTATGCTCACTTAAGATCCGAATTAATTTCTCACCTTGAGACTCAGACAATTCAGATGAGATAATAACAGGAAAAGTGTCACCTGGACCAAGGAAAACATGCTTTAAGCCTTTAGGCAGAGGCTTCAATTCAGTTTTGGGTGCTTCCACACTTGAAGGAATTTATTTTTCACCTTTCTCAGGTAACTCCTCAAACTTCGGTTGCCATGCCCGAGTGCCATAGTCCTGAGTCCTATCAAAAATAGCACAAATATCAACTACATCAGATGGATCACTGATAGAATCAAACTCAGAATGAACAAGAAAATACTAAAGGGGATCAAAATCATGAGCTATAGAAACTCCCTTATCCATGAGTGAGTCAATCATGTATGTCTGTGGCTCTCGTCATCATCTTCTGGCTGTTTTGCAATATGAAAAATATTCACCTCGAGAGTCATGTTTCCAAAAGACAGCTTCATGAGCCCGTTCCTGCAATTAATAAGAGCATTAGCAGTGGCAAGAAAAGGCCTACCTAAAATCAAAGGAATTTTAGAAGTAGTATCAACAACAGAACTAGTGTCAAGGATTAGGAAATCAACAGGATAATAAAATTTGTCAATTTGAATTAGAACATCCTCTATCACACCCCGAGGTACTTTGACTGAACGATCAACCAATTGCAATACCACAGTGGTTGGTTTGATTTCTCCCAACCCCAACTGCAAATAAATAGAATATGGCATTAGATTCACACTAGCTCCTAAATCTAGCAAAGCTTGCCCAAACTCATTATTTCCAATGCTGCATGCAATGGTTGGACAACCAGGATCCTTGTACTTGGGAGGAATCTTCTGCTCAATTAGAGCACTAACTTGCTCTGTCAGGAACGTTGTCTTCTTCACATGGTGCTTTCTCTTAACTGTACACAAATCCTTGAGAACCTTTGCATAAGTAGGAACTTGCTTAATCACATGCAAAAGAGCAAGATTGATTTTTACCTGCCTTAGATTCTCTAGGATTTCATTGTTAGCATCCAGAGTTCGCTTGCTTGATTTTAAAGGTTGAGGGAATGGTACCTTAGCAAGACTCTTTGTCACCTCAGGTTCCTTGGGCAGCTCGGCATCACTATTATCTTGATCATCTGATTTGTCCGTTGTTGGGATGTGGAATGAATCACCACTTCGTGTCACAATGGCATTCACATCCTTCAAATTCTCTTGCTCCATGTGTTGACCATGGGGTGCAGACTGAGCTTGAGAAGGGAACTTACCTCGCTCATTCACACTTAAGGAGCTCATCAATTTGGACATTTGGCTTTTTATCTCTTTGTTTTCTTCAACAACCTGCATAATCAAAGATTCAAACTTTTGGTTAGTTTTACCCTGTGTCTCAATAAAAACATGCAAAGTGTCTTCTAAAGGACTCCTAGAAGATGTAGGTGAATGATAAGGTGCAGGATATGATCTAGGGGGTTGTGCAGGCGACTGATTTTCAGACTTCCAGCTAAAATTGGGGTGATTGCGCCACCCCGGATTATAGGTATCAGAGTAAGGTGTAAAAGACTTCTTGTACATACCTAAGGCATTACATTGTTCCTCATGTATCCCTCTCATCTCAGCAAGTGTGAGACATTCTTGGGCGAGGTGATCTATCCCGCCACACACAAAACATGGTCCAAAAGACTCTGCATGATTAGCCACGTGTGTTGGCTTTAAGTCCTTAGTCTTTAACACATCTAACTCCCTAGTGAGCATCTCAACCTTAGCCTTTAGGCTATCCTCTTCCCTGAGATGGTAAATTCCACCACCATTTGGGTTTCCTGCAGGTCGTGACCTATTTGTGCTTTCAGTAGCACTAGGTCTAGTCCAAGTGTGAGCTTTTTCAGCAAGCTCATTTAGGTATTCTATGGCCTCATCGGGATCTTTTTGTAAGAACTCACCATTACACATCATCTCCACAAATTGGCGTTCTCTAGGTGTAAGTCCCTCATAAAAATAGCTCACTTAGCGCCAATTCTCATACCCATGGTGAGGACACACACTCAACAACTCCTTAAATCTCTCCCAAGACTAATACAAAGTCTCACTGTCCTTTTGTGCAAAGGTGGAGATTTTCCTTTTTAAAGCATTGGTCTTATGTTGGGAGAAATATTTATTAAAGAAGACCTGAGTCATCTCACTCCATGTCCCAATAGATCGTGGTCTCAGCGAGTATAACCAACTCTTAGCTCTATCCTTCAAAGAGAAAGGAAAGAACTTAAGTCTCACAACATCATCAAGTGCAATTTGATTATGAAAAGTCGCAACTACTTCCTCAAACTCCCTAATGTGCACATATGGATTTTCATTTTCTAAGCCATGAAAATTAGGGAGTAATTGTATCATCACTGTTTTAAAATCCAGTTGGCGAGTATTAGCTGGAAACATGATGCATGATGGTGTGGCTGTGCGTGTAGGGTGGAGGTAATCATGAAGAGTTCTAATGGGTTGATCTTCGTGTTCACCCATTTCTTCGGGACACGATTGATTGTCAAATAAAGGATTTAAAAAATCTGATTCTAACTCTACCACAGGCCTACAAGCAAATCTACCCAAGGTGTCTCTATATCTGTGCATGCAAGGCAACAAAATACTAAAAGAATAAAAATACTATAAAAAGAAAGAAGATAAATAATAATAATAATAACAATGCAGCAAGCTAAAAGAAGGAACGAAGTTACCACTTTTGCAAACTATTGAAAAGAAAAACTATCTAACAATTCTTCTACCGTCTCCCCGGCAACAGCGCCAAAATTTGATTACGCCCAAAGAATAACGCGATAATTGTAGCACAGCTTTGGGGTGTCGATTCCACAGAGAGACAAACTAAAAGAATAGTAGACAGGAACAAAGAAATTAAAGAAAAATATTAAATGATTACTGGAGGATAAAGATTAATTTTAAATGCAAATTAAAGTGAAGTAAAGTGACTAACAAAAAAAGTACTCAAATTTGACAAACAGTAAAGAGTTGGGAATCCCTTGCACAAATCTGGTATTTTAATTATTCTTAATTCATTGAATAACTGAATTGAGAATTCAATTCCCAAAATTCCCAACCGGAAGATATAGATTTATAAACCAATATCAAACCACATGTAACCCTTTGAAAAATCATTCACCACTTTGAAAATACGTAAATTATTATCACTATTGAGAAAGTCCAATGACGACAATATACTTAACAAGCGATATTGCAGCAAAGAATTAAATCAATATAGATAAATAATTGATCCAAACATAATCAAAGAACTAATCCATTCAATAGAAAAAGCATGACTAAATCCATAAATAGAATAAATTCTATGACTATTTGGAGAAGAAGCACCAACAATAAATTGAGAATGATAAAACAAAAGAGTCTTACTAATTAAAAATCAAATGCATAAATTAAAAATAAATAAAATACCATCTACTGTGAAAGTTCATCCCTCGCCTTACTTGAGAATTTAGTTACCCATAAATATAATGGACAATAAAAATCTCCCAAAAAAATAAAGCAAACCGATGGTCATTGGCCTTTTTTCTGATCTGCGCCTGCTCCCCCTCTGTTTTCTTCCAGCCGCCACACACCAAAGGAAAAAGAAAAAGCCAGCCGCCCCACACCAAAGGAAAAGCAAGAAGTTAAAACCTAAAGTCAATCTTCTTTTGGAAAAATACTTTTTCCTCCCCTCTTTATTTCAGCCTCTTTATTTCAACCCCTAGAGCTCAAATCTTGTATAACTTGAGAAAGATCAAGCCCAATAAAAATAATGAGTGCTGGGCCCACGTGATAGCAGCATCAATTTCAGCCTTTTTTACTCCATGGGCTGTCATCAAAATAAAAACAAATATAAAAGCCCAATAATAAAGTTCCAAAAATGTTAATTGTAAAGTCCATTTGTAAATTATCTCTCACCAACCAATAATGCAATATTTAAGATTTAAAATATTATAAAATCATGCTCAAATACATCTCAGTGTGAATAGATATTAAATTCAATAATATAAATTATATCTAATTATTTTTATTCACACTATACTCTTTGAATTCAATAACACTATAAAACCTTCGCGAGACTAAACTCGTCCACTAAGGGGAATCTATGAGTTTAAAGGCTTGTTGTATAGGCTAAATGCAATTGTGAGTTCTACAAAAGTGGATTGTATTTTGTTAGAGTATTTTATTATGTTTAGGATTTTGATATTACTAGGACTAGTAAGATGTAGGTTGTAGGTGTTATTCTTCATCAAAAGTGGCATTTCTTAATATGTTATGCATGGTGAATTACATTGTCTTAGAGCTATTCAATGAATTATCCCTTCATATTATGCTTTGATTGATTTTTAGCGTTTGATTAATTTATCAGGTAAGAATAGGTGAATTGAGCTGAATTAAGGTACTTGGTAAATTAACCAGTCAATTGTAGATTACAATGAAGTCAAGGGGATCAAAGTGCTATTGTAAGTCAAACGTCTATTCCAGTGGAAGTAGGCCCTAATCCGTACAATTCTTGCATAAATAGGTGTGTGATGAGTGCGCGAAAGCGCATTCTAAATACCCTATTATTTGGTGCATAGTAATATTCACATATTGAACTTCCCTTGAAACTAGTGTATAGTGTGTAAATGACCTTACATAATTAGAAATCAGTCAAAAATTCCTCAACTCTCTACTATCCACTACTAGCTTTGAATCAATTCTCACTCAAGTTGTACTCTCCACAATGAATTCACTCAGATTATACTGGTTCTTTTCCCCTCATCATTCCATATGTGAGCAAAGTTATTGTAAGATCAAAACAAAGTGCATCTCACATATGCTTGTAAACAATGAACATTACAACAAAAAAGGGGAATTGGCAGAGTCTCATGATCATAAATCAACACCTGATATGCAAAAAAACCACTATCCTCCTTATTCACACAAGTAATATCCACCAACAACTCTTGAGATCAAATAGGTATTTTCTTAAGGTTGTAACGTGGCCTTGAGTAATGGG
Organism: Ilex aquifolium; assembly: GCA_951799425.1. Taxonomy (NCBI): domain Eukaryota; kingdom Viridiplantae; phylum Streptophyta; class Magnoliopsida; order Aquifoliales; family Aquifoliaceae; genus Ilex; species Ilex aquifolium. The sequence continues at coordinate 32,101,318 of OX637392.1, forward strand.
GTTTTGAAACAAAAAGGAAGATGAATTCAAAACGTTACACCGATGGAAATTTATGTACCAATATTTCTTGACATATAGTTTCACATCAACCCTTATAAGTAGGATTTTCAACACTTGCTCAGATACTTTTTTCCACCGTTCTCATTGTTTTCTTTTTATGTTCATTTTTTTTCAACAAGTCAAACAAATTCCAATTTCACAAATATACATAAATTCACCTTTTTTTCAACATTGTCTCAATCACATATTCCTTTATACATCAACTATATCAACTCAATCTCAGGATAACCAAGGGTTAAAGGATATTATGTCACATTCTAGGCTTGATTATTATGCGTGATTTAACAATCGAAAATTTAATAAAAAAAGCTCAATCACTGCTTCTAAGGATAATAAAAAAGTCAAGAATAAGGCTAAGACTCAAATTATAACAAACATGGTCTAAAATCATTTCTCAAGATTTCTTGGGAACACACTCCCTATGCTTAGCAATTTAGAATCAAGTAGTCATTCACAACATCAATATTGATGAAAACAAATAAAATGAGACTATTCAAAGAATATTGCTGAATGAAATTATCTTTATTGGATACATGTAGATGTCACTCCAAAAATGAATGGCTCTAAACTCGCAAAGGATATCATATTCTTCTCCACTATATGTGTCAAGTTTCAGGGTAAAATTTCTTTTCCTAACCTCTAATTCAAGCATGGTCATACGTGCACTGATATCTTAAGTTTTAATTGGGAATATAATCTATAATACTGAAGTGTAGTCTACAATTCTATAAAAGACTAGAGTATAAACAAGTTCAGGTTTCCATTATGTACTATCTATCTAATCATCAGTCTCATCATATGTACATTACTCAAAGCAATTGGCAGATTAATACTAGAATTTTGTAATGAAACCATAATATATATCATTCAAAATGGGTTTCTATTATAGACTCTAATTAAAATGAAAAATATGCAACCTAATTATAGTCCTAAATCTACTAACTATGGCTGGGGCTTTGACCATTACTCGATCGCAAACTAGAAACTAAAAGGTAAAGATAGCAAAAACATCAGAAATTGCAGCAATCATCAAGAAAGATGGACCCGCCCCATCACGTGGTCTAATATGAAAGTAGCGAAGGATCTCACCATGCTCTACCAGAATACCCCTAATATGTGTCTACTCATCTAGAAGCTAGAGCAAGAGATATATATCTGTATAGGTATCCACAGGGTTTCTCATCAGTGGACCCACTTTCTCCTTAGCATCAGTAGGCTCATCTCCCTGCTCATCATCATTAGGTTCATCTGCACCAGCCGCTGGAACTACTCCTCTACTCACAGTGCCATGACTTTTCAACAATGTCATACTATCCAACTCCCTCGAACACTTCTCCTTAAATATGTCATCATCCACTATAATGCCTCTATCCAGATGGTACGACCAATCCAAAGAACATATAGTAACTTGGCCCTCTCTTGATATATATGATTCTTCTGGGCCAACAGAAGCATATTGGTCACATAGATCCAATTTAGGATCTTGTACCTATATGTCAACTATCGTTGGCTTAGCTTCCTATCCCTCTATAGCCAAACGAAAAAGGGATCCCATATGAGTCCCCTGGCTAGATCCTACATGTTATACATGGTGGTCAAAGTGTATTATGGCCTCGGTACCACATTCACCTTTTCCACCAAAAAGATCATAAGGGAATCAACTATAAATCTCACCCCCTGACCGTATTTCTAAACCTTTTCGAATCTACCCTTTCAGTATTCGAATAGAATTCACGAATCAGTGGATTGCTCCTCGGCAAGACAACTTAAGAAAATCACCCCATCCCCTAGCAATCACTATCTAATCAATCCCACACCCCACAAACTCATCCCAAACCAAACATCTTTCCATCACAATGGGACGCCTAGTAATTAATGTATTTCTGCTCAGCCTCCCAAGTAGGAAAACGAAGGAAATCAAATTGGTGCTTGCTTGATTCATTTCCTTGTGGCTTTTGTTTGGTGGGTATGTTGGAATGTATGTGAGTGACAAGAGTGGTGTACCCTCAAAATTATAGTGATGCAAAAGTTTCTCTCCAAGCGAAGGGAGGTTTATGTGTCGTGTATTAACTTGAAAAAAGTTTCGAGGTCGTCTTCTCAGGGAAGGTCAACACTAGTGTTTCGAAAGTGATTTTGAAAATAAAAATAAAAAGTTGTTCTTCGAAAATGTTGGTGAATTATGAGATTCGAGGTTGAAAATCTGTCAATGAAAAGGGTTGGCTGATCCTCGGAATTCTTTCCACCAGGTATGGTTAATAAATCCCATATATAACTCAATTGAACTCAAAAGTTGTGACGCTCTAAAATCCGGGGGTCCTTTCTTAATCCGTTGATTACTCATCAACCCGCGAAAGTACACGTGAATGCCATATAACCCGGCACCACGTTATTACATCCCCTTGACCTGGATCGTAACAAACACATAGTTTGGGCAGAGTCTCCCTTATACTGGAGCACTACCCAACGCTTAACCTATACACATATCAACCACTTATCCATTCCAAGGTCTAATCCCCATCAATTTTCACTCGTTATTGAACCCATTACATCCCTTAAATACGAAGGCTCAAGGCTGGAACGCTTGGCAAAATTATATTTTTAGTTTTAAAAATTTTGGAAGAGGTACCCGTACCTATTTCACGTAGTACAGATACTTGAGCCTTTTGTTTGCCAGGTACTAGTACCTGGACCTTTTTGTTTCCCAGGTTCCTTCCAACTGCCAGGTACTGGTACCTGGGTGACAAGGTATCGACACCTGAGCCCACTGTCGATCGTGGTATCGGTACCTGAGGTCCGGATACTGGTATATGAGTCCATTGGAATCCAGGTATTGGTGCCTACAAGCCTATGTACCTGTACATGGACCATCCGACAACGTAGTACTGATACTTAATCACTTCGGTACCAGTATCTGGGCCAAAATTTTCCTCAAATCTTTCAATTTTTAACTTTTAATCCGCTCAACTCATTCCAATTCCATCCAGACCCATTTGACATTTATTTACACTCAAAATATAGTCCATAAAAGTCCATCACATGTCCCCTTACTACAATTTATAAGTTCAAAACAAATTACATAATTGATTTACAACAATGTAATTCAAAAGCCACATTTCGGCTTCTTCATCAACAATAGCCCAAGTGAGGGCCGTGCACCGGCGTTTGTCCAACACCTAAAAAATATGTTGCTATAAAGGGTGAGTCACACTCAATAGGGTATCTCCTAATGAGGCTACTCCCCAACTTAGATGCATATGAAATGTTCACATGCAATTCATCACACAAACATTCATTCAAGAATATACAATTCAATAAATGAATACACAATTTCATGACATGTCATGAGATGAGACTCACACATAAAATACAACTGGAGCCCTCCACCTGCTCCATAACACATGTAATACCATGTGTATGTATTCGGGCATTCCAAGCCCCTGCCATTGATGTTGAACATCCAATGACCATTTTATAAAAAATCCCGAGTCTTTTTTGGGGTGGGTATTTATGGACTTCCACCAACGGGTACCCAACTGACACGACATCTATGGACTTCCACCAACAGCTCCATGTACGCAGACACACTTTATGAGCTCAATACCAACGAAAGTGCGTATCTGAAATTACCAGGCCTTGCACCCGAGGGAGAATCTAGCCCTTCTTGCTAATCCCGAACCTTGTTTTCAATGCAAGTCATGCGACTTAGTCGAACCTAGGTACAACTTTTTCGAGCCCACGTATCATCCACCAAGGATGCTGTTTGATCAAAAACACGCACTCACACCCACACTCATGCCAAATGCCCACGAATGCAATGACACCTGTGCATATGCAATGTAATGTACAATTGTAATCTACAACTTCTTGTTCATCATATCATAAGCATGTTATGAACATAAACAATTTCCACAAACATATCCAAATTCTCAATGTCAATTATATCCCAAAATATATAATCACATTCCTTAACATCAATCTCAAGCATGTTATAACATATTCAATGCAATTAACACACTTAATCAACATAGACATTTTATCAAATACCTACAAGGCATAATGAAAACACATAGCATGCCCGAGAATCACATTCTTCATGAAATTACAAACAAGCAATTTCACCAAAAACCCAATTCATGCAAGAATTTATTTTAACCCAATCTTATACCCATTTTTTCACATTTCAACTACACTAAGTATGTGTCATAAATGAGATTATATTTCTAACACCCTACTCATTTCATATCTCAACCATAGGTTAACAATAAACCTAGTTAGAAGAGGAATCCTGCATCTTGAAGCGTAAATATACGTAGAAGAAGCTCAAAAGACCCAAATCAAGCTTCAAAGCCTTGATCCCAACAATCCTGTCTTTGAGATTTTGGCGAAACCTGTGATCTTTGATACGTACTCGTAGTTTGCATCGCATAGAACAACTTTTGTTCTTAGCCCAAAGGAATCCGATGGTCGGATCGCCCTAGATCGGAGGAAGAAGGTTTGTAGAACTTGGCTTTTCTCCTCTTTCTCTTATCTCTCTTTTTCGGAAATTTCAAGTGTAAAATGGAGAGAAAATCTGATTTTCTCTCCTTTTTATACTCTCCAATGCCACATGTCCCGTCTTTTCTAATCCGATTTTGTCCCGAATCAGTTAAATCTCGTCCCGTTTAAGTTCAAGATATTTTATTTGAACTAATTTTAAATTATTTCTCGATTTTCGTGACTAAAATTTGATTGTATCTATTTTAGTTGCGCAATGCCCGATCGCCTTGTTAAGCGTGAAATTAGACTGTCTCGAAAATTGACGAAAATTGACTGGGTAGCTAGATTTTGCGAGACGAATCCAATGGTGAGGTTTGTTTTTTCATCAGAGTTCTAGAAAAAATTGAGTTTTTAAGCCCCACCATAATGGTTAATTTACCGTTTTGCCCTTTATAAATTTTTTTTAATTTTTTCGGGTTTTTTATTCTTCCCCTTAAAGGAATTTCGTCCCCGAAATTACACACACACATGCACATATAACAACATGCATATGCAACTAGTCATGTACTACTATATGACTATAAGAATGTACCTCCATCCTCGAACATGAATGGATAGGTAGTGTAGATCGTGTCCTCACGCTCCCATGTCGCTTCCTCCACACCACGATGCTACCACAACACCTTCACCAACTTTACGGTCTTGCCACACAAAACTTGCTCTCGACTGTCCATGATACGCATCGTTCTTTCCTCGAAGGTCCCATCTGCATCAACCATCAGCTCACCCCAATCCACCACATGCGTAGGATCTAGAGTGTACATCCGGAGTATGGAGACATAGAACGCCGCGTGAACACCCGATAGATTTGGCGGTAATGCCAACCGGTAAGAAACTGTGACAACCCTCTCGAGTACTTTAAAGGGCCAAATGTACCTCGGTGATAGCTTCCCTCGCTTCCTGAACTTAACCACTCCCCTATTAGGTATAACCTTCAAGAAGACGTGATCTTCAGCCTCAAACTCCAGAGGTCTCCGCCGCTTGTCGACATAGCTCTTCTGTTGGCTCTGTGCCGTAAGAAGATGCTTTTGTATCAAGTCCTCATTTTTCGAAGTGTCTCTAATCAAATTTAGACTCGTGTAGGGTCTCTCTTCAACCTCCGTCCAACATACCAGAGAACGGCATGGGCCCCCATAGAGCACCTCATAGGGTGCCATCTATATGCTCGCCTTGTAACTATTGTTGTAGGCAAACTCCACTAAGAGTAAGTGCTCCTCCTAGTTACCCTTGAGATTAAGAACTCATGCCCGAAGCATGTCCTCTAAATTCTGGATGGTCCTCTTCGACTGACCGTCCATTTGGGGATAAAAAGTTGTACTCATCATCAATTGTGTCTCTATAGCCCGTTGGAAGCTTTCCCAAAAATGGGCAATGAACATGGAATCCTGATCCGATACTATCGATACGGGCACCCCGTGTAACCGAACTATCTCCCGTATGTATAATCTACAGAATTTCTCCAGTGTGAAGGTCATCTGCACTGTCAAAAAGTGTGCCGATTTAGTAAGTCGGTCCACTATTACCCATACTGTGTCATGCCCACGCGAAGTCCGTGGCAAGTGGGTCATAAAATCCATAGTGATATATTCTCATTTTCACTCAGCCACCTCCAAAGGCTGGAGCAACCCCGCTAATCTCTAGTACTCAACCTTAACCTGCTGACACGTGAGACATCTACTGAAAAAGTCCCCAACGTGTTTCTTCATTTTGCTCTAATAATACTGGCGGCGAAGATTATGGTACATCTTCGTTTCACCTGGATGAACTGAAAAACAAGAGCAATGAAACTCCCTGAGGATCTCCTCCCTCAGATCTGGAGACTGGGGAACCACAACCCTTCCCCTAAACCGAAGACTGCCATCAACATGAATAACCCAGTCCTTCTCACCCGTACCTGACTATACTTGGTCCCTGATGGACAATATATTCGTATCCTGGCCCTTGGACTCGATCACTCTAATCAATAGGTAAGGCGTAGCCACCAGATTTCCCAACATACCCTGAGCCTGATCTCTATAGTGTAACCTGAATTATCCCACAGTCTCGAGCATCCGCCACTTCCGAGAAGCTATACTAGCTAAGACTCTCCATGACTTCTGGCTGAGTACATCAGCACCACATTTGCCTTACCAGGGTGGTAATGCAAAGTGAAGTCATAGTCCTCTAGGTACTTCATCCACCTACGCTACCTCATATTGAGGTCTCGCTGTGTAAAGAGGTACTTTAGACTCTTGTGATCTAAAAATACCTCAAACTGCTCTCCATATAAATAGTGGTGATATGCCTTCAAGGAAAAGACAACGGCTGCCAACTCCATGTCGTGGGAGGGGTAATTCTGCTCGTGGTTCTTCAATTGTCGTGAACCATAAGCTACCACCCTCTCGGACTGCATCAAAACACACATAAGTGTGCCTTCGAGGCATCACAGTAGACTGTGTACCTCTACCCTCTCTATGGTACAATCAAAATAGGAGCTGAAGTAAGCCTCCTCTTTAACTCCTACAATGCCCTCTCACATGAGTCATCCCACTGAAACTTGACCTCCTTCCTGATCAACCTAGTCATAGGTGCGACTTGCCATGAGAAGTCCTCTATGAACCTCCAATAATACCTCGCCAATCCTAAGAAATTAGGTATCTCAAAGACTAACTTTGGCCTCTCCCAATCCATTATCACCTTGACCTTCTCCAGGTCCACTAACACACCCGAAGCAGACACCATATGTCCCAAAAATTTTACATTCGTTAGCCAAAATTCACATTTCCTGAAATTCGCATACAACTGATGGTCTCTCAATGTCTGGAGAACGATCCTCAAGTGACCCTCATGCTCCTCCTAAAACTTGGAGTAGATCAAGATGTCATTAACAAAGACTATGACAAACTAATCTAAATAGGGTTGAACACCCTATGCATGAGATCCATGAATGCTGCCGGGCATTCATCAAACCGAATGGCATAACAGTAAAATCGAAGTTCACATATCGCGTCCTGAACGCCGTCTTAGGGATACCGGCCTCCTTAATCTTCAACTGATGGTATCTTATGCGCAAATCTATCTTAGAGTAGACTCATGCCCTTTTCAGTTGACCAAAAAAATCATTAATCCTCGGCAATGAGTACCTGTTCTTGATGGTGACCCAATTCAATTGTCGGTAGTCTATACAAATTCTAAGGGTCTTGTTCTTTTTCCTAGCAAATAGCACTGGAGTGCCACAAGGTGAGGTACTCGGCTTAATAAATCCCTTGTCCAACAATTCTTGCAACTGGACCTTGAGTTCTTGTAACTCCGCAGGTGTCATCCTATGCGGTGTCATAGAAGTAGGGGTGCACCAGGTTGTAATTCAATGGTGAAGTCTACATCTCGATGTGGAGGTAAGTATGACACCTTGTCTGGGAAAACGTTCACATACTCACACACTAATTGATGTATACCCAACTCCTATCTCACCACGTCTTCAAGTGTAAGGCTCGTAAGAAAATCCATCAATTGCTTGTGCCAACGAGAATCATACATGGCTTAGGGTAAAGCATTGTGCTTTTCCCCCTGAAACTTGAAACAAACGCCCTTCGGTGTATAGGCAGTGACCCACTTCCAATCGCAATCGATGATGAATCGGCGTGCCGCCAACCAATCCATCCGAGGATGACATCAAACTCTGACTTATCTATGATCCTAAGGTCCACAGTGAGTCGTAACCAACAGAGAGTTTGGGCAAAGTCTCCCTTGTACCAGAGCAATACCTAATGCATAACCTATACACATATCAACCACTTGACCATTCCAAGGTCTAATCCCCATCAATTTACACTCATTACTGAACCCATTACATCTCTTAAATAAGAAGGCTCAAGGCCTGAGGGCTAGACAAAATTATATTTTTAGTTTTGAAAATTTTGGAAGTGGTACTTATTTCACATGGTACCAGTACCTAAGCCTTCTGTTTGTCAGGTACCGGTACCTGGACTTTTTGTTTTCCAAGTTCCTTCCAACTGCTTGGTACCGTTACCTGGGTGACAGGGTACTAGTACTTGAGTCTACTGTTTGCTAGGCATTGGTACCAATATGTATTTCTACCGATACTTGAGCCCACTGTCCATCGTGATACCGGTACCTAAGCCCACTAGAATGCAGGTACTGGTGCCTACAAGCCTAGGTACCGATATCTGGACTATCTGACAACGTGGTACTGGTCTATAATCACTTAGGCATTGGTGTCTGGGCCCAAATTTTTCCCAAATCTTTCTGTTTTCAACCATCCCAACTCATTCCAATTCCATCCAAACCCATATGAAATTCATTTACACTCAAAATATAGTCCATAAGAGTCCATCACATGTCCCCTTAATACAATTTACAAGTTCAAAAAATATTTCATAATTGATTTACAAAAATGTAATTCAAAAGCCACATTTCAGCTTCTTCATCAACAATGGCCCAAGTGAGGGTCGTCCACCAGCGTTTGTCCAACATCTAAAAATATATCACCATAAAGGGTGAGCCACGTTCAATAGGGTATCTTCTAAGGAGGCTACTCTCTAACCCAGATGCATTTCAAATGTTCACATGCAATTCATCAAACAAACATTCATTCAAGAATATACAATTCAATAAATGAATACACAATGTCATGACATGTCATGAGATAAGACTCACACATGCAATGCAACTGGAGTCCTCCACTGGCTTCCATAACACATGCAATGCAATGCAATGCAATGCATATGCATATGCATCCGAGCATTCCAAGCCCCCGCCGTTGATGTTGAACATCTAATGACCATTTTATAAAAAAATCCAGGTCTTTCTTAGGGTGGGTATTTATGGACTTACACCAACGAGTACCCAACCGACATGGCATCTATGGACTTCCACCAACGGCTCCATGTACGTCGACACACTTTATGAGCTCAATACCAACAAAAATGTGTATCCGAAATTACCGGGTCTTGCACCCGAGGGAGAATCTGACCCTTCTTTCTAACCCTGACCATTATTTTCAATGCAACCCATGCAACTCAGTCTAACCTAAGTCCAATTTTTTCGAACTCATGTATCATCCACCGAAGATGTTGTTTGATCAAAAACATGCACTCATACTCGCATTCATGTCAAATGCCAAAGAATGCGATGCCACCCGTGTATGTGTAACGTAATGTACAATTGCAATCTACAACTTCATGTTCATCATATCATAAACATGTTATGAACATAAACAATTTCCACTAACATATCCAATTCTCAATGTCAATTATATCTCAAAGCATATAATTACATTCCATAACATCAATCCCAAGCATGTTATAACATAGTCAATGCAATTAACACACTTAATCAACACAGACATTTTATAAAATACCTACAAAGCATAATGAAAACACATAGCATGCCCGAGAAACACATTCTTCATGAAATTACAAGCAAGCAATTTCACCAAAAACCCAATTCGTACAAGAATTGATTTTAACCCATTCTTATACCCATTTTCCACATTTCAACTATACTAGGTATGTGTCTTACATGAGATTATATCTCTAACACCCTACCCATTTCATATCTCAACCCTAGGTTGGAAATAAATCTAGGTAGGAGAGGAACCCTACCTCTTGAAGCTTAAATATGTAGAAGAAGCTCAAAAAGATCCAAATCAAACTTCAAAGCCTTGATCTCAACAATCCTGTCTTTGAAATTTTGGCGAAACCCACAATCTTTCGTATGTAATCGTAGCTCGCGTCGCGTAGAATAACTTTTTTTCTTGACCCGAAGGAATTCGAAGGTCGTATTGCCCTAGATCGGAGGAAGAAGGCTTGGAGAACTTGGTTTTTCTCTTTTCTCTCTCCTTTCTCTTTTTCAGAAATTTCAAGTGTAATATGGGGAGAATTTCAAGTGTAAAATTTTAAGTGTAAGACGACAACTTTTATAGCAGATATGCGCCTCCATACAGACAAGGTGCATTCGGACAGAGGCGTTAATGCTTTCTAGACTACCAAGCATCATACATTTGACAATTCGAGGATTCGATTATTCAAGAGGTGTGTCCGGACGGACAATGAGTGTTCGGACAGTAATAATTCTCTAGTCAGCTGCATCCGGATGGAAGAGTTGCATCGAAACACGTCTATTTATCTGGAAAATGTTTCAAATCACATTATTTTCAAAATTGAAATTCAAAAATTGCCCTTATTACACCCTAAACACTCGGTCAATCAAAAATATTTCTTAGGATTTTCGCAACTTACCGACATCCTCAGCTACTTATTGTAATCCTTTGCTGATTTTCTATCCTACATGCAATATCCTAACTAAATGCAATACTCAGAATAAAAAAAAATCAAATAAAAATCACACAAATAGGTAAAGATTGTGCACTACAACTATCTCATCCCCCAACCTAAATTAAGCATTGTCCTCAATGGATAATAAAAGCGAGAAAAAAATCATAAAAGATAATCAAGGTAGGGTAAAAGGTATACCTATAACCGCAACATCAGTACCAAATCCTAGCACTCAAACACAAACTTTAACTCAAAAGAAATTACAGAAAATCAGAATCAAAAGAGAAAGCTACTATAAGATACAAAAGAAATTCACAGTTAATTATTAGATTCATAATATGGATCCAACAACTAAATTGACTCCAACTCAACCACAAACCCTTCAAAAAATGGTTTCAATCTTTGAAAATTTACTTTAAAAACGTTACCGTTCTTAGGGTTCTCAATTTCGACTGCTCCATGGGGAAAAACTACTTTAACTACAAATGGACCTGACAGCCATGACCTCAACTTACCAGAAAAAGGTGGAGGCGAGAGCTATAAAGCAAAATTGTAACAGCCCGATCCCACTATATTAATATTGAGAAAAAAAATTTAGGCTACCACACTCAAGTAGGCAATCTTTCTATTAATAGATATATTGTGTTAAAAGAAAAACCCTTCCTGGGAATATTTACCTTATGATCACTTTTTAATAACAAGTCACACGTGTGCGGCACACCGACACACTGCCATACATTATATACATAACCCAAAAAAACTATTTTCAAAATGTTGTTTACATGCCCAAAGGGAGAACAAAAAAATATTTACATTATATGCAACCCAAAATATTTTTTTTTTAAAGAAAAACAAGAAACTGACACGAGCCCTCCCCTGACAACTCTTGACTGGACTTCTAGTTTCAGCAGTGGACTATAGACTTGTGTATGGTTTACATTGAGGAAAATTTTATCTTGTGGATGACTCCTCTGCCGGAGCATTTTGAGCAGCGTTCTTTGCAACGCTCCTCCCTGAACTCAAGTCTGCTCGAGGCATCTTAAGACCGCTCGAGGGGCCTGAGAGGGACCAAAGGGTGGTCTCTACTACCCAACACGTCAATCTTTCCTAATTTTGTTCTTACGTGTTCAGAGAAGTTGTGGCTGAAGGCAAGTAAGCAAAGAGTGATCCTTACTAAATTTAAAGTCAAAAACCAAGCAAAAATTGTCCCCTTGAGTACTAAAGGGTATTGCTCAAGTAGGGTCCGATGAATGACTCAATCTATGTTTTTAAAACATAGTTAAGGTTTAGAAAAACTTTTCTCTGAAAATTTGAGGAGTTATTTCTAGATTTTTTCAATTCATTCCAAAATCATCCTAAGTCTAATGAATTAAACCAAGGGTTTCATTGGTCTCCAAGTTCATTCATTACCTTTGTCCTAAGCTTGAAGTTGCGTTAGAGTAATCTTGATGTGGCATTGTAGTTTGATCTCCTTTCCCTCATTGTGGCTTATGGGTGTTGATGTTTGAAGCTTGATGACTATGGAAATAGGTTGAGATTAAGTCTTTATGAAATTATTCAATTACAAACATAATCATAAAAATAAAAATCCAAATTGTTCTTTAATGTTTAATGAACAATATCTAGGTAATTATAGGCACATCTGGAAAAAAGGAGATTTCGAATAAAAAATAGTTCTAGACATGAGAAGCTAGTAATCATATTTGGAGACCTTGAGTATAAAGACCACCGACACTTTAGAGACCTTGAGCAAACTTTATATTTGTGAGATTATTAGATTACATGGAGTTCCACTCTCTATTGTGTTGGATTGTGATTCTCATTTTGTGGCGCAATTTTGGCAAAGTCTACAACGAGCTATGGGGACAAAGTTACACTTTAGCACTGCCTTTCACCCTCAAATGGATGGCCAATCTAAAAGGGTAGTACAAATTTTGGAGGACATGTTACGAGCTTGTGTGTTGGACTTACAGGGAAGTTGGAGTGATCATCTGTCGTTGGTGGAATTTGCATATAACAATAGTTTTCAATCTAGCATTGGCATGACACCTTATGAAGCATTAAATGGGAGACGTTGTAGATCGCCCTTGTGTTGGGAGAAAGTAGGGGAGAATAGTTTATTTGGTCCAGAGATAATGAGGGAGACTAATGAAAATGTATAATTAATTCAGGAACGACTATACACAGCTCAAAGCCAACAGAAGGGTGACTATGTGTCCTTGAAGGTGTCGCCCCGAAAATGAGTACTTTGTTTTGAAAAAAAAATGGGAAGTTGGCTCCAAGTTACATTGGGCCTTTTGAGATAGTAAAACGAGCAGGGATGGTGACATACAAGCTTGTTTTACCACCCCAGCTTTCGGAAGTTCATGACGTGTTCCATGTTTCCATGGTACAGAAATGTGAACCCAACACACATCACATATCCTTGATTGGCAAGACATCCAAATACAGGAGGAAGTGAGCTACAATAAAGTGCCAATGCAAATTCTTGATAGGAAGGAACAAGTTCTATTCAAAAAATTTATCCTCTTGTGAAGGTGTTATGGAAACATCATTGCGTCGAAGAAGTTAATTGGGAATTGTAGACGGATATACAAGCACAATATCCACATCTTTTCGACCTTGGAGGTTAGTAACAAGTTTCAGGGACAAACTTATTTTAAGTGGGGTGGATTGTGAGATCCCATGTTTCATATAATTATAAATGATATTAAATTACTCGTATTTTCAAAATGATTAAAAGGATGAGAGAAACATTGAATCGTTATTAAAGGAATAGTCGCGTAAATTTTATTTACGTGCATATTGACTTTAGGTCAAATTTAATTTTTGAGGTGTTTAAGGTTGATAAGGGTAACTAAGTAAATTTATTAATTTTTTTAGGTCAAAATAACATTACTATTGAATCTGGGAAGTCTGAAAATCTTTGAATATACGTTTAGATCATATAGTGGTTTAGAGGGATAAAATACTAACTTTAGTGTTTCGGGTGTAAATTGACTTTGGTTTTGAGATAAATCATAAAACTAATTTTTTTTAGGTTAAACTAACATTCAAAATGAATTTGGAACGTCGAAAAACCTTTGGGTAGTCATAGAGATCAAATTGGAGATGTTTAGTGACAAAATCATAATTTCGGAGAAAAATGCATTTTTTGGCCCCATGAACAGTAAAATTCGGGATTTGCTGAGTTTAAAACCTCATTTTCAGCCTCATTTCTCCAATTATTTCATTCCATTCTCACCCAATACCTCTTAGAACCCTAGGCCAAGATAAAGGGAAAGAGAAAAGGGAAAAATAAGGTCTCTAAAGCTTAGGTTTTGCTTCGGAATCCTAGGAATTTGGCTTGAAATTCTTGATTCTTAGGTGGAGTTTTCCTCTCTCTTGCATTTAGATTATGCATCTCATGTATTTTCTTTAGCTAAAATTTTCTATGTGTTTGATGGCAAAATACTTATAAATCTTAATTTAGTGTTGAGTATGCCATGAATTGTGAACCTACATGCATAAAAATGATTTTAGTGTTGTGGGTTTGAAACTCTAGTTTGATTTTAGTTATGGATATTTGATTAAACCTATGATTTTGGGCTTTTAGAGCATGCTATGATCTTGTACATAATCTATATGACTTATTCTCTTGAAAATGGTTGTGTTGTTTTGAAAATGCAAATTTTGAGATTTTGAACCTACTGCATGTTTGATAAAATGTCAAGGTTATTACATGTGTTTTCAAAAGAGTTTATGGATATAGAAAATAATGATTTTTGAAAAGTGTATGCTCAATACTTATAGGCAGAGGGTTAGTAGATGGTTGGGGCCTATTGAGTGGGTTGCCAAGGCGGCTACTAGTCCTAAGAGCGATGGGTTATAGTAGTGGTTTTCGGTGATGGCCTATGTGACATCACAAATTGTGCCTTGCACGTTCCCCTTGAAAAGTTAGAAGGACGATGAGATCCTACGGTGCAAGACCCAAAAGGTTCCCTGGAGATGGTTCATGAGTGAACCGGTGTGATTGATTATATCGTTCGTATGCGAGGTATGCATGGTATTTGCTATGATGGTTTGGCTTCAAATGTATAAACCTTTAATTTATACGTTGTATATTTCTAATGATGATGTGTTGGGAGATTTTTATAAATTCTCTACTTATTATCTTGTACCTATACTGAATTATAGAAAATTTTCATTACTTATTAGTATAGTTTGTGAAATGTTGATATTTAAAACTTTGTAAATGCTTGAAAAAATGATTATCCTACTGGGTTGTGGTTGCTCATCCCTTACTAATACTTTTAGAGACTAGCATGCATTCTGAGGCGTAGGTGATGGAATGTTCATGGAAGCTTGGACTAGGAATAATCTCTTTTGGAATACTTTTGTATTTACCTTTAGAACTTACGTAGAAATGTTAGCACAGATTGTCTTGAGACACTTGTGGTGTACACTTGATCATCCCATAGAGCGATTATTATTTTGGATATTGTAATGTAAAGTTATGATTTTGTGTATTAACCAATGGACCTTTGGTCCAATGGTATTCCTTATCTTGTAAAGGCTTTGCCTTCTTGAGGTCAAGGGTTCAAGTCCTCCTCCCCCTCCCCCTTCCCCTCCCCAAAAAAAAAAAATATCAATAAATGATTTTGTGTATTAAGTTTTTGTATATATTTGTATTGGATGTATCCGGCTTTGGGAGGACTTCGTGGGCCTCTAATTGCCACCCCAATTTTCGTCGGATTACCACCCCGGCTTTCGTCAGATTATATTTTGATGGAGGCATGTTGTAGATGTTTAGTTAGTTTGAATTATGTTATGCTCTCACAGGGATGCTCTTATTTGCTGGTTGGAAGCCCGATTTTCAAATAAAACTCTGTCGAGATTTTTGAAAAAAAATATGTGTTAATAAAAACAAATGTTTCATTTCATTCAATTATTATTGTAAACCAGCAAGAAATTTTGGGAATAAATATTACTTTTTATTAAATCACGCTTTAATGAAAATTGGGGCGTGACAAGTTGGTATCAGAGCTTAGGTATTAGGTTTTATATGTGAGCTGTAGGTAATTGGATTATCCAAATATGGTCCTAGCACATAAATTTTTTGAGAGTAATTAGGATTATAAGGTTAATTGTAGGAACCGGCGTATCTCATGAACTCAACTTCTTGTCTAGAATGAATATGTTTGAAACGACAATCTAAAGCCAATTTGCATGTGCAGGATAGAAGCAAGAAGAGGATGTGGGAGACCCCCCCGGCAAGGGGAAAATCAAGTAACACCACATCAAGACACTATGAATGGTATCTACCAATATTTGAGGGAGCTCACTACATTGGTACAACAACTAGTCGGGAACACCAATAACCATTCTACTACCACCCAAGCCCAAGCTCAAGCTCAAGGGCAGCAAGTTGGAGATGAGGGTAGAAGGATGATGGTTCTTAAGGAATTTCTACGACAACGCCCTCCTACTTTCCAAGGAGGCCCAGACGCACTCGATGCAGAGAAGTGGCTCCGACAAGTGAAGAAAGTGATGGATGGCATGGATATTGCCAATGACTTGAGAGTTGGTCTAGCTACATATCTTATGGAAGGGGAAGCCGACCATTGGTGGGATTGAGTAAAAATAAGGAGAAATGTGGAACAAATGACTTGGAAAATTTTTGAAGAGGTAGTAGGGGATTTTATCATCAATCCACCAAGCCACCATATCAACAGATTTATTATGCTCCTGTACAGACAGTATCACAGCAAACCCAACCCATTCAGTTCAAATCTTAGCCACAACAACAAGCTCAGTAGAAGAAACAAGGGACCAAGACTCAAGGCACTGATGCCTCAGCTCGTATTTATGGTTTAGTTCAGCCTGATGGGAGTTCTTCTAATGCAGTAGTGGAGAGTATGATTCTTCTCTATAATTCATGGGCTTGTATCTTGTTTGATCTAGGGGAAACCCATTTTTTTATTTGTACATCATATGTCATTGCATTGGGGTTAGAGTTTGAGCCTTTGGTTATATGCTATATGTAGATCTACCCATTGGGGATTGTTTGGAGACAGTTAGAGTGTATAGAAATTGTATACTTTGCTTTAGAGAGAAAGAGTTGAAGGTAGATTTAATTGCCTTGGAGATGATGGGGTATGATGTTATTTTCGGAATGAATTTACTCTCTTCCTACCTTGCTACTCTAGATTGCAACCGGAAGAAAGTGGTATTTCGTGCACCAGGGGATATTTCTATTTCATGGGAAAAAATAGTATCCCTTGACATTTCCACACGATGGGGAAACACGTTCTGAAGGTTGATATTGGGAGTAGCCTAAGTTTCTTAACCCACATTTCAAGAGAGGAACAGGGCGATGTGGAGTCCACTTGTATTCTTGTAGTATCCGACTTTCCTAGCATTTTTCCTGATGAGTTGCCCGGATTAACTCCATTGAGGGAAGTGGAGTTTTCTATTGAGCTTTACCCTGGCACAGAACCGATATCCATTGCTCCTTATTGCATGGCACCGTTGGAGTTAAAGGAGTTGAGGAAATAACTAGATGAGCTTCTTATCATTGAGTTTATACGGTTGAGTACTTCACCTTGGGGTGCTCCCGTGCTCTTTGTGAAGAAAAAATATGAAACCCTTAGATTGTTTCTAGATTATAGGGAGTTGAACCGGATAACTATAAAGAACAAGTATCCTCTAACTCGCATCGACGACCTCTTTGATCAATTGAAGGATTCTTGCTACTATACAAAGATTGATCTCGCGCAAGGTACCATCAATTGAGGATTAGAGAGAAGGATATCCTAAGACCGCTTTTCGGACAAGGTATGGGCACTTTGAGTTTGTGGTGATGCTGTTTGACTCACGAATGCATCTGTGGCTTTTATGGACTTAATGCATCATGTGTTTCGGCTTTCCATAGACCAATTCGTCATAGTCTTCATTGACGACATCCTCCTTTATTCCAAGACACATAAGAAACATGCACTACACCTCAAGCTAGTTTTGCAAACATTGAGGGAACACAAGTTGTATGCTAAGAAGAGTAAATGCGAGTTTTGGATGAGAGAAGTCAAGTTTTTGGGAAATGTAGTATTCGAGGAAGGGGTGTCAGTGGATCCTTCCAAGATTGAAACGGTTTTGCAATGGGATCGACCCAAGAATGTGACCGAGATTTGAAGCTTCTTGGGACTAGTCGGCTATTATCGAAGGTTCGTAGAGGGATTCTCTCATAAATCTATGTCATTGATGCGACTTACTCAAAAGGGAGAGAAGTTTGAGTGGAATGAAGATTGTGAGCAATCTTTTGAGATTTTGAAGAGGAGGTTGACCACGACACTTGTTCCAATTATACCTGCTAGTGGTGAGGGCTATGATGCTTATAGGGATACTTTGTTATGGGGAGTTGGGTGTGTGTTGATGCAACATGGGTATGCCTTCACTTATGATTCAAGGAAATTGAAGACCCATGAGCAAAATTATCCCACTCTTAATTTGGAACTCGCCTCTGTTGCATTTGCCCTCAAACTATGGTGTTGTTACTTGTATGGAGAACGGTTTCAAGTATACTCTGACCACAAGAGTTTGAAGTATATCTTCACACAAAAATTTTGAATGTTCACCAATGGTGTTAGATGGAGTATCTATAAGATTATGACTTTACCCTTAGCTATCATTCTGGGAAGGCCAAGATGGTTGCAAATGCTTTGAGTAGAAAGTTGCGCATCAAAGTTAGTGGTATGTCGACAAGTAAATTGAAGCTGATGGATGCACTTGGAGACTATGATCTATGGATTGGAGGAGATGGATCCTGGCTATGCTTGTTTAACCTTGTGGCTTAACCTACCTTCCAACTTAGGGTTGTTGAGTTGCAATGCTTGGATCCTTACTTAGAGTCGATTCAAGCTCAATTGAAAAATGGGGAAGTAGTGGAAGGTTAGTTTTTGAGGAATGGAGAACTGTGATATGGGGAAAAGCTATGTGTACCAGATGATTCATCCCTAAAGGAGAAGATACTTTTAGAGTGTCATCGCTCTAAGTTTGCTATCCCCTAGGAACACATCAATTATGGGTAAAAAAAAAAATTGTGAAAGCTTTTGACTCTTCAGCAAAGACCCAATATAGGAATGGCTTGAGCCTCGCTCTGATTCCAATATTGATCTGCTTGCCGCTGAGCTCCTCCTCTTTCAAACTTGATCACATCAGTTGTCTATCTTGTAGATATATGAAAATTAAATATTTGAAAAAATTGGAAGACATTAGAGAGATGTGTAGAAATTAGTGATTGAGTTGCACTGGGTTTTCTCTTCCACTTGGGGCTCTTTTATAATAAACTCTAAGTATACATTGGAAACCAATCCCAACAAAATAGATATAGTGGTTATTTTACTCACCCTATCAAGTAGGAGAGAAGTTTGTATTAGATATAACCACTTTGCCCCAATCCACATTCATATCTCATATTAAGTGGGATTACAAATAATAGTGGGTTGACCAAATCAAACTTCTTAGCCAACTTTGCCAATCACACTCATTGTCTTCCTTTTGTGAAGTAAAATCAATATATATATAATCAAAAACAAAAGAAATGTAAGTCAAATACAATAATTGTAGTTAAACAAATTTATACACAATAATTCAAACATTGAGGGCTATTTGGCCATTATTCCAACATTCAGTACCTACTGGCAATTATGGACACGTGATAAGAAAGTAACTTCTTATTTTCTTCACTTACCCAAAAAAACACTTCCTATTTTCTCCCTTTATTACCCTTTCTATTTTTGTCGTTTCTTCTATTGCTCTTCTTTTGTATTATTGTTTCTTTATTATCTGCACACTACACCTGAGAGGAAAAAAAGACCATAATTATACAAGGGCCTCATAGATATCCTTTCTTCGCGATTCACATGCTTACAAAATTCTCAATTCTGCATATTTTTTCAAAGCAACCAGAATAAATGATTTAGTTTAAGGAGGAAACCAAATCATTATGTGCTCAGTGTTTATAATATGCCAGTCACAAATTACAACCCACTGCCGTAGAGCCACCATAAGTAAATTAGAGAAACACTGGCATAGTGCTCAAGTAGATCCCCAGAACCAGAAACTATCCAAAGAAATCTCTGTAGACTGTAAGACGACCAAAATCATGTCTATTAATCTGGAAATGAATTCGAAGACTGAAACCATTTGGGGCTTCAGAATATCAAATGGTCAAAGCAAATGGAATCTCCCTCGTGGTTTGCTGAGGCAGCTATCCAATTCCTTTGGAAATCCTCTCAGACATATCAGAAACAAGCGCATACTTGTTGTTATCATAACATGCAGTCAAGAATGCTTCAAGAATCACACGATCCAAATTCTGGTCTTCATCCAATAATTTATGGAAAAATAATGCTGCCAGGTCCACTTCACTCTCACTACAAAGCTTTCTGACTAAGCTATTAACTGTTCGGATCCATAGCTTTTTGTCTAATCTGTCCAAGACAACCATGGCGGTTGATGGTTCATCCTTCTTGCAATACTCATAAGCAATTGTCAGCCGAGTGACTTCACATGGGGAAAGTCCCTTGTCCATCATGGCATCATAGAGTGCTCTAGCATCATCCAACTTGGACTCTTTGCAAAGCCCACTTATCAGGGCACCGTATGTAAGACTATCAGGTGCACAACCCTGTTCGCTCATCCTCTGGAAAAACTTCACAGCCATGCTGGCATTTCCATCTCTACAGTACCCACATATCATGGACGTATACGTTTCCCTGGTTGGAACCAATCCAATCCTGACAGCGTCATTAAAAATCCTCTCGCTTTCTTTGATCCTTTTCTGCCGACAAAAGGCGGCAATCAAGGTGGTATACGAATATATATCAGGTGTCATGCCGAGTTTGACCATCTTATTGAAAAAACCCAAAGCTTGCCTAGTATCCTCTTGTTTGCAGCTCTCTGATATGAGAATGGTATATGTAACTCCATCAGCATACAGCCCACCTTTCAAGCCCCATTTGAGCAGCTTATAAGCCTCTTGAGCCCTTCCCTTCTTAGTGAGTCCATCAATAATTGCATTCAATGTACAAATATTGGGTGTAAAACCTTCTTTACCCATGGTATCCATCAATTCAAATGCACGATTGAAGTTCCCCACTTTACAATGGCCATCAATGAGCGTAGTATAGGTGTTGGCATTAGGAACCAATTCCTGTTCATGCATTCTGGTCAACAACATCTCTGCTCGATTCAATTTTTCCTCTTTGCAGTAACCAGTGATCATGGCAGTGTACGTATGCACATTTGGTTTGTAAGCATCACTCCTAACAAGTTTAAGGAAAAGTCTAAATGCCTTTTCAGTCCATCCCTTCTTACAAAGACCATCAATCAATGCTGTATGAGTATACACATTTGGTTTCCAACCTTTCTTAACCATTTCTTCCAAGAATTCAAATGCCTGCTTGATGCTACCCCTCCTGCACAACCCATTTATCAAGCAGGTGAAATTTATCACATTTGGTGTGAAACCCATCTCCATCATCTTGTTTAAAAGCCATAATGCTCTATTCTCACATCTTTTTTCACAAAGCACACTAATGATCAAAGTACATGTTGCATTGTCAACAAGAAAGCCTCTTTCCAACATTGAGCTCAACCATCTATTCGCCTCCGAAACTCTGCCCATTCTACAAAAACCAACAATCATTAATTTAAAACTAAAAGAATCGGGACATACTCCTCTTTCACACATTTCATCAAACACACTCTCTGCAAGCTCAACCAAACCCATTTCTGTAGCCACCCTTAGAATACAGTTTAAAGTCCAAGTGCTTGGAAACAAGCCTTGGCTTTGCATTGCAATAACCATATTCACAGCCTCACTCAACCTTCCAATCTCAGCGAAGTTCTTCACCATACACTGCATTAGTTCATGGGCTTTTTCCAAATTCCCATTCTCAATCAAGGACTTGGCCAAAACTATATATAACCGCATAAAATGCCTGAATTTGACATACTCAATTGCCCAATAAAAGAAACTCAAAGCCACCATCGAACCCGCTTCACTGGCAAGTGAAGCAACAACTGTGATGGCCTGCTCTGGGCTCAAAAGCCCAGAATCAATCGAAAGGTTCAGCTTGGGAGGTCGTGATCTGAAATGGGTATGTTGATGATAATAAGATTGACAGACCAAAGCACATACTGTTCGGACAACTGAGTGGGTTGGCGAAGAAGAAGATAAACTGTGGTCTGACGGAGAGCCTTGAAAATCATTGTAAGTGTAACAGAAATGTCTGAGGGTGAAGAGTGACTGCGGGTGAATGAGCAAGGGACCATTGAGCGATGCACGCAGTATTTGTAGTTGCTGTTGTTTCACGTGGAATCGGCTAAGGTGAAGAACCAAAAGAAGAGGCACCATGAAGAAAGTTCGTTAAAAAAGGTTGGCATGGGGCGAAAAAGACTTAGTTGGTGAGGGTTTTCGAAGAGGGCTCGAAAATTGCCCACATCTTCTTCCTAAGATTACCCAAAAAACAAACAATTCCTCAAGTATGACAAATAACACGGCCCTTTCCTTCACACTTCGATTATCTGCGTCAGATTCCCCAATCGTGATACCTCCGTCAGTGGGACGTCTCTTGTTTGATGATGCAAGTACATTTCAAATTCAAATTTAAATGTTGACATAAACTCAAACTCAAATTTAAATTTGAGTGAAAAAATATATAAAAAATTGATTTGATTTAAGACATTTGAAATATGACAATTGAATCTTTTAAATGAATAAAATTTAGGGTTAATTGTACTGGAGGTCCCCAAAGTATGAGGTTTGTCTCATTTTGGTCCCCAACGTTTCAATTGTATCATTTTGGTCCCTGAAGTATTGAATATGTTTCTATATGGTCCCTCAATCAGATAACGTCCAGATTGCTAACGATTTTTTATTATAAATTTGTCACGTGATACCTAAATATGGACGAAAAATAATGTTGATAGCTCTTAAACAAAATTTGAGTAGCTCTTGACAAAAAAAACATGTAATATTGTAGCTTTTGACCAAATTTTGGATAACTTATAATCAAAACTGTTTAATTTATGTAGCTATTTAACCAAAATTTGGATAAAAATTTGGTCAAGAGTTATCCAAATTATTTTTTTGTCCATATTTAAATATCACGTGACAAGTTTATGATAAAAAATTATTAGCAATTGGATGTTGTCTGCTTAAAGGACTATATTGAAACATATTCAACACTTTAAGGACCAAAATGATGCAATTGAAACATTGGAGACCAAAATGAGATAAACTCTATATTTTAGGGACCTCAAGTGCAATTAATCCTAAAATTTAATCATTGAAAATTTGAGTAAAAGTTTGAGTCTGCCTTGATTTGAATAAAAGTTTGAGTCTCCTTTATTTGGTATAGGTTTGAGTTAAGGACTGAAACTTATTTTTTATTCTATTTTTACTCAAATTTAAATTTGAGTAAGAGTTTGAGTAAAAAGTGAAGATGGCAGAAGAGCAACTCCAAACCAACTCTCCATTTTAGTCGCTTAAAATATATTTAAATATTATACCATCTTTTTTAAAAAATTATTTTTACAAGTTGACTCCAACCAGATTCTCTATTTTAACTAACTACTTCAAGTAACTTAAACTAACTTTCAATAATTTAAATTGAAAATACCACGTAGCCTACCACGTTATCGTTATATTTTTTATGGTCATATTTAACCCAAAATTAAACCAAAAATTTAAGAATAAAAAATGGTGAAAAGCAAAAGAGGAAGAAAGAGGAAGAGCCAAAACATAATCAAAAATTTAAGAAAGAGGAAGTTGATTGAACCAAGAGAGAGAGAGAGAGAGAGAGAGAGAGAGAGAGAGAGAAGTGAATAAAGGCATGGGGGAGGGGGAGGGGGAGGGGGAGGGGGAGGTTTGGCGAACCAAAATGGCCCTCCATATTTGGAGAGTCATTTTGGTGAAATGGAAAATTGAGAGTGGGTTGGAGAAGATTTTTTGTGATGGACTAGGTAAAATAGCTAAAGAAATGGCTTTTGGAGAGTAGGTTCGAGTTGCTCTAAGTAAACAATTTCAATTGTAATAGAAAACAATGATGATTGTAGTTGATAATTGTTGATGTAAAATTTGCCATAATCTCCACGTGTCAGCCTCCAAATCAATTTTTCAAGGTTCCACGTCTAGTTTTTGATGGTTCAGGCCAACTTTTTGATAGTCTAAGTGAGCTTTTTAAATTTTGGGGATCTTGCAAAGAGGTCGAACACCAGAGGGGGAGCTCCAGGGGTCAACCCTTCAATGCTTAAGTTAAGAATGTGGTAAAAATTGGAGTGGTATATTTAGAAACATAGTTGCATACCTTTCAGGTTTTTCCTTGACTCCTTTTTATAGTTTTGAGAATTAGTTTCCTTAACGGAGTAGACTCTAGGCTCCCTTATTTGTTGTTTGGGAGATCAGATGCCTTCTGCTTGAGGACTCTGAATCTCTTGAGTGTCTCTTGAGGTTGGCGAGACTCCCTTCGCTAGAGGAGTCTTTTACTCCCTCATCAGTTGTTAAGGAGGTTCAGACTCCTTTCAGATGAAGGGTCATAACCTCTTTCCCTCCAAATGGAGACCAGATTCGGATAAGGAGTATTTTGATTTTTGAATTGTAAATAGCCTTATCTTTTAGCCTTTATTCATGAGTCAGTCGCATGGGACAGAGCTGATTACTAGGATTGGCGTAGCTTAGAGCTTTCCCCATCTAGACTGAAGCTCGACAGGTGTGCCAACGATAACTTTTTAATAGGCTTCTTACATCAGAGATTTCCTAATGGGGTTACTAGTTTTTTTCCCACATCAGTTAGCCCTAATTAGGTCTAAGCTAAGCCTCTAGTTGTTTTTTGTCTATTACCTCCTTGAAAATAGAAACTATCGATGTGGGAATATCTCATTAGTTTAAATAAGGTAGTTTATGTGATAGCCATTCCCCAACTATTTAAACCTCCCAAAGCTCTGCTTCGAAGAATTACTTTGACCTTGAAATCGTTTTCCTAATCTTGCAATATTGATCTCAATCTTCTTTAGTGATCTTGAATTTTTCACTCTGGAATATTTTGGCTGGGTTCTTCCTTTTCAGTTTGTTGTTTTAATATATTTTGCTTTGTCGAAAGAAAATCCTCTGCAAAGAATTTAGGGCTTTTCTTGAATTCCCAATTGGCTAAACGTCTTGCAAGAATTTGATTTGTATTCAAGCCTCTTTTGATTCTCAAATCGTTTGTTTCCTCTTCCATTATATTATCTATTAATAATGACTTTCCTTCAATGGCTTCCAAAGGAACTTTTTCTTTTCTTTCCTTGCCCCTAGTTCGCGAGGTAGAACTTGTGAAGGAAGACCCAAAGCTTTTCTTAGAGGATCCTTCTATAGAGAAATATGCTCAATAATTATATTATGCCAAGGAAGTTCGTGCATTACCGAGATGGATCTTGAGAAACTTAGGGCTCTGTTCTCTATTACTGATTCTGTCAGGTTGAGAGTTCCTACGAATGACAAAACATCTTTGGGCTCAGATTCCCTATTCATCCTTCATTCATAATTTTCTCTCATTTTCTTAACATTGCTCTTGCCCAGCTTACCCCCAATATGTAAAACCCAAGAAAAATTTAAATTTTTATGAAAAATGGTAAAACGGTAATTAGTCGCTACAGTACAGGTTGAAATCTCAAATTTTTATAGAACTCAGATGATGAAATGGACCTCACCATTGAATTCGTCTCGCAAAATCTAGTCACTCAGTCAATTTTTGTTGAATTCAGAGACTTTTTTTTTGCGTTTTACGAGACGATCGGGTGTCATGTGACCAAAATAAATGCGATTGATGAGTGGTTTTTATACCTACGAATTGAGTATTCTTGGCTTGATGAAATTACGAATTTCCAAGTATTTTATGTTCCTTTTTTTCGTTTTGTGTGTTTTAATTTTGTTTTGTAGGGATCATGATTTGGAAGGAAAAAAAGGTCATTTGGTAGCCTAAGTTTTGGATTAATTGAGGACTGAGCAACAAAGGCAGTTGCGCCCATGGAAAGTGATCAGCGCTAGTTGTAGAGCTACAGCACTATAGGTGCAGAATTTCAGCGCTGCTGCGCTGTTTTGCGGGGCTGCAGCGCGGGCTTCTGTGTGGAAGACGAATTCTTACTTGTTTTTGAGTAGAAATTGAACTCTCATGCTACACACATGTTAAGGTTGATATATATATATACTATTAAGGAGGTCTACTAACATATAGAGAACGAGGGATTGATAGTGAATTGAAGGCAAGGATCGAAGTACGCAACGCGAAGGAGATCGGAGTTGGAGGCTAGAGAGAGATTGTGTAACGCCCCAAATACCACCCTGGACGGCATTACATTCTAAAACCATTCATAGCATGAGAGCAACTAACTATATATCCATCAAATAAGAAACATCCTAGATTTAACAAAATTTGGGCAGAGTCTCTTTTGTACGGGAAGCTCTACCCAAAAACACAACCTGTGCAATTATATTAACTTGACCACACAGGGTCCATTTAACCATCCAATAACAATAAAATTCCATTTACCATCTATACTATCCATAATGTTATTCCCAAAAGAATAGGCCAAGTATGGCAATTACATTCCCAAAAGAATTACATGAATATACCGCAGCGGAATTTCAAAAGAATCTAGACTTTACATTGTTCAGAAATAAATCTCCTAGTTTAGAACGAAAATAAGCTACATCTCTAGATGTCCCACTCGGGATCTAGGTACCCCTCCAATGAGGCGTCCCCAAGGCCCGGCTCATTAGCGCCAAGCTCCTCCTCTATAGCATAATCTGAAAAATGTTAGCGGTAGGGGGTGAGCACGAAGCTCTGTAGAAAATTCTCCCAAACCCAAACAAGGTTTAGAAAACATATAAAACGGGTCGGTCTCATTTCACAAATAACATATATAGTATTTGAAGTAAAACGAGGACATTTAATTAGATCTCAAGTTTACGCATCAACAATAATTGAAATGGATAAATAAACACCATATACCATTGGTAATCAATTTCCAAAACATAATCCATCCCACCATACACCATTTCCACAAGTTCTTGTGGCATCCCATACTACCCCAAAACTCTTGTAGAAACCGTCTATGGTAAAGTGAACAATAACCAATATACAATAGATAATCCATTCCACCATAAACCGTTTCCAACAAGTTCTCGCGGAATCCCATACTTCCGGAAACTCTTGTCGAAACCATTTCTGGTGCAATGCACAATAACCCACACCGTATGTCCGACACAACCCACGTTACTAATCCGTTATCATTAGTGCTAGGAAATGTTCGTACCCACACGGCGTACAAAGACGTCTACCCACACCATGTGGTAGGAAAAGTTCATACCCGCGTGGCATACAAAGCCGTCTACCCACTACATGATACCCGGCCAATAGTAATCCATGTTCGTATCGTACAACCACGCAAGAGATAAAATACCAACAACTATCTCACATAACCAACAATTACACAAGTCTCCAAATCCACAACTTTCGCAAGTGATATTTCCCATAAAAAAATATTTAAGAAAAAGTACATGAGATCATCAAAAGTATCATTTTATTGTTCAATACAAATCGCTAGAGTTTTGAAATCAAGAACAAATGAGTGATCAAGCTTTAGAACTCAAGAACAAAGGACAAATCAAGCCTTGAATCCCTAACAACAAATATCAAGCTTGAAATCAAGAATAAAGGAACAATTAAGTATTGAAATCGACAACAAACGAATATCCAGATTGAAATCAATAACCAAGGATAAATCAAGAGAAAACCCACTTCCCTTGAAGAACTAGGGCATACAAGAGGTTTAGTGATTACCCAACCATCACATAGTTTAATACAAGGTAATAATTGCAAGAATAACAAGAAATGATGAATTCATAGCAAGTATATATGATTGAGAGTCAAGAGAATGCATATATATAGTAGCCCTAACCTCAATGTAAGAGAATGGAAGAAAACCCCTACCTTTTAAGCCAAGCTATAAATACAAGACCCAACCTTCAAAACCTTTTTGTTCTCCTTCCTTTTCCTCTTAATTTCCTCCTCCTAGGGTTTCAAGAGATTTGGGTGAGATTGGGTGAAGAAGGGAAGAAAAGGAAATGGGTATAGAAGTGGAATCTTGAGGAATTGAGGGTTTTGATCTTCAAGAATGGTGTAAATCTCCCTCTATATTTGTGTTTTTTCTCTCCCTTTCTCTCTTTCTAAGGCTACCTAGGGTTTGGAGTGGTGAAATGGGGCTTAAGGAGGTGACAAAATGTATTTATAGTGGTGGAAAAATCGGCTTGTTCGCGACTTAAAATTTCAGATTTTTACAGCGACTACCGGTAGCTGATTTCGGCTACCGGTAGCTCGGGTACACTAGACACTCGGCTACCTGTTGACTACCGGTTGCTCGGACACACTGGACCATTGGCTACCGGTAGCTGATTTTGGCTACCAATAGCTGATAGTGATTTTTCTACTTCCACTTCCAGTACATTTTTGACCCATTTAGAGGTCGAATTGGAAAATTTTCATGAGATACACTTTTGTAGCCCTAGATGTCTACTATCTATTGTAAAAATTTCAGGTCATTTGGAATTAAAAATAAAAAGTTATATCCAAAATACTAAGAAGTATTCAATACCCATTTTTACCCAAATTCTCGCTAAAGTGTATTTTAACTCCGGGACACTTCCTAACTTCCAATACATCCATATTACCACTCCCAATGTTTTTCGACCTTCCGGATTCAATGGAAACCTTATTTTGACCTAAAAAAAAAATTTAGAAACTTATCTAATCGCTCTTCTTAAACTTTAACATCTCCAAAAACTCAATTCACCCCGAAAGTCAATATGCTTGGAACTCAACTTCAAAAATCAATATTCTAACAATGATTCTAAGTTTCTATGATCACTTTATCTATCTTATGAGAACTCTTAAGATAGTGTTAGTCTTTATTTAATTTTAATACGGGGTGTTACAGATTGAAGATTGCAACACAATTTTCATTCTTTTCTCTTACTTTTAGTTTTTGATTTTCTGAGATGTTGATTAATTTGAGGTTGATATTTTTCAATTACGTTATGACCTAAATTTTTATTAAGATTGCAATGGAACCTAATTTTTAGTTAAATTAATTTGCTCTCGTTTTCAGTTATTATTGATCATACATAAGTTGTTTATCATATTTTGTGTTTGATATATGATTGTTTGGCCAACAAATAATTTGATTCCCTAGATGAAATTGGAAGATAAATTCTAGGGTTTGGGTCTGAATATGATAACTTGCGTCTAGTTATTTGTTCTTAAGATTGAATAGCTGGGTTTATGTGTAGGATATAAATATACCTATATGCCGTGTGTAACTTTTTATGTGAGTTTGAGTTTAATGAATTTGTTCCAATTTATATTGCATAGGAATATAGTGATTTAATTGGGAGAGATATTTTTATCTAACCTTCGGAAGAGGTTTAATAAATAATTTTGAATTCTCAGTTAACAACTTATTTTGATTAATTAACTGGAAGGAGAGTGAAAAGATTTATACGAAGTATTAGGGAAAGTTGTAATCTTAAGTTCTTTTATCTGGTGGAATCAATCATTGATTAGTAATTTTAGATTTAGTTTCAAATTAGTAATTTCATAGTTAAATTTCAGTTGTTTAAATAAAATTGAATTGATATACAGTTAGTACTTGGAAATTATTAGTAATAATTTTCTGTGGGAACGTTACTCTACACATCACTTTATTACTTGTTAATCGTGTATATTTACACGTAAATTGTCAATATCAAATTCGAACAAGTTTTTGGCGCCGTTGCCGGGGAGTTATTCTTGTAATTATTTCAATATTAATTTCAATCAATTTGATCTTAGTTTAAACATATTTAATTTTCTGTTTTAATTGCTTTCGTAGGCGTTCTTGAATTTTGTATACAAACACGATCTGCAGGTTAGAAACCACTACCGTACGAAGACGAAATCGAAAGAAGGTTCCGAAACTTGTGAAAGCATTGTCAAGAAGTAAAAAATCAAGAAACTATGGCTGAAGATGAACAGAAATCGCTAAGGGATTATGCTATGCCGCTTGTTACGGAAATACAATCGAGCATTCAAAGGCCTGCAATTCAAGCAAACAGTTTTGAGATCAAGTCGGGTACCATCCAAATGATTCAAAATTCAGTGCAGTTTGAGGGTCTTCCTATTGAGCATGGCTCACCCTTTATGGAGACAACATTTTAGGTGCGGGACAAGCGCCGGTGGACGGCTCTCACTTGGGCCCTCGTTGATGAAGAAAGCCGAGTTGTAGCTTTAGATTACATTTTTGTAAAATAATCTTGTAATTGGTTTTGGATATGTATTGTTGTATAAAAGATTGTAAATCGAACTCATATGAATTATATTTTCTATAAAATTGTATGTTATATGAGTTTGGATGGATGTGGTATGAGATTGAAAGAGTTGGAATTAAAAAAGGATTGCATCGGGGGAAAATTGTGATGATCTACCGGTAGAACGCTGATTATCTACCGGTAGAAGTTTTTCAGTGAGCTCTTCTACCGGTAGAACGTTGAGTTTCTACCGGTAAAAGTTTTTCTGTGAGCTCTTCTACCTGTAGAACGTTGGGTTTCTACCGGTAGGTCCTCTTTAATTTTCAGAAAATTTAAAATGGTTTTGTCTAGCATTTGGGCCTTGAGTCCTTTTGTTCAAATGGTGTAAATGGAGTAATATTAAGAACAAATGGATGTATATTGTACCTTAGAATGGTCAAGTAATTGAATTGCACACAAGTTATGCGTTTGGGGATACTCGGTACAAGGGAGACTCTGCCCAAACTCTGTGTTGTTCATGATCCCGGTGAAGGGAATGTTGTGCCGTGGTGACGGGTTATGCGGCATTCACGGGTACTTCTGCGGGTTGATGGGTGATCAATGTGTTGATAAATGACCCCCAGTTTTAGGGGTGTCACACAATAGCTGGAGAGTTTTGATAAGGTTTTCACATGTCTTCAGTATTTTTTTCATAATTTTTTGCTTCGATGTCCGATTGACTGTTTCTTGCGGCATAGGAAAGAAGACTTCAAGATTTATAAAAGTGTATTTCATAAAAAAATGGTGAATCAGTCTCTAACTTGCGAAAAATTGAGCTCGAAGTTTGGGAAGATATGATACCCACGACCCAAGATTTGATGCACGGGATTTGACTGAAAAAGACTCCTTTTAGAAAAGGATTGCTCCCAAGCCAACCTTAGATCTCCTACCTATACCTAGACTTTAGTATAAATAAGGGCTCTCACCTGTTGGGAGAGCATCCTAGATCATAATCTTTTTTTTTTTTTTTGCTTTGGAGATCTACCATGTCTTATGAATAATCTATTTTGTACTCTTTAGTTAGGGTATGGATCTAGAATTGTGAATTAAATATTTATATTTTATGCAATTATTTTCTTATGCTTTATAGTTATATATATTTTTTTGAAATTATAGATTAATTGAATGGTTGTTAGTAAAGTTTTACGCTCTGTATAATTGTTTGATTATTCATTAACTTGATTGAGTTCTTGTTATGAATAATGCTTATGATTCTTATGCGAGTTTTATAGAACTAGTTCTTCAATTCCTATTTTCAAATTAATCGAATCTTGTGCTTTCAAAGTTAAATCTTTCGGTTGACAACACTGACGTTGAAATCAATTGAGATAATTGTAATTGCATGAAAATATTTATTTGATGAACATGTATAGATCCAAATCCCAAAACTAAAAAGTCATTTTTCCAATTAACAAATTTCCTTCTAGAATTTCCTATTTTATTCTACAAACCAATCTCAACCTTTAAAACTAATTTTAAATGTTCTTCCTTTACTTAACTTTTAAATTTCTTCAATCTCAGTGGTTTGACCTTGGACTTTTTGAGAAATTATTGTTTCTTGACCACTTGCACTTGGGTGAACCTATTTTGGATCAAGCAAGTTTTTGGCGCTGTTGCCAGGGATCGCAAATAAATTCAGAAGCAGAAAAGGAAGAATCCGCCTTCACCACCGAGCTACTTAGAGAAATTCTTTTTTCGGGTAATGATCTAACCTGATTTACGTCATACACCCAAATATAAGTGATCAAATTATAATATTTCTCAGTTAAGAGTTTGAACTCACAAGGAGTTAACTATTGGTATTCAAGACAGAGAAAGGTAAACTTGTCGTGTGTGTGTAGTGTGCAACAGAGTAGCTTGTAGTGTGAGCTTAGAATTATAAAATAAACTCTTAACTAAAACTTTGAATAAAAATTATAAAAGGTACTCTTTAGTTCCGGGATCCAACATGCTTTATACTGTTTGTTTATGAAAATGCCACCTTACAACAATTAACTCCCATTTTACTGGAAATCTAACTTGTAGGTTTGATGTATAACTGAACCATATCACAACAACTGGTTAGGTTAGCTGGAAGGTCTATGTACCATCCAACAACCAAATAACCCTCGTAAACCTTAAAGTGAACCATTCAAAAGGTTTACTCTACCTATTCAATCGACAAGTTAATGATTCAATGATGATGGAGTTCCGGTTTATGCATTGAATCAAAAGCATTGACTATGACAAGATTTAACTCGTCTATAACCAATCTCCCGATTGTTACATAAAGCCCAACTACATGCATCACTGGATCATGCATGCAGTATGTAATAATTAGAGATAGAATGGTATATAGCATTAGGCTTTGCTCGGTGTTCCTAACCATGAGCATATTATAATAGTAACCATCCGTCAATTAAGGGAGACATAAACATTAACACATAGATAAAATATTGGCATTTTCATAACTTAAACAGTATTATACATGTATTCACCCTTCACCGAAGAGCATAAACGGATTACTCACATCTCATTGCTATAGACGAGCGAAAGGAGTGAGACAATCCCATTACAATTGAAAACAAAATACAACAGTCTTTCCCTGAGGAATAGCTGAAACATTGGCACTTTTATTATTAACTAGGGCACAAAAGTGAGAGAGGTTCAATCTTCCAAGTAGAAAGGATAAACAAAAATGTAGAAGTAGAGAAAATTCTGACTGAGAAGTGATTAGGGCAGGGCTTCGCTAGATTTTTGAATGAAACTCTTTCTGAATTATCCATTTCTCTATTTCTTTTATTTCTTTCTCTCCTCCCTTAAAATAAACTGAACTCTGGTAAATCTCCCTGAAAAATGGCTGGAACGGCCTATTTATAGGCACCGGAAGGAGGGAGTAAGGCGGCAGACACCCTGGGCTGCCAATCACAACCTTATGTTGCATCACTGGACCAATGGGAGGAATGAAGGCTTAAGGCGGTTTAGGGCATTGTATGGACACTGCCACCATCGTCCGGATGGATTCTCTGGTTTTTCCATGCTTGGCAGCCTCCTTGTTTGACTTGTTGACTCATTAATTGCACTTGCCTCCCTTTCTTCATTTAGCCTTTGCACTTTTATCCCCTTAAACTTCCGTAATTATTCTTGAAACCCAGCAAAATATATAAACTACACATTAGCCCTAATATTTTATAACTTAATCACTTTAACCTAATTTACGCACACAATTAACCCTAAATTCAAATTCATTTACGAACTTTTTAGGGTTAATGACACCCCCCAATAAAACATTACTAGTCTCTAGTAATAAAACAAAATTACTTTCATAGATTTCACGATTGCATTTAACTTATGTAACAAGCCGTTAAACCCCTAGGTGATCCCTAGTGGACGAGTTTTGTTTCGTGAAGGTTTCCAGTGAAAATACCTACAAACTTCAAAGGTTAGTATTACATAATTCATATTTTTCCACATATAAGATTAAATCACCATTCTAGTCTATTGTCAGGATACTTCCATTCCCTGATCAGTATAAGAGTAACACACATTAGTTGTAACACTATAGCATATATTTTCAGAAAAACTCGTGTGTGTGTGTGTGTGAATTCTTAAGAAATATCACAATCCTTCATTCTACTATACAAGAATTAGCCTCGATGTCAATTATTTCATGCAAATCACTCAACAAAGAATACGCTCAAGTTTTAGTAACTATCACTGAAAAATTACATGTGATTAGAATATTATTATCAAAGCAAGGTAATAACACACGTAATTTCCAAAAGAAGGTTATTTGAACAAAACTGGAATTTGGCATAATCTCATGAAAGAATATTAACACTATATCAAACAACATTATCAACATTCTCCTTTTTTGATGAAGAGGTAAAAATCATACATGTGCATGCTTTCTGGAATAAAAAATGACTTTATTAGGGTTACAACGTGGCCAAAGGGTATTGGGTTTAAAGAAACGACGTCAAATGTATTCAAAGAGCTATCCTTTTCTTATTAGTGTTGCACACTCTCTCCTATTTTTACAAAATTTTCACACATCAAACTTCTCATTTCTTCTTTTTCAATCCCATATTTGCAATCTCCTGGCTATTTTCTTTCCTTGCTTTTTCTTTTTCTCTTTGCTTTTCCTTTTTGCTTTCTTTCACAGCTTCTTTTCCTCTTTCTTTTTCTTTTCTCGAACCACAATCGCCATTTTTCTCTCTTTTCTATATAATGTTTTCTTTAGGAGAGGGTGCAAGAAAATTAGATAGCAAGGGTCGGTCAATATATATTTTTTTTTCTATGGCTCGGGTTAACTAATGAGTTTAAGAAAAGAAATTTTCACTTAGGCTCAATCACGGCTCACTAGGGATATAGCTTTGCAAAAGAAATGGCTAAGGCTCAATAAAATCACAAATGGCCTAAGATCATTTTCCAGAATTCATACATCTACATAATTTTCAGTTACAATTTTAGGAAAAATGCTAACTATGTTATTCAATGAGTGCTAATCAAAACAAAGTTACTGAGATTATTCAAAGAAACATTACCGCTGAACTGAAAATTCTTACTTGAGTAAATGTGAAAAATCTCACCAAGGAAGATTGGCTCAAAATCTGCATAAAGGTTTAAACCTCCACTGTATATGTAAGCTTTATAAAAGATCATATTCAAAAGGTTTTTAAAATAAGAAATTTTTACGTGCTCAGAATGATGAGTTTCTATGAAAATATAAAAATAGTGTACAAAGAATGTATACAAAATCCCGCGTAATCTGGTTAGGGTTATACCTGCAAAGCATTAGAATGATAACATAATTCGTATCGTGAATTATATGAAATAAGTATCCTAACACAACAAAATTTTAAGCAAAACCACCAACTAACAAAATTAATTAAAAACCAACTCAAAACAACTATTCAAAACATAAAACTAAAATAAAATGCATAAGTAAAAAGTTCGGTAAAAGTAGAAAGAGCAAAGAAATTTTAGAAACTCCGATCACTAGGCTGATGGGTCTCCACGGTATTGTCCACGAAGTAGCCTCAAGATTTCATTCTTGTTTTCTTCGTTGCAATTTTGCTCCTGTGTTCAAAAAACATCAATACATGCAAGTATAAGTAATTAAACATTCATAACAACACACCGTTAAAATTAAAATTGAACACACCAAAATTTAAAAAGAAACACAAAACCCCCAAAATGTAACATTCTTGATTGTGACAAAAAGGTCAATTTTCATCAGATTCCTCTAAACTCAATAAATCAATAAGCCAAACAATTTTATGTCGCACATATCTTGTAAGCATTGGACTGGAATAAGATGGCGTCTCAGAGTAATCTTTACTCTGCCCATACTTAATCCAATCGAGACGAACAAGTGCACAACCTAAAATTGGTTAAGGAAATTGATTGAATTCTCTCATATGCATTAATCTACCACCCTTCACACAACCAAGACTAAATCAGAAGAGTTTTTTTTTTTGAAAAATTTTGAATTTTTTTGTAAAAATACTTAATATCAGTTTTTTTAACGTCTACCGGTCATAAAGACGAATATGGATTGTTCCCTCCCCCTAACTTAAACCTAATATTGTCCTCAATGTATAACATCATAGGGTAAAATTTAAAGACGAATGATAATAAGGTCTGAAAATGAAACACATCCATAGTGCAAAACCCTAATATACAAAACGAGCAAAAAAACTATACAAAATAAATGAAAACACAAAAGAAAAATTCTAACTACTAAATACAAGAAGTGCTTAGGGGATAGATCAATCGGGCTTAAGTTCCCAATTAGATTTGCCCAGTTTCAGTTGGGGCTTGTTTCCTCCAAATAATTTCTTCTTGCTTATGTAAAACCCGGGTAAATTTGAATTTTTGTGAAAAATGGGTAAAACGGTAATTTGTCATTTCAGTGCGGGTTGAAAACTCATATTTTTCTAAAACTCGGATGACAAAATGGACCTCACCGTTGGATTCGTCTCGCGAAATCTAGTTACCTTGTCAATTTTCATCAGATTTCGAGACAGTCGAATTTTTCATGTTTTACGAGGCGGCCAGGTGTCGGGCGACCTAAAAAAGACCCCGGAAATAAAATTTCAAAAATTTTAAAATAATTTAAGGGAATTTCAAATAAAAATATTTTGAATTTAAACTAGGACGAAATTTAATCATTTCGGGACGAAAACGGACCCGGGAATAGGGAACGCGTAGCGCGACGTGGACCAAACATTAAAGGCTATAAATAGGAGACAAAAATCTGATTTTTCTCCACAACTCTTTTCTTGGTTTTAACGTTGGAAGAGAAGAGAGGGAAGGGAGGGAAAACTCCACATTCTCTCTAATATCTACGGAGTTCCACCGGTCGGAATCCTTCGGGCCAAGTATTAAAGTTCATCTACGTGACGAGGGCTATGCATCCATATCAAAAAGTACGGATTTCACCGAAGATTCAAAAATTAAATCTTTGGAAAATCAAAGTTAGAGCTTGGGAGGTATTCTTGGAGGCTTTCTACAACTCGTATTGCGCTCTAAGAGGTAGGCTTTCTCCATAACTAGGTTTATTTCCAACCTATGAAGATTGTATGAAATGGGTAAGCTATTAGATGTATTTTAACACTTGCCTATTGTAGTTGATTTAATGAAAATGGGTAAATTCAATTCTAGTATGAATTGGTAATTAGAAATTGCTAGCTTGTGATTTCTTGGAAGTTTTGATAATTGGGTATGTAGAAACCACTTAATGTGATTTCTTGAGGTATGTGATGCATTTGGGAATTTTATGTGATTACATAATTTGGTACCTTGAAGGTGTTTGATTAAATGCCTATGTGAAATTAAGTGTGTTATTGCATAGATTATGTATAACATGCTTGGAAAAATAGTAGTTGAATGAAAATGTTGATATATGTTTGTTGATATATTGATATTGTGATGAATTATGATAATTATATGCTTGAGATATAATTTGCCATGGAATATGTTGTTATGTGGTTAAATTGGCCCATATGGCATTCATAGTATATTTGACGCGATTGTTGTTTTGCAATTGTGCATTACATTACATATGCACGGAGACATCGCATTTTGTGGGTGTGTGTGGATGGTTGTCATCAAACACCACACTTGGTGGATGATGGGTGGGATTGGGAAAGTTGGGTCGAGGACCCGATTAAGTTGCATGGTTTGCATAATAAATTGGGTCGGGGTTAGCAAGAAGGGCTAGATTATCCCTCAGGTGAGAGACCCGGTGTTTAGGATACGCACTCCCTTGGTTTAGTTCATAAAATGTGTCGGTGTACGCGGAACCGTTGGTGGAAGTACATGAATTCCGTGTCGGCTGGGGGCCCGTTGGTGTAAGTCCATAAATAACCACCCCAAGAAAGACCCATAGATTTTTAAAAGGCCATTGGATTTGCAACATCAATGGCAAGGGCTTGGAATACCCAATTTTATACTCATGGCATTGCATGGGTGATGAGAGCCAGTGAAGGCTCGCGTTGAGTTGCATGAGTGAGTCTCATCTCATTTCATAGCATGACATAGTGAATTCCAACATTGAGTTGCATATTCTTGATTGGAATGCTTTGTGGCTTGTTGAAATTGCATGTGACATTTCATATGCATCAAGGGTTGGGGAGTAGCATCTTTAGGAGATAACCTATTTAGCGTGGCTTGAGGGGCATGGGTTTTGACGATTGCATTCATTGTGCATTATATGTTATGTGCTTCAAATGCTACATGTTATGTGTTATATGCTATGTGAATTATATGCATGGTGAAATGTATGTGGAAAAGAGACACTAGGGTTAGAGAACATAACCTTGAGGGTCGAAAAAAGAATGAATGGGATGGTTCAGGATGTAGATATCTACTAGTTGGTGGCACATGCTCTATTAGTGAGACAAGGAGAGAAATCTCAAAGTTTGAACTTGATCTCTATCTTGGGATACTAAATAAATGTTTCGTTGCTATTTGACATGTGTGTAGATGGCAAATAGAGGAAGCAGATGCGGTCGAGGGGGTGGGCGGTGGGCGGAACAACAACCAACCACCACCAGCATTTGACCAACAAGCCTTCATGGAGGCTATTAGCACGATGACGGCTACCCTTGCATAGGCTAGCGCCAATGTGGGCCAAGGAGGCACAAGTAACCTCCAGAAGTTTAAGGCACACAAGCCTCCGACTTTCATGGGAGGGGCGGATCCGATGGTGGCTGACCATTGGTTCCAACAAGTCGACAAGATCTTAGAGTCTATGGAGATCACCTCTGATGCCACTAAGATAAGGATAGCTGCATTCTAGCTAGAGGAAGAAGCCCATCTATGGTGGGATTGGGCAAGGGCCTCGAAGAATCTAGAGGCAATGACATGGGAAGAGTTCCAACAACTCTTCATAGGCAAGTACTTTCCATCGGCTGTTCGACATGCGAAAGCCCGAGAATTCTTGGATTTGAAGCAGAGAACTATGACGGTGATGGAATACGTGGCTAAGTTCACTGAGTTAGCCCATTTCGCCGATGATTACGTGGTCACAGACATGGCCAAAGTAAGGAGGTTCGAGGATAGTTTGAAATTGTCCATTCGGGGAAAGATTGTGGGCCACCGCCTATAGGATTTGGGCTCGATGGTCGAGACAGCCATGGCCATATAGCGAAAGGTGGACGACGCAAGGAGCATCCAGGAAATGGGTGCTAAGGATAAGAAGAAAGAGACAGAGGACTTCTACTCAGCAAGGACATCTGGAACAGGGCCGCGACTATCAAGGCCAAGGCCAACGCCGATCCTCCCAAGGCGGGGGAAACTTCAGGAACACCTATCAGGCAGGTCAGAGGACTTGCAACTTATGCCACCAATAGGGTCACATGAAGCGGGATTGTCCTCAGAGACAGGGATCCCAGAGCTATGGGGCATCCCAGTCCCAGTCATTGGTGGGGCATGCACATACTCATTTCATTCCTTCCTACCCCACCATGGGCAGGGAAGCCAGTGTCAGTTCCAAGGTGCTGCACATGCCCCTACTACTTCACGTGCGGGGACTCCACAATCAGGTCAGATGGGCTAGGGCATGGGCAGAGGCCAGGGACAGGGCCTTCGGGGACCCAGGGGTGTGTCTACGCCATCACACCTCAGACTGAACCAGTGGATCAGTCGGTTATTTAGGGTACATTTCTACTCTCTCGGTTATGGGCAAGGGTATTATTTGACTCTGGTGCTTATCATTCATTTATTTCTGCATCATGTGTGAGGGACTTGGGCTTAGAGGTTGAGACCTTGGAAGAGCCATTGCACCATTGCATGTGAGTTCTCCCCTAGGAGCTAGGGTGACTGTTGATTATATGTGTCGGGGTTGTGAGTTAGAGATCTCAGGGATTCTACTCACCGTGGATCTTAGGGTCATGGGCATGTCGTAGTTTGATGTCATCCTTGGGATGGACTGGTTGACGGCACACCGAGTTGTCATTGATTGTGATCGGAAGAGGGTCACTGCCTACACACCAGATGATGTTTGTTTCAAGTTTCAGGGGGAGAAACATGATATTTTACCCTAAGTAGTGTATGATTCCCGTTGGCACGGGCAGTTGATGGGCTGACTTGCGAGCCTTACCCTGGAGGACAAGGCGAAACATGAGTTGGGTCTACCTCGGTTGGTTTGTGAGTATGAGGACATTTTTTCGGACGAACTACCGGGATTACCTCCATATAGGGATGTAGACTTCACTATTGAGTTGCACTCCGGTACATCGCCCATTTCTATGACTCCGCATAGAATGACACATGCAGAAATGCAAGAACTCAAGGTCAAATTACAAGAATTGATGGACAAGGGCTTCATTAGACCGAGTACCTCACTTTGGGGCACTCCAGTGTTGTTTGCAAAGAAGAAGGATAAGACCCTTTGGCTATGTATAGACTACTGGCAGTTGAATCGGATTACTATCAAGAATAGATACACTTTGCCGAGGATTGATGATTTGTTCAATCAACTGATGGGGCGCAGGTCTACTACAAGATAGATCTACGCACAGGTTACCAGCAGTTGAGTATTAGGGAGGCAGATATCCCTAAGACGGCGTTTAGGACGCGTTATGGGCATTTCGAGTTCACTGTGATGCCTTTTGGACAGACTAATGTCCCAACGGCATTCATGGATCTCATGCATAGGGTGTTCCAACCCTGCCTAGATCAGTTTGTCTTGGTCTTCGTTGACGACATTTTGATCTACTCCAAGTCTGAGGAGGAGCATGAGAGTCACTTGAGGATTGTTCTCCAGACCTTGAGAGACCATCAGTTGTATGCCAAGTTCAGCAAGTGTGAATTTTGACTTACGGCGATGAAATTTTTGGGACACTTGGTGTCGACTTCGAGTGTGTCAGTTGACCTGGAAAAGGTTGAGGCACTTATGAGTTAGGAGAGACCGAAGTCAGTTTTCGAGATACGTAGTTTCTTGGGATTGGTGGGATATTACAGGAGATTCATTGAGGACTTCTCCCGACTGGCTGCACCTATGACAAGATTGACTCGGAAGGAGGTCAAGTTTCAGTGGGATGACTCGTGTGAGAGGGCATTCCAAGAGTTGAAGGGGAGGCTCACTTCAGCTCCTATTTTGATAGTCTCGGAGAGAGGACAGAGGTACATAGTGTATTGTGATGGCTCCAAGGACGGACTTGGGTGTGTTCTGATGCAGTTCGGGAGGGTGGTAGCTTATGGTTCTCGGCAATTAAAGAACCACGAGCAGAATTACCCTACGTATGATATGGAGTTGGCGGCCATTGTCTTTGCCTTGAAGGCTTGACACCACTATTTATACGGTGAGCAGTTCGAGGTATTTTCGGACCATAAGAGTCTGAAGTACATCTTCAAACAACGGGACCTCAATATGAGACAACTCAGGTGGATGGAGTATTTAGAGGACTATGACTTTATTTTGCATTACCATCCCGGTAAGACAAATGTGGTGGCTGATGCACTCAGCCGGAAGTCATGGGGAGTCTTGGCCAGTGTGGCTTCCTGGGAGTAACAGATGCTCGAGACTGTGGGACAGTTCGGGCTACACTACAGGAGTCAGGCTCAGGGTACTTTGGAGAGTTTGGTGGCTATGCCTTCCCTACTGAGCAGGGTGATCGAGTCCTAGGGACAGGACACAGAGATATTGTCTATAAGGGACTAGGTACAGTCAAGTATAGGTGACGAGGGCTAGGCCATTCACGCGGATGATAGTCTTCGGTATAGGGAAGGGTTGTGGTTCCCCAGCCTGCGGATCTGAGAGAGGAGATCCTTAGGGAGTTTCATTGCTCCTGTTTTGCTGTGCATCCAGGTGACACAAAGATGTACCATGATCTTCGCTGCCAATACTATTGGAGCGGAATGAAGAGGCACGTTGGAGACTTTGTCAATCGATGTCTCATATGTCAGCAGGTCAGGGCTGAGCACCAGAGACTCGCAGGATTGCTCCAGCCTTTAGAGGTGGCTGAGTGGAAGTGGGAGCACATCACGATGGATTTTGTGACCCACTAGCCACGGACATCGCGGGGACATGATGCTGTGTGGGTGATAGTGGACCGGCTTAGAAGTTGGCACACTTTTTGGCAGTGCAGATGACATTCACACTAGAGGAATTCTGTCGATTATACATACGGGAGATTGTCC
Organism: Ilex aquifolium; assembly: GCA_951799425.1. Taxonomy (NCBI): domain Eukaryota; kingdom Viridiplantae; phylum Streptophyta; class Magnoliopsida; order Aquifoliales; family Aquifoliaceae; genus Ilex; species Ilex aquifolium. The sequence continues at coordinate 32,143,225 of OX637392.1, forward strand.
AGCTGCATGGGGTGCCCGTATCTATAGTATTAGATTGGGATCCCAGGTTCATGGCCCATTTTTGGGAGAGTTTCCAGTGGGCCATGGGGACACAGTTGATGATGAGCACTGTTTTTCATCCCCAGACGGACGGTCAGTCGGAGAGGACTATCCAGACTTTAGAGGACATGCTACGGGCATGCGTCCTAGATCTCAAAGGTAGCTGGGAAGAGCATTTTTCCTTAGTGGAGTTCGCCTACAACAATAGTAATCAGGCGAGCATACAGATGACACCCTATAAGGCATTTTATGGGAGGCCTTACCGTTCTCTGGTTTGTTGGATAGAGGTTGGAGAGAGATCCTCTATGGGTCCGAACTTGGTCAGAGACACCTCGGAGAAGGTGGACTTGATACGGAAGCGTCTTCTCACGGTTCAGAGCCGACAGACGGAGGCGACCTCTAGAGTTTGAGGAAGGAGATCACGTCTTCTTGAAGGTGATGCCTAAGAGGTGTTCACGCGGTATTCCATATCTCTATGCTCCATAAGTATACTCCAGATCCGACACATGGGGTGGATTGGGGTGAACTGATTGTTGATACGGATGGGACCTTTGAGAAAGGCCCGATGCGTATCATGGATAGTCGATAGCAGGTTTTGTGTGGTAAGACCGTGAGGCTAGTGAAGGTGTTGTGGCAACACCGAGGTGTGGAGGAGGCGACATGGGAGCGTGAGGGCACTATACGTACCAGTTATCCTTTCTTATTCGAAGATGGAGGTACATTCTTATAGCCACTTAGTATTATGTAACTATAGCATATGCATGTGGTTGAATGTGAATGTGTGTGAATTTCAAGGATAAAATTCTTTTAAGGGGGGATGAATGTAAAACACGGGTAAATTTAAATTTGTGTGAAAAGGGGCAAAAAGATAATTTGTCACTTTGGTACGGGTTGAAAACCTATATTTTTCTAGAACTCGAATGACGAAACGGACCTCACTGTTGGATTCGTCCCGCGAAATCTAGTTACCGTGTCAATTTTCGTCGGATTCTGAGACAGTCGGATTTTTCATGTTTTACGAGCGACTGGGTGACCTCAGAAACGACCCTGAAAATAAAATTTCAAAAATTTTAAAATAATTTAGGGGAAGTTCATATAACAATATTTTGAACTTAAACCGAGACGAAATTTAATCGTTTCAGGATGAAAACGGACCTAGGAATAGGGAACGCATAGCGCGACGTGGGCCAAGCACTAAAGGGTATAAATAGGAGACAAAAATCTGATTTTTCTCCACAACTCTCTGCTGTGTTTTAACATTGGAGGAAAAAAACGAAAAAGAGAGAAAGCTCCACCATCTCTCTACGATCTACGGAGTTCCGCTAGTCGAAATCCTTCGGGCCAAGTATTAAAGTTCATCTACGCGACGAGAGCTACGCAACCATACCAAAAAATGACGGATTTCACCGAAGATTCAAAAATGAAATCTTTGGGAAATCAAAGTTAGAGCTTGGGAGGTATTCTTGGAGGCTTTCTACAACTCGTATTACGCTCCAAGAGGTAGGATTTTCTCCCTAACTAGGTTTATTTCCAACCTAGGTCGATTATATGTAATGGGTAAGTTGTTAGATGTATTTTAACACTTGCCTATTGTAGTTGATTTAATGAAAATGGGTAAATTCAATTCTAGTATGAATTGGTAATTAGAAATTGCTAGCTTGTGATTTCTTGGAAGTTTTGATAATTGGGTATGTAGAAACCACTTAATGTGATTTCTTGAGTTATGTGATGCATTTGAGCATTTTATGTGATTACATAATTTGGTGCCTTGAAGGTGTTTGATTAAATGCCTATGTGAAATTAGGTGTGTTATTTCATAGATTATGTATAACATGCTTGGGAAAATAGTAGTTGAATGAAAATGTTGATATATGTTTGTTGATATATTGACATTGTGATGAATTATGGTAATTATATGTTTGGGATATAATTTGCCATGGAATATGTTGTTATGTGGTTAAATTGGCCCACATGACATTCATAGCATATTTGACGTGATTGTTGTTTTGTAATTGTGCATTACATTACATATGCACGGAGACATCGCATTTTGTGGGTGTGTGTGCATGGTTGTCATCAAACACCACACTTGGTGGATGATGGGTGGGCTCGAGAAAGTTGGGTCTAGGACTCAATTGAGTTGCACGGTTTGCATAATAAATTGGGTCGGGGTTAGCAAGAAGGGCTAGACTATCACTCGGGTGAGAGATCCGGTGTTTAGGATACGCACTCCCTTGGTTTAGTCCATAAAGTGTGTCGGTGTACGCGAAACCGTTGGTGGAAGTCCATGAATTCTGTGTCGGCTGAGGGCCTGTTGGTGTAAGTCCATAAATAACCACCCTAAGAAAGACCCGAAGATTTTTAAAAGGCCATTGGATGTGTAACATCAATGGCAAGGGCTTGGAATACCCGATTTTATACTCATGGCATTGCATGGGTGATGAGAGCCAGTGAAGGCTCAGGTTGAGTTGCATGAGTGAGTCTCATCTCATTTCATGTCATGACATAGTGAATTCCAACATTGAGTTGCATATTCTTGATTGGAATGCTTTGTGGCTTGTTGAAATTGCATGTGACATTTCATATGCATCTAGGTTGGGGAGTAGCCTCTTTAGGAGATAACCTATTTAGCGTGGCTCACCCTTTATGGGGAACATTTCAGGTGCGGTGTATACACCGGTGGACGGCTCACACTCGGGGCCTCAAGGATGAAGAAAATTTGATTTGTGGCTTTTAAAACCATCTTTTGTAAAACATTTGCTAAATATGATTTTTGGACATGTAAATCTATGGAAAAGAATTGTAATCGAACTCATATGGACTATTTTTAATATAAAATTGCATGTTGTTGTATGAGTATGGATAAATGGACCCGGTGTGGTCAATGTTGTATGATTGCACAGATTGTGTTTTGGGTAGAGCTCTCCGGACAAAGGAGACTCTGCCCGAATTTTGTTAAATTATAGATCCCGGTAAATGGGGCATAACGACGTGATATCGAGTTACATAGTATCCACGGGTATTCCGCGGGTTGATGGGTGATCAACGAGTTGACAAAGGACCCCCAATTTTTGGGGAGTCACAACTTAAGTCTCTTCATCTCCTGATAATTCTTACAAAGAATTTAAAAAATTAGCATAAAACTCCACATCGGGATTTCCACTATGATTAACAGAATTAATGAAACAAACTTGTAGAGGGTCAGGACAAGAAGACGTGTTGAATTTTTCCTCTACAATCTCATCAATTACATCTACCTCACAAATTTCTTCCTCCTTACGTGGGTGCTTTGTCACATCAAAGACGTTCAATTCACTTGTCATATTTTCAAAATGAAATTTTCATAATTCCATTCCTATAATTAATTAATACATTTGATGTGGCTAGGAATGGTCGTCCTAAAATGACAAGAATTTGAGTAGCAGTATACAAAACAGACTAAGTATCCAAAACAATAAAATCCACAGAAAAATAAAACTTATCGACTTGAACAAGCACATCCTCAACAACTCCTCGTGGAATTTTCACAGAACGATCGGCCAACTGTAATGTGACATTTGTGGGTTTCAACTCTCCTAATCCCAACTGTTCATAAATTGAATATGGAAGCAAATTAACACTAGCTCCAAGGTCAAGCAAAGCTTGCTCAGTCATGAAGTTTTCGATTATGCATGAAACTATAGGACTCCCATGATCTTTTTACTTTAGAGGGGCCTTGTGCTGAATGATAACACTAGTCTGTTCAGTCAAAAATGCTCTTTTATGTACATTAATCATTCTCTTTACGGTGCAGAGGTCTTTTGGCATAAGATGAGACTTGTTTGATTGCATCCAATAGGGGGATGTTAATCTTTACTTATTTAAACAACTAAAAAATTTCAGCATGATTGTTCAAAGGTTGAGGTTTCTTGACTCTTTGAGGTAAAGGTAAGGGAACATGACTTGATTTTTTTTTTTTCATTTGACAATTCTGTTTCCTTTTCAATTGAAGGTTCAGGCTCAATTGGTTCATTAACAGAGATTTACTCAGCTATGGGTTCTAAGGTTTTGGCCTTAATGGTGTTGTCAATCACGTTACCACTTCTCAGTGTGGTAATTGCTTGCACATGACTAGGGGATGTTTCGGAAGACACAACATTAGCCTAGTTTTGACCCTATAGAGGTTTAGGTTGAGATGAGAATTTTTCCTTCTCTATTGTGCTCAAAGACTCGGTCAATTTGGTTAGATGACTCTTGATATCTTCAATATTTTGTGGAGTCTAAGCCTTGAAATCATTTAATGCCTGGGTAGACTGAGTATTAAAACTCATTTAACTTTGAATGAACTAGTTCATGGTGTCGTCTAAGCTCCTCTTATGTGGGGGTTGATAAGACTGATACGGCTGTTGAGTCTGGGGTTGCGGTGGACCTGGTGGCTGACTCACAGGCTGTGTATTTTTCTAGCTGAAATTCAGGTGTTCCATCACCCTAGGTTATAGGTTTTAGAATAGGTATTGAAATAAGGCTTATTAAAGTTTGAAATGACATTGGTTTGTTCTATCAAGACCTTTTTGAATGCTGGAATGGTGGGACATTCCCCCGTGGGATGTCCTGAGAATGCACAGATTCCACACAATTGATCAGTGGTTGATACAGCAGATACCTCCTTGAATTTTTTCATCTTTATAGCATCCAACTTCTGAGACAAAGTAGCCATTCTGGTCATTAGGTCATCATCCTCTTTTATCATGTATTTCCCTCCTTGGGATGAAGATGATTTGGTCTCAACAATATTTGGTGAGACCGAGTCCCACATTTGGGAACTCTCAGAAATGGTATCAAAAAACTCAAATACCTCATCGGGATTCTTACCCATGAATTCTTCCTAGGCCATCATTTCAACAATTTGACACATCGTGGATGGAAGGGCATCATAGAAGAAACCAACTAAGGTTCAACTCTCAAATGCATGATGTGGGCAAGCTTGGAGAAGATCCTTAAATCTTTCCCAACATTGATAAAAAGTTTCTCTTTCTTTCACAGAACAATTCATGATTTGATATATCAATGCATTAGTGCGATGTACAGGATTTTTTTTTTTGAAAAACTCGATTTGCAAAACTTGCCAACTTGGAATAGATTGAGCTTTCAAAGAATTTAAACACTGTTTAGCTTTATCCTTTAAACAGAAAGGAAAAAGTTTCAACTGGGCTATTTCAGAATTATCTTGCAATGCACCACATACTTCCTCGAATTCTTTCATATGCAAATAAGGGTTTTCAGACTCAAGACCATGAAACTGTGGTAAAAGTTGTATTGTCCCTGCTTTAATGTTAAAATTTGGAGCATTTGTGGGGAAAGCAAAACATGAAGGGACACTAGTGCGTGTGGGATGCAAATATTCTATTAAAGATTTGACATTCTGAAGTACCTCTTGTTCCCTTTGATTATTATTAGCCTTCCTTAACTGAAAAGAGTCTGATGATGCTTGTGAAGATGAAGATGAAATACTAGACTGATTTACAGAACCTATTGATGATTTTACAGACATAAACAATCAAAATAAAACAAAAATGTATACACATATAATACATACTAGACAACTTCCCTATTTGTTTTGAAATCACCGTGACTCCTCGACAACGGCGCCAAAAATCTTGATCTGACCTGATTTACGTCATACACCCAAGTAGAAGTGGTCAAATTGTAATATTCTCGGTTAAGTCTAAGGCCGAACCCACAGGGAGCTAACTGTTGGTATTCAAAACAGAGAAAGGTAAAATTGTCGTGTGTGTGTAGTGTGCAACAGAGTAGCTTGTGGTGTGAGCTTAGAATTATCAAATAAACTATTAACTAAAATTTTGAATAACAATGATAAAAGGTACTCTTCAGTTCGGGGATCAAACATGCTTTATACTATTTATTTATGAAAATGCCAACTTACAACATTAACTCCCATTTTACTAGAAAGCTAACCAGTAGGTTTGATGTATAACTGAACCATATCACAACAACTGGTTAGGTTAGCCGGAAGGTCTATGTACCATGCAACAACCAAATAACCCTAGTAAACCTGAAGGTGAATCATTCAAAAGGTTTACTCTAGCTATTCAATCGGCAGGTTAATGATTCAATGATGATGGAGTTTTGGTTTATGCATTGAATCAAAAGCATTGGCTATGACAAGATTTAACCCGTCTATAACTAATCTCTTGACTGTGATATAAAGCCCAGCTACATGCATCATTGGATCATGCATGAAGTATGTAATAATTAGAGATAGAATGGTATATGGCATTAGTCTTTGCTCGGTATTCATAATCATGAGCATATTATAATAGTAACCATCCATCAATTAAGGGAGATATAAACATTAACGCATAGATAAAACATTGGCATTTCCACAACTTAAACAGTATCATACATGCATTCAACCTTCATCGAAGAGTATAAACGGACTACTCACGGCTCATTACTATAGATGAGCAAAAGGAGTGAGACAATCCCATTACAACAGGAAAAAAAAATACAACAAAGCCCTTCCTCGAGGAATAGCTGAAACACTGCCACTCTTATTACCAGCTAGGGCACAAAAGTGAGAGAAGTTCAACCCTCCAAGTAGAAAGGATAACCAGAAATGTAGAAGTAGAGAAAATTCTGGTTGAGAAGTGATTAGGGCAGGGCTTCGCTCGATTTCTAACTGAAACTATTCCTGAAGTCTCCCTTTCTCTCTCACTTTTCTTTCTTTCTCTCCTCCCTTGAACTAAATTGAACTTTGGTGAATCTCCCTGAAAAATGGCAGGAACGGGCTATTTATAGGCACCGGAAGGAAGAGGTAAGGCGGCAGACACCCTGGGTAGCCAATCACAGTCTTCTGTTGCATCAATGGACCAATGGGAGGAAATAGGGCTTAAGGTGGTTTAGGGCACCTTCCGAACGTCGCCACCACCATCCAGACGATGGGGATTCTCTGATTTTTCTATGTTTGGCAGTTTCCTTGTTTGACTTGTTGACTCCTTAATTGCACTTGCCTCCCTTTCTTCATTCAGCCTCTGCACTTTTATCCCCTTAAAATTCCGTAATTATTCTTGAAACCCTGCAAAATATACAAACTACACATTAGCCCTAATACTTTATAACTTAATCAATTTAACCTAATTTATGCACACAGTTAACCCTAAACCCTAATTCATTTACGCACTTTTTAGGGTTAATCAGGTAACTTCGTTCTATTTTGTAGTTTATTTTTGATTTATAATTCCCATTATAATTCTTAGTTTTTATTGTTATTGTTTATGTTATTTTTAGTATAATTGCATTTGATGGTGTTATCTACCGAAAATGAACTAAGGGTGCAGGTGTGCATGAAATTATATGTGGTGTCTGAACTACAAGGCTCGTGCCAAACAATACTGGTAGATGCTTAGGGGAATTGAGGAAATGGAGATAACACAACGGAATTACAGTGGTTCACCGGCCTGAGAACTCGGCTAGTCCACTCGGCAATGGAGACTCTTGCTCCTGTTATCTTATTGATTGCGTTGAGTGTGTTACAGCGTAATGTGGAGGAAATTAGGGATCCTCGTGGCTCTATTGCCTCTTTTTTTCAATGGAGGCCTGCCCTGCTTTTATAGCCTCATACTTACCTCTAATCTGATTTTACTTCCTATAATGAAGGGATCTTTCCCCCTTTCTCTCCCCAATCCCGAGGCTTCCTATATGGCTGGCCTTGTACCCCGAGATCTTTGCCTTCTATCTTGGGATCCTCCTTAGCCTTTGGAGAGGATCTTGGTTGGCTAAGAGTTTTATGCCTTTACTTTAGCTTGGCTATTACTTCGGAGGTGTGTGTTATCATCTTGTTGTCTTCTCACCGCTTCCTACGTTGTTTCGTTTGGGGGAAGCTCCTGCTAGGGCTGGACGAGCTCTGACTATGGCTGGATGAGCTCTGCCTATGGTTGGATGAGCTCTGCCTATCTTTCCTGACCTCCTGAACTGAGCTTATTTTCTGAACTCGTGCTTAGGGTTTATTTTTGGTATCATCAGTTGCCCTCCAACCCCTGCCTCAAGCGAGCTTGGGCAAGGGCTGAGCTATTTTTAAACCGAGCTAGACTTGCGCATGGCTGACCCTGTCTTGCACGTGACTGAAGTCCTTTGACGGTTTGTAGTAATCATGGCTTTCCTCGATTCCCGCGCACGTGCCAGCCCACGTTCCTCTAGCTTTAAATACCTAAACGGTTATCTGAACCTCCTCTTCCCACTATTCATCTTCTTCCCTTTTGATTTCTGAGTTTCCAGCTTGAAGTTTTCTGATTCTTACCCAAAATCGAGTCTTTGTGTTCGACTTGAGGATCTGCGGTGCTTTCTTACTTCAATTTTGCTCTAGATTGTTGCTCATTTCTCTTTCCTAGCTAGGTACGCTTTCCCTGTTCCCTTTTCAATTTTTCTCGTTCTAGATCCTTTGAGTTCGAGGTGGTTATTGCATTTTTGGTCTTTTCGGTTCTTTTATTGCTGGAATCGTGATTGTTGTCTCTCTCCTCTTCCTCGTTTTGTGGATTGGAGCTCTATTGTGCACATACTTGCTGTTGGGAGCTATTGTGCTGACCCTAGGGTTATTAGAGAGAGTTTGATTAGTGTTCCTCCTCTCTATCGTTCCTTTGATCTTCCTTTTTCCTGCCCAAACATGCGTGCCTCTTCTAGAGCTACTCGTTCCTCTGTTTCTTCCCTAGAAGGTAGGTCTACCGAGGAAGAGACCGAATTAGGGGAAGTGGGTGATGAGATTGATAACTTCCCTGGTGTTGACGCTGTTGAGTCCGGAGTCAATACCGAGGAACTTCCCTCCTCGTCTTCTCCTATGCCCCCCAAATCTGACAAAGGCAAGGGCAAAGTCAGTGGGGTTGGGGTTTCTGGCAGTTCATCATAGCTAGGAGCTGCTTTAGATCATGCCGAGTTTGTGGGCCCTAGCAAGGTCCACCCTTCCTTTATGAGGATTTTCACTGCCCGCTATGGGTTTCCTGCTGGTGTTCAACCCTGGTGTCCAGACAGCTCTACCCTTTACGTTGCTAAAGTTCATAAGAGGGTCTGCTTCTTTGAGGTCGCATTCGAGAATGGCCTTCACTTTCCTCTGCACCCATTCATCAAGAATGTTCTGCAATACTTCAATGTTTGTCCCTCTCAGCTTTCTCCTAACTTTTGGGGGGTTCTGGTGGGTCTTCTGGTCTTTTTCAAGGACCACAAGCTCGGGGTTCCCAACATTTCCCTGCTTTTAGATTTTTTTAACATCAAGCTGACCTCTTCTGAGGGTTTCCTGTATATTTCCACGCGTGCCAACGCTAGACAGATCATCTCTCATGTTCCATCCTCCCATAAGCACTGGAAAGAACGTTTCTTCTTTGTTGGGGGTACCAATTGGGAATACAACCCTGCTGACAGAACGGATACTCTTGGCATCCCTAAGGCCTGGACTGTTCTAGAGAACTTGCGTGACTGAGCTTTGCTTTAAGAATCATGAGTTTCTGACTCTGCTTTGCTTGTGATGTGTCTAGGTACCCGACCTGGGCTCAGTGCTGAGGACGAGGAAGTAAAGTTGAGGTTGGTCAAGTGCGACCCGAGATGGTATTCTGAGCTTATTCAGCCCTTTGTTCTGGTTGAGAGAGGATTTAGTCCTCCTGGGATAGAGGTAGAAGCCCCGCCTCCTATTTCTGTTGTCAGACCTGAAGAAGCAACAGGTAATTCCCTTTTCTTAATAAGTTGTGTTGCCTCTCTTCCTACATATTTTTTTTTTAATTCGACCCAGACCTTCCAGGACCCTCCACCATGAAGTCTACCCCTGAAGAGCTCCAGGCTAAGGTTGAGGAGTTAATGAAGAGTGGTAAGTCTAGCAAGCGCAAGGCCCAGGTCGGCTCTGGGAGCAGCCCTATTACCCGGGCTAAAATTTCAAGGTTGGAGATGCCTTCACCCTCTTCATCCGCTAAAGAACAGGCTTCCACCAAGGCCCTGCCTTCCTCATCCGAAATTCCTCAAATTGCAGCCCCCTCTTCCCCATCAGAGGCTCAGCCTGCGTTGGTACATGCTCAGGTGGGAGGTCAGGCTTCCCCTTCCTCTTCTGAGGTCGAGAGAGCCTTGGGACTGATCTTCGATCTCCAACCCGGCACTTTCACATACAATGATTCCGGGAAGATTGTTAAGAGAGGGAGAAAATCTGAAGAGGAAGATGAAGATTCTTTCTTCGATAACATGGATCTCGCTGCGGGAGCTGTTTCTTCTATTTTTTCTGAGTCTGATGTCCTGAAGGCTGCTTCTGTGCCCCTTGAGGAATCCATCTCTTCAGCTCTTCAGGGAGCAGCTGTTGTAAGTGCTAGCGCTTTTTCACCTTTACTTTCCCTTATATCTCAATCTTATGTAACTTGCTGAACTTCCTTTGTGTTCTAGACGGCCCTCCATGTGAAGGGTCTATTGCACCGGATTCGGTCTTATGAGCGATCTGTTAAGGCTCTGAAGGCGTATGAGATCAAGGTTGCTGAATTGTCCTTTGAGAACAAGGATCTCAGGATTCAAGTGCAGGATCTTAAGGAGCAGGCAGAGAAGCAAGCCTCCGACCTCAAACACACCCTAACCGTCAAGGTCAGAGCTGAGGAAGGGGAAAAGAAAGCTCGAGATGAGCTACGGATAACCAAGGAGGATCTGAAGCTCAAGTCTGAGGCCTGGACCAAGGCTAGTAAAGAGGCCTTTGATGCCAAGAAAGAGCTCAGCCTGGCAAAACAGGATTACCTCACCCTCAACGAGGCAAACGGCAAGCTCTACGAGGAGCTTGAGGCGCAGAAAGACCTGGTTAAACAGAGGGATAACGAGGTGGCAGAGCTGAAGGATGAGGCCACCACCTTGTGGGCTACTGGGTGGCTTGCTTTTAGGCGTAAGGCTATGAAGGCTTTTCCAGACCTGGACTTCAACTTCTCTATCCTTACCGAGGAAGAAGCGGAAGAATCTGACTCTGATAATGAGGAAGACACCTCGGTTCCTGCAGCTGAAGCCTTGAACCAGGGTGTGCTTGCTTCTCCGGCTATTCCACGTACCAATTCCTTCTCTGCTGACCTCGTGTCCAGGGCTCTTAATCAAGAATTGCTAGGTGATGGAGTGGAGGTTCCTAGGGCCAGCATTCCTGTGACTACTACTCCTCTGACCCTTGAGTCCTTGCCTGCTGATCTTCCGAGCTCTACTTCTGCACCTGAGGCTTCCTCTATTGGACTTCAAGATCCACCTTCAGAAACTTAGTGCTTTTTTTTTTTTTTTTTTGCAACTGTAAACTTGTATTCAATGTACCTTTGATTCTTGTTTCTGAAATACAACCTTTGTTTTTGAAATGTGGTGTTCTGATTTTGATTTGATTGGTTTCCTTTGTTCTATGTTCCTCTTGCCCCCATTGCTTTGAGAAGTACTTCAGTCCTTCTTAAAGCAAAATTAAGGATTGTACGAGCTGCTGGGTTCTAAGGAACTTATCAGGAACTCATCATCCTGAAGTGAGCATGGTTCTTGGAATCGGGAGTCTTAAAGACTTGCTATAGAGACGTCAGGCTGCCAACCGAGTTGAGCTCAACTCAAAGGAGTATGAGGAGTATTCTGTTTAAATGGGGTTAGAACTACTTCCAATTATATTGAATGTATTGCGAGGGGTTACCTTGTGCTGACTCATCTTCCCGCCTTTTCCCAACTGTTTACCCAAGCCGTAACTACCTTTATTAATTAGGAAACCAAAAGGACTACCGACTCAGCCTCCCGTGTGGTTCTTGGTTTCCCAAAAACTTACGATTTCCTTCAAGCCTCCAAATATCTCTTGTGTTTTCTTCCTCTTCTGCCAAAATTTTTCTAAGTCCCTTCTTGTACCTTCGTGGTTACTTTCTGTTTTCATCGTAATCCTGATGGCTTCCCCTGTTTCTTCCCTGTTCAAGGAACGCACTTCTTTTGGAATCGACTGGAAGTGGCATTGTCGTTACTTGTCTCCTTCAACATTAGAGCCTTCTGATTTGGTGGTTATCAAAAAGCGATTCTTCCCTGATCTTGACTTGTCTCTGCGAGTTCCTACCCCTGACGAGCCTTGCAACTATCTTTCTCGAGGGGAAGTCTACTTTTTTGAGGGTGCAATGGACATGGGGCTTCGCCTTCCCATTCATCCTTCTGTTGGGCGAGTTCTTGCTCATTATGATCTATGCCCCTCTCGCCTTTCCCCTCGAGGATGGGCTGCAATGATTAGCTTTTTCCTCTTCTGGCGCCTATATGGTAATGGCAAATTTCCTTCTATTGCAGAGTTCCTTTACTTTTTCGAGATCGAGGAAGATGATGTCCCCTGCTTCAGTTTCTTTCGTTGGAGGCATTTTGATTTACCTCTTTTAGTTTTGGACCTTCCTTCTAACCCTGAAGGGTGGTCCCAACGTTTCTTCTTTGCTTCTGGGAAGTCTTGGTGGTCTCCTGAGCTGCGCTGCCCTGACACTAGGATTCCTCGGTCCTGGAAGAGCTTTTCTCGCGTTGGTATGCTCGAGCTGAGATCTCCTGAACTTTTTCCATGAAGAGTTATTCTTATTATATTCTTGTTGTGCAGGTCCTCCTGATCTGGATTTTCCAGAGATGATGAATATTGATGAGCTGATGCTTGTAGAGCCTAAGACTTTCTCAGAGTTGATGACGAGTGCGAACCTTTATCTGTTTGGGGATGAGGCTACTGAATATGAGTTTTCCTTCACTCCTGATTCTCCTTGGACTTCTCCTACTGAATCTGATGAGAAGGTCATAAGTGAGGAAGAGGACTCTGATGAGGAGGGGGATACCGGCACGAGTTCAAAGAGGCGTAAGAGATATGGCTCCTTCTCTCCTGACTCTCTTGCCACCGTATTTCTTACCCCAGCAGGACAGAAGCTTCTCGATTCGCTCTACAAGGCTGAACAAGAAAGGGATGAGCTGAAGGAGGAGAATGCTCGCCTGAAGGAGGAAGTTCCCAAGCTTAAGTCACAGCTTAAGAAAGACTAGGAGCTCTACCTCCTTGTATTCCCTTTATTTTCTAATTAATGTCAAATTCTGTTTCTCTTTGCATTTTCTTGAACGCTTGTATTCTTGAATTCTTTGAATATCAGGTCTTTCTTTTTGAACGTGCATGTTCATGTATGAGCTGAGGGGCTCATCCCTTATGAGCTAAGGAGCTCATTCTGAATTCTATAACCTTAGACGCTGAGCTGAGGAGCTTATCTTGAGTTTTATAAGCTGAAGCTTATCGTTTGTTTATGAGCTGAAAAGCTCATCTTGAATTTTATAAGCTTAGAAGCTTATCGTTTGTTTATGAGCTGAAGAGCTCATCTTGAATTTTATAAGCTTAGAAGTTTATCATTTGTTTATGAGCTGAAGAGCTCATCTGAAGCTGTAGAGCTCGTTCTATTTCATTTTTGGAAACCGTATGAGGATGAATCAAAAAACTTGTTTATTTTTATTGAAAATAACTTTATTACAAGGAAAACTTATTGAAAGAACTTTTTCAGATGCTCTGCATTCCAAGAATGAGGTAGGATCTTTCCTTCTTCTGTTTGTAACTCATAGTTCCCAGGTCTAATTATTTTCGAAACGACGTAGGGGCCTTCCCAGTTAGGTCTCAGCTTCCCATGTGTGGGATCCTTCCTCGCAAGCAGAAGCCTCCTAAGCACCAAGTCTCCAACCTTGAAACTTTTGTGTCTTACCTTCCTGTCGTAGTATCTTGCGATTTTCCTTTGGTAACTTTGGACGCGATGCAGAGCTCTGTCTCTCTTTTCATCCAAGAGATCGAGGTTCAGTAGGAGAGATTCATCATTGTGTTCGGCGTCTGCAAACTCCACCCTAGGTGATTGGAGCCCTACCTCGACTGGTGCCACTGCCTCGGTTCCAAAGGCCAAAGCAAACGGGGTTTCCTGAGTTGCAGACCTGGCGGTGGTCCTGTAGGCCCACAATACTTCAGGGATGTACTCCACCCACTTGCCTTTAAGGTTTTCTAGTTTGGTCTTCAGAGCTGCCTTTATGGTTCTGATGGTGACCTCTGCTTGTCCATTGGATTGAGGATGTGCCGGAGCTGAGAAGTAGTTTTTAATCCCGAGCTCAGCACAAAACCTTTTAAACTTTGGGTTGTCAAACTGTTTTCCGTTGTCAGATATGACTGCTCTGGGAACCCCAAACCTGCAAACTATAGATTTCCAAACGAAGTTTTGGACCTTTTGTTCGGTTATCACTGCCAAAGGTTCGACCTCTGCCCACTTGGTGAAGTAATCTACCCCTATGATAGCAAACTTGCATTGTCCCACACCGGTGGGAAGGGGTCCAAGTATGTCCAAACCCCATTGTTGGAAAGGTCATGGGCTTATCACCGAGGTCAATAGCTCGGGTGGACAATGGGAAATGTTGGCATGTTCCTGGCAAGTCTTGCATTTCTTGACCAATTCGGTGGCATCTTTGAGCATAGTGGGCCAATAATACCCTTGCCTCAGTGTTTTGCCTGCAAAGGACCGAGCTCCGATGTGATTGCCACATATTCCCTCATGTACTTCTCTGAGTATATAGTTGGCGTCTTCATCTCCCACGCATTTAAGGAGAGGTGTTGAAAATCCTTGTTTGTACAGATTTCCTTGCAGCAAAGAAAATCTGGCTGACCTGGTTCTCAGCTTGGAGGCCTCCTTAGCATCGTTTGGCAAGGTTCCGTTCTGCAAGTACTCTATGATGGAGTCCATCCAGCTTGGCTGAGCTACGATTGGTAGCATTTCTTCTTTTTCAATGCTTACGGAAGGCTTTGGAAGGTGCTCCACTGGTATTAGCCTATCCAAGTCCTCCTGTGAGGCAGTTGCTAACCTTGCCAACGCATCTGCTCGTGAATTTTCTGTCCTGGGAATGTGTCTGACCTTAACCTGCACAAACTTCTTGATTAGTTCTCGTACCTTTCTGAGGTAAAGGACCATTTTCTCGCCCCTCGCTTCGTAGGACTCCTCCATCTGTTTCACCACCAGTTGAGAGTCACTGCAGATTTCCAGCTGTTCTGCTTCCATAGAATGAGCAAGATTGAGCCCAACGATGACAGCTCCATACTCAGCTTCGTTATTTGAAGCCTTAAACCCAAACCTAAGTGCATATTCGACATCTATTCCATCTGGAGAGGTCAGGATTATACCTGCACCACTCCCTTGAGCATTGGCAGCTCCATCCACAGAAAGCCTCCATATGGGGAGGTCGGGTACTAACTCTGTGATCTCCATAGGTGCTGCCGCTGTAAATTCTGCGATGAAATCTGCAAAATTTTCCCTTTGATGGCAGTCCTTGGCTTATATCTGATATCAAACTCACTGAGCTCTATGGCCCATTTAACTAACCTTCCAGAAGATTTCGTCTTATGTAGCACTTGCTTCATTGGCTGGTCTGTTGGAATCTCGATAGTATGAGCCTGAAAATAGGGTCTAAGTCTCCTAGCTGTTGTAACCAAAGCTAAAACTAGTTTCTCCATCTTTGGATATCTCTCCTCCGCCCCCCTCAGAGCTCTGCTGCAGTAGTAGACTGGTTGCTGAGCTCTGTCTCGCTCCCTAACCAGCGTTGCGCTTGTTGAAAAATCTGACACTGCCAGGTAGAGAGTAAGGACTTCCCCTTCTAAAGGGCTCACCAAAACAGGGGGGAGCTCATATAATTTTTTAGGGCTTTGAATGCTTCTTCGCACTTGGTATCCCACTGGAATGCCTTTTTCAAGACTTGAAAGAATGGTTGGCACTTATCGCTTGACCTGGACACAAAACGGCTCAAGGCCGCTATTCTTCCTGTCAGGCGTTGTGCCTCCCTTGTGTTGGATGGTGACTGCATATCTAACACCGTCCTGACCTTCTCTGGGTTAGCTTCAATTCCTCGGCTGCTAACTATGAAACCCAGAAACTTTCCAGCCGAGACCCCGAATGCACACTTCGCAGGGTTGAGCTTCATCTTGTATTCCTTTAGGATCTGGAATGATTCAGCTAGGTGCTCGATGTGGATTTCTGCCTTTAGTGACTTTACTAACATGTCGTCGATGTAAACTTCCATGGATGCACCTATCTGCTTTTGAAACATCCTATTCACCAACCGCTGGTAAGTGGCTCTAGCGTTTTTCAATCCAAAAGGCATGACCTGATAACAGTATGTTCCCTGTTCAGTCACAAAGGAGGTCTTCTCTTGGTCATTGGGATCCATCCTGATCTGGTTATAACCTGAGAAGGCGTCCATGAAGCTAAGGAGCTCGTGTCCGGCTGTGGCGTCCACTATTAAGTCGATCCGAGGTAAGGGAAAGCTATCCTTGGGGCATGCTCGGTTGAGATCAGTGAAGTCGATGCACAGTCGCCACTTACCATTGGTTTTTTTGACAAGAACCACATTTGCTAACCAGGTAGGGTATTCAACTTCCCTGATGGCCCTTGCGTGGAGGAGTTTGCTGACCTCTTCGTTGATTGCTTTTTGGCGTTCCGATGCGAAACTTCTTCGCTTCTGTTTGATAGGTTTACAGTTAGGATTCACGCTGAGCTTGTGCGTGATGATCGAGGGGTCAATACCTTCCATATCTTCTTGTTTCCAGGCAAACACTCCTATATTTTTCTTCAAGAACTGGATGAGAAGGCTTTTGACCTCTCTGCTCAACTTGGACCCTATATAAACGAGGTGTTCTGGCTCCTTGTCAAGCTGAATTGGTTCCAGCTCTTCCGAGGGCATTGGTCTTGTTTCCAGCTCATCCCTTATGTCGAGTTCATCCAATTGGATATTTTCAACCTCTTTCATCTTTACAGACGCCATGTAGCATTCTCTTGCTACACGCTGGTCTCCCCGGACCACTCCGATTCCATTTTCTGTAGGAAATTTAACGACCAAGTGATAGGCAGACGGGATTGCCCTTATAGAATTAAGGGAGGGCCTTCCAAGTAGGATATTGTATGCAGAAGGTGCATCAACCACTAGGAATTTTACGGTCGTGGTGGCTTGGCAAGGTGGGTCCCCTAGGGTGAGCACTAGTTGGATTGAGCCTAGAGGGAGCACCATTTCTCCTGAGAATCCTAGCAAATGAGTACTTACAGGTTCGAGTCTTTCCCTTCCTATGTCCATCTTGTCGAAGGCAGGTGCAAAAATTATGTCTGTCGAGCTCCCGTTATCGATCAGAACTCAATGAACGGTCCTGTTAGCTACCACGGCTCTTACCACCAATGGATCATCGTGGGGGTATTGGCATCCCTCCAAATCAGAATCTGAAAAAAGTGATAGCTGTGTCTAAGCGTGGTGCTTTGGAAACAGCATGCACTTCGAGAGCTTCTTCGGCTCTGATTCGTCGGAGGTGCGCTTTCCTGGTTGAGCTGGACTCTCCGCCTCCCGCAAATCCTCTAGATATTACTCTGATCTCACCTAGAAGCTGCTGATGTGGCGCAGGTGCTTGATGTTGAGATGACAGCGGTGGAAGAGCTCGATTCTGGTTTTCATGGGCCACAAAGCGACGTAACTGTCCTCGTTGGATTAAGAACTCGATCTCCTTCTTTAATTGAATGCAGTCATCTGTGTGGTGACCATGATCCCTGTGGTAGTCACAGTACTTCGTGGGGTCTCTCTTTGCAGGATCTGCCTTCATCCGAGATGGCCACCTTAAGAACTTCTTGTTTTGGACCTCATACAGAACTTGGGATACAGCGGCGGTGAGTGGAGTGAATTGCTGAGGTCCGTATCTAGGCTATAGCTCAGGCTGCATGGGGCCCAAGCGGTCTCTAACATTTTCTCTTCTCTTCGGTGAGCGATCTCTATCCCTCCTTGGAGACCTTTCTCACCCTTTTTCTTTCCTGGGACTTCGGTCCCTTCTCTTCTCTTCTTTTTCCTTCTCCTTTCGTGAGGATGTACTCCCTACCTTGGAAAGGAGTGCTTCTTCACTGTTTATATACTTTTCTGCCTTGGCTAATACCTCGGCCATGCTTGCTTGAGGGTTCTTAGATACAGAGAACATCAAATCCTTTTACTGCACTCCTAATCCAGCAATGAAAGCAGTAATGGCAAACTTTTCGTCAGGAATATCTACCTTCAGAGATTCTGAATTGAACCTTTGTACATAGGATGACAGGTTCTCGTCAGGCCTCTGTTTTATATTTAATAAATGATAGCTCGGCTTCCTATAGATCCGAGCTCCGATGAAGTGAGACACAAAGAAAATGGAGAGTTCTTTGAAAGAAGAGATCGAGGCTGGGGGGAGCCTATGGAACCATGCTAAGGCGGATCCCTTCAGGGTGATGGCGAAGGCCCTACATCGCACAGGATCCTGGTACCCGTGCAGCTCCATTTGATTTTTGTAGGTGTTGAGGTGATCCATGGGGTCTTTTGTCCCATCGAAAACCTCCATCTGAGGTACTCTGAACTTCGAAGGAAAGGGGAAATGCATTACCCCGGGAGTGAATGGGGATTCAGTTTGTTGCACCAAGGCATCCATCGTTACAGGGGTTTTGACCTTCACAACTTCTCTCATGTGGCTAAGCTCTTGCTGGATGTCTTTGAAGCGGTGCTCCCAGTATTGCTCCATTCTCTCCTATTGGAAAGGTAGGAAATCATTCCTCTCCAACCCTTCGTTCTGGCTTTGCGCTTCTTCATTTATTCCCCTTCTAAGCGGCTGATGGGGTGCCTGACTATTTTCCCCTCCTTCATTCGCTTCCCTAAGGGGATCGAGGCATTGTCATTCCCTAAGAGGAAGATCATTTGGGCCTTGCCGAGCTGGTTGCGTCTGCTGGGGACCTTGTAAGAGCTTCAAGAGCTCTTCATTTTGTTGGAGTAAGCGCTGATTGACCAGGCGAAGGGCGTCTAGTTCATTGCTAGCGGGAGGATCCACCGTAGGAGGGTCGTTTTCAGTAGTGGGGATGAAATCATGAAGGTTTTCCGGTTGCCTCCCACTGGTGACCTCCTGGGGATTATGGGTTCTTGGGAGATTCATCTGACTTTTACTCATGTTTCGCGTAGAGACCATCAATTACTGAAAAATCAATATATTTGTAACAAGAACTGTCGTTCCCACAGACGGCGCCAAACTGATGGTGTTATCTACCGAAAATGAACTAAGGGTGCAGGTGTGCATGAAATTATATGTGGTGTCTGAGCTACAAGGCTCATGCCAAACAATACTGGTAGATGCTTAGGAGAATTGAGGAAAGAGAGATAACACAACGGAATTACAGTGGTTCACCGGTCTGAGAGCTCGGCTAGTCCACTCGGCAATGGAGACTCTTGCTCCTATTATCTTATTGATTGCGTTGAGTGTGTTACAGTGTAATGTGGAGGAAATTAGGGATCCTCGTGGCTCTATTGCCTCTTTTTTTCAATGGAGGCATGCCCTGCTTTTATAGCCTCATACTTACCTCTAATCCGATTTTACTTCCTATAATGAAGGGATATTTCCCCCTTTCTCTCCCCAATCCCGGGGCTTCCTATATGGCTGGCCTTGTACCCCGAGATATTTGCCTTCTATCTTGGGATCCTCCTTAGCCTTTGGAGAGGATCTTGGTTGGCTAAGAGTTTTATGCCTTGACTTTAGCTTGGCTATTACTTCGGAGGTGTGTGCTATCATCTTGCTGTCTTCTCACCGCTTCCTACGTTGTTTCGCTTGGGGGAAGCTCCTGCTAGGGCTGGACGAGCTCTGACTATGGCTGGATGAGCTCTGCCTATGGTTGGATGAGCTCTGCCTATCTTTCCTGACCTCCTGAACTGAGCTTATTTTCTGAACTCGTGCTTAGGGTTTATTTTTGGTATCATCAGCATTCATCTTTAATTTTTCATTGCATGTCTAGTGGTGAAAACTTAGACTCTTATCAAATTGAATCGCCATTCACTATAGGGTTTGTAGGTTCATATGGTCCATCTAGCCAATCCAATTTAGTCCTTGCAACTATTTTTGACCTTAGTTGAACTGGTAGCGGTATGGGAGACTAGAACAATAATGCACAAGAGGTTGACCAACGGGTAAGAACTCTTAGGGATTATCTACACCCTACCATGAGTATTGTCCTGTCTTTCCTGCCAAAGCACCTAATTTCACGGTGAAGCCTGACATAATCCATCTTTTAGCTCAATTCCATGACCTTAATTCCGAAAATCCTTATCTACACATAAAGGAAATTCGAGGAGGTAAGTGGGACTTTTCAGGATAATTTAAAAATGGCCCGATTGAAGCTTTTCCCCTTCTCCCTAAAGGATAAAGCCGAGCAGTGGCTAAATATTTTAAAGCCCCAATCTATACTTGACTGGGATGCACTTCAAAAAGAGTTTTTCAAAAGGTTTTTTCCAATCCACCACACAAATTCACTCAAAAGACAAATCACAAATTTTTCTATTAAGGAAGAGGAAATTTTTTATCATTGCTGAGATTCAAAGATCTTCTCCATGTTTGCCCCAACATGGATTTGAAAATTAGACTCTAGTAGGATTTTTCTATGATGCTCTCTCTACCCCTTTGTGTCAATTTGTTGAGATGATGTCTTAGGGAGAGTTCATGGGGAAAAAGTCTTGATGTGGCTTTTGATTTTTTTGACACATTATCTGAGAGTTCCCAGATGTAGGACTCATCCTCACCTATGAATTTGGAAAATAGGGCAACCACTTACCTTGGGGGGAAATATGTGTTGAAAGAGGACAATGACTTTCAGGCCAAGATGGCCACCTTGAATCGAAAGTTTGAGGCTTTAGAGTTGAGGAAGGTGAATGAGCTCACTGTTGTGCCTCCCACTGAATAAATCTGTGAGATATGTGCTTTGTTGGGACACCCTATGGGGGAGTGTCCCAGTATACCTGCTTTTAAGGAGGTTTTGTTGGAGCAATCCAATAGAATCTTCAGATACAATAGGCCATACTCCAACCCATACTCTGAAACTTATAATCTAGGGTGAAAAAATTACCCTAACTTTGGTTGGAGGAACACGCAGTAGCCCCCAATTGATCACCTACCACAAGGACTACCACCACCACAATATCCACCATACCAACTACCATAGATAAGTAGTTTGGAGAATACATTCAATCAATTCATACAGACCCAAATGAATTATAACAATCAAATGAATGAATTCAATTCACAAACTACTCAATCTCTTGATGATCTGAAAACTCACATGCAAAAATTGACCCAAACTATTACCACACAGAAAAAAGGGAAAATTCACTGCCCAACCAAAACAACCAACAGGTCAATTTCAAGTAGCCAACCCTCCCACCATGGATCCTACACAGGAACATGTATAGGCTGTTACTAGTCTATGAAGTTGAAAGGTTGTTGAAAAGGCTATACTATCATGCACAGTGTCTACACTAGTGGTTAAGCCTACCCAAGTCTCTCCAGATGAGACAGAGTGTATAGAAGTCTGCTCTTTTTTTCCAAAGGCTCAAGAAACCCTAGAATATAAATCACTATGCTGATATTTAAGAGTTCTTCAAGCAAGTAAAAATCAACATAACACTCTTGGATGCCATAAAATAGGTCCATTCTTATGCCAAGTTCCTAAAGGACTTGTGCACAGTTAAGAGAAGGCAAAACATTCAAAAAAGGACCTTGTTAACTGAGCAAGCTAAAGTCATCATCCAATATAAAGCTCTTCCAAAATATAAAGATCTTGGGTATCCCACTGTCTCATATGTTATCGAAAACTTCAAGATTGAGTAAGCTTTGTTTGATCTTGGAGCAAGTGTCAACTTACTCCCTTTTACTATCTTCCAATAGTTAGGTTTGGGTGAGCTTAAACATGACAATTGAATTAAATACAAATGGATGAATGGTTAATGAAAGCCAAGAGAGTGATACCACCGAATAAAGATAAGTTATTAATGAAAGGTGGTAAGGGGGTCAATTTGGAGTTAAAACCAAATTGATTCACTTTATATGCAACTTGTATTGTACAGTAGGGCAGTAAATTTTTATTTTCGTCATTTTTGTTTTGTGAATCTTTTATTTCTAGTTTCTAAAGTTGTTGCAGCACCAGGTATTCCTGACATTTTGATCTTTATTCATTATTTTTATTGAGTATTATGGTATTAATTTTTACATTGAGGCTAATGTTGAATTTAGGTTGGGGGTGTGGGTGTGTTGAGTGTTGAGTGTTGTGAAAATTTCTATTTTTTTGAATTTTTATTTTATTTAACAGTTTTAAAAAAATATTCGAATGTTAATATGTTGATTATTTTGAATTATGTGCATATAACTTGATTAATAATTAAGTTATGATATATGTGATGAAAACTTGAATTTGTAAATATTTTAGTCTGTTATATAATTTTAGTTTTTACTTTAGTATCATAGATTGCATTCCTAACTAAAACTTAAAAATATCAGTACATGTGTAACTATGCTTTGAATTAGTGATTAGAAGAGGATATTCTTACCTTGAAACTTGATACAAATAAGTGAAGATGAATTATATTATGTCCCTTATGAGTTTTGAACCAATTCTTTTTGGAGTGGCATTGACATTTACTCAATAAGAATAATTTCATTCAACTATTTTTTTTTTTTGAATAGTCTTATTATGCTTGCTTTGGTTAATGTTGATATTAAAAATGATTGCTTGACTCTAAATTTTTTGCATATGGAGTGTATTATCAAGAACTCTTGAGATATGATTAAACAATTTTTTATATAATTTGAGCCTTAGCCATATGCTTGGTATGATTTTATCCCTAGAATCTGTGATTGATCTTTTTTGAATTGAATTTGATTCTCATACCACATATAATAACTAAGCCAAGCATATATATGATTCTCTTACCTTGGTTATCTCGAGATTGAGCTATATTATTTATGTAAACAAGTTGATGTTGTTGAGAGATCTTGAAAAGAAATGTGAAGTTTTATTTATTTGTGGATATTTGCATTGGTTACTTGCTAAAAAAAGAAAAAAAATTGCTATACTAGAAAAAAAGAGCTGAGAAAAGAAAAGGAAAAAAATAAAAATAAAAATAAAAATAAAATAAAATAAGTATGCATACAGATGAAGAAAAAAATATGAGCAAAATGTTGTGAATAATACTTCTAAAGATTGATGAAAGAAAGTTTGCCAAGGAGTATGATTGTATAATGTATTTTTTTTCGAGATAGCATTTTGAATTCCTGAATATTCTTCATTTCAAAATTCTAATTCGAAGGCTCCATTACAACCTTAGAAAAAGACCTATATAATCTCAAAAGTATATTGATTGATGCATGACTTGTGTGAATAAGGAGGAGACTAGTGATTAATTGCTTATTATGTATTGATTTCCTTTCATGAGACTATGCCAAGTCATTTTTATTGATATAGTGATAATTGATTATGAGATATATGTGAGTTACCTTTTTTCTTTGATTTACATTAAATCTGATCACATATGATATTATGAGGGTACATAGTCACTATAATCAGAGTGAATTTATTGTTGAGAGTATACCTTAGTGAGGATTGCATCAAGACTAACCGTAGATAGTGGAAGGGGCGAGTTGTTCTTGACTGATTATTTGATCATGTATAGTTATTTACACACCACACACAAGGTATAATGGGAATTCAAAATGTGAATACAATCGTATAGCCTTTAATTAAATAAATGGACTTATTATGAACTTATTCTTGTTTTTATCATATATATTACTACTTATATTCTGTTAAAGTTATATATTAAATTCAAGGGATCAACAAATTAATGGAAGTTTGTAGATATCTTTATTGGAAACTTTCACGAGATTATAACTCATCCACTAGGGGGAATCTAAGGGTTTAAAGGCTTGATGCATATGCTAAATGCAATCGTGAGTCTTACGACAATGAATTTGTGTTTTATTTTGTTTTTAGTTTTTGGGATCTTTATAGTACTAGGGACTAGTAATATACAGGCTGGGGATGTGATTAACCATCACAAGTGATTTTTTCTTATGTTTAACGATTGATTAATTACATATTATTTGACATTAAATGTGTTAGATTCTTTTATTTTTTTTTATCTTAATATTTGTTCTAGTTGTTTGATTTATTTTGCAGGTAATTTGGTTGATGTAAAGTAATAATGGAAAACACAAGTTAAGCAAACACTAGAGGAAGAGTCACACTATAAAAAGGGGATATTTGATAAGAATTGAAGGACCAAGATTAAAAGATGACGATTTGAAGATAATGCAGCAATTTAATCATTGTGGGAGTCCAAATTAGAAAACTCATTTAGAGTTGAATTAGAAAAGTATTCTAGAAGATAAGGTTTAGACATGTCTTCAGTATTTTAGTCATAACTTTTTACTCCGATGTCAGATTGATTGATTTTTGCGACATTGAAAAAAAAGACTTCAAGAGCTATAAAAGTGTATTTCATGAAAATATCGTCAATTGGCCTCAAACTAGGTGAGAATTGAGCTTGAAGTTTGGATAGATATGGTACCCGTGCCTCCAAGATTTGATGCACGAGATTTGACCTAAAAAGACTCCTTTTGAAAAAAGATTTCTTCCAAGCCAGCCCTAGACCTCCTACTTATACCTAACTTTAGTATAAATAAAGGCTCTCACCTGTTGAGAGAGCATCCTAGATCATAATCTTTTATTTTATTTTTGCTTGGGAGATATACCATGTCTTGTGAGTAATCTCTTTTGTACTTTCTTATTAGGGTATGGATATTTTGTACGTATTATGCAATTATTTTCCTTATCCTTTAAAGTTATATTTTTTTAAAATTATAGATTAATTGAATGATTATTAGTAAATTGTTATGCCCTGTATAATTGTTTGATTATTTATTAACTTGATTGAGCTCTTGGTCTGAATAATGCTTATGATTCCCTGTGAGTTTCATAAAACTAGTTCTGCAATTCCTATTTTCAAATTAATCAAACCTTGTGTTTTCAAAGTTAAATCTTCTGGTTGACTACACTGACTTTGAAAATCAACTGAGATAATTGTAATTCCATAAACATATTTATTTGATGAACATAAATAGATCCAGATCCCAAAACTAAAGAGTTATTTTTTCAATTAACAAATTCCTTCTAGAATTTCCAGTTTTATTCTACAAACCAATCTAAACCTTTAAAACCAATTTTATCTGTTTCTCCTTTACCTACTTTTAAATTTCTACAATCCCTATGATTCTACCTCAGACTTACCGAGATATTATTACTTCTAGACCACTTGCACTTGGGTGTACCTATTTGAGATCAAGCATTGACTAATATTCCTTCTCCTTCGAAGGAATGGAAGGACCGATATTTCTTTGTTTTTGGTTCAGGTTGGGAGTTTAGTCCCTTCGAACCTCTTGTGGCTAACCTTAGCAAAATCCTTCCACATTGGGGAACCCTACTTTCTTCCTTCGGTGAGCTTCTTTCGTTTCTTGCCTTTCTTTTTACATAAGAATTAGGCTAAGCGTTTCTTTATCGCTGTTGACAATGTCATCCTTCTGCAGGAGTTTCTGAATAGGCTGAAGGTGGTCCAAAGCTATAAGACCGAGGAATTTGGTCTTCTTGTAACCAATTCTAACCTTTTCAAATACCAACTTGGCCCAACACCCTCGATTGCGGTGGTCAAAGTTGTTGTGCCTCTGAAAATTAGGTATCAGATCTCTTTCCTTAGATTACAGAAGTCTTTGTTGAATGTTTCTAAACTTGGTTTTTTAATTTTGCAGGTGTTCCTCCCAAGATTGATAAAAATCCCTTCGTGAATTTAGGGCTTGTAAGTTTGGTGAGGGCTTTACCAGCCCTCCTTTGCCCATTGCCAAAAGATTGAGATTTTGTGGATCTCCTACAGTAAGGGTTTCTCATGCTTTTTCTTTTGAGTTGATCCCCTTGGACATCTAGTGTTTCCTTGACACTTACCTGATCAAGAAATGGAAAAATATAATAGACGGGAGTATGTGGAGACACTTCCCTTATAGGCACTTTTCGTATTTGCTCCTACTACAAAACATGGCGATGCTCAGGGGAGTATGTGGAGTGATGTAGAATTTGCTCTGAAGAAGTTTTAACACTTCATTTCTGGTCCCAAGGTCCAAGAGGTTATAAAAGCTAGGTACTGCGAGGATGTCTAAGATGCTGGGCCACCAGTTCTATAAGGTGTATGACCTTGCTGACCTTTATGTTTCTTTCACCATTTTATTTCTCTTATAATGTGTCTGCCTTGGCTAGATTTCCATTCTGGCTACAAGGATGACCTGGTCTGCCTTCATGGAAGAGAACCCTTGGAAACAGAAGCTTGAGACTACCCTTTAGGACTCTTTTCTACAAAAAATGGAGTTGTTATCTCATGAAGAGGAACTAGTGCAAGTTTGTTCCGAATTAGAACATATCCAGAGTTCCCTAGCGATTGACAGGTGTCTAAGAGTGGACTTGAGGAGGCTTTGAGGGTTTCCAAAGAGGAGGCAAATAGGGCAGGAGAGAAGGTGAAGGAGCTTGCCGACCAACATGTTGTTTCTACGGAGAATTCTTGACACTTGATTGATGAGACTAAGGCGGCCACTGTAACTGCATTTCAGAAGTCGGTTGAGTATACTCAGTTCGGCATGAGCTACTAAGACGCTAGCTTTCAGGAGTTCCGTAGCCAAGCTGTGGCAATGTTCCCCAATCTGAACTTTTATGTGCTTGACCCTCAAAGTAGTAAAATATAAATGTTGTTCCCAAGCGTAGGAAAATTATCTTGTAGTAACTCAGTTAATTATTGAGGTCGTCTCCAGGAAAAACTTTTGGACAAATTCAATGGGTGATATAAAACTAAAAGTAAAAATGTTCAAAATTTGAGACATAGTGAGAATTAACAAATTCAAATAAATACTATTAAAATAATTCGGATAACTACATGGTTTCATCTCACCATGGGAAGTTATTTTAACCTAATTTATAACTCACATAAGATCGTAATCAAACTCACTTAGGCGGATGATATTCAACTAATAATCACAATTTAGAAATGATGTAATTTGATGACAAAATTAAGTCATGAAAGAATTTACATTATATTGATTGTTGGGACTCTAAGAATTAACTGTTGGACCAAATCAGATTTTTAAGTATAAAATTGAGTTTTTGGTCGATTTTGAGCCTAAATTAAAGTGAGACCCAATTATTATTTTGAATAATATTTCGTGGGTTCGTATTCTACTCCATGAGGAGAATAATGTAGTATATTCATTTGCTCAAATCGAGTAAGAAATGAATGAGAAAATAGGCTCCAAAGTGACCCTCTTGAAATGTGGAAATAAAGGAAAGTGCAATGTGGGATTTGACACCAATCCCATATTGATTGAGGAAGAGATCCAACATGGGCATATATAGGCCAAGTTTGCTACATGGGTTGGGCCCCAAGGGGTACCACAATTTTATGAGCGGAGCGAGGACCTACATGCCATTCGGTTCGACCACACGCGCGCGCGCCGGCCGGGCACGGGTACG
This sequence comes from Ilex aquifolium, assembly GCA_951799425.1. Taxonomy (NCBI): domain Eukaryota; kingdom Viridiplantae; phylum Streptophyta; class Magnoliopsida; order Aquifoliales; family Aquifoliaceae; genus Ilex; species Ilex aquifolium. The sequence goes on from OX637392.1 coordinate 32,170,641, forward strand.
GGTACGGGTGTGATTTAGACCAAGCCCTATATTTTTGGAGAAAATTCATTTAAATAAATGGGCTACCCGAAATTAATTTTGGGTATCCGTGGATCGCAATTGTTCGGATTTATTCCGAAATTGGATTGTATCTTCACCAAAGAGTCAATAACTACCCAGGATCATTACCATTCATACAACACTTAATTCATTCATTCATTTCGGACAGACTATTATGCATTACATTAAAGCAGTGCATTTGGAGAGTACACAACACAAGTTTGGTTCGCTGGACAGATAGATTGTAGTGCTACTTCTATCCGTGTAAAGATCATTATATCCTGGGAGGCAGACGCTCGATATTCCATAAGCACCGTGTGTGGGGGCGAAATCTGTCTTAAGGACATAGTGTCAAACACTAGCCTTGATCTACCTACAGTTCAATATCAGTTCCTGTTCTGCAATCGGGTTAGTAATTATATTGGATTATACGAATTGTTACGTGTAACTGTATACTGTAACTGTTTCGTTCAAACTATATTCTGTACAAATTTGAAGGATTTGATTGCTGCGGTTTTTTCCTTTTACATTACATGTATTATATCAGAAATTTCAATAAGTGATTTCACTATATTTGATATCTGGAATACCACACGTTCAACATTAACTGTGCTAAATTCAATTTTCTACGATTGAGCAAAGATGTTTACAAATCAATTATGTTTCCAAAAAAAATTATTTAAATCAAAAAATTAACTTTAAATGTTGAAACCCTAGTTAGGTCAAAATCACCCACTCATGGATGAGAATCCATCCTATCGTATTTCAGAACTAAACTACTCACTCATAGAAGAAGAAAAACAATAAGCTTGAAAAAAATAGCAACACAGCGAGAAAAAAAAAGGAGAAGAAAACGTGGAACCCCCCCCCCCCCCCTCTTCTCTTTGTGTCCTGAGTTAAATAAGGAGATTGGGGAAAAATAATGAGTTCGAATCTAATCCAAATAGCCTTTTATTTTCCTCCAATAAGCTTTTAAAGAGATGGCTTGAAGAGTAGCTAATAAACGGCTGACAACAAGTGTCCTTGTTGAACAACTTTAGACAAACCGTTAGAAAAGTATCTGGTCACGACCAACCGGTAGAAAATTAATGATGAACCAGTAAAACTTCATCTTTCAACTTCAAGAACCTACAGGTAGCAAATTCTTGGTTTCAGTTGAACCGATACAACTCCTATCGATAGAACTTCACTTTTTTGAATTTTTGCCTTGATGCTCTTGATTCGATTTCCAATGCTTTTTACTTTTTCTCAAATCTCTCCAAAGCTTCCTTATGAATTTATACTCTCTTCTTACATCAAAATACCTACAAAGCACAATATCTCTTCATAACATGCAAACTAACTAAAGCAAGACATATAACTACTTAACAAATCTAAAGTGCAAAGTTTAAGATATAAAAACACACAAAATAATGCATTCAACACTATGCAATCAAGTTAAATGATGAAGATGCTCTCCCTAAGCAGGTCATAGGTGAAGAATGGAGCTCAACTGATGTTTTGGCTGCCTCTTGCTTGATACTGAATAGGTGCACCAAAGTGTAGGTGGTTAAGAAGTAGTAAATACTCAGAAATCCGAGGTCGAACCACAGGGATTGAAGAAATTTAAAAGTAGATAAATAAAGAACAGACAAAATTTGATTTGAAAGTAGGAATTGTTTTGCAAAATAAAAGTAGGAAAATTTAAAATGAAATTATCAATTTGAAAAAATGACTCTTTAGTTTCGAGATCTGGATCTATTCATATTTACCAAATATCTATGTTTATGAAATTTCAATTTATCTCAGTTGATTTTTAACATCAATATAATCAACCAGAAGATTTAACTATGAAAACACAAGATTTGACTAATTTGAAAATAAGAATTGAAGATCCAATTCTATAAAGCTTGCAAGGAATTAAAAGCATTATTCATACCAAGAACTCAATCAATTTAATGAATAATCTTATTCATTGTACAAAGTATAAAACTTCACTAAAAATAATTTAATTAATCTATTATTTGAAGAAGAATATAACTTTAAAACATAAGAAAAAATAACTGCATAAAATATGAATATTTAATTTACAATTCTAGATCTATACCCTAACTAAAGAGTGCAAAAGAGATTACTTACAAAGCATGACTAACCTGCAAAAGCTAGAATAAAATAAAAAGTTATGATCTAGGATACTCTCTCAACAGCCGAGAGAACCTATTTATATAACAAGTCTAGCTATAACTAAAGGTAGTATTGCTCAAGTAGACTTCGGAGGTCTACTGACATTAGGTCTTTCAACCGAATTAAGGAGGCAGGTCAAAACAACATTGCTCGCGTCCGGATGGTAACAAGTCCCTGGAATGTTTCAATGCCAAAGGCACGTCCGAACGGTTCTGGCCATGTCCAGACAGTAACACTACGTATTGTCAAATTGGTATTCAGTCGGATTCCCTTGTGTCTTGTTCATCCACCTATTCCACCACCTGAATAGTGTCGTACACCCAAGTGCAAGTGGTCAAATTGCAATACAATTCTCGGTTTAAGTCCGAGGTTGAATCTACATGGAGTTAAATATTCGAATTCAAAACAGATATGGTGAAGTTGCTATAGATAAAAAAAATGTAAAGAAATAGCTTGTGGTGCGATCTTAGAACAATTTAAAATAAACTTAATTAAAACTACGGAAATGCAATAATTAAAAGGTACCCTTCAGTTCAGGGATTTCATATGCATTATATTGTTCCGGTTATTGGGAATGCTACCTTACAGCAACTAACCCACATTTTACTGGAAAGTCAATCGGTAGGTATGATGTATGTTGAACCATATCCAGCAATTGATTAGGTTAGCTGGCAGGTATATTTCCATGCAACAATCAAATAATCCGAGTAAACCAGAAGGCAAGCCATTCAGGAGGAATACTTGAATTACTTAATTGGCATCTCTGTACCATGCATTAGTTAAACAACCCTAGTGAACCAGAAAGCAAGCCATTTAGGAGGAACACTACAGTTATTCAACTGGCAAGTTGATGATTCACTGATGACGAGATTCCGGTTTATGCATTGAATCAAAAGCATTGGCTATGCCGAGACTTAACCCGTCTACAACCAATCTATCAATTGTTACATAAAGCCCAATCACGTACATCACTGTATCATGCATGAAGTATATAATAAGTAAAGATAGTATGGTATATCGCATTAGGTACTGCTCGGTGTTCATAACGATGAGCATATTATAAATATAACCATCCATCAATAAGGGATGTATATATAACATTAAAGCATAGTTAAAACATCGACATTTCCATAACTTACAGTCTTGGATATCAAAACCGCGGGAAACCTTCTCAATTCACCAAAGCCTAATCCACTACTCGTTAAGTCAATATACAAGTACTCAAGACTTATAACTTAACCAATATCGCGGTTAGATGCTCATTTTTTTGCTATGTTTCTCAGCCAAAAGTACCTCTTCGACGTCTAGTGTTGGACCTCCCTACAACACGGTTTGTCTAGACCTCGAGCATTTATGGGCACGCTAACAATCCTCGATATGCACACACCAATGGGTTTGTCAAACCATCAAAATCTTCAAATCCAATTTGTAAGGTGATTGATGAAAAACGGTGTTATTCCTAACCCCTTAAGTACTATCCCGCAAAGTGTATGTGTGATGTATGTTCAAACGGGAAGGGAGGGTCACACTCCCTTGGGATAGTGTCAAGAGAAAGGGCAATAGGAAAGGAAATAGGTTGGTGGAAATGTAATATGTGAATGCACAAAAATGCTCCCCAATCGCAAGGAGACTTTCGTGGGTCGTCTTTTACTTGGTGGTGTTCCAAGGTCGTTTCCACGGGGAAGGAAGTAAACCAATTTGAAAGTGATTTTGGGGAAACAAAAGTGTAAAAATTCTTGTGGTGAAAAGTTGTTTGGTGAAATGTGTTTTTGATGAAAATGGAATGCGAAAACAAGTGTTGGCAATTCCAAGAGGTCACTCCAATGGGTATACTATCTCAATTCAAATTCCTCCTCCGATTGAGCATGAATGAACGGTTGATTCACGGAAAGCCGAGGATGATGTCGGTGAGTATCTAAGCATAAACCGTGACTAGGCCTACGGATTATCAAAGACTCACCGAATCATCCACCTTCAATCCGGTCAAACCGAACCATTGGACTCTAAAGGGAGGGAGTAGAAAGAGCTGAAATGGTATACCCAAAGGGGGATTCCCCTTGGTCTTGCCAACAAAAGGATTTAGCTACTCATACTTGAAATGGACATGACAATGGAAAGATAATGCATTGTAGGGATATGGAGTTTTGAAGTAACTAAGTGCAAGAAATCATAGACTAGAAGTGAGCGAAATGAAGATCCATTTTATATTTATGAACATGAACAACTTGGAAGCATTAATGGTAGAACTTAAAGAAGAGCATTAAACTAGCAATGAACATAAGAGAAAATGACATTAATGACATTCAATGAAATTCTAGAAGTTCCTATCATTGATTACAAGACAATGCAGTAGAAGAAATACAAAAATCACAACTTTCTCTCTCTAAAACTACTATTCATCATCTTCTCCGCCTGGAGCTTCTCTCTCTATATCCTATTCAATGCTATGGAAGAATGCTGATCATTGGAGAGCTTTCCCTCCCAAAAACCGTGTCTGGTGTGGTCCTGCAGCACCCTGAAGTGACACCCATCAGTAGGGGTGCAGGGAAAGTAGCCTGGACAGGGGAAGTGCAGGGGCTGTCTGCACACCCAGCTCCACAACTCTTCTCTCTCTTCATTTAAAGCTGTAGCTCTAGAGTTCAGAGGAAGGTGTGGGCATGATGAACAGTGTTGTGGGCGTGTCAGAGGAGTGGGGGAGAATTTATGGTGGGACCCTCGAGGTAGCTGAGCAGATCTGCAGAATCTAGGCTCATCAGGCAAATCGTACCGGTACTTCGTACTCCAGTAGGTTTGGCGTACCGGTACTGAGTACCGGTACTGTTCTGCATCCTTGTCTGAATCTTCTGATTTCTTTGCTCCTGAGCTATCCCCAAGTTATCTTTTCATCTCCTTTCATCCCAAGTGGTATGGGTAGGTCTTAAAAAACCATATTTAGCTCCTTTCAACTGCAAACACAAAATATCGACGTTAAGACTTCAATCATCATAACTCATGTCATTTAATCTTCAAAAACAAGTGAACTGAGCTGATTAGCACCTTAAAATATACAAAGTTTTGTGCTAATCACACCCCCCAACTTAGGTTTTGCTAGTCCCTTAGCAAAAGATTCACTCCCCAGCACAACAAAACGAATATAGCAACACATTCAATCAAATTCAACGACCATTCATTCAATCAATCAAAATGCAATTAACAACATGAAAATGAGTAAGATGGAACACCTATGGGTTTATATTAATGTGAACGAAGTTGGAGTACAAAATGGAGTAGGTCATCAAAAAGAACAAAATAGCCTAATCTCCCATCCCAACTACACAAAATCCCACACTAACACAAGCACTCCTTACTCTCCATCACTCTCTTCGTCATTACCCTCAGATTCTTCCTCTTCCTCAGACTCCTCATCATCTTTAGCTTCCTCATTTACCCTGGAGGTTGAAGGTGCAGTAGGAACTTCTGGGATGGGTCTCCCAGGGAATGTATGCATGTACATCTCTTTCATCATCGCCATCATTCCCTGAACCGAGGCCTCAATCCCATGCACTGTCGTTTCTAGTGCATCAAGTCTCCTAGGGACTGAACGTGCTGAAATAGGCTTGAATGGCATGGTGGGTGCAGTCGGTACAAAGTCCTCATCAGAATCAAGCTGAGCTCGCTCCCCACGACCCATAGCCTTCCTCTTCTGGCTATTGGCCCTGCCTATGGCCCCAGTCTCGGGGGGAGTGAGCTTTTCTGATGCGTAGCCCTTAACTTTAAAATGGTCACACATTCGGGTAACCAAGCTTCCATATGGCAGGTTGGTCAATGGCTTTTATGTGATGGCAAAGTCCTTCATAACTTCCCAAATAACAAGGGAAAAATCAATTGTTTTGCCCGACACAACAGCGTCCAGGATGGCCAGCTTTTCCATGTTTATTTTCTTTTCTGTGGCCCTTGGGAGTAGGTTATAATAAAGAAGTTTGTTGAGAAGCCCATAAACATGCTTCAACCCACCACTATGAACATTTCCCTTGAACTCAGCCGGATCCTCATACATCAAATCGACAAACTCCGCCTTAGTCTTAGCTCTACCAATGTTGTAGGGATAGACAGGTGGGGAAAATGGAGGTCTCTGATAATTTCCAAGAAGGGTGGCTATAACGTCAGGGGTCACCGTGAATACATTTCCCCTAATGTTCGCTCTCAGAACCTCCCCAACAGCAACCTCAACCAATTTCAGCGAACGATAGAACTCCCTCACTAATGCCAAGTTGTAACCCTCAACCTCCTTGAACCAGAAATGCATCCCATGCCCCTCAATGATTTTCACAACGGGATGAATGGGGGAAAGGGACATTCTATCCAAAAAACGTTCACAGGTCACACCCTTACCTTGGATCAACTGGCGTCGAGCATCCCTCTTAGCCTTTTTCCTCTGCTCCTCTGGGCCCTCACTTGACCCTTCGCCGCCTCTCTTGCGGCTAGAGGAGACCCTGGCAAGAGGGGAACTGGGCTCGGGTCCTGGTCCTGGCCTCTTAGTGCGAGCCATTGAGATCCCTTGAAGTGACTGGAGGAGATGGAGGACTTTGAGGAATTTCGGCTCCAAGGATAGGGTTTATCAGATGAGGGATGTCCAAAGCAAGCAAAATCAAGGGAGGTTTTATGGATTGAGAGGGAAGTAGAGAGAGTTTTGGAACCTTGGAGTGTTTTCGAGTGAGGGGGAGAGAGATAGGGCAGGAATAGAAGTGGGGAAATGAAGGGTTTAACGAGGGATTTAAATTAAAAACCCTAAAAAAAAATTCGTGTCAGGAAAATCGTACCGGTACTGCGTACCGGTACCATACCGTTACTGCGTACCGGTACCATACCGTACCGGCACTTCGTACTCCAGTAGGTTTGGCGTACCGGTACTTAGTACCGGTACCATACCGTACCGGTACTGTTCTGCTTTGTCTGCCAAACTCCTCCTGCTGAGCATACCACCACTCCAATCCAGCTTAGGGCCTTCCTAGACATTTCATCACATTACTTGTGACTCCAACTCCCTTCAAAGATGTACTCCACTTATTATCCACAATTTGATCCATCATGCCCGAGTTATTATCAAAATTGCAAAGTGATTTAAAACTTTGATGCATTCAACATACAGGGAATGGATTTCTATTCTTAATTATCAAAATGAATATCCCAAAATGCAAGTACGGATTCAAACAACACACATAGTTCTAATCCTTTTCAAATATAAAAAACTTGAGCAATATTCCCTCATTCTTGCAAGCATGGAGTTATTTAACAAATTTCTCAAATGATTGAACTAGGCTAACATGAGCAAACCCATAGTTTTAGATACTAGTCTAAAGTATGCACCTACACATTCATTTTCAACTTGCGTGTGTGTGAATTAAACAAGTAATTTGAACAGTTACACAACAGGATTCACATTCGAATAGCTGGACAAGTTCAGCTTCAATGCAAAAACTCACCAAGGGACACTCTTAGCAATGAAATACACTCAAGTTATCCTGGTATGCACTCCATGTGTACATGTGAGATAGAGTCTTGTGTTCAAAACAAAGTGTGCTCACATGTAATCCAAAAATGAAGTTAATAAATGAAAATGAAGCGAACTTGGCATAGTCTCATGAACAGAATATTAGGGCATTAGGTAGTAAGACTAAACTCATCATTCCCTTTGAAATTATGCACCTCCCAACTTCTCTAGATCACTTAGGACTTTAAGGGTTATAATGGGGCCTTGGGGTGGTATCTAGGAAAATGAAATGAAGGATATAGGGTAACAAAGAGGGTTGTTCCGAGTGAGAGACTTTTATTCTAGAAAAACACTTCCCTTTTCATGGGATCTTGATTCTCACCCCGTCACCACATTCTTCGTTTCTTTTTCTTCTTATCCTTAACATTTTTCTTTTCTTCTTCTCACCCTTTTTTTTTCTTCTTTTCTTGGATTTTCATTATTTTTCCATTGAACTCTTTGAGTTTCAACATCATTTATTCCTTTTGTTTGGGTTTCCACACCACACTTCCTTTGCTTTTGCAATCACTCATTTCTACTTTTAGGAACAACCAAGGTAAGGTATATCTTTCTTATTTTCATAGGCTTGGTCAACTGTGTGGCATAGAAACGAATTTCAAATAAGCTCAATCACGGCACTAGGGATAATATTTGCACAAGAAAAAAGTTAAAGGCTCAAAATATTCAATGATGGCCTAAGATCACTTCCAGGTCCGCATGGGAGGGCATTATATGTTCAAGACAAATCAGTCTACTATCCAAATGCACTAACCAACACAAACATAATGAGACTATTGAACAACTTGACAAAGAAAAATGTTCTTTGAGTAATTGTAAATTCCCTCCAAAAAAGATTTGGCACTAAAGCTCTCAAGGGTCTTTACTCATCTCCACTACTTATGTCAAGCTTAAAAACATGAATCCAATCCGTAAATTGCCAAAATTACACATTCAAGAGTTACATACAGTTGAGTTCAAAAATCAATACATAAATGATACTCATGCATAGGATCAACTTCCATAGAATACTCATGTGCACAAAGTTCACAACAAAGATCAACATGTCATCAAACTCACACACACTCATCATGAAGGAATACAGATCAACAATTAGATATTTTTTTCATCAAAAATTTTCAAAAATTTCACCTATTTTTCACTAATGCAAGCAAAGATCAAAAATTTCCAAACAACCTTGGTGTATCATACAAATGATGCACCTCACCCCCCAACTAGAATCATGCATTGTCCTCAATGCAACAAAAAGATATAGTATGCAATGGAAGACAATAAAAAGATAAGTAGGGTAAGAGAACACCTCGCAATTGCGCTTTCGACAAAAACACCAAGATCTGGATCTAAGAGAACCCAATCTATACAATCACATCAAGTGAGTGACATAAAATAAAATTGACATAAATAAGTAAAAGTAACTGTACAGTAGAAGGAATAAACCCTAGCTAACCCTCCATCAATTCCGAGTATACCGGGTCAACTAAATCCTCCTCCACCACTTGTCCCTCAAAACCCTCAAAGAATGGCTTGAGTCTTTGGCCATTGACCTTGAATGTTTGGCCATCTTTAGGGTTTGTGATATCTACCGCTCCGTTGGGGTAGGCCGCCTCGACAAAATAGGAGCCATCCCAACGGGATCTTAGTTTTCCTTGGAACACGGAGAGACGAGAATTATACAAGAGTACTTTTTGCCCGGGCTCAAATGATTTCCGTGTGATGGAATTATCATGAAAAACTTTAGCCCGTTCTTTTGAAATTCTGGAACTCTCATATGCATCTCTTCGGATCTCTTCCAATTCATTCAGTTCCAACTTTCTCTGCTCCCCAGCCATTCTCAAGTTAAAATTCAAGGTCTTTATGGCCCAGTAGGCCTTGTGCACCATTTCAACCGGCAAATGGCAAGTTTTTCCATAAACCAGCCGGTAGGGAGACATACCCAAAACAGTCTTATAGGCAGTACGGTACGCCCATAAGGCATCGGTCAATCTGACTGACCAATCCTTCATGTTTGGGTTAACCGTTTTTTCCAAGATATTCTTAATCTCCCTATTGGCTAATTCAGCTTGGCCATTGGTTTGTGGGTGGTATGCAGTGGATACTTTGTGTGTAACGCCATATTTAAACATTAATGATGCAAATGGCATGTTACAGAAGTGGGATCCACCGTCACTGATCATTGCACGAGGCATCCCAAACCTCGAAAAAATGTTCTCTTTGAGGAACTTGACTACGACCCGGTGGTCATTAGTCTTGGTTGGGATAGCCTCTACCCACTTGGACACGTAGTCCACTGCCAGAAGAATGTACAGATAACCAAAAGATATGGGGAATGGACCCATGAAATCGATGCCCCAACAGTCAAATATTTCTATGATAAGGACGGGGGACAGGGGCATCATATTTCTGCGGGTCATACTACCTAATCGTTGGCATCTGTCGCATGCCTTACAATATGAAACACAGTCTTTAATGAGAGAGGGCCAATAGAAACCTGACTGCAAAATTTTGGCCGAAGTTTTCTTTGCCGAGAAATGTCTGCCACAAGCTTGGGAATGGCAGAATGCAAGGACGTTCCGTTGTTCATTTTCGGGCACGCATTTCCTCATGACCTGGTCTGGGCAATATTTGAACAAATACGGATTGTCGAAGTAAAAATACTTCACGTCTGCCATGAATCGTCTTTTATCCTTCAGGCTCCATTGTGGCGGTATTTGTCCTGTTGCAAGGTAATTACAAATGTCAGCATACCAAGGACAAACTGAATGGATTGAGAGTAAATGTTCATCAGGAAAAGAGTCGGGAATAGGAATATGCTCATTAGTCTCCTGCACCACCAGCCGGGATAAGTGATCCGCCACAACATTCTCAACTCCTTTCTTGTCTTTAATTGTCAAATCAAATTCTTGTAGGAGGAGGATCCACCTAATGAGTCTTGGTTTCGCATCCTGCTTAGATAACAAGTACTTCAAGGCAGAATGGTCAGTAAAGACAACAATAGGCGAACCAATGATATATGAACAAAATTTATCTAGAGCAAACACTACGGCTAGCAATTCTTTCTCAGTGGTAGTGTAATTCATTTGAGCCTCATTAAGTGTTTTGCTAGCGTAGTGTATAACATGCGGTCGATTGTCCTTCCTCTGACCAAGCACTGCGCCAACCGCGTAGTCACTCGCGTCGCACATGAGCTCGAAAGGTAGATCCCAATTGGGTGGTCGCATGATAGGAGGCGTGACAAGCATGCTTTTTAGTTTTTTAAACGATGCCTCACACTCATCCGACCACTCAAAGGGAATCTCCTTAGACAGTAAATTGGTCAGGGGTCGGGCCAATGCGCTAAAATTTTGAATGAATCGGCGATAAAAACCTACATGGCCCAAAAATGACTGGATTCCCTTGATGGTTGTCAGCGTGGGAAGGTTGGAGATGGCCTCCACCTTGGATTTGTCAACTTCAATGCCCCTTGCCGATACTATGTGGCCCAATACGATTCCTTCCGTCACCATAAAGTGACACTTTTCCCAATTAAGCACAAGATCATTTTCTTCACATCTCTCCAATACTCTCTCCAAGTTCTCTAAGCATCCATCAAAGGAATCACCAAACACGGAAAAATCGTCCATGAAGACCTCCAAAATTTTCTCCACCATATCGCTAAAAATCCCCATCATGCACCGTTGAAAGGTCCCCGGGGCATTGCATAGTCCGAATGGCATACGGCGATAGGCAAAGGTACCATATGGGCAGGTGAAGGTAGTCTTCTCTTGGTCCTCCAATGCGATCTCAATTTGGTTGTAGACAGAGTACCCGTCTAGGAAACAATAAAATAGGTGCCCTGCTACCCTTTCCAAGACTTGATCGAGAAACAGCATTGGGAAACGATCTTTCCGTGTGCAAGCGTTAAGCTTCCGGTAGTCGATGCAAACTCTCCATCCGGTAATGACTCTTGTAGGTATGAGTTCATTTTCCTCATTTTCAATCACTGTGACTCCGGATTTCTTTGGGACGACTTGTGTGGGGCTTACCCATTTGCTATCCGCAATTGGAAAGATAATGCCCACATTGAGTAGCTTTAACACCTCATCCTTCACTACTTCTTTCATGCTCGGATTCAATCTCCTTTGAGGTTGTCGGGAGGTTTTAGCATCTTCCTCAAGATAGATGCGATGGGTGCAAATTATAGGGCTTATTCCCTTGATATCTGCAATAGTCCACCCGATCGCTCCCTTATGCTTTCTCAATACCCCCAAAAGCTTTTCTTCTTGTTCCATGGTTAGGGTAGAGCTAATGACTACCGGGAAAGTCTCATCATCGCCAAGATAAGCGTATTTCAAATGTGCGGGCAATGGCTTCAATTCCAATTTTGGATTTTTCTCATCCGAAGGGAAAATTTTCCTCTCTTGTTTAGGTAGCTCTTCAAATGTGGGGATCCACCTTTCCATCCCTTTCAACTCTTCCACCTTTTCTTGATCCTCCAACTTCTCCAATTCAACCAATTCTTCCTCCTTGAGTTTCAACATCCCTTCTAACTCCAAGTGCTCCTCAATCAACGTGTCAATTCTATTGACCTCATTTGCCTCCTCGTCATCCCCTGGTTGCCTTGCCAAATTGAAAACGTTAAGTTCCATTGTCATGTTCCCAAATGCCAATTTCATCAGACCATTCCTGTAATTTATCACTGCATTAGATGTAGCAAGGAAAGGTCGCCCAAGTATCACGGGGATTTGGGAACTAAGATTAGCAACAGGATGAGTGTCCAATACAATAAAATCGACTGGAAAATAAAACTTATCAACTTGAACCAACACATCTTCCACTACTCTCCTTGGTGTGCGGATGCTACGATCCGCAAGTTGAAGTGTGATTGAAGTAGGTTTCAACTCCTCGAGCTTGAGTTGTTGATACACGGAGTAAGGAAGGAGATTGACACTTGCTCCCAGATTAAGCAATGCTTGTTCAACCCGGCAATTTCCTATAGTGATGGAAATTGTTGGACAACCGGGATCTTTGAATTTGGGAGGAGTGTTGGTCCTCAGAATGGAGCTCACTTGTTCCGTCAAGAATGTCTTCTTCCGGACATTTAGCCTCCACTTTACCGTGCATAGGTCTTTCAAAATTTTGGCACATGACGGTATTTGCTTGATGGCATCGAGGAGCGGGATATTGATTTTTACCTGCTTAAACATGTCTAAAATATCATAATAATTAGCCACCTTAACAGGTGACTTCAAACGATGGGGGAAGGCGACAGGCATAGGAGGAAAACACAAGCTATCATCAATCACATGTTCATTTTCAATTTGCTAATTTTCTTTGTCTTTACTCATTTCACCTTTTTCGGCCACACGTTCCTTGGACTCACCCTCGATGGACTCTTCTATTGGCAATGGTGCCTTGGGTGGAACCTTTGGCACTATGGTCTTTTCAATTTGTTTGCCACTACGAAGAGTGGTGACCGCCTTGAGGTGCTCACAACTCTCTTGGGTGGGCTCAACTGATTCAATCACATTTTGGCCCTTGGGATTTTGTTGTGGTTGAGAGGGGAATTTCCCCTTCTCTTGTTGAGACAAGCCTATGTGATTGGTGATCTTTGTGAGTTGAGCTGAAATGTCTTTATTGAAGGTGGTTTGGCTTTGAATGAAGGCGTGTACCACATCTTCCAGACTCCTTTTATGAGGTGGTTGGTAGCTGGAAGAACTAGATGGGCCTTGTTGGGAGAAATTCTGTGGGGGAGGATTGGATTGGTACCCTTGCGGATTGGACCATGGGTATTGGGAGCTAGAAGCTTGCCCCTAGCCTTGATATTGGGATTGGTACTGACCTTGCTTGGGAGGTGTAGGAGATGTGTATGTATTTGAACCATAGGGGATGGGGTTCTCATTCCTCCAACTGAAATTAGGGTGATCACGATACCCCGAATTGTAAGTGTTGGAATTTGAAGGAAATGATTGCCTTGGTTGGTTGAAGGCATTGACTTGTTCATGGTATGCTTCTTTAAGTGCCGGAATGCTCGGACACTCCGATGTGGAATGCTCGACACCACCACAAATAGAGCAAGCCTCCTCGGTTCTTGACACATGAGACACCTCTCGTCTCCTTTCCACCTCAAGGCTATCTACTTTCCTAGACAATTTGGAAATTTGTGAAAGTAGATCCTCCCGGTCTTTCAAGTCATATATCCCTCCCCTTTGAGATTGACTACTCACTGGCAATGTCCTAGGTACATCCATTGGATCCCTAACATCCCAAGATTGTGAATTTTCAGCCAAGGTACCAAAGTAGTCGAGGGCCTCGTCAGGGTCTTTGTTCAAGAATTCACCATTGCACATCATGTCAATGAATTGTCTATGGTTTGGTGTGATTCCTTCGTAGAAGAAACTCACCAATTGCCACGATTTAAAACCATGATGTGGTATGGATTGAATCAAATCTTTGTAACGATCCCAACACTAATAGAATTGTTCATTGGGTTTTTCAGAAAAGTTTTGAATTTCTTTTTTCAAAGAAGTGGTTCTATGAACCGGAAAATTTTTTTTTAAAAAAAATGATACTATAAGGTCCCGAGATAACATGGTCCGAGGCCCCATGGAATCAAACCAAATTCTTGCCTTACCATCCAAGGAAAAAGAGAACAATTTCATCCTCGCTATCTCTTCCATGTTGTAATTTGGGATAAAGGTTGCAACCATTTCCTCATAAGACTTTATATGACTATACGGGTTTTCCTTCTCGATCCCATGAAATTTAGGGAGTAGTTGCAACATCCATGGTTTGATTACAAAGAGATGAGCTTGGACGGGAAGAACGAGGCATGATGGTGTGGCGCTACGGGTTGGTTGAAGGAACTCCCGCATTGTCCTTGGTGGAGGGTCAAGTTGGATGTTCCCTTCATTCCTAGGTGGGGGAAATTGCACTCGTGGGTTGGGCATCCTAGGTGGTTGCAATCCCCCACCCCTTTGCATATTCGGGTTGGCATCCTCATTATCAAAAGCATCGGGAGGGGGATATTGCATTCTTGGGTTAGGCATCCTAGGTTCGGGTAATCCCCCACCCCTTTGAGCATTTGGATTTGCACCGACATTATCAAAGTTTCCACCCCTTTGCATGTTTGGGCTGACATCCACGTTTTCAAAATTGTCACCCGCATCCTCAGGTGGGTCTTGGTTGATGTTCATGTTGGGGCCTAAGGGTTGTCTAACTAATCGGTGATAGTCGTCCCTTTCCCACATGCAACAAGATATATATACAAATGAAATTCTACACAAACAAGAATATTTACACGAGACAACGTACCTCAGCCCGTGATGAAGATCACGGGACTTACCTCCGTTGTTCGGAAATCACCTCCTTGTTTTGACACTTGCCTTCCCCGGCAACGGCGCCAAAATGATTGATGAAAAACGGTGTTATTCCTAACCCCTTAAGTACTATCCCCCAAAGTGTATGTGTGATGTATGTTCAAACGGGAAGGGAGGGTCACGCTCCCTTGGGATAGTGTCAAGAGAAAGGGCAATAGGAAAGGAAATAGGTTGGTGGAAATGTAATATGTGAATGCACAAAAATGCTCCACAATCGCAAGGAGACTTTCGTGGGTCGTCTTTTACTTGGTGGTGTTCCAAGGTCGTTTCCACGGGGAAGGAAGTAAACCAATTTGAAAGTGATTTTGGGGAAACAAAAGTGTAAAAATTCTTGTGGTGAAAAGTTGTTTGGTGAAATGTGTTTTTGATGAAAATGGAATGGGAAAACAAGTGTTGGAAATTCCAAGAGGTCACTCCAATGGGTATACTATCTCAACTCAAATTCCTCCTCCGATTGAGCATGAATGAACGGTTGATTCACGGAAAACCGAGGATGATGTCGGTGAGTATCTAAGCATAAACCGTGACTAGGCCTACGGATTATCAAAGACTCACCGAATCATCCACCTTCAATCCGGTCAAACCGAACCATTGGACTCTAAAGGGAGGGAGTAGAAAGAGTTGAAATGGTATACCCAAAGGGGGATTCCCCTTGGTCTTGCCAACAAAAGGATTTAGCTACTCATACTTGAAATGGACATGACAATGGAAAGATAATGCATTGTAGGGATATGGAGTTTTGAAGTAACTAAGTGCAAGAAATCATAGACTAGAAGTGAGGGAAATGAAGATCCATTTTATATCTATGAACATGAACAACTTGGAAACATTAATGGTAGAACTTAAAGGAGAGCATTAAACTAGCAATGAACATAAGAGAAAATGACATCAATGACATTCAATGAAATTCTAGAGGTTCCTATCATTGATTACAAGACAATGCAGTAGAAGAAATACAAAAATCATAACTTTCTCTCTCTAAAACTACTATTCATCATCTTCTCCGCCTGGAGCTTCTCTCTATATCCTATTCAATGCTATGGAAGAATGCTGATCATTGGAGAGCTTTCCCTCCCAAAAATCGTGCCTGGTGTGGTCCTGCAGCACCCTGAAGTGACACCCATCAGTAGGGGTGCAGGGAAAGTAGCCTGGGCAGGGGAAGTGCAGGGGCTGTCTGCACACCCAGCTCCGCAACTCTTCTCTCTCTTCATTTAAAGCTGTAGCTCTAGAGTTCAGAGGAAGGTGTGGGCATGATGAACAGTGTTGTGGGCGTGTCAGAGGAGTGGGGGAGAATTTATGGTGGGACCCTCGAGGTAGCTGAGCAGATCTGCAGAATCTGGGCTCATCAGGCAAATCGTACCGGTACTGCGTACCGATACTTCGTACTCCAGTAGGTTTGGCGTACCGGTACTGAGTACCGGTACCATACCGTACCGGTACTGTTCTGCATCCTTGTCTGAATCTTCTGATTTCTTTGCTCCTGAGCTATCCCCAAGTTATCTTTTCATCTCCTTTCATCCCAAGTGGTATGAGTAGGCCTTAAAAAACCATATTTAGCTCCTTTCAACTGCAAACACAAAATATCGACGTTAAGAATTCAATCATCATAACTCATGTCATTTAATCTTCAAAAACAAGTGAACTGAGCTGATTAGCACCTTAAAATATACAAAGTTTTGTGCTAATCATAAGGTTGGATAGAATCTCTAGTGGTAGCCTTCGGATCTTAGGAATCTAGGTTGTGGTGGAAGATCTAAAGGTAGAGAAATGATTTTCTCTCTTAGAAATCTCTCTACAGGCTTGACCTAGATGTGGGAAAGGCTCTCCCTATATATAGGTCCAGAATAAGGATAGTCTTAGTAAATAAGAAAACTCAAATTTACAAATGACCGCTCGATGATGGGAGGGCGGTCATAGGTCGATTGTCGCTAGAATGAAAACAACGTTTCAAACACAACTAGGGCTAGCACCACTCGAGCGACCATGTGCACCGCTCGAGCGACCTTGGAGACCGCTCGAGCGAGCTCATAGAGGGAGCCTTATGTGGTCTTTTCCCATTTCCTTCCCTAAGTCATAAAGAGACCGTTCTAATAAAGGCTAGCGAGTATAGATCAGTCCCTACAAGTTTTAAGCATAAAAACATACAAAAACTTATCCTGTTAAGCACTAAAGGGTGTTGCTCAAAGAGGGGTCCAATTGTGACTCAAACTATGTTTTCAAAACTCATAAATACTTTAGAAATTTTTTTCTTTTAAAATCACCTAAGATTCATAATCAAATTGCTTCCAATTCCATTTTCATCCTAATCAACCTAAGTTAAAATTAACTAAGGGTTCATCTTAGGTGTCTAGGTCATTACCTTTGTCCTAAGCATGAAGGTGCATACGGATGTTGAATAACATTATTTTGACGCTTAATCTCCTCCCTTCAATGATGCTTTCAGATCTTGAACTTGATAGCATTATAACCATGTTGAGATTTTATAATGGACTCTACAAAATTAGTCAATTACAAATATGATCTAACAGACTCCTTGGATTTTTCATTGACAATTTTTTCTAATCCTAAAATGTGTTTTGAAAATATAGTTTGAGCCATTTATCGGACCCTATTTGAACAACACCTTTTACTACTCAATAGGTCAAGTTTTTTTCTTGCTTTCAAGCTTTAAAACTAGTAGGAATCACTCTATGTTCACTAGCCTAAGTGATGAGTGGGTTTTATACCTACGAATTGAGTACTTTCGGCTTGAGGAATTTGCAAGTTTTCAATTATTTTATGTTCTTTTTTATTTTTTTTGTGTGTTTTGATGTTATGTGATAGGAATCATCATTTGGAAGCAAACAAGATCATTTGGAAGGAAACAAGGTCAATTTGGAGCCTAAAAGTTGAGTTTTTGAAAGCTAAACAACAAGGGAAGATGCTAGGCTTAAAAGGAATCAGCGCCCCTGCGCCAAAACCAGCACCCCTGCGCCACAAGGGCAGTAACTCAGTGCCCCTGCGCTGATTTTGGCGCAGCTGCGCGTGTGTGTGGCTCTGGACGCGAATTCCGACTTGTTTTTTGACTCGAAATTGGACTCTAATGCCTCTTATGTGCTAGGGTTTGAGGGGAATATATAAAGAATGATTTTGGGGGCTGAAAACATGAAGAAGAAGACCAATGATTGATAGAAAATTGAAGGCAATAATCGAAGGAACCGACATGAAGAAAATCGGACTTGAAGGTTAGAGAGGAATTGAAGATTGCAACTAAGTTTTCATTCTTTTCTCTTACTTTTACTTCTTGATTTTTTGAGATGTTGTTTAATTTGAGAATGATGTTTTTCAATTACATTATGAAATAATTTTTTATTAAGATTGCAACAGAACCTAATGTCTAGTTAAATTGATCTACTCTCGATTCTAGTTTTATTGATCATATATGAGTTGTTTGTCATATTTTGTGCTTAATATATAATTGTTTGGCCATTAATTAATTTGATAACTTAGATGAAATTGGAAGATGAATTCTAGGTTTAGATCTAAATATGATGACATGCGTCTAGTTGATTCTTCTTCGGATTGAATTGCTGGGTTTGTATATAGGATAGGAATATACCTATATGCCGTGTGTAACTTTTATGAGAGTTTGAACTTAATGAATCTATTCCAACTTATTTTGCATAGGAATATAGCAATTTAATTGGGAGAGATATGCTTATCTAACTATCGGAAGAGGTTTGATAAATAATTTTGAAGTCTCAGTTAACAACTTATTTTGATCAATTAACTGGAAAAAGAGTGGAGAGAATTTATACGAAGCATTAAGGGAAGTTGTAATCTTAACTTCTTTTATCCAGTAAATTCAATCTTTGATTATTAAGTTTAGATTTAGTTTTAAATTAGTAAATTCATAGTTTAATTCCTATTGTTTAAATAAAATCGAATTGATATAAAGTTAGTACTTGAAAGTTATTAGCAATAATTCTCCGTGGCAACGATACTCTACTTATCACTTTATTACTTGTTGATCATGTATACTTGCACGTAAATTGTCAATACCACTAAGATAGAGTGGTTTTTGAAATACTTAGGGAGACAAAACAGGAGAAACTAGTGGAGACCGATTAATAGTCGCACTACAACCGCCCTCCACAACTCAAGTGGTCTGTAGAACACTCGAGTGGTTATAGATCGGTCTGCCACATGGAGGTCTAAAATGATATTTTACTCCTACAACCACCGCCCTATAATCGCCCTCCCATTGTTTGAGCGGTCAACGCAATTCTATGTTTTCTTAGCCCTCAAGACAAACCTTATTTTGTGTCCTATATATATGGGATATGTCTTAAGCCTAGGGTAAGCCTCTATGAGCTACAATAGATCAAAAATCATTCTAGAGTGCTTCAAGAACAACCTCAGATTTCTAAGATCAAAGGCCAACCATCTTGATTCATTCACACATTGAAGAAGAAGATCTTACTTGGTGTCAACCAAAACCCGCTTGGAGTAAGTGGATGTCCAGCAGTTGATAAATCATTTGCAAGTAATTCCATTTGAAGTACATAATCCACCACTTTATCGCCCTCGGACATATGCATCCCATTAAATTTGTCTAATAGCAATTGTATATGCGTATCAAACACAAGACCGTACTTGGTCTCGAGTGTATCCATAATTTCCTTGGCAGTTTTGAAATCCTATTTAAAAAGGGAATTAAATCATCTTGCATGCTAAAACGAATTGAGGCTCAGGCAAGATCATTATCTTCCTCCCACCAACTTATTTGTTTAACAATTGTGGGATCGGTAACACTTTCTTTGGGCTTGGTTGTATTAATTGTGTAATAGGTTTTCTCATGTGTGAGCACGTAAGTGATTTTATACTTCCAAGTACAATAATTTAGACCATCCAATTTTTCTACCTTAAAAATATCCACACCTCTTTTACTAGACATGAGAAAATTCAATAATACTATGAACTACTATAACTGTGAGTAATGTTTAATGCAACACTATATACTAGTAATAAAAATACTAAACACCACTACTACTTTATTTGAAAGTAAAAAACTAACAATATTACTTATCTCCCTAGAATTCGACTAGAGTAATATTGATTCAAATATCCATGTTGATAAGCCTTCTTGTTGTCTAGAGAAATATGCTTTTCTTTTAGCTTGGCAAAAATAATCTGACTCCCAAAATTGTTAAAGAATTGTGTAGCAGAACCTCCCCTTACAAGTTCTCTAGAGATCCTTAGAGGTCGTGACCCCTTAATTTTATGGTTGGAATTTGTCTCTAAAGTGACCAAATCTGGAATTGTGAAATTAATGCACTTGTCGAAAGGATGGCACCAATAACAAGGTATCTGATGTTTTAATAACAGCTTCTCTAACACAGGAGCATTTTGAACCGAAGACTCGCCTTCTTCAAAATTACCAAAAACTCGATTCTCAAACTATAATTTGATAGCACTCGTAAAATGGAGCTCATCGATTTTTGAATGAACTAAATCGAAGCCTGATTGAAGAAGATATGGCCTTTCAAAATATACTAAATCGGTTCGAACCGGTTCAAAATGAAATGTGCAAGAGGCTAGATTGGGCTTGGATAGTAGTTGGGCCTGAATTAAATCAGGAGAGACTCATTGGGCATGAATTAAATCAAGATAGACTCATTTGTAACAAAACGACGGAGCTTTAAAAAGGTTGAAGTCGTCTTCTTCGATGAACTCAGTGGCCAGTGAAAACAAATTCTGACAACTTAATCCGACGAAGAGCTTTTTTTCTTTAATCCTTGGGGTATTTTCACCCAAAATTTTACTAGAATGATCCTTGCACAATCCTCTTCGACGTAATCTCAACTAATATTGAAGATATTTAAATTTTGAGCCGTACAATGTTTTCAGAAAACTAGTATTCGTCATAAAAAAACCAATGCTCTGATACAATTGATGGTCCCAGACGTAATAAGAACGGTGGTAAGATGTCGTTAGACGGTTGATCAAGTGCACTCGGACAGAAAATAAATATGGCAACTCAACGATTTGACCAGAAGTTTTTACGAGTATTCAAGATGAAGTCTTCTATGATCAAAGATGTATTTATAGACTTCCAATGGTTATCAATGCAACCATTGAAACAGGAGACACAACCTTCGACAACGATTATGTCCGTTGCTGATCCAAACCACCACCAACGGGAGTAGCCGTTGCCTATCTTAACCGCCGTCAACCGCTTCCTCTCCTACCCATACATGCGAAAACACCACCGGTTAATGTCCAATAGTTCACTGACTTACATATCTTACTTCAAGTCCTCTAGTATTTGGTTAGGTGTTCGTAATCATTTAGATTCTATTCGGAAAAACTCTATTTGGATTATGGGTGATGGGTTTTCTATCCGTTTATGGATTGATAACTGGTTAGGCACTCCGCTGCTTGATGCATATAGCATCCAGCCCCAGTTGGTAGCTACTTTGGTGTGCAAAGTCTCTGATTTTATTCAAGGTGGTGAATGGACAGCTCCTTTAAGCTTCAGGCTTGCATTTCCATTAATTTGGCAACAGGTTAAGGAAGTGTCTTGGACACCACATGAGGAGGATCATAGAGTATGGTGCCCATTCTAGGATGGACGTCTTACTCTCAAGGAAGCGTACAATTGGTGGAGCCTTGGGGAAAAACAATCTGGTCCAAATTCCTTCCACCCCGGAGATCAATACTATTTTGGTATGCCTTGCTTGAACGTCTTCCCTTGAATGATGATCCTCACAAGAGGGGCATTGTTACGGTCTCCACATGCTCTCTTCGCCCCCATTCCTTTGACTTCGGAAAGTTTGCACCATTTATTTTTGTTTTTTCCATTTGCTAATTCACTTTGGTGTTGGCTAGCTTCTATGTTCGACAGGATTTTCACCATCAATTCAATCAAGGAATTTCTTCTTCTTATTAAAGGATGGAATTTTAGTCCTCAGCTGAAGGATATTGCACTCAGTGCAGTGATAAATTGTGTGTGGGTCATTTGGCGAACAAGAAATGATTGTAGATTCAATGATGTTGTTCCATCCCTTGACCGTGCAAAGAAATACATCATATCTTTTAGTCGGGAGTGTGCAGGTTTAGCTACTGGATCAATGTTCAATTCAATAGAGGAGCTCCAAATCTTGTCAAAGCTTGGTAGTAAAGGTCACCCTCACAAGTCACCGGTCATTAAGGAAATTTTCTGGTTTAAGCCGCGTCCATAATGGCTAAAACTCAACGCGGATGGTGCTGCTAGGGGCAGCCCAGGTGTGGCAGCCTGTGGTGGCCCTTTTTGGACATGTCGTGGTTTTGTTAAAGGCTCTTTTAGCATGTCATTGGGTATCCAAACTGCCTATTATGCAGAGCTTATGGCAGTCCTAAAAGGTGTTGAAATTGCTTGGAATCATGGTTGGCGTCGCCTTTAGATTGAATGACTCGCTCGTTCTATGTCAAGGCATTCGGTTGAAGAACTTGACTGTTCCATGGAAATTAAAATCTAAATGGAAAATTCAATTAAAATCTAAATGGAGAGCTTGTGTTGAGCATATGCTAGCAATGGAAATCTACACCACCCTTGTTTATCGAGAAGGAAATCAAGTTGCGGATAGGCTCGCGAATTATGGCATCACTTTGGCTAAATTTTCTTGGTGGTACTCTCCTCCTGATTTTTTAACGTCACTAGTTACTAGACACATGCTTTCAAATTACCGTTTTAGAATTTAATGAATTTCATGTTCGCACATCATTGTTTCCTTCATTTTTGGCACTATATTAGATTATTCATGGAGTAATGTTCGTTATGTGCCTTCCAATTATGTGACGCCCCTAACCGGGGGTCCTTTGTCAACCGTTGATCACCCATCAACCCGAAGAAATACCCGTGACTATCGCACAACCCAACATCACGTCAATAGCAACCCCTTAACCGGGATCACAAAATCTGAAATTTGGCTGGAGTCTCCCTTGTACCGGGAACTCCCAATGCATAACTTGTCTACACAACGTTCGCATGACCTATCCGAGGTCCAATATACATCAATTTATCCTCATTTAATGTCCACTTATATCATTTGAACAAAAGAGCCCAAGGTCCAAAAGTATGGCACATCATTCTTAAAATTTCAGATTTTTGGAAAACCTTCCGGAAGGTTTTGGTCAATTGGAGAAGTTCTTCTGGAAGGTTTTCATCAACCTTCCGGAAGGTTTTGCCTGCTGAAAAAGTTCTTCCAGAAGGTTTTGCCTGTTTTCCTACGATTCCTTCCTCTTTCAACTCCAATCCATTCCAAACTCATTCAAAACCATCCCAACACATGTATAATGAAGTTTTTTTCATATAAGACATGGTTCATAAGTTCTATTACAATCATTTCCAAATATTTACATGCCCCAAAATCAAATTTCACAAAGTTTTACAAAAATTCTAAGTTAAAGCCACATTTCGGCTTTTCTTCCTTCTTAAGGGCCCGAATGAGAGCCGTCCACCGACATATATCCCGCACCTGAAATGTTTTCTCATAAAGGGTGAGCCACGCTCAATAGGGTATCTCATAAAGAGGCTACTCCCCAACCTAAGTGCATATGAAATGTTCACATATAACATTCATCAACAACAAACATTTCAATCACGAACATGCATTCAATGATAAGAATACTATGCCATGCCATGAAATGAGATGAGACTCACTCATGCACTTTTAACCCGAGCCCTCACCAGCTCCCACAACACAATGCAATGCCCATGTGTGATAAATCCGCCATTTATGTAATACATCCAATGATCATTTTGAAATAAAAGTCATGTGTTTATAAAACCAAATCATTGTTGGATGTTATACATCAAATGACTATTTTATAGAACAAAATTATGTGTCTTTGATGGGTAACAGAGTTCTCGTGTCGCACCGCCAGTTCCGCACACCGATAAACTTTTCCAGAATTTCACCTCAGGGGAGTGTATGAACCAGTTAGCCAGGTCTTGCACCCGAGGGAGAGTCTACCCCTTCTTGCAATACCCGACACAAGTTTTTCATGCAACCATGGGCTGAGTCATCATCATCTCTCAATACATACTTACCTCATTGGGAAGTAGATGGTCTGGCTTCTACAGTGGTAGGAGAGGCTGAGTCCCACATCTAAGAACTGTCAGATATGGTGTCAAAAAAAATCAATGCCTCCTCCGGAATTTTTTCCATAAATTCTCCTTGAGCCATCATTTTGACAAACTGACGTAATCTAGAGGGTAAGGAGTCATAGAAAAATCCTACTAAAGTCCAATTCTTAAAAGCGTGATGTGGGCAGGATTGGAGCAGATCTTTGAATCTCTCCCAACTTTGGTAAAAAGCTTATCCTTCTTTAACCGCAAAATTCATGATTTTTCTTTTTAATGCATTTGTGCGGTATAGAGGAAAATTTTTTCTGAAAAATTCATTTTGCAATGCCTGCCAGTTAGGTATTGAAAAAGCTTTTAAAGAATTTAGCCATTGTTTAGCTTTATCCCTTAGAGAGAAAGGGAAAAGTTTCATCTTGGCTAGTTCATAATTGTCTTGAAATGTTCCACACACTTCCTCAAAATCTTTTATATGCATATATGGATTTTCTGCATCCAATCCATGAAACACGGGTAATAACTGCACTGTCCCCAGCTTTACAGTAAAAAGGGGAGCATTTTCAGGAAATATAAAATAATAGGGGACACTATTTCTTGTGGGATTTAAGTAATTCCGCAAAGTTTGAATGTTAGGCACTTCTTCCTCTCTCATAGGGACTTCTCTGTTTCTCTCATTATTTGCCATATTACTCTCACAAGAGTCTGCTACTGATCTAGGTGAATTTGATTCAAGCTGATTCACAGACTCACAAGATTCTGCCGGTAAATTTTGATAGTGAGGAGTGCCCTCAGACATAAAAAAAAATAAAACAAAGTTATTCACAGTAAACTAAAGAATATATACAAAAATGAAGGTATTTTTACCTTTTTACCTTAAAAGACCTTTAATGGCTCCCCGGCAACGGCGCCAAAAACTTGGCTTGATCCGAATTGTGTACACCCAAGTGCAGGCGGTCAAGCTATAGTAATAATCCAGTTTGAGTCCGGAGTCGAATCCTCATGGAGCTCTTCTTGGTGTTTTGGGGTAAGCAATGGTGGAGACCTATTGATTGTTACCCTTAAGCTTTGAAGTTGTAAGGTGTGAGATTTTCTGGACAGAATATAAGAGTCTTTCCAACAGAATTTTCTAAACGAAATATGAAATAAGCTCTAATGTAAGAGCCACTCTTTAGTTTAAGGATCTGAACATGTAATTAATTATCCGGTTTGTTACACTTGTGCTTGATAACTCAATTAACCCCCGTGTCAACAGCAGGTTAATCGGAAGATAAAGGTGGATTAAAGAGGTGTTTGGATAGTGGGTTAAAGGTGGTTATCCACTAGTTGGATAGGATAAAATATGAGTGGGACCCATATAACCTTTGTTTGGGAAGTGATTTTTGAGATTGGCTACAAATCCCGGGTCACCGCTTGACCCGGTGCTACAGTTCAAAGTTAACCCCATAAGCCGGTTTCTGATAACCCAGCCCTCCCCTGGGTTACAAACCCAGACAAAAGGTTACACCCCTCAAGACATATTTGCCCTTTTCTCTTTCTCCACGTTCTGTCCAGCCCCCCTCTTCTCTCGTTCTGTCCAGCCCCCCTTTAATCTTTTTGTCAACTTTGGGTTTTAGATAGATTTCAGTTTTTTTTTTTTTTCATATAGCGGTTTATATATAATTTAGTTCTGTTTTATTTGAGAGAAAAAATAGTGAATAGATGGGGCTAAAATTTGCATTTTGGGGACTGTTTTATATGGATATGAGATCTTTCTTGTCTTTAATTCTTTTTGTAGTAGGAAATTTAGTGATTGTAACTAAATAGGTATGTGAATAGATGGGATTAAAGTTTTCATTTTTAAGGACTGTTCTTATATGGGTATAGATCTTTCCTTACATGTAGAATTTTCTTTTCTTCTATTTCTTTGAGTAGTTGGAAATTTAGTGATTGTAGCAAATAATTTATTTGTGTGTGGGTCGCTGAATGGAGTGTGGTGTGTGTGTCTCATTTGCTCTATAAGTGTCTTCTTTCTTTTGGTGGCAACCCAGCAGTTTTTTGGGGGGAATTTTCCATTTTAGGGATTTTTAGTGGCTTATGTCTTTTTGATTGAAATTGCTTGGTTGTCATTTTCATACTAATCTTTTTTACATGAGTGAAACTATACACGTAAACTTTCTTATTGCGCTACTGTTAAATTTGGTCACAAGATAGGCTCTTTTGATCTGCATATTTTTACTAGATGCATACATATTGTAAGCAATTTCGTATTCGTTTCTTGTTTGTTTGTTTCTTTTCTTTTTAACTGGAACGTTTATGTTGTCCAATTTGGGATAGAAGATAGGCTTTTGATCAAATGTGATTTTGATTTTATCCATGTGTATATTCTTTTGCACTACCATCGTTGAAAAATTAATAGTTGAAATATATTATTTCCTTTGCTTTGCTTGTAAATTGTATACATGTGCTGTTGATTTTCTTTCTACCATAAAGATCACAATTTTTTTAGCAGAATTAGTAATTTTTTCCGGGAGTGATTAGGAATCTAAAAATAGTTTTAATGTCTTGTGGATTTCAAAATTTGTTTTTGATGAGGAAGAAACATGAAGCCTTGTATTTGTTTGGCAGATTACTTTAAAAGTTGATCATAACAAGTTCTGGTGTAAAATGAGGGAATGTACAAATCAAATCTGCATATTTTCATCTAGATGCGTATAAATTGTCAGCAAATTTCCATGCATGCCTTGTTTCTTTCTTTCTGTTTTAACTGGGATGTTTATGTTATCAAATTTGGTCTAGAAGCTAGGCTGTTGATCAAATGTAGTCTTGTTTCTATGCATCCATATATTCTTTTGCACCTTTGCTATATTGCAAACTCTGTAAGTAAAGTGAGACCATTGAAACAATAATATTTGGAAGATCTTTGTTTCCTCAGCCTTATCTGTTAGCATTTTGTGGTGTTCTTTTGCTTGTAAATTGTATAAATGTGTTGTTGATATTCTTTCTACTTAAAGATCACAGTGTTTAGCAGAATTAATGATTTTCTATTGGGAGTGATTGAGAATCTAAAATTTGTATCAACATCTTATTCATTTCAAGTTTTTTTTTTTTTTTTTGATGAAGAAGAGACATGAGGCCTTGGATGCGTTTGTCAGATTACTTTAAAAGTTGATCATAGAAAGTTCTGTTATAAATTGAGAGGATGTACAAATCAGACCAATGGATGCAATACCTTGTGTTTCTTCTGTCAAAATTCATTCTGATCTATTTCTGACAGCTTACCTCTAAAAATAAGACAATTTCCTACAGATTTGGATTGTTTTTGTACAACATATTGTAGGAATCGCAAGTGATGAAACGAAAAAGAGAGTTTATAATAAGTTTTTTCATATTTCATTTAATTTGTTTCAAATCTGTTCCATAAGTTTTTGGTTGAGACTGATTCGGGAATTACTAGTCCCAACATCTTTTTTTCCCTTCAATTTTGTCTCTGGCATTTTATGCTATTCCTCTGCTTTGTAAATGGGGAGTTTAGATTGTTAATTTTCCTGCTATTTAAGAATCATACTATGTTAGCTGAATTAATGATGTATGGTTCAAGTGATTAAAAATCTCAAAAAAAAATTGCAATGTTGGCTGATTGCTTGTTGGAATTTTTGTTAACAATGAAGATACACTAGGTGTTGCATTCATTGGTTGGCTCAGTGCATTCCTCACCATTTCTGAGAAAATTTTGGCATCATGTTGGAGGGTCCTTCCTATCTTGTCGCCCGGGACTTGCCAAGTGCCTGTGAGCAAGAGAGCAAGTGGATCTACAATGCGTTTTGTGTTATCGAATTTTCAAATGGTAAGCAATGTTTGGAAGATGAAGAACATATGATGTGGAGAAAGTCTTCCACACCATTGGATGCCCTTCAGGGAGATGAAACAACGAAGAGTTTTCATGATCTTTCGCTTTGTTAGATGGACCACTCAGATAACCGCGTCACCAGGGAAATCATTCGGACTCAAGTTCGCTGATCTACCAGCTTGGCCGGGACATCTCAATTAATTGCCTACTATGCTGCTCAAGGTCAGATTATGGATTGGTTGCTTCTTTGAATCGGAGCTTTTGGATTGTTCATATTTTTTTCCAATATGAACTTGTGTGCAGCTGCCTGATGAATTATCATAATGCTCAGGCATAATGCCAGGCATAATCAAGCAGCCCATGTTTGGATTGTTTTTTTTTTCTTTATCAAATTGTTTTAAGGCATGGTTGTTTGTCTTTCCCCCATTGTAATCAATTTTTAAGAATGAAATAAAGTGTTGATTTGTTTGAAAACAAAAATTATTAACTTTCCTAAAAATAATTTTTTTATTTTATTTTTATATATTTTTATGTATATGCGAAAAATGTATAATTTTATTAGGATAATCCACCAATCCAAACATAGGATAGGATTGGTTTGGATTGGAATGGATAGGGTCATGGGTAGAATGGTAAACTACTACAAAATTATTTGTGTAACCTATGGGGCCCACTTAATTACACCTTTGTTTCCCAAACAAATGTTAGGATTGGATATATTCAAAGGTTAGGGTTTTAAAGTGGGTAAGTGGGTTTGGATTGGATGGGTTAGGATATAAAAAATGAAATCCTATCCTATCCTAACCCACTACCCACTACCCAAACACACCCTAAGAGAATTAAGAACATGATTCCGATGTCTTTCTAGAAGTTTACAAGAATTGTCTGTGCCGAGACATAACCCGTCTACAAACAAGCAAGTGTTTCTACAAGACATCCAATCATGACATTAATGTTTCATTTCCATTCTTTAATTGAAGCACAATAATGGTGAAGATTGAAGGGTAGTCATGAAGATCTAGCCGGGGTACTTGCCTTGAACCGATGAGTCTTTCTATACAAGAGTTATCTATGTTATAGAAAGAACTCCTGGTTATACAAAGTACCTTAGTTTTGCTAGATGCAATCAATCATTCAATAAACATGGGGAATATAAAGCATTAAACATAATTGAAATTGCACAAGTATAACGTCCAGGTAATTTATACATGCCCTTCTCCTCTTACTAAAAAGTGAATGAGAAACTATCCACTCTTCATGGCTTTGGTAAAGCTGGAAAAGTGAGTGATGCTCATTCCTCCAAGTAGAGGGATCACAAAGCAAAATACACTAAACAGGGAGCCAATCTTCGACAAAGAATGAGTGAATCAGGTTCCACCCTTCACGGCTTTGGCAAAGCTCTAGAAAAGTGGAAGAGTTTCACTCCTTTAATGGAAGAAATAAGCTCAAGCAATGGAAGTGAATGATGCACAAATTAAAAGTAGAGGAAAGATAGTCACTTTTGGAGGGTGATCCACAACCAAAGGTAAGCTATCTCCTTCTATGCAGGTAAGTGAAAACATAAGTATAAAACTACTTTTATAACAAGCTAAGAGATGTTGGACTAAAGCCGAACTAATCTCTAAAACAACTACCTCATACAAGGAAATGTAAGCTAATTCTATAATATGAGTGGGAGTCAAGCCTCCATCAACCTCTCTACTTCCCCTCCCCTCAAGCTCTCCAACAATGGGAGTATTTATAGGCAAGAGGATGAGACAAGAGGGGGTGAAGGAATAGTGTATGCCACCCAAGTCCAAGTGAAAAACCAACTACTCTACTGCCAGTCTGTGCAAAACGTTCGAACGTGAGTTGGCGTTCGAACGTTGTATCTATTTTTGTTGTATGGGCGTTCGAACATTGTCTGGCGTTCAAACGTTTCTTCTGTCTTTGCTGTATGGGCGTTCGAACGCCAGATGTGGTCTGACCTTCTTACTCAAGTGGCTTGTGGTCCTCTATCAAGTTCATTTCCACACTTTATGCAGTAGTCTGGTCCTCAATCAACTCAAGTGGATGTTCGAACGTGAGTTGGCATTCGAACGTGATACTCAAGTGCCTCAGAGCCTCTTCCTTCTTGGCTGCAACACGCCTACTCTCAGTGGTCAGGTCTGCTCACAGTTCAAGTGGACGCTCGAACGTGTGTTGGTGTTCAAACGTTCTTGGTGTGCTCCAAGCTTCTCCCATTTTGTTCCCTAATGTGCTAGTGTTACACTCAAGTGTCATACTTATTGTTCTTTGAGTCCTTGTTCACTTAAAGACCTGAAATGACATCACTTAAACTCCATCAAAGTACAATTAGTCTTAAAAAGACATAATAAAATGCTAATTTTAAGTACTAATCACACCCCCCAACCTAAATATTGCTAGTCTCTAGTAATACAATAATTGAAAATCTACTCCTAATGCCAATTTCGTAGGTCATCCGGGTGCATTTAGCTTATGCAACAAGCCGTTGAACCCCTAGGTTTACCCTAGTGGACGAGTGTTGTCTCGTGAGGGTTTCCAGTGAAGCTACCCACAAACTTCAGTCGAACAAATATGTATGTGAGATTGCTGGTCAAAGTAAATTAGCATCATGGTCATTGGGACACCCAACCCTCAATTTCGACTTTTATTCCGCTTGTCCCTCTTTCACAAGTATTGATTCTATGCAAAAATTATCATTTGTTATATTGGTATTTGGAATTCCCTGTGTAGTAGGAATGATCATTCTAGCAACAAGAATTTTTATATAACAAACACTTCATTTTACCACCTTCCATGGATAGCTTCGATTTCACAAACCTCTCGTAGAATGCTCTCAGCAAAAATTCGCTCCAATTATAGTGACTTGTCTCTCACGGGGCATGTGATCAGAAGATGGCCAGTCAAAAAACAACATGAACAATGTTAGTGAGGTTTAAGAAAACAAACTAATCATGTTTGGCATAATCTCATGGAAGAATATTGATGCAATTTAAAGAAATACCATTTACCATACCCCACTTTTGGTTGACGACACATGCATGTAACAGACTTGAGATCAATTAGGGCTTTTCATAGGTTGTAATGTGGCCAGAGGTCAGTGGCTAACGAAATGACGTCAATAGTATTCAAAAGTTATCCTCTGTAGTGTAGCACACCTCTTTCTAGTTTTTCGACATTTTGCTCAGAAATGATATTTCTTTCTTTCATTTTTCTCATTTTTCACTTTCTTGGCAATTTCCTGCCTTTTTGTTTCTTTTCTGTTTCAATTGTTCCCATCGATTTTTTTCTTGTCATTGAATAGTAGCTGATTAGCACTTAAAATTAGCATATTACCATGCCGTTTTAAGACTAATTGTACTTTGATGGAGTTTAAGTGATGTCATTTCAGGCCCTAAACTGAACAAGGACCCAAGAACAACAAGTACCACACTTGGATGCAACACCAGCACATTAGAGCCCAAAATTGGAGAAGCTTGGAGCACAGCCAGAACGTTCGAACGCCAACTCACGTTCGAACGTCCACATTACACTGTAGCAGACTCAACTGCTAAGAGAAGGCGTGTTGCAATTAGGAAAGAAGACTGAAGCTCTGAAGCACTTGAGTGTCATGTTCGAACGCCAACTCACGTTCGAACATGCACTTGAGTTGATTGAAGACCAGACTACTGCATAGAGTTGGAACTGAACTTCACAGAAGACCAACAGACCACTCGAGTGAAAGGGTCAGAACACATCTGGCGTTCGAACGCCCTTAGTGCAAAAACAGAAGAAACGTTCGAACGGCAGTCTATGTTCGAACGCCCTTAGTGCAAAAACAGAAACAACGTTCGAACGCCAACTCACGTTCGAACGTTCTCCACAGACTGGCAGCAGAGTGGTTGGCTTTTCACTTGGACTTGGGCGGCAAACACTATTCCTTCACCTCGTCTTGTCTCCTCCTCTTGCCTATAAATACTCCCCTTGTTGGAGAGCTAAGGGGGCCAAGTAGGAAAGTTGATGGAGGCTTAGACTCCCACTCACATTGTAGATTTAGCTTATTTTCCTTGTATGAAGTCTTTATCTTAGAGATTAGTTTGGCTTTAGTCCAACATCTCTTGCTTGTTATAAAAGTAGTTTTATGCTTATGTTTTCATTTTACATGCATAGAAGAGAGATAGTTCATCTTTTGGTTGAGGAAGCAACCCTCCAATTCTTGGTTGAGGAAGCCACCCTCCAAATGTGACTAGCTTTCTTCTACTTTTATTGTTCATGCATTTCACTTCCATTGCTTGAGCTTCTTTCTTTCTTAGAAGAGTGAAACTCTTCCACTTTTCTAGAGCTTTACCAAAGCCGTGAAGGGTGGAACGTGATTCACCCATTCTTTGTTAAAGATTGGCTCCGTGTTTGTTGTTACTTTATCTTTTAAGTTCTCTACTTGGAGGGATGAGCATCACTCACTTTTCTAGCTTTACCCAAGCCATGAAGAGTGAGTAGTTTCTCATTCACTCTTTAGTAAGAGGAGAAGGGCATGTATAAGTTATCCGGGAATCATATTTGTGCATTGTTTTTATGCTTAACGTTTATTTCTTCTTGTTATTGGATGATTGATTGCATCTAGCAAAGCTAAGGTACTTTGTATAACTGTGGGTTCTTTCTATGACACGGATGACTCTTGCATAGAAAGACTCATCAGTTCAAGGCAAGTACCCCGGCTAGATCCTCGTGACTACCCTTCAATCCTCCCCCTTATTGTACTTCATTTAAAGAATGGAATATTACTATCATGATTGGATGTCTTGTAGAAACACTTGCTTGTTTGTAGACGGGTTAAGTCTCGGCACAGACAATTCTTGTAAACTTCTAGAAAGACATCGGAATCATGTTCTTAATTCTCACAATCCATCTTTATCTTCCGATTAACTTGCTGTTGACACGGGAGTTAATTGAGTTATCAAGCACAATTATGACAAACCGGATAACTAACTACATGTCCAGATCCTTGCACTAAAGAGTGACTCTTTTTAATTAGCACTTATCTCCTATTTTGTTAAGAAAATCCTCTTGCAAAGAATCTTATATTCTGTCCAGGAAAACTCATATCTCACAGCAAATCTCAAGGGTTACAATCAATAGGTCTCTACCACTGCTTACCTCAGAAATATCAACAAAAGTTCCCTGTGGATTCGACTCCGGACTCAAACCGGATTATTACTACAGCTTGACCGCCTCCACTTGGGTGTACACATTTCGGATCAAGAACAAGTTTTTGATGCCGTTGCCGGGGAACCTTTAAAAGGTGTTTTAAGGTGAAAGGTAAAAAGACCTTCAACGTTGTGTATATTCTTTGGTTTACTGTAAATAACTTTGTTTTATTTAATTTATGACTGAGGGCACTCCTCGCTTCCAAAATTTGCCGGCAGAATCGTGTGAATCCGTGAATCAGCCTGAACCAAATTCACCTAGATCAGTAGCAGACTCTTGTGAGGGTAGTATGGCAAATAATGAAAGAAATGGAGAAGTCCCTATGAGAGAGGAGGAGGTCCCTAACATCCGAACTTTGCGGGATTACTTAAATCCCATAAGAAACAGTGTCCCCTCTTGTTTTATTTTTCCTGAAAATGCTCATCTTTACTATAAAGCCGGGGACAGTGCAGTTATTACCCGTGTTTCATGGATTGGATGCAGAAAATTCATATCTGCATATAAAAGATTTTGAGGAAGTGTGTGGAACATTTCAAGACAATTCTGAATTGGCCAAGATGAAACTGTTTTCTTTCTCCTTGAGGGATAGAGCCAAACAATGGTTAAATTCTTTAAAAGCTTTTTCAATACCCAACTGGCAAGCATTACCAAATGAATTTTTTAGAAAGTTTTTTCCTCTACACCGCACAAATGCACTAAAAAGGTAAATCATGAATTTTGCGGTTAAAGAAGGAGAAACTTTTTATCAAAGTTGGGAGAGATTCAAAGATCTGCTCCAATCCTGCCCACATCATGCTTTTGAAAATTGGACTTTGGTAGGATTTTTCTATGACTCCTTACCCTCTAGACTACGTCAGTTTGTCGAAATGATGGCCCAAGGAGAATTCATGGGAAAAAGTCCAGAGGAGGCATTCAATTTTTTCGACACCATATCTGACAGTTCTCAGATGTGGGACTCAGCCTCCCCTACCACTGTAGAAGCCAGACCATCTACTTCCCAAGGAGGAAAATATGTCTTGAGAGAGGATGATGACTTGAGAGCAAAAATGTCCACATTGTCTCGAAAGCTTGAAGCTTTAGAGATGAAGAAAGTCCATCAAGTTGATGTTAGCCCTTCCACCGAGCAAGTGTGTGGAATCTGTGCGCTAATAGGACACCCTACTGGGGAGTGTCCCACCATCCCAGCATTCAAAGAAGTCTTGTTGGAACAAACACATGCAGTTTTTAACTTCAACAAGCCCTACTCCAACCCATTTTCTGAAACATACAATCTAGGGTGGCGAAACCACCCTAACTTCAGTTGGAAGAACACACAACCAATACCCATGAACCAACAACAAGGGCCATATCCACCACCCCAAGGACCTCCTGCATATCAACCATATCAACCACCACAAAAGAGGAACCTTGAGGACACACTGAATCAGTTCAAGCAAAGCCAAATGAATTATAACAATAATTCCACACAGGCTTTCACTGATTTCAAAACCCAGACCACTCAATCTTTTGAGGATCTTAAAAGCCACATCCAAAAGTTGACTCAATCCATGGTCATACACGAAAAGGGCAAGTTTCCTGCCCGACCAAAGCAACCACAAGGCCAATTCCATGTAGGGAACCCTTCAACAATAGGAAACACCCAAGACCAAGCCCAAGTTGTCACGACACTAAGAAGTGGCAAGGTGATTGACAAGACAATCAGAGACATACTCATTCCCAAGCCAAGACCTGAGTCAAGCCCAGCCAATCCATCATCTGAACCTGAACCAATTGAGACTGAACTTGAGAAAGACCCTGAGCCTGTGATTGAACAAGAGCCAGAACCTTCTGAGAAAAGGGAACCTTCGTATCCCATTCCGGCTCCGTTTCCTCATCGACTCAAAACCAAACAGAAAGTGAAAAATCAGCCTGAAATTTATGAGCTTTTTAAGCAAGTAAATATCAACATCCCACTTCTGGATGCAATCAAACAAGTTCCGTCTTATGCCAAGTTTCTAAAAGACTTGTGCACAGTCAAGAGAAGCCAGAATGTCCAAAAGAGAGCTTTCCTAACGGAACAAGCTAGTGCTCTTCTTCAACATAAAACTCTTCCAAAATACAAAGACTCAGGGTGTCCGACTGTCTCATGTATCATTGGGAACTTCAGGATTGAACAAGCTTTGTTAGACCTTGGAGCCAGCGTTAATTTGCTACCCTACTCTGTCTATCAGCAGTTGGGTTTGGGTGAACTTAAACCCACTTGTGTCACACTCCAGTTGGCCGACAAATCTGTCAAAACCCCCAGAGGGATTATTGAAGATGTGCTTGTCCAAGTAGATAGTTTTGTCTTCCCTGTTGACTACATTGTTCTGGATACTCAACCAGCAATAAATTCGGAGAACCAAATTCCCGTCATTCTTGGTCGGCCATTCCTAGCAACTTCCAATGCCTTAATCAATTGCAGGAATGGAGTCATGAAATTAACTTTTGGGAATATGACTCCCGAACTGAACATTTTCAATATTGCTAAACATCCAGAAGAAGAAAAGGAAGAAAGGGAAGTAAACTCCATAGCATCTTTGATACAGGAACATCTGGATGATACATTCTGTGAGGATCCTACTGAATCATCTCTGTTAGAACTCATCTCATCAAAAACAACAGATGATGACCTAAATCCACCAAGTGGCCCTACTCATATTGTTGAGACATGGGCACCCAAATTCGAAGAAATTTCACCAAGTGGCACAAAGCCAGTCTCATCAAGTGTTAGCCCACCAAAGCCTGAATTGAAATCTCTCCCATCTGACCTCAAATATGCATTTTTAGGAGAGAATGAGTCATACCCAGTGGTAATTTCATCTAAACTCACAGACTTACAAGAGTCTAAACTGATTGAAGTTCTTCGAAGTCATAAAAGCACCATTGGATGGACCATCGCTGACTTGAAAGGTATAAGCCCGTTAATCTGCAATCATGCCATATACCTTGAAGAGGATTCAAAACCCTCTCGTCAAATGCAGCAACGACTAAACCCTCACATGAAGGAAGTTGTGAGAATTGAGGTACTCAAACTCTTAGATGCAGGGATAATCTTCCCTATCTCAGATAGTAAATGGGTTAGTCCAACCCAAGTTGTGCCAAAAAAATCTGGGGTCACAGTAGTCAAAAATGATGCAAATGAACTAGTACCAACTCGAGTCGTCACAGGATGGCGAATGTGCATTGATTATCGAAAACTCAATTTGGTCACTAGAAAATATCATTTTCCTCTCCCATTTCTTGACCAAGTCCTAGAGAGAATTGCAGGGCATGCATTTTACTATTTTTTAGATGGGTATTCAGGGTATAACCAAATTGAGATAGCCCTAGATGATCAGGAGAAAATAACCTTCACATGCCCCTTTGGCACCTTTGCATT
This sequence comes from Ilex aquifolium, assembly GCA_951799425.1. Lineage (NCBI taxonomy): Eukaryota > Viridiplantae > Streptophyta > Magnoliopsida > Aquifoliales > Aquifoliaceae > Ilex > Ilex aquifolium. The sequence continues at coordinate 32,207,244 of OX637392.1, forward strand.
CAAAAGGATGTCATTTGGACTTTGTAACGCTCCTGCAACATTCCAAAGATGTATGCTAAGCTTGTTCAGTGATATGGTTGAAAAAATTTTGGAAGTATTCATGGATGACTTCTCTGTCTATGGTGATTCCTTCGATTTGTGTTTAACCAATCTGGAGAAAGTATTGATCAGATGTAAGGAAGCCAACCTAGTGCTCAATTGGGAAAAATGTCATTTTATGGTAACACAGGGCATTGTCCTTGGTCACATTGTGTCGTCTGAAGGCATGAAAGTTGACAATGCAAAAATATATCTGATTGGAAATTTGTCTGCCCCTAAGATTGTAAAGGATGTTCGATCATTCCTAGGACATGCAGGTTTCTACAGGAGATTCATAAAAGATTTCAGTACCATAGCAAAACTCATGTGTCACCTCCTAAGTCAGGATGTAATCTTTGATTGGAATGAAGCATGCCAAAAAGCTTTTGACAAGCTAAAAGACATGTTAATTTCTGCACCAATAATGCAACCCCCTGACTGGAATCTTCCCTTTGAACTAATGTGTGATGCAAGTGATTTTTCTATAGGTGCTGTATTGGGACAAAGAAAAGATAAGAAACCCCATGTGATTTACTATGCTAGCAAAACTTTGAATGATGCTCAAATGAATTATTCGACAACTGAGAAAGAATTGCTTGCTGTAGTTTTTGCACTGGAAAAATTTCGTTCTTATCTTGTTGGTTCTTCTTTTACTGTATTCACTGACCATGCAGCCCTAAAATTTTTGCTCACAAAGAAGGACGCCAAACCAAGACTCTTAAGATTGATACTTTTGCTCCAAGAGTTTGATCTTGTCATCAAGGACAAGAAAAGTGTCGAGAATGTGGTGGCAGATCATCTGTCCAGACTAACCTATGAATTTCATGAGGATGGACTGCCAATCAATGAGAAATTCCCCGATGAACAACTGTTCATGATTGATAGGACACCATGGTATGCAGACATTGCTAACTTTCTTGCTATTGGTACACTCCCTCCATCCTTTACCATGTTGGACAAAAAGAAATTTCTGAGGGAGGTTCGTAACTTCTTTTGGGAGGATCCTTACGTATTCAAGTACTGTAAAGATCAAATCATAAGACGTTGCATCCCTGCTCATGAAAGTAGCCAGGTAATAACATTTTGTCATTCTGAAGCATGCGGTGGCCACTTTTCATCAAGAAAAACAGCTGCAAAAATATTGCAGTGTGGATTTTACTGGCCCGCACTTTTCAAAGATGTCCATGTCTTTTGTTTAACTTGTGAAAGGTGTCAAAGGTTGGGAAACATTTCTAAAAGAAATATGATGCCCTTAAACCCCATTCTGGTAATTGAAATTTTTTACTGTTGGGGCATCGATTTTATGGGACCATTTCCCTCTTCCTTTGGCTATCTGTACATTTTAGTGGTTGTAGATTATGTATCCAAATGGGTTGAAGCAATTTCATGCCGAAACAATTATCACAAAACAGTGATCAAATTTTTGAAAGAAAATATTTTGTCCCGATTTGGAATTCTGAAATCAATCATAAGCGATGGGGGTGCTCATTTTTGCAATCGTCCTTTCTGGAATTTAATGAAAAAATACTTGATTTTTCACAAAATTGCAACCCCTTATCACCCACAGACCAGTGGACAAGCTGAGTTAGCTAATCGGGAGATCAAATTAATTTTCGAAAAAACGGTGAATCCAGATCGCAAAGATTGGTCGTTAAGACTAACTGATGCGCTCTGGGCATACCGTACTGCTTTTAAAACAATTTTAGGCATGTCTCCTTATCGATTAGTCTATGGAAAGCCATGTCACTTGCCTGTGGAATTGGAACATAGGGCATACTGGGCCATTAAAGCAATGAATTTTGACTTGGACAAGGCTGGTCTAGCAAGGAAACTTCAGATAAATGAATTGGAGGAATTGAGAAATGAAGCATATGAAAATGCTAAGATTGCTAAAACCAGGATGAAAATTCTTCATAACAAACACATTGTGCGGAAATCTTTTGAGCCGTCTCAAAAAGTCTTGCTATTTAATTCAAGACTCCGTCTCTTTCCTGGTGAGTTGAAATCAAGATGGACTGGGCCTTACATTGTCAAAAAGGTGTTTGAACATGGAGCAGTTGAAGTGGAAAACCCAGCAAACGGTAATAGTTTTACTGTTAATGGTCAGCGGTTAAAACCATTTTTAGAGGATTTTGTTAAAAATGTGGAAACCATTCTTTTAATGGAACCAGAGTACTCCACCGAAATTTGCGCCTGCCGACACTCCAGTGGATCGGGTCAGGAAAAATCTACTCCAACCCGACCCACTGGGGCGCCTTTATAAGGCACCCACTTTTTCTCCCAGCCGCCGCAGTTGGCCCCCCCCCCCCCCCCCATTTCTTCTTCTTCTTCTTCTTCTTCTTCTTCTTCTTCTTTTTCTTCTTTTTCTTTTCTTCTTCTTCCTTCTGTTCATCTTCGAGTTCTCTGTTATCCAAGAAACCACCCATGACCACACACTCCACAAACACGATATTTTGCTTCATGTTTTGCATTTTAATCTTATATTTGCTCATGGGTGTTCTTCTTTTATTCGCACTCACACATAAGGATTTTCAGCCTACTCGAAATCCAGATCTGTGCACAGATGAGTAATTTTTGTGTTTTTATTTGTAGGTCTCAGCGGGTGAACAGATCTCTACCATTCAACTTCGTCTCCACAATCCATGAACCGGTAAATTCGAAACATTGGGGACAATGTTCAGTTTAGGTTGGGGGGTATGATCAATTCATCAGTTCATTAGTTCATATTTTCGTAAATTTTTAAAAAAAATTTATATATTTTCGTTGTTGATTATGTTTGAACATTGATTGTATAAATTGATGATTATGCTTATGAATCAGCTTCAATCGTCTTTGTGACTGGTAGACGTTAAAGAACCAGATAGTGAGTCTTAAAACTTAGCAATCATGGATGTAAAACTTTTTTGGTTTAGCCTAGGAGTTCTACGTACTTTTCCATCTGATGTACATACTATGATCATGAGAAAAGCAAGATTAGTAAGAAAGGCTGAAATCCAAGAAAAACAAGCGAAACCCCTCTGTGGCAGAAGCAGCTTTGCCAAACGCCGTCGTGCCAAAAGGCTTGGTGCCTGTAAATAATGTGGTAGAGTCTTTCACGAAAAAAAGGTACAACCAGTGTTCTGAACCAATTTTCGGTCGTGCACTTGATCGATTAGACTGGATAGTGAATGGGCTAAGTAAGGATTACCCTGATACGCCATGCTATTCCGGTACTTTGCTTAACCGGTTTGTGAGAGAGGAAGTTAGGAGAGTTACTGGTTGTCCATTCTACACAGACACAGAGGGAGACTCGGATTAGATAATTTTCTGTAGGAAATGTGTACTTTTGTTGGGGGAGTGAAAGCCAAAGGTCCGAATTTGTTGTAAAAAGTGTAAAAATCTTTTTGTATAAATTCTTTTGACTGAAATGAAAATATGGGCCAAGTAAGGAATGCCCCAGAATACCAACCTGAAGCGTGGGTAGGGGCTTATCCTGAGACGACATAGGTTTTTGATTTAAAAATATGTGTTTAGCCCTCTTTGATTGTGTATAGTGTAGTGGAGAAAAATTTTAATTTTTTGGTTCAACGTTCGAACGCCAGGTGACGTTCGAACGTCATCTGCTTACAGTACTCAGCCACTGATGAAGCTTCTGATGAAACTTAAAAGTACTGGAAGCTCAGTCCGTTCGAACGCCAATAGACCGTTCGAACGAGATTAACGTTCGAACGCCAATAGAACGTTCGAACGAAGAGAATTTACAGCACTTTGGTCTCTGACAGAACTCAAAAGTACTGAAAGCTCACCACGTTCGAACGCCAAACCACGTTCGAACGATCTGATAAAAATCCTTCTAGACACGTTCGGACGTTACCAACGTTCGAACGTCACACCTCAGGCTATAAAAGCCTGGTTCGTCTTCTTCATTTCAAAACCCTCCAAACCCCTTGAAAAATCGAAAAACCCTTGGTGACTCTTCACTACCCAGACCCCAAAACACCTCCCATTCTCCATTTTCACCAAAAATCAAACATCCAAAGCCCATTCCCACTTAAAGAATCCCCATTCTCACCAAGAAACCAAAACTTTCAACACCTTCACAAACTCAAAACCCAAAAATCACAATGCCTAGAGTTAAACTACCTGCCAGGCGAAACCTGATAAATCAGGAGCCTAATTTTGTAGAAGAGGTGATTGAAGAGAGGGAAGGGAGACCAGTGGTGAAAAGATTCGATCGAACACGATTCCCCAGTGCTCTCAAGGCAGAAAGGTATGAAAACTTCTTCCAAAATCATGCAGTAGTTTGTGAAAGGGATGTTGTGATTACTGATTTTGCGGAATTGGGAATATTGGCGGAGATGGAGAGGAGTGATTAACCCTAATTAATGCAAAATGTAATTAAGTTAATAGGTCAATTGTGTAATTAAATAAAGTTAAACTAGTCAAAATAAATCTAATTAGGGTTAATGTGTGAATTAAGGATAATGCATTGAATGTTGTTATTTTCAGGGTTTTATGCGTCAAAACTACAAACTACTGGGGAGTCAATTATCAAAGCATGGGGAGCCAATTATCAAAGCATAGGGTGTAAATTATTAAAGCTCAAAACAAAGGGAGATCAAAGTGTAAATCAAGATCTTCTTGATATTTGTAAATAAATATCTTTTAGGATATTTGTAAAAAAAAAAGATCTTTTAGGATATTTGTAATTTGGATGCCTATAAATACCCCCCTTTGGGGGCTTGTAATCATTATCTTTCTCTTGTATCATTTTTCTTGTAAAGAATATTTCTTCTTAGTGGAAAACACTCCAAAGGTCTTGATTGCTTTCTTGAATCATCTTTCAAGTATTATTGCTTTATTTACTTTCTTGAGTTATTGTTTTCTTTTTATTATATCTTGGTTGTGAATTAAACATCAAGTAGTTATTATTTTCTTTTTATTATATCTTGGTTGTGAATTAAATACCAAGTAGTTATTGTTTTCTTTTTATTATATCTTGGTTGTGAATTAAACACCAAGTAGTTATTGTTTTCTTTTATGTTATTGCTTTCTTTTATTGTATTATCATCTCTTGGTTGTGGATTAAACACCAAGTAATTATTGCTTTCTTTTAATTTAAGTATTGTTTTCTTTTACTTCCATTGTTGGAGCTTCCTTCTTCCCTTAGAGGAGTGAAACTCTTCCACTTTTCTAGAGCTTTACCAAAGCGGTGAAAGGTGGAACGTGATTCACTCATTCTTTGTCGAAGATCGGCTTTCTTGTTGTAATATGTCGAAGTTGATTGATGCATTTCTTTTACGCTTAGCTCTAATATTTATTTATTTATAATGTCTTCTTGTTATATTGTTGTATTTACCTTAAGCATGAGTAGCTAAGCTTTTTAGTTGGCTAGTCCAAAAGGAGACCTCCATTTGGAAATGCTATTTCAACTCTTTTTCTCTCCTTCCCTCAGAGTACGGTGGTTCGATTTGACTGGGTAGAGAGTGTGTGACGCCCCAAAACCCGGGGGTCCTTTATTAACCGTTGACCATCCGTCAACCCGCGGAAATACTCGTGATAGTCGTATAACCCGACACCACGTCATTCACATGCTTTTAACCGGATTTACCATCCACAAGGTCGATGATATCTCAATTTATGTCCATTTATGTCATAGGAACCAAAGAAAATAAAGCCCAAGAGCATGGCTAAGCATTTTGAAAATTTCAAGTTTTTGGAAAAACCTTCCGGAAGGTCGACATACACCTACCGGAAGGTCGCTGAAAGAACAGTTAAATGAAAAGGATCAATTTCAAGAACTTCCGGAAGGTCTACATCAGTAGCAAAAACCTTCCGGAAGGTCCATTCCAGTAGCCAAAACCTTCCGGAAGGTTCATTCCAGAAAACAAAACCTTCCGGAAGAATTTGGCAGTCAAAAAGAAACCCAAGGCAAAACCTTCCGGAAGGTTCATTCCAGTAGACAAGTCCTTCCGGTAGGTTTTACTCCAGTAGCTAAAATCCTCCGGAAGGTTTATTCCAGTGGGCAAAACCTTCCGGAAGGTATTAGCCGTGAACAAGGCATCCAGGGTTTTTAGCAAAACCTTCCGGAAGGCCGACATACACCTTCCGGTAGGTTTTCAGACTGTGAGCAAAAATAATGGATTTCTTTCCCCTCCAAACCATCCTTAAAGCTACCCCATACACTCCAAACTCATCCAACACATGTTTAATGAGATTTTCATATAATACACAACTCATACAAGCTCTATCACAATTCATTCCATATATTTACATCTCAAAATGGAATTCTTACAAAACTTTACTAAATAACCATAAAAGCCACAAGTCGGCTTTCTTCAACTTTGGGGCTCGAATTGGGAGCCGTCCGCCGGCGTGAACCCCGCACCTGAAATGTTGTCCCACGAAGGGTGAGCCACGCTCAATAGGATATCCTCCTACAGAGGCTACTCCCCAACCTAAGTGCATATGAAATGCGCACATGCAACAAATCAACAAGCATCAACCAATCTAACAAGAATATACACCTCAATGTTAGAAAGCTACCATGCTATACCATGTCATGCCATGATATGAGATGGAACTCACTCATGCACCTTGTCCCGAGTCTTCCCCGACTCACACCACACAATGCAAAAGCCAATGTGTATGAACCCGTCTATTGACGGAAAAACCCTCCCAATGATCGTTTGAGATAAAAGTTATGTCTTTAAAAAAAATCAAATCATTGTTTGAGGCTACCCATTGGATGGGTGTTTTTATATAACAAAGTCTTGTGTCTTCTTGGGCAACGGATTTTGGAGTCGCACCACTGGCTCCGTGGGCCATGCCACTTTTCTGGAATTTCACCGCCGGTCAAATGACTAAACCAAGTGGTTCCGGGTTTTTCACCCGAGGGAGTGTCTAGCCCTACTTGCTTTACCCGACACAAGTTTTCCTTATGCAATGCAACCGTGCAACTCAGTCGGATCTTCGATCCCGACTTTCCCGAGTTCACATACCAACCACCAAGATTTGGTATTTGATCCACAACACATGCACACACCCACACTCATGCCTATGACCCATGAATGCGATGTCAACTCACCCACACACACTCATGTCTTATAACCATGAATGTGATGTACCCATGAGAATGCAATGTAATGTACCCTTGCATCTTCTCCACATGTTCAATATGTATGAATGCCATATGAACAACACAACAATAAATCCACATATCCATGGTACTTCATATCATAAGCATATGAACACCATAATTTAACACATTGTCAATATATAGCAAGCATGCATATATCAACATTTCATCCAATAACCATTTTCAAACATGTTATCACATAAGCATGCAATTAACATAGCAAACTCATCAATACAACATTTTCACCAAGGCATTTAATCAACACCTTCGAACCACCCAAAGCATGTAATCATATAATATACTCAAATTCATCATAAAGCTCAAGAAATCATATTAATTGATTTCTACACAATTATACCAAGATAGAATTCATTCTACCCATAACATAACCTCATATGTCATAATTTCTCAGGAAATTATCAACAACCATTCCTAATTGTCCATTTCATTTAGGAATTCATTTTACCCAATTTCCCATATCAATTTTCTACACTTCAAGTTTCTTTATGAAATTTACCCATCAAGTAAATTTATTTACCCATTTCATACCAACCTTGCTTAGCATATTTGGTACTCATTTCCCACACATGAAATGCATTAGTGGTACATTAAACTAGAGAATGTGATTTAAATCTTGCTACCCATTCTCAATACCCATTTCACCCAAATAACCACAATAGGCAAGTGATACATATATATATACACCTACCCATTCCATATAACCTTCCTAGGTTGGAAATAAACCTAAGTAGGAAGAAAACCCTACCTCTTGTAGCGTGTAGAATCGCCGTGGGAAGCTCCTAGAACTCAAAGCAAGCTTGAATCCTTCACTTCCAAATTTTCGGCCCTCCAACGTTCGGTGAAAACCGTCGTTTTTGGTACCCACGCGTAGCCCTCGACGCGTAGAGCAACTCTTGTTCTTGGCCCGAGTCGATTTGAGCGCTAGAACGGAGTAGATCGTAGAGAGAAGGTGGAGTTTTCTCTCATTTTCCCTCTCTTCTTTTCTCTCGGCTGAAACCGGCTGAAGGGTGAAGGAGAAGTCTGATTTTTCAGACTTTAGGCCCCTATTTATATTTTTAGGATACTTGGCCTACAATTGGCCACACGTCCCTTTTAATTCCGGGTCCGTTTTAATCCCGAAACGATTAAATTTCGCTCCGGTTCGAGTTCAAAATATTTTTATTTTAACTTGCCTCTAATATTTCCCCAAACTTTAAAATTTTATAAAAATTTCGTGTACGGGGTCACCCGAGGCCCGTTCGTCTCGTAAAACGCGAAAAATCCGACTATCTCGGAATTCAACGAAATTTGACGTGGTAACTAGATTTCGCGAGACGAATCCAACGGTGGAATCCGTTTCGTCATCCGAGATCTAGAAAAATTCAGTTTTTCAACTAGTACCGAAGTGGCAATTCACCTATTGCCCTTGTTCGTCAAAGTTTAAATTTTTCCGGGGTTTCACATTCTTCCCCCCCTTAAAAAAATTTCGTCCCCGAAATTCACACCCTCATGCACATTCGATTATATGCATAAGTTACAACAATACTGTCTAAATTGTCCCACATGTATCCGTCTCATTCCCGGACTAGGTTCTAGACGTAACCAAGTCCGTCCGTAGAGGCACCACATATCCCGTGCATACAACCTGCAGAATTCCTCCTGTGTGAGGGTCATCCGCACTGTCAAAAGGCGTGCCGACTTAGTAAGCCGGTCCACTCTCACTCACACCGCATCACGTCCCCGCGATGTCCGTGGCAAGTGGGTCACAAAACCCATTGTGACATGCTCCCACTTCCACTCAGCCACCTCCAAGGGCTAGAGCAGCTCTGTTAGTCTCTAGTGCCCAGCCTTCACCTGTCGACATGCGAGACATCTACTGACAAGGTTTTCAATGTGTCTCTTTATTCTACTCCAATAACACTGGTGATGAAGATTATGGTACATCTTCGTGCCACCTAGACGTACCCGGTCTCTGATAGATAACAATTCTGGGTCCTATCCGTGGGAATCGATCACTCTGCTCAGTAGGGAAAGCATAGTCACCAAGCTCCCTAAAATACCATGAGTCTGACCCCGATAATACAGCCCGTACTGTCCCACACTCTCAAGCATCCGCCACTCTCGGTGAGCCATACTAGCCACAACTTCTTGTGACTTCCGGCTAAGTGCATTAGTTACCACATTTGCCTTACCCGGATGATAGTGCAAAGTGAAGTCGTAACCCTCCAAATATTTCATCCACCTGCGTTGCCTCATGTTAAGGTCCCGTTGTGTAGAGATATATCTCAGACTTTTGTGGTCTGATAAAGCCTCAAACTTCTCACCATATACGTAGTGGCGCCAAGCTTTCAAGGCAAGATAATGGCCGCCAACTCCGTGTCACGTATAAGATAATTTTGCTTGTGGTTCTTTAGTTGTCCAGAACCATAAGCCACCGTTCTCGCGGACTACATTAATACCCATCCATGTCCGTCCTTAGAAGCATCACAATTCACTGTGTACTTCTGTCCCCTCTCCGGAACTACTAGAATAAGAGGTGAAGTAAGCTTCCTCCATAAATTTTGGTCATTAGTACCAAAGCGCCCCAAGGTGAAGTATTTGGTCTAACGAAGTCCTTGTTCAACAATTCTTGTATTCGGACCTAGAGTTTTCACAACTCTACTGGTTTCATTCTATGCAGAGTCATAGAAATGGACGATGTACCGGGATGCAACTCAATGGTAAATTCTACATTCCTATGTGTAGGTAATCCCGGTAGTTCATCCGAATAATATCCCCATACTCACAGACAACCCGAGGTAGACCCAACTCTTGTCTCACCTCGTCCTCCAAGATGAGGCTCGCAAGCCAACCCATCTACCATTCGTGCCAACAGAAACCATACACGATTTGGGATAAAGAGTCGTGCTTTTCCCCCTGGAATTTGAAACAAACACCATTCGGTGTGTAAGCAGTGATCCTCTTACGATCACAATCAACGACGACGCGGTGTGCCGTCAATCAACCCATTCTCAGGATGACATCAAACCCGACATGTCCACGACCCTAAGGTCCATAGTGAGTAGAGTCCCCGAGATCTCTAACTCACAACCGTCATATCTGATCAATGCAGGCCCTAGTCCCTAAGGTGGAATTCACCCCTGAGGACTCTTCTAGGGTTATAATATTTAAAACTGTTCCATGCTCAAAACATGAAAAATAACGGTATTTGACACACTCAAGTCAAATAACACGTGTACCCATAATTAAGGAATAAGTGATGTACCGTGGGTCGCTGCCTGATCCCCCGACTCACTCTATGGTGCAACGTCAAAGACCGTCTCCTGGGTCTCCAATGTTGTCGCTTCAGAGTCTTGTTCCTGGCCTTGGCCCATACCTTGGCTCATCCGGTCTGATTGCGGAGTCTCCGCACGCGGCGTACTAAGGACTTGCACAACGCTCTGTAGTTGGGACTGATTTCCCTGGTCCTTAGTGGAATAGGGAAGGACAATACGTGCCTGTGTGAGTCCCACCGACGACTGGGATTGAGAAGTCTCAGAACTCTGTGAGGTTTGCCTCAGGGGGCAATCCTTCTTCCTATGGCCCGGTTGTCGACAATAGAAACATGTCTTCTGGCCTCCTTGAAACGTTCCCTTGAATTTCTTCCCTCCTTGGGACAAAAGATTTTGGGCTTGATCCCCCTCCTGTGATCCCTGCCTCTGAGGACAATCCCTCCTCTTATGCCCCACTTGGCGACAATGATAACATGGCCCCTGCCCCGCTTGGCTGGGAACCCTGAAGTGCCCACTACTTTGGGAGGTTTGCCCTTGGCCTTGGCCTTGATAGCCGCGGCCCTGCCCCGATGATTCTTGTGGCCTCGATGTCTTTTGCTTTTTCCATGGCCGTTGATGGCCCATGGAACTTAAACTCCTTTGGATGGCTTGAGCCCCTTGGCTCAAATTGGCGCTTGCCTGTGCTAGGTTAGCAGCCATCGTACTCATAGCCTCCATATAGGCTTGTTGGTCCAAAGCCGGTAGTGGTTGGTTGTTCCGTCCACCGCCTAGACGTCCCCTTCCTCTATATGACATCTACACACATGTCAAATAGCAATGGTACAACGGCTTAGTATCCCTAGATAGGGACCAAAGTTAAAACGTTCAAATCTTTCTCACTGTCTCACTAGTAGGGCGTATGCCTCCAATAGTGGACCCTCACACTTTGAACTTTCCCATTCATTTGTTTTCCCACTCCCAAGGTTAAGTTCTCTAAACACTAGGGTTAGAATACTTTTCACTATGCACATTCATCATGCATACAAGTCACACAACAAGTAACACATAACATGTACCAAGTAGGGTACATAACATGTAGCAAATATAGCACATAACGTGAGATGCACATGGAATGAAATGGTCTAAAACCCATGCCCATCAAGTCTTAGGTGAATCGTAAACCTAAGCTCTAAACCTCTTTCATTCTTGCAATGGAAGATGATAGACTCATTTCCCACAAGACCACATAAGATCTATAACCTAAGCTCTGATACCAAGCTGTGACGCCCCAAAACCCGGGGGTCCTTTATTAACCGTTGACCATCCGTCAACCCGCGGAAATACTCGTGATAGTCGTATAACCCGACACCACGTCATTCACATGCTTTTAACCGGATTTACCATCCACAAGGTCGATGATATCTCAATTTATGTCCATTTATGTCATAGGAACCAAAGAAAATAAAGCCCAAGAGCATGGCTAAGCATTTTGAAAATTTCAAGTTTTTGGAAAAACCTTCCGGAAGGTCGACATACACCTACCGGAAGGTCGCTGAAAGAACAGTTAAATGAAAAGGATCAATTTCAAGAACTTCCGGAAGGTCTACATCAGTAGCAAAAACCTTCCGGAAGGTCCATTCCAGTAGCCAAAACCTTCCGGAAGGTTCATTCCAGAAAACAAAACCTTCCGGAAGAATTTGGCAGTCAAAAAGAAACCCAAGGCAAAACCTTCCGGAAGGTTCATTCCAGTAGACAAGTCCTTCCGGTAGGTTTTACTCCAGTAGCTAAAATCCTCCGGAAGGTTTATTCCAGTGGGCAAAACCTTCCGGAAGGTATTAGCCGTGAACAAGGCATCCAGGGTTTTTAGCAAAACCTTCCGGAAGGCCGACATACACCTTCCGGTAGGTTTTCAGACTGTGAGCAAAAATAATGGATTTCTTTCCCCTCCAAACCATCCTTAAAGCTACCCCATACACTCCAAACTCATCCAACACATGTTTAATGAGATTTTCATATAATACACAACTCATACAAGCTCTATCACAATTCATTCCATATATTTACATCTCAAAATGGAATTCTTACAAAACTTTACTAAATAACCATAAAAGCCACAAGTCGGCTTTCTTCAACTTTGGGGCTCGAATTGGGAGCCGTCCGCCGGCGTGAACCCCGCACCTGAAATGTTGTCCCACGAAGGGTGAGCCACGCTCAATAGGATATCCTCCTACAGAGGCTACTCCCCAACCTAAGTGCATATGAAATGCGCACATGCAACAAATCAACAAGCATCAACCAATCTAACAAGAATATACACCTCAATGTTAGAAAGCTACCATGCTATACCATGTCATGCCATGATATGAGATGGAACTCACTCATGCACCTTGTCCCGAGTCTTCCCCGACTCACACCACACAATGCAAAAGCCAATGTGTATGAACCCGTCTATTGACGGAAAAACCCTCCCAATGATCGTTTGAGATAAAAGTTATGTCTTTAAAAAAAATCAAATCATTGTTTGAGGCTACCCATTGGATGGGTGTTTTTATATAACAAAGTCTTGTGTCTTCTTGGGCAACGGATTTTGGAGTCGCACCACTGGCTCCGTGGGCCATGCCACTTTTCTGGAATTTCACCGCCGGTCAAATGACTAAACCAAGTGGTTCCGGGTTTTTCACCCGAGGGAGTGTCTAGCCCTACTTGCTTTACCCGACACAAGTTTTCCTTATGCAATGCAACCGTGCAACTCAGTCGGATCTTCGATCCCGACTTTCCCGAGTTCACATACCAACCACCAAGATTTGGTATTTGATCCACAACACATGCACACACCCACACTCATGCCTATGACCCATGAATGCGATGTCAACTCACCCACACACACTCATGTCTTATAACCATGAATGTGATGTACCCATGAGAATGCAATGTAATGTACCCTTGCATCTTCTCCACATGTTCAATATGTATGAATGCCATATGAACAACACAACAATAAATCCACATATCCATGGTACTTCATATCATAAGCATATGAACACCATAATTTAACACATTGTCAATATATAGCAAGCATGCATATATCAACATTTCATCCAATAACCATTTTCAAACATGTTATCACATAAGCATGCAATTAACATAGCAAACTCATCAATACAACATTTTCACCAAGGCATTTAATCAACACCTTCGAACCACCCAAAGCATGTAATCATATAATATACTCAAATTCATCATAAAGCTCAAGAAATCATATTAATTGATTTCTACACAATTATACCAAGATAGAATTCATTCTACCCATAACATAACCTCATATGTCATAATTTCTCAGGAAATTATCAACAACCATTCCTAATTGTCCATTTCATTTAGGAATTCATTTTACCCAATTTCCCATATCAATTTTCTACACTTCAAGTTTCTTTATGAAATTTACCCATCAAGTAAATTTATTTACCCATTTCATACCAACCTTGCTTAGCATATTTGGTACTCATTTCCCACACATGAAATGCATTAGTGGTACATTAAACTAGAGAATGTGATTTAAATCTTGCTACCCATTCTCAATACCCATTTCACCCAAATAACCACAATAGGCAAGTGATACATATATATATACACCTACCCATTCCATATAACCTTCCTAGGTTGGAAATAAACCTAAGTAGGAAGAAAACCCTACCTCTTGTAGCGTGTAGAATCGCCGTGGGAAGCTCCTAGAACTCAAAGCAAGCTTGAATCCTTCACTTCCAAATTTTCGGCCCTCCAACGTTCGGTGAAAACCGTCGTTTTTGGTACCCACGCGTAGCCCTCGACGCGTAGAGCAACTCTTGTTCTTGGCCCGAGTCGATTTGAGCGCTAGAACGGAGTAGATCGTAGAGAGAAGGTGGAGTTTTCTCTCATTTTCCCTCTCTTCTTTTCTCTCGGCTGAAACCGGCTGAAGGGTGAAGGAGAAGTCTGATTTTTCAGACTTTAGGCCCCTATTTATATTTTTAGGATACTTGGCCTACAATTGGCCACACGTCCCTTTTAATTCCGGGTCCGTTTTAATCCCGAAACGATTAAATTTCGCTCCGGTTCGAGTTCAAAATATTTTTATTTTAACTTGCCTCTAATATTTCCCCAAACTTTAAAATTTTATAAAAATTTCGTGTACGGGGTCACCCGAGGCCCGTTCGTCTCGTAAAACGCGAAAAATCCGACTATCTCGGAATTCAACGAAATTTGACGTGGTAACTAGATTTCGCGAGACAAATCCAACGGTGGAATCCGTTTCGTCATCCGAGATCTAGAAAAATTCAGTTTTTCAACTAGTACCGAAGTGGCAATTCACCTATTGCCCTTGTTCGTCAAAGTTTAAATTTTTCCGGGGTTTCACAGAGTGGATGAGATAGTGAGTTTTTGATATTCCGTAGACTTGTCACAGTTTATGCTTGGATCCTCACTCAATCTCATCCCTAGCTTCCCACGAATCAATCGTTCACCTATGCTCTATTAGAGGAAAGATTTGAGTTGAATTGGTATTTCCATTGGAGTGACCCCTAGGACTAGCCAACACTTATTTCCCATTCAGATTTCACCACAAGACAAACCACAAACCCAACTTCAAACAACAAAAGATTTTTCACTTTCTTTTGCACCAAAATCACCTTCATGATGATACAACTCCTTCCATGAAGAGACGACCTTGGAATACCACCAAGTAAAACACGACATGCAAAAGTCTTCTTGCGCTTGGGAAGCACTTCTGTTCACACACACACATTTCATTGATTCCACCATTCCGTTGCCCTTTCTTTTGACATCATCCCTAAGGGAGAGGGACACTTCCCTTCATCCATACATCATATATACATCATTGAGGGAGATGTTAAGAGGTTAGGAACAACAACGGTAGTCACCAAGCAAGGAGGAATTGGGTGTGGTTTTTGCGAAACGGGGGAGATGCCGTTGTTGACTTGGTGCGGGAGTTTTACTCCAACGCCGAGATCATCAACGGCGCAATCCGAACATACGTAAGGGGAGCCCACATTGATGTGAGTAAAGAGTATATTAAGGAAATAAGGCAAGAAGTGCCTCGGGTACAAAACCCGACATACCCTCCAAGGAAGAATGAACCATTGAATAGGGTTGGGAGAGAATTGACAGGGATGACTGATTTTTCATGGGATAGGCGGAGGTTTTTAAAACAGGGGAGCTCACCGATAAATACAAGATGCTAAATTTAATTGCGGTGTCTAATCTCGCTCCCATAGGACGAAGGAGTGAGATTTTACCCGACATGGCCCGTCTACTTTATGCAATTGGAAAAGGACATAGCATCGACCTCCCCTCTCTCATCCTGAATGAAATGAAGAAGGGATGTGATGTAAAGAGGAGTGCACTCCCTTTTGCTACTTTGGTGACTGAAATGTGCACAGAAAATGGGATCAAGGTGAGGCCCGAAATGGAAATCCAAAAGCCAATGGGGCCACTGAACAGGCATCCTTCAGGAGAAGCCAAGGTCATAGTGGCGGCCCAGCGGTCAGACAGGAGATACCCCCTACCCACGGAGTGGATGAGGTACAAGAGGAGCTTGATGAGATTGAGGAGAGAGAGATGGAGGAAGAGAGAGACCAGCCACAGGAGGCAGGGCCTAGCACCAGCTCCCGACGTTCTTTACGAGACATCATGCTTAGCATTGAAGCTAAGCAAGATGAGATTCTTAGGCTTCTAAGGGGAGGACCTGGTGGAGATGGTGCACAAGGAGGAGAGTGAGAGAGAGGGATCCCTGTTCTTGTTCTTGTTTTTATGTTTGTTTAAAGTGCTTCTTTTTATGAATTTCTTCTTTGATAGTTGTAAGTTTTTTTTGTCATTGTGGATGAATTGAATCATTAAAGTTGATGTTAAGCAATGATATCTTGAGATATGAATGGTTCAACTCCTCACTTTTATTTGTTTTAAATGCATTTGTAGATTTAGCATAAAATTAAAATATGATGGAACAAATGTGGATGTTAAGAATGCATGCTAGATTAAATATGCACATGATCGGTTTGACACCTCAATTTATCAACCGAGACGTAAAACCACATTTCTTGAAAAAATTGGTATTCTCTCTATACTTAAATTGTCATATGTGCATCAATATTTGTTATTTTAAAGGTACAGGAAGATCTTACTCGAAAATGGAATTGGTATATAACCAATACCCCCTGGAAAACCTGACATACACAGTGGAGATAACAAAGAACACCAGGGTGAGTTTCGAACCTAACGATGCTTTCGAGAGACAATCGATGTTTACTCAAGTAAATTCTTTTCACTCTCAATTTTTGAATGATCTCATTAACCTTTGCTTTGATTGACGCACTTAAAAGTGATCTATTGACATATCCCACAAGGAACCATCGCATACGACACATACATGTGCACATGCTTGAGAAATGATCTTAGGCCATCTTTGATATAATATTGAGCCTTAGACCTTTCTTTGAAAAAATTTATCCCTTGTTAGCCATGTTTGAGCCATCAATGTATGAATTTTTCTTTGATAAACCTATATGATTACCAATCCACAGGAAAACATACTTGACATACCTTGGCTATCTAATTTTCTTACATCCTCTTTATAATATGATACAGAAAAAGAAAAAGAAAAAGAAGCATTCGAGATTATCATCCAAGAAGAGTTGATTAGAACAATTGAAACAAAACAGAGGCAGAAAGGCAAGACAATGCCAAGAAAGAAGAAAAATGAGAAAAAAATGAAAGAAAGACATAATCTCGGGGCAAAAATATTAAAAACCTAGAAAGAGGTGTGCTACACTACATAAATAGAGGATAGCTCTTGAATACTTTTGACGTCATTTCGTTAGCCACTGACCTCTGGCCTCATTACAACCTATGAAAAGCCCTAATTGATCTCAAGTCTGTTGCATGCATATGTCATCAATCAAAACTGAGTATAGTAAATGGTATTACTGTCTATTGCGTCAATATCCTTTCATGAGATTATGCCAAACATGATTTATTGCTTCCTTAAACTAGCGCTCCCTTTCTAATTGTACATGTGATCTTTCGATTGGCCATCTTCTGATCACATGATCTGTGAGAAACAAGTCACTATAATCAGAGTGAACTTTTGCTGAGGGTATACTACATGAGGTTTGTGAAATCGAAACTATCCATGGAAGGTGGTAAAAGGGAGTATTTGTTATATAAAATTTTTTGTTGCTTGAATGATCATTCCTACTGCATTGAGAATTTCAAATACCAATGTAACAAATGATAATTTTTGCATAGAATGAATACCTGTGAAATAAGGACGTGTGAGATATAAGTCAAAATTGAGAATCTGGTGTCCCAACGACCATGATGCTAATTTACTTTAATCAGCACTCTCCTATGCACATCTGTTCGACTGAAGTTTGAGGGTAGCTTCCTTGGAAACCCTCACGAGACAACACTCGTCCGCTAGGGTAAACCTAGTGGTTCAACGGCTTGTTGCATAAGCTAAATGCAACCGGATGACCTACGAAAATGGCATTAGGAGTAGATTTTTCTCTTTTTTATATTACTAGAGACTAGCAATATTTAGGTTGAGGAGTGTGATTAGCACTTAAAATTAGCATATTACTATGTCATTTTAAGACTAATTGTACTTTGATGGAGTTTAAGTGATGTCATTTCAGGCCCTAAACTGAACAAGGACCCAAGAACAACAAGTACCACACTTGGATGCAACACCAGCACATTAGAGCCCAAAATTGGAGAAGCTTGGAGCACAGCCAGAATGTTTGTACGCCAACTCACGTTCGAACGTCCACATTACACTGTAGCAGACTCAACTGCTAAGAGAAGGCGTGTTACAGTTAGGAAAGAAGACTGAATCTCTGAAGCACTTGAGTGTCACGTTCGAACGCCAACTCACGTTCGAACGTGCACTTGAGTTGATTGAAGACCAGACTACTGCATAGAGTTGGAACTGAACTTCACAGAAGACCAACAGACCATTTGAGTGAAAGGGTCAGAACACATCTGGCGTTCGAACGCCCTTAGTGCAAAAACAGAAGAAACGTTCGAACGGCAGTCAACGTTCGAACGCCCTTAGTGCAAAAACAGAAACAACGTTCGAACGCCAACTCACGTTCGAACGTCAGACTGGCAGCAGAGTGGTTGGCTTTTCACTTGGACTTGGGCGGCAAACACTATTCCTTCACCTCCTCTTGTCTCCTCCTCTTGCCTATAAATACTCCCCTTGTTGGAGAGTTAAGGGGGCCAAGTAGGAAAGTTGATGGAGGCTTAGACTCCCACTCACATTGTAGATTTAGCTTATTTTTCTTGTATGAAGTCTTTATCTTAGAGATTAGTTTGGTTTTAGTCCAACATCTCTTGCTTGTTATAAAAGTAGTGTTATGCTTATGCTTTCATTTTACATGCATAGAAGAGAGATAGTTCATCTTTTGGTTGAGGAAGCAACCCTCCAATTCTTGGTTGAGGAAGCCACCCTCCAAATGTGACTAGTTTTCTTCTACTTTTATTGTTCATGCATTTCACTTCCATTGCTTGAGCTTCTTTCTTTCTTAGAAGAGTGAAACTCTTCTACTTTTCTAGAGCTTTACCAAAGCCGTGAAGGGTGGAACGTGATTCACCCATTCTTTGTTAAAGATTGGCTCCGTGTTTGTTGTTACTTTATCTTTTAAGTTCTCTACTTGGAGGGATGAGCATCACTCACTTTTCTAGCTTTACCCAAGCCATGAAGAGTGAGTAGTTTCTCATTCACTCTTTAGTAAGAGGAGAAGGGCATGTATAAGTTATCCGGGAATCATATTTGTGCATTGTTTTTATGTTTAACGTTTATTTCTTCTTGTTATTGGATGATTCATTGCATCTAGCAAAGCTAAGGTACTTTGTATAACTGTGGGTTCTTTCTATGACACGAATGACTCTTGCATAGAAAGACTCATCAGTTCAAGGCAAGTACCCCGGCTAGATCCTCGTGACTACCCTTCAATCCTCCCCCTTATTGTACTTCATTTAAAGAATGGAATATTAATATCATGATTGGATGTCTTGTAGAAACACTTGCTTGTTTGTAGACGGGTTAAGTCTCGGCACAGGCAATTCTTGTAAACTTCTAGAAAGACATCGGAATCATGTTCTTAATTCTCACAATCCATCTTTATCTTCCGATTAACTTGTTGTTGACACGGGAGTTAATTGAGTTATCAAGCACAACTATGACAAACCGGATAACTAACTACATGTCCAGATCCTTGCACTAAAGAGTGACTCTTTTTAATTAGCACTTATCTCCTATTTTGTTAAGAAAATCCTCTTGCAAAGAATCTTATATTCTGTCCAGGAAAACTCATATCTCACAGCAAATCTCAAGGGTTACAATCAATAGGTCTCTACCACTGCTTACCTCAGAAATATCAACAAAAGTTCCCTGTGGATTCGACTCCGGACTCAAACCGGATTATTACTACAGCTTGACCGCCTGCACTTGGGTGTACACATTTCGGATCAAGAACAGTAGCCTTCCTAGCTTTTTTTCCCTTTTCCTTGCATTTCTGTATCATCTTGATTTATAAGAGGGTGCAAGAAAATTAGATAGCAAATGTATGTCAAGTATATTCTCTTGTGGCTTGGTAATCATACGGGTTTATCGAAGAAGAGATCATACATTGATGGCTCAAGCATGGCTAACTAGGGATATAATTTTGTAAAAGAAATGGCTAAGGCTCAAAATTAATTCCAAGATGGCCTAAGATTATTTCTCGAGCATGTGCATATGTATGTGTCGTATGCGAAGGTTCCCTGTGGGATATGTCAATAGATCACTTTTAATTGCGTCAATCAAAGCAAGGTTAATGAGATTATTCAAAAATTGAGAGTGAAAGACCTTACTTGAGTAAACGTTAATTGTCTCTCAACAGTAAAGCAAGGCTCAAAACTTACCATGGTATTCCTTGTCATCTCCACTGGTTATGTCAGGTTTCTCGTGGAATGTTGGTTATATATCAGTTCCGTTTTCAAGCTTGGTCATCTTGTACCTTAGGATTATCAAATACCAATATACATTTGTCAATTTAAGCATAGAGAGAATACCAGTTTTTCAAGAAATGTGGTTTTAAATCTCGGTTGATAAGTTGAGGTGTCAAACCGATCATGTGTTTAGTCACTTTAACAAACATTCTTAGCATCCACATTCGTTCCATCATATATATCAATATTAAGCTAAATCTACCTATGCATTTTAAAACAGATAAAAGTGATAAATTGAATCATTCATTTCATAGAATATGATTTATTCACACCAAAGATCAACGATCCAATTCATCCACAAAAGAAGTAATAAAACACAGAAAAGCTTGTAACTCATAAAAGAAGGAACCATCATTCACAACAAACTAAAACACCAAACATGAAGAAACAAACACACAAAACAAAGAACATAAATCAATCTCCTCCACCAAGTCCTCTAGGTCCACCCTGTCCACCCCTTAGAAGGCCAAGGATCTCCTCCTGCTGTCAGAGAATCTTGTCTTGGTTGGCTTCGATGCCAAGCATCATGTCTCTTAATGATCTCTGACTGCTGGTGTTGGGGCCTGCCTCCTGTGGCTGCTCTCTCTCTTCCTTCATCTCTCTCTCCTCCTCCAAATCGAGCTCCTCTTGCACCTCGTCCACTCCATGGGTAGGGGCATCTCCTGTCTAGCTGCTGGGCCACCACTATGACCTTGGCTCCTCCAGAAGGAAGCCTTGTTCAGTGGCCCCATTGGCTTTTGGATCTCCATTTCTGGCCTCACCCTAACCCCATGATCTTTGCATATTTCAATCACTAGGGTGCCGAAGGGAAGTGAATTTCGCTTCATGTCACACCCTTTCTTCATCTCTGTCAAAACTAGGGAGGGGAGGTCGATGTTTTGCCCTTTTCCAATTGCATACAATAGTCGAGCCATGTCGGGGAGGATTTCATTTTTTCTTCCTATTGGAGCAAAGTTGGTAACTGCAATCAAGTTCAACATCTTATATTTATCAGTCAACTCTCATTGTTTAAAGAATTTCTTCCCAGTCCAAGAAAAATTAGGCACTCCCGTCAGCTCCTTCCCCACCACATTCATCGCCACATTCTTTCTCGGGGGGTAGGCGGGACTTGGTACCCGAGGCACATCTTGCCTTATCCCCCAAATGTTATCTTCATCCACATCTATGTGGATGCCCCTCACATAGCTTTTCAACGCCCCATTGACGATCTCGGCGTTGGAGTAAAACTCCCGCACTAAGTCTACTACGGCCTCTCCGCCGTTTTGCAAATACAAGACCTAACCCCTCCTCTCCATCTCCGCCATTATACCCAACTCAGTAAAATCAGTCAAAACCACATCCCTCTCACAAACCATAGCATGTTTTTGGTAGAAATTGTCGTACCTGTCAGTTTTTAGAGCCGTAGAAAATCTGGTCTTGTCGTATCTCAGCGTAAGGGGAGGCCTCCTTTCTTTTACTTTAACCACTTCCTCAACGAAGTTGGGCTCTTGGGTTGGTGGAATGCGCCTGGCAGGTAGTTTGACCCTTGGCATGGTGTTTTTCGGTTTTGAGTTTGTGAGGATGTTGAAAGTTTTGATTTCTTGGTGAAAATGGAAATTTTTGATGTGGGAATGGTCTTGGGAGGGTTGATTTTAGGTAGAAATGGGGAATGAGGGGTGCTTTGTGGTCTGGGTAGTGAAAAGACTGTCTACGGTTTGGAGGTTTTGGGGGTTTTGAAATGGGGAAGACGATCCATGTATTTATAGTCTGAGAAGTGACGTTCGAACGTTACTGACGTTCGAACGTGTATAGAAGGATTTTTAAAAGACCGTTTGAACGTGGCCTGCTCCCAGTACTTTTGAGTTCTGTCAGAGACCAAAGTACTACAAGGTCTTCTCGTTCGAACGTTCTATTGGCGTTCGAACGTTAACTCTCGTTCAAACGTTCTACTGGCGTCCGAACGAGCTGCGCTCCCAGTACTTTTAAGTTTCATTAGGAGCTTCATCAAAGGTTGAGTACTGTAAGCAGCTGACGTTCGAACGTCACTTGGCGTTCGAACGTTGAATCAAAAATTAAAAATTTCTGCACTACACTATACACAATCAGAGAGGGCTAAACACATAATTTAAAATAAAAAACTTATGGCATCTCAGGATAAGTCCCTACCCACGCTTCAGATTGGTATTCTGGGACATTCCTTACTCGGCCCATATTTTCATTTCAGTCAAAAGAGTTTGTACAAGAAGATTTTTACATTTTTTATAAAAATTCGGACATTTGGCTTTCATCCCAACAAAAGTACAATTTCCTACAGAAAATAATCTAATAAGAGTCTCCCTCTGTGTCTGTGTAGTTTGGACAACGAGTGACTCTCCCACTTTCCTCTCTCACAAACCGGTTAAGCAAAGTACCGGAATAGCATGGCGTATCAGGGTAATCCTTACTCAGCCCATTCACTATCCAGTCTAATCGATCGAGTGCGCGGCCGGAAATTGGTTCAGAACACTGGTTATATCTTTTCTCGTGAAAGACTCTACCACATTGTTTACAGGCACCCAGCCTTTTAGCACGACGGCATTTGGCAAAGGTGATTCTGCCACAGAGGGGTTTCGTTTGTTTCTCTTGGATTTCGGCCTTCCTTACCAGTCTTGCTTTTCTCATGATCACAGTATGCACATCAGATGGAAAAGTGCGTAAAACTCCTAGACTAAACCAAAAAAGTTTAACATCCATGTTTTCTAAGCTTTAAGACTCACTATCTGGTTCTTTAACGTCTACCAGTCATAAAGACGATTGAAGCTGACTCACAGACATAATCATCAATTTAAAGGCAAGCTATATAATATGATCAGAACAACAACAGCAAAAACAACAACAAAATTTTTTTTAAAAATTTACAGGCACATGGTGGCAAAATATGAACTGTAGTTCTCACCCCCCCCCCAACCTAAACATAACATTGTCCCCAATGTTTCGAATTTACCAGTTTACGGATCTTGGAGATAAGGTTGAAAGGTAGAGATATGTTCATCTGCCGAAGCCTACAAATAAGAATACACAAATTACTCATCTTTTCGCAGATCTGGGTTTCGGGTAGGCTGAAAATCCTTGTGTGTGAGTGTGAACAAAAGAAGAACACCCGTGAGCAAATATAAGATTAAAATGCAAAACATGAAGCAAAAGATTGTGTTTGTAGAATGTGTGGTCATGGGTTGTGTATCAGATAACAAAGAAAACGAAGAAGAAAAGGAAAAGAAGAAGAAGAAGAAGAAGGGATAGGGGGGCCAACAGCGGCGGCTGGGAAAAGAGCAAAAAGAGTGGGAGCCTTATAAAGGCGCCCCAGTGGGTCGGTTTGGGTTAGATTTTTCCTGACCCGATCCACTTGAGTGTCGGTAGGCACAAATCTCGGAGGAGTATTCTGGTTCCATTAAAAGAATGGCTTCCACATTTTTAACAAAATCCTCCAAAAATGGTTTCAACCACTGACCATTAACAGTAAAGACATTACCGTTCGACGGGTTTTCCACTTCAACTGCTCCATTTTCAAACACCTTTTTGACAATGTAAGGCCCGGTCCATCTTGACTTCAACTTACCATGAAAGAGGCGGAGTCTTGAATTAAATAACAGGACTTTTTGAGAAGGCTCAAAAGATTTCCGCACAATATTTTTGTCATGAAAAATTTTCATCCTGGTTTTAGCAATCTTAGCATTCTCATATGCTTCATTTCTCAATTCTTCCAATTCATTTATCTGAAATTTTCTTGCTAGTCCAGCCTTGTCCAGGTTAAAATTCATTGCTTTAATAGCCTAGTATGTCATATGTTCCAAATCCACAGGTAGGTGACACGGCTTTCCATAGACTAATCGATAAGGAGACATGCCCAAAATTATTTTAAAACCAGTGCAGTATGCCCAGAGTGTATTAGTGAGTCTTAACGACCAATCTTTGCGGTCTGGATTCACCGTTTTTTCTAAAATTAATTTGATCTCCCGATTAGCTAATTCAACATGTCCACTGGTCTATGGGTGATAAGGGGTTGCAATTTTGTGAAAGATCAAGTATTTTTTCATCAAATTCCAGAAGGGAAGATTGCAAAAATGAGCACTCCCATCACTTATGATTGATTTTGAAATTTCAAACCGGGACAAAATATTTTCTTTTAAAAACTTGATCATTGTTCGGTGATCATTGTTTCGGCATGGAATTGCCTCAACCCATTTGGATACATAGTCTACAATCACTAAAATGTATAGATAGCCAAAGGAAGGGGGAAACGGTCCCATAAAATCAATGCTCCAACAGTCAAAAATTTCAATTACCAGAATGGGATTTAAGGGCATCATGTTTCTTTTAGAAATGCTTCCCAACCTTTGGCATCTATCGCAAGTTAAACAAAAGGCATGGACATCTTTGAAAAGTGTGGGCCAGTAAAATCCACACTGCATGCTTCAGAATGACAAAATGTTATCACCTGGTTGCTTTCATGAGCGGGGATGCAATTTCTTATGATTTGATCCTTACAGTACTTAAATACGTATGGATCCTCCCAAAAGAAGTTACGAACCTCCTTCAGAAATTTTTTTTTGTCCATCATGGTAAAGGACGGGGAAAACATACCAGTAGTAAGGAAGTTAGCAATATCCACGTACCATGGTGTCTTATCAATCATGAACAATTGTTCATCGGGGAATTTCTCATTGATTGGCAGTCCATCTTCACGAAATTCATATGTTAATCTGGACAGATGATCTGCCACCACATTCTCGACTCATTTCTTGTCTTTGATGACAAGATCAAACTCTTGGAGCAAGAGTATCCATCTCAAGAGTCTTGGCTTGGCGTCCTTCTTTGTGAGCAAGAATTTTAGGGCTGCATGGTAAGTGAATACAGTAGCAGAAGAACCAACAAGATAAGAACGGAATTTTTCCAGGGCAAAAACTACAGCAAGCAATTCTTTTTCAGTTGTTGAATAATTCATTTGAGCATCATTCAAAGTTTTGCTTGCATAGTAAATCACATAGGATTTCTTACCCTTTCTTTGTCCCAACACAGCACCTACAGCATAATCACTTACATCACACATTAATTCAAAGGGTAGAGTCCAGTCAGGGGGTTGCATTATTGGAGTAGAAATTAACATACCTTTAAGTTTTTCAAAAGCATTCTGGCATGCTTCATTCCACACAAAAATTACGTCCTGACTCAGAAGATGACACATGGGTTTGGCTATGGTACTGAAATCTTTTATAAATCTTCTGTAAAAACCTACATGTCCTAGGAATGATCGGACATCCTTTACAGTCTTAGGGGCAGGCAAATTTCCAATCAGATCTATTTTTGTCTTGTCAACTTTCATGCCCTCAGACGACACAATGTGACCAAGGACAATGTCTTGTGTTACCATGAAATGGCACTTTTCCCAATTGAGCACTAAATTGGCTTCTCTACACCTTATCAACACCTTTTCTAGGTTTGCCAGACATGAATCAAATGAGTCACCATAAATAGAGAAGTCATCCATGAATTCTTCCAAAAATTATTCAACCATGTCACTGAACAAGCTTAGCATACATCTTTGGAATGTTGCAGGAGCGTTACAAAGTCCAAATGACATCCTTTTAAATGCAAATGTGCCAAAGGGGCATGTGAAGGTTGTTTTCTCCTGATCATCTAATGCTATCTCAATTTGATTGTATCCAGAATACCCATCTAAGAAACAGTAGAATGCTTGGCCTGCAATTCTTTCTAGGACTTGGTCAAGAAATGGAAGAGGAAAATGATCTTTTCTAGTGACCAAATTGAGTTTTCGATAGTCAATACACATTCGCCATCCTGTGACAACTCGAGTTGGTACTAGTTCATTTGCATCATTTTTTACCATTGTGACCCCAGACTTCTTGGGCATAACTTGGGTTGGACTAACCCACTTGCTATCAGAGATGGAAAAGATTATCCCTGCATCTAAGAGCTTGAGTACCTCTGTTCTTACAACTTCCTTCATGTGAGGGTTCAGTCGTCGCTGCATTTGACAAGAGGGTTTTGAACCCTCTTCAAGGTATATAGCATGATTGCAGATTAACGGGCTTATACCTTTCAGGTCAGCGATGGTCCACCCAATGGTGCTTTTATGGCTTTGAAGAACTTTAATCAGTTTAGACTCTTGCAAGTCTGTGAGCTTAGATGAAATTACCACTGGGTATGACTTGTCTTCTCCTAAGAATGCATATTTGAGGTCAGATGGGAGAGGTTTCAATTCAGGTTTTGGTGGCTTGATACTTGATGAGAGTGGATTTGTGCCACTTGGTGAAATCACTTCGAATTTGGGGGCCCATGTCTCAACAGCATGAGTAGGGCCACTTTGTGGATTTGGGCCATCATTTGTTGTTTCAGATGAGATGAACTCTAGCAGAGAAGATTTAGTAGGGTTCTCACAGAATGTGTCATTCAGATGTTCCTGTATCAAAGATTCAATGGAGTTTATTTCCCCTTCTTCCTTGTCTTCTTCTGGGTGCTTAGCAATATTTAAAATGTTCAGCTTGAGAGTCATATTCCCAAAAGTTAATTTCATGACTCCATTCCTGCAATTGATTAGTGCATTGGAAGTTGCAAGGAAAGGTCGACCAAGAATGACGGAAATTTGGTTCTCCGAATGTATTGCTGGCTGAGTATCCAGAACAATGAAGTCAACAGGGAAGACAAAGTTGTCCACTTGGAAAAGGACATCTTCAACAATGCCTCTGGGGGTTTTGACAGATCTGTCGGCCAACTGGAGTGTGACACAAGTGGGTTTGAGTTCACCCAGACCCAACTACTGGTAGACAGAGTAGGGTAGCAAATTAACACTAGCTCCAATGTCTAACAGTGCTTGTTCAATTCTAAAGTTTCTGATGACACACGACACAGTCGGACACCCTGGGTCTTTGTATTTCGGAAGGGTTTTGTGTTGAAGAAGGGCACTGGCTTGTTCTATTAGAAAAGCTCTTTTTTGGACATTCTGGCTTCTCTTGACTGTGCACAAGTCTTTTAGAAACTTGGCATAAGACGGAACTTGTTTGATTGCATCCAGAAGTGGGATGTTGATATTTACTTGCTTAAAAAGCTCGTAAATTTCAGGCTGATTTTTCAACTTCTGTTTGGTTTTGAGTCTATGAGGAAAAGGAGTAGGAATGGAACACGAAGGTTCTCTTTCCTCAGAAGGTTTTGGCTCTTGTTCAATCATAGGCTTAGGTTCTACTTTAAGTTAAGTCTCAATTGGTTCAGGCTCAAATGATGAGTTGACTGGGATTGACACAGGTTTTGGCTTTGGAATGAGCATGTCTCTGATGGTCTTGTCAATCACCTTGCCACTTCTTAGTGTAGTGACAACTTGGGCTTGGTCTTGTGGGTTTCCTGTGGTTGAAGGGTTCCCCACATGGAATTGGCCTTGTGGTTGCTTTGGTTGGGCAGGGAACTTGCCCTTTTCGTGTGTGGTCATGGATTGGGTTAACTTTTGGATGTGGCTTTTAAGATCCTCGAAAGATTAAGTGGTCTGGGTTTTGAAATCAGTGAAAGCCTGTATGGAATTATTGTTATAGTTCATTTCACTTTGCATGAACTGATTCAGTGTGTCCTCAAGGCTCCTCTTTTGTGGTGGTTGGTATGGTTGTTATGCGGGAGGTCCTTGAGGTGGTGGGTATAAACCTTGTTGTTGGTTCATGGGCATTGGTTGTATGTTCCTCCAACTGAAGTTCGAGTGGTTCCGCCACCCTGGATTGTATGTTTCAGAGTATGGGTTGGAGTAAGGCTTGTTGAAGTTGGAAACTGCATTTGTTTGTTCCAACAAAACCTCTTTGAACGCTGGGATGGTAGGACACTCCCCAGTAGGGTGTCCTGTTAGCGCACAGATTCCACACACTTGTTCTATGGAAGAGCTAACATCAACTTGATGGACTTTCTTTATCTCTAAAGCTTCAAGCTTTCGAGACAACGTAGACATTTTTGCTCTCAAGTCATCATCATCTCTCAAGACATACTTACCTCCTTGGGAAGTAGATGGTCTGGCTTCTACAATGGTAGGAGAGGCTGAGTTCCACATCTGAGAACTGTCAGATATAGTGTCAAAAAAAATAAATGCCTCCTCCGGACTTTTTCCCATAAATTCTCCTTGAGCCATCATTTCGACAAACTGACATAGACTAGAGGGTAAGGAGTCATAGAAAAATCCTACCAAAGTCCAATTCTCAAAAGCGTGATATGGGCAAGATTGGAGCAGATCTTTGAATCTCTCCCAACTTTGGTAAAAAGTTTCTCCTTCTTTAACCGCAAAATTAATGATTTGCCTTTTTAATGCATTTGTGCGATGTAGAGGAAAAAACTTTCTGAAAAATTCATTTTGCAAAGCCTGCCAGTTAGGTATTGAAAAAGCTTTTAAAGAATTTAGCTATTGTTTAGCTTTATCCCTTAGAGAGAAAGGGAAAAGTTTCATCTTGGCTAGTTTAGAATTGTCTTGAAATGTTCCACACACTTCCTCAAAATCTTTTATATGCAGATATGAATTTTCTACATCCAATCCATGAAACACGGGTAATAACTGCACTGTCCCCGGCTTTACAATAAAGAGGGAGCATTTTCAGGAAATATAAAACAAGAGGGGGGACACTATTTCTTGTGGGATTTAAGTAATCCCGCAAAGTTCGAATGTTAGGCACTTCCTCCTCTCTCATAGGGACTTCTCCGTTTCTCTCATTATTTGACATATTACTCTTACAAGAGTCTGCTACTGATCTAGGTGAATTTGGTTCAGGCTGATTCAGAGACTCACAAGATTCTGCTGGTAAATTTTGATAGTGAGGAGTGCTCTCAGACATAAAAAAAATAAAACAAAGTTATTTATAGTAAACCAAAGAATATATACAAAAATGAAGGTCTTTTTAACTTTTACCTTAAAACACCTTTAATGGCTCCCCGGCAACGGTGCCAAAAACTTGGTAGATCCAAAACGTGTACACCCAAGTGCAGGCGGTCAAGCTGTAGTAATAATCCGGTTTGAGTCCGGAGTCGAATCCTCAGGGAGCTCTTCTTGGTGTTTTGGGGTAAGCAGTGGTGGAGACCTATTGATTGTTACCCTTAAGATTTGAAGTTGTGAGGTGTGAGATTTTTTGGACAGAATATAAGATTCTTTCCAAGAGAATTTTCTAAACGAAATATGAAATAAGCTCTAATGTAAAAAAGTCACTCTTTAGTTCAAGGATCTGGACATATAATTAATTATCCGGTTTGTTACACTTGTGCTTGATAACTCAATTAACCCCCATGTCAATAGCAGGTTAATCGGAAGATAAAGGTGGATTAAGAGAATTAAGAACATGATTCTGATGTCTTTCTAGAAGTTTACAAGAATTGTCTGTGCCGAGACTTAACCCGTCTACAAACAAGCAAGTGTTTCTACAAGACATCCAATCATGACATTAATGTTTCATTTTCATTCTTTAATTGAAGCACAATAATGGTGAAGATTGAAGGGTAGTCATGAAGATCTAGCCGGGGTACTTGCCTTGAACCGATAAGTCTTTCTATACAAGAGTTATCTATGTTATAGAAAGAACTCCTGGTTATACAAAGTACCTTAGCTTTGCTAGATGCAATCAATCATTCAATAAACATGGGGAATATAAAGCATTAAGCATAATTGAAATTGCACAAGTATAACGTTCGGGTAATTTATACATGCCCTTCTCCTCTTACTAAAAAGTGAGTGATGCTCATTCCTCCAAGTAGAGGGATCACAAATCAAAATACAGTAAACAGGGAGCCGATCTTCAACAAAGAATGAGTGAATCACGTTCCACCCTTCACGGCTTTGGCGAAGCTCTAGAAAAGTGGAAGAGTTTCACTCCTCTAATGAAAGAAATAAGCTCAAGCAATGGAAGTGAATGATGCACAAATTAAAAGTAGAGGAAAGATAGTCACTTTTGGAGAGTGATCCACAACCAAAGGTAAGCTATCTCCTTCTATGCAGGTAAGTGAAAACATAAGCATAAAACTACTTTTATAACAAGCTAAGAGATGTTGGACTAAAGCCAAACTAATCTCTAAAACAACTACTTCATACAAGGAAATGTAAGCTAATTCTATAATATGAGTGGAGTCTAAGCCTCCATCAACCTCTCTACTTCCCCTCCCCTCAAGCTCTCCAACAATGAGAGTATTTATAGGCAAGAGGAGGAGACAAGAGGGGGTGAAGGAATAGTGTATGCCTCCCAAGTCCAAGTGAAAAACCAACTACTCTGCTGCCAGTCTGTGGAGAACGTTCGAACGTGAGTTGGCGTTCTAACGTTGTATCTGTTTTTGCTGTATGGGCGTTCGAACGTTGTCTGGCGTTCGAACGTTTCTTCTGTCTTTGCTGTATGGGCGTTCGAACACCAGATGTGGTCTGACCTTACTCAAGTGGCCTGTGGTCCTCTGTCAAGTTCATTTCCACACTCTATGCAGTAGTCTGGTCCTCAATCAACTCAAGTGGACGTTCGAACGTGAGTTGGCGTTCAAACGTGATACTCAAGTGCCTCAGAGCCTCAGAGTCTTCCTACTTGGATGCAACACGCCTACTCTCAGTAGTCAGGTTTGCTCACAGTTCAAGTGGACGTTCGAACGTGAGTTGGTGTTCGAACGTTCTTGGTGTGCTCCAAGCTTCTCCAATTTTGTTCCCTAATGTGCTGGTGTTACACTCAAGTGTCATACTTATTGTTCTTTGAGTCCTTGTTCACTTAAAGACCTGAAATGACATCACTTAAACTCCATCAAAGTATAATTAGTCTTAAAAATGAATAATAAAATGCGAATTTTAAGTACTAATCAATGAACACCATAAGTTGGAAATAAACCTAAGTAGGAGAGAACCCTACCTTTCAATGCGCAAATTTGACGTAGGAAGCTCCAAGAATCTCGAGTAAGCCCAAATCCTAGCTTCCCCAAATCCCATCCTTGAAATCTCGCCCAAACCCGACTTCCTTGGTATGGTTTTGTAGCCCTTGTCGAGGAGAACAACTTTTGTTCTTGGCTCGTGACGATTCGAGCGACGAATCCTCGTAGATCGTAAAGAGAAGGTAGAGAGAACTTAGGTTTTCCCTCTCTTCATTTCTCCAACGTGAACCGGCTGAACAATGGGGAGAAATCAGATTTTCTCCCCCTATTTATACTCTTTAATTGCTTGGTCCACAACGCGCCACACGACCCTCTTTTCCCGGGTCCGTTTTCGCCCCGGTTCAAGTTCAAAATATTTTTATTTTAACTTGTCTTAAATTATTTTTCAAATTTCAAAATTTTATAAAAAATTTCGTTTTTGGGTCACCCGAGACCCGACCACCTCGTAAAACGTAAAAAATCCAACTATCTCGGAATTCGATGAAATTTGACAGAGTAACTAGATTTCGCGAAAATAATTTAACGGTGAGGTCCATTTCATCATCCGAGTTCTAGAAAAAATCAAGTTTTCAACCCGTGCCGAAATGGCAATTTACCGTTTTGCCCCTTTTTATAAAAAGTTCAAATTTACCCGTATTTTACAAATTAAGTGTACTCTTTTATTTCATTACTATATGTAACCCGTTCGTGAAAGCACGGTAAGTGAGAAGTAATGGATTTGAAAGGAGGAGGGGAGAATTCAATGTGAATGGTTTTGAAATGGATGTTGATTGTCATTTAATGAGTCTGTTTGAAATCATCAGATAGGTTTATTGAAACTTGTCCTATTTTAAATTATAGATTAATAAATATCCTTACTTTTCTGAGGTTTGCAAAAAATAAAAAGAAGAAGAAGAACAGAGAAGAGAGGAAAGCAAATTTCCCTTTTTTTTACAATGGTGCCCTACCGAAAAACTTTACTTGAATATATGTCCCATAGGTTCTATTTCATAGAACTCTAGTCCCTTTTCCCAAATTAAAATTTAAATTTGAGCGGTAGCCAAAATTAACATTCTTGATTCTTGAGTTGTAACTGAAACCCTACTTCAAAGGTGTTCGTGATAAATTTTTAATATGAATTAAAAAAGTCAAAAAATGGAGAGAGGAAAAGCACACATAAATAGACAAACGTAAGTGGTTCAGCCACATGGCCCACACTCACATATCAAATACCAAACAAAAACTATGTCAGGCATGGTGATCCATGTTACATAAAGCTCGTGGTGTATTTGTAAGAAAATAAAAGTAAACGCATTTGAATCAAGAGAATCATGCAAATTACCACAATAAGAAATTACAATTAATCAACCATCTCCAAAACTGTACGTAATGGACATTGAAAGTGGTTGGGTCTACTTATATCTTCAATAATTTATGACCAAAATAATACAAACAAGATACAGAAATTGCATAGTTACCCACTTACCGCCTAAGAATTTTCTCTTTACTATCATATAACTCACATACGTAAACTTATAGTCATAATCCTATTAAAAATGCTCAGAAAAAAAAAAAAAGAATAAAAATTGATCGAGTGGAGGTATACTTTGGATTCCTCCAGGCTTTGAAACTTGGTAATACTTACAAGTTACAATTCAGATCTGAGAATTCCAACGCTTTGAGTTGAATTGAGAAGTCCCTGTATAGACTCACAATGCAAAAATAGTTTGGCAAGCAAAACTGAGACAGCTCCCCTTCGATTCATTTTGAATTTCCAATGCACAACACAGACTCTGATTGCTTTCTTCTCTTTGGTTCTGGCTCGCCTAACTGCAACGAAACGAAAATCTCTTCATCTGACCCATTTCTCAGTGCAGAGAGGTTTTCATATTCTGTATTTTCCCCTTGATTGTTATGATGCAGTGGAGATCTCCCAGCAAAACTCGGGATGAATTGGTGTTCCACATTCGGAGCTGCTTCAGAACAACCTTCAATGTGAAGCTCATCATGCATAAATGGTTGCGCCTCACCTTCAACAGGAAGATGCTGGATGTTTAACCCCAGAGGCTCAAAGTTTTCTTCCATTTTATCTTTTAGTGACATCCTATCGGGGGGAGATGACTCACCAACAGTAGAATCAATCCCTGCTGCTGAAGCATTTCTTTGCTCTAGCAGCGCAGCTGTATCAAAAGTAAGAAAAAAATATATATACAAAAAAACGACCATCACAAGGGTAGTAAATGAAATATGTAGAAGTAAGAACAGCAAGAGGAGAAAAGACCAAGGTGATAATTCTTTATTCGACAGTCCTCTTGTTTGATTAAGTCGTCAGTTACCCCAAATTCTAATGCCATTGCCCTTCATTTGCCTAAAAATATCAACTTGACTACCTCACAGTCACTGATCTTTTGTAAGGGAAAGAGAACAAGAAAGGCCAAGTGCCCATAACTGAGAACTGGACATAATTTCTTATTTTTGCACATAGAATTTCACAACTAACCAAACCCCTGCCAAAAATTAGATTCAGTACAAATAAAGACTCAGCGGCACCATAACTGTGCATGCAGATAGAAGCTCATGTAAAAAGCATCAATTCATATTGCAAAGAAATTTGTAAAACTTCTTTTTTCTCCCTATCATAATCTTTGTTACAAAATCAAAGTTCATGATTTTTTTTTGTGTTACATTGTTGATGTCACACTGTTTTCCTGTATACCTATTAAGCACTTTCTGTGTTTTCAAAAAATTGTAAACATAATGACAACTCTGTAAAAATAAATGTTCTAGTTAAGCACTTTCTGTGTTTTCAAAAAATTGTAAACATAATGAAAACTCTGTAAAAATAAATGTTTTGAGTTAAAATTAATGCCCCGTGATTAAAATTAAGCACATGATGTCACACTGTTTTCCTGTATACCATGATTAGAGCATGCAGAAAGACACCCATATAAAAGTGTGATGAATTCTGCAGAGACAATTTTCTGATACTCTTGAGTCGCCATTGTTATCTTTCAAATGTTCACAATTTTCTACTAGACCCATTTCCACATATCTTGACTTTTTGTTTTGAAATCATTGTTCATGCTTTACTTCATATTTATCTGAAAGTAAATCAAAATTATCATCATGTCAAATACCATAAGTAACTGCAGCCCCTATATGACGACAGTGAACAAGGTTAAATATATGATTCAGAACACAAACCTTGAAGCCCTTCATCAGTTATGATAAGATCAAGTTCAAGGAGGTCAAGAAGGCGCCCTAAATCAACTCCACTGGTCCAATTCTCTGGTGGTTCTCCTACTTTTAATTTCAGCCGACCTCGATTAGCAGTTCCACCCCAAATGATCCCAACAGGCCGTGGTTTCTCCACATTTTGACCGGTCAAGAGAATGAGGCTTCCACTGTCACCTTCAAGGTCAAATGTTTGTTGATTCTCACCAACAACAAGAAAATCGGTCAAGAAGCAAATCCCTTTCTCATCATTGTACTCTAGGGCATAGGCCATTATGGTCCCTGTAGTCAAGCCGGAGCTTCTTCCAACTTTAACCACTTGTCTACCAATTAGACTATTGATTGGAGACTGCAAGTCTATGATATTGACATCACCAATCTCACCTATGCCTTTTACAGACGTAGTTACATTGGCCATATTAAAATCTTCTGCAAAAGGAATGAAGGCCCCATCTGCCCGAACAAATGTTTCTGCAGGACCACCATATTGTAATGGGCATGAGTGGAGGTCAGTACCCAATGAGAAACCCATTAACTCAAATGCGAGATCAGATACACCTTTGGTTGAGAATGTGTTTAAATATATTCAAGAGAAGGATTTATCTCAATTACTAGACAACAGTGTTTATTAAAGCAGGAAAATTTCTAAGATAAAGCATGCTTAAAAGTTTATAAACACCAAACTCAAATGTCCTACACAAAATATAATAACCTGAAATTAGGATGGCAGGATAGGAAGAATCCTTCATAAGTTGTCATACATGCACACTTAGCAGCTAAATATTTCTAACTTATATAGCTTAATTATTTTACAATCCACAAGCCTAATAAAAAACCTTTCAATTTGTTCTCCAAAAAAAGATAGAAATTAGTGAGTTGATGGATTTCCCAGCATTCTAAGCATACACAAGACAGGTCCAATCTGTGAAGATTTGGCTTTATTCCTCGAATACTGGCTTAGTTCTGGACCCCAAATTCATCCGACTTGAGGATGGTTTTAATTGGGATTTGAGAATTGAGACTTTGGTCAATTCTCTCTTGCATGCCCAGAGAGTGTGCATTTTATGTGTACAAGGGAAATTTGTATCTTACATTTAACTCATCTACCACAAGTAGAAGCACTCTCAGAATAAACCAATTAACACAGTGGACTTGGATATTGCGTGTAAATATTTATTATTGAATTGGGCTCCACTAGGGATAATGCCCTAGATCAACATGTCAGATCAGTTTCCATACCTGATCAACTTATATTTCATGGGACTAATATTGAGGAGCATGTGGGTTAAATTTTTCACCAGTGGATTCCAATTTTTTAGAATTCTCTACATGGTTGCCTTAACCTAAGACAGCCTCTGCCTCTGGATTTCTAATCTATTTCCTCCTCTTCTTGAAGAAATATTACCCAATCAATGACTAGTTGCTGTTGCACCAATTTTTCTTCTTATCAGTATGATTCGCCCATCTAAAGTTAACAGCACAAATACACCAGATGAATGGTAAAAAATTGAGAAAAACCTATTATTGCTACTTAATACTTTGTGGTATCAAAGATGCAGATGAAACATTGCTGATAACCAGTAATCTAGAATTACATTACCCGCGTTTGTCCCAGCAAAGATGCCATACCAAAGATCATCAGTGATGAATGATGTTGCCCTCTCTACAGCACCCAGATACACTCCAGGTCCAAGGCTTGGAGGCAAAGGATGGAACATTTTCTGGTTTGGGTAATCCAAGTCAACCGCTACATGCCGATTTGTAAGGAAACCAACCTGCATGTTTCCTGTTCGGCTTTTGACAATAGCACCTAGTGTTCCATATGTCTCTTGGCTTGCAACCTAAATATGCAAGAAGCAATTAGGTATCTGACATTAACATCAAAGAAAAAAGCGCGACATTGTAAACAAATCACCATGGTATAAAAAATGAAGAGCAGTGCATCAATTAGTGCATTTAACAGGTAAGTTGCTTTAGGAGGGAAATGAAAAAGAAAAGAATACACCAAATGAGCAATCAAATAATGGAGAGGTATATCATCCTTACAAAGGCAGTCTTTAAGCATTTATTTTAGAATGTTGGTCAGGGAATTACCATAAATTTCTGTTCCATTCCAATTTCCAAAGATGGTTTATACGCATGCTAGATTTTACTCCATGGTAAGCACTTAAGGATAAAGAAATTGCCAACTTGCCATATGTGCAAAGCTTCAACATTATCAAAATACTGCAGTGTTTAATTTGAAATCACAACAATGAACAGAAGTAGCATAACAAGGGTTCAATGATAGCCAAGTTTATCAATAACTTTCCATTCATAACAGAATAAAGACTAATATGGATGAGCATGCAATTAAAGAACTTGGATGTGCTACTACCTGCCAATGACAGCGCTGGACTCCTATGTACTGACAAAGCCAACTTATTATATACCTGGTTTGATACTGAACACTATGTTGGCTATATTCTTTGTCTACACACAATCTTCATATTAAATAATTGCCAGGAAACCTGGCAACTGTTTACAACATGTTGGAAACTATATATGTAAATTTCACAAAAAAAAAAAAGAAGAAGAAAGAAAAGTTGGCATGTCCAACGCTAGAGAAATGACTGTGATACATAACTTTTTTGTCTTTTGGCTGGTCAAAGTCAAGAAAATGAAATATATAAGGACAGAAAATACAACGAAGAGATAAACAAGAAGAAATGCAGGGCAACGTGAACTACACCACACTAGTTTTTTTTTTTTTTTTTATAGGAACTACACCACACTAGTTTAAAGCTTTATCTCTCTCCAAAGCCTGAGCAACCGAACAAGAAAACCCACCTTTACCCATAAAGCCTAAGAAGCCATTCCTAAAAGCCCAAAGTGCCTTCATGCGAGTCTGAGGTTCTAGGAGAAAATGAAGATGATCAGGAAGGATGAACTATTTATAACTCATATTTTTTCCATTCACAGAAATACCAATGGGGTCAGAGATTAGTTTCATAGCTGCGTAAATCGCAACCACAAATCTCCTTCAACAAAAGCATTCAAGTGATGGATTGCACTTTAAGAAACCTAAGACAAAACAAGGACAATTTTGGCTGGCGACTACCGTAATGTTACAAATCTGACCTCATGCAGGTTGGTAAGTAGGACTCGATATAAAGCAATAGTTTCAAAACCAATGAAATCATGAGTTATCCCATAACTCCAAAATAAACACAAAAAACAATTGCAAGACGAATGCAGGCCATACGACCACTGGTGCTTATCCACTTCAGTTTGACTTCAAAGGACTGGAAGTGGAATCTACTAAATAACTATCCATGCACAAGTGTGAGAAACCCTCCTCGACAAGATAGAATTCACAACCATGAATAGAGATACAAAACATTAAGAATATTAATGGATCATAGTGCGCCTAATATGATTGCTGCATGGTAATCGCAATCAATTGTCCTATCAGAGACTCAATAGGCATAGCAACAATCAAAGAAAAGTAAAACATTACACAAGCAACATTTATGAATGTTTAATAGAGAGGCGTTACTAGTTGATTGTATCAGACACGTAATAGGTGGTGCAACTTTGGCTGAAAACATATAATATGACTCCGAGTAACTTCCGCATATAAATCACGATTTTAATTTTGCAAAGTTCTACATACGTTACATGTAGGGTTTAAATAAATTAACATAAATTGGTTATATGGTAATTCTAAAAACCACACATCAAAAATTCAGTAATATGCTCGAGTTGTACAAGAGAGGGAAACGTCAAGAAACAAAAACCACAAAACATTCTTTATGATAATTGTGTTAAAATTTAGATTTTAGATTATATTTAGTATTCAAAGGTAGTCTAGTCATTATTTGCTTGTTGTAAGTTTTTATTTTCTCTTGCATAAAGTATATCTAGTATTTATTTTCATTATTATGGTATACAACTGAGCAACATATATATTTCTCCATTCCTCTCATAATTTGGTCTTTCTTTACATGGTATCAATGCAGGTTATCGTAAAAGAATGGTTTTCTCCTTCACAATAACGTCAATTGCTCGCTCTCTCTCTCTCTCTCCTTCTCCCCCCCCCCCCCCATATTTGATCTCAAATCCCTTTGATTTTGGTAAGAAATTAGCGCTGAATCTGTCAAATACTCAATGTCGTCAATTTGAATTTTAGCAAAGATGGTTGCATCATCCTCATACCTCCGTTACTGATCTCAAAACCTACAATGTCTTTAATTCATCATAATCGATATTGATCGTTGACATGAACCGCAACACTTATTGCAGACATCAGAGCCCAACCAACATCATTGTCGGCCTTCCCTCAAGTCATGTCATTGTGATTCTTATGTTTTGTATCCCAGTTGCTTCAGTTAATAGATGCCAGACAAGCTCCTCCAGGTTGGTTTGAGAAATTCTCTATTGTGATTTGTGAGTTGGGTTTTCGTTTCAACAGTCATGATTCGACATTCTTTCTTCTTTTTACTTTTGGTCAAGTTGTTCTCCTCTTATATGTTGAAGATATGAGGGTATGATTCTAAGGACATCTCAGTTTAAAGTCCGTGTTACAGCATTAGTTTGACATGAAGAATCTAGGTGATCTTCAATTTTTCTAGGCATTGAAGTGTCATTGTCTGTGAAGGGTTATTTTTTATCTCAGTCAAAGTATGAAGCTAATGTACCGGTAAGGTTCGGTTCACAGATTCTCAAATTGTTGAGACTCCTCCCCAGTTTAATGTGCATTACACTTCTACAAATGGTGTCCCTTTAGCTCATCTTAATTTGCAAAGGGTCCTTGTTGGTAGTCTGGTATACCCCATTATTACACGACTTGATACTGCCATTGTTATTCATCTTTTGAGTTAGTTTATCTAAGTTTAGGTTGTAGTTCACTAGGTTCCAGTTCTTCAAATTTTGTGTCATCTTCGAGGCACTTTACATCAGAGTTTTTTGCTTTCTTCCACTTATTTGGAACTTCGTGCTTTTTCTGACAGTGGTGTTAAAGGAGTCTAGTATACTTAGTATTATAAGAGTAATTTAGTCGTTTATTTTATTGTATGTTACCCTACTATATAAGGACCTTTATTATGTATATCTTAGGTTTTTTTATGATGTTATAGAGAGTTATTGTGTCATAATAATATTTGCTCTCCTTTTTTCTTCTTTTCTCTTTCTTTGATCATAGTTTACATGGTATCAAAGTATGTTACGATTTGAAAACATATTTAGCATCACAGTTATTGTTTATGAGAAAGAATTTGTTCCTAGACTAGGGGTGACGTCATCATTGACAACATGACCTCATCATCCTGGACTAGTTGAAGGCATATCCCAACTCGATTTTTCATGGGCATTCTCATGGTGTTCTTGGTTTTCGATTTCATGGTGATTGGATATGGTTTTTTATTTATCGAATATTTTTCAAAAATATCACACTAATTTTTTGATCTTGGATCTCTTGTTCTTTTTTTTTTCTTTGCCCCAAACCAAGCCTACGGGGTACGACTTGAGGTTCTTGGTGCTTGTTTATGTGATTCGAGGACAAGTTGTTGGTCTTCTATTTTTTTTTTTGGGGGTTGTCAACAATGCCAATGTTATTGTTCACAGCCTAAACAATGCCAAAAATATAGTATTTTGCTACTGTTTTGCCTTATTCTGGTCTAGGAAACTTCAATTGGCTGTGGGTACTTGATTTACAAGGTTGTTGGGTTGATTTGTGACAAAATTTGAGTTGCTTGGGAGGTTTGGTGATCTAGATATGTGCATTGGTAATATGTTTATGCCTCTTATCCCTATCAATAGCTACGATTTTGTGTTATTGTTGCTCAATTGGATGATTCTGAAGCATCTTCGATTGATTGTTTGGTGAAAACTTGGTAGACTCATCTTTTGT
Organism: Ilex aquifolium; assembly: GCA_951799425.1. Taxonomy (NCBI): domain Eukaryota; kingdom Viridiplantae; phylum Streptophyta; class Magnoliopsida; order Aquifoliales; family Aquifoliaceae; genus Ilex; species Ilex aquifolium. The sequence goes on from OX637392.1 coordinate 32,247,718, forward strand.
GCGTATCGATCTTTTTTCACTGGTGTTGGAATTCCTTCATAGGCTGTCGTTGTTGTATTCCTTGCTCTCGGGTTTGTTGGTTTTATGGGCTCCTTCTAGGGTATTGGTTTGCTACCCTTGTGATTGGGTTACTTGATTGTTGGGTTTTAGATTTTGTGTTTTGGATTTGGTTCATGTGATTTGATTCTTATTATACAATTTTCTTTTGATAAAATTATGGCGAGTAGAAACTCTAACTCTCTTTCTGAACCTACCTTCTATAAGGAGGTTATTCTTGATCCTCTTTGAAAATAGGCTATGGATGAGGAGTTTATTACTTTACACAAGACTGACACCTAGTGTCTTTACCCTTTAACAACCAACTATGATGGTTCTGTGGAACAATACAAGGCTTGATTGGTAACCAAAGAGTTTACCTAGGAGTATGATATAGATTATGAAGAGACATTTGCTCTTATTGCTAACATGACTACTATTTGCACTGTGATTATAGTGGCTACTATTTGTCAATGAAGTCTCTCACAAGTGGATGTGAAGAATGTCTTTCTCAATGGAGATTTGATTGAAGAAATTTTTATCGCTCCTCCTCCTAGATTACCTCAATGTCTTGGTCAAGAGTGCAAACTCCACAAGGTATTATACGGTTTGAAACAGGCACCCAAGATATGGTTTGCCAATTTTTTTCATCATCTGTGCTTGGGTTTTTGTGTCAGTTGTCATGATTATGATTTCCTTTTGCGGTCCACTTCTTCAAGTTCTATTATTCTCTTACTTTATGTTGATGATATAAATATTACAAAAGATGACACTGCAAGCATACAACTATTGAGAAAAATTAGATTATGGAGAATTAGGGTTATAAAAAAGAGGAGTAAGAGAAAGAGAGACAAGATTATGAAAATAGTGTGAATTAGGGTTACACAGCTACATCCCAATATATATAGTCACAGAAGTATCAAAAATACCCTTAATGGTTACATCCTAATATAACATATTATAACACTCCCCTTCAAGTTGGTGCATAAATATCTCTCCTGCCCAACTTGCAAATAATAGGAATGAAAAACCTTGCTACTTAGCCCCTTTGTGAAAATATTGGCCAACTGATCTTCTGATTTCACAAATGACATGCAAATTAAACATTTGTTCAACTTCTCTATGATGAAGTGTCGATCGATCTCAACATGTTTAGTTCTATCATGTTGAACTGGATTCTATGCAATGTTTATAGCTGTCTTATTATCAAAGTATAGTCTCATAGGCCCATTACAACGAATTCTAAGCTCACTCATTAAGATTTGGAGCCACATAAACTCACAAAATTCTATGTGTCATTGCTCTGTATTCAGCCTCTACACTAGACCTTGCCACCACTGCTTGTTTTTTACTTTGCCACATGGCAATACTTCCTCCTATCAAGGTGCATTAACCTGAAGTAGATCTTTTGTCATCTACTGAACCTGCCTAGTCTGCATCAGTGAATACTTCTAGTTTCAAGTGACCATTATTAGAAAATAAGATCCCTTTTCCAGGAGCTAACTTGAGATATCTCAGAATACGACGAACTGCTTCAAGACGAGGGACTCGAGGATCATGCATGAATTGACTTACAATCCCCACTGCATAAGCAAAACCCAGCCAAATATGAGAAAGATATATTAATCTCCCCATTATTATCTGGTATCTCTCCTTATCCACAACATCACCAACACCACTCACCAGTAGATGGTTGGCTTCAATTAGAGAATCTGTAGGTCTACATCCCAACATACCAATTTCTTTAAGTAGGTCAAGAACATATTTCCTCTGAGAGATAAAAATATATGACAAGTTCAATCCCAAGAATATATCTTAATGGACCTAAGTCTTTAATTTCAAATTCCCTAGCTAACTGAAAGTGACTTCTTCAACTTACACACATTTCCTTCAGTTACCTCACATGAAAAACCAAGTGGAATTTCCATATATACCTCCTCCTCTCAGTCTCCATGGGGAAAGACATTCTTCACATCCAACTATTGCAAACTCCATCCCAAATTAGCTGCACAGGATAGAAGGACACGAATGGAGTCCATCTTTGCCACAAGGGCAAAAGTCTTCTAATAATCAATGCCATATGTCTGAGTGAATCACTTAGCAACCAATCTTGTTTTATATCTCACAACTGAACCATCAATTTGTTGTTTGACAATAAACACCCATTTGCACCCAACTGGTCTTGCTCCAATGGGAAGTGGAATTAATTCCCATTTGTCATTCTTCTTTAGGGCTCTCATTTCCTCTACCATAGCTTCTCGCCACTTTGAATTAGTAAGAGCTTCCTTCCAATCATGAGGAATAGATATAAAAGATAAGTAAGAAACAAAGGCACGATAGGATGGAGATAAAGAATCATAAGAAACGAAGTTAGATATGAGGTGTTAAGTACAATCTCGAACCCCTTTTCTAACTGCAATAGGAAGCTCAGAATCATCAACAGTTGGATTATCAATAACTTGGGTGACAACTGGAAGCTTATTACTTGGTAAACTAGTGGAAAATACTAGAACTGGAATGGAGGAATTCAATTGACCTGGCGACACATGGGTGGTATGTAACCTTCTGACGCCGAGAATAAGTCAGCAAAGTACCAGGTGGTTCATTGGTACTAACAATCTGTTGCTCCCCCTAATTAGTATCCCACTAGAAAGACAATTGAAGGATAGGCTCCTGATATACCACCATCTCCTCCTCAATAGTAATGTTCTCCCCCTGAAGAGATGGCTGGGGAGGAGAGAAAAAAGTTCAAACTCACGAAAGGTAATATCCATACTAACATACATCTTCTGAGATGGTGGGTGGTAGAACTTATACCCCTTTTGAGTAGGAGAATAACCAATAAAGACACACCAAAGAGCCTTAGGATAAAGTTTCCCCCTAGATGCTCTACGGTCATGTACAAAACAAACACACCTAAAAACTTTAGAAGGAAAAGAAGAAATAGACGGAAACGGTAAAATCCCAGAAAGACACTCAATAAGAGACTTAAACTGTAGGACACTAGAAGGTAGATGATTGATAAGTAAGCAGAATTAAGAACTGCATCTCCACAAAATTGTTGAGGAACATTCATGGTAAACATCAGTGAACGAGAAACCTCAAGAAGATGAAGATTTTTTCGCTCACCAACACTATTTTGTTCCAGGGTACGCACACAAATAGTTTGATAAAGAATGTCACTCTTATTAAGGTAAGAGAGAAATTCTCCATCAATGTACTCAATTTCATTGTCACTACAAAGGACTTTGATTTTGGCATCAAACTGGGTAACTAACCATTTTATGAAAAGAGCGAAAGCAAGAGAAAACTTCAATAAATGTGACAAACCAATAATAACCTGAGATAAATGCAACACAGGAAGGGCCCCACACATCAGAATGAATTATAACAAAAAGGAGCAGTTCTTTTATTAATACTACTAGGATAAGAACATTTGTGCTTGGCAAATTCACAAACATCACAAACAAAAAATTGCCTACTACACTGCTCTACTAAACTACGAAAAATATGTTCTAAAACACCAAATGAGGAATGTCTCAAACGCCTATGCCACTAATATAAGATCTGAATGGCTAAAACACTATTTGCCCTGAAAGCTTGACAAGTGGACTGAGGGGGAAGCTTCATCATCTAGGAGATACAAATCACCATGGACTCTACTACTGCCAATCATTTTCCTCAATTTCAGTTCCTGAAAGATACAATGAGTAGGAAAAAGTCACTGAATAATTCAATAATTTAGTAATATTACTAACAGAAAATAAGTTCGTGGAGAAATTGAGAACGTGAAAAACAGAGGAAAATGAGAGAATGGGTGAGCAATTAATTAAATCTTTCCAAAAAATTGAGGATAAGGATCCATCTACCACCTTGACCTTTACCTGAACATGTAGAGTATGAGGTGAACAGACTAGAAGAACCTGTCATATAGTCCATGACTCCAGAATCTATTATCTTAGGAGCATATGAGGATGATGCAGTAAACACACTAGTTATACCTATGTGAGCAAAATTATAGGAAGAGGCGTGATTAGGAGCTATAGTAGAAGAAGCATCAAGTCGAGCCATCAGGCACCTATGAGTCTACATCTCCTCCTGAGAAAAAGTGTAAGTGGCGGTTCCACCAAACTGAGATGGAGTCTCTAAGGATTCAATTATATGTGCATGAGATCGCATATTACCATCTCGGCCACCACCTCATCCACGTAGGATGTTCAATTAACTTCCAACAAAACTCCCGTCTATGTCTTGTCTTCCTATAATAATCACATTTTTAGGTATCCCTAGACACAGCGCTACTCATCTCTGTGGGCTTGAGCAAGGTTGAACTCATGTCACACTGAGGGATTGCAGCCAATGCAGACTGTTCCTGAGTAAGAGCATAAACTTTAGAAATCTTACGGCTCTCCTCCAACTGAACATGGGCATAGGTTTCTTGTAAAGTAGGAAATGGACTACGACCCAAAATCTGAACCAGAATCTGATTATATTCAATATTCAGACCAACAAGGACTACATACACTCGGTCCTTTTTTACCATCTACTCAAATTTAACAGCATCATTAGCATAATTTGTTGTGAAACTCTGGTAATAGTCAAGCTCCTGCCATAAGCTAATCAACTCTACATAATAAAGTGCAAATGTCTTATCTTTCTGATAAGTCTGTCGCACTTTCTTTCGAATATCATAAGCCTTAGCATCATTACCCCTCTGAGAATGTGTATGACTTTCAATAGTTCATCTCTTATGTGCGGTATCAAGGAACAGAAAGCCATGACTGATAGAGGGTTGCATTGAATTAAGCAATCGAGACATAACCAAGACATTCTCAGATGTCCAATGCTTCAGTTAGGGAACCAGATTCATTAGGCATCTTAGTCACCCTTGACAAATACCCATTCAAAGAAATAGCTTGGACGGATAACAAACAAGCCCGTGATCATGTTAAATAATTGTGTCCATCTAACTTCTCTGGACTAATTTGAAGAGATGGGTTGTTTGCAAGAGCACCCAATCGGCTCAACCCACTCCCTCAGTGCTACCTACAGTACTAGTAGCAATCACACTCCCTTCCGACATGTCCATGAAGCAGACCACAACCAGAAAAAACCCTCAAACAACACTCAATGCTAAAAATCAAAGGACAAAACCACACAGAAAGTGTCCAGGATGCCTCATAAAGTCGGAACAGTAGACTGGTGAAGAATGAAAAAAAAACTTCTCAAATCCACTCCAAACACAACCAAACAACCTGAATAACAAAAAAAAAATTCTAAATCGCACCTTAACAAAGCTATTCTAACCATATCCACCCCTTAAACCCCAAAAAATTCAAAAAAATTTAGAAAAATTGAACGGCCTATCAAACAGCTTCAAAAAAATCTACAAAATAACCATAAATCTCATGAGGTTGAGTCTAATCAACCCTGAAATTTTCGGATTTTTTCTGATAGTTTGGGTGGTGACCTCGTGCTAACGTCAGACTCTGACGACAAGCAGTGATGAACGCAAAAACAAATTTCAATGTATTCCGTCAATTTTAAACCTTTAAATCTTGATCGAAGCTTTGATACCAAGTTAGATTATGACAAATTATGGTTATGAGAAAGACAAAAGAAGAGTAAGAGAAAGAGAGACAAGATTATGAAGAGAGTAGTGTGTATTAGGGGTTACACAGCTATATCCCAATATATATATATATATAATCACAGAAGTACCAAAAATACCCTTAATGATTACATCATAATATAACATAACATAACAAGAAATAAGTTGTAGGATCATTTTAAAATAAGATTTGGATCAACTCCAATATTTCTTGGAGATTGAGGTTGCTTCATCTCTCAAAGTTTGTCTCCTATCTTAGTCCAAATATGCATTGGATGTTATTCAACGAGCTTGCTTATCAGATAGCCGAACAATTAAGACACCCTTGGAGCTCATTGTCCAGTATTCTTCTACTGATGGCACTATCTTATTCTTGTCTGATCCTACTCTTCATCGCACTAATACCGTTACTCACCCATATATCTCTTTATGTTGTTCACATTGTGAAACAGTTTGTTACCTCACATACAAATGTTCATTGGGCTATTGTTCTATGCATTCTTTGGTATCTTCAAGGTTCTTTACGTCAAAGTCTATTATTTCCTTCCTCCTCTTTAGTGAAACTTAGGACTTACTCAAATGTTGATCGGACTGACAACGGTACGGATTGCAAGTCCACTACTAGTTTCTATTTCTTTCTTGGTGACTCTAATTTCTTAGAAAATCAAGAAGCAAATGATATTTGCTCGTTCTTTTGCTGAAGTTGAGTACAACACTATGATATCTACCACAACTGAGAAAATCTAGTTACAATGGCTATTTCCTAATCTTGGCATCACTTTATCTTATCCTACCCTTGCGGATTGTGAAATCACCAATACTATTCAAATTGTTCATAACTCAGTCTTCCATGACCGTACTAAGCATATTGAGATTTACTGCCACTTTATGCGCCATCACCTTCTACCATGTAGTTAGTAGACTTTTTTATAAAGTCTTGTACCATAGGGCCTTTTCGTTTTCTTCTTGCCAAACTCTTGATATTTTATGCTACCACATCATGAGTTTGAGGGGAGGAGTGTTAGAGTAGTCTAGTATAATTAGTATTATAGGGGTAGTTTAATTGTTTATTTTATTGTATGTTGTCCTATTATATAAGAGCCTCTATTATGTATCTTAAGTTTTGATGTTGTCGCATAGACTTATTGTGTCATAATGATATTTTATCTCTCTTTTTCTTCTTTTCTTTTTCTTTAATCAAAGTTTACAGTTGGCATGACAAGTGATGCAATGGATTATAGATATTCCACTATTTTCTATATTTTATTGTATGGTTCTCTAATTTTCTCGGAAAAACAAAAAGCAAACCGTTTTCCATCGTATCACTGCTAAGACTGAATATTGTGTTATGATTACTACTACGCCAGAGATAATTTGGTTGAGACGGTTGCTTGCCAATCTAACAGTTTCTTTTTATGTTCATATTCCTATGTATTGTGACAATAGGAATGCGATCTGTATGCATACAATTCAGTTTTCCACGAATGGACAAATTAAATAGAGAATGACTGTCATATTGTGCTCCATCATTGTCAACTAGAGACTATTTCATTACTTTTTGTTTCTTCTTCTGTGCAGTTGGCTGATTTATTCATGAAATCTCAAACCACAATGCATTTTCGATTTCTACTTGGCAAATGTCAATATTTCTTACCGTCACATCATCAGTTTAAGAGGGGTGTTAAGATCGTATTTAGATAATATTTATTATTTAGGGATTGTCGAGAAAGTTGCTAGGTGTAGGGTTTTGTATTCACCAGTATAATTTGTCTTTTCTATTTATTTTCATTATTTTGGAATACATTGAGCAATAAATCGATTTCTCCCTTCATCTCCATAATTTTGTGTATCTTTGCAATATGCATAGGTGTTATAGGTGGAGTGACGATGACTTGATATGATATTCACTTAAAGTACATAGGCAGGCCAACGGACAGCAATAAATAATCAAACTAGCCAATCGAGACTCCCTTGTCCAAACCTCCAAAAATTAGACAATTTAAAGTTGTTGAAGTGGGTGTAAGGCTTCTTGGGGGGTTTTGTGTGTAATATAATAAGAGATCATGAGTAAAAAATGTCCCACATTAAAAATAGAAACCATGTGAGGTGAGCTAACCAAGCTCTTCCATATGTCCAAAAGGTAGAGCATTTTAGAATTGTTTGTTGGGATAAGCCTTTGAGGTCCCAAATAATGGGCTGGACCATTTAACTAAAACTAAGGCTTACTATTTGGGCATGGATCAATTACTTAACTGACCCAAGATATGACCCGATCGGACTTGGATATCGTCATCAACTTGCAGAAGGATATTGTAACCCTAACAAGCTCTGTCATCCCCTCCAGCCGATTCATTCCAACTTGATTCAACTGTTAAACTGCTATCAGTTGGTTTTCTCACAGCTATGTCTCGAACCTAACTATAACGGCAACAAGTTGCGATCAAGCACCAATAAAAACGGCAACAATGACTAGGTATTTCATCGATGAGCCAGCCACTAGATGCGACAACGGCGAGGGGTTCTCATCAATAAACTTTTGACGATTACCTCTTCAAACAGAACATGATTACCGAATAATATACATTTTTATGGTTGTGGCTCTGATACCATGCAGAATATATATAGGTATACAGACAAAAGAATCAGAGAGAGAGAGATTATAAGAGAATAGGGCAAAGAAGTTAAGTCACCATTCCTCATAGAACAATATATAGGTAGATATAGGGTTTATACTGCAATGACCCTATTACCCCTCACTAATATACTCACTAATAATTCCAATCAATCAAATCATGAACCCGATATCTCAATTCTATTTATTTAATGTTGCCACTTGTAAAGGGTTGAACTGGCATTCATATCACCAAAATAATTGGAGCTAGAAATCCAACTTTATACATGAGCTTAAAATTCATAAGCCTAGAATAGACAACCAGCCATGCACTAACCACAAACTTAAATTGAAAATGTTATGTGGTCCATGGCACATGCAGTTTTCAGTAAAAGAATCTTCCAATATAATTAACCAAAAGAAAAAGAAACATGACAACGTGCGAATTGACAGATACATTTATCTGATATTCCAGTTTTTTCTTTACACCGAGGAGTGAGTAGGATGTGTGAATTATGATCAGTTGATCACACAACACAGTTTATATTCTGAGAATTCCTAGTAACACAGCTTATCAATAGAGGAAAATGTAATAGAGAGAAAAAAAAATAACCATGCTTGTACCTGGGACCCAGAACCAATGCATGGATCACTTCCCCGCAAGCCATCTACAAGCTCTGTATACAATTGTTCCTTTGGAGTTGCTGCAGGTGCACCAAAATAGGAGAACTCTACAACATCAACATCACACCATACACCCCCAGGTCCCTGCGAAGCAACATAAAAAATGTATTCAACTTCTAACTATTAGAGTTTGCCTAAAAATAAAGAAGCTTCTAAAATTTCTAAGATGGTAACTTCTTGTTTCAGTTTAAATCTTTTTCACAATATTTTGAGAATTTAGATATCAACAAACGTCAGCCCGTCTCTACCCAAAAATATTGGTTTAACTTGAAAGACTTCTCAACGTTATATTTTGAGCAGAACCAAGACTGATGTCAGATTCAATATGTCAAACCTATAAGTAGCAGACTGAGTAACTATACATTAAGCTCCAAATAATACCAAGAAAAGCCAGAAGAGCCCAGATTTCAGATTTATGCTTTTCTGTTTTTATTTCTAACCATTATTTCAATTACTTGTCCACCTTAGTTTGGTTTCTTTAACACTATTTATTTCTATTATTAATAAAATTATCGTTTCTTATCAAAAGTACAAAAGATTTCAGACCTCAAGAGCAGATGGTAGACATTGGATATGGCTGAGCCACTGCTTGTGAACTTTTCTAGCAACAAAGACAAGAATAGCTGGTATATCAGTCAATACTCCACGCCGAATCCGAAACCCAATTGCCGTGCCAAGGCTAAAGCGGCGTAGATTTTTGCTATGAAATGCCCTAATAGTCATGAGTTCAAGCAAGGTGGTGGCTTGCAGTCCCGATGGCAATCGCCCAAGAGTTTCAGGCAGAACACCCTTCTGAAGGTTCCCAAAGTAATTTGCCCTATCTTCTGCTGCATTATTTAACCGGCTGGAAGTAGGCCATGAGAAGTAGGGAGCATTGCTCTCGGAGTGCTGACCACCTGATGTTAAGCCTTGTAGTGGTGGTGGACTTGATGAAGGCAAATTGGGATGATTACAGTAATTTCTTTCCAGATCCAAAGCTGACTCCTCTGATGGTGTCGATCCAGAGGGAAGAAATCTTAAATCCAGCCTTGTCCTGTCCATCTTTCACCTCTCCTACGTTATGAATCAATTCAATTCTCCAAAATTGTGCAAGAAAAGACAGAAATAAAACAGAAATCTCCAGTTATGCCAGAACCCTTTTTCATGTTCTACCACTAACTAAAATAATTGCTTCCAACAATAAGAAGTTAAATTTGGATGCAATTAGACAAAATTCAATATGAAGAAGCAATTTTATCATATGATGGTAAGGAGTTGTTTAATTACACTAACGTTATCCTAATATGCACTGATGGTTGAATAACAAACATTAACATGTAACAGAATAACATAAAGAAGACACCCTGAATTTGGAGGATGACAAGACATGATTACAATAGAATTATGCAACATAAAAAGGAACCGAATACGGTATAATTAAGGAATCCAGAGAAGACACCTAACAAGTTGAGAAACCAACAACCAATGTCAACGATAAGTATAACTGCAAAAAAACTAGCAGCATAAACGTCAATAGAATTAAACATAAATAACAACTGCTACCTCACACATTCAAAGAGATTAATATCGCGTGAAATGCGCAGCTAGTAAACAATGAAGCAATATTAAATTCAGACTGAAACTTTGTTAATATTCCAATTCCCAGCAAATTTGAAGAAGTGAAGCCAAGAAACATAAATGACAATCAATCACATAGCAAAACAACCCAATATCAAAAAGATATCAGCTTTGGCACAACAAGGACCACCTGATGACAGGGAGCTGACTAGCTTTGGGTTTGTGGCGTCCCCCAGGGTGGGGAGTGTTTTGTTGTCAACCTCAAAAATTAAGTAAAACCCAGATAGAAAGGAAACAAAAATGAAATTTTTGACGCAAATTCACTGAAAACTCACCTATAGTCAATGTTGAAGCTGTGGATGAAGCATTCAAAACAAATCCCCTTGAAGATTTTCATGCCCTAGACAAAAACTCCCAGCGTAACCATCTGCCAGATTAGATTGCAAAAATGAATCTCTTTCTTAAAAAGCCCATTTTGTCTGTCTGCATACCTCTGTGTGTAGGTGAGAGAGAGGGAGAGGGAGAGGGAGAGAGAGGCCGGCCGATATTTATTTAGAAGCGGAAAATTGAATTTAGAATTAAAGAAACCAATAAATATCTGTATTCTATAGTATCTGCTGGTGTTGATTGAGAACTATTTATTTGTGTTTTTTCCAAACCTTTTTCCTTTTTGCTGTCCCTGTCCAATTTTTTTTTTTTACTTTTTTGCCACTTATAGTTATGGGTGACCACGCTTCTTGACGAGAGTAGAGGTGAAGGCATGAGAAGATTTTAATGGAGGAGAAATAAGATGGGAGAGGAGAGAGGGGAGATTTTAAAGGAAAAAAAATAAGAGAGGGAGATTTTCTTGGATACCATTCACATTAAGTTTGGTGGGCGGGTGGGTGGGGGATTAGGGCCCAACTATATTTGCTCCCCAAAAGTTGCACAATTTTCCCCAAATAATTCAATTCCCACTTATCAACAAGCGTGGGGGGTAGGGTAGTGTTCTTTTACCTATGATTTATGTTATTTGAATCTAAAAATTTAATTTAATTTATTGACCTAATGATATAGTTTTATGAAAATCATTGGATCAACTCTTAATGATATAGTTTTATTGAAATTATTGAACACCAAGTTTTAATGTTTGATGGGCCCCACAATTAATTCAAATGTCATAGTGAATTAAGTCAGTAAATTAAACCAATAAATTAGGTCCTAATAGCATTGATCTTTATCTATTGGATAATATTTTTTGTTATTATTTATTTCATTGAATTTCTATAACGTGATGATTTCTTGATATTTCTAAAATGACACAAATATCCCTTAATGAAGTTTTAAGGTTAAAGTGGTTAATAAGAATTTTACGTGTAATTTTTTCTTCTTTCTTTTACGGGACCTATAGTTGAATAAGTTGAAATGTACAATTTGAAACCCATTTTTCTTGATGTATATCAACATAAAAAGAGTATTATACTACTTGCTCTAAACTCGAAATTTGTAAATCATTTCCAAAATTTTAGTAATTTTTTGTATATTTTATCAAAAATTCCTAGGAATAGAAGTATAGTTTATCCATGGGTTTTTAATACAAGAATCATAACTATCACAACTTCTGTTCTATAGATATGGTAGATTTAATGGTCATCATCATTAGGAAATTGCTACTTCTACAGTTCAAAACTTTGCATCCACGATCCCTCATTTTTTTATGGAGTTCAATGAAAATTATTTTCCATACGTTATGTATAAAGTTTAGTGAAGTTTTTGTCAAGAAGGTTGCTGTTGCACAGCAAAAGAAAGAGCCAAAAACTGTCATTATCCTTGATTTATCATTAGTCCTTTTACAAATGTGGATGGGGCGTTATCTTAACAGTTGAAATCTGGAAAGCACCTTATCTTTTTACTCTCTCTCACACACACGCGCGAATAGGATGTGTTGCTTCCATTATTTATCCTTACAAAGCCTATCTCAACAGAACACCATTAGAAAATTGCATTTTTTAGAAGTTCAAATCAATCTCTCTCTCACACACAACTCACTCGGTAGCTGTCATTTTCTGTTCATTATCTGCTCCTGCTTTATTGCTCATGTCTTCCTAATATGTCTTTCAATTCAATCATCAATTTTCCCCTTCAGATAAAGTCCAAAGATCTAGAAAATGTGCAGGGTCAAAAGAAACTTAAAAACGATGAGATTGAATCTCTCTGTTAAGGGTTTTTTTTTTTTTTTGGTTGTTTTATAACGTAAAATGATGATGGAGAAATTGATACAAGGTGAAAATATCATTTTGTTCAATTCCAACTAAGATTGGTAGAAGTTCTAATTTGAATAAGACTCTGGCTTCTAACTCCTAGCTCCCAACTCACTAGCTTATCAGCTTGCAACATGGCAAAGTCCTACCTCCTCACGATTTGTCTAATTCAAATCCAGCTAAGACTCCTACTCCGGATGGAGAACCATAACCCAATACGACACTTGTACCGCCCATATTCAAATTATGAATAAGAATCCTCCAACGACCTAATCCCCTAGCCTATAAAAGGGAAGAGATGAGATAATCTGGGTAAGGCAATTGAACTCCCAATTTCATATTCTTCCTCTTGAATACCTTTTCTGACTTAGGTATCAGAGTTTTGACCCCCGAAGTTCGCCTCCGGTCTTCGACTTCTTTTTTAGGTGATCGAAGTCGGACAAACTTCTATGACAACCCGTGCTAGTGAACAGTAGAACAATATGGATGACCATACTGCTTTTATCAAGATTTCGATCATGTCCCAATTGTTTCTATACCGTGCTTCATCTAAAAATGTAGAAGCATCTCTGATCGTGTGTTCTGTGCAGCTAAGCAGAGGAAAATGGTTTGGGGATCTTGCTGTGAATATTAAAAGGGATTATTAGGATATCTAGTCAGAGGCTCTTGGGGGTTGAACTATCAATCCAAGGAAATAAAAATGAATGAAGATCAATAGATAGAGAGTTCATAGTGGTTCACCAGCTCGAAAGTTTGGCTAATCCACTCTAATGGAGTCTCTTGCTCCTAGGGGAGTTTCTTATTAATTGAAGGGAGAAGGTTACAGAATTACACAGGATAGTAGTACAGATGCTTGCTTGATTACAAATGCGAGGGATTTGATCCCTATTTATAATATACAGTTGTCTTGCGTGATTGTCTTGCATGATCTCTGTTATCCTCCCATAACCAATGCCACCTTTGTGTGATCAACGTGATCCCCTTGACGCTGTTGTGATTAATGTGCCAGAATATTTTGCCGTTGAGGGTTACATTCCCTAAGCATGATGTGGCCTTCTAGAAGGAGCCAACTGTCGTTGTTATTATGTACATGAAGGTCACGTTACTGGAGATTCTCGACCTGCACACCCCAAGCTAATGATCATGAGTTAGATGTCCGAACATAGCCTTAGCTAATTTTTGGTATCATCAGTTATTCACCAGTCCCTAGCCTGGTAAGTCATGCCTGACATGGATTGGGAATAACATGTGCTATTGTTGATAAGCTCAGCTCAATTTATACTTAGGAGGCACGTGATGGGACGTTTCCTAGGATTTTTGGCATTGTATGTGTGCGAGGAGTCATTCTTGCCTCGTTTGTCGCACACGTTTAGCGTCTTTGCGCCATGTGTCCAACTGTACGCGTGCCTTAAATGCCTTTGCAGGCAAAACCACCAAAAGACCCCTCTATTCCAGCCTTTTCATTATTTTGAATTTCTTGGCACTTTTAACCAGTAGCCTTCTTCTCTTTTTGTCTCTTGCGATTTCATCTTCTTCTTCTCCATTCTTGCTATCTAGGCTAACTAACTGAGTGCTCAAATCGCTCGGGGGTCTTTTGAAGCTTACTCTGCTATTCCTTGGTGACCTCATTGGGTTCTCAATCGTCAATTGTCTTCGACCTTTAGGTACGTCTTCTGTCTTGTCCCTTTCTTTTCTTCTCTCTCCTAGGGTTTCTTGTTCAGCTTCTCCTAGGGCTTCTTGTCCCTGGATCCTACGAATTCGAGGTGGTTACTCCACTTCTAGACCTTTTGCTTTTATTATTTTAGGAGTCAAGGTCATTCTTTGTCCTTTCTTCCCCTTTTCTCGGATCCCTACGCCACAACTAGGGTCTTCTTCTTTCGTTGTTGGAATCTTTATCCTCTAGTCCTCGAAGACTGTTTCTCAAACGTTCCTTCTCTTTACGCTTCTTTTGGCTAGTTTCCCCTTGTACCCTCATGTTTGCTTCTTCTGAGGACACGGGTTCTTCTGTCTCCCTTGTCATGGCTGCTAGGTCTCCCGAGGTCGTGGTCCGATTCCGTCGTAGCAGACGGATTGAAGACCCCGACAAACTTGGGGACCTAGGAGATATAGGAAATGAGATAGATAATTTTCCTGGGGTTGACGTTATTGATACCCATGTTGCTGGGGTTGGGGCTCCCCTGCTTCTTCCAGGCCCAGCTGTAAAGCCCAAGAAGTCTCGAAAAGGACGATCTAGGAAGAACATAGTTGGGACCTCAAGCATGGCCGAGGATGCTGAGGTCAATCTGAATGCCTTAAACATCTCGAAACCCAGCAAAGTCACTCCTTTTCTTCTTAGTGCATTTACTGCCAAGATCAACTTCCCTAGGGACATGGGTATCTGGTGTCCTAATGTGGACAACTGATATGACAACATACCCTCTGGGAAAACCTGCTTCTTCTTTGCTTCCTTTGAGAATGGACTCAAGTTTCCAATGCACCCCTGCTTGAAGTCCGTTCTCCAACACTTCAATGTCTGCCCAACTCAACTTTCTCCCAACTTTTGGGGTATCTTAGTAAGCCTCATGGTTCTCTTCAAGAAAAATGGTTTGGCTGGCTTCCCCTTGGTTCCTCTTATCATGCATTTTTTCAACGTCAAGTTCTCTCATACTTACGGTTTTCTTTACATTCCAAAACGGGTGAAAACCCAACACTTGTGACGCCCTAAAATCTAGGGGCCCTTTCTCAATCCGTTGATCACCCATCAACCCGCGGTAGAACTCGTGTATGTCATACAACCCGACACCACATCAATACATCCCCTTCACCGGGATTGTAACCAAAACACAGTTCAGGCAGAGTCTTCCTTGTACCGAAGCACTACCCAATGCATAGTATGTATACGTATCAACCGCATGACCATTCCAAGGTTCGAACCCCAATAATTAGGACTTATTATCCATTTACATCATCCATAGAGGGTTGCTCAATAAGTGAATGCCCCTCAGTGTTACATTTTAAAATTTCAAGTTTTGAGATGAGGTACTGGTACCTCGTCTAAGTGGTACCGGTACCTGGGCCTTTTGTTTGATAGGTATCAGTACCTATATAACTTGGTACCGGTACTTGAACCCACTGTTTACTAGGTACCAATTGCTTGATGTTTTTCCTTGTTATCCCTAACCCCTAAATATCATCCCTCAAAATGTATTGTATATGGATGGAGGGGAGTGTCACTCTCCCTTTGAGTAGTGTCAAAAGAAAGGGGAAGGAGATGGGAAAATGGGATGGTGGAAATGTGTTATGTGTATGAACAAAAATGCTCCCCAAGCGCAAGGAGACTTTTGTGGGTCGTGTTTTACTTGGAGGTACTCCAAGGTCGTTTCCACGGGAAATGATGTAAACCAAGGGGAAGGTGATTTTGGGTGAAAGAAAGTGTAAAATCTTTTGTTGTTGAAAGTTGTTTGGTGAAGTGTGTTTTGGTGAAAATGAAATGAGAAACAAACGTTGGCTAACCCAAAAGGTCACTCCAGTAGGAATATCATCTTAACTCGAATCCCTCCTCCAATAAAGCATAACTGAATGATTGATTCGTGGGAAGCTAGGGATAAGATGGGTGAGTATCTAAGTATAAATCATGACTAGGCCTACAGAATATCAAAGACTCACAAATTTATCCACCCTCAACTCAGTCAAACCGAATCATTGAACTCTGAAAGAAGGGAGGAGAATGAGTTGAAATGGCATACCCAAGTGGAGGTTCCCCTTGGTTTTGCCAACTAAAGAATTTTAGCTACTCATGCTTGGGATGAAATTAACAATGTAATGATGATGCATTGCAGAGGAATGAAGTTCTTGAGTAACTAAATGCATGCAAACATAAGCTGTAAATGAAAGCAATGAATACCTATTTTAAAAGTAAGAAAAAGAAGAATTCTGATGCATTGATGGTGAAAGCTTTAAAAGAGAATTAAACTTGCAATGAACTTGTAGGAACTAGCATTAATGACATTAAATGAAGCTCTAAAGAGTCTTCCAGGAGATTACAAGACAATGTATTGAAAAAAATGTAAAAATCTCAATTTTATCTCTCTAGAATATTATTCATCATCTTCTACCCAGACTCTCTCTGTATATCCTATGTAGTGTATCCAATGCTGCATCATAATGGAGTCATCTTTCCCCCCAAAAACGTCCACAGTGTGCTCTACCAACTGAGTGATGTGATCTTCATCCATAGGTTGTCAAGAGGGATGGGCTAGACTGCACACCCAGCTCCATTCTTCTTCTCTTTCCTCATTTATCATTCAAGCTTCAAAAGTCAAATGGAGGGTGTTGGAGGGTTGTACAATGTGATGGAGGAGTCAGAGACAAGTGGGAGAGTGATTGGTGGGTCCCTCAAAAACGGCGGACCTGAGTTGCAGAGATTGGGGCAGGGATAGAGACCGTACCGGTACTCAGTACCGGTACCCCGAACTCCAGAGGCAGGACTGTACCGGTACTGCGTACCGGTACGCTTCCAATGGCCAAACCGTACCGGTACTGCGTACCGATACGCTTCTGCTGCTTTGTCAGGGGGGAAAACATAACACTTTACCCCAAGTAGTGTATGACTCCCGTTGGCAAGGTCAATTGGTGGGTTGGCTAGCAAGCATTACCCTAGAGGACAATGCAAGACAGGAGTTGGGTCTACCTCGGGTGGTTTGTGAGTATGAGGATATTTTTCCGGATGAACTACCGGGATTACCTCCACATAGGGATGTAGACTTCACCATTGAGTTACACCCCGGTACATCGTCCATTTCTATGACTCCACATAGGATGGCACCTGCTGAGTTGCAAGAACTCAAGGTCCAATTGCAAGAATTGATGGACAAGGGGTTCATTAGACCGAGCACCTCACATTGGGGCGCTCCGGTGTTGTTTGCCAAGAAGAAGGACAAGACCCTTCGGCTATGCATAGACTACCGGCAGTTGAATAGGGTTACTATCAAGAATAGGTACCCTTTGCCGATGATTGATGATTTGTTTGATCAGCTGAGAGGGGCGCGGGTCTACTCCAAGATAAATCTCCACACCGGTTACTATCTGTTGAGGGTTAGGGAGGCAGATATCCCTAAGATAGCGTTTAGGACGCGATATGGACATTTCGAGTTCATAGTGATGCCATTCGGGTTGACGAATGCCCCGACGGCATTCATGGATCTCATGCATAGGGTGTTCCAACCCTACCTAGATCAGTTCATCGTGCTCTTTGTTGATGACATCTTGATATACTCCAAGTCCGAGGAGGAGCATGAGGATCACTTGAGGGTTGTTCTCCAGACCTTGAGAGACCATCAGTTGTACGCCAAATTCAGTATGTGAATTTTGGCTTACTGAGGTGAAATTTTTGGGACATGTGGTGTCGGCTTTAGGTGTATCGGTGGACCCGGAGAAGGTTGAGACAGTCATGAATTGGGAGAGGCCGAAGTCAGTCTTCGAGATACGCAGTTTGTTGGGATTGGCAGGGTACTACCATAGGTTCATTGATGACTTCTCTCAATTAGCTGCACCTATGACCAAGTTGACCAGAAAAGAGGTCAAGTTTGAGTGGAATGATTCATGTGAGAAGGCATTCTAGGAGTTGAAGAGGAGGCTTACTTCAGCTCCTATTCTGATAGTCCCAGAAAGGGGACAGAGGTACACAGTGTATTGTGATGCCTCTAAGGACGGACTTGGATGTGTTTTGATGCAGTCCGGGAGGGTAGTGGCTTATTGTTCTCGGCAGTTAAAGAACCACGAGCAGAATTACCCCACACATGACATGGGGTTGGCGGCCATAGTTTTTGCCTTGAAGGCTTGGCGCCACTATCTATACGGTGAGCAGTTCGAGGTATTTTCGGACCACAAAAGTCTGAAGTACATCTTTACACATCGGGACCTCAACATGATACAATGCAGGTGAATGGAGTATCTGGAAGACTATGACTTCACTTTACATTACCATCCCGGTAAGGCAAATGTGGTGGCTGATGCACTTAGCCGGAAGTCACGGGGAGTATTGGCTAGTGTGGCTTCCCAAGAGTGGCAGATGCTCGAGACTGTGGGACAGTTCGGGCTACGCTATATGGGGCAGGTTCAAGGTACTTTGGGAAGTTTGGTGGCTACGCCTTCCCTACTGAATAGGGTGATTGAGTCCCAGGGGCAAGACCCAGAGATATTGTCCATTAAGAACCGAGTACAGTCAGGTACAGGTGACGAGGACTAGACCATTCATACGGATGGTAGTCTTTGGTTTAGGAGAAGGATTATGGTTCTCCAGTCTGCGGAGCTGAGAGAGGAGATCCTTAGGGAGTTCCATTACTCTCGTTTTGCTGTACACCCCGGTGGCACGAAGATGTATCAAGATCTTCGTCGCCAGTATTATTGGAGCGGGATGAAGAAACACGTTGGGGATTTTGTTAGTCGATGTCTCACGTGCTAGCAAGTAAATGCTAAGCACCAGAGACCAGCGGGATTACTCCAACCTTTGGAGGTAGCTGAGTGGAAGTGGGAGCATGTCACGATGGATTTTGTGACTCACTTGCCACGAACATCGCGAGGGCATGATGCGGTGTGGGTGATAGTGGACCGGCTTACTAAGTCGGCACACTTTTTGGCTGTGCGGATGACCTTCCCACTGGAGAAATTCTGTAGGTTATATATATGGGAGATTGTCTGGTTGCATGGGGTGCCCGTATCTATAGTATCGGATCGGGATCCCAAGTTTACGGCTCATTTTTGGGAGAGTTTCCAGCGAGCCATGGGGATACAGTTGATGATGAGCACTGCTTTTCATTCCCAAACAGACAGTCAGTCGGAGAGGACCATCCAGACTTTAGAGGACATGCTACGAGCATACGTCCTAGATCTCAAGGGTAGCTGGGAAGAGCACCTACCCTTAGTGGAGTTCGCCAACAACAACAGTTATCAGACGAGCATACAGATGGCACCCTATGAGGCATTATATGAAAGGTCTTTTCGTTCTCTAGTTTGTTGGACAGAGGTAGGAGAGAGACCCTCTACGGGTCCGGAATTGGTTATAGACACCTCAGAGAAGGTGGACTTGATACGAAAGCGTCTTCTCACGGCTCAGAGCCGGCAGAAGAGCTACGCTGACAAACGGCGGCGACCTCTAGAGTTTGAGGTGGGAGATCATGTCTTTTTGAAGGTGATGCCTAAAAGAGGAGTGGTCAGGTTCGGCAAGCAGGGAAAGCTGTCGCCTAGGTATATCAGGCTCTTCGAGATACTCGAGAGGGTGGGTACAGTTGCTTACCGGTTGGCGTTACCGCCAAATCTATCCGGTGTTCACGCGGTGTTCCATGTCTTTATGCTCTGGAAGTATACTCCAGATCCGACACATGTGGTGGATTGGGGTGAGTTGAATGTTGATGTGGATGAGACCTTCGAGGAGGGACCGATACGTATCATGGATAGCCGGGATTAGGTTTTACGAGGCAAGACCGTGAGGCTAGTGAAGGTGCTGTGGCAGCACCGAAGAGTGGAGGAGGCGACATGGGAGCGCGAAGACACTATCCGTACCAGTTATCCTTTCTTATTCGAGGATGGAGGTACATTTTTGTAGTTACGATTATGATATACTTGTCGCATATGCATGTGGTTGAATGTGTATGTGTGTGTAAATTTCGGGGACGAAATTCTTTAAGGAGGGAAGAATGTAAAACCCGGGTAAATTTGAACTTTTTCTGAAAAAGGGCAAAACGATAATTTGCCACTACAGTACGGGTTACAAAACTGAATTTTTCTAGAACTCGGATGATGAAACGGACCTCACCGTTGGATTCGTCTTGCGAAATCTAGTTACCCTGTCAAATTTCATCGAATTCCGAGATAGTCGGATTTTTCGCGTTTTACGAGGTAGTCGAGTCTCGGGGGACCCAAAAACGAATTTTTTAAATAAAATTTTGAAAGTTGGAAAATAATTTAAATAAAGTTCATATAAAATATTTTGAGCTTAAACCGATATGAAATTTAATCGTTTCAAGGAGAAAACGGACTCGGAAAAGGGGGTAGCGTGTGGCGCGACGTGGGCCAAGCTTTAAAATTATAAATAGGGGAAAAATATCTGATTTTTTGGACTGAAACTCTGCTGAAACCAGTGTGTTCTCACCTTGGAGAGAAAGGGAGAAAAAAGAGAAAACTTCTTCCTTCTCTTTGTGATTCACGGAGTTCCGCCGGTCGGAATTCCTTGAGCCAAGAATTAAAGTCGATCTCCTCGACGAGAGCTACGCGTACGTACCAAAAAGAGAGAATTTCACCGAAGATCCAAGAGGAGACTTTGGGAAAATCAAGAGTTTTGGGGCTTGGGAGGTGTTCTTGAGGTTCTCCACACTTCATCTCACGCTCCAAGAGGTAGGGTTCCCTCATATTTTGGTTTATTTCCATCCTATGGTGTCCATAGGAAATGGGTGGACTGTTTTGAGTGTTTTAATACTTGCCTATTATAGTTGGATTAATGAAAATGGGTAGACTCAATTCTAGTGTGAATTGGTAGTTAGAAATTACTAGTTTGTGATTTCTTGGAAGTTTTGATAATTGAGTATGTGGAAATCATTGAATCTGATTTTTTTTTAGTTAGGTGATAATTTGGGCATTTTATGTGATCACATGATTTGGTGCCTTGAAGGTGTTTGATAAAATGCCTATGTGAAATAAAGTGTGTTAATTGCATGAGATTATGTGACAACATGCTTGAATGATGTGGTAAATGGAAATCATATGCTTATGATGTGATTTACATTTGGATATGTAAATGTTGATATATGCTTGAAATATATTGGTATTGTGATGATTATGGAGATTATGTGTTATGACGTAATTTATCCATTGTGTATGTTGAAGTATGTGGTTAAATTGATCTATATAGCATTCATTACATATGAGACTTGACATTGACATGCAATGATTTATTACATTGCATTTGCACGGAGACATCGTATTAGGTGGGTGTGTGTGCATGGTGTGATCAAACACCATACTTGGTGATTGATGGGTGGGCTCGAAAAGGTTGGGTTGAAAATCCGACTGAGTCGCATGGTTGCATGAATATGAGGTCGGGGTTAGCAAGAAGGGCTAGAAAATCCCTCGGGTGAGAGACCCAGTGACTTGGACACGCATTCCAGTGGTATAAGAGTCCATAAAATGTGTCGGTGTACGCGGAACCGTTGGTGAAAGTCCATGAATTCCGTGTCAGTTGGGTGCTGTTGGTGTAAGTACATAAATACTCACCCCACGAAAGACCCGGAGATTTTAAAAGGATCATTTGATGAAATTCATCAATGACAGATTTTCTACACATTGGCATTGCATTGTGTTGTGGGAGTCGGTGAGGACTCGGGTTAAAGTGCGTGAGTGAGTTTCATCTCATTTCATGGCATGACATAGTAAAAGAATTCCAACATTGAATTGCATGTTCTTGTTTAGAATGGTTGTTGATTGTTACATGTGCACATTCATATGCATCTAGAGTGGGGAGTAGCCTCTGTAAGAGATACTCTATTGAGCGTTGCTCACCCTATACGGGAAAATATTTCAGGTGTAGGATACACACCGGTGGACGACTCTCATTTGGAGCCTCAAGGGTGAAGAGAGACCGAATTGTGGCCTTTAACCTTGGTTTTTGTAAAACTTTTGTTAAAACTATGTTTTGGCATGTAATATATGTAGAAGAATTGTAATCGAACTTATATGAACTATTTTAATGTAACATGACATGTTATTATATGGGTATGGATAAATGGACCCGGTGTGGTCAATGTTTACTTATAAATGGACCTGGTGTGGTCATTATTTACTTATAAATGGACCCAATGCGGTCAATGTTGTATATTGAACCTCGGATGGGTCGTGTGATTGTATATTGCACAAGTTGTGTTTGGGGTAGAGCTTTCCGTACAAAGGAGACTCTATCTGAATTTCGTTAAATTATATGGATCCCGATAAATGAGGCATAATGGCGTGATATCGATTTACATGATATCCACGGGTATTCCGCGGGTTGATGGGTGATCAACGGACCCCCGGATTTTAGGGGCGTCACAATTAAAAACATATAGGGACCGATCTATACTTGCTAGCCTTCGCTAGAGAATGATGAAAGACTACGAAAGGCAACACAGGGCTCGCTCGAGCAGTCTCATGGTCACTCAAGCAGTGCAACCTTAGTCATGTTTGAAACGTTGTTTTCATTCCAGCAACAACCACCCTATGATCGGCCTCCCACCGATCGGACAGTCTTTCAAAAAATTGAATTTTCTTATTTACTAAGCCTACCCTTATTCTAGATTCACATCAGGTTCCCTCTCTCGAAACAATAATTGATATCAGAGCATGGTTGCCTTGAGATAATAGAGACTTGTAGGCATTTTTGTGTATAATTTCCACATCTATTTGAAAATGGTTGCATCATTAAGTTATGAGTTCTATTTTGTAGTTCAAACTGCCTTGAAAGCCCAAGTGGATAATAAATAGTACTTTAACAGTGGTTGTTCTAGGCACATGGATGTAGAGAAGTCCCATTTTTGCATGTTGGAGAAGTGTAGTGGTGGGACTATCACATTTGGAGATGGTAGTATCTCCAAGGTTGTTGGAAAAGGTTCCATTTAGCCATTGGGCATGCCAAAGTTGGATAATGTCCTTTATGTGGAAGGGTTGAAAGCTAACCTAATCATCATTAGCCAATTATGTAATGATGGCAATGCAAGACAATTCACGAAAGACAAATTCACGATATTGATTGATAAAATGGATTGTCTCTTGGAAGGGGATAGGTCTGGAGATAATTGTTATTGCATATCTCCAAATCCTTCGATAATATGTCATCAAACAAGTGTTGACGAAGTCATACTATGGAACCAACGGTTAGGTAACATGAACTATAAGGACCTAAACCGAATCACAAACAAGGAGCTTGTGAGGGGAGTACCCAAGTTAAGTAAGTCGTCTACCGATGTGTGTGGTCCATGTCAATTTGGGAAACAAACCAAAGTCCCTCACCAAAAATTGAAGACCATCACGACTAAGAGACCCTAGAGCTCATACACATGGATCTCATGGGTCCTACACAAACATAGAGCATAGGTAGTAAGAAATACATCTTAGTTGATTACTCTAGGTATAATTGGGTTGCATTCTTAAGAGATAAATCTGAGGCTTTTTCATCTTTTTGGAAGTACACTTAATATCATGTCATCCATATTTAAATTTTGTATAGGGTCTTACAATGCTGACATGTGACACCCCAATTTCCGGGGGTCCTTTATTAACCGTTGACCATCCGTCAACCCGCGGAAATACTCGTGATAGTCGTATAACCCGACACCACGTCGTTCACATGCTTTTAACCGGATTTACCATCCACAAGATCAATTATACCTCAAATTATGTCCATTTATGTCATAGGAACCAAAGAAAACCAAGCCCAAAAGCATGGCTAAGCATTTTGAAAATTTCAAATTTTTGGAAAACCTTCCGGAAGGTTTTGACTAAACCTTCCGGAAGGTTTGCTCACTGGAAAAGTTCTTCCGGAAGGTTTTTCTTAACCTTCCGGAAGGTTTTGCCTTCTGGAAATAGATTAAAAAAAAATGAAACGTGTCGGCCTTCCGGAAGGTGTACTCCGCCTTCCGGAAGGTTTTACCTTCTGGACCACAATTCTGCCTTAACCTTCCGGAAGGTGTTAGTGACCTTCCGAAAGGTTTTGCCCAGAATTTCTTCCTTCCTTAGTTTTTCAATTCGAATCCGTTTCAATTTGCTTCAAAATCATCCAAAACTTATACAATGAAGTTTCTAACATAAAACATTGTTTGTACAAGTTCTATTACAACCCAATACATATATTTACATGTCAATATCAAATTTCCTTAAAATTTTTACAAACATTCAAAACAAAGCCACATCCGGCTTTCTTCGTCCTTGAAGCCCGTATGAGGGTCTTCCACCCATGCATATCCCACACCTGAAAATGTTGTCCCACGAAGGGTGAGCCACGCTCAATAGGATATCCTCCTACAGAGGCTACTCCCCAACCTAAATGCATATGAAATGCGCACATGCAACGATCAACAAGCATCAACCAATCCAACAAGAATATACACCTCAATGTTAGAAAGCTACCATGCTATACTATGTCATGCCATGATATGAGATGGAACTCACTCGTGCACCTTGTCCCGAATCTTCCCCGACTCACACCACACAATGCAAAAGCCAATGTGTATGAACCCGTCTATTGACGGAAAAACCCTCCCAATGATCGTTTGAGATAAAAGTTATGTCTTTATAAAAATTCAAATCATTGTTTGAGGCTACCCATTGGATGGGTGTTTTTATATAACAAAATCTTGTGTCTTCTTGGGCAACGGATTTTGGAGTCGCACCACTGGCTCCGTGGGCCATGCCACTTTTCTGGAATTTCACCGCCGGTCAAATGACTAAACCAAGTGGTTCCGGGTTTTTCACCCGAGGGAGTGTCTAGCCCTACTTGCTTTACCCGACACAAGTTTTCCTTATGCAATGCAACCGTGCAACTCAGTCGGATCTTCGATCCCGACTTTCCCGAGTTCACATACCAACCACCAAGATTTGGTGTTTGATCCACAACACATGCACACACCCACACTCATGCCTATGACCCATGAATGCGATGTCAACTCACCCACACACACTCATGTTTTATAACCATGAATGTGATGTACCCATGAGAATGCAATGTAATGTACCCTTGCATCTTCTCCACATGTTCAATATGTATGAATGCCATATGAACAACACAACAATAAATCCACATATCCATGGTACTTCATATCATAAGCACATGAACACCATAATTTAACACATTGTCAATATATAGCAAGCATGCATATATCAACATTTCATCCAATAACCATTTTCAAACATGTTATCACATAAGCATGCAATTAACATAGCAAACTCATCAATACAACATTTTCACCAAGGCATTTAATCAACACCTTCGAACTACCCAAAGCATGTAATCATATAATATACTCAAATTCATCATAAAGCTCAAGAAATCATATTAATTGATTTCTACACAATTATACCAAGATAGAATTCATTCTACCCATAACATAACCTCATATGTCATAATTTCTCAGGAAATTATCAACAACCATTCCTAATTGTCCATTTCATTTAGGAATTCACTTTACCCAATTTCCCATATCAATTTTCTACACTTCAAGTTTCTTTATGAAATTTACCCATCAAGTAAATTTATTTACCCATTTCATACCAACCTTGCTTAGCATATTTGGTACTCATTTCCCACACATGAAATGCATTAGTGGTACATTAAACTAGAGAATGTGATTTAAATCTTGCTACCCATTCTCAATACCCATTTCACCCAAGTAACCACAATAGGCAAGTGATACATATATATATACACCTACCCATTCTATATAACCTTCCTAGGTTGGAAATAAACCTAAGTAGGAAGAAAACCCTACTTCTTGTAGCGTGTAGAATCGCCGTGGGAAGCTCCTAGAACTCAAAGCAAGCTTGAATCCTTCACTTCCAAATTTTCGGCCCTCCAACGTTCGGTGAAAGCCGTCGTTTTTGGTACCCACGCGTAGCCCTCGTCGAGTAGAACAATCTTTGTTCTTGGCCCAAGTGGATTCGAGCTCTAAAATGGAGTAGATCGTAGAGAGAAGTTTTGGAGAACCCTCACTCTCTCTCTCCTTTCTATCGGCTGAGCAATGAGCAAATATGTGGGAAAAATTAGATTTTCCCCCTATTTATATTTTTAGAATACTTGGCCCACAATTGGCCACACGTCCCTTTTAATTCCGGGTTCGTTTTAATCCCGAAACGACTAAATTTCGCTCCGGTTCAAGTTCGAATTATTTTTATTTCAACTTGCCTCTAATATTTCCCCAAACTTCAAAATTTTATAAAAATTTCGTGTACGGGGTCACCCGAGGCCCGTTCGTCTCGTAAAACGCGAAAAATCCGACTATCTCGGAATTCAACGAAATTTGACGTGGTAACTAGATTTCGCGAGACGAATCCAACGGTGAAATCCGTTTCGTCATCCGAGATTTAGAAAAATTCAGTTTTTCAACTAGTACCGAAGTGGCAATTCACTTATTGCCCTTGTTCGTCAAAGTTTAAATTTTCCGGGGTTTCACATTCTTCCCCCCTTAAAAGAATTTCGTCCCCGAAATTCACACCCTCATGCACATTCGACTATATGCATAAGTTACAACAATACTATCTAAATTGTCCCATATGTATCCGTCTCACTCCCGGACTAGGTTCTAGACGCAACCAAGTCCGTCCGTAAAGGCACCACATATCCCGTGCATACAACCTGCAGAATTCCTCCTGTGTGAGGGTCATCCGCACTGTCAAAAGGCGTGCCGACTTAGTAAGCCGGTCCACTCTCACTCACACCGCATCATGTCCCCGCGATGTCCGTGGCAAGTGGGTCACAAAACCCATTGTGACATGTTCCCACTTCCACTCAGCCACCTCCAAGGGCTAGAGCAGCTCTGTTAGTCTCTAGTGCCCAGCCTTCACCTGTCGACATGTGAGACATCTACTGACAAGGTTTTCAACGTGTCTCTTTATTCTACTCCAGTAACACTGGTGATGAAGATCATGGTACATCTTAGTGCCACCTAGACGTACTCGGTCCTTGATAGATAACAAATCTGGGTCCTGTTCGTGGGAATCGATCACTCTGCTCAGTAGGGAAGGCATAGTCACCAAGCTCCCTAAAATACCCTGAGTCTGACCCCGATAATACAGCCCGTACTGTCCCACACTCTCAAGCATCCGCCACTCTCGGTGAGCCACACTAGCCACAAGTTCCTGTAACTTCCGGCTAAGTGCATTAGTTACCACATTTGCCTTACCAGGATGATAATGCAAAGTGAAGTCGTAACCCTCCAATTATTTCATCCACCTGCGTTGCCTCATGTTGAGGTCCCGTTGTGTAAAGATATATCTCAGACTTTTGTGGTCTGATAACGCCTCAAACTTCTCACCATATACGTAGTGGCGCCAAGCTTTCAAGGCAAGATAATAGCCGCCAACTCCATGTCACGTATAAGATAATTTTGCTTGTGGTTCTTTAGTTGTCCAGAACCATAAGCCACCGTTCTCGCGGACTACATTAATACCCATCCATGTCCGTCCTTAAAAGCATCACAATTCACTGTGTACTTCTGTCCCCTCTCCGGAACTACTAGAATAAGAGGTGAAGTAAGCTTTCTCCATAAATTTTGGTCATTAGTACCAAAGCGCCCCAAGGTGAAGTATTTGGTCTAACGAAGTCCTTGTTCAACAATTCTTGTATTCGGACCTAGAGTTTTCACAACTCTACTGGTTTCATTCTATGCAGAGTCATAGAAATGGACGATGTACCGGGATGCAACTCAATGGTAAATTTTACATTCCTATGTGTAGGTAATCCCGGTAGTTCATCCGAATAATATCCCCATACTCACAGACAACCCGAGGTAGACCCAACTCTTGTCTCACCTCGTCCTCCAAGATGAGGCTCGCAAGCCAACCCATCTACCATTCGTGCCAACAGAAACCATACACGATTTGGGATAAAGAGTCGTGCTTTTCCCCCTGGAATTTGAAACAAACACCCTTCGGTGTGTAAGCAGTGATCCTCTTACGATCACAATCAACGACGACGCGGTGTGCCGTCAATCAACCCATTCTCAGGATGACATCAACTCGACATGTCCACGACCCTAAGGTCCATAGTGAGTAGAGTCCCCGAGATCTCTAACTCACAACCGTCATATCTGATCAATGCAGGCCCTAGTCCCTAAGGTGGAATTCACCCCTGAGGACTCTTCTAGGGTTATAATATTTAAAACTGTACCATGCACAAAACATGAAGAATAACAGTATTTGACACGCTCAAGTCAAATAACACGTGTACCCATAAATAAGGAATAAGTGATGTACCGTGGGTTGCTGCCTGATCTCCCGACTCACTTTATGGTGCAACGTCAAAGACCGTCTCCTGGGTCTCCAATGTTGTCGCTTCAGAGTCTTGTTCCTGGCCTTGGCCCATATCTTGGCTCATCCGGTCTGATTGCGGAGTCTCCGCACGCGGCGTACTAAGGACTTGCACAATGCTCTGTAGTTGGGACTGATTTCCCTGGTCCTTAGTGGAATAGGG
This sequence comes from Ilex aquifolium, assembly GCA_951799425.1. Classification (NCBI taxonomy): domain Eukaryota; kingdom Viridiplantae; phylum Streptophyta; class Magnoliopsida; order Aquifoliales; family Aquifoliaceae; genus Ilex; species Ilex aquifolium. Next base: position 32,276,643 of record OX637392.1, read on the forward strand.
AAGGACAATACGTGCCTGTGTGAGTCCCACCGACGACTGGGATTGAGAAGTCTCGGAACTCTGTGAGGTTTGCCTCAGGGGGCAATCCTTCTTCCTATGGCCCGGTTGTCGACAATAGAAACATGTCTTCTGGCCTCCTTGAAACGTTCCCTTGAATTTCTTCCCTCCTTGGGACAAAAGATTTTGGGCTTGATCCCCCTCCTGTGATCCCTGCCTCTGAGGACAATCCCTTCTCTTATGCCCCACTTGGCGACAATGATAACATGGCCCCTGCCCCGCTTGGCTGGGAACCCTGAAGTGCCCACTACTTTGGGAGGTTTGCCCTTGGCCTTGGCCTTGATAGCCGCGGCCCTGCCCCGATGATTCTTGTGGCCTCGATGTCTTTTGCTTTTTCCATGGCCGTTGATGGCCCATGGAACTTAAACTCCTTTGGATGGCTTGAGCCCCTTGGCTCAAATTGGCACTTGCCTGTGCTAGGTTAGCAGCCATCGTACTCATAGCCTCCATATAGGCTTGTTGGTCCAAAGCCGGTAGTGGTTGGTTGTTCCGTCCACCGCCTAGACGTCCCCTTCCTCTATATGACATCTACACACATGTCAAATAGCAATGGTACAACGGCTTAGTATCCCTAGATAGGGACCAAAGTTAAAACGTTCAAATCTTTCTCACTGTCTCACTAGTAGGGCGTATGCCTCCAATAGTGGACCCTTACACTTTGAACTTTCCCGTTCATTTGTTTTCCCACTCCCAAGGTTAAGTTCTCTAAACACTAAGGTTAGAATACTTTTCACTATGCACATTCATCATGCATACAAGTCACACAACAAGTAACACATAACATGTACCAAGTAGGGTACATAACATGTAGCAAATATAGCACATAACGTGAGATGCACATGGAATGAAATGGTCTAAAACCCATGCCCATCAAGTCTTAGGTGAATCGTAAACCTAAGCTCTAAACCTCTTTCATTCTTGCAATGGAAGATGATAGACTCATTTCCCACAAGACCACATAAGATCTATAACCTAAGCTCTGATACCAAGCTGTGACACCCCAATTTCCGGGGGTCCTTTATTAACCGTTGACCATCCGTCAACCCGCGGAAATACTCGTGATAGTCGTATAACCCGACACCACGTCGTTCACATGCTTTTAACCGGATTTACCATCCACAAGATCAATTATACCTCAAATTATGTCCATTTATGTCATAGGAACCAAAGAAAACCAAGCCCAAAAGCATGGCTAAGCATTTTGAAAATTTCAAATTTTTGGAAAACCTTCCGGAAGGTTTTGACTAAACCTTCCGGAAGGTTTGCTCACTGGAAAAGTTCTTCCGGAAGGTTTTTCTTAACCTTCCGGAAGGTTTTGCCTTCTGGAAATAGATTAAAAAAAAATGAAACGTGTCGGCCTTCCGGAAGGTGTACTCCGCCTTCCGGAAGGTTTTACCTTCTGGACCACAATTCTGCCTTAACCTTCCGGAAGGTGTTAGTGACCTTCCGAAAGGTTTTGCCCAGAATTTCTTCCTTCCTTAGTTTTTCAATTCGAATCCGTTTCAATTTGCTTCAAAATCATCCAAAACTTATACAATGAAGTTTCTAACATAAAACATTGTTTGTACAAGTTCTATTACAACCCAATACATATATTTACATGTCAATATCAAATTTCCTTAAAATTTTTACAAACATTCAAAACAAAGCCACATCCGGCTTTCTTCGTCCTTGAAGCCCGTATGAGGGTCTTCCACCCATGCATATCCCACACCTGAAAATGTTGTCCCACGAAGGGTGAGCCACGCTCAATAGGATATCCTCCTACAGAGGCTACTCCCCAACCTAAATGCATATGAAATGCGCACATGCAACGATCAACAAGCATCAACCAATCCAACAAGAATATACACCTCAATGTTAGAAAGCTACCATGCTATACTATGTCATGCCATGATATGAGATGGAACTCACTCGTGCACCTTGTCCCGAGTCTTCCCCGACTCACACCACACAATGCAAAAGCCAATGTGTATGAACCCGTCTATTGACGGAAAAACCCTCCCAATGATCGTTTGAGATAAAAGTTATGTCTTTATAAAAATTCAAATCATTGTTTGAGGCTACCCATTGGATGGGTGTTTTTATATAACAAAATCTTGTGTCTTCTTGGGCAACGGATTTTGGAGTCGCACCACTGGCTCCGTGGGCCATGCCACTTTTCTGGAATTTCACCGCCGGTCAAATGACTAAACCAAGTGGTTCCGGGTTTTTCACCCGAGGGAGTGTCTAGCCCTACTTGCTTTACCCGACACAAGTTTTCCTTATGCAATGCAACCGTGCAACTCAGTCGGATCTTCGATCCCGACTTTCCCGAGTTCACATACCAACCACCAAGATTTGGTGTTTGATCCACAACACATGCACACACCCACACTCATGCCTATGACCCATGAATGCGATGTCAACTCACCCACACACACTCATGTCTTATAACCATGAATGTGATGTACCCATGAGAATGCAATGTAATGTACCCTTGCATCTTCTCCACATGTTCAATATGTATGAATGCCATATGAACAACACAACAATAAATCCACATATCCATGGTACTTCATATCATAAGCACATGAACACCATAATTTAACACATTGTCAATATATAGCAAGCATGCATATATCAACATTTCATCCAATAACCATTTTCAAACATGTTATCACATAAGCATGCAATTAACATAGCAAACTCATCAATACAACATTTTCACCAAGGCATTTAATCAACACCTTCGAACTACCCAAAGCATGTAATCATATAATATACTCAAATTCATCATAAAGCTCAAGAAATCATATTAATTGATTTCTACACAATTATACCAAGATAGAATTCATTCTACCCATAACATAACCTCATATGTCATAATTTCTCAGGAAATTATCAACAACCATTCCTAATTGTCCATTTCATTTAGGAATTCACTTTACCCAATTTCCCATATCAATTTTCTACACTTCAAGTTTCTTTATGAAATTTACCCATCAAGTAAATTTATTTACCCATTTCATACCAACCTTGCTTAGCATATTTGGTACTCATTTCCCACACATGAAATGCATTAGTGGTACATTAAACTAGAGAATGTGATTTAAATCTTGCTACCCATTCTCAATACCCATTTCACCCAAGTAACCACAATAGGCAAGTGATACATATATATATACACCTACCCATTCCATATAACCTTCCTAGGTTGGAAATAAACCTAAGTAGGAAGAAAACCCTACTTCTTGTAGCGTGTAGAATCGCCGTGGGAAGCTCCTAGAACTCAAAGCAAGCTTGAATCCTTCACTTCCAAATTTTCGGCCCTCCAACGTTCGGTGAAAGCCGTCGTTTTTGGTACCCACGCGTAGCCCTCGTCGAGTAGAACAATCTTTGTTCTTGGCCCAAGTGGATTCGAGCTCTAAAATGGAGTAGATCGTAGAGAGAAGTTTTGGAGAACCCTCACTCTCTCTCTCCTTTCTATCGGCTGAGCAATGAGCAAATATGTGGGAAAAATTAGATTTTCCCCCTATTTATATTTTTAGAATACTTGGCCCACAATTGGCCACACGTCCCTTTTAATTCCGGGTTCGTTTTAATCCCGAAACGACTAAATTTCGCTCCGGTTCAAGTTCGAATTATTTTTATTTCAACTTGCCTCTAATATTTCCCCAAACTTCAAAATTTTATAAAAATTTCGTGTACGGGGTCACCCGAGGCCCGTTCGTCTCGTAAAACGCGAAAAATCCGACTATCTCGGAATTCAACGAAATTTGACGTGGTAACTAGATTTCGCGAGACGAATCCAACGGTGAAATCCGTTTCGTCATCCGAGATTTAGAAAAATTCAGTTTTTCAACTAGTACCGAAGTGGCAATTCACTTATTGCCCTTGTTCGTCAAAGTTTAAATTTTCCGGGGTTTCACATGACATCAGCATGATTGGCCAAAGTGACAATAAATTATCCAAGCAAAATTAGATTCTCTAGTGAATCGTGGAGTATTTGAACTTATAGTCTTGACAATTAATTATGTAAAGCCTTCTGGTTACGAATGAGTTTTGTGAAAAAAAAAAAGGATTGATAGAAATGAGATCACAAGATATAAACACATGCCTAGTAACGTAGGGATTCCTGCAAATATCTAGGATTGATTATGAAGAAACTTACTCACCAAAAGTAGATGTAATTACATTTTGGTATCTTATTAGTCTGACAGTCTTAGAACTTGACATGCATCTTATGGACCATAGTTACTGTATATTTGCATGAAATGTTAGATACTGATATTTATATGAAAGCCCTTGAATGATTGAAATTGCCTGAAGTAAACACATCAAAACCATGAAACATGTACTCAATTAACTTGAGACGATCATTGTATGAATTGAAACAATCTAGAAGAATGTGGTATAGCCATCTTAGTGAGTACTTGGTAAATGAAGGGTATGCTTACAATCTCATATGACCATTTGTATTTATAAAGTAAATAGAATATGGATTTTTCATCATTGCAGTATATGTTAAGGAAATGAATTTAATTGGAACTCCTGAAGAATTAATAAAAGCTGCTGAATATTTGAAAGATGAATTTGAAATGAAAGATATTGGGAAAACAAAATATTGTCGTGGCCTACAGATCGAGTGGAATCATTACCCATCAAACAACCTATACAAAAAAAGATCCTAAAGTGATTTAACATGGATATAACATATTTGTTAAATACTCCAATGGTCGTCCAATCCCTTGATGTCAAGAAGAATCATTTTCATCTGAAAGAAGATAATGAAATGCTTATTGGTCTTGTAGTACCATAATTAATTGCAATTGATGTTTTGTTAAACTTTGCGCAATCTATTAGGTCTGATATAACATTTGTAGTCAACTTGTTAGCAAGATTTAGCTCTGCGCCAACTCAACAACATTAGAATGACATAAAATATGTCCTGTGCTACCTCCATGGAACTACAAATTTGGACTTTTTATACTCAAATAAATTAGTCAATGTTCCACATTTAGTAGGATATGCTAATTTTGAATACCTTTCTGATCCTCTCGTTCACAGGTCGGATATGTGTTTACAAGTAGTGACATAACAATTTCATGGTGATCTACCAAACCAAATTTGATTGGTACATCCTCCAATCATTCTGACATACATGCACTCCATGAAACAAACCATGAATATGTATGACTAAAGTCTGTAGTCCATCACATTTGACTTTTATACTAAAAGAAATTAGTCAATGGTCCACATTTAGTAGGATATGATGATTTTGGATACCTTTCTGATCCTCTCGTTTACAGGCTGGATACGTGTTTACAAGTAGTGACATAACAATCTCATGGTAATCTACCAAGTAGACTTTGATTGGTGCATCCTTCAATCACTCCATAAAGCAAATCGTGAATGTGTATGACTTAGGTTTGTAGTCCATTACATCCGACATACTTGCATACTAAATTTGGTTAGAGACTAACCAATAACGTTATATGAATATAACACCGCTTGTGTTGCATAAATCAAATGCGGATTTATCAATGGGGATAGAATCAAACATATGTCACTAAAGTTTTTTTACACTCATTAGTTCTAGTAGAGTCGTGAACTTGAAATAAAGCAAATATATTCTAGCGATAATCTTACAAATCTATTTACTAAAGTTTTACTATCATCAACATTTAAGAAATCAGTATGCGACATAGGAATGCATCGGGTGTGTGGCAAATCTAGTTGATTTCCTATTAGGGAGAAAAATTCATCAAAGGGAGAATTTCATCGGGGGAGCATCCAAATCAAGATATTGGACTATTTGCTTGCTACTATTTTTCGTTTGTCCAAGTTTTGTCCTACTGGATTTTTTTAGCATGGTTTTAATGCGGCAACACTAGTGCGTACAACACTATTCTAATATTCATGAGAATATATACTCTTTTTCATTTGCTAAGTTTTTTTGTACATGATTTTCCTAGCGAGATTTTAGTGAAACATATTATCTTATCATAGTAGTCATCCAAAGGAAGTGCGGTAAATATCGTAAAATGATCAAATACATGATCCATACCCTTTCAATTAGTATCCAAGTAATTAAGAATTAGTGGGTGTTTTTTAGTTATCCTATCTATTCATATATCAACTTAGTATTATATTTGATAATCATTATGTTTGAAAGATTATAAAAAAATATCTTGATCACAACTAGAAATACAAGTTGTGGTGACTAATTCTCTATCATGTCCACATTTATGCTAATCAAAATGCGACACGACACGATTAATCGACACGAATCGATACAGAGTTATGTAAGTTTTGTTGAGGTCTTAACGGGTGCGGGTGGCAAACGAGTGGACCCGCTAGACCCGTTTAATAAATGAGTCGTGTGTCGGGTGAGATATGTCAACCTATTTATTACTCATTTACAGTTTAAAATAAATTAATATAATAATTCAATTTTTTTAGTCAGACTAATATATGGAGTATAATAATTGGATTATTTTAAAAAAGTTATTAAACAGGTTAGATGAGTCTTATCGAGTAACATGTTTGATAAACGAATCGTACTCAATTTATAAATTTTCACCAATTTAATTAAACAAATTATGTACGAATTAAATAAAATTTTCATACAAATGATTAAACCCGATATAGTTAACACACCTATGAGCTATATTTGTTTTGTTCATATTTTATAGCATCGGTGTACCCATGGCTAGCAGCCAAGCTATAATCAGATAACTATTTATTGAAAAATACAACACAACTCAAATAGAAGTCTAAATTGGATGAGTGTTGGATTCTGGGTGTGTACCATTACTCCTATTTATTTTACCACAAAACTGCAGAGGAACAAATGCCCGTGCCCCAGTGCGACCGGCTCTACCAAGCGCTGAGAGACTGCCACCGTCGACTCCCGGCGGGGCCACAGCGGGAGGCAGCGTGCCGCCACCTGAACCGCTCACTGGCTGAGTGCTTGGTGGCGGTGTCGTGCCCGGATGAATCTGAGGCCGTCAAAGCCCTCTGTTCCACCGGTGGGACCGCTCTCAAGCGATCTCAGTGCCACCAAGCCCAGCTCTCCTTAGCTGTTTGCCTCTCTTCCCATCAAAGCCACTCCTAAATCCTAATACCATAACCCACTAATTCCTCTCTCTGTTCACTTCGATATCAAAGCGCACCAATCCCTTCTTTTTGTAAGTATTTTTTAGTTCATTTCAATTTAATTTAGTTGTCATGTGAATATATTTTGGCACAAACACACACGCACAAAAACACACGCACAAAAACACACGCATGTATGTAGAGACGCGTATATCTGAGGGTCACAACCCAGTAAATCTATGGTGCTCTGAAAACAGGCAACATCAATTTGAACAGTGCTCTAATTTGATGCGTGTTTCTTGTGTATAATCTATTTATTAGTGATTCATGTGATGCATTCATCCAATAAATTTGTGTCCTCTTGCCTAACTTAAGGACTAGAATAGGAAGGGTAGAAGCCCATCACCTGATTTTACCACCAGTGGGAAACCCTGGTTGGGGAGGCAATCTAATGGGAGCCCCAGTGAATTTACCACCGGGTGCACTTACAAAATATGTTTCTTTGATTTTAATTTGTTTTTCGTTTGCAATTTAATTACTTTTTTCTCATAAGTCACATCTGAAAAAGGAAAGAGAAAAAAGGGGTTTCTCATGACTTCTTTTCACAGAACTGAACCAAATGGTGCATTGATTATTTTCATTGTTAATGTAATCTAATTGAATTCAAGTTTGAAGTTGAAATTACTTATTATGATTTTGATTGTGAAAGATCCTATTATTTAGGAATTAATTAGAACTATTTCTTTGCATCATAGATTTTTGTCAGCTTTAGAAATCTTTCATTTGCATCCAAAAGAAGTTGTCGGTCAAAAATATCTCAATTTTTAGTATCTTCATTGGTGGAGAAGTATTTTATCTGTCTATGTAATTAATAATTCTCTTTTTAGCAGCAACTATATTGGTATTTTTTTATATTGATTGTTACACTTAAAAAATGGCAAATATATAGTTTATCTTTTCTTGGGGAGTCACACGCCTGAATAGTAAAGAAGAATTCTCAAGTTTGTATTAATTGGAGTGTTAGTGTTTCACAGTTAATCTTAAGATGGTAATTGGTCCAAAGTTCCTTTTATTTTCCAATCAGGGTTGCTTGGTTTATCTGATTACAATTTGATAACTAGTCTTCAGTAGACAGTTGAACCATCTTAATAGCTTGTCCTCAATAAGGGGCCTTGAATATCTTATCCTAAATGAAATGATATTGTCTTTGTTTTTGGGAATTGGGTTTTGTTCCAACAATAATTGTTTGTGAATTAGGTTCAATTTGATGTAAATTTTATAATTAGGTTAGGTTCAATTTTAAATTTAGGGTAGGATCTATTTCATTTAAATTTTGTTGTGAGTTTTATTGAAATTGAGGGATTATGTGGATTTGCAATGACATTTATTTTGTTTAAATTCAGGCAATTGGATTTGTATTGTCATTGCTATTAATCCAATCCCAGTAATTGGATTTTTTTATTGATTGCTATAATTTTTTTGCTTGAAAGTTGTACTGAAATGCATCTACATTGAAATTGGAGTATTGAATTGAATGTAGTTATTTATTCCTATTTTATCTTTAATTCATTTTTGTGTTGTTAGGGAACTCATTGATATTGTTGCGGTACTTGGTAAATGATTTCATTATGTTTGGGTCCTCTTTACATTTTGTTTCACTCCTATTTATGTCTTGATTGTTAAATGGTGATATGTTATCTATGATCGATGCAATAATAAAGGCAACAAATTAAAGAATCCGAAATTAATTGGCAATAACTAGAATTACATTCTCTACTTATGTAGAGTTATGTACGTAATAAGGTGTTGATATAGATCAATTGGTTATAGTTTTGACCTTTGCATGATTGAAAACAATATTTTACATTACGGGCATGTTATCTATTGGAGTAACGTATTCTGTAGTTATTCCGTCCATTTTTTGGAGTTTTTATTGTAAATTTGGGAAGTTGAAAAGAATAATACTCTTAGTTGCAATTTTTTTTTGCTTTTCCTTCTTCCCTTCTTAGTCAATTGCCAAGTGTGTATGCCATCCTTAGGATACATATCAAGTGTGTTTATATAGGATTGAGATAATGCATTCGTCAATTGTGATAAGGCTTAGTGCAACTGTCACAACTTGGACCATACTTTGCCATAATACATAAGCAAAGTGTTCTTATTTGGGGAGGTGGTTCATCCTTTAATCATCTATTACTTTGGGAGCCATTTAAATTTTAGTGAGTTTGTTAATGCATACAAAGCGAGAAACATGGCATGTGAGGTGAGTCAAATTGTTTTTTTGGGTGGCGCAGTTGACGACTGTTTGGAATTTCATATGAAAATTTTTAGTGTTTACTGGGTTATTTTGTCGAGTGTCTGAAAGTTGACGAGAGTTTTATCAATTTGGGAGTTTTATTTTAACGTAAATTGAATGTTAATGGTATTTGTGAATTGGTTTGCTTTGGGGTCATGAAATTGGGTTAGTTGTTACATTGTTGTTTTACAACAGAGGTGTTGGAGGATGATTTTGATCTTTGTTATGTTGGCTTGGATTTATTCCAGGTGGCTGGAGGTGGAGTTAGGTGATGGTGGTTCTAAAAGAGGTGTGTGATGGTTTTTGGTTAGGTAACAAAGTGCCCATTTGAGTGGTAAGATAAATTTTATGTGAGTCGGTTCATATTAGTTTGTGTGTGATTCAATAATAAAATTGAAAACGATTATTTATTTTTTGTTTCAATTGTTGGGTGAATTGGTTTGAATAGTTCTTTGCATGAGTTGATTTTTGGGTGTGGTCTTATGTTTCTTTTTCTTTCTTTTCTTTTTTTTCGTATAATTTTGACAAAGAAATGAAGATACATAAAAGAGTTTGGAGAAAAAAAGACCATATCTAGAGGAGCAAAACTTTACAACGAGGGACCTTTTTCGACGGTCCATATTGGTAACAACTTAAGCTTCTCAGTAGGCCATGCGTAACTTCTTTTAATAATAACCATGCAATTCCCTAAAGGTTATTGTTGCTCTTTTATTTTTATTTTTTCAGTAGTAGGGTTGCGACATAATTTACTGGTTTTTTCCATGACAATATTCGATTGTGAGTCTGTTGTACATAGCAGAAGTTTTTTAGGTAGTTGGTTGAAATTAGTTTTTTTGTGGTGGTTATATATGTTAATTGATTTCGAAAGAGTTGATAGTGAGTGGGTTTGTGAATGTTTTCAAACCCTAAACCACAAAAGCGGAGGATCCAAATACAGAGAACCTAAAAACAACAAAATTCATCCAAAATTGTTCCACCCTCAACCATGCCCATAGTCGAGTTGCGACTAACTCTTCCTCTCTTTGGTCCTCTCGTTCCCTCTCTTTGTCTCTTCATATGTTCCACCTTTTCAAATTAAATTATATATGAAGAATTGAATTTCAACTGTTTGATGAAATTACCCAGAGGGCCAATCTTTTTTTATCATATCCAAGTTGAGTTTGAGAAATTTGCTATTGTTGATTTATTCCAGGGTCGCCGAAACTGAGTTTGAATATTTGATCAGGGCTAGGTTGAGGGAGGGGGAAGGATTTGAAAGGGAAGTATATGAAAATTACTTTAAATATCGCTTTTGGTGCGGACGAGTGTATATTTTGTTTGAGCCAATGAACGTGCTTTAATTTTCGAAAGTTTATTGATTGGGTGACTTTGCTTCTCTCCAAGCTCAACCACCGCCTCTGCCTAACGCACACCGCCAAGGCTTCGTCTTTTATTATATATTACTTTATTTTTTGCTTATTAATCCTTTCCTTTAAACTTTTACAAAAATAATATAAATTTTTGTGAGATATTTTGTCTGGCTTCTTATGGTTTGTTGCTTTTCTCTCTATTTCCTTTATACTTTTAGAATAACAATATTCACATAGAATAATGCGATGGTGTCCAATAATTTTGAGTCACGTGTGGTGATTGTTGTGGGTGCCAACCATTAGGGTTGAGGGAGATAAATGATGATTGTAAAGGCGATAATCATTTGGAGTGAGATTTAAGAGTTATTTCCCGTAGTTATAAATCAGAATTTTGGGATGAAGTAGCAAGTATATTTCCAAGTTATTAAAAGATAAAGTTGTTAGGGAAAAGCAACTCAATTTTTGAGGTTTTGATTTGATTAGTTGGATAGAAGCACTTCTATTTGTTTGCACATGTACCACGGTTCTCCTTTGTCCATTGGAAAGGTCATTGAGCACATTAATGTGTTTGTTCGTTTGCAGCATCTCTCTCTCTCTCTTCTCTCTCAGCCTATGCCTCTTGGGTAAGATGAATGTAATAGTGTTAAATTTTCCTGGATTCCACATTTCTATAACCTATTTGATAAAATTTCTCTTTGGAGTTTTAGATCCTTCTTGAACATTCAAAGCATCTAAATTCACATTCTCGATTTTGCATGGATAGTCGATTTAAAGCATTCCACATTTAAATGGATCATAAGAAATAAACCTGTTTCTGTTCAGATTAATTAGTGTTCGATTGAAGTAAACCAGATAAGAAATTGAGAGTGTAGTTGTGATGGATTTTCTAGAATAAGTTTCATTCGTATAAGCATGCATCATAAATAAATTATAATTTCATTGCATGGGAAATTCTTCTGCTATGAAATAGTTCTTGGTTTGGGACAACAAGTCTATCAAGAAGTCAAGGTAACATATTCTCTCTCAGCTACATAGATGATCTAATTTGTATGATTCTTATTGTAATTTGTAGGCTGATTTTAATTGCGTAAAATTGTGATTATTTTGATTCTAATCTCTATGTTTGTGTTTTGTGCCAAAAGTTAAGTGAAGTTCTCATCAAAATAAGAATTTTGTCTAAATTGAGTGAAGGCTTTCGGTAACTTTTGTGGTATTTATTTCTATCTACTTGAATCTTCCAATTTAAAGTCGCGCCTTCCAAATTCTATGCATGATTTATGTTGCATACTAATCTTGTGGAGGCTTAAGGTGAACCTTTAGGTGTCGCTGTGCTTTATTGTATTTAGGATGTTATTGCCTTTTGTCTTATTTCACAATTAGCGTATGCAATCAAGAAGGATCATATAATTGACGTTTTTGTCCGATGAAGATATGATAAATCACTTTTTTGGGTTCTTTATATCTCCGTAAATTCATATGTCTGGATATTTTCTTGTGTTTGTTTGTTCAATTGAATCAAGAAATGACATCAGTGTTCATTTGAAATGGGTGACCAGTTTTGTATAGGTCAATTTTGGATAAAAAATGGAATTGAGATATTTGAGAGATGTGGAGAATTTTATACATTCATTTGTACATTGATTCCTTATTTATCTAGAGTTTGTGTTTGAATTTGGTAGAGAGAAATTTTGATGGAAAAGTGCTACCAATTACTAGCCTTTTATCTAGAGCTTGTTTTAATTTTCTTTTTATATTGTAGCAAAATTGAAACTTCAATTTGAATTTGGGATTTTGTTTCGGCATTGGACTTGACAAGGTTGGGCCCCGGTGTATACATATTTTTTTTTTCTTTTGTAGTGTATTTTCTAAAAAATGATCCAAATTGACCCTTTTTTTATTTGTTATAATACCTTTAAGAGCATATTTTTATGTATGTGAATTTTCATGTTTAAAGGAGTTAGAATATATAATTCCATTGTTAGTGAATCAAAATTTTTTATTGGGTTCAATTGACAATTGTGGATTCAATATTAATATTATGCTGTCACAGTCGTTGACAAATGGTTGTATTGAGGCATGACTGTGGCATGATGGTGAGTTCGGTAATTGGTTTTAGTCTTGTTTTCTTTAAGCATGCCTGTACTAAAATACTAGCCTTTAAATTTTGCGATGTTTTTAGAAAAAAACTTCATCGAAATTTTCTTTTTTCTCTAACTTTTGTGTGCATAATGTAGTGCACACAATGCTCTTTGCCCAACGTTTGTTTCTGTGTTAAACACTGTTGGCCACCATATTAGTTGGTTACCCTTTTTTATTAGGAGAATATTAGTTAAAATACTAATGATGAATTGTTGTTTGATCAAAAAAAAAATTTGTTGGGTTGCCTATGAATGTGCTTTAGTTTCAAATTTGAAAATTTTCTTGCATCAAATCTATGTATCTCATGTTTGTGAAGGATGTTTCGTGATTGATTGCAAAATTACAACATTTTTGGTTGGTCTGGTTGAAATTTGGATCCATATTGTTTGTTGTAAGAGGTTGAGGGGGCAATATGTTGGCTATTGCCAATGAGGCATTGACAATAGCAATTACTAAAATTTTGCTACTATATGCAACTGTACTATATAACGAATATTAGGGTAGTATGTGTAAATTGTTAATAGTAAGAGGGTGTATGTGTAATTCTTATTATTGTGAGTTAACTATAAATACAAGTGATGTATGAGAGTTATGTTAAGTTTTTAACCTTTCTCTTTCTCTCTAATATTGTCTCTAGTATTGTGTTATGTTAATTCACTCAACTTAACATGGTATCAGAGCAATCAAGATTCTAAATAAATTAAAAAAAAATAAATTTTTTTTGAGGTTACTGAGTTTGGTTGTGGTGCTGCCATTGTGGTGGTGGAAACCCTTGTGGTGGCCTCTGTGGATGTTGGTGGTTGTTGTTTTGTCTGGTGTAGTGGTGTCGTTCGTGGTGGTGGTGTTGTTGTGGTGGCTTCTGTGGTGTTGACGATTCTGGTAGTGTCGATTGTGGCACTGTTGGTGTCGATTGTGGCCTCTGTGGTGTTGAAGTTGTCGTTGTCGTCGCTTGTGGCACTGTTGTTTGTCGTCGTGGAGGTACTGTCGTTCGTCGTGGTGGTGGTGGGGTGGTGTCGATTGTCGTGGTGGTGTAGCTGTTAGGCGCCGCCGTCGAAGACCAGGTGCAGGTCTTCTGAAACCCTAATTAACGAGGAAGACAACATCCAGACCCGACTCCACGGGTTTGGATACAGACCAGACCTGATCCAGCCCAGACATATTGGGTCCAGCCCACGGTCCAGCCTAGACCGGTTCAATCCCGGTCCATCCTAGACCGGTCCAATCCCGGTTTGATCCCAGTTCAAGTTTACCAGGTTCAGGCCGGTTCTTTCAGGTGCTGCTCCGGTTCAGCGGTCCAGTTGGTTTTTTTAGTCCGGTTCAGCAGTCCAATTGGTTTCTTCAGTCCGGTTCAGCTATTTTTTGCATCGGTTTAGCTCTGTTCAGTCAATTTTTACTCCAGTTCAGCAATCCAGCGAGCCCAAACAGCACGGTTCAGTGGTCCAGTGAGCTCTTGTGGTCCGGTTCAGTCTTCCAGCAACCTTAGCAGGTCCGGTTCAGTAGTCCAGAGGGCTAAACTAATCCGGTTCAGGCTTCCAGTTGCCTCAGCAAGGCCGGTTCAAGCTTCCAGCAGCCTCAGCAAGGTCGGTTCAGTGGTCCTTTGGGCTAAACTAGTCCGGTTCAGTGGTTCTCTAGGCCGGTTCAGCCTTCCAGCAGCCTCCTTTGGGCTAAACCAGTCCGGTTCAGCGGTTCTCTAGGCTGGTTTAGCCTTCCAACAACCCCTTTTCTACTGGTTTAGCATTGCAACACTTCTTGTTTGCTATTTGCTGCACTATTATGGAACTCAAGCAAGATACCAGGTCTTCCTATCAGGATGACATCTCTGTTGTTGCTTCCGTACCTCGGTCAGCTCCACCCGACACTGGGTCGGTTACTATTACACGAGAGGAGTATGCTTAGTTTCTATCCCAGCAGCAGGCTGTTCCATCGCCCTCCATTGCTACTTTTGTCCAGTCAGGTACTGCTTCTACTTGTTTATTGTCCTCCACTCGCGGTCCCTGAATCATAGACTCTGGCGCTTCTGACCACATGACTGGTGCGTCTGATGTTTTTTCTACTTATCAGTCTGCTACTTCCACACGTAGTGTTACTCTTGCTAGTGGTACTTGTTCTAAAGTTTCAGGGTTGGGGACTACTCACTTGAGTCCTGATATGTCTCTATCTTCTGTGTTATTTGTTCCTCAGTTTCCTTTTAGTTTACTTTCCATTAGCAAGATTACCCGTTCTCTCAATTGTTCTGTAACCTTTTATCCCTCTTATTGTGTCTTTTAGGATCTCAAGACGAAGATGAAGATTGGTACGGGGCATGAAACTGGTGGTCTATATTACCTTGACTTTGATTCACCTACCGGGGCTCTACAAACCTCGTTGTCTCCTTTTCAATGGCATTGTCGTCTTGGACATCCCTCTCTCCAGAATTTGAAGTGCCAAGTTCCCAGTCTTAGTTCTGTTTCGTCTTTGCCTTGTGAAGCTTGTCAACTTAGTAAGCATCACCGTGTGTCATTTCAGTCTAGAGTCAATAATCGTGTGTCTAGTCCATTTGAGTTAGTACATTCTGATGTCTGGGGTCCAATAAATAATATTTCATCTAATAAATATCCTTATTTTGTGACATTTGTGGATGACTATTTTCGTGTGACTTGGTTGTTTTTGATGAAAGCTCGGTCTGAATTATTCTCTATATTTGAGACCTTTCGTAAGGAAATAAAAACTCAGTATGGTTGTCGTATACGTACTTTACGTTCCGATAATGCTCGAGAATATGAATCTCATCATTTTTCAGCTTATCTTAGTAAAGCTGCCATTATTCATCAGACTTCTTGTGCTTACACCTCTCCACAAAATGGTGTTGCTGAACGCAATAACCGTCATTTGTTGGAAGTCACCCGTACCCTGTTATTCCAGATGAATATTCCCCGATATTTTTGGAGTGATGCTGTTCTTACTGCTTGTCACCTTATTAATCATATGCCATCATCTGTGTTAAATGGGCAAAGTCCATATTCTTTCCTTTTTCCTAGTAAGCCCTTATTTTCCCTGACTCCTAAGGTTTTTGGATGTGTCTGTTATGTTCACAATTTGGGTCCTGGGTTTGACAAACTTGACCCTCGAGCTATCAAATGTATATTTCTTGGTTGCTCCCGCACGCAGAAGGGGTATTGTTGCTACAGTCCTTCTCTGCGCCGATACTTTACTAGTGCCGATGTCACGTTTGAGGAATCTGTTCCATATTTTCCAGCACCTTCTCAACCTTTGGATTTGGACTTTGGGTCATCTCTTGTACCACCATCTCTTTCCTCATCTTCAGATATTCCGCTGCCCACTGTGTTACCATCTACTTTACCTCTCTGTGTCTAACTCTCGCCGTCCTCGACCATCGACTGAGGTGCCCGTACCGTCTTCCTTGCCGCCTTCTGATCTTGGTACATCAGGTAATTTAGATTCTTTACCTATTGTTCTTCGAAAAAGTACTCGTTCGTGTGTTATTAATCATCCCATTGCTCATTTTGTTTCATATGATGTCTTGTCTCTTGTCTTCTCTTGTTTTACTTCCCAACTATCTACTATATCTATTCTTAAGCATTTACAGGATGCATTATCTGATCCGGGTTGGAGGAAAGCTATGGAGGAGGAGATGGATGCCTTACATCATAATGAGACTTGAGATCTCGTTCCATTCCCTCCTGGTAAACGAACTGTTGGTTGTCGTTGGGTGTATATTGTTAAATTTCATCCGGATGGTTCTGTGGAGTGTCTCAAAGCCCGGCTTGTTGCAAAGGGCTTTACTCAGACTTATGATGTTGATTATGAGGAGACTTTCTCTCCTGTTGCCAAAATTTGCTCTGTTCGTATCTTGATTTCTCTGCTAATCTTGATTGACCCTTGTTTCAGTTAGACGTCAAGAATGCCTTCCTACATGGTGACTTGGTTGAAGAGGTATACATGGAGCAGCCACCTGGATTTACTGCTCAGGGGGAGTATGGTAAGAGTGTATGTCGGTTAAAGAAATCTTTGTATGGTTTGAAGCAGTCACCGATGGCATGGTTTGGTAAGTTTTCAGATGTAATTTTAGAGTTTGGTCTTCTTCGATGTCAGACAGATCATTCTGTGTTTCATAGACAGACAGATGTTGTATATGTTATATTGGTGGTCTATGTAGATGATATTGTGATTACTGGAAATGATTCTGAGGGGATTGCCAAGTTAAAAATATTCTTGCAGGATCGATTTCATACTAAGGATTTGAGAAAACTCAGGTATTTCTTGGGTATTGAGGTGGCTCGATTTAAACAGGGTATTTGTTTATCCCAGAGGAAATATGTATTTGACATGCTGGAGGAAGCAGGTTTGCTGGGTGGCAGACCTATTGATGTTCTTATAGATCCGAATCAGAAACTTTTGATGGATGATGGTGCACTGTTTGAGAATCCGGGTCGGTATCGCAGATTGATTGGGAAGCTCAATTATCTCACTATTACTTGACCGGATATTTCCTATGCAGTCAGTATAGTAAGTCAATTCATGGGGTGTCCTAGAGTACCACATTGGGAGGCAGTTACTCGTATTCTGCGATATCTCAAACGTGCTCCTGGACTTGGACTGTTATATCGAGCTAATGGACATCTTAGAGTGGAAGGTTTCTCAGATGTTGATTGGGCTGGCTCTCCTTCGGATCGGAGATCAACCACTGGTTATTGTACTTTCTTAGGAGGTAATGTTGTCTCATGGAAAAGTAAGAAACAATCCGTGGTAGCAAGATCCAGTGCTGAGACTGAGTATAGGGCAATGGAGCATACGACGTGTGAGTTGACTTGACTACTACACTTCCTCCAGGAAATTGAGTTTCCAGTTCAACTTCCTTTACAGTTGCTCTGTGACAACTAGGCAGCTATCCATATCGCTGCCAATCCGGTGTTTCACGAGAGAACCAAACATATCGAGGTTGATTGTCACTTTATTCGGGACAAGATAGTAGCTGGGGAGATTACAACTCCATTTGTGAAATCTGAAGATCAACTTGCAGATATGTTTACCAAAGCATTGAGTTGTACACGTCTTACACGATTTGTTCCAAGCTTGGATTATATGATATATATAGTCCAGTTTGAGGGGGAGTGTTAAGAATATTAGGGTAGTATGTGTAAATTGTTAATAGTAAGAGGGTGTATGTGTAATTCTTATTATTGTGAGTTAACTATAAATACAAGTGATGTATGAGAGTTAAGTTAAGTTTTTAACCTTTCTCTTTCTCTCTAATATTGTTTCTAGTATTGTGTTATGTTAATTCACTCAACAATGGTTAATATTATTATGTTGTTGTGATAGTCAGTAAACAGTTGTGTTTAGGCAGGACTATGGCGTGATGGTGAGTCTTGTAATTGGTTTTTGTATGATTATGAGGTATATCAATTGTTTAGATAGTTTGATATTTCTTTGGACTTCTATTTTTAGAATTAACTTTGCTAAATTTTTTTGGAAAAATAGCGGGGCTAAGATTGGTTTAAATTTCTCTAATTAAAGCAATGGAAGGAAAAATGTTTCAAATTGACAACTTTTTTATTCCATTACATAGTGCCTTTAGGTACGGGTTAGTTTACATTGCCTCTGAAGCATTTTATCTACATTGGGACAAGCATATCTCAGCAATATTGCCTACTGTGATACT
Organism: Ilex aquifolium; assembly: GCA_951799425.1. Lineage (NCBI taxonomy): Eukaryota > Viridiplantae > Streptophyta > Magnoliopsida > Aquifoliales > Aquifoliaceae > Ilex > Ilex aquifolium. Next base: position 32,295,226 of record OX637392.1, read on the forward strand.
GTTTTAAGTCAATGGAAAAGGAAAGACCATTTTAAGTTAATGGGAAGAGAAAGAACGTAGTTTTCACATTTTTGATTAATTATTTGATTAATTATTTAACAAGGAGTACATGGACAAAAAAATTACTACTGCTAGTAGCTGAATGTTTGAAAACTTTCCACACCCGAATGTTAAAACTATGTAGCCTTTCTATTTGTTCCCAAAGTTTCTTGTGGTATTTTTTCATCGTTCGAGACTAACGTGACGAAGGTTTCAGGGCTATCTTTCACTGTCCTTTTATTTCCTTCCTTTTTTACCCTTATGTAGGAACTGAAGTTTCTCTCTTCATTGAGAAGATATTACGTGCGAGTCCTATCATGAGAAATCTGAATGCTGCTCATAACCAACAAAATCTGCTTCAGCTTTAAAAATGCTATCATCCAGAGTTGTCTCTCTGACTTCTATAGTATCGGATGTGGAGAACTTGGAGTACTTGTAAGCCAAACTCAGAATTGCTTCTTTGTTCATATGCCCAACTCTCTTCTCCCATATGTATTTTTTTAAGTGGTCGGATTCCTTGGTGTTGTAAGGTGTGGTGGTTTGTGTTGCTTATCCTTCATCATCTATGTAAAACTTTGAGTGGAACTAGATATGATACTAGAAGGTTTTGCAAATTAAGGGCTGGTTTAAGGAGGGTTTTTTTTTGTCTGTGGTGGTTGGTTGGGGGGGTGGGGGGGTGGGTTGTCTAGAGTTCAATTAAGACCGTTACTTGATAATTTAATTGGCTTTGGAATACAATCCTTGTGTCATATTTCAATAAAACCCTGCTGTTACTTCAAGATTATGATGATCATATTTGCTGCAAGAGCAGGTTATCAATAGCCCAAAGCACCTAATTATGTTTGTCATTGGGCAAGATTTAATGCACAGCGTATAACTTCAGAAGGGTGTGCTAATGCTTTCCTGATATTGAAGCATATTGCTCAGCTATTGTGCTGTGTTACCGTTTGGATCAATTAAAAGTTTTTATAGTCGAGTGTTATCTTGATTCGGAATTTTGTTGGACGCGAAATAGTCTGATAATTTTAATGACCTAATAAGGATTAAAATTTTGTTTTAATGCATTGTTTTGGTCACCAAAGAAAATGAACCATTATTTACCCAAAAAAAGAAGAAAATGAAACATTTTAATAATATTTCAGAAACCGTTTCAAAAACAAGAAAAAATTAGAAATGTTTTTGAAACATTGGTCAACCAAAACAACTATAAACTTTATAATTTTTATATTCAATCACTAATTTGTTTCTGTTTCAAACATTTTAGTGACTATTTCGGAGCAAAAACTTCTGTAACTATGCTGACCGTTCAATAATCATGCAGCTTACATTTTTTAATTTTCCGAAGTATAAAAAGGTTTTCAAAATATAGAGAGGTAATAATATATTACGGGAGGAAACCAAAATGAGATAGTCCGTAAATTACCTCTTTCAATACAATAATCTTACATGCCTTGCCTTCGTTTACAAAACCCAAACTACTAAAATAGTTTCACATTATTGCACAAACAAACTGCGTAGAAAATCTGATTCTTCGTAGACCCCATAACAACCGGGCCTTGGGCCTTGTGCACTAAGCAAGGCTTTTTAAATCGACTTGGAAAACCTATCTCTGTCATGAGGAGCGGAAAAGTCAACATCTGGGCCTTGGGGAATAATTCCAAACGGATTAATTGAAGGATGGCTTCCATAATAGTGCTTCTTGATATGTTCCGTGTTGACTGTGCTACTCATGCCAGGGATTTGGAAAATGTCTTTGGTGTAATTGAACAGACTCGGGTACTCCCGCAACAGCTTCTTGTTGCACTTGAAGTGAACTGCATAAACCTGCAATTGCAGCAAATTTGATCAAGGTAAGAACAAGAAAGCTAAAAAAGATTACATTAACCGAACAAATAGCTGCCTCAGCAATATCTATCGTGTTGCTCAAACTATACTCAGAACATTAAGAATAATAATGAATCAAAGACAGAACTATGTGTGATTGTATCAAAAACTAATCCCAGATGTCTGGCAATATAAGATTGTGGTGTAAAACTTTTCATCATCATTGTCGTCTTCATTTTAGTTTTTGATGGTGTTCAAAATGGGATGGAGCAGACTAAACATTCTAAGGGGTTTTTCCTGAGCTGCATGGCTTGTTGGATTGATGTGATGATTCTCTCATGGGGAATGGATTACACAGTAAATTTATAGTGGTTCATCAGCTCGGGAGCTCAGCTAATCGACTCTACAATGGAATTTTTTGCTCCTGGGATCTTTATTGATGATTCAGAGAGAATTATACAGAGTTTTTGGTACCATTCCTAGTTATCTCAAAGTGAGGATATTATACGATATTTATAGCCTGACTCCTAATTTCATGGGATCTGTGACGAGATTTTTGTCTTCTCCCTTGAGTTTAGGAGACGATCTTGGGCGGTTGAGAGTTTTATGCCTTAATAGCCGCTTGCCACCATGGAAGGGATGTCTTATGGTAGTCAACTGTCTTCCACTCATTCTCTCCATGATGCAGTTAGAGGAGAGCCCGAGGTCTAGGTCTCTAAGCTCTAGATCTTTTGGCTGACCTCCCTTCTTGACCTCAATTCTCGAGTTCATACTTAAGATTCTTTCTAGGTATCATCAGTTGCCCCTCAGTCCCTGGTCAAAGTGGGGTTGAGCAGGACTGAGCTGCGACTGGGTTGAGCTACGACCTTCATAGGATGACCTCGATTTGCGCGCAAAGAGTCACTTTTGACGGTTTTGTGCAATCATTTCTTCCTTGTTTCTCGCGCGCGTCCCGTATTTCGAAAACCCACGTACACAAGACTTTAAATGTTCCTGTGGCTATGAAAACCGCCTCATTTCTCCATTCGTCTTCTCCCTCTAAGTTTTGTCCCCTCTCTTCCTTTGCGCTTGGGTATCCCACTCTCTAATTTGGCTTCGAAGGTTCTGCGGAGCTTGCTTTCCGACTTTGCTTTGGGCTTTGGTTCACTACTTCGCTCTCGATTAGGTACATTCTTTGGCTCTTGTTCATTTCTTCGTTCTGGATCCCTCGAATCTGAGGTGGTTGTGCATTTTTGGACCTTTCATTTCTATTACTTGAGGAATCGAGGTTTTTCCTTGTCTCATCTTCCCATTTTTCTGGATCCTTATTCCACTGCTAGAGTCTTCCTCATTAGTCGCTGCTATCTTGACTCCTTGACTCTTAGGGATTGCTTCGCTAACGTTCTCCCCCTTTATCACTCTTTCAGACTTCCGTTCTCTTGCCCAGTCATGTCTGCCTCTTCCGAAGCTACGGGCTCGTATATTTCCCTTATGGGTGATAGGTCTCCAAAGGTGAAGGAAGATGAGCTGGGAGACGTCGATGATGAAATTGAAAACTTCCCCGGGGTTGAGGCCTTAGAGAGGGCAGAGATTCCTCAGAATTTACACGGGTCTTCTTCGAGCTCTAAGCGGTCTCGAAAAGAAAAAGCCAAAAAGGGCTCGAGCAACGCTGAGGCCTCTGAAGCTGCCCCTCGTGCTTCGGACCTCATTGGCCCTAGTGAGGTCACTCCTCTTCTAATGAGGGTCTTGTCTGCTAGGTTCGATTTTCCTGCGGGCATGCGGTATTAGACCCCATCCACTGACATCAGGTATGACTTAGAGATCCCCAAGAAAACCTGCTTTTTTGTAGCTTCCCTTGAGAATGAGCTTAGGTTTCCCATTCATCATTTCATCAAATCCGTCCTTCAGCACTTCAATGTTTATCCAGCTCAGATTTCTCCTAACTTTTGGGGTGTTTTGGTGGACCTTTTCGTTTTCTTTAGGAAAAATAATATCAGCACCCCCTCAGTTCCCTTACTTATGAAATTTTTCAACATCAAGTTCCAGCCTGACGACTTTTTGTATATATCCAAACGGGTGAAGACCCAGACATTGATCATTGATCTATCCAGCTCTCATAAGAACTGGAAGAAACAGTTTTTCTATATGTCAGAGAAGGATTGAGAATTTAATCCGAACGATGCCAGTGATACCCTTCCTGTCCCACGCTCCTAGGTAGGTCCTGATAACCTGGGCGAGTCCTCACTTTGGATAGGCCCCCACTTGCCCCCTCATATCGCTTCATTTGCTGATCCTATTCCCTTGGGTTGTTTTAGGTGTTCGTCCTGAGCTGAGTGCCGAGGACAGACTTGTATTGGTAGGGCTCGAGGATTGCGACCCGGAGAAGTATTCTAGTTTGATTAAGCATTCCGTACTTACCAAGCTCGTGTTTAGTCCTCCAGAGGTGAGGATTGAAACCCCTATTCCTATTTCTATTGCTGGGGTAGAGGAGGCGGCAGGTAATACATCCTCATTTTGTTCTTAACTTTTACTTCATTCCTCCTTTCTTACTTTCTAATCTGTTTGTTTTGAATTCTTAGGTTCTTCCTCAATAGAGCCTACTTCAAGAGACCTTAGGGCAAATGTGGCTCAATTAAAGAAAAATAGGAGTGGGGGCAAGCGCAAAGCTGAGGTTGGTTCTGTGAGTGATTCAATTCCATCAGCCAAGGTGCCTAGGTTGGATGTGCCTCCTACTTCCCCTACTACATCCCAAGTGCCACTTATTCCATCGTCGAACACATAGACCTCTCTTCCTCGTGAGACCGCGCTTCCCTCTTCTGGAGGGGTTCGTGAGCAAGGCGTGGTTCTGACCTCCCCCTCCTCGACAGAGGTCGAGAGAGCCTTGGAGACAATCTCCCGTATTCTGCCCGGGTCAACCTCCCCTGGATTGGCTGAGAAGCTCTCTCAGCCATTTCTAATGAACTCCAAGGCTGAGAAAGGGAAGCACCTCAAGGCAGAGAAAAACGAAGGTTCTTTTTTCGACAATGTGAAGCTTGTTGCCGAGGCCATCGCCTCTATCATCCCTGAATCTGACGTTCAGATGTCTACCACTATGCCCCTTGGGACCTCCATTAGTTCGGCATTATATGGGGCTACTTCGATAAATTTTCGTCCTTTTCATGTTCCATTTTTGCCTTGTGCTGTCATTTTATGCTGATTTTTGCCCTTAATTGTATCTGTTCTTAGTTGGCCATTCACGTGAAAAGTCTGCTGAGTCGGATCAGAGCCTTGGAGAGCTCAGCCAAGGCATCAAAAGCGTACGGGTTTAAGACAGCCGAGCTAACCTTTGCAAATAACGACCTTAAGGCTCAAGTTCAGGATATGCTGGCCCAGGTGGAGAGCCAAGCCTCGGTTGTCAATGGTTTGAAAGCCGAGAAGGAGGAGATTAGGGATGGGGCCAAGAAGACCGAGGAGGAGCTCAAGACGGCCAAGGAGGAGCTCAGGCAGAAGACTGCCGACTGGGTCAAAGCCAGTAAGGAGACCTTCGAGACTTTGGAGTCTTATGCGGGCATGAAGAGGGAATACGACGTTGTGGCTGAAGCAAATGATGCTCTTCAGAATGAACTTGAGGTGCAGAGAGCTGCTGTTAAACAGAAGGGCGCACTGGTTGCTAAGCTGGCAGATGACGTCACCACCAAATGGGCCACCGGATGGCTCGTTTCCAAAGCAAAGCTGAGCGAACCTATCCAGACTTGAATTTTGACTTCGACATCCCATCCGAAGAAGAGGAGGAGTTGCCTAACATTGAGGGAGAAGTTGGGGCTTCAGCTCCTCCTGCTCCTGAAGGTGTTGAGGCACCTATCCCTACTGCCGAGGTCCTAGCCCAAGGGGTTTCTTCTGGTCTAATCATTCCTGCAACTCTCAACTCTGCCTCAACTTCTGCTTCTATGACTACTGAGCTTTCTGTGGCTCTTTTTGATTCCTATGCTAGTATCCTCTTCTCTGCCGACCCCGTGGCTCAAGTTCCTATATTGACTTTGCCAATAACTAAAGTTGAGGTCCCTGCTCCTGCTGTACCTGAGGTTCCTCCTCATTTACCTGCTTCGGAACCTTCAGAAACTTCAACTACTAAACTGCCAAGTTCTTCTCCTGCTCCTACTATAGAAACTTAGGATTTTTTATTTTTATTTTTTAAAAAAAGGGACACTTCTGTTGTCGTTCTTTGTTTTCTATCTTTCATACTTTGTACTCTGCTTCTTTTGGGAAATGTAAATATACACTACTTTTTTGAGTTGCTGTATTGTTGTGTTTTCTATTCCCTTTGCCCCCTTACTTCAAGGAGAACTCAGTTCTCCTTGAAGTAGAGTTGCTAAGCTTGGGTAGCTGAAAAACTATTGAGTTGAATGGCTGAGGTTTTAACCTCGGAGGGCGCATTCTTATGAACCAAGGAGCCTATGAGTTACTGAGCTCTGCTTTAGGCTGGGTTGAAGACCTCTGGGCTTGAGTTTACACTGGCATAATGTGTTGCTTGCATTTTGGGGTCTTCCTAAACCGAGCCGAGCTTGCAGGGCTGAGCTAACAAAGCTGAACTAGCAGAGCTAAACACCGACTTTCCATCGTAGCGTGTGCCCAACTACTTTCTAAAAACGTAACCACCGCCATAATTTTGGAAGTTTAAGGGACCGCCTTTTCGCCTTCATGCGCTCTTCGGTTCCTTAAAACTCAAGATTTCTTTGAAGTTTCCATAAGACTTCGGACTTCTTGTTGCTTACGAACCTTAGAATTCCTTTTCGTCAACAACCTTTGGGAAAGAGGTCTTGGGTTTCTTGGTTGTTAGTGGATCTTGCGATCTCTCTCTTTTCCTTGATTTCTAATGACTGTCCCTCTTTCTTCTCTGTTCAAGCAACGAGCTTCCACCGGGATCGACTGGAGGTGGCAGTCCCACTACTTGATTCCTTTAGTAATAACACCCTCAGAGTTGGAAGGAATCAAGAGACGATTTTCTCTTCCTGCGGACTTGCCCCTACGAGTCCCAAGTCCTGATGAACCCTGTAACTTCCTTCTCCAGGGGAGGTTTGCTTCTTTGAAGACGCCTTTAAGAGGGGCCTTCGTCTCCCTATCTATCCTTCTATTGGGTGGATCCTTGCCTACTATGGTTTGTGTCCTTCTCGCCTCTCTTAAATGATGGGGCGCATTGATCAGCTTCTTCCTTTTCTGGCGTCTCAAGGCAACAGTGAGTTCCCCACTGTTGCCGAGTTTCTTTATTTCTACGAGCTTGAAGAGGATGAGCTCACTTGCTTCAGCTGCTTCAAGTGGAGGCGCTTCTTTGAGCCCCGGTTGATCCTTGATATTCTCTCCTCTCCTGAAGGATGGGCTCGACGCTTTTTCTTTGCCTCTAGGGACTCCTGGAGGTCTGTGGAACAACAAAGCTCAAGCTCACGAGTCCCTCGCTCATGGGCTCATTTTATATACAAAGGTAAATTCTCTTGATCTGCTTGTTTCAATTTACGGACAATTAAGTTGACTTTGACTGTGTTTTTTCTGTATAGGTGCCCCCAGTTTGACCCCTACAGAGCTGTGGAGGGTTAACCAAGTGGCTTATGTTGATCCTGTCTCTTTTTCCAAGCTCGTTACTCCAGAAAATCTTTTCTTGTTCAGTGTTGTTGCTGCTGCTTTAGAATTTGCCTTTTTCCCAATCTCTCCTGAATCCTCCCCTGCTGAGACAAATGAAGATGAAGACGTTGCCACGTCTTCAAGAAAGCATAGGAGGAGCGACTCTTCTTCTCCGTTGTTTGGCCCTTCTTTCGATGAGATTTTGTTTTTTGATGCCGGGACAAAGCTTTTTAAGATGCTCACCGAAGCGGAGAAGGAAAGAGATGATCTGAAGGAATGCACGCCTACAGGCTGTGAATGCTTCCTTAGAGGAGGAGATTGCTGAGCTGAAGAGAAGGCTTGGGGGAGACTAGGACTTTTCTTCTTTTTCTTGAACCCCATCATTTTGATGAATAAGAAACTTTTTCTCTGCTTTACTTTCTTGCAATTGTTGGTTGCTGTGCTTGCAAGTTCATGAGCTGGAGAGCTTAATGCTGTTTAATGAGCTAAGAAGCTTCACCTTTGGTTTATGAGCTGAAGAGCTCATCGTTTGTTTATGAGCTAAAAAGCTCATCGTTTACTTATGACCTGAAGAGCTCATCATTTATTTATGACCTAAATAACTCATCGTTTATTTATGAGCTGAAGAGCTTATCGCTTATTTGAGCTGCTGGTGAAGTCTTGCTGAATTGAAACTTTCTATTTTTATTGAAGACAATCTTCTTACAAAAGTTTACTGATAATTTTTTTTTAAATGTTCTGCATTCCAAGAGTGAGGCAGGACCTTTCTTTTTTCTGTTTGTAACTCGTAGTTCCTAGTTCTGATTACCCTAGAGATGACGTAAGGACCTTCCCAGTTATGACCTAACTTTCCATAAGTGGGGTCTTTCCTTGCAGGAAGGAGTTTTCTGAGGACTAGATCTCCGACTGTAAAGCTTCTGTGTCTGACCCTCCTATTGTAGTATCTCGCTGTCTTTCTCTGGTAACTCTGGATACGATGCAAAGCTTTGTCTCTCTTTTCATCCAAGAGATCGAGATTCAACAGAAGTGACTCGTTATTACGCTCGGGCTCTGAGAATTCAGCCCTGGGGGATGGGATACCAACCTCTACAGGTGCCACTGCCTCGGTTCTGAACGTCAAAGCGAATGGTGTTTCCTAAGTCGCTGATCTGGCGGTTGTTCTATAAGCCCACAACACCTTTGGGATGTGTTCTACTCATTTCCCTTTTAGAACTTTAGCTTGGTTTTCAGGGCTGCTTACTTTTATGGTTATGATGGTTACCTCTGCCAGTCCGTTGGATTGTGGATGGACTGGAGCTGAGAAATAATTTTTTATCCCCAGCTCGGTACAGAACTTCTTGAACTTGGGATTGTCAAATTGCTTCCCATTGTCGGAGACGATAGCTCTGGGTATCCCAAACTTGCAGATTATAGACTTCCACGCGAAGTTTTGAACCTTTTGCTTTGTGATGGTTGTCAAGGGTTCCACCTCCGCCCATTTGGTGAAGTAGTCTACTCCAACGATAGCGAACTTGCACTATCCAGTACTGGTGGGAAGGGGCCCAAGCATGTCTAGACCCCATTGTTGGAATGACCAAGGGCTTACCACCGAAGTCAGAAGTTCTGGTGGACAATGAGGGATGTTGGCGTGTACCTGGCAGACCTTGCACCTCTTGACTACATCTGTGGCATCTTTGAGCATAGTGGGCCAAAAGTATCCCTGTCTTAGTGCTTTTCCCGCCAGAGCTCGAGCTCCAATATGGTTGCCGCAAATTCACTCGTGAATTTCCCTGAATATGTAGTTGGCATCCTCATTTCCTACGCATTTAAGGAGAGGCACTGAAAAGTCTCGTTTATACAGGTTTTCCCGTAGAATTGTGAACCTGGATGGCTTGGCTCTCAGCTTTGCGGCCTCCTTAGGATCTTCTGGCAAAGTTCCATTCTGAAGATACTCTCTGATTGGGTTCATCTAGCTCGGCGGGGCCAATACAGGGAATACTTCTTCGTCTTCATGGCTTACAGATGACTCTGCTAGGTGCTCGACTGGTATTAGCCTATCCAATTTTTCCTGGGAGGCTATAGTCAGTCTTGCCAAAGCATCTGCTCGTGAGTTTTCAGTTCTGGGGACATACTTGATTTTGACTTGCACAAATTTTTTGATTAGTTCTTGGACCTTTTTGAGGTAGATGATCATTCTTTCTCCCTTAGCCTCATAGGTTTCTTGTATTTGTTTCACCACGAGCTGGGAGTCGCTGTAAATTTCGAGTTGTTCTGCCTCCATTGAGTAAGCCAGATTAAGTCCAGCGATGACAGCTTCATATTCTGCTTCGTTATTTGAGGCTTTAAATCCAAATTTGAGGGCATACTCGATGTCTATTCCATCTGAAGAGGTCAGAACCAACCCAACTTCGCTCCCTTGAGCGTTGGCAGCTCCATCTACTGAAAGTTTTCAGGTGGGGAGGTCAGGTACCAGCTGGGTTACTTTCGTAGGTGTTTCTGTGATCGTAGTGAACTCTGCGATGAAATCAGCCAGAATTTGCCCTTTAATTGTTATTCTGGTTTTGTACCTAATATCAAACTCATTAAACTCTATGGCCCACTTGACCAATCTTCCTGAAGATTCTGGTTTGTGCAGTACTTGCTTCATTGGTTGGTCTATTGGGACCTCAATGGTGTGAACCTGGAAGTAGGATGTGAGTCTTCTGGCAGATGTGACCAGAGCTAAGACAAATTTTTTCATCTTCGGGTATCTCTCTTCTGCTTCCCTCAGAGCTCTACTATAGTAGTAAACTGGTTGCTGAGCTCTATCTCGCTCTTTTACCAGGACTGCGTTGGTCGAGAAGTTTGAAACAACAAGATATAGGGTGAGCACTTCTCCTTCCAAAGGGCTTACTAGAATCGGGGGTGAACTTAAGTAATCTTTAAGAGCTCTGAATGCTTCTTTACATCGGGTGTCCCACTAGAATGCCCTTTTTAGGATTTGGAAGAAGGGCTGACATTTGTCGCTTAACCTGGAAACAAAGCGACTAAGAGCTGCGATTCTCCCTATAAGGCGTTGGACCTCTATAGTGTTGGAGGGAGGCTGCATGTCCATTATTGCATTAACCTTTTCTGAGTTCGCCTCGATTCTTCAGCTATTGACTATGAAACACAAGAACTTCCCCGCAAAAACCCTAAAAGCACACTTCGTTGGGTTGAGCTTCATTCGGTACTCCTTAAGAACCTGGAATGACTCTTCAAGGTGCCCGATGTGGAGCTCGACTTTCAGCGATTTTACCAGTATGTTATCGATGTACACCTTCATGGATGTTCCGATTTACTTCTGAAACATTCGATTTACCAGGCGTTGGTAAGTGGCTTCAACATTCTTTAGCCTAAAGGGCATGACCTGGTAGCACTACGTCCCTTGCTCTGTCACCGGAGGTCTTCTCTTGATCGCTGAGGTCCATTCTGATTTGATTATACCCAGAAAAAGCATTCATAAAACTGAGGAGCTCGTGTCCAGCTGTGACATCTACAATCAAGTCAATCCGTGGTAAAGGAAAGTTGTCCTTAGGACAGACTCGGTTGAGATCGGTGAAATCGATACAGAGGCGCCACTTGTCATTGGTCTTCTTGATGAGAACCACGTTAGCTAACCAAGTAGGGTAATCCACCTCCCTGATAGCTTTGGCACGGAGAAGTTTTCTAACTTCTTCATTGATTACTTTTTGACGCTCGGGGGGCAAAACTTCTTCGTTTCTGTTTAATGGGTTTACAGGCTGAATTTACACTGAGCTTGTGTGTGATGACTGAGGGGTCAATTCCTATCATATCTTTCTGTTTCTAGCAAACACTTCTAAGTTCTTTCTGAGGAATTGGATCAGGAGATTTTCAACTTCCTTGTTCAGTTTAGATCCCACATATACCAGGTGCTCTGGCTCCTCGTCAAGCTGGATAGGCTCCAATTCTTCAGATGACATTGGTCTAGTTTCCAGCTCATCTCTCATGTCAAGCTCGTCCAACTAGATGTTTTTAACCTCTTTCTTTTTCACTGATGTCATGTAACATTCTCGTGCTACACGTTGATCTCCCCGAACCACTCCAACTCTGTTTTTTGTTGGGAACTTCATAACGAGATGGTAAGCGGAGGGGATGGCTCTCATGGCGTTGAGGGAAGATCTTCCCAGCAGGATGTTGTATACCGAGGGGGCATCAACTACTAAGAACCTTACAATATTAGTGGCCTAGCTGGGTGGATCTCCCATAGTGAGTACAAGTTGGATTGATCCTAGGGGTAGCACCCTTTCCCCTGAGAATCCTAACAATGAGCGCTTACTGGTTCGAGTTTATCTCTGCCTATATCCATCTTATCGAAGACTGACGCGAAGATGATGTCAGCCGAGCTCCCATTGTCTATCAGGACTCGGTGGACGGTTTTGTTGGCAACGATGACCCTTACAACAAGAGGGTCATCGTAAGAATGCTGGTATCCCTCCAAATCTGAGTCTGAAAAAGTAATGTCTGTGTTCAGACAAGGTGACTTGGACACAGTATATACATCCACTACCTCGTCAGCTTTGATTCTGCGCAGGTGTGCTTTCTTGGCTGAACTGGACTCTCCTCCTCCAGCGAATCCCCCGGATATCACCCTGATCTCCCCCAGAGGTTGTTGATGTTGTGCAGGGGCTAGCTGCTGTGGTGCTAGAGGTGGTGAAGCTCGGTTCTGATTATCATGTGCCACAAAGCGGCGCAACTGTCCTTGTTGAATTAGGAACTCGATTTCCTTCTTCAACTGAATGCAATCATCAGTGTGGTGGTCATGATCCCGATGGTACTCACAGTACTTTATCGGATCTCTTTTTGCTGGATCCGCCTTCATTCGAGACGGCCACCTTAGGAACTTCTCATTTTGCACTTTGTAAAGGATCTGAGATATTGTAGCTGTGAGAGGAGTGAGCTGCCGAGATGCGTACCTCGATTGCAATTCTGGCTGCGGAGGACCTAAACGATCTCTGACATTTCCTCTTCTTTTAGGGGATCTGTCTCTGTCTCTTCTTGGAGACCTGTCTCTACCTTTTTCCTTTCTGGGACTTCGGTCCCTCTTCTTTTCTTCCTTCCCTTTTTCCCTCTGTGCAGATGAGCTCCCTGTTTTAGAAAGGAGAGCTTCTTCGCCATTAATGTACTTTTCTGCCTTGGCTAACACCTCTGTCATGCTAGCTTGCGGGTTCTTCGATATGGAGAACATCAAATCCTTTGACTGTACTCCTAGTCCAGCGATGAAAACGATGATGAAGAACTTTTCATCTGGTACATCTACTTTCAATTACTCTGAGTTGAACCTCTGGATGTAAAACCGTAGGTTCTCGTTGGGGCCTTGTTTCACATTCAACAGATGGTAGCTCGATTTTCAATATGTACGTGCTCCTATGAAGTATGACACAAAAGATATTGAGAGCTCCTTGAAGGAGGAGATAGACGTCGGGGTTAGCCTATTGAACCAGGCTAAGGCTGAGCCCTTCAACGTGATGGCGAAGGCCCTACATCACACAGGGTATTGATACGCGTGCAACTCCATCTGATTCTTGTAGGTATTGAGGTGGTCCATGGGATCTTTCGTCCCATCGAAGGCCTCCACCTGAGGCATTCTGAACTTCAGAGGAAGAGGAAAGTGCAGCACATCAGCAGCGAATGGGGCTCAGTCTGTTGCACCAAGGCGTCCATGATCACTGGGGTCTTACCTCTCAATGCCTCCTTCATGTGGCTCAGCTCTTGATGGATGTCTCTGAAACACTGTTCCTACTATTGTTCTCTTCTTTCATGTGGAAAGGGGAGAAATTTGTTTCTCCCAGTTCCTACATTCTGGCTCTGAACTTCTTCGTTATCCCCGTTCCTGTGGAGTGGGCGGGAAGCATGGCACATGGCTTGACTATTCTCACCCCCTTCGTTAACCTCCCTCAAAAGATCAAGATGTTAACGTTCCCCTTGTAGGGGATCATTCTAGACTGGTCGTGTCTTCTGTGGACCTTGCAAAAGCTTCAAAAGCTCTTCATTTTGTTGAAGTTGTTGTTGGTTAACGAGGCGAAGGGCTTCCAGTTCGTTATTTTGAGGAGGATTGTTCTCTGTGGTGGGCACAAAGTCTTCAGGGTTTTCTTGTCGCCTTCCACTGGTGGCCTCCTACTGATTCTGCAATCGTTGAAGATTCAACTGGCTTCTGCTCATATTATGCGTAGAGACCATCAATTACTGAAATAGATCAATATCTTTGCAATAGGAACAGTCGTTCCCACAGACGGCGTCAAACTGATGGTGTTCAAAATGTGATTGAGCAAACTAAACATTCTATGGGGTTTTTCCTGAGTTGCATGACTTGTTGGAATGATGTGATGATTCTCTCATGGGGGATGAATTACACAGTAAATTTATAATGGTTCACCAGCTCAAGAGCTCGGCTAATCCACTCTGCAATGGAGTCTTTTGCTCCTGCGATCTTTATTGATGATTCAGAGAGAATTATACACAGTTTTTGGTACCATTCCTGGTTACCTCGAAGTGAGCATATTATACGATATTTATAGCTTGACTCTTAATTCCATTGGATCTGTGGCGAGATCTTTGCCTTTACCCTTGAGTTTAGGACAATCTTGGGCGGTTGAGAGTTTTATGCCTCAATAGCCGCTTGCCGCCGGGAAAGGGATGCCTTATGGTAGCCAGCTATCTTCCACTCATTCTCTCCATGGTGCAGTCAGAGGAGAGCCCGAGGTCTGGGTCTCTGAGCTCTAGATCTTTTGACTGACCTCCCTTCCTGACCTTAATTCTCGGGCTCATACTTAGGATTCTTTCTAGGTATCATTAGTTTTCAACAATTTATCATAGAATTATAGCTCTTAAGCATGGCTCAAAAAGGGATGAGATGTTTCTAAAGGGTGGTTGACCCCCTCTTGTGCCGATGATTTCAATATTTTCTCACAAAATCAACAGCCTTTTACAGTTGACCAAAAAAAAAAAAAAAGCATGTAACTTGCACAATGTTTTAGTCCATTCACATCTTAGTGAATGCCATGTTGGAACTTCAGAAATACGATGCACCAATTTTCGTAGTGATGAATCCGAGTGATCTACTAGCCGAATATCCCGAGTGTGATCATGCTCCATTTGCTTTCCAAGAAAAGGGAACAAAATAAATAAAAACATAGTTATTACTTAATTTATAAAATCTCTTTTCCCTTCAAGCACTCCTCAGAAATGGATCATCAGAAATGTGATGGCTATACAGACCAAAAATGTGTTTGGGTAGTATATAGGACAGCCAAATGGCTCAATTTTAAAAGACATCAGTCTTCCTTTAGGAGGCAAAAATCCATACCTCATCAAACCTTATAAGGGTCACAAACAGGCGAATATCCGCTTCAGTCAGTAAGTTGCCACATATATATCGCTGCTTGCCGAGTATCTCCTCACACTTGTCCAAAGCTTCATACAATTTAGTTACAGCCTGAAGAACAAACTTTGAATGATTGATATTCTTTCCGTATATATTCATGAACAGAATCTTCAACTGAACTTCAACACTTACAAGGAAAAAGAAATAGCACTTCTCTGTGGGGCTAAAACAACACAAGTAGAAAATGAAGGTCACGAGAAGCCTGTGCAATTATTATTAGTTTTTTGCAATCAAAATTCACTGAAAAAATGTTAGAGATGGTGAAAATATAAATAAAAACCACAAGAAATTGTTTTTTCTTTCTCAATACAACATTACACAGAGGAAGAGATGAAACAGGGGATGAAAGAAATAAGGGGTAAGAGAGAACTGGGAATGCAGGAGGTTTGTAAATTTTTTTTTTCTTATGACTGTTGTTTGGTGTAACTTCTTTTGTTTGAAAATAGACACTTACTATTTTATTGTTTGGTTGTTGATAGAATTGTTCGTTACATTGTTTGTAATCGATTTAGTACCATGAGGTTTCCATAAACTTTTTAAAAGATAACAATCAAGGTGGTGTCAAAGTCCCTCTCACCCTTAATTTGTAATTAAAGATAAGAACAAGGAAAATCACAAGAAATATTTACCTCATCATAAGGCCCTTGCTTCTTAGCAAACCCACATTTATAAACACCATTATTTATCGCATCGTATATCCACTCATTTACTTCACTTATTTGGGCTTGCAAGTGGGGAGGATAAAGATCTAAACTTGCATTCTCTGCTATATCATTGAATTCAGTATTAAAAATGCGGATTATGTCTGAACTCTCGTTATTCACAATGGTTTTGAGTTTCTTATCCCAAAGAACCTACACAAAATATAAACTCATCATATAGTCTGTGAAATGAAACAAGCAGAAGAACTACAACAGGGAAAGACCACTTTTGCCAGTAGTACTTACAGGAACTGTATATTTCCCAGAGTAATTTGCACTTGCAAACTCATAAAGTTCTCTTATACTTTTTGCCCCATTCAAGTGGTCAGGCTCAGCTCCTGGTTCCTCCGTATCTGAAGCTGGGAAAACCCACCCCATGTGCTCATCAGTATCCTTTGTTCTCCCCCATATTGGTTTGACAGACTGAATGCAGATAAATAGCCAAATTTGTTATTCCAAACAAATTCAACCCAGTATCAAATTTCATTGTATAACTTACTGAGAAGCTGATGGTTTTGTCAAGCCCTTTGATTTTCAAATAAGCAAGGCACCTGGATGCCCAGGGACAAGCATATGATATATATAGATGATATCTTCCAGCTTCTACAGGGAAAGGGGAATTCGGGTCTTGTGAAATCAAATTACGGAAAGATGAAGCCGTTCTCATGAAAGCACCAGATTCTGACATCTCATCCAGAGAAGAATGAGCCATTTGAAGAGTGTGCTGAAGAATGTACCACCAGCAGAAATTAGCGTTACTTCCAACCAGCCAGAATTTAGTATTAGGAAACAAAATAATCAATTCTGGAACATGCAATCCTTTTTTTGTTTTGAGTAGACTTGCAGTTCTATGCTATAAGTGCGGCATAAGTCATTGACCTTTAAATGAGATAAGCCATTGTTTTCAATAGATAATGGAGAAGCTATAAATTACAATGTTCTTAGTGACTAATCTCAAAATGCAAATTCTCAATGCATACACACCGGTATACAAAATGTGCTAGCTAGTGCAGACACACATCCTCTAGGTTATAGGGCACATTCAAATGATCTGTGGCAGGTACGTACAGTGGCAGCCATACGTCTAGCCATGGAAGAGGAGGTAGTGATTAGTGTGTGCCAATGAGAGTACATCAGTATGATGTTGAAAGTTCTCCCTTACCAACAAAAGGATTTAGAAAGACTCAGGAAGCTGCCAACATAACCAACAGGTTTTTTTCTAGAGAATAAAATCAGAAACATATTGCTCAAGGAGATTGCATTATCAAACCAACCGACAAAGACATCATGCTTATTAAATTATCAAACGGACTCTCAGCACATGAACAAGCAAGGTCTGGGATAGGAATCTTATCACATCCAACACCCTTCATTCACAGGATCGGATTCCGTTAATAGTTCTCTCTCTCTCTCTCTCTCTCCAACTAACAAATTATTCTTAACTTTAGGAAAAGATTATTCACGTAAGGTTATTAAGTAGTTCATCCATAAATTACATCTCAACGATGAAAACAAGTTACACTATATGCTTCTAGCGGCTAGCCAGCAGATCGAATCTTCTGGTACTAGATCATTCTTAGTTTCCTTACGGGTGTTGACTAATCAGTCAAGAAATTACATAGCAGCCATGAAAACAAGAAAACAATTGTAACCCAGCAGATTGAAAAAAACCAATTTTATCCAACAATCTCAACATTCAGTTCCGCCACCTAGTAATACCACTTCAATCTTTGAAATTCTCTTAACATACGTCATAGCCAACAGCTTGTTTTCTTCTCTAAGGTCGGAGATTTCAAGGACAAGTTCGTGAAGAATCCAACAAAAGGCTACCCACCAAATAACTCCATCAAGTAAACATAAATTTAAGTCAGGAAAAACAGAACAATAGCACTAAAGGAATCTTAAACACCAACCTAAAACCAACTTTCTATTTGAACTGCCGCTCAATTATCAAATTTCCAACATGTGCGGGTGTCTGTGTGCTGGGTATGTACATATAAAAAGACAGCAAGATCAAAAGAGGAAGACTTGAAAAGGGTTTACCTTAGAGAGAATTGCAGGTGATTAGAAGGGTGCTTTTGCTTTCCACAAAATGATTTTTGTTTGGATTTGGAAATGAAACGAAACTATGCGTTTTGGCAACGTAAAAAAGCCATTGATAAAGTGATCCAATTATGGTCAGCTTTATTTAAATTTTAGGTTTAATTGCAATAGAGGTCCTTAAAGTATATAATTTGTCTTATTTTGGTCCTCAATGTTTCAATTGCTTCATTTTAGTCCCTGAAGTATTGAATATGTTTCTATATGATCCATTAAGCAAACAACGTCCAAATTGTTAACAATTTTTTATCATAAACTTGTCACGTAATAGCTAAATATAGATAAAAAATAATTTTGATAACTCTTAAACAAAATTTGGGTAGCTCTTAACAAAAAATGTGTAATATGGGTAGTTTTTGACCAAAATTTGGATAGCTCGCGATCAAAGCTGTGTAATTTAGGTAGGTATTTAACCAAAATTTGAGTAGAAATTTGATAAGAGTTATCCAAATTATTTGTTTATCCATATGTAAGTATCATGTGACAACTTTATGATAAAAAAAATCGTTAACAATCTGGATACTGTCTGCATGATGGACCATATAGAAACATATTCAATACTTCAGGGACCAAAATGATGTAATTGAAACGTTGGGGACTAAAATAAGACAAACTTCATACTTTGGGGACTTCCAGTGCAATTAACCCTAAATTTTAAGGGAGATTTGGTAAGAAGTACATATTGAGGGATTTTTTTGGCTTTAGATTTAAGCCTTAAATACTTTTAAAGTTAAAAGCCTATCAAATTAATTTTTGACGAAAATATCTTTAATAAAATTGATTATTTAAAAACTTCCATCATTATTCCATTTATTTTTTATATTTATTAAACAACCATCATCATCTCAACGCCACCATTACCACTCATCAGCATCACCACCATCGCTGCCAACCACCACCACTACCACTACCACTAACGTTGCCACCGTCGCCACCACCAACCACCATCGCCACCACCACATATAATCGTTACCCATTGTCGTCAACCACCACCACCCAAAACACACCACCATCGCCCACCAGCATAACCCACCACCACCATCACTACTGCCCCACACCATCACCGCCCACTACCACCCGTCGACACCACTACTACCCACTGTTGCTACCCATTGCCGCCAACAACCACCACCCGTTGACCATTACCCACCATCGCCGCCAACCATCACCACCGACCACCCTTACCCCTCCACCACCTATTATCGCCGCCAATCACCACCACCACCCACCATCGCCACCCAAAACCCATCACCACCATCCATCACCCACCATCGCTAACAACCACCACACCACCCACTCACCCAAAACAGCAAAAACTAGTGAACTCAAAAATATTGAACAAAAAACATAAATAATGAACTTTAATATAAAGAAACTCTGAGTTCACAAAATTTTCACAAATAATAAACTTTAGTATAATGAAGTGAAATATAATATAATGAAACTCTTAATTTATCAAATTTTCACAAATAGTGAAATTTAATATAATGAAACTCTTAATTCATTATCCAAATTTTTTCACAAATAGTGAACTACAAAAATATTAAAAATTTGAATTTAAAAACATATATAAAAACAACAAACTCCAAAATATTGAAAAAATATAAGCCTTGAATGCGATATTCAATGCCATAACACCCAATGAGTTCCAAAGGAATGCAAATTGCGAGACTTCAAAGGAGGTATGGGATTAGATATGTCAATGGAATGGATTTCAACTTGAATCCGATCTGAATTTGAATCTGGTTAAGCAGATATGGATCAAAATTTTAATACATTAATCCAATCCGATCCGATTCGATCCAAATTCGATTAGACCTGTCTAAATGGATTCAAATATGCATTTATAATAATCCGATCCGTTATTAATCTGATTCGAATAAAAAATATATTACGTAAATAAATATTACACATACATTATACTTATACTGGAAAAGAAGAAAAAATAGAATGAATACTATAATGTATGACCCATATTTTTTTAATTTTTTTTTTGTTTTCCTCTATTGTTTGATTTTCCCTCTTGCTTTTACTTCAATTTTTCATCTTACCTCCTTTTTTTAGTTCATTATCTAAATTCCTAGTGTTAATTTTTTGGTGCACATGTGTTTTTTGTGATAATTGGATCGAATCGGATTTTCGGATCGAATATTCAAAAATTAATGGATTTAGACATGGATTGAATTTTTCAAATCCGTCTAATAATTGGATCAGATCAGATCGACAAAAACTTAATCAGATTCGGATTCAGATATAGGCTAATTCGGTCCATATCTGATCCGTTGACAGGCCTACATGGGATATTCTTGTGGGTTCACACGAAGAACTACAGTGGTCAAGATGTCTCATCTCCAAAGGTACGCCTCATAATTTGAGATGTTGAGGATGCAAGAGAAAGAATCATTAGGCGACTTTTATGACAAACTATGTGATATTGTTATCTCTTCCTTTACATTAGATACCAAGATCGATGATGCCACCATTAGGTGGAAGATCTTAAAATCTCTACCGGAGAGATTTCATGTAAAGGTGATCGCGCTAGAGACGAGTGATTAACCCTAATTAGTATGTAAATTAAAATAATTAAATAAGTGAATTTTATACGATAAAATAGTTAAAAAGTGTAAATTAGGGTTAGTGCGTAAATCAGGGTTTTATGTGTGTAATGTCTGAAATTTTAGGGTTTTGTGCGGAAATTGTGAGGAGCAATCTGTCAAAGCTTGAATCAACAAGGGAGGCAAGTATAATTTAAAGAATGGAACATGCAAGAACACTATGGAACCACCACCACAATCCAACAAACCAGCACCGTCCAGACGGTGGTGGTGGTGTCTAGACGGTCCTCTTACGCGGTTCAAGGTTATCCTTCCACCAGCAGCTTCCTACTTTGCCTATAAATAGGCCTTTGCAGCCTTCATTTTCGGAGGGTTGAAGAGGGGGAGTTCCAAGGAGAATCCAAAGGAGAAAAATTCAAAGAGAGATTCAAGAATCCAAGGGGAGATCCTGTCCAACCTACTTTCCAGATAGAATTCTGTTATTTTTACATTTTTGTTATTTCTTTCTACTTGGAGAATTGAACTTCCGCCACCTTTGTGTTTTAACTGATATTAAGGATGGTTGTATTTCAACTATTCCTTGGGAAATGAGTGTCAGTGTCTGTATTTTATTTAGTATTGTAATGAAACTTACCAGCACTTCTTGCTTGTTTATAACAATGAGGTGTGAGTAGTTTACTTATACCATTCTGTGAAGTGTTAACATTTGTATATTATTGGTTAAATTATGAAAATGCCGATGTTTAATTATGCTTTATTGATATACATACCTCATTTAACTGATGGATGGTTATATTTATAATATGCTCATGGTAATGAACACCAAGCAGTACTTAATATTCTATACCATACTATCTACTATTATGTACTTCATGCATGATACAGTGATGTACGTAATTTGGTGTTACATAAAAGTCAATTGATTGGTTATAGGCGGGTTAAGTCTCGGCATAACCAATGCTTTCAGTTCAATACGTAGCCCGGAATTATGTCATTCGTGAATCATCAACTTGCCGGTGGAATATCTAAAGTGTTCCATTTGAATGACTTGACCTTTTGGTACACTAAGGATGTTTAATTGTCGCATGGTATAAAGCTGTCAGATGAATAACCTATGTGATCCTCCTGAATGGCTTGACTTTCTGGTTCACTAGGGTTGTTTAACTCATACATAAAACTGTCAATTGAGTAATTCTAGTATTCCTCTTGAATGGCCTGACCTTCTGGTTTACTTGAATTAGTCAATTGTTGCATATACCACCAACTAATCTAAACAGTTGTTGTGTTATGGTTTAATATACATTAGATCTACCAGTTGACTTTCCAGTGACCTAGAAGTTAATTGTTGTAAGGTGGCATTTCCAGCACTTAACCAATATAAAACATATGAGATCCTTAAACTGAAGGATACCTTTTTATATTATTAACATTCACTAGTTTACTTACGCATTTTATTTACTTAGTCTATTTATCAATCTAAGCTCACATTACAAGTTATCTTATGTTATACTACTTTAACTACAACTTCACTGTTCTTATTTTAAATTTGAATTTTTAAAACTCTTCGTGGGATCGATCTTGGACTTAAACTGAGTAAACTACAATTCGACCACTAATACTTGGGTGTATGATATAAAGAAGGTCACGAAACAGGTCGAATCAAGTTTTTGGCGCCGTTGCCGGGGAGTTACGGTAATTTTAATTTGAATAGGGAAGTTGTTTACTTGTATTATATCTTTATAGATTGTTTGTTTTCTTTTAATAGTTTATGTCTGTTCATTCATCAGTAGGTTCTGTAAATCAGTCATCTCCTTCGTCTTCATCATCTTCATCTACACAAGCATCATTTGAATTAAGTATGGCTCAAAATGTTCCTAGGGAGCAAAATCCTAGAGAGCAAGAAGTAGTTCAAAATGTCCGACCTTTAAGAGAATATTTGCATCCTACATGTACCAATGTTCCGTCATGTTTTGCTTTTCCAACAGACGCTCCAAATCTTAATATTAAGCCAGGGATAATACAATTATTACCACAATTCCATGGTTTGGAAACTGAAAACCCCTATATACATATGAAAGAATTTGAGGAAGTCTGTGGAACTCTGCAGGATAACTCTGAAATGGCTCAATTAAAATTTTTTCTTTTTTATTTGAAAGATAAAGTTAAACAATAGCTTAATTCTTTAAGAGCTAATTCTATCACAAGTTGGCAAGCTTTGCAAACTGATTTTTTCAAAAAAAATTTTCCTGTGCATCGTACTAATACATTAAGACATCAAATAATGAATTTTTCTGTAAAAGAAGGAGAAACTTTTTATCAATGTTGGGAAAGATTTAAGGATATTCTCCAAGCTTGTCCACGTCATGCATTTGAAAACTGGACTTTAGTTGGTTTCTTTTATGATGCTCTTCCATTTGCAATGCGACAGTTTGCTGAAATGTTGGCCCAAGGGGAATTTATGAGTAAAAACCCTGAAGAGGCATTTCAATTTTTTGACACTATTTATGAGAGTTCCCAGATGTGGGACTCGACTTCTTCAAATATCGTTGAACCTAAACCGTCTACATCCGAAAGAGGAAAATATGTGTTAAAAAAGACGATGATTTAAGAGCTAAAATGGCTAATTTATCCTGAAAGTTAGAAGCCTTAGAGATGAAAAAAAATTAAGCAAGTGTCTGTTGTTTCTTTTACTGACCAAATATGTGAAATTTGTGCGTTGTCAGGACATCTTGCCGGAGAATGTCCAACTATATCCGCATTTAAAGAAGTTTTAATTGAACAATCTAATGCTATTTCAACTTATACTAAGTCTTATCCTAATCGATATTCTGATACCTACAACCCAGAATGGTGAAATCATCCAAATTTTAGTTGAAAAAATACACAACCTACAAATCAAACACAACGTCCACCACAGCCACAGACTTAGCAACAATATCAACCTTATCAACCCTTACATAGAAGGACTCTAGAAGATACTATGAATCAATTTATTCAGAGTCAAATGAGTTTCAGTACTCAAACAACTCAAGCATTTAATGATTTTAAAATTCAAACTTCACAAAGTATTGAAGATATTAAGAGTCATTTAGTTAAGTTGACCTAGTCCTAGAGTATGTCAGAGAAGGGAAAATTCTCATCTCAGCCTAAATCTTTGCAAAGTCAAAGTCAAGCTAATATTGTGTCCTCTGAGCCTTCTCCAAGACAAGTACAAGCAATCACAACACTGAGAAGTGGTAAGGTGATTGACAAAACCATTAAACCCAAGATTTCTTAAAAAATATGTAAGTCAATTCCTGTAAATGAACCACTTGAACCTGAACCTTCAGCCGAAAAGCAATCAGAAATACAAAATGAAGAAGATCATCCATGTTCTATTCCTTTACCTTTTCCTCAAAGGGTCAAGAAGTCCTCATCTGTAAAAGATCATTCTGAAATTCTTGAACTGTTTAAACAAGTAAAGATTAACATCCCTTTGTTGGATGCAATTAAACAAGTTTCAGCTTACGCCAAGTTTTTGAAAGATCTTTTCACAATAAAAAAAAAACCAATGTACAAAAGAAAGTATTTCTAACTGAACAAGTTAGTGCTATAATTCAGCATAACACTCTTCTTAAGTACAAAGATCCGGGTAGTCCTATAGTCTCATGCATCATTGAAAATTTTTGAATTGAACAAGCTCTGCTAGATCTTTGAGCCAGTGTTAATTTAATGACATATTCGGTGTATACACAATTAGGGTTAGGTGAATTGAAACCTACCAATGTTACACTATAATTAGTGGACCAATCTATAAAAACTCCACGAGGAATTGTGGGGGATGTTCTTGTCCAAGTTGATCAATTCTATTTTCCAATAGATTTTATTGTTTTAGATACACAACCAATTTTTCATGCATTTGCATACATACCTGTTATTTTGGGTCGACCATTCCTACCTACATCAAATGCATTGATAAATTGTAGGAATGAAGTCATAAAACTTTCATTTGGAAATATGACATTGGAATTAAATATTTTTAACATTGCAAAACAACCTAGAGAAGAAGAAGAAGTGCATGAAGTAAATTGTGTTGAGTTGTTAACTCAGAGTTTATTTGAAAATGCTTGTATGAAAAAAGAGTTATATACATTAGAGTCTATACCTGATAATGAGTCTGAAGATATATCAGTATGGAATCCAAAATGTGAAAAATTATTGCCTAAGACTATAGAATCTAATGTCAAAATTTTTAAGTCAGAATTAAAACATCTCCCAATTAATTTAAAATATGTCTTTTTGGGGGAAGATGAAATCTATCAAGTGATAATATCCTCAAAATTATCTGCAATTCAAGAAAAAGAATTGACAAAAGTTTTGAAAAACCACCAAAGTGTTATTGGATGGACAATAGCAGATATAAAAAGTATAAGTCAACTTCTATCTACTCATTGTACATATTTAGAAGAAGATGCTAAATCATCTCGTCAGATTCAAAGAAGACTGAATCCACACTTAAAAGAGGTAGTCCATGCTGAAGTACTTAAACTATTAAATGTTAATATTATCTATCCTATATCTGATAGTAAATGAGTTAGTCCTACACAAGTAGTCCCTAAGAAGTCTGGTGTTACTGTAATAAAAAATCAAGATAATGAATTAGTTCATATGCGTACAGTCACTGGTTGGCGTGTGTGTATTGATTATCAAAAGTTAAATTCCCTCACCAGAAAATATCATTTTTCATTACCTTTTCTAGATCAAGTTTTGAAAAGAATAGCCGGTCATGCATATTATTGTTTATTAGATGGATATTCTGGTTATAATCAGATTGAAATTGCAATAAATGATCTAGAAAAAATCACATTTACATGTCATTTTGATACTTTTGCTTATAAAAGGATGCCTTTTGGATTATTTAATGCTCCAGCTACTTTTCAGCGTTGCATGTTAAGTATATTTAGAGATATGGTAGAACGGTATTTAGAAGTTTTTATAGACGATTTCTCGGTATATGGTGATTCATTTCATTTATGTTTAGAAAATCTTGAAAAAATTCTTATTCGATGTGAAGAAACAAACTTTGTTTTAAATTGAAAAAAAATATCATTTCATGATTACACAAGGTATTATTTTAGGTCATGTAGTTTCTGAAAAAGAAATTGAAGTTGATGAATCCAAAATTGATTTGATAGCCAATCTTTCTCCACCGAAAATTGTAAAAGACATTCGATCTTTTCTAGGTCATGCGGGATTTTATAGAAGATTTATTAAAAATTTCAGTTCAATATCTAGACCTATATGTAATCTTTTGTTTTGAGAATATATTATTTGAATAGAATGATGCATGTCAATTAGCATTTGATAAATTGAAAAACATGTTTATTTCTGCACCTATTATGCAACCTCCTGACTGATCTTTACCTTTTGAATTAATGTGTGATGCTAGTGATTATGCAGTAGGGGCTGTATTAGGTCAAAGAAAAGATAGAAAACCTTATGTTATTTACTATGCAAACAAAACTTTAAATGATGCACAAATGAATTATTCTACTATAGAGAAAGAATTGATTGCTGTTGTGTTTGCATTAGATAAATTTCGTTCATATCTGGTTGGATCATCAATTGTCGTATTTACTGATCATGCTGCTTTGAAATACTTACTTACTAAGAAAGATGCTAAGCCATGTCTCCTACGTTGGATATTGTTACTTCAAGAATTTGATCTTATCATTAAGGATAAGAAAGGAGTTGAAAATGTGGTAGCAGATCACTTGTCAAGGTTAAATTATAATATAAAAGAAGAACCAATTCCGATTAGAGAAAATTTTTCAGATGAACAATTTTTTGTAATAACAGAAGTACCATGGTATGCAAATATAGCCAATTATTTAGCTACTGATAGAAACAAGTCTCTAAGTGAGGTACGTAATTTTTTCTGGGAAGACCCTTATTTGTTTAAATATTGTAAAGATCAGATAATAAGATGTTGTGTACCTAATCATGAAATAGGTCAGGTAATTCAGTTTTGTTACAAAGCTTACGGAGACCATTTTGCTTCAAAGAAAACCGTTGCTTAAATTTTGCAGGGTGAATTTTATTGGCTAACTCTTTTTAAAGACGTACATATCTTTTGTTTAAATTGTGACATATGTCAAAGAATGGGAAATATTTCACAAAGAAATATGATGCCTTTAAACCCTATTTTAATTGTTGAAATTTTTGATTGTTGGTGCATCAATTTTATGTGACCATTTCCCCCATCCTTTGGATATCTGTACATGTTGGTTGCAATTGATTATGTCTCTAAATGGTAGAGGCAATTCCATGTAGAAATAATGATCACAAAACAGTGGTCAAGTTTTTAAAAGAAAATATTTTGTCCAGATTTGAAATTCCTCGAACCATTATCAGTGATGGTGGATTACATTTTTGTAATAAAGTTTTTGAAAATCTTATGAAAAAATACTCGATTTCTTATAAAATATCCACTCCATATCAACCATAGACAAGTGAACAAGCTGAATTAGCTAATAGAGAGATAAAATACATTTTAGAAAAAAACAGCAAATCCAGATTGTAAGGATTGGTCTTTGAGATTAACTGATGCGCTTTAAGCTTACCGTACTGCATATAAAACTATTTTAGACATTTTTCCTTATCGGTTAGTTTTTGGTAAACCATGTCACTTGCCTGTAGAATTAGAACATCGAGCATATTGGGCAATCAAAATGATAAATTTTGATATGGATAAAGCTGGAGTATCTCGCAAACTTCAAATTAATGAATTGGAAGATTTAAGAAATGAAGCTTATGAAAATGCAAAGATTGCTAAGTCTGAACGAAAATTTTTCATGATAAAAATATCATGCGGAAGTCTTTTGAACCTTCTCAGAAAGTTCTATTATATAATTCAAAGCTTCGTCTATTTCCTGGAAAGTTAAGATCTAGATGGACAGACCCATACATTGTCAAACAATTTTTTGATTATGGGGCAATTGAAATTGAGAATCCATTAACTGGAAATATTTTCAAAGTAAATGGTCAAAGGCTTAAACCTTATTATGATGGATTCACTCAAGATGTAACTTATATATAGCTTTCAGAGTCAGTCTATGTATTCTGAAAAATTGATTTTGTTGTTTGATCGTAAATAGTAGTACTAATTATTTGTTATTTGTTTTACAGATTAGGTTTGATATTATGACTTGTTATATTACCTTCCACACTTGATTAGCATTTCTATATTTTCATTGTTTTATACATTATGGACAGTGTTTAATTTAAGTTGGGGGGAGCGAATTACTTAAATTTATGTCTTTGTCATTTAAATTTGTTCCTCTTTGTGACTGGCAGACGTTAAAAAATTGGATAGTGAGTCAATTTTTTGAGTTATTTTTAAAATTTTTCAAAATATAATTGTAAAATGGACGAGAAACTGTTTTGGTTAAGTTTAATTCTACTGCGCCATTTTCCAAAAGATATACATTCATTGATCATGACAAAAGCTAGATTTGTTAGAAATTTAGAAATATTTAAAAGTCAAGCAAAACCCTTATGCGGAAAAAGTTCATTTGCTAAACGACGACGAGCAAATCGTCTCGGTGGTTGTGTGAGGTGTGGTCGTTTAATGCATTTAAGACAATATTCAGTGTGCGGAACCAATTTCAGGACGAGCGTTAGATCATCTTGAGTGGATTAGGTATGGGCATAGTAAGGAATATCCTGAGATGCCATCCTATTCTACTCCTATGTTGTCAAGATACGTGAGAAGTGAAATTAACCGTGTCACTGGTGTTGTTGATTGCAAGATTCTGATTCTGACTAGGTGTGATCAAATGATGAATAATTTTGAGAATGGTGCATAAAATGTAAATAGCTATAGATTAATTAGGAAAATGAGTAAATAATAAATAATAAATAAATAATTAATAAAACAATTTTTTGGGAAAAAAAAAGACTAAGTAGCAAGTTATGTAGAATGTTTAAAGTTGTAATTAATTTTGTAACTACAGGATTTTAAACTGAAGAAGGCAGAATTTCAACAGTCAAAACTCTGCAGTCTGCATGTAAATTCCAGTGTTCCAGCACCATCTGGACGGTGGTGATGGCATTCGGATGGTAGTGCTTCTATAAATACCCATCAGCGTTCAAAACCGATCAGTTCCAGTTCCCTTGCAAGCCAGAATACGAAAACAGCCGCTGTTCCTCAAAGATTTCTTCTCAAATCTGCTATATACAACCATTTTTCTTCAAATCTTCTCCGATCATTCACTTACCCATATCCTTTTCAAGGTTTCTATCGATTGAAATCAGTTGAAAGCAAGCAGAGAGAGAGAAAGAAGTTTAAAAATAGATCCAAGACAAAGAACGAGAGGTTCTTTGAGACGAGCACAAAGAGGCCAATCTCCACAACCCGAAGCACCTCCGCAACAACCCCAGCCAGGAAATATCTACAATGCTGAGGTATTTGAGGATGTTGAACAACAAGTCTAGTACGATGCTTATTTCATGTCTAAAACTATCATTGTAACACCCCGCATTTTTCTCTTATATATGTATATAGATATATAGTAGATAATTGTTGTAAAAAAATGCGGATATGTGAAATGATGTAGGAATAAACTATATAGATTGTAATAGTAGGAGAAATGCTAGAGATGCATATGAAATGGGAAGTTGGAGTTTCCAAGACGTTTAAACTTGGAACGGGTGATTAGATGAATTTCTAAATATTTTTAGGTCAAAATAAGGTGTCCATTGAATCCGGAAGGTCGAACAACCTTGGGAGAGGTAATATGAGGTGTATTGGAAGGTAGGAAGTATTTTGGAGTTAAAACACATTTTAGAGAAAATTTGGGTATAAAGGATTTTGGACACTGTCTACTATTTCGATCATAACTTTTTATTCTTAACTCCAAATGACCTGAGATTTTGATAGATAGTAGACATCTAGGGCTACGAAAGTGTATCTCATAAAAATTTTCCAATTCGACCTCTAAATGGGTAAAACATTCACTGGAAGTGGAAGTAGAAAAATCTAGGTAGTAGCTACCGGTAGTCAAAATCAGCTACCCGTAGCCAATGGTCCAGTGTGTCCGAGCTACCGGTAGCCAACAGGTAGTCGAGTGTGCCGTGTACCCGAGCTACTGGTAGCCAAAATCAGCTACCGGTAGTCACCGTAAAAATCTGAGATTTTAGTTCACGAACCCTCGATTTTTCCCCCCACTGTAAATACATCCTCTCACCCCATTAGCCTCCATACACCACTCCAAACCCTTGATAGCTTGAAAGGAGAAGAGAGGAAGAGAAAAACACATTCAAGAGAGAGATTTACATCATTTGTGAAGATCAAACCCTAGATTTCTCAAAAATCTCACTTCCCCACCCATTTCTTTTCTTCTATTCTTCAATCACTCTCACCCAAATCTCTTGAAACCCAAGGAGGACAAAAATAAGAGGAAAAAGGAAGGAGGATAGGAAGGTTTTGAAGCTTGAGTCTTAGATTGAAGCTACAACTAAGAAGTAGGGGTTTTCTCTCTCTCTCTCTCTCTCTCTCTCTCTCTCACATTGAGGCAAGGGCTATATATATATATATATGTATATACATATGTCTCTTTCTCTAAATCTTGGATATGTGTTAGGGAAATCTTTGATTCTTTATATTTTTGCAATCAATGCCATGTTTTGAACCATGTGATGGTTTGGTAACCATTTTATCTTTCTTTTTCATCTTCAATCATTGATTTGTAAGGAAAATGGACTTTTCTCTTGGTAATTCCTTGGTTTTCACTTTCAAAACTTAGAGTTTTATATTGTGCAACAAATGATGTTTATAATGATCTCTTGCATTTTTCTTAGTTGGTTATTGAAAATGTCGCATGCTATATTTGGGGATTTTTGAGATATGCTCATAAATTGTGTAAATTGGTTTGATGTTGTATCTCTAATGGGTGTGGGATGACCATGGGTGTCCTTTGACGAGATGTCGTAGAATGGGTTAGTGCTTTGGTAAGACTAATCCATTCGTAGTGGGATTAGTGCTTTGGTAAGACTAAACCACTATCGCTCACGTGGTGCCGTGTAAGAGGGTTAGTATACTAATGCCTAGGTTGGATTTTGTCACTGTCATTGGTATGGTACACACCCTTCCTAAAGGTTGGATATCTTTGATAAGATGTGTGTGTGGGTGTGGGCAAGACGTTACTCAATGTGTCGATTCATGTGGATGTCTTACATCATTGTTGAGATACATGTACATATATTGCCGGAAATGTTCAAGTGTGAGTTATCGTTCATTGTACCAAATACGATTTCTACAAGAGTTTTGGGGTAGTATGGGATGCCACAAGAACTTGTGGAAATGGTGTATGGTGGGATGGATTATGTTTTGGGAATTGATCCTTATTGGTATCTTGTGTTCATTTATTCTTTTAATTACCGTGGTTCCTTAAACGGGAGATCTATTTAAATGCCCTGTTTTCCTTCAAAATGTTATATACTATATTTGTGAAAATGAGACCGACCGAATTTTAAATGTTTTCTAAACCTTGTTTGGGTTTGGGAGAAATTTTCTACAGAGCTTCGTGCTCACCCCCTACCGCTAACATTTTCAGATTATATACTTGAGGAAGAGTTGGGAGTCGAGGAGCCCGCATATTGGGAGACTCCGATCAATGGGAGTGTAGATCCCGAGGTGGACATGTAGAGATATAGCTTCTTTTGTACTAGACTAGAGAGTTTATTTGGAGATCATGTAAAGTCTAATATTTTGTTATTCCGCTGCAAGTGTACTTTAATTCTCTTGGAATGTAAATGCCATTGCTTGGCCTATTCTTTTGGGATGATAGTGTGGATATGATATATGGTGAATGGAAGTTTATTTTAGGATGGATAAATGGACCCGGTGTGGTCAATAGTTATGCATATGTGGACTCGGTGTGGTCAATTGTAATATAATTGTACAGGTTGTGTTTTGGGTAGAGCTCCCCGTGCAAAGGAGACTCTGCCCGAATTTTGTTAAAATATTAATGGTTAATGAATGAAACTTTCGTCGTGATGGATTTACTTAGTGCTCTCATGCGGTGAATGGTTTTTAGAATGTAATGTCACCCAAGGGGGTTTTTGGGGCGTTACAGAATGGTATCAGAGCTTAGGCTTTAGGTCTTACATGGGAGCTGTAGGTTATGGATCACCACTAGAGCCTTAGGATTAGGTTGGATAAAAATTCTTGAGTTAGATTTTCACACGTCCTATGTTCTAGATTAAAGTGATAGTGGGATATCTTGTACATCAATGAACTAAGTTGTATATTGATGTACATGATGGATAGTGAACGTGTACGTGGACGAGGGCGTGGTCGTGGTCGTGGAGGTCAAACAAACCCACCACCGCCACCACCTCCCGATGCAATTAATGGCATCTATCAGTGTTTGAGGGAGCTCACCACTCTGGTACAACACCAGAATGGGAACAACCATAACGGTGGGGCTCCTCCACTAGCCCAAGTACCGGGCAACGGAGAAGAGAATAGGAGAATGGTAGTTCTCCGAGAGTTTCTGAGGCAACACCCGCCTACTTTCCAAGGGAGCTCTAACCCCTTGGATGCGGATAAATGGATCCGCCGAGTGAAGAAGATATGTGATGGCATGGGGATAGCCGAGGATCTTCGGGTCGGCTTGGCGACTTATCTATTCGAGGGGGAGGCCGACTATTGGTGGGACTCAGTGAAAAGAAGGAGGACCACAAATGCATTCACTTGGGAGGAATTTAACCAAAATTTTCAAGACAAGTACTTTTCGGAATCAGTAAGAGACAGAATGAAGGCCGATTTCCTTGCTCTCTGACAGGGCAGCAGGGCGGTGATCGAGTACGAGAGGAGTTTCGATGAGCTATCCCGTTATGTTACAGAGTTTATATTTACTGAGGCCAGCAGGGCCAAGCGCTTTGAGCAGGGCTTGAGGCCTGCTATCCGGGAGAAGCTGGTGGCTCTCAAGATTCGGGAGTATGGGGACCTAGTTGACCGAGCTGCATTGGTGGAGAGAGATATAGAGGACAGCCAGCGGCAACAGAGCTTCGCGAGAGGAGGTCCGATCAGGACGGACCCTAGCACCAGGGGAGTGCAGCGAGCAGCACCATACCGAAGTCCAGACCAGGCAGGTGGACAGAGACTTCTGACAGCTCGAGGAGATAAAGTGACTCAGACTAGAACAAGAACTGACCCGCGCCAATGCTTTGCATGCGGAGAGTATGGGCACTTCAAACATAGATGCCCCTCGTTTCCCCTAAGGACCAAACAAGCAACCGAGCCAGTACCAGCAAACAAGCCACCTCTACAGAGGCCAGTGCAGCAAATACCTCAGATAGCTCGAGGAGCGGGAGGCATACCAGAGAGAGTAGGCACGGATGTACGCCGATGCTTCGCTTGTGGAGGTGTTGGGCACTTCAAAGATAATTGTCCATTGCTTTCCACCAAGACCAACCAAGCAACGGGGCGAGTGAATGCAAACAGGCCACCGCTACTACAGCCATTACCACCACAGAGACCGTTACAAGCTCATGCCCCCGGCGACGCCAATCAAGGAAGGGTTTTTGCTATGACTCAACCGGAGAAAAATGCCTCCAATGCCATCGTGGAAGGTATCGTTCTTTTCTATGATTCTTGGGCCCGAATGTTATTGGATTACTATGCACAGTTAGACAAGACTTCTTTGAAGAAAAGCCATGGAGTTCAAGTTGAGGAACAACCCGAAGTACCATCAGCACCACAAGAGGAGCCATTCCAAGTACCTGAAGATTTTTTCCCACCAGAGCAGCCTCCACCACAAGGAGATCAACCATATATACTAGTGGATAATAGGACTAACAGACAAATCTTACTAGAGTTGGAGACCACTGTTACCCAACTTGGAACCAGCATCACTCAAATCTATAAACCCCCACATGTTTATATTAATATAGTAATGCAATTATTTGGTAATTCTTATATATATAATGACCTAAGCATGAACCATATAGGTTGTAACAGTAGGAATAAATACTAGGGAGGCAAATTGATTGTGAAGTTTAAGTTTCGAAGGCGTTTAAACTTGGGAAAGGTTGTTAGGTAAGTTTTTAAATATTTTTAGGTCAAAATAAGATTTTCATTAAATCCGGAAGATCGAGAAACCTTGGGAGAGGTAATATGGGGTGTGTTAGAGTTAGGAAGTATTCCGGAGTTAAAACACATTTTAGAAAGAATTCGGATATGAAGAAATTTGACACTACCTTAGTATTTTAGCTATAAATATTTACTCCTAACTCTGATTGGTCTGAATTTTTTACAGTAGAAACTAGACTTCAAGGGATACAAAAGTGTATTTCACGAAAATTTTCTGAATCGACTGCTAAATAGGTCAAAATCGATCTAGAAGATGAGGGTATACTGTCACCTGCGTCCTGACGGGAATAGACACGCGTCCGGACGCGTGTCGCAGAACGTCGGGTGAAGAAACACGGATCCGAACCCTAGAAAACACGCGTCCGGACGCGCCAAACCGAGGGCTTCACGTCCTATACTTGTTTTAGGTGTTTTCTCTCCCATTTGCAACCAAGTTTCATCAATTTTAACCATAGAGAGGTTTAGAGAGGAAGGAAAGAAGGGGAAAAACAAGAAATTCAAGGGTTGATTCAAGTGGAAAAGATCAAATCTTCTAGTTCTTCACACAAAAACTAAGGAGCAAGGTAGGGGTCTTTTCCTTTTCGTGTTAATTGAGGCTAGGACATTGATATATATGTATGTTTTGACTATCCATCCTATATATATACTATGAAATCATTATTTCTTCATACTCTTGCAAACATTATCATGTGTTGAATGAAGTTATGATTTGATAGACATAAAATACTTATTCGTGATCCTAAAACTCGAGTTTTTGAGAAACATGAATTTTTCTTTTTAATGTTCACTTGTTCTTGATTTCAAAACTCTAGCGCTTGATTAAATACTAAAAATTATATATTTGATGATCTCTTGCTTATTTTCTTAAATTGTTCCATTGGAAAAATAAATGTGGATTTGAATGTGGAAAATTGGAGATTTATTGATTTAATTGTGATTTGAGAAATTGTTGGGTCTTGTATCTCTTGTGGATGTTTGGATGACCATGGGTGGCCGTTGACCGGATATCGTAGAGTGGGTTAGATGCGTTTCTTACTCCGTGTGGGTTTGAAGGTTCTCTATCACTCGTAGTAGGGTTGGTGCCTTGCGAGGACCAAATCACTATTCGCTCACGTGTTATCGAGGCTGAGGGTTAGTATACTATTCCTGGGTTGAATTCTTCATTGCTGATGCGTCGGTATACGCCCTTCCTAAAGTTGTATATACTTGCGAGGATTGGGTGTGTGTATGTGGGCCAGGATATTCTCAAAGTGTTTATTCATGCGATGTCATACATCATACCTGAGATACATAATATGGTTACAGATACAAGTTGTGGTTTGAGATACATTGAGGGATAAGATACAATTGTTGCAATTGGTTTATTGTTGGGAATTGGTTTTACTTTTTCATTTAATTATTGCTATTGCATAAACTTGAGATCCATTGAAATGTCCCTGTTTTCTCTCAAAAGCTATATATGATATTTGTAAAATGAGACCGACTCTTTTATATGCTTTTGAAACCTTGTTCGAGTTTGGGAGGATTTTTCTACAGAGCTTAGTGCTCACCCCCTACAAACAACATTCTTTTAGATTTTGGTTTAGAGGAGGAGCTCAGAGTTGACGAGCAGGTAGCTTGGGAAGCTCAACTTGATGGACATGTGGACCCAGAGTTGGATGTCTAGAACTGTTCTTTTTATGTCCTAGACTAGGAGGTTTATTTTGAGATAATGTTCATGTTAATATTTTTCTTATTTCGCTGCAAGATAATAGTTAATTTTTGGGATGTAATTGTCATAGTTGGGCATATTCTTTTGGATGCAATGGCTATGGCTTGACTTATTCTTTTGGATAAAGTTGTAAATATTATGGATGATGAAATGGAACTTCCTCTAATTATGAATTTTATTAGTTGCTCTCATGATGTGAATGGTTTTAGATAGTAATGCCGTCCAAGGGGGATTTTGGGGTGTTACAAAATCAATCAATGCATGGCTGATTATGAGCAAAACCAGGCATAAATATTGAGACTACTCAGAGAGCGTTTTAGTGGAGGTCAATCTACTTCTTGATCAGAGACAATGGAGATTCTACAGACCTTTGTTATCTCTTACTCATCATTTATTTATGCACTTGAATTTACTTTATGTTTTGAACTTGTTTTTGTTAGTAAATTTATTTTTGTTAGTTAATGTGGAACTCATGTTTTTAAGTTAGGAGAATTATTTCATATAATTCACTGTTGAATTATGTTATTATTCTCATGCTTTGTAAGGATAGTCTTAATCCGATCACTCGGGATTTTCATATTTTAGTTGTATATTATCTTAATATTTTTTTTAAACTTATTCTTATGAGCACAAATAGATTTTTTATTTTGAAAACCTTGTGAAATATTACACTCTTTGCATATATAGTGGAGATGTAAAACCAATTGCAGAATTTGAGCCAATTTTTCTTGGAGAGATATTCTACATCTACTCAAATAAGAATCTTCGATTCAACGGTAAATTTTCTTTGAATAATCGTATTAGTTTTTTTTGATTAACACTCATTAGATTGTATTGTTAGCATTATCCTTAAAAAATTTTACTTAGGAATTATGCAGGTGTATGATTTCTGGAAAATAATCTTCGGTCATTTTTGATTAATTTTGAGCCTTAACCATTTCTTTTACAAAATTATATCCTTAGTTAGCCGTGATTGAGCCTAAAAGAGTATAAATTCTTTTCATGAAACCCAAAAAATACCCGAGCCACATGAAAATATATATTAAACCTACCTTTACTATCTAATTTTCTTGTACCCTATTCTAAATTAGTATGATACAGAAAAGCACAAGATGAAAGAAAGGTAGAAAAGAGCAAAGAAAAGAAAAATCTTTGAAAGAAATTTAAAGAGAAAAAAGAAAGAGAAAAGAGCCAAGAAAGTAAAAAAATGGAAAAAAAATGAAAATAATGAATGTGCAAGTCTAGAAAGGTAGGAAGATGTGTGCCACAATATAAATAAATGATAGCTTTTGAATTCCATTGACGTCGTTTCTTAAATCTTAAACCGATGGCCACATTACAACCCTAAGAAATTCTTTTTTGATTACAGAGATCATGCATGTGTATTAATCCTATCATCAATCCAAAAAGGGAGAATGTTAATAATATGTTTAATGTAGTGTTAATATCCTTCCATGAGAT
This sequence comes from Ilex aquifolium, assembly GCA_951799425.1. NCBI lineage: Eukaryota > Viridiplantae > Streptophyta > Magnoliopsida > Aquifoliales > Aquifoliaceae > Ilex > Ilex aquifolium. The sequence continues at coordinate 32,331,728 of OX637392.1, forward strand.
TATGTCAAATTCTAATTCTATTCAAATAACCGTTCTTTTGATATATTACATGTGATATTACTTTGCTTTGAAAATAATATTCCAATCACATGTAATTGCTGAGTGAATAGTCACTATAACATATGTGCATTCTTTGCTGAGTGTATTTGTAAAATCCGGGTAAATTTGAACTTTTTCTGAAAAAGGGAAAAACGGTGATTTGCCACTATAATGCGTATTTAAAATACATATGTTTCTAGAGCTCGGATGATACAACGGATTTCGCCGTTAGATTCGTATCGCGAAATCTAGTTACCCTGTCAAATTTCATCGAATTTCGAGATAGTCGGATTTTGCACGTATTTCGAGACGACTGGGTGGCGGTTGACCTCACAAAGTTCCCCACAAATAAATTTTATAGAATTTCCTTATAATTGAATTAAAGTTCAAATAAAATTAATTTGAACTTAAACCGAGATGAATTTAATCGTTTCGGGGCGAAAACGGACTCGAACAAGTGGGGGGCGTGTGGCGTAATCTGAGCCAAGCCTTGGAAATTATAAATAGGGTTAAAAATCAGATATTTGGCAGAAATATCTCTGATTCTGTGCTGGCTTGAACGTTGGAGAGAAAGAGGGAGAGAAAGAGAGAAATCCAAGATTTCTTTCGTCGATTCCCGGAGTTCTGTCGATCAGAATCCGTCGAGCCAAGAGTTAAAGTTGATCTACTCGACAAGGGCTACACAACCACACTAAGCACGAAGGATTTCACTGAAGATCCAAAGAGAAGATTTTGGGAAACCAAGACTTTGAGGTTGGTGTTGGTGTTCTTGGAGGTTCTACCACTTCTATTACGCTCTAAGAGGTAGGGTTCCTCCTACTTTGGTTTTTATTCCTATCCTTTGGTGTTGAAATTGTGGGCTGTTTTGGGTTGGAATTGTGGATTATTTTTGGGGCTGTTTTATGGCCTGTTTAGGGGCTGCTTTGTGGCCTGTTTTGGGGGCTGCTATGTGGCCTGTTTAAGGGCTGTTTTGTGGCCTATTTAGGGGCTGCTTTGTGGCCTATTTTGGAGGCTACTATGTGGCCTGTTTAGGGGCTGCTTTGTGGCCTGTTTTGGGGCTGTTTTGTGGGCATGTTATATGTTTACATTATGCCTTGAGAATTAAGTGTGTCATTGCTTGATTATGTAACGACATGCTTAGTTGTTGTTGTTAGATAAAATATCGATATGTGTTTATAATGTGTCTTTGTGAATGAAATGTGCTATGACATGCTTGAGGATGTTGTAGTTGTGTATTAATACATGTTGTTAATGTATTAGCATCATGATAAATTGTGGTAATTATGTGCATCACATATATATTGCCTTGACCCATGTTGATATGTGGTTTAATTTGTCCATATGACATTCATTACATATGAGACATGACATTGATATGCGATGGTACATTACATTGCATTTGCACGGAGGTATCACATTCATGGGCTTAGACATAAGTGTGGGTGTGTGTGTGTGTGGGCACGGTTTATTCAAATATCATACTTGGTGGTTGAAGGGTGGGCTCGGGAAATTGGGATTGAAGATCCTACTGAGTCGCACGGTTGCATGCATGGATAAACTTGTGTCGGGTATAGCAAGTAGGGCTAGACTCTCCCTCGGGTGTAAAACCCGGTTATTGGTTTATTCACTTCTGTCGGTGCAAGTCCAAAAAAGTGAATTAGGCATACGGAGCCGGCGGTGCGATTCCAAAATCCGTTGCCCAATAAGACACAAGATTTTGATTTATAAAAATACTCATTCAATGAGTAACATCCAATAGTGATTTGGTTTTACAAGCACATGACTTTTATTTCAAACGATTATTGGATGAATTTTTCGTCAATTGACAGTTTCATTGCACAACTGCATTGCATTGTGTTGTGGGAGTCGGTGAGCACTCGGATTAAGATGCATTAGTAAGTCTCATCTCATTCCATGGCATGACATGGTAAAATTCCAATATAGAGTTGCATATTCTTGTTTGGAATGTTGTTGTGGATGAATGTTGTATGTAAACATTGCATATGTATCTAGGGTGGGGAGTAGCCTCTGTAGGAGATATTCTATTGAGCGTTGCTCACCCTATACGGGAAAACATTTCAGGTGTGGATTTAACGCCGACGGACGACACTCACTCGGGTACTTAAGGAGGAAGAAAAGCCGAGATGTGACTTTATTTTGAATCCTTGTAAAATCATTGTAAAAATTATGATTTTTGAGCATGTAAATATTTGGAAATAGTCGTAATGGGACTCATATGGACTGTTTTGAATGTAAATTTCCTGATGTATGAGTTTGATATAAGTTTGGGTAGGTTTTTTCAAAACTCCATATTTATGGACTATTTTTAATCTAACCTTACATGTAATTATATGAGTATGGATAAATGGACCTAGTGTGGTCAATGTTTACTCATAAATGGACCCGGTGCGGTCATTGTTTTATATTGGGCCTCGGATGGGTCATGTGAATGTATATTGCACAGGTTGGGTTTTGGGTAGAGCTCCCCGTACAAAGGAGACTCTGCCCGATTTTTGTTCAATTATGGACCCCGATAAATGGGGCATAACGGCCCGATATCGAGTTACTCGGTATCCACGAGTATTCCGCGGGTTGATGGGTAATCAACAGACCCCCGGATTTTGGGGTGTCACAGCTTGGTATCAGAGCTTAGGTTTACGATAAACCAAGGACTTGATGGGCATGGGTCTAGACCATTGCATTCATTGTGCATTTCATGTTATATGTTTTAAATGCTACATGTTATGTGCTATGTGTTACGTGAAGATTATGCATGGTAAAATGTATATGGAAAGGAGAAACACTAGGGGTAGAAATCAAAACCCCAAGGTTGCTCGAAAAAAAGGGATGAACGTGATGGTTCAGGGTGTAAATGTCTGCTAGTATGTGACACACGTTCTACTAGGGGGACAAGGAGAAAAATCTCAAATGTTCAACTTTGATCCCTATTTTGGGATACTAAGTTGGTGCTTTATTATTAATTAACTTGTGTGAGGGATTTGGGCTTAGAGGTTGAGACATTGGAAGAGCCATTGCATGTGAGTTCTCCCCTAGGGACTAGGGTGAGTGTTGATCAGATATGCCGAGGTTGTCAGCTAGAGACTTCGTGGATTCTACTCACCGTGGACCTTAGGGTTATGGACATGTCGGAGTTTGATGTCATCCTTGGGATGGATTGGTTAGTGGCACACGGAGTTGTCATTGATTGTGATCGTAAGAGGGTCACTACCTACATACCAGAGCGTGTTTGTTTCAAGTTCTAGGGGGAAAAGCATGACACTTTACCCCAAGTATTGTATGACTTCCGTTGGCATGGGCAGTTGATGGGTTAGCTTGCGAGCCATACCTTGGAGGACGAGGCGAGACAGGAGTTTGGTCTACCTCGGGTGGTATGTGAGTATGAGGACGTTTTTTTTCGGATGAACTATCGGGATTACCTCCACATAGGGATGTAGACTTCACTATTGAGTTGTACCCCGGTACATCGCCCATTTCTATGACTCCACATAGGATGACGCCTGCTGAGTTGCAAGAACTGAAGGTCCAATTACAGGAATTGTTGGACAGGGGCTTTATTAGACTGAGCATTTCATCTTGGGGCGCTCCGGTGTTGTTTGCCAAGAAGAAGGACAAGACCCTTTGACTATGCATAGACTACCGGCAGTTAAATAGGGTTACTATCAAGAATAGGTACCCTTTGTCGATGATTGATGATTTGTTTGATTAGCTGAGAGAGGCGCAGGTCTACTCCAAGATAGATCTCCGCACCGGTTACCATCAGTTGAGGGTTAGAGAGACAGATATCCCTAAGACGACGTTTAGGACGCGATATGGACATTTCAAGTTCACAGTGATGCCATTCGGGTTGACGAATGCCTCGACGGCATTCATGGATCTCATGCATAGGGTGTTCCAACCCTACCTAGATCAGTTCGTCGTGGTCTTTGTTGACAACATCTTGATCTACTCCAAGTCTGAGGAGGAGCATGAGGGTCACTTGAGGATTGTTCTCCAGACCTTGAGGGACCATCAGTTGTATGCCAAGTTCAGCAAGTGTGAATTTTGTCTGACTGATGTGAAATTCTTGGGGTATGTGGTGTCGGCTTCGAGTGTCCGTGGACCCGGAGAAGGTTGAGGCAGTTATGAGTTGGGAGAGACCGAAGTCAGTTTTCGAGATACGCAGTTTCTTGGGATTGGCGGGGTATTACATGAGGTTCATTGAGGACTTCTCCCGACTAGCTGCACCTATGACGAGATTGACCTGGAAGGAGGTCAAGTTTCAGTGGGATGATTCGTGCAAGAAGGCATTCCAAGAATTGAAGAGGAGGCTTACTTCAACTCCAATTCTGATAGTCCCAGAAAGGGGACAGAGGTACACAGTGTATTGTGATGCCTCTAAGGACGGACTTGGATGTGTTTTGATGCAGTCCGGGAGGGTAGTGGCTTATGGTTCTCGGCAGTTAAAGAACCACGAGCAGAGTTAACCCACACATGACATGGAGTTGGCGGCCATTGTCTTTGCCTTGAAGGCTTGACGCCACTATCTATACGGTGAGCAGTTCGAGGTGTTTTCGGACCACAAAAGTCTGAAATACATCTTTACAGAGCGGGACCTCAACATGAGGCAACGCAGGTGGATGGAGTACTTGGAGGACTACGATTTCACTTTGCACTACCATCCCGGTAAGGCAAATGTGTTGGCTGATGCACTTAGTCGGAAGTCACGAGGAGTTGTGGCTAGTGTGGCTTCCCGGGAGTGGCAGATGCTCGAGACTGTGGGACAGGTCGGACTACACTACAGGGGTCAGGCTCAGGACACTTTGGGGAGTTTGGTGGCTACTCCTTCCCTACTGAGTAGAGTGATCGAGTCCCAGGGGCAGGACACGGAGATTTTGTCCATTATGGACCAAGTACGGTTGGGTACAAGTGACGAGGGCTGGGCCATTCACACTGATGGTAGTCTTCGGTATAGGGGAAGGGTTGTGGTTCCCCATTCTGCGGGTCTGAGAGAGGAGATCCTTGGGGAGTTTCATTGCTCCCGTTTTGCTGTGCATCCAGGTGGCACGAAGACGTATCAAGATCTTCGTCGCTAGTATTATTGGAACGGGATGAAGAAACATGTTGGGGATTTTGTTAGCTGATGTCTCACGTGTCAGCAGGTGAAGGCTGAACACCAGAGACCAGCAGGATTACTCTAGCCCTTGGAAGTAGCTGAGTGGAAGTGGGAGCATATCACGATGAATTTTGTGACCCACTTGTCACGAACATCGCGAGGTCATGACGCGGTATGGGTGATAGTGGACCTGCTTACGAAGTCGGCACACTTTTTGGTGGTGCGGATGACCTTCACACTGGAGGAATTCTGCAGGTTGTATATACGGGAGATTATCCGGTTGCATGGGGTGCCTGTATCTATAGTATCAGATCGGGATCCCAGGTTTACGGCTCATTTTTGGAAGAGTTTTCAGCGAGCCATGGGGACACAGTTGATAATGAACACTGTTTTCATCCCCAGACGGACGGTTAATCGGAGTGGACCATCCAGACTTTAGAGGACATGCTACGGGCATGCGTCCTAGATCTCAAGGGTAGCTGGGAAGAACACCTACCCTTAGTGGAGTTCGCCTACAACAATCGTTATTAGGCGAGCATATAAATGACACCCTATGAGGCACTATATGGGAGACCTTGTCGATCTCCGGTTTGTTGGATGGAGGTAGGAGAGAGACCCTTTACGGGTCCGGATTTGGTTAGGGACACCTCTGAGAAGGTGGACTTGATACGAAAACGTCTTCTCACGGCTCAGAGCCGGTAGAAGAGCTACGCCGACAGACGGCGACGACCTCTAGAGTTTGAGGTGGGAGATCATGTCTTCTTGAAGGTGATGCCTAAGAGAGGAGTGGTCAGGTTCGGCAAGTGGGAAAAGCTGTTGCCGAGGTATATCGGGCCCTTCGTGGTACTCGAGAGGATAGGTACAATTGCTTACCGGTTGGCATTACCGCCAAATCTATCGGGTGTTCATGCGGTATTCCATGTCTCTATGCTCCGGAAGTATACTCCAGATCTGACACATGTGGTGGATTGGGGTGAGTTGATTGTTGATGCGGATGGGACCTTCGGGGAGGGACCGATACGTATCATGGATAGCCGGGATCAGGTTTTGCGAGGCAAGACCGTGAGGCTAGTGAAGGTGTTGTGGCAGCACCGAGGAATGGAGGAGGCGACATGGGAGTGCGAGGACACTATCCGTACCAATTATCCTTTCTTATTCGAGGATGGAGGTACATTTTTTTATAGTTATAAGTCTGATATACTTGTCACATATGCATGTGGTTGAATGTGTATGTGTGTGTGAATTTCGGGGATGAAATTCTTTTAAGGGGGGAATAATGTAAAACCCGGGTAAATTTGAACTTTTTCTGAAAAATGGTAAAACGGTAATTTACCACTATAATTCGTATTTAAAATACTCATGTTTTTAGAGCTCGAATGACACAACGGACTTCGCCGTTAGATTCGTATCGCGAAATATAGTTACCCTGTCAAATTTCATCGAATTTCGAGATAGTCGGATTTTACACGTATTTCGTGGCGACTGGGTGGCGGCTGACCTCACAAAGGTCCCCACAAATAATTTTATAGAATTTCCTTATAATTGAATTAAAGTTCAAATAAAATTAATTTGAACTTAAACCGAGATGAATTTAATCGTTTTGGGGCGAAAACGGACCCGAACAAATGGGGGGCGTGTGGTGTGATCTGAGCCAAGCCTTGGAAATTATAAATAGGGTTAAAAATCAGATATTTGGTAGAAATATCTCTGATTTTTTGCTAGCTTGAACGTTGGAGAGAAAGAGGGAGAGAAAGAGAGAAATCTAAGATTTCTTTCGTCGATTCCCGGAGTTCCGTCGGTCAGAATCCGTCGAGCCAAGAGTTAAAGTTGATCTACTCGAAGAGGGCTACGCAACCACACCAATAACGAAGGATTTCACCGAAGATCCAAAGAGAATATTTTGGGAAACCAAGACTTTGAGGTTGGTGTTGGTGTTCTTGGAGGTTCTACCACTTCTATTACGCTCCAAGAGGTAGGGTTCCTCCTACTTTGGTTTTTATTCCTATCCTTTGGTGTTGAAATTGTGGGCTGTTTTGGGTTGGAATTGTGGACTGTTTTTGGGGCTGTTTTATGGCCTGTTTAGGGGCTGCTTTGTGGCCTGTTTTGGGGGCTGCTATGTGGCCTGTTTAGGGGCTGTTTTGTGGCTGCTTTGTGGCCTGTTTTGGGGGCTGCTATGTGGCCTGTTTAAGGGCTGTTTTGTGGCCTATTTAGGGGCTGCTTTGTGGCCTGTTTAGGGGCTGTTTTGTAATCTATTTAGGGGATGCTTTATGGCCTGTTTTGGGGGCTGCTATGTGGCCTATTTAGGGGCTGTTTTGTGGCATGTTTTGGGGCTGTTTTGTGGGCATGTTATATGTTTACATTATGCCTTGAGAATTAAGTGTGTCATTTCTTGATTATGTAACGACATGCTTAGTTGTTGTTGTTAGATAAAATATCGATATGTGTTTATAATGTGTCTTTGTGAATGGAATGTGCTATGACATGCTTGAGGATGTTGTAGTTGTGTATTAATACATGTTGTTAATGTATTAGCATCGTGATAAATTGTGGTAATTATGTGCATTACATATATATTGCCTTGACCCATGTTGATATGTGGTTTAAGTTGTCCATATGACATTCATTACATATGAGACATGACATTGATATGCGATGATACATTACATTGCATTTGCACGGAGGCATCACATTCATAGGCTTAGGCATGAGTGTGTGTGTGTGTGTGTGTGGGCACGGTTTATTCAAACATCATACTTGGTGGTTAAAGGGTGGGCTCGGGAAATTGGGATTGAAGATCCTACTGAGTCGCACGGTTGCATGCATGGAGAAACTTGTGTCGGGTCTAGCAAGTAGGGCTAGACTCTCCCTCGGGTGTAAAACCCGGTTATTGATTTATTCACTTCCGTCGGTGCAAGTCCAAAAAAGTGAATTAGGCATACAGAGCCGGTGGTGCGATTCCAAAATCCGGTTTCCAATAAGATACAAGATTTTGATTTATAAAAATACTCATTCAATGAGTAACATCCAACAGTGATTTGGTTTTACAAGCACATGACTTTTATTTCAAAACGATCATTGGATGAATTTTTGGTCAATTGACGGTTTCATTGCACAACTGCATTGCATTGTGTTGTGGGAGTCGGTGAGCACTCGGGTTAAGATGCATGAGTAAGTCTCATCTCATTCCATGACATGACAGGATAAAATTCTAATAGAGAGTTGCATATTCTTGTTTGAAATGTTCTTATGGATGAATGTTGTATGTAAACATTGCATATGCATCTAGGGTGGGGAGTAGCCTCTGTAGGAGATACTCTATTGAGCGTTGCTCACCCTATACGGGAAAACATTTCAAGTGCGGATTTTACGCCGACGGACGACACTCACTCGGGCACTTAAGGAGGAAGAAAAGCCGAGATGTGACTTTATTTTGAGTCCTTGTAAAATCATTGTAAAAATTATGATTTTTGAGCATGTAAATATTTGGAAATAGTCGTAATGGGACTCATATGAACTGTTTTGAATGTAAATTTCCTGATGTATGAGTTTGATATTAGTTTGGTTAGGTTTTCTCAAAACTCCATATTTATGGACTATTTTTAATCTAACCTTGCATGTAATTATATGAGTATGGATAAATGGACCTGGTGTGGTCAATGTTTACTCATAAATGGACTCGGTGCGGTCATTGTTTTATATTGGGCCTCGGATGGGTCATGTGAATGTATATTGCACAGGTTGGGTTTTGGGTAGAGCTCCCTGTACAAAGGAGACTCTGCTCGATTTTTGTTCAATTATGGACCTCGATATATGGGGCATAACGGCGCGATATCGAGTTACTCGGTATCCACGAGTATTCCGCTGGTTGATGGGTAATCAATGGACCCCCGGATTTTGGGGCGTCACCTAGGGGTTTAACGACTTGTTGCATATGCTAAATGCAATCATGAAAATCTATGAAAGTGATTTTATTTTATTTTATTTTGTTTTGTCTTTATTTACTAGGGACTAGTAAAATTTAGGTTGAGGAATGTGATTAACCCTAATTAGTATGTAAATTAAAATAATTAAATAATTGAATTTTGTAAGATAAAACAGTTAAAAATTGTAAATTAGGGTTAGTGCATAAATTAGGGTTTTATGTGTGTAATGTTTGAAATTTCAGGGTTTTGTGCAAAAATTGTGAGGAACAATCTGTCAAAGCTTGAATCAACAAGGGAGGTAAGTATAATTTAAAGAATGGTACATGCAAGAAAACTGTGGAACCACCACCAAATTCCAGCAAACCAGCACCGTCAGGACGGTGGTGGTGGCGTCCGGACGGTCCTCTTAGGCGGTTCAAGGTTATCCTTCCACTAGCAGCTTCCTACTTTGCCTATAAATAGGCCTTTGCAGCCTTCATTTTCGGAGGGTTGAAGAGGGGGAGTTCCAGGGAGAATCCAAAGGAGAAAAATTCAAAGAGAGATTCAAGAATCCAAGGGGAGATCCTGTCCAACCTACTTTCCAGCTAGAATTAGTCAGTTGTTGCATATGCCACCAGCTAACCTAAACAGTTGTTGTGTTATGGTTTAATATACATCAGACCTAACAGTTGACTTTCTAGTGACTTGGATGTTAATTGTTGTAAGGTGGCATTCCCAACACTTAACCAATATAAAGCATATGAGATCCTTAAACTGAAGGGTACCTTTTTATATTATTAACATTCACTAGTTTACTAACACATTTTATTTTCTCAGTCTAGTTATCAATCTAAGCTCACATCACAAGCTATCTTATGTTACACTGCTTTAATAACAACTTCACTGTTCTTATTTTAAATTTCAATTATTAAAACTCTTCGTGAGATCGATCTTGAACTTAAACAGAGTAAACTACAATTCGACCACTTATACTTTGGTGTATGATATAAAGCAAGTCACGAAACAGGTCGAATCAACGAGTTTCAACATGGCTACGGTATTGGTCGAAGACCTAGTTAAGTCAATTTTGACTTTTGATATGAACCTTCTTCCACCCAATAAAGTGAAAGGTGTTGCATTAAATACCAAAGTGAAGAAGGGGGTAAATCCGAGTCACCCCAGTTGGGAGAAGAGGACATAGCCTATGTTACTCCAAAATTCAAAAAGTATTTTAAGGCTAGTGGTGTCAAGTCCTCAAGGTCGAAAGGAAACCCAAGTAGACCTAAGTCTCCTAGAAAGGGAAAAGAAGGTGGGGGTAGAACTTCTTGACACGAAGTTAAAAACAAGGGACAATATCTCTAATGCTATGAATGTCATGGGTTTGGACACATAGTAGCGCAATGTCCAAATGCTAAGAAAAGGACCTGCCCAAGGAGAGGAAAAGAGCCTTGAATTCTAAGTTGTGTGAAAACAAAAGTGAGTCCACAACAAGTGTTGACACCTCTTCTTCAAGTGAAGAGGAGAACTTCATAGCCTCTCTAGGCTCACACTCATCCCCCCACGAGAAATCAAAAATGAGCGAAGATGAAAAGAAAGTACTTCATGTGGACTTAGTTAAGTCTAAGACTCATATTGTTGGGCTTCAGGAGGAGAAGAAGTCCCTCCATGATGAGGTGAGTTTTCTTGAATGAGAGCACAAAGGGATTGTAGAGTCCAAAAAGAGTCTTGAGTTTAAACTTATAAAACTTGATAGAGAACTTCACGATTCACTTGAGCTCTCAAAAATACTTTCCCAAAGCACCGAAACGCTTGATAAAATGTTGGCTATAGGGAAGAATGTGGGTTATATAAGAGGCCTAGGCTATAGAAATGAGAACACCACCCCCACTACATCCAAGACCGTGTTTGTGAAGGGTAATCCCAATCTTCCATCCCCACAAGTAAGCACAAGTCCTAAAAAGACTAAGAATGGTAGGAGTAAGCATGAAAATAAGCCAGTTAAAAAGAATACCCAAACTAAATCATTTGTGTGTTTTACTTGTGGAGAGCATAGTAACTATAGTGCACATTGCATTCAAAATATGGAAGTCTATAGTCATGCATTATCTTCATATTGACCACATGCTAGAGTGCCCAAAGCTCTTTCTACCCTAAGGTCAAAATTGATCTACATACATTCAGGGAGAAGAAAGTGAGTCCTCCACTCATTTTCTAACCTAATCCGAGTTTTAGGAAGGAAAAAAAAGTGTGGGTGACTAGGGAGGACTTTGAGAAACTCACCATCTCAACCAAGTTGGAGGCCCCGAGTGCTTCTAGCAAGGTCATGGCTCCTAAGAAATAGGAAAAGTGAGATAGTTCGAACCTAGGTGATCACACATGCATTGCATCAAACACTCTAGGGTCATATTTTGTACACATATTTTTTTTTTGTTGTTTTTTCATTTGCTTCTCTATATAAAAATACAAAAAATTAGAAAGGTGAAAAACCAAAAACAAAAGAAATGGAAAAATCCAAAAAGAGTTTTGATATCAAGTTTTTCATTCATTTTTAGGATTTATGTTAATTGTTTTATTTGCTTTTCCTTATTTTGATGCATCTTCATGCATATTTTTCGTGTGTATGTTGGAAAAGAAAATTTTAAAAAGATTTTCTTTTGTTTTTTGTTTTTTTTTTGTTTCATGATCATGGTGATTCGCACTTTGGTTTGCATTGTAATGATTCCATCCTTAAATTAAATTTGAAATGTGCATTTTTGAGTCACATTAGGAGATAGAGAACTTAGTGGCGTAAGTCTTATTGCATGATTGATTAGCCAATGTCTCTTTCATCCTAGCGTTCTTAGATTGTGTTTACCTTTGAAAAAAAAATCAATAACCAAGTACACAAATGCCATTTATCTTCACACTTAGGAGTTTGATTAGTTTGAAATATTAATGATTTTAAATGACTCTAAGTGTTGGTGATATGTGAACATATGACTAAAAGATGCCGAATGCCAATTATGAGAAAAGAGCCCAATGTGGCCAAATCTAAAATGGTGAGGCATAAATAAATGACAAAAAACAATAGCACTTGAATTGTGAGAGTACTTACGCTAAATTGTAAATTGCTCATTCGTAAAGCTCATAAAACTCATGTTAACCATGATTAGAATCAAATATTAAAAGTATAAAATTCACAATTGTGTTGATTGTAGCCATAAAGTAGAAAGGATAAATGAAAGAGGGAGTTGTTAAAAATAGAATATTTAGGACACTCACTAACCGATTATGTATTCACTTAGACAATGCATTAGGATTCCATGATGAATTTATTAATGATTTAAACTAATCAGAATCCTTTTTGTGTTGGAGGTTAGTTTCACACACGATGCACTTGAATTAGTCTAAGTTGAACAAAATTTAAATACGTGTGAGTGAAATTGAACCAAGTGAGGAAACATGGCTCTAGAATGCATAAAATTGAGTTCAATATCTTTGAATATGCCTTAGATTAATGCATTGAGAAGATGAATTTTGGATAGAGCTTTTATAATGCTAACATATATAATTTTCATAATTATAAACTTTGAGCATTTTATGTTTAAAATTGAAAATTGCATCAATGTTTATCCAAATTCATCCACGCATTGCATTGAAATGCATTTAGGATTGTACAAAAATTATGCATGCATTTTAGGTTTGAAGGATACGTTGGATGAGTGAATGACGGGACCAGGTTGGTCCAGAGAGGGAGTAAAGTTGATCTGTTAGCAGGACAGAGAAGCTTAGGAGACTTCTCGATCGATCATATAACTGCTCAAGTGACCTCGCAGAAAGTCAGTGGCCATGTTTTTAAAATCAGTGTTTTACATGGCTTTGTGCATTCTAGACCTTCTCGTTCACGTCCCAAGCCTCTATATATCCCAACACTAGCCTTTCAGATTCTTCCAAACTAATTATTCTTCGATCTAAGGTTGAGTCTTCATCTACATCATGAATCCACATCTATGAGACCTAGATCCTTAGAAGTATTTTGTTGAGATGTCAGCAAGAAGAGAGAAACAGCTGATGGGTGGGTTTTATACCTATGAATTGAGTACTTTCGGTTTGATGAAAATGCAAGTTTCAATTATTTTATGTTCCTTTTTATTTTTTTTGTCTGTTTTGATATTATTTTGTAGGGATCATCATTTGAAAGGAAACAAAAACATCTGGAAGGAAACAAGGTCAATTTGGAGCCTAAGTGTTGGATTTTTTAAGGCTAAGCAACATGGGAAGCGTTAGGCTTGAAAGGGGACCAGCTGCCCTGTGCCAAAACCAGCGCCCCTGCGCTAGAAAGGCAGTAACTCAGCACCCCTGCGTTGATTTTCAGCGCTGATGCGCTTGTGTTGGCTCGTGACGCGAATTTTGACTTGTTTTTGACCCAAAATTGGACTCTACTGCGACATATATGCTAGAGTTTGAGTTGGAAAGGGATAGACTGATTTTGGGGGCTGAAAACATAAGAAGAAGACCTAGGATTGATAGAAAATTGAAGGCAAGAATCGAAGGAAGCGACGCGAAGAAAATCAGACTTGAAGAGAGGAGTTGAAGATTGCAACTAAGTTTTCATTCTTTTCTCTTACTTTTACTTCTTGATTTTCTGAGATGTTGTTTAATTTGAGAATGATGTCTTTCAATTACATTATGAACTAAATTTTTATTAAGATTGCAATGAAACCTAATGTTTAGTTAAATTGATCTACTCTCGATTCTAATTCTATTGATCATACATGAGTTGTTTGTCATATTTTGTGCTTAATATATGATTGTGTGGCCAACAATTAATTTGATAACTTAGATGAAATTGGAAGATGAATTCTAGGTTTAGATCTGAATATGATGACATGCATCTGGTTAATTCTTCTTAGGATTGAATTGCTGGGTTTGTGTATAGGATAGGAATATACCTATATGTCGTGTGTAACTTTTATGAGAGTTTGAACTTAATGAATCTTTTCCAACTTATTTTGCATTGGAATATAGTAATTTAATTGGAAGATATATTTTTATTTAACTATCGGAAGAGGTTTGATAAATAGTTTTGAGTTCTCAATTAACAACTTATTTTGTTCAATTAGTTGGAAAGAGAGTGGAGAGATTTATATGAAGCATTAGGGGAAGTTGTAATCTTAACTTCTTTTATCTGGTAAATTCAACCATTGATTGTTAAGATTTGATTTAGTTTTAATTTAGTCATTCTATAGTTAATTCCAATTGTTTAAATAAAATTGAATTGATATAAAATTAGTATTTGGAATTTATTAGTAATAATTCTCCGTGGGAACGATACTCTACTTATCACTTTATTACTTGTTGATCGTATATACTTGCACGTAAATTGTCAATACCAAATTTGGACAACAACAGCCTTAGGTGGAGGATATATATGAAGACGTCGAACAGAACATCGATGAAGCTACTCGATTCCTGACCCAAGAGTTCGTACAGAGATTTGGAGCCAAATTATCTCGTAGGCCAGTTTTAATCAAATGGGGAATAAACACCATGAAGGCAACTTATTCGATTATTACTAATTTGACAAATCACAGATGGACTTGGATGTTCAATGAATCCGTGACGTCGAATGATAGCATTGTCAGGGAATTCTATGCTCCTATTCAAATTAGTGAACCTAATCCTCATGTTGACCACTTTGTCACTTATATTAGAGGTATTAAGTTTACTTTTTGTACAGATCTCATTGCTACCAAACTGGGTCCACCTAGGGTAGAGAATGATTACCTTAGTGTGAGACCAGTAGACCTACTACCTTCTCTCCACGCAGTTGCCACTGAGCTGTATGGAATTGATCATCTTGAGCACTAGTTCACACTAAAATTCTTTCAAAAAAACATTGATCTCAGAGTATAGAATGCTTAATCTCATAGCTAACTACAATATAGAGTCGAATGGCGCAAGCTAACTATATTGAGGAGAGAAAAGAAATTGTAGGAGACACACCCGTGCATCTTGAGACTAGTACGTCTAGGACATCACCACCACGACGTGAGCCCAGTTCAGACATCCTTGCTGCACAGTTAGCATCGTTGATTGATATGCTTTTGAGTATGCAACAGCGCATGAAAGAGCATCATTATCTTACTTCACAGAGACTAGATACGTTAGATAGACAGATTGTGAGTATGGAGTTGTTATGTGTGTGGAGACTTAATATAGGTCATATGTGAGCTTGAGATATTTTTTATATTTTTTCATGGCCAGAACTAAAGTACTCTTTACTTTTTTATTTTTGACTTTCACATTTTATTATCTTTTATTTGTTTAGTTGTTTTTGTTTGTTGTGACATACTCTTGGTCGTACTCTTGATTGTTTATCAGATTTGACATTGAGTTATATGCCTTGTTTGTCCGATGCTTATTTTACTTGCATGATTTGGCTAGTTGTTGGGCATTCATTCCTTATCGTTATACTATGATTCTATGTCATGATTGTTATAGATGGTCATTGTGTTGATGTTTATTGTAAATAAGTTAAGAATATGTTGGACAACTTAATTCTGTACAATGCTTGTTGCATTATCATTGGGTTTACATTTGTGAAAAAAGGGGAGAATATTTTAGGCACATATTAGAAGAATTGGGGTGATTTACTCTTGACTAGGCTAGATATGTTGCATGTTAATATAGAAAAGGGGACTTTTGTTCAAATACTCAAGTAGAGTAAATTTGCAAACTTGGGATGAAGTCACCTATTTAACTTTATTTATTTTTCATTTGTTATTTTACTTGTGAATACCAACTAAGGGGGAGAACTTGATGTGTTTCATATTGATAGATCAATAGGTTCTCAAGCATATTGGGCAAGTTAGTTTCTAACATGTTACATATTTTGCACTTGCATGATTTGTACATACTTATGCCCTAAGCTTATCTTGGTGCTTTCCAAACTTGTGATTATGTTATATATTTCTCTAACATATGATGTTTTTCATGAAGTTTTGGTTTGATAGGTGATGTGTTGGACTACGATCTTCAAGCTTCATCCAAAGAAGTAGATTCTTGTACTAGATAGAGATTTAAGACGTGCACATGAATGTTGAGATTAGATTGACAATTCTTTTTTTTCAATGGTTTGGGGTTGTAATCTCAATTTCTAACTTGTGTATTTTGTCACGAAATTGCCAAAGGGGGAGATTATTAGATCATATTTGTAATTGGCTAATTTCGTGGAGTCCATTGTAAATCTCAACTTTTTTCATGATCATGGTGACCCAAAAGCTTCATTGAAGGGAGGAGATCAAGAGGTCAAAACAATATCATTCAACATCCATATGCACCTTCCTGCTTAGGACAAGACATCTAAGATGAATCCTTATTTCTTTTGAACTTAGGTTGATTAGAATGAAAATTGAATTGGAAGAAATCCAACTATAACTCCAAGGTGAAATCACGAATTTGAGTTTTTTTTTTATATTCACTAAGACTACCCTTATCTCAGACCTATAAATAGGGAGAGCCTTTTCCACAGTTAGGTTAAGCCTCTTGTGAGATTTCCAAGGGGGAAAATCATTTTTCTACCTTGAGAGCTTCCACCACAACCTAGATCCCTAAATCTAAAGGCTACCACTAGAGATTCTACCCAACCTCACAACTTGGAGAAGAAGATCTTGTTGGTGATAAACCTATTGGTGTGTTCATGCCAGAGATCATTGGCCTGCACATGATTGCTCGAGGCCTAGACGAACAGTGTGGCGAGGAGGTCCAAGTGAAGCTACGCTAGATGTCAAAGGATGGCCTTTGGCCGAGAGACTACAGGGAAATGAACATTTAACCATGTTATTGGTTGAGGTATAAGACTTGATTACGTGTATGTTAACTTTGTGCGTAGTGGATTAGGTGATTTTTCATTAAAAGTATCAGTTATTTATCTATTATTTATGACGAATTGCGTTGATTCTGAGCTATTAATTGGATAATCCTTTGGTTTTATGCTTTGATTGTGACGCCCCAAAAATCGGGGGTCCTTAATTTAATAAAATTAGGGCAAAGTCTCATTTGTACGGGGAGCTCTACCCAAAAACACAACCTGTGCAATCATATAACATTGACCACACCGGGTCCATTTATCCATACTCATATAATAACATGCATTGCTACATTAAAATAGTCCATATGACTTCGATTACAATTCTTTTACATACAATTACTTGTCCAAAACGAATTTACATGAAGTTTTACAAAAATAAGATTTAAAAGCCACATGTCGGCTTTTCTTCAACCATGGGGGCCCGATTGAGAGCCGTCTGCCAATGCGTATCCCGCACCTAAAATGTTTTCCCATAAAGGGTGAGGCACGCTCAATAAGGTATCTCCTAAAGAGGCTACTCCTCAACCTAGATGCATATGAAATGTTCACATGCAACATTTAACAAGCAACAACCGTTCCAATCAAGAATATGCAATTCAATGATAAGAATTACCATGTCATGCCATGAAATGAGATGAGACTCACTCATGCAACTGCAACCCGAGCCCTCACTAGCTCCCACAACACATGCCATGTCATGTATTTAAAACCAGACATTCCAAGCCCCACCATAGATGTTGTACATTCAATGATCATTTTAAAATCTCCGGGTCTTTCTTGGGGTGGGTATTTATGGACTTACACCAAGGGTAACCAAACCCACACGAAATTTATGGACTTCCACCGAGGGTTCCGCGTACACCCACACACTTTATGGACCGAACCAAGGGAGTGCGTACCCCAACTACCGGGTCTTGCACCTGAGGGATCTTTTAGCCCTTTTTGCTAACCCCGACCCTATTTACCATGCAAACCGTGCAACTCAGTCGGATCTTCAATCCAACCTTCCCGAGCCCACTCATCATTCACCATATTTGGTGTTTGATTACAACCATGCATACACACCCCCACTCATGCTCAATGTTCATGAATGTGATGCCTCCGTGCATAATGCAATATAATGTACATTTGCAATACAACAATCATGTCCAATATGCTATAAATGCCATATGGCCCAAATAACCACACATCAACATACTCCATGACAATTTATATCTCCCAAGCATATAATCACCATTATCTATTTCAATGTCAATATATCAATAAACATATATTAACATTTTATACCTAACAACAAATCACAAGTATGTATATATCAATATTTTGTATAACAAAATTTCCAAGCATGTTATCACATAATCATGATATCAACACACTAAAATCATTAAGGCATCATGTAAACACATAACATGCCCACACATCACATTTGTCCAAGAAATTACATGTTTAGCAATTTCTAATTATCAATTCACACTAGGATTAATTTCTATTCATTTCCAATACCCATTTCATCACAATAGGCAATTGTTAATAATTTCTAACAACCTACCCATTCCATATATTCACCCTAGGTTGGAAATAAACCTAATTAGAGAGAAAACCCTACCTCTTGAAGAGTAAAATATCCGTAGGAAGCTTCAAGAACACAACCCAAGTTCTTAGCCTTTGATTTCCCAAAATCCCGTTTCTTGAACTTCGGCGAAATTCACTCTTTTTGGTACGTAGGCGTAGCCCTTATCGAGTAGAACAACTTTAATTCTTGGCTCGTGTTGATTCGAGCACCTTAGGGTCGTAGATCGTAGATAGAAGGTTGGGTTTCTCTTTTTTTTTCCTCTCTTTCTCTCCAACGTTGAAGACCAGCAGAATGTGGGGAAGAAATCTGATTTTTCTTCCCCTTTTATAGTCTCCCAACACTTGGCTCACAATGCGCCACACGTCCTCCTTTTCCCCGGGTCCGTTTTTGCTCCGAAACGATTAAATTTTGCCCCGGTTCAAGTTCAAAATATTTTTATTTCAACTTGCTTTAAATTATTTTAAAATTTTGAAATTTTATTAAAAATTTCATTTTTGGGTCACCCGAGACCCGACCGCTTCGTAAAACGCGAAAAATCCGACTATCTCGGAATTCGACGAATGCTAAAAAAGAGGAATTCATACTCAAAACGGTCTATTTGGAGAACTTGAGTTTTCAAGTAACCTTGTTCCATCTTTTAAATTTTTGTAAAATATTTGTTAGTTTTTTAATTTTGAGTCACAATCATTTAGTTCATAATTGTATGTCTGGTGGAGAGACTTCAGATTCTGATATTGAATCCCTATTTAAAGGGTCTATTGGATCCGTTGGGTCATCTGCATCGTTAGAGTCTAATCAGTCAATTCTTGCCCCCAATTGCCCCTAATGGGAGACCTAGTGAATAACCGTAACCGACATGTCAAAACCGTTAGGGATTATTTGCACCCCACAAGGAGCAGTGTCCCATCATGTTGTGTTCCTAGAAAATGCAAAAAGGTTCACGGTGAACCTTTGCATTATCTAGCTTTTGCCACAATTCCTTGACCTCGATTCCGAAAATTCCTATCTTCATATGAAGGAATTCGAGCAACTATGCAGGACCTTCCAAGATAGTTCCAAGTTAGCCAAGCTGAAGCTTTTCCCCTTCTCATTGAAGGATAAAGCCAAGCAGTTGCTTAATATTCTTAAACCACACTTTATCCTAGATTGGTCTGCACTATAGAAAGAGTTTTTCAAAAAAAAATTCCCATTCATCGCATGAATGCTTTAAAACATCACATTAAGAATTTTTCGGTGAAGGATGGGGGAAACTATCTATCAGTTTTGGGAGAGATTCAAAGATCTCCTCTATGCATGTCCGTACCATGGGTTTGAAAGTTGGACCGTTGTAGGTTTTTCTATGATTCTCTTCCTACTTTTATGCGTCAGTTTGTCGAGATGATATCATAGGGAGAATTCATGGATAAAAACACTAATGATGCTTTTGAGTTTTTTGATACTTTGTCTAAGATGTAGGACTCGGCCTCGCCTATCAATTCTGAGAGTAATTGACCACTTCCCATAGGAGAAAGTATTTGTTAAGAGAAGATGATGATTTGAGGGCTAAGATGGCCTCTTCATCTCAAAAGCTTGAAGCTTTAGAATTAAAGAAGGTCAATGAAGTGTTTGCTTTGCAACCTATGTGTGTTAGTGGGACATTCTACTGAGGAGTGTCCCATGATTCCTTCCATTCAGTAGGTGTTGTTGGCAAAATCCAATGCCGTCTCTACTTTTCAAAAGTCATATAATAACCCCTACTATGAAACTTACAATCCAGGGTGGAAACAACACCTGAATTTTAGTTGGAGGGGTACACAGTAACAACAAGCCCAACAACCACAAGCTCCACCACTACCACCACAGCAACAGTACTCGCCAACCAGCTACCTCATAAGTGTAGTTTGGAGGACACCCTTAACCAATTCATGTAGGCCCAATTGCAATACAATACCCAAAACGCACAAACCTACAATCAATTCAAAGAATTCAAAGCCCAAACTACATAATCTTTTGATGACATAAGGGGCCACTTACAAAAATTGACCCATACTATCACTATACAAGAGAAAGGCAAATTTCCTGCCTAGCCAAAACAGCAACTGGGTTAGTTTCAGGTTGGTAACCCTCCATCCATGGACATCCAACAAGAATAAGTCATAGGTATCACCACTCTAAGGAGAGGCAAAATAATTGATAAAGGTGCACTACTTGCACACACTGAGTCTACCTCTACACCCATGGTCGAGCCTATTCAAGTCTCCACTAATGAGACTGAGTCTAGAGAGGTTGAGGAGCCTCTGTGCCCTATTCCTACTCCTTTCCCTCAAAGACTCAAGAAATAACAGAAGTTGAGCAACTATGCTGATATTTACGAGCTTCTCAAGCAAGTAAAAATTAACAATCCACTTTTGGATTCCATCAAACAGGTACCTTCATATGCCAAGTTCCTAAAGGACTTGTGCACTATAAAACTAAACTAAAACATTCAAAAGAGGACATTTTTGACTAAACAAGATAGTGCCATAATTCAACACAAGACTCCCCCTAAATTCAAAGGCCCAGGATGTCCCACTATATCTTGTGTCATAGGGAACTTCCAAATTGAGCAAGCTTTGCTTGATCTTGGAGCCAGTGTCAATCTATTCCCCTACTCTGTCTACCAATAGTTAGAATTAGGTGAGTTCAAGTCTACACGCATCACACTTCAGTTGGTAGACCGTTCTGTAAAAATTCATAGGGCAATAGTTAAGGATGTACTTGTTCAGATTGACAAGTTTTATTTTCCCGTCGACTTCATCATTTTGGATACTCAACTAGTTATGCATTCAGAGAGTCAAATTTTTGTTATACTCGACAGATAGTTCCTTGCAACTTCTAATACTTTAATCAATTGTAGGAATGAAGTCATGAACCTTTCATTTGGCAATATGACGATGGAATTAAATATTT
Source organism: Ilex aquifolium (assembly GCA_951799425.1). Lineage (NCBI taxonomy): Eukaryota > Viridiplantae > Streptophyta > Magnoliopsida > Aquifoliales > Aquifoliaceae > Ilex > Ilex aquifolium. The sequence continues at coordinate 32,353,135 of OX637392.1, forward strand.
TTAATGTCAATAAAAAATCTAGGGAAGATTCTGATTTTCATGATGTAGATATGATTGATTCTATTGAGAAAGATCAATTGGATACATCTCATTGTCTAGATCCCTTTAAAGTTTGTTTGACTAGTTCATTTTATGATGGAGGTGTTGGTGGGTGTTTTAAATCCTCATACTTTAACAATTTCCCAAATCCTTCACAGGATTGGGGAGTGCAACAAGATCCAGTGGTGGCTGAGAAAGTGTTACCACCTGATAAGGTGAAACGAGTATTGAAAGGTGATAAGGTGAACAATTCGGATTTGAATCAGGATTGAATCCGATAAATGATTGTGAAATTATTTTGTAATATATTGTATAATAGAATTTTATTTTGTTTTTATTTAATTTTTCTGTGAGAAGTTGCTTTTTAGCGATAGATTTGTTGTTGATTTTGTGGATACAGGTATGCCTTTTCTATTATCCTAATTATCTTTTATGCTCTTTGTCACGCGCCAAATCCGGGGGTCCTTTCTCAACCCGTTGATCACCCATCAACCTGTGAAAGTACCCGTGAATACCGCATAACCCAACACCACGTCATCACATCCCCTTCACTGGGATTGTAACCAGTACAGAGTTTGGGCAGAGTCTCCCTTTTACTAGAGCACTCCCAAACACATAAACTGTGCATATACATATATCACTTGACCCTTTCCAAGGTCCATCCCCATCAATTAGAATTTAATATTTGGCTAATTACATCATATAAGTAAGAGGGTTCAAAATTTGAAGGCTTGATAGAGCTATATTTAAATTTTTGAAAATTTTGGAAGAAATACCAATACCTCTTACACGTGGTATCGGTACCCGAGCCTTTTGTCTGCCAGGTCCCTTCCATTTGCTAGGTATCGGTACTTAATCACTTAGGTACTGGTACCTAGGCCCACTGTTTGTTAGGTACTGGTACCTATAGGTCATGGTACAGGTACTTGAGCCCACTGTCCGTCAGGTATCGGTACCTGAAACCTTGGTACCGGTACCTGAGCCCACTGGAATCCAGGTACTGGTACCCGTAAGTCAAGGTACCGGTACCTAGGCCTTCCAACCGCGTGGTACCGATACTTAATCACTTAGGTATCGGTACTTGGGCCCATATTTTTCCCAAATCTTTCCAATCTCTAACCTTTATCCATCCAATCTCTTCCTATACACATCCATACATTTATTAACAAAATTAATAGTCCATAAGAGTTCATTATAAAACTCTTTACACAATTTTACAAGTTCAAAATAATTTACACCATTGTTTTACAAATTGTAATTTAAAAACCACATTCCGGCTTCTTCTCGATAAAGCCCCATGTGAGGGCCGTCCATCGGTGTTTGTCCCACACCTAAAATGTTGTTCCCATGAAGGGTGAGCCACGCTCAATATGGTATTTCCTAAATAGGTTACTCCCCAACCCAAAGGCATATAAAATGCTCACATGTAATTCAACAAAAAAACTAAACATCCATTCAAGAATATGCAACTCATAAATGGATTTCCACCATGCCATACCATGTCATGAGATGGTACTCACACATGCCATGCAACTCGAGCCCTCCACTGGCTCCCATACCACAGCCAATGCCATGCGTATGCATTTGGACATTCCAAGCCCCCACAATTGATATTACACATCCAATGACCATTTTATAAAAATTCTTATGTCTTTTTGGGTGGGTAATTAATGGACATCACACTAGGGGTCAACCAGTTGATGAGTGTGGAACATTTCATATTTGGCATCTTCATTGCATCTAATTTAACTTGTTTTGTAATGAATTTTTGGGGAAATGAATTCAAATTGATAATTAATAGAGATTGGCCTGATTGCAGGTGATAGGTTGAAAAGGGCAGGCATAAAGCACCCATCAAGTGATCGAGGTCAATGGGGGAAGAAATGACCTTATGACGGATGGCTCGGGAGCTCAGGGATCCAAGAATTCCAAGACAAGGGAAGACTTACCGGTAGAAGCCATGCAAGACCTACTGGTAGAATCCATGCAAGACCTAGCGGTAGAAGACTTGAGAGCTATCAATAGAAAAGCCTACTAGAAAGCAGCTACCAGTGCCCCTTGCAAGACCTAACGGTAGCATACCCTACTAGAAAATATCTACCGGTAGGACCACCTACAAACTACCGGTAGAAGATTCCCAGAAAGCCCATATCCTTTTTCAAACAACTCCACCAACTACGGGGGCCCACCTTTTGTCATCTGACCCATGCTCTGAAATTTCTAACACCACATGATGATCTCCTAACCCATACATTCATATTTGAAGCATAAGGGAGTGGGGAGCCAAGAGATAGAGGGAGTGGTTGGAAAGCATGGACTTTTCACGAGGTATGCTCTTGACCAACACAACTACATTAGTCCCTCACTGCATACAAATCACCAAACACCAAGACACCATTGGTTGAATGAAATGATTCGATTTGGTATTCTCATTGGAATGACATCTATGGATTAGCCAACCTTGCTTTCTTGCATATTTCTTAACTCACAACTCCCCAAACTTCAAATCACAAGATTTTCCCAATTTTTGATTTTTCACAAATCACTCTTCAAAACACTCAACCTCACATTCCCTGAGGAGACGACCTTGGAATACTTATTCCAAGTAAAATACGACATTGTAAGTCTCTCTACGCTTGGGGAGCACTTTTGCACACACGCACGTTTTTGTACATCCACACACAATTTTTTCACTTCTTGCATTGAAATCGAGGGAGAGTGAAACTCACCAATATCTATAGGTCATATACACACAACCGAGTTCGATTTGGAAGTTAGGGAAAAAGAATCAAACATTTTTGGCGTCATTGCCGGGGAAGGCTAAGCGTCATGTTTTCAAAGGTGATTTAGGACGGCATAGGTAAGTCTCGTGATTTTCATCACGGGCCAAGGTATTTCGTCTCGATTGTAAATAGTTTGTTGTAGTTTGTGTTTTATGTAATGTTTCCTAATTTTTATGAAAATGTGTTAAATGCCCCAAATTTTGAAAATGTGTGCGAGATTTGTGATGAGTATGATCACATCACTTGTGAGTGCCCATTAAATTATACGGTTCAAGAATTTGCATGTGAATGATCAATTTCAATATTGGCCCCGGAAAATGTTTACCCTGACCATTATGTTGCAACGAGTTATCTGAGTTAAGGTTAGGAGAACGACCCTTATAATTTTTCATCCGATCTCAAACCACCAAATAAATTTTGCCACTATCCAACATATGAGGACTCAATCGAACAAGAATTAGAAAATACTCTTTACGAGTTTATGCAATACCAAATGGAAGTCAATGCCCAAGTAGCCCAACAATTTTCTGAAATTAGAGATGACCTTATTGCATTGACTAATGTCATAATTACTATGTGTGAAGAACAACATCTTGAGCATAGTCAATGTATTGAGGATGATCATTTTTATGGAATGCAAATTGATGTTGAATCTCCCATCACTCTTGATTATGAAAAATTTAATGAAGTTATTATCTCACATTTGACTAATAAGCCTAAGGTCAATTTGCCATCAAAGAGTGGTGTTGAGGTTCACAATTTTCAACTTGGGGAGGGCATTTAAATGGAGTTAAGTGTAGAAATTTATAAAAAGAAATTGTATACTTCATTATTGAAATTGCATAAACTTGTGTGCACCTCTGTTTTGTTGAGAATTTTTAATCATTATCTTTTGTATTGTTGCATAGATTGGTTAGGAAAGACATTTGCACACCAAAAAAATTTTAAAATCAAAAAAATCAATGGGCGTAAGCTCATAACCGAATTGAAGCTGGATTGATGTACATAGTAGTTAAATTTCTTTTATTGTTATATTTTTATTTTCATGATGGTGTAGTGTAGATTTTAGCATGAAGTTGTTTACCTCTTCCTAATTTGGACTAAATTTGAGCATCATCGTAACAAATCTTATTCAGTATCATGTTCGAGTCTAAGCTGGGGGGTGTAAACAATTTTTTTTGTGTTTCATTTTCCCTTTAATGTTTATATCACAAAAAAAGGGGGGGGGGGGGGGGGGGTTATCTTAGTTCCCATGTTACTTTTGTTTTTCTCATTGCATGATTCTTTGTGCATTGAGGACAATGCATGGTTCAAGTTTGGGGGGGGGGGGGGTGAGGTGCACCATTTACTTGTTCCACCACTTTTTGTATAGAATAGTTGAAAATGTGAAAATTTTGAAAAAAAAATTGAAATTTTTGAAATTTTTGTGTGAAAAATATCTAATATTGAACTATATTCGCCTATTCAAATTGTTATGGGGTCGGTGATTGCTTGATATTTATTTTGAACTTTGAACACATGAACACATCATAGAAGTTTATCCTATGCCTGAGTATTACATACGTATTTTTATTCGAACTCAACCATAGTGCACATTGAATGTGTTATTTCAGTAATTTACTGATTGGATCCACATTTTAGAGCTTGACATACATAGTGGAGATGAAGTAAGTACCCATGTGAGTTTAGTGCCAATTCTTGTTGGAGGGAACTTACATTTACTGAAATGAACAATTTTTCAAATTCAAAATTTGTTGAATAATCTCATTATTCTTGCTTTGGTTAGAGTGCATATGAATAGTTGATTGACTTTGTCGTAAAATGCCAATATGCCTCTCCATGCTTATCTGGAGATGATCTTATGCCATCTTTGAATTGCGTTAAGTCTTAGCCTTTCTTGTGAGAAATTTATCCCTTCTGCCGTGATTGATCCTTATTTGAAAATTCGTTTCTATGCCACATGTTTTACCAAGCCAGTGCAACATGATTATTATTACACACCTTGGTTTTTCCTAGACTGACTGTGATTTATCATGATGAAGAGGGAAATGTGGTGAGGAAACCCAAAAAGGGATGAATGGCCCTAAATTAAAATTTTGAATGAAAAAGAAGAGAAAATCCAAGAAAAAAGAGAAAAAGGGGGTTGAAAAAGAAAAGAAATGAAAAGAAAAGAAAAAGAGAAGAAAAATGTTGAGGAAAGAAGGAAAAAGAGAAATAAAATTGACGTGAAGGTGTAAAGCCAAAAATTCCACAAAAAGAAATTTTTTGATAATAAAGGTCATGTCCTCGGAATAATCTTTTTTGTCTTCCTCTACCCTTCATTTCACTCAGCCCAATTATCACCCCAAGACCTCATTACAACCCATGAAAAATCCTAAATGATCTAGAGAAAGTATGGTGATAGCACACTTTAAATGGAAAGAAAAGTTGGTCTTGCTACCTAGTGCCCTAACATTCCATTCATGAGATTATGCCAAAATCGTTTCAATTGTTATGTATGCACGTCATTTTTGGATTATGTGTGAGTATATTTTGGTTTGTGCACAAGATTCTATCTCAAAATACACATGAAGGGCATCTCAGGATAATCATAGAGTTATTCATTTTTGAGAGAAACCCTTTGTATAGGTCAATTTTGGATAAAAATTGGAATTGAGATATTTGAGAGATGTGGAGAATTTTATACATTCATTTGTACATTGATTCCTTATTTATCTAGAGTTCGTGTTTGAGTTTGGTAGAGAGTACTTTCGATGGAAAAGTGCTACCAATTACTACCTTTTATCTAGAGCTTGTTTTAATTTTATTTTTATATTATAGCAAAATTGAAACTTCAATTTGAATTTGGGATTTTGTTTCGGCATTAGACTTGACAAGGTTAGGCCCGGTGTATACATATATTTTTTTTTCTTTTGTAGTGTATTTTCTGAAAAATGATCCAAATTGACCATTTTTTTATTTGTTACATAATACCTTTAAGAGCATATTTTTATGTATGTGAATTTTCATGTTTAAAGGAGTTAGAATATATAATTCCATTGTTAGTGAATCAAAAATTTTTATTGGGTTCAATTGACAATTGTGGATTCAATATTAATATTATGCTATCACAGTTGTTGACAAATTGTTGTATTGAGGTATGATGGTGAGTTCGGTAATTGGTTTTAGTCTTGTTTTCTTTAAGCATGCTTGTATTAAAATACTAGCCTTTAAATTCTGTGATGTTTTTAGAAAAAAACTTCATCGAAATTTTCTTTTTTCTTTTTTTCTCTAACTTTTGTGCGCATAATGTAGTGCACACAATGCTCTTTGCCCAACGTTTATTTTTGTGTTAAACACTGTTGGCCACCATATCAGTTGGTTACCCTTTTTTATTGGGAGAATATTAGTTAAAATACTAATGATGAATTGTTGTCTGATTAAAAAAAAAAAATTTGTTGGGTTGCCTATGAATGTTCTTTAGCTTCAAATTTGAAAATTTTCTTGCATCAAATCTATGTATCTCATATTTGTGAAGGATGTTTCGTGATTGATTGCAAAATTACAGCGTTTTTGGTTGGTCTGGTTGAAATTTGGATCCGTATTGTTTGTTGTAAGAGGTTGATGTTAGTAGTATGCTCTAAGACCAATCGTATAGATGATGTTTTAGGGTTGTACTAGCAACATTCATTACTTAATTAAATAAAAGGGCAAGTTTATTTATCATGTTTCTACTTTATTTCATTTTAATATACATGATATAGTTCATAGAGTATAAGTTAAGAAGATAGTTTCTCAAGATGTTGAGAAGAGGAGACCTATACTTCTTAGTACTTAACTTTTAAATGTTCCTAGTCATAGGATTATTATGTGGGCACTACGTAATCCGAATAGACTAGCACACACTATGTTTACTCATATTTGATATGAGATGACTCGTCTAAGTCACTAGTGTAGGGACACTAAAACAGGTGTGTGGGTGCTTGTTAGAGAACAAGTACACTGAACGTGACCGTTAACTAACGTAAGATTTTTTACATGGAGTTTTACATACCTGTCAATGTTAAATCCTAAAGTTATAGTTATGCAACTGATCCTTAGACTTGAGACACCATTGTTGTCTTGTGCATGAACTTCTATGCTTTAACTATACAACATATTCATCTACTAACCATGTAATTTGGATATGTATTCTTGGACATAGTTAGACATGCATGAAGACTTATGAGTGTACAAAATAGAATCTATCATCCTTAGTAATTAAAGGGAGAATGTCCTATATGATCTTCTGAGATATGACTCAAAGAGTCCTTGGCCAAGGCAGAATGATAATTAGAAAAGAGTTTGTAATTAATCATTAAGAGTCATAGTCCTAAGATCGAACACATAAGATTGAATTAGGGGTTTGACAGTAATTCCATACCCTAGTAAGTCAATTGGGGCATTGTATGATAGAAGGATTGAATTGCATGGCAACTATAGACTGAATGAGTTCTTTACCTACTTCGTGCTATCCGGAGGTTGATCATGATATGCTGCTAGGTGTCACTCATGATTAGTAGAAGCCCGAAGAATGAAATTAATATAAATATATTAATTGTTCTTCATAAAGGGAGAATTAGAAGAGTTCTAATTCAAGCTAAATTAGAAAGAGTTTTAATTTGAGATACTATTTGTAGTTAGTATCGAATGCCTACAATCGAGTATGCTTGAACCTATAGGGTCACACACAATAAAATTGATTGGAAACTAAAGGATAAAAGAGAGACAACCAATTAAGAGTTAATTTGGGTGAAAACCTAATTAAGAGTTAATTAGGGACTTTATTATAATTAATATTAATAAAGGGGTTATATGTAATTATGAGATAATTGCAACTTGACCCAAATTAGAATTAGAGCTTTTAAAGCTCTATAAATACCTTTATGTAGGAGGTGGATATATATGATATAACAACTCTCTTGCTAGCACAAGATGATCAAAATTACCCCTTCCAATACAATAATCTTAAATGCCTTGCCTTCGTTTACGTAGCCTAGAAGGATTTATTCGAAACAAAATATAAAACCCAAACTACTAAAATAGTTTCACATTATTGCACAAACAAACTGCAGAGAAAATCTGATTCTTCCTGGACCCCATAACAACCGGGCCTTGGGCCTTGGGCCTTGTGCACTAAGCAAGGCTTTTTAAATCGACTTGGAAAACCTATCTCTGTCATGAGGAGCGGAAAAGTCAACATCTGGGCCTTGGGGAATAATTCCAAACGGATTAATTGAAGGATGGCTTCCATAATAGTGCTTCTTGATATGTTCCGTGTTGACTGTGCTACCCATGCCAGGTATTTGGAAAATGTCTTTGGTGTAATTGAACAGACTCGGGTACTCCCGCAACAGCTTCTTGTTGCACTTGAAGTGAACCGCATAAACCTGCAATTGCAGCAAATTTGATCAAGGTAAGAACAAGAAAGCTAAAAAAGATTACATTAACTGAACAAATAGCTGCCTTAGCAATATCTATCGTGTTGCTCAAACTATACTCAGAACATTAAGAATAATAATGAATCAAAGACAGAACTATGTGTGATTGTATCAAAAACTAATCCCAGATGTCTGGCAATATAAGATTGTGGTGTAAAACTTTTCATCATCATTGTCGTCTTCATTTTAGTTTTCAACAATTTATCATATAATTACAGCTCTTGAGCATGTAACTTGCACAATGTTTTAGTCCATTCACATCTTAGTGAATGCCATGTTGGAACTTCAGAAATACGATGCACCAATTTTCGCAGTGATGAATCAGAGTGATCTACTAGCCGAATATCCCGAGTGTGATGATGCTCCATTTGCTTTCCAAGAAAAGGGAACAAAATAAATAAAAACATAGTTATTACTTAATTTATAAAATCTCTTTTCCCTTCAAGCACTCCTCAGAAATGGACCATCAGAAATGCGATGGCTATACAGACCAAAAATGTGTTTGGGTAGTATATAGGACAGCCAAATGGCTCAATTTTAAAAGACATCAGTCTTCCTTTAGGAGGCAAAAATCCATACCTCATCAAACCTTATAAGGGTCACAAACAGGCGAATATCCGCTTCAGTCAGTGAGTTGCCACATATATATCGCTGCTTGCCGAGTATCTCCTCACACTTGTCCAAAGCTTCAAACAATTTAGTAACAGCCTGAAGAACAAACTTTGAAAGATTGACATTCTTTCCGTAGATATTTATGAACAGAATCTTCAACTGAACTGCAACACTTAAAAGGAAAAAGAAATAGCTTTTCTCTGTGGGGCTAAAACAACACAACTAGAAAATGAAGGCCACGAGAAGCCTGTGCAATTATTATTAGTTTTTTGCAATCAAAATTCACTGAAAAAATGTTAGAGACGGTGAAAATAAAAATAAAAACCACAAGAAATTGTTTTTTCTTCCTCAATACAACATTACAGAGGAAGAGATGAAACAGGGGATGAGAGAAATAAGGGGTAACAGAGAACTGGGAATGCAGGAGGTTTGTAAATTTTTTTTTTCTTATAACTGTTGTTTGGTGTAACTTCTTTTGTTTGAAAATAGACACTTACTATTTTATTGTTTGGTCATTGATAGAATTGTTCGTCACATTGTTTGTAATCGATTTAGTATCATGAGGTTTCCATAAACTTTTTAAAAGATAACAATCAAGGTGGTGTCAAAGTCCCTCTCACCCTTATTTTGTAATTAAAGATAACAAGAAGGAAAATCACAAGAAATATTTACCTCATCATAAGGCTCTTGCTTCTTAGCAAACCCACATTTATAGACACCGTTATTTATCGCATCGTATATCCACTCATTTACTTCAGTTATTTGGGCTTGCAAGTGAGGAGGATAAAGATCTAAACTGGCATTCTCTGCTATATCATTGAATTCAGTATTAAACATGCGGATTATGTCTGAACTCTCGTTATTCACAATAGTTTTGAGATTCTTCTCCCAAAGAACCTACACAAAACATAAACTCATCATATAGTCTGTGAAATGAAACAAGCAGAAGAACTACAACAGGGAAAGACCACTTTTGCCAGTAGTACTTACAGGAACTGTATATTTCCCAGAGTAATTTGCACTTGCAAACTCATAAAGTTCTCTTATACTTTTTGCCCCATTCAAGTGGTCAGGCTTAGCTCCTGGTTCCTCCGTATCGGAAGCTGGGAAAACCCACCCCATGTGCTCATCAGTATCCTTTGTTCTCCCAAATATTGGTTTGACAGACTGAATGCAGATAAATAGCCAAATTTGTTATTCCAAACAAATTCAAACCAGTATCAAATTTCGTTGTATAACTTACTGAGAAGCTGACGGTTTTGTCAAGCCCTTTGATTTTCAAATAAGCAAGGCACCTGGATGCCCAGGGACAAGCATATGATATATATAGATGATATCTTCCAGCTTCTACAGGGAAAGGGGAATTCGGCTCTTGCGAAATCAAATTACGGAAAGATGAAGGCGTTCTCATGAAAGCACCAGATTCTGACATCTCATCCAGAGAAGAACGAGCCATTTGAAGAGTGTGCTGAAGAATGTACCACCAGCAGAAATTAGCGTTACTTCCAACCAGCCAGAATAATCAATTCTGGAACATGCAATCCTTTTTTTTGTTTTCAGTAGACATGCAGTTCTATGCTATAAGTGCGGCATAAGTCAGTCAACTTTAAATGAGATACGCCATTGTTTTCAATAGATAATGGAGAAGCTATAAATTACAATGTTCTTACTAATCTCAAAATGCAAATTCTCAATGCATACACACCGGTATACAAAATGTGCTAGCTGGTGCAGACACATCCTCTAGGTTATAGGGCACATTCAATTGATCTGTGGCAGGTACGTACAGTGGCAGCCATACGTCTAGCCATGGAAGAGGAGGTAGTGATTAGTGTGTGCCAATGAGAGTACATCAGTATGATGCTGAAAGTTCTCCCTTACCAACAAAAGGATTTAGAAAGACTCAGGAAGCTGCCAACATAACCAACAGGTTTTTTTCTAGAGAATAAAATCAGAAACATATTGCTCAAGGAGATTGCATTATCAAACCAACCGACAAAGACATCATGCTTACTAAATTATCAAACAGACTCCCAGCACATGAACAAGCAAGGTCTGGGATAGGAATTTTATCACATCCTGTAAGTCGGTGAAATCATGGACATTAACCGGTGGTGTTTTCCCGTGTACGGGTAGGAGAGAAAGCAGTTGACGGCGGTTACGCTTGGCAACGGCTACAACTGTTGGTGGTGAAATGGGTCAGCAACGGACACAACCTTTATCAAAGGTTGTGTCTCTTGTTTGAATGGTTGCATATTGGTAACCATTGGAAGGCTATAAATACATCTTTGATCATGAAAGACTTCATCTAAAAATTCTCATAAAACTTCGGATCAAATCGTTAAGTCGCCATATTTGTTTTCTCTCCGACCGCACGTGATCAACAGTCTAACGACATTTTGCCGCCGTTTGTATTATGTCTGGGACCAACAGTGGTATCAGAGCAAGGTTTTATGACGAATACTGATTTTCCGAAAAAATTGTGCGGATCAAACTTTAAATATCTTCGATATTGGTTGAGACCACGTTAAAGAGGATTGTGCAAGGATCATTTTGGTAAAATTTTGGGTGAAAATACCCAAGGATTAAAGAGAAAAAGCTCTTCGTTGGATTTTGTAATTCGCCGGAATTTCTTTTCGCCGGCCACTGGTTTCAACGAAAAAGAAGACTCCTGTTACAAAGGCAATTGTCTTCATTTAATCCAAGCCCACTATTTTCATTTAATCCAAGCCCAAGGTCTTCATTTAATTCAAGCCCAAAGAAACTCTCTTGATTTAATTCAGGCCCAATTTTTGTCCAAGCCCAGTCCAGCCCCTTGCTTGCAACCTCCTGATTTAATTCAAGCCCACCCGCTGGACCATCCCACTCCAATTCATTTGGACCCTTTTCCAAACCGGTTTAATTTTGAACCGGTTCGAACCGATTTTGTACATTTTAAAAGGTCATATCTTTTTCATTCGGACTCCGATTTAGTCCATTCAAAAACCGACGACCTCCATTTTACGAGTGCTATCAAATTATAGTTTGAGAATCGAGATTTCGGTAATTTTGAAGAAGGCCAGTCTTCGGTTCAAAACGCTCCTGTGTCAAAGAAGCCATTATTAAAACCTCATATGCCTTGTTATTGGCGCCATCCTTTCGACAAGTGCGTTAATTTTACAATTCCATATTTGATCACTTTAGAGATAAATTCTAATCGCAAAATTAAGGGGTCACGACCTCTAAGAATCTCTAGAGAACTTGTAAGGGGAGGTTCTGCTACACAATTCTTTAACAGTTTTGGGAGTCAGATTATTTTTGGCAAGCAAAAAGAAAAGCATATTTCTCCAGACAATAAGAAGGCTTATTGACGTAGATATTTGAATCAATATTACTCTAGTCGATTTCTAGAAAGATAAGTAATATTTTCAGTATCTTTATTTTCAAATAAAGTAGTGGTGGTATTTAGTATTATTTTTGTTGCTAGTATACAGTGTTGCATTAAGCATTCCTCACAGTTAAAGCAGTTAGTAGTATTGTTAAATTTTCTCATGGCTAGTAAAGGAGATGTGGATATTTTGAAGGTAGAAAAATTGAATAGTATAAATTATCGTATGTGGAAGCGTAAAATCACTTACGTGCTCACACATGAGAAAACCTATTACATAGTCAATACAACAAAGCCCAAAGAAAATGTTATAGATCCCATAATTGCTAAACAAATAAGTTGGTGGGAGGAAGATAATGATCTAGCCCGAGCCTCAATTCTATTTAGCATGTAAGATGATTTAATTCCCCTTTATGAAGATTTTAAAACTGCTAAGGAAATTATGGATGCACTCGAGACCAAGTATGGTCCTGTATCTGATACGCATATACAATTGCTATTAGATAAGTTTAATGGGATGCATATGTCTAAGGGCGATAAAGTGGTGGATTATGTACTTCAAATGGAATTACTTGCAAAGGATTTATCAACTGTTGGACATCCACTTACTAATAAGATGCAAGTAACCATTATTCTTAATGGCCTACCAGATTCATGGAATCATGTGGTTACTTCTTTGACCTATGGAGGAAAATATTTAACTATGATTACATTACTAGCATTATTGGCACTTGAGGAGGAACGAAAGAATAGAAAGAGAAAATATACTGATAGTGGAAAATTGTTGACCGCTGAGGCATCTGGATCAAAACCGGAAGTGCAACACAAGAAACAAAGGAAGTGGAAGAAAAATGGAAAGCCACGGTTCAAATTCAGAAAGTTCAACAACAAAAGCAAAGGGGCGTGTTTCACTTGTGGACAAAAAAGGGCATTTCAAAGCAAAGTGTCCGAACAAGCAAAAGGGCAAACAAAAGGAGGCAGTTATGACTATTTCTGAAGCGATGCTACTTAAAGATTCAAAAGAACAATAGTGGATCGACTCTGGTGCAACTAGACACATTGCAAGGGACAAAGGGAGCTTCTCAGAAATCAATGAAAAGGCACCAGGTGAGCATCGTATTTACATGGGAAACAATACATATTGTGATGTCCTAGGAGAAGGAACTTGCAAAGTGGAGTGTGAGTTGTCAGTCTTGATTCTTAAGAATGTGTTGTATGCACCTAATGTTAGAAGGAACCTTATATCGGTGTCTGTATTGGATAAAAGGGGTTATGATGTAAGGTTCAAGTCAGGATTTGTTTACATCCGAAAGGATGATGATGTCATTGTAAAGGGTTCAAGGGTTGAAGATATGTACCTTATCCACAGTAATAAAATTTCTTATTCTGAGTACATGAATGTTTCAACTAGTGAAAATAATTCCTATCTATGGCATTTAAGATTAGGTCACATCAATAAGGACAAGATGCTCAGAATGAGTAGATTGGGTCTTATACCTCAAATGAATACAATAGACTTTGATATTTGTGAGTCATGCGTCAAAGGCAAAATGACTAGAAAATCTTTTAACAAACATTGGAAGTCTTTGGATTTATTGGAGGTTGTCCATTCGGATATATGTGGACCTTTAAGAACAAAAACTCATAGAAGAATGGAATATTTTATAACTTTTACTGATGATTATTCAAGGTTTGGTTATATCTACTCAATCAAACACAAGTCTGATGCACTTGATAGATTCAAAGAATATAAAAAAAAAGTAGAAACACAGTTGGGTAGACCAATTAAAGCCTTGAATAATGATAGGGGTGGTGAATATGAAGCTTTTGACGAATTCTGTAAAGAGAATGGCATACGACATTTATATACCATGCCATACACACCTGAACAAAATGGCAATGCAGAAAGACGTAATAGAACTCTATTGGATATGACAAGGTCAATGATGACTTATGCTGATCTCCCCATCCATTTTTGGGGAGAGGCCTTGTCTATTGCAACTTATATTTTAAATAGAGTCAAGACAAAGGCTAAACCTCAAACTCCTTATGAATATTGGACTGGAACAAAACTTGACATATCTAATTTTAAAGTTTGGGGGAATAAGACACATGTACTTATTCCGAAGCCTCTCAGGAATAAGTTAGGAACAAAGACATGGGAATGCAAGTTCATAGGATATGTTGAGAATAGAAGTGGATATAGACTCTTCCATTCGGATAGAGGATTGATTGAAAGTAGGGATGTTGTTTTTATTGAGTCTACCAATCAAATAACTCCCATTGATCAGGTCAAATTGTTAGATGATGATGTTATGAGTCCTATCGATAACATTATTAATCAGGAAATGATAGATGACCAAGGTGATCAGAAAATGATAGATGAACAAGGTTCACAGACTGAGAAAAGTGGGAGTAAAAGGAAGAGGGTACCATCTCAAAAATTAAAGGATCATTTCGTTTTTAATCTAGATGAAAACATAATATTAGAAGATGATCCTAATGATTTTATAGAGGCAGTCAATAGTAGTGATGCAGATCAATGGCTTCAAGCTATGAAAGAAGAGCTTGATTCAATTAACAAAAATGATGTATGGGATTTAGTAGATCTTCCCAAAGAGAGGAAAGCCATTGGTTGCAAATGGGTCCTTAAAAAGAAATTGAAAGTAGATGGGTCTCTAGATAAGTATAAAGCAAGGTTGGTTGCTAAATGATTTACTCAACAACCTGTAATAGACTTTGTGGATACATATTCTCATGTTGCTAAGTTTACTTCAATCAGGATACTCATGTCAGTTGTAGCTAAGATGGATCTTGAATTACACATCAGTTAGATGTGAAAACGGCCTTCCTTAATGGAGAATTAAAAGAAAACATCTATATGGTTCAACCGGATGGTTTTCAGGTTAAAGGACATGAACACAAAGTCTGTAAATTGAAAATGTCTCTGTTTGGACTCAAACAATCCTCTAGACAATGGTATTTAAAATTCCACCAGGCAATCCTTGAAATAGGATTTGAAGTTAGTGCTTTAGACCATTGTGTATATATTTGGACACGCCATGATAAACTAACAATTTTGTCATTCTATGTAGATGATATTTTATTGGCAGGAAATTATCCAAATATGATGAAAGAAACCAAAGCGTACCTGGGATCCAAATTCGAAATGAAGGACATGGGTGAGGCTAATTATGTATTGGGAATTAGAATCTCTAGAAATAGAAATTCTAAACTCTTATATTTGGATCAAGAAAAGTATCTGGAAAAGGTGCTCAAGAGATTCGGTATGAATAATAGTAAGCCGTTGAGCACTTCTGTCTGCAAGGGTCAAAGTCTAAGTAAAGGTATGTGCCCTAGTTCAAATGAGGAAATATTTGAAATGAGTAAGGTCCCTACGCACAAGCTGTGGGTAGTCTCATGTATGTTATGACAAGTACAAGACCCGACATTTGTCATGCGGTAGGATTAGTAAGTAGATATCAATCCAATCCAGGAAGGGCACATTGACAGGTAGTGAAAAGAATTTTTAGATACTTGGGACGCACGACAGGTATGAAATTGTGTTTTGGATTAAATAATCTAGAAATTATTGGCTATACGGATGCAGACTTTGCAGGTGATGTAAATGATAGAAAATCTACAAGTGGCCACATATTTTTATTTGGTGGAACGGCTGTTTCTTGGCTAAGTAAGAAATAGGGTTGTGTTTGCAAAGTACACAATGGAGGCCGAATACATAGCGTTCAGTACAGCGGTAAGTAATGCTGTTTGGATTAAACGCTTTGTTGATAGTTTAAAGTTGGGTATACCTAGTAGGCCAGTTAATGTGTTTTGTGACAATAAGTCCGCTATCTCTTTAATAAAAAGTGGAGCTAATAGCTCTAAAGGAAAACACATTGATGTAAATTATCACTATATTCAAGATATAGTGGAGAGGGGTGAAATAAAAGTCGACTATATACCCTCGGAAGAGATGGTGGCTGACCCTATTACCAAGGGGTTGACTCTGAAAAAATTCAGAGATCATGTAATTGCAATGGGTTTAAAAAGCACTTAGGTATTGCAGTATTACGTAGTGAATGGCATCTTTAGAGAAATTTTGGGGACACCTAAAATTTATAGAAAGATGCGACTTTACCTGATTAGGGATATGAATTGGTCAGATAAAAGGTAGAGGACACCAGCAGGCATTCCAGGGCTATCGCATGCTCATGAGTATAAAGTCCACTTTGAGGCACCATGAGATCTCTACATAGTCACCTGAGGTGCATGGTGTATTAAGTCGTCGATAAGATGTATTAAGGAAAACCTTTACATGGGCTTTAGAGGAAGTACTTGATCAAAATTTCGGGCGCAGGTCGACACATTGATTAAATTTGTGTTTGGCTGAAGTCGTCAATGATACTGAGGGTGTGGACCTAATGATCCCTAGTATGGAGCATTGATGCCAATCACTTAGTTATAGAGTGAATTGAAGTCACCTGGAGTATGCTATCAGCAAGGATAACATATGTGGAAGGGTGCGGTCAGACTCGAAGGCAAAAGCATGCGCACGTAAGTCTATTGCCATGTTCTGATGTCACTCTGCAAATGGTTACGGATAAAAAGTTGGTGAAAATAAAATTTTGGTACCAAAGGTAAACACCAACTTGAAAAACTCATGAGTCATGTCCATGTATGTTCAAGTGGGAGCTGTAAGTCGGTGAACTCATGGACATTAACCGGTGGTGTTTTTCCGTGTACGGGTAGGAGAGAAAGCAGTTGACGGCGGTTACGGCGGTTACGCTTGGCAACGGCTACAACCGTTGGTGGTGAAATGAGTCGGCAACGGACACAACCTTTATCAAAGGTTGTGTCTCCTATTTGAATGGTTGCATATTGGTAACCATTGGAAGTCTATAAATACATCTTTGATCATGAAAGACTTCATCTAAAAATTCTCATAAAACTTCCGATCAAATCGTTAAGTCGCCATACTTGTTTTCCCTCCGAGTGCACGTGATCAACAGTCTAACAACATTTTGCCGCCGCTTGTATTACGTCTGGGACCAACACATCCAACACCCTTCATTCACAGGATCGGATTCCGTTAATAGCTCTCTCTCTCTCTCGCCAACTAACAAATTATTCTTAAATTTAGGGAAAGATTATTCACGTAAGGTTATTAAGTAGTTCATCCATAAATTACATTTCAACGATGAAAACAAGTTACACTATATGCTTCTAGCGGCTAGCCTGCAGATCGAATCTTCCTGGTACTAGATCATTCTTAGTTTCCTTACGGGTGTTGACTAATCAGTCAAGAAATTACATAGCAGCCATGAAAACAAGAAAACACTTGTAACCCAGCAGATTGAAAAAAACCAATTTTATCCAACAATCTCAACATTCAGTTCCTAATGGCTTGCCACCTAGTAGTACCACTTCAATCTTTGAAATTCTCTTAACATACGTCGCAGCCAACAGCTTGTTTTCTTCTCTAAGGTCAGAGATTTCAAGGACAAGTTCCTGAAGAATCCAACAAAAGGCTACCCACCAAATAACTCCATCAAGTAAACATAAATTTAAGTCAGGAAAAACAGAACAATAGCACTAAAGGAATCTTAAACACCAACCCAAAACCAACTTTCTATTTGAACTGCCGCTCACTTATCAAATTTCCAACATGTGCGTGTGTCTGTGTGCTGGGTATGTACATATAAAAAGACAGCAAGATCAAAAGAGGAAGACTTGAAAAGGGTTTACCTTCAGAGAGAATTGCAGGTGATTAGAAGGGTGCGTTTGCTTTCCACAAAATGAATTTTGTTTGTTGGATTTGGAAATGAAACGAAACTTTGCGTTTTGGCAACCTAAAAAAGCCATTGATAAAGTGATCCAATTATGGTCAGCTTTATTTAAATTTTAAGGGATATTTGGTAAGAAGTACATAATGAGGGATTTTTTTGGCTTTAGATTTAAGCCTTAAATACCTTTAAAGTTAAAAAGTCTATTAAATTAATTTTTGACGAAAATATCTTTAATAAAATTGATTATTTAAAAACTTTCATCATTATCCCATTCATTTTTTATATTTATTAAATAACTATCGTCATCTCAACGCCACCATTACCATTCATCAGCATTACCACCTTCGTTGTCATCACCACCATCCACCACCATTGTCGCCAACCACCACCACTGCCCACTATAATCGTCGCCCACCACCACCACTACCACCAACGTTGCCACCGTTGCTAACACCACCAACCACTGCCACCACCACTACCACCGCCACCACATATAATCATTACCCATTGCCGTCAACCACCACCACCCAAAACACATCACCATCGCCCACCAGCATAACCCACCACCACCATCACCACCGACCCACACCATCATCATCCACTACCACCCGTCGACACCACCACTACTCACCGTTGCTACCCATTGCCGCCAACAACCACCCCCCTAAACCACCATCGTCGCACCCACCACCACCTGTTGACCACTACCCACCGCCGCTACCCATTGTTGCCAACAACCACCACCCCAAACCCACCACCGCCCAACACCCATAATCGCCGCCAACCACCACCACCACCCGCTACATACCACCACACACCACTTCTGCTCGTCGACACCACTATCACCCACCGTTGCTATCTATTGCCGCCAACCACGACCACCCAAAACCCACCACCACTACCACCCACCATCATCCACCACCACCGTCGCCCACCCCATCGCCACCCCAACACCCGCCATCGTCGGCACCCACCACCCACTATCACCCGCCACCCCCACCCACTGTCCCCCACCACCTGTCATCCACCATCACTCGCCACCCTCACCCACTATCGCCACTAACCACCACCACCCACTATTGCCACCAACCACCACCCACCATCGCCACCCAAAACCCACCACCACACCACCCACTCACCCAAAACAACGAAAACTAGTGAACTCAAAAATATTGAACAAAAAACATAAATAATGAACTTTAATATAATGAAACTCTTAGTTCACAAAATTTTCACAAACAATAAACTTTAGTATAATGAAGTGAACTATAATATAATGAAACTCTTAATTTATCAAATTTTTACAAATAGTGAAATTTAATATAATGAAACTCTTAATTCATTATCCAAAATTTTCACAAATAGTGAACTACAAAAATATTAAAAAATGAAATTTAAAAACATATATAAAAACAGCAAACTCCACAAAATTGAAAAAACATAAGGCTTGAATTAGATATTCAATGCCATGACACCCAATGAGTTCCAAAGGATTGCAAATTGCGAGACTTCAAAGGAGGTATGGGATTAGGCATGTCAATGGACTAGATTTCAACTTGAATCCGATCTAAATTTGAATCTATTTAAGCAGATATGGATCAAAATTTTAATACATTAATCCGATCCGATCCAATCCAAATCCGATTAGAGTTGTCTAAATGGATTCGGATATGCATTTATAATAATCCGATCCGTTATTAATCTGATTCGAATAAAAAATATATTACGTAAATAAATATTACACATACATTACACTTATACTGGAAAAGAAGAAAAAATAGAATGAATGTTATAATGTATGACCCACATTTTTCATTTTTTTGTTTTCCTCTCTTGTTTGATTTTCCCTCTTGCTTCTACTTCAATTTTTCATTTTACCTCCTTTTTTTAGTTCATTATCTAAATTCCTAGTGTTAATTTTTTGGTGCACATGTGTTTTTTGTGATAATATAATTGAATCGTATTTTAGGATTGAATATTCTAAAATTAATGGATTCGGACATGGATTGAATTTTTCAAATTCGTCTGATAATCGAATCAGATTGGATCGACAAAAACTTAATCAGATTCGGATTCAGATATAGGCCAATTCGGTCCATATCTGATCCGTTGACAGGCCTACATGGGATATTCTTGTGGTTTCACATGAAGGAACTACAATGGTCAAGATGTCCCATCTCCAAAGGTACACCTCATAATTCGAGATGTTGAGGATGCAAGAGAAAGAATCATTAGGCGACTTTTATGACAAACTATGTGATATTGTTATCTCTTCCTTTACATTAGATACCAAAATCGATGATGCCGCCATTAGGTGGAAGATCTTAAAATCTCTACCGGAGAGATTTCATGTAAAGGTGATCTCACTAGAGACGAGTGTCAACATGGCTACGGTATTGGTCGAAGACCTAGTTGAGTCAATTTTGACTTTTGATATGAACCTTCTTCCACCTAAGAAAGTGAAAGGTGTTGCATTAAATACCAAAGTGAAGAAGGGGGTAAATCCGAGTCACCCCGGTTGGGAGAAGAGGACATAGCCTATGTTACTCAAAAATTCAAAAAGTATTTTAAGGCTAGTGGTGTCAAGTCCTCAAGGTCGAAAGGAAACCCAACTAGACCGAAGTCTCCCAGAAATGGAAAAGAAGGTGGGGGTAGAACTTCTTGACACGAAGTTAAAAACAAGGGGCAATATCTCTAATGCTATGAGTGTCATGGGTTTGGACACATAGTAGCGCAATGTCCAAATGCTAAGAAAAAGGACATGCCCAAGGACAAGAAAAGAGCCTTGAATTCTAAGTTGAGTGAAAACAAAAGTGAGTCCACAACAAGCGCTGAATCTTCTTCTTCAAGTGAAGAGGAGAACTTCACAGCCTTTGTAGGCTCACACTCATCCCCCTACGAGAAATCAAAATGAGCGAAGATGAAAAGAAAGTACTTCATGTGGACTTAGCTAAGTCTAAGACTCATATTGTTGGGCTTGAGGAGGAGAACAAGTCCATCCATGACAAGGTGAGCTTTCTTGAATGAGAGCACAAAGTGTAAAACCCGAGAAAATTTGAACTTTTGCGAAAAAGGGCAAAAAGGTAATTTGCCACTATGGTACAGGTTGTAAACCTGAATTTTTCTAGAGCTCGGATGACGAAACGGACATCACCGTTGGATTCGTCTCGCGAAATCTAGTTAGCCTGTCAAATTTCATTAAATTCCGAGTTAGTCGGATTTTTCACGTTTTACGAGGCGGTCGAGCCTCGGGAGACCCAAAAACGAAATTCTGAATAAAATTTTAAATTTTGGGAAATAAATGAAGGCAAATTGAAATAAAAATATTTTGAACTTGAACCGGAGCGAAATTTAATCGTTTCGGGGTTAAAACGGACCTGGGAAATAAGGGCCGTGTGGCGCGTTATGGGCCAAGTATTTAAAGAGTATTTAAAGGGGAGAAAATCAAATTTTCTCCCCAAATTGTTCAGCCGATTAACGTGAGAAAGAAGAGAGGGAAAGGCTAGGTTTTCTCCACCTTCTCTCTAAGATCTTCGCCTCTACGGAGCTCAAATCCACTCGGGCCAAGAACAAAGGTCGTTCTACTCGCCGAGGGCTACAAAACCATACCAAGGGAGTCGAGTTTTGGAGCGATTCGAAGAACGAGATTTTGGGAAGCTAGGGCTTGGAGCTTGAATCGGGTCTTGGAGGCTTCCCAACGTTTTTCTCCACGCTTCAAGAGGTAGGGTTCCCTCCTACTAAGGTTTATTCCAAACCTAGGATGTTTTTATGAAATGGGTAGGATGATAGGTTGTGTATCTCTTGCCTATTGTTGGTAATGTGTTGAAATGGGTATTGAAATGGGTAAAGATCAATTCTAATTGGATTGGTAATTAGAAATTTTTAAATGAAATTTCTAGAATTGGGTATGTGAGATTGATCCAATGTGATTCTTGGATTATGTGAATTGTGAGCATGCTATGTGTTTATATTATGCCTTGAGAATTGAAGTGTGTTATTACTTGACTTTGTGATGACATGCTTGGGTGATGTTCAAGATAAAATGTTGATAAATATACATGTTGTAATATATTGACATTGTAGAGAATTATGGAAATTATATGCTTATGATATAATTTTGCCATGAAATATGTGAAATGTGATTAGAATGTTCATGTGTTACTCATAGCATATTGAACATGATAATATTGTTGCAATGGAGCATCTCATTGCATATGCACGGGAACATCGCATTTAGTGGGTGTGTGTGCATGGTGGTTGTCTTCACCACACTTGGTGGATGACAAGTGGGCTCGGGTAATACAGGTCGATGACCTAGTCGAGTCGCACGGTTTGCATGGTTGTTAGGGTTGGGGTAGCAAGAAGGGCTAGAAAATCCCTCGGGCGAGAGACCCGGTGATTGGATACGCACTCCGTTGGTATAAGAGTCCATAAAGTGTGTCGGTGTACGCGGAACCGTTGGTGGAAGTCCATGAATTCCGTGTCGGTTGGGTACCGTTGGTGTAAGTCCATAAATATCCACCCCAAGAAAGACCCTAGGATGAAATGTCATTTGATGTGCAACATAAATGACGGATTGGTACACATTGGCACTTGCATGTGTAGAGGAGCCGGGAAGGGCTCGGTTGATATGCATGAGTGAGTCTCACCTCATTCCATAGCATGGCATTGCAAATTCCATCATTGAAAATATTTCCTTGCTTGGAATGTTATGAATTGTGGTTTTGTGGCATGTGAACATTTCATATGCATATAGGTTGGGGAGTAGCCTCATTAGGAGATACCCTATTGAGCGTGGCTCACCCTTTGTGGGAAAAACATTTCAGGTGCGGGGTTCACACCGGCGGACGGCTCCCATTTCGAGCCCCAAAGTTGAAGAGAGCCGACTTGTGGCTTTTGTGGTTTATTTGTAAAGTTTTTGGTGAAAATTCCATTTTGATATGTAAATATATGGAATTAATTGTAATGGAACTCGTATAAATCATGTTTTATATGGGAATCCTCATTATGCATGGGTTGGGTGAGTTTGGAATGTATTAGAATGGATTGGAAGTGAAAAACAAAGGAAAAAGGCAAAACTGGCAAAACCGTACCGGTACGCGTACCGGTACGGAGACAGACAGAAGGCAGAGCGTACCGGTACGCGTATCGGTACATCGATGTCCAGTGGGTACACCGTACCGGTACGCGTACCGGTACGCCCTCCATAATTTTCTGAAATTTTATTTTTTGTTTGCCAAACTCTGGGGCTATTGTTTCCTTCCTTTAAAGGTTATAAATGGACAATAATAGGATGCCAATGGTGGTATATTGGATCTCGGATGGGTTAACCAACCAAAAGAAGTTGGACTTGTAATTCTTTCATATAAAATTATAAATCTCGGTAAAGGGAATGTGGTGACGTGGTGTCGGGTTAAGCGACATTCACGGGTATTTCCGCAGGTTGATTGGTTTATCAACGGTGAATAAAGGACCCCCGGAAATTGGGGTGTCACACAAAGGGTTTGTAGAGTCCAAAAAGAGTCTCGAGTTTAAACTTATAAAACTTGATAGAGAACTTCACGATTCACTTTAGCTCTCAAAAAAACTTTCCCAAAGCACCGAAACGCTTGATAAAATGTTGGCTATAGGGAAGAGTGTGGGTGATATAAGAGGCCTAGGCTATACAAATGAGAACACCACCCCCACTACATCCAAGACCGTGTTTGTGAAGGGTAATCCCAATCCTCCATCCCCACAAGTAAGCTCAAGCCCTAAAAAGACTAAGAATGGTAAGAGTAAGCATGAAAATAAACCAGTTAAAAAGAATACCAAAACTAAATCATTTGTGTGTTTTACTTGTGGAGAGCATGGTCACTGTAGTGCACATTGCATTCAAAATATGGAAGTCTATAGTCATGCATTATCTTCGTATTGACCACATGGTTGAGTGCCCAAAGCTCTTTTTACCCTAAGGTCAAAATTGATCTACATACATTCAGGGAGAAGAGAGTGAGTCCTCCACTCATTTCCTAACCTAAACCGAGTTTTAGGAGGGGAAAACAAGTATGGGTAACTAGGGAGGACTTTGAGATACTCACCATCTCAACCAAGTTGGAGGCCCCGAGTGCTTCTAGCAAGGTCATGGCTCCTAAGAAATAGGAGAAGTGAGATAGTACGAACCTAGGTGATCACACATGCATTGCATCAAACACCCTAGGGTCATATTTTGTACATATTTTTTTTTTGTTATTTTTTCATTTTCTTCTCTATATAAAAATACAAAAAATTAGAAAGGTGAAAAACCAAAAACAAAAGAAATGGAAAAATCAAAAAAGAGTTTTGATGTCGAGTTTTTAATTCATTTTTAGGATTTATGTTAATTGTTTTATTTGCTTTTCCTTATTTTGATGCATCTTCATGCATATTTTTCATGTATATGTTTATCTTGAAAAATTCAAAAATATTGGAAAAGAAAATTTTAAAAAGATTTTCTTTTGTTTTTTGTTTTTTTTTTTGTTTCATGATCATGGTGATTCACACTTTGGTTTGTATTATAATGATTCCATCCTTAAATTAAATTTGAAATGTGCATTTTTGAGTCACATTAGGAGATAGAGAACTTAGTGGCGTAAATCTTATTGCATGACTCATTAGCCAAAGCCTCTTTCATCCTAGCATTCTTAGATAGTCTTTACCTTTGAAAAAAGAAATTGATAACCAAGTACACAAATGCCATTTATCTTCACAATTAGTAGTTTGATTAGTTTGAAATATTAATTGTTTTAAATGACTCTTAGTGTTGGTGATAAGTGAACATATGACTAAAGGTTAGTTAAATCTGAATCCCTTAAAAGATGCTGAAGGCCAATTATGATAAAAGAGCCCAATGTGGCCAAATCTAAAAAGGTGAGACATAAATAAATGACAAAAAATAATTGCACTTGAATTGTGAGATTACTTATGCTAAATTGTAAATTGCTCATTCGTAAAGCTCATAGAACTCATGTTAACCATGATTAGAATCATACATTAAAAGTATAAAATTCACAGTTGTGTTGATTGTAGCCATAGAGTAGAAAGAATAAATGAAAGAGGGAGTTGTTAAAAATAGAATATTTAGGACACTCACTAAACGATTATGTATTCACTTAGACAATGCATTAGGATTCCATGATGAGTTTATTAATGATTTAAACTAATCAGAATCCTTTTTGAGTTGGAGGTTAGTTTCACACACGATGCACTTGAATTAGTCTAAGTTGAACAAAATTTAAGTGAGTGAAATTGGACCAAGTGAGGAAACATTGCTCTAGGATGCATAAAATTGAGTTCAATATCTCTGAATATGCCTTAGAGTAATGCATTGAGAAGATGAATTTTGGATAGAGCTTTTATAATGCTAACATGTATAATTTTCATAATTATAAACTTTGAGCATTTTATGTTTAAAATTGAAAATTGCATCAATTTTTATCCAAATTCATCCATGCATTGCATTGAAATGCATTTAGGATTATATATAAATTATGCATGCATTTTAGGTTTGAAGGATAGGTTGGATGAGTGAATGACGGGACCAGGTTGGTCTAGAGAAGGAGTAAAGTTGATCTGTTAGTAGGACAGAGAAGCTTAGGAGACTTCTCGATTGATCATATAACTGCTCAAGTGACATCACGTTAAGTCAGTGGTCAGGTTTTTAAATCAGTGTTTTACACGGCTTTGTGCATTCTAGACCTTCTCGTTCACATCCCAAGCCTCTATATATCCTAACACTAGTCTTTCAGATTCTTCCAAACTCATTCTTCTTCGATCTAAGGTTGAGTCATCATCTACATCATGAATCCACATCTATGAGACCTAGATCCTTAGAAGTATTTTGTTGAGATATCACCAAGAAGAGAGAAGCAGCCTTGGGTGGAGGATATATATGAAGATGTCGAGCAAAACTTCGATGAAGCTACTCGATTCCTGACCCAAGAGTTCGTACATAGATTTAGAGCCAAATTCTCTCGTAGGCCAGTTTTAATCGAATTGGGAATAAACACCATGAAGGTAACTCATTCAATTATTACTAATTTGAAAAATCACGGATGGACTTGGATGTTCAATGAATCTGTGAAGTCAAATGATAGCATTGTCAGGGAATTCTATGCTCATATTCAAATTAGTGAACATAATCCTCATGTTGACCACTTTGTCACATATATTAGAGGTATTAAGTTTACTTTTTGTATAGATCTCATTGCTACCACACTGGGTCCACGTAGGGTAGAGAATGATTACCTTAGTGTGAGACCAGTAGACCTACTACCTTCTCTCCACGCAGTTGCCACTGAGATGCATGGAATTGATCATCTTGAACAATAGTTCACACTAAAATTTTTTCAAAAAAACATTGATCTCAAAGTATAGAATGCTTAATCTCATAGCTAACTACAATATAGAGTCGAATGGCGCAAGCTAACTATATTGAGGAGAGAAGAGAAATTGTAGGAGACACACCAGTGCTCCTTGAGACTAGTACGTCTAGGACATCACCACGACAACGTGATCCCAGTTCAAACATCCTTGCTGCACAGTTAGCATCATTGATTGATATGCTTTCGAGTATGCAACAACGCATGAAAGAACATCATCATCTTACTTCACATAGACTAGATGCGTTGGATGGATAGATTGTGAGTATAGAGATTGCTTAGCATATGGTCTTTGGATCTATTACCAGGAGAGTTAGTTGACTTCGCAGATCGATCAAGGGTAAGAAGATCGTTGGGGAGCCAGTGGCAGATGAGACTGATTCAGATACTGAGCTTCCTCGACATGATGGTGGAAATGGTAGAGATGCAATCATTTGAGTTGTTATGTGTGTGGAGACTTAATATAGGTCATATGTGAGCTTGAGATTTTTTTTATATTTTTTCGTGGCCTGAACTAAAGTACTCTTTACTTTTTTATTTTTGACTTTCACATTTTATTGTATTTTATTTGTTTAGTTTTTTTGTTTGTTGTGACACACTCTTGGTCGTACTCTTGATTGTTTATCAGATTTGACATTGAGTTATATGCCTTGTTTATTTGATGCTTATTTTACTTGCATGATTTGGCTAGTTGTTGTGCATTCATTCCTTCTGGTTATACTATGATTCTATATCATGATTGTTATAGGTTGTCATTGTGTTGATATTTATTGTAAATAAGTTAAGAATATGTTGGACAACTTAATTCTGTACCAAGCTTGTTGCATTTTCATTGGGTTGACTTTTGTGACAAAATGGGGGAGAATATTTTTGGTACATATTAGAAGAATTGGGGTGATTTAGTCTTGACTAGGCCAAATAAGTTGCATGTTAACATAGAAATGGGGAGTTTGTTCAAATACTCAAGTGGGGTAAATTTGCAAACTTAGCATGAAGTCACCTATTTAACATTATTTATTTTTCACTTGTTATTTTACTTGTGAACACCAACTAAGGGGGAGAACTTGATGTGTTTCATATTGATAGATCAATAGGTTCTCAAGCATATTGGGCAAGTTAGTTTCTAACATGTTACATATTTTGCATTTGCATGATTTATACATACTTATGCCCTAAGCTTATCTTGGTGCTTTCCAAACTTGTGATTATGTTATATATTTCTCTAACAGATGATGCTTTTCACAAAGTTTTGGTTTGATAGGTGATGTGTAGGACTACGATCTTCAAGCTTTATCCACAGAAGTAGATTCTTGTACTAGATAGAGATTTAATACGTGCACATGAATGTTGAGATTAGATTTACAATTCTTTTTGTTCAATGGTTTGGGGTTGTAATCTCAATTTCTAACTTGTGTTTTTTGTCACGAAATTGCCAAAGGGGGAGATTATTAGATCATATTGTAATTGGCTAATTTCGTGGAGTCCATTGTAAATCTCAACTTTTTTCATGATCATGATGACCCAAAAGCTTCATTGAAGGGAGGAGATCAAGAGGTCAAAGAAATATCATTCAACCTCCATATGCACCTTCCTGCTTAGGACAAGGTAATGATCTAGACACCTAAGATGAACCCTTATTTATTTTGAACTTAGGTAGATTAGGATGAAAATTGAATTGGAATAAATCCGAATATAACTCCTCGGTGAAATCACGAATTTGATTTTTTTTATTTTTTATATTCACTAAGACTACCCTTATGTCAGACCTATAAATAGGGAGAGCCTTACCCATAGTTAAGTTAAGCCTCTTGTGAGATTTCCAAAGGAGAAAATTATTTTTCTACTTTGAGAGCTTCCATCACAACCTAGATCCCTAAATCTAAAGGCTACCACTAGAAATTCTACCCAACCTCACAACTTGGAGAAGAAGATCTTGTTGGTGATAAAACTATTGGTGTGTGCATGCCCGAGATCATTGGCGTGCACATGATTGCTCGAGGCTTAGACGAACCGTGTGGCGAGGAGGTCCAAGTGAAGCCACACTAGATGTCGAAGGATGGCCTTTGGCCGAGTGACTACATGGAAATGAACATTTAACCATGTTATTGGTTGAGGTATAAGACTCGAGTATTTGTATGTTAACTTAGTGAGTAGTGGATTAGGTGATTCGTCATTAAAAGTTTGAGTTATTTATCTATTATTTATGTCGAATTGCATTGATTCTGAGCTATTAATTGGATAAACCTTTGGTTTTAAGCTTTGATTGATTTTTAGTGTTTGGTGATTTTATTGGGTAAAACAGGTGAATTGAGATGAATTGAAGAACTTGGTAAAGTGACCAGACAATTTGAGAATACAAAGAAATAAAGGGGGGTTCAAAGTGCGATTATAGAAGAAGTCAACAGTTAACGTAGCCATAGTCTTGGAAAGCATGGTGCGTTCGGACATAACTTATCTGTCCTAACGCGAGTGTGGAAATAAGCTAGTTTGGAATTTGGTTAAGTTGTAAGGCTTGTGTTTGAACACAAGTTATTCGTCTGGACGAGACTGCCGAAGTTTTCATTCCAGATATCTCAAGGTGTTAGGATGTGGGGATGCGTGCAGAATAGAATTTGAAAATACGATGTACCATCATTGGGATGCAATTGACTCTTTGGACTTAACTATTGCCCAAGACAAAGATCCGGAGACTGGCATCTGGACGCAGCTCTTCCATGCAAACGCGCATATGTGATTAGCGCTGCTTGACTTTAACCTAGTGGAGATTTGTTTTAATTCTTATTCCCATTTTGGGATAATTTTTAGATATAAATATAGAGAGAGTTGGCCGTTGAAGGGATCTCTTCCTGGACTCCTTCATTAGACTTTTTTTATAGTTTATTATGAAGAATCAGCTCATGGTCAGTGTGTAACTCCTTTTTATTCTCTAGTTAGGATATGGTTTTCATGATTGTTTATTGAATATTTTATGAATGCAATTATATTTCCACAGTTCTTGAATGATTTATCTTTTCAAATATTTCTTGATTGAATGAATGATTTTTATTAACTTAGTGTACTCTATAAACTTATTTGATTAATCATTAACATGATTAAGTTCTTGGTATGATTAATATTTATAATTCCCTGCGAGTTCACATTACTAGTTCTTAAATTCTTATTTTATTTTCGATCAAAAATTGGTTTTCAAATGTATATTTATCGGTTGATTACACTGACGTTAGAAGTAAACTGAGATAATCATAATAAAATTGCATGAATAGGATATTTAATTTACATGAATTATGCTTGATCCCAAAGCTAGAGAATATCTTTCTTTTATAACAAATTCCTTTAAATCTGTTTCGATTGCTTGAACCCAAATATGTTTTCTTTGTCCACTCTTTTTACCTTCATATATCCAAACCAATTCCCTGAGGATCGACTTCGGTCTCATCGAGTTATTACTACTGACCATCTGCACTTGGGTACGCCTAATTGGAGTCAAGCAAGTTTTTGGCGCCTTTGCCTGGGACCTTGAAAGAATACGAATGCTAAAAAGAGGAATTCGTACTCAAAATGGTCTATTTGGAGAACTTGATTTTTCAGGTAACCTTGTTCCATCTTTTAAATTTTTGTTAAATATTTGTTAGTTTTTTAATTTTGAGTCACAATCATTTAGTTCATTTTTGTATGTCTGGTGGAGAGGCTTCAGATTCCGATATTGAATCCGTATTTAAAGGGTATGTTGGATCCGTTGGGTCATCTGCATCGTTAGAGTCTAATTAGTCAATTCTTGCCCCCAATTGCCCTCGATGGGAGAGCTAGTGAATAACTATAACCGACATGTCAAAACCCTTAGGGATTATCTGCACCCAACAAGGAGCAGTGTCCCATCATGTTTTGTGTTCCTTGAAAATGCACAAAGGTTCACGGTGAACCTTGGCATTATCCAGCTTTTGCCACAATTCCTTGGCCTCGATTCCAAAAATCCCTATCTTCATATGAAGGAATTCAAGCAGCTATACGGGACCTTCCAGGATAGTTCCAAGTTAGCCAAGCTGAAGCTTTTCCCCTTCTCATTGAAGGATAAAGCCAAGCAGTTGCTTAATATTCTTAAACCGCAATTTGTCCTAGATTGGTTTGCACTGTGGAAAGAGTTTTTCAAAAAAATTTTCCCATTCATCGCATGAATGCTTTAAAATATCACATTAAGAATTTTTTGGTGAATGATGGGGGAAACTATCTATTAGTTTTGGGAGAGATTCAAAGATCTCCTCTATGCATGTTTGCACCATTGGTTTGAAAGTTGGACCGTTGTAGGTTTTTCTATGATTCTCTTCCTACTTCTATGCGTCAGTTTGTCGAGATGATATCACAGGGAGAATTCATGGATTAAAACACCAATGATGCTTTTGAGTTTTTTGATACTTTGTCTAAGATGTGGGACTCGACCTTGTTTGTCAATTCTGAGAATATATCGACCACTTCCCATAGGGGAAAGTATTTGTAGAGAGAAGATGATGATTTGAGGGCTAAGATGGCCTCTTCATCTTGAAAGCTTGAAGCTTTAGAATTAAAGAAGGTCAATGAAGTGTTTGTTTTGCAACCTATGTGCGTTAGTGGGACATTTTACTGAGGAGTGTCCCATGATTCCTTCCTTTCAATAGGTGTTGTTGGCAAAATTCGACGTCGTCTCCACTTTTCAAAAGCCATATAACAACCCCTACTCTGAAACTTACAATCCAGGGTGGAAACAACACCCGAATTTTAGTTGGATGGGTACACAATAGCAACAAGCCCAACAACCACAAGCTCCACCACTACCACCACAACAACAACAATACACGCCAACCAGCCACCTCATAAGTGTAGTTTGGAGGACACCCTTAACCAATTCATGTAGGCCCAAATGCAATACAATACCCAAAACGTGCAAACCTACAATCACTTCAAAGCCCAAACTACACAATCTTTTGATGACATAAGGGGCTACTTACAAAAATTGACCCAGACTATCACTATACAAGAGAAAGGTAAGTTTCCTGCCTAGCCAAACTGCCACTGGGTTAGTTTCAGGTCGGTAACCCTCCATCCATGGACATCCACCAAGAATAAGTCGAAGTTTTCACTGCTCTAAGGATTGGTAAAATAATTGATAAAGGCGCACTACTTGCACACACTAAGTCTACCTATACACCCATGGTCGAGCCTATTCAAGTCTCCACTAATGAGACTGAGTCTAGAGAGGTTGACGAGCCTCCGTGCCCTATTTCTACTCCCTTCCCTCAAAGACTTAAGAAATAACAGAAGTTGAGCAACTATGCCGATATTTACGAGCTTCTCAAGCAAGTAAAAATTAACATACCACTTCTGGATGCCATCAAACAGGTACCTTCATATGCCAAGTTCCTAAAGGACTTGTGCACTGTAAAACTAAAGTAAAACATTCAAAAGAGGGCATTTTTGACTAAACATGATAGTGCCATAATTCAACACAAGAATCCCCCTAAATTCAAAGACCCAGGATGTCCCACTATATCTTGTGTCATAAGGAACTTCAAGATTGAGCAAGTTTTGCTTGATCTTGGAGCCAGTGTCAATCTACTCCCCTACTCTGTCTACCAATAGTTAGAATTACGCGAGTTCAAGTCTACATGCATCACACTTCAGTTGGTAGACCGTTTTGTAAAAATTCATAAGGGAATAGTTAAGGATGTACTTGTTCAGGTTGACAAGTTTTATTTTCCCGTCGAATTCATCATTTTGGATACTCAACAAGTTATGCATTCTGAGAGTCAAATTTTTGTTATACTTGATAGAAAATTCCTTGCAACTTCTAGTGCTTTAATCAATTGTAGGAATGGAGTCATGAAGCTTTCATTTGGCAATATGACGATGGAATTAAATATTTTTAATTTCAATAAACAATCTAGGGAAGATTCAGATTTTCATGATGTAGATATGATTGATTCTATTGAGAAAGATCAATTTGATACATCTCATTGTCTAGATCCCTTTAAAGATTGTTTGACTAGTTCAGTTTATGATGGAGGTGTTGGTGGGTGTTTTAAATCCTCATACTTTAACAATTTCTCAAATCTTTCACAGGATTGGGGAGTGCAGCAAGATCCAGTGGTGGCTGAGAAAGTGTTACCACCTGATAAGGTGAAACGAGTATTGAAAGGTGGTAAGGTGAACAATTCGGATTTGAATCAGGATTGAATTCGATAAATGATTGTGAAATTCTTTTTTAATATATTGTATAATAGAATTTTTTTTTTTATTTAATTTTTCTGTGAAAAGTTGCTTTTTAGCGATAGATTTGTTGTTGATTTTGTGGATACAAATATGCCTTTTCTATCATCCTAATTATCTTTTATGCTCTTTGTCACGTGCCAATTCAGGGTTCCTTTCTCAACTTGTTGATCACCCATCAACCTGTGAGAGTACCTGTGAATGCCGCATAAACTGACACCACGTAATCACATCCCCTTCACTGGGATCGTAACCAGTGATCAACCCTAATTAGTATATAAATTAGAATAGTTAAAATAAGTAAATTGGTAAGATAAAATAGTTAAAAACTATCAATTAGGGTTTGTGCGTGAACTAGGATTTTACGTGTGTTATGTCTGAAATTTCAGGGTTTGATGCGGAATTACCGAAAAATACAAGGAATAATATGTCAAAGCTTAAAAGAACAAGGATCAAAGTGTAAATCAACCAAGCAAAAGCCAGCAAAGGAAGAAGACCAGGATCCAGCAAAGCACCACCGTCTGGACGGTGGGGGGGGGGGGGGGGCGTCCGGACGGTGGTCTATGACGGTTCACCTTCATCTGCCACCTCCTACTTCATCTTTTTCTATATATAGGCCATACATGGCCTTCTTCTTCAAGAGGCCGAGCATAGAGGGAGCTCCAAAGAGAATTCCAAAGAAAGAAAAGAAAGAGAGAAAAGAAGAAGTCAGACACAAATCCGGTCCGTCATACACTCCAGCCGAAACTCTGTATTTCTACATTTCTGTTGTATCTTTCTATTTGGATAATTGAACTGCCGCCACCTTTTTGTCTTAACTGATAATAAAAGGTGAGTGTATTTCAGTTGTTCCTTGTGAAAGAAGTGTCCGAGTCTATATTTCAGTTATAGGTGTAATAATAAAAACTACCCGTACTCCTTGCTTGTCTGTAGTAAGGGGGTATGAGTAGTTACTTTTATTCTCCAGTGAGAGGTGAACATATGTATAATATTGGTTAACTTCTGGAAATGCTGATGTTTTATGTATATATATATATATATTGTACACTTTATGCATGATACAGTGATGTACGTAATTTCGGTGTTGTGCCTGGAATTATGTCATCAGTGCATCATCAACCTGCTGGTTAAATATCTACGGTGTTCCAATTGGTATGGCTTAACCTCCACCGGAGCACTGAGGATGTTCTACTGATGCATGGTACAAAATCTAAATGATCCTCATGAATGGCTTGTCCTTCTGGGTTATTAGGGTTGTTTAACTTATATAACTATCAGATTAATGACCTAAGTGATCCTCATGAATGACTTTTCCTTCTGGATTACTAAGATCGTTTAATTGGTATACATAATAATATTGCCAGTCAAATATCTATGGTGTTCCATCGGTATGGCTTGACCTCCAAAGGCACTGAGGATGTTTAACAGGTATATATATATTACAGATGACCTATTGAGTAATTCAAGTGATCCTCATGAATAGCTTGTCCTTCTGGTTTACTCGGATTAGTCAATTGGCACATCTATAACCAGCTAACCTAAGAAGTTGCTGCGTTATGATTTAATACCGCCAGCTAACCTAAGAAGTTACTGTGTTATGGTTTATTATATACGCACTTACTATCATGGGATCAAATGAGTAATTCAAGTATTCCTCATGAATGGTTTGTCCTTCTGGTTTACTCGGATTAGTCAATTGGCACATCTATAACCAGCTAACCTAAGAAGTTGTTGTGTTATGACTTAATACCGCCAGCTAACCTAAGAAGTTGTTGTGTGATGGTTTATATACATCAGACTTACCGGTTAACTTTCCAGTGATATGGAAGTTAATTGCTGTAAGGTAGCATTTCCAGTACCTGACCAATATAATGCATATGGGATCCTTAAACTGAAGGATACTTTTTATATTACTGTCTTTAAACAATCTATATGCAAATATACGTTTAATTAGATTAGTTATCAAAGCTCACACCACAAGCTATCACATGCTGTCCTATTCGAAATAACAACTTCACTATTTTCATTTTATTTCCTAATTATTAAAACTCTTTGTGGGATCGATACTTGGACTTAAAATCGAGAAAACTACAATTCGACCACTTATACTTGGGTGTATAATATAAATCAGATCATGAAATAGTGCGAATCAACTAGTACAGAGTTTGGGTAGAGTCTCCCTTGCACCGGAGCACTCCCAAACGCATAAATTGTGCACATACATTTATCATTTGACCCTTTCCAAGGTCCATCCCCATCAATTAGAACTTAATGTTTGGCCAATTACATTATATAAGTAAGAGGGTTCAAGATCTGAAGGCTTAGCAGAGCTATATTTAAATTTTTGAAAATTTTGGAAGAAGTACCGGTACCTCTTACACTTGGTACTGGTACCTGAGCCTTTTGTCTGCCAAGTCCCTTCCATTTGCCAGGTACCGGTACTTAATCACTTAGGTACTGGTACCTAGGCCCACTGTTTGCTAGGTACTGGTACCTATATGTCGTGGTACCGGTACTTGAGCCCACTGTCCGTCGAGGTATCGGTACCTGAATCCTTGGTATCGGTATCTGAGCCCACTGGAATCTAGGTACTGGTACCCGTAAGTCAAGGTACCGGTACCTAAGCCTTCCAACCACGTGATACCAATACTTAATCACTTAGGTATCGGTACTTGGGCCCATATTTTTCCCAAATCTTTCCAATCTCCAACCTTTATCCATCCAATTCATTACAAAAATCTTTACACAATTTTACAAGTTCAAAAGAATATACACCATTGTTTTACAAACTATAATTTAAAAGCCACATTCCGGCTTCTTCTCGACAAGGCCCCATGTGAGGGCCGTCCACCGGTGTTTGTCCCACACCTAAAATGTTGTTCCCATAAAGGGTGATCCACGTTCAATATGGTATTTCCTAAATAGGCTACTCCCCAACCCAAAGGCATATAAAATGCTTACATATAATTCAACAATCAATCAAACATCTATTCAAGAATATGCAACTAATAAATGGATTTCCACCATGTGATACCATGTCATGTGTAAAACTCGGGTAAATTTGAACTTTTTCTTAAAAAAGGCAAAACGATAAATTGTCACTATAATGCGGACTTAAAATACGTATTTCTCTAGAGCTCCGATGACGCAACAGACCTCACCGTTGTATTCGTCTCGCGAAATCTAGTTGCCCTGTCAATTTTCGTCGAATTCTGAGATAGTCGGATTTTTCACGTTTTACGAGACGACTGTGTCGAATGACCTCACAAGGGTCCCAAAAAACGGAAATTATAAAATTTCCTTATAATTGAATTAAAGTTCAAATAAAAATAATTTGAACTTAAATCGGGATGAAATTAATCGTTTCGGAGCAAAAATGGACCCGGACAAGGGGGGCGTGTGGCGCGACGCGGACCAAGTGTTAAGGGTTATAAATATGAACAAATATCTGATTTTTAGGCAGAATACTCTGCATTTTCCAGTGGGCAAAACGTGTGAACGAAGGGAGAGGGAAAGGAGAGAAAAAAAGAAAGTTTTCAAGGCTTCTCGCTACGATTTCTGCCTCTCCGTCGCTCGAATCAACTAGAGCCAAGAATCAAAGTTGATCTCCTCGACGAGGGCTACGCTTACGTACCAAGAATGAAGGATTTCACCGAAGATCCAAAGGGAAGATTTTGGGAAAATCAAAGGTTTGAGGTTGGGGTTGGTGTTCTTGAAGTTCTACACTTCATTTTACGCTCCAAGAGGTAGGGTTCCCTCCTACTTAGGTTTATTTTCAACCGAGGATGTTTATATGAAATGGGTAGGTATATGGAACTATACATGTCACTTGCCTCTTGTCATGGAAGTGAAGAATTGGGTATAGAAATGGCTTAGACCAACTTCTAGCTTAAATTTGATATATGGAAGCTATTAGTGTAAACTCTTGGAAATTGGGTTTATGTGGGCTGTTTTGTGTATTTTGAAACTTTCCTATTATAGTTAGGTTAATGGAAAAGGGTAGGTATATAGAACTATGTATTTTACTTGCCTATGGTTAAGGTGTAGGTGTAGAAATGATTTAATCAATTTCTAGTTTGAAATTGATATGTGAAGTTCCATGTGAAAATTCTTGGAGCTTGGTATTGTGTGGGCATGCTATGTGTTATATTGTGCCTTGTGAAAGAAATGAGTTATTTACATAGGTTATGTGATAACATGATTGGTGCCTTGAAGGTATTTTGCTAAATGCCTATGTGAGAATTAAACTTGTTATGGCATAATTTATGTGTGACATGTTTGAGAAAAAAGTAATTGATATATGTTGTTAATATATTAACATCATGATGAATTGTGGTAATTATGTGCATTAGATATAAATTACCACGACATATGTTGAAGTATGTGGTTAAATTGATCCATATGACATTCATTACATATGAGACTTGACATTGACATGCAATGGTTCATTACATTGCATTTGCAAGGAGACATCGCATTAGGTGGGTGTGTGTACATGGTGTGAGCAAACACCACACTTGGTGATTGATGGGTGGGCTCGGGAAAGTTGAGTTGAAAATCCGACTGAGTCGCATGGTTGCATGAATATGGAGTCGGGGTTAGCAAGAAGAGCTAGAAAATCCCTCGGGTGAGAGACCCGGTGACTTGGATACGCACTCCAGTGGTATAAGAGTCCATAAAGTGTGTCGGTGTACGCGGAACCGTTGGTGGAAGTCCATGAATTCCGTGTCGGTTGGGTGCCGTTGGTGTAAGTCCATAAATACTCACCCCACGAAAGACCCGGAGATTTTAAAAGGATCATTGGATGAAATTCATCAATGACAGATTTTCTACACATTGGCATTGCATTGTGTTGCGGGAGTCGGTGAGGGCTCGGGTTAAAGTGCGTGAGTGAGTTTCATCTCATTTCATGGCATGACCTGGTAAAAGAATTCCAACATTGAATTGCATGTTCTTCTTTAGAATGGTTGTTGATTGTTACATGTGCACATTCATATGCATCTAGGGTGGGGAGTAGTCTCTGTAGGAGATACTCTATTGAGCGTTGCTCACCCTATACGGGAAAACATTTCAGGTGCGGGATACACACCGGTTGACGGCTCTCAATTGGAGCCTCAAGGGTGAAGAGAGGCCGAATTGTGGCCTTAACCTTGGTTTTTGTAAAATTTTTGTTAAAACTATGTTTTGGGCATGTAATATATGTAAAAGAATTGTAATCGAACTTATATGAACTACTTTTTATATAACCTTGCATGTTTTTATATGAGTATGGATAAATGGATCTGGTGTGGTCAATGTTTACTCATAAATGGACCTGGTGCAGTCAATGTTGTATATTGGATCTCGGATGGGTCATGTGATTGTATATTGCACAGGTTGTATTTTAGGTAGAGCTTCCCGTACAAAGGAGACTCTGCCCGAATTTCGTTAAATTATGGACCCCGATAAATGGGGCATAATGGCGTGATGTCGAGTTACATGATATCCACGGGTATTCCGCGGGTCAACGGGTTGACAAAGGACCCCCTGTTTTTGGGGCGTCACAGCTTGGTATCAGAGCGTATTGAGATCTTAGTTTAATTCGAGTTAATCATGGGTTAATTACGGACACTTGAATTTTGGGGTGTCACAGCTTGGTATCAGAGCCTAGGTATACGATTTACCTAGGGCTTGATGGGCATGAGTCTAGACCATTGCATTCATTGTGCATTTCATGTTATGTGTTATGTGAAGATTATGCATGGTTAAATGTATATGAAAAAGAGACACTAGGGTTAGAGAACATAACCTTGGGGGTCGGGAGGAGAATGAACGGGATGGTCTAGGGTGTAAATGTCTACTAGTGGTGGCACACGCTCTACTAGTGAGACAATGAGAGAAATCTCAAATGTTTAACTTTGATCCCTACTTTGTTATACTAAGTTAGTGTTCTATTATTATTTGACTTGTGTGAGGGATTTGGGCTTAGATGGTGGAACCTTGGAAGACCCATTGCATGTGAGTTCTCCCCTAGGAGCTAGGGTGAGTATTGATCAGATATGTTGGGGTTGTGAATTAGAAATCTCGGGGATTCTACTCACCGTGGACCTTAGAGTTATGGACATGTCGGAGTTTGATGTCATCCTTGGGATGAATTGGTTGGCGGCACACCGAGTCGTCATTGATTGTGATCGGAAGAGGGTCACTACCTACACACTGGAAGGTGTTTGTTTCAAGTTCCAAGGGGAAAAACATAACACTTTACCCCAAGTAGTGTATGACTTCCGTTGGCACGGTCAATTGGTGGGTTGGCTAGCAAGCCTTACCCTAGAGGACGAGGCGAGACAGGAGTTGGGTTTACCTCGGGTGGGTTGTGAGTATGAGGATGTTTTTACGGACGAACTACCAGGATTACCTCCACATAGGGATGTAGACTTCACTATTGAGTTGCACCCCGGTACATCTCCTATTTCTATGACTCCGCATAGAATGGCACCTGCAGAGTTGCAAGAACTCAAGGTCTAGTTGCAAGAATTAATGGACAAGGGGTTCATTAGACCGAGCACCTCACCTTGGGGTGCTCCAATGTTGTTTGCTAAGAAGAAGGACAAGACTCTTTGACTATGCATAGACTACCGGCAGTTAAATAGGGTTACTATCAAGAATAGGTACACTTTGCCGAGGATTGATGATTTATTTGATCAGCTGAGAGGGGCGCGGGTCTACTCCAAGATAGATCTCCACACGGGTTACCATCAGTTGAGGGTTAGGGAGGCGGATATCCCTAAGACGACATTTAGGATGTGGTATGGGCATTTCGAGTTTACCGTCATGCCTTTTGGATTGACGAATGCCCCGGTGGCATTCATGGATCTCATGCTTAGGGTGTTCCAACCCTACTTAGATCAGTTTGTCGTGGTATTTGTTGACGACATTTTGATATACTCAAAGTCTGAGGAGGAGCATGAGGGTCACTTAAGGGTTGTTCTCCAGACCTTGAGAGACCACCAGTTGTACGCCAAGTTCAGCAAGTGTGAATTTTGGCTTACGGAGGTAAATTTTTTGGGACACGTGGTATCGGCTTCGGGGGTGTCGGTTGACCTGGAGAAGGTTGAGGCAGTTATGAGTTGGGAGAGGCCGAAGTCAGTCTTCGAGATACGCAGTTTCTTGGGATTGGCAGGGTACTCTAGGAGTTTCATCGAGGACTTCTCCCGACTAGCCGCACCTATGACGAGATTGACCTGGAAGGAGGTCAAGTTTGAGTGGAATGATTCGTGTGAGAAAGCATTCCAGGAGTTGAAGAAAAGGCTTACTTTAGCTCCTATTTTGATTGTTCCGGAGAAGGGACTGAGGTACACAGTGTATTGTGATGCCTCCAAGGACGGACTTGGTTGTGTCTTGATGCAGTCCGGGAGAGTGGTAGCTTATGGTTCTCGACAGTTAAAGAATCACGAGCAGAATTACCCCACACATGACATGGAGTTGGCGGCCATAGTCTTTGCCTTGAAGGCTTGGCGCCACTATTTATATGGTGAGCAGTTCAAGGTGTTTTCGGATCACAAAAGTCTGAAGTACATCTTTACACAGCGGGACCTCAACATGAGGCAATGCAGGTGGATGGAGTATCTGGAGGACTATGACTTCACTTTGCATTATCATCCTGGTAAGGCAAATGTGGTGGCTGATGCACTCAGCCGGAAGTCACGGGGAGTGTTGACTAGTGTGGCTTCCCGGGAGTGGCAGATGCTCGAGACTGTGGGACAGTTCGGGCTACACTACATGGGTCAAGCTCAGGGCACTCTGGGGAGTTTGGTGCTACGCCTTCCCGACTGAGCAGAGTGATCGAGTCCCAGTGGCAGGATAAGGAGATGTTGTCCATCAGGGACCGAGTACGGTTGGGTACAGGTGACGAGGGCTGGGCCATTCACACGGATGGTAGTCTTCGGTATAGGGGAAGGGTTGTGGTTCCCCGTTCTGTGGATCTGAGAGAGGAGATCCTTAGAGAGTTCCATTGCTCTCGTTTTGCTGTGCATCCAGGTGGCATAAAGATGTACCATGATCTTCGTCGCCAGTATTATTGGAGCGGAATGAAGAAACACGTTGGGAATTTTGTTAGCCGATGTCTCACGTGTCAGCAGGTGAAGGCTGAACACCACAGACCAGCAGAGTTACTCCAGCCTTTGGAGGTAGCGGAATGGAAGTGAGAGCATGTCACGATGGATTTTGTGACCCACTTGCCACGAACATCGAGAGGGCATGACGTGGTATGGGTGATAGTGGACCGGCTTACAAAGTCGGCACACTTTTTGGCGGTGCGGATGACCTTCACACTGGAGGAATTCTACATGTTGTATATATGAGAGATTGTCCGGTTGCATAGGGTGCCCGTATCTATAGTATCAGATCAGGATCTCAGGTTTATAACTCATTTTTGGGAGATTTTCCAGCGAGCCATGGGGACACAGTTGATGATGAACACTGCTTTTCATCCCCAGACGGACGGTCAGTCGGAGAGGACCATCTAGACTTTAGAGGACATGCTACGGGCATGCGTCCTAGATCTCAAGGGTAGTTGGGAAGAGTATCTACCCTTAGTGGAGTTCGCATACAACAGTTATCAGGCGAGCATACAGATGGCACCCTATGAGGCACTATATGGGAGGCCTTGTCGTTCTCCGGTTTATTAGACGGACGTAGGAGAGAGACCCTCTACGGGTCCGAAATTGGTTAGAGACACCTCGGAGAAGGTGGACTTGATACGGAAGCGTCTTCTCACGGCTCAGAGCTAACAGAAGAGCTACGCCGACAGACGGCGACGATCTCTAGAGTTTGAGGTGGGAAATCATGTATTCTTGAAGGTGATGCCTAAAAGAGGAGTGGTCAGGTTCGGCAAGCGGGGAAAGCTGTCGCCGAGGTATATCAGGCCCTTCGAAGTACTTGAGAGGGTTGGTACAGTTGTTTACTAGTTGGCGTTACCACCAAATCTATCGGGTGTTCACGCGGTGTTCCATGTCTCTATACTCCGGAAATAAACCCCAGATCCGGCTCATGTGGTGGATTGGGGTGAGCTCCCGAGGGAGGAAATCACTCCAAGAGTATGCGAGCCTGATGTATGAGGACCCTGCGCAGTTCAATGGGAAAATTCAAGTTGGGGCACTCAAGCATTCCTATGGGGTGATGAATAAAGTACTTTATTACAACCTTTTGCCTTAGGGTGCGGATAAGACACCGGGGGAGGAGAAACTAGCCTTCCTCTATGGGTTCATGGCTGACATTAGGATGGACATAGCCTTGATGATATGGGAGGTGATGAAGGACTACACCCAGGCTACGAAGCCAAGGGCAAACCTTCCTTACACCCACCTTGTCACAAAGATTTGTCGCCAGAAAAAGGTTAAGGACATCCCCACTGACGTGACACTTTCGTTTGAGTTCGGCCCCATAGGTAAGTCGAGTAGCATGAAGAGGACAACCATGACAGGAGGGTCCGCACAGAGAGAAGAGAAAGCTAGGCCATCCACGGCCGAACCACCTACAGCTAAACCATCCACCGCCGGGGCATCTACTACTGCTCCACCTCTGACGGTCTCTCAGTGTCTAGTTGGGATCGAGGGGAGGTTGGATGACTTCGGGGGGACTATGCAGCTGCTGAAGCTGATGGTCACCAAGATCTTTGAGAGGACTTTCCCAGGAGAGCCTCTCCCCAAGATGCCACCATCGCCCACCACACCAAAGTTCCCATCGTCAGCTTTGGGGACTAGTGCTGACCTCCCGGCAGTTGCCCCCACTGGCTTGATTGTTGTAGAGGTGGGTGAGTCCGATGATGAGGATAATGATGATGATGATGATGACGAGGAGGAGGATTAGAGAGATTCTAATCTTGTTTTTTTTTTTTTTTTGGTTGTATATATTGGGGGATAGTGGTCTAGGAGTAGTCGGCCTAATAGAAGAGTCCCTGGGAACACAAGCCATTTTGTCTTGAGTTCTTTGTACTGAATCTCACACGTTTATGAATGAAAGAACCTTACTTTTTGTTTCATTGTGCCCAAAGTTCATTTACATAATTGCAATATGATTTGAGTATCTTGTTGATCCATGAATTGTTTAACATGAATGGAATTGTCGTACGGGTAGTATAATTTTGAAATAAGATTTGCTAGGGACTAGTAAAGCACAAGTTGGGGAGTGTGGAACATTGCATATTAAGCATCTTCATTGAATCCAATTTAACTTGTTTTGTAATGAATTTTTGGGGAAATGGATTCAAATTGATAATTAATGGAGATTGGCTAGATTGTAGGTGATAGGTTGGAAAGGGCAGGCATAAAGCACCCCATCAAGTGATCGAGGTCAATGGGCAAGAAAGGACCTCATGACAGATGGCTCAAGAGCTCAAGGAACCAAGAATTCGAAGACAAGGGAAGACCTACCGATAGAAGCCATACAAGACCTACCGGTAGAATCCATACAAGACCTGTCGGTAGAATACTTGAGAGCTATCGGTAGAAAAGCCTACTGGAAAGCAGCTACCAGTGCCCCTTGCAAGACCTACCGGTAACATACCCGACTGGAAAATAACTACCGGTAGGTCACCTACGAGCTACCAGTAGAAGATACCCAGAAAGCCCAGATCCTTCTCTAAACGACTCCACCAACTATGGGGGCCCACCTTTTGTCTCCTAATCCATGCTTTGACATTTCTAACACCCCATGATGATCTCCTAACCCATACATTCAGATTTGAAGCATTGTAAGGCTTAGAAAAATTATTCATAGCATTTGCTTGGTCATGTAAAACTTCTTTGAAAGCAGAAATAGTAGGGCACTCCATTGTGGAATGACTCTGGACTTCACAAATACTACAAATTTCTTTGTGATGAACAGCCTGTAGCTCATTAACCTTCCCAAGTTCTATGGCCTCAATCTTTCTAGTCAAGGCAGTTGGTCTAGCTCATATATCATCCTCCTTTCTCAACTAGTATTTACCACCACCCGATGAAGCACCTAAAGTTTTATTTTAAGAAGTTTTAGGGGAGGAAGTATGCCAAGATTGTACACTTTCGGCCAAATGGTCAAAATATGTATTGACCATTAACTCGCCATTACACATCATCTCAATAAATTACTACATCTGGGGTGATAAATTTTCATAGAA
Source organism: Ilex aquifolium (assembly GCA_951799425.1). Lineage (NCBI taxonomy): Eukaryota > Viridiplantae > Streptophyta > Magnoliopsida > Aquifoliales > Aquifoliaceae > Ilex > Ilex aquifolium. Next base: position 32,396,954 of record OX637392.1, read on the forward strand.
AAAATTGATGATGCACCTACTTTCATAGCCATTATATAAAACCAGAGAAAATTAAAATCTTAATTAAAGGTGTAATACGGTACTTAAGTTATTTAAGTGTGGGTTAAAAATCTAAAAAATTAAATAACTTAGATTTCAAAACAGACCTCGTCGTTGGATTCGTCTCGCAAAATCGAGTCAGCCAGTCAAATTTCATTAAATTATGAGACAGTCGGAATTTTTACGTAAAATAAGGTAAAACGTGCGATCGGGTGACGCACGATTAAATTCTAGCAACTTGATTTTATTTATGGGACCCACAATATAAATGATCTAAATATTTTAAAGAACATTATCCAATTGCACAAGTGTCACATTATGATTCATTTTTTAGGATTTCCAACCAACTAAAAGGTGACATGTGTCGCATTGTGAGCCAAGTATGAAGAGTATTTAAAGAGGAAAAAAATAAGATTTTTCCCCCATTTGCCTTGCATTTTGTTGGAGAGAGAGAGAGAAGAACTTCCAAAATCCTTAACCCTCTCCCACTTTCTTTGGATCATTACTTTTGATCTAACCATTAGAATTCAATCAACTAAGAATTAAAGTTATTCCAGTTGACAAGGGCAACACGTCAACACCAACAACTACTATTTTCCATCACTTTTGAAAATCGAGGGTGTTGGGGCTAGGGCTTTGAAGGACTTGCTTTGGTTATTCTAGAGAGATTTCTTTTTTTGTTTATGCTTCAAAGGTGAGGGTTTCCTCCTATTTAGGATTACTCTCAATTTTATGTATGTATATGTTATCGGTAGGGTTATGTAGATTATTTACATAGCTACCATGTAACTAGGGTGACTAGTGAGATGTGTGGGTTAATTGATGAGCATGTTAATGCCTATTCCTACTTGATTTGGGTGTTGAACATGTGGGTTATGTATGATATGGTTTGGCATGTTATGTGTTTACACTTTATGCCTAAAATGTGCTTGATAAAATACTTAATTGTGTGCAAGTATGTTATTTGGATTTTTAATTCTATAACTTGCTTGATGATGGTTATGAGATGTTGTCACATGCTTACAAAATATAGTTAGCATTGTGATGGAATAGAATTACAATTATACATTACATTACATATGCACAGGTTACACTACGTTCATGGACATTGGCATGAGTGTGAGTGTGTGCACATGGGTTGGGTCAATCACCACATGATGAGTTGATTGGTGGGCCCGGGAAAATTAGACAAACGTCTAATTGAGTCGCACAGAGTATTGCATGAAAATGTGTCAGGTATAGCAAGAGGGGATAGATTCTCCCTCGGGTGCAAGGCCCAGTTCCTTGGTTCACACACTCGCCCAGTGGTGTGAGATTCTAGAAAAGTGTGTAGGTGTGCTCGGAACCTGTAAACCCCCACATATTTATATTAATATAGTAATGTACTTGTTTAGTGATTCTTATATATGTAATGACGTAAAAATAAAATAAAGTCCACTGGAATTTTCGTGCACCAGATTTTAGAATATAAACAGTGCACGTGAACAGTGTACTAGCTGCAACTTCAAGCCCAATTTCGATCTTGATGCAGTCAATATCTGTAACGCCCCAAATACCACCCTGGACGACATTACATTCTAAAACCATTTATACCATGAGAGCAACTAATAAAAATCATCCATAAATAAGACTTCATAAAAACCATTCCTTAATTTAACAAAATTTGGGCATAGTCTCCTTTGTTCGGGGAGCTCTAACCAAAACACAACTTGTACAATTATACTATATTGACCACATCGGGTCCAAGTATGATTACATATTGACCACACTGAGTCCATTTTCACATCACAAAATAAGATTCTATTCACCATAAATAATATCCACAATATCATCCCAAAAGAATAGGCCAAGCTATGACAATTACATTGCAAAAGAATTGCACTCAAACTTAGCAGCAGAACAAACATAATACTAGACTATACATGATCTCAAATTAAATTCCCTAGTCTAGTGCAAAAGAAGCTATATCTCTATATGTCCACCTCGGAATCTCGATTTCCCTCGGATGGGGCCTCCCAATACCCCCGCTCGTCAACTCCGAGGTTCTCCTCTAGCACCAAATCTAAAAATGTTTAACTATAGGGGGTGAGCACTAAGCTCTGTAGCAACATTCCTCCCAATCTCGAACAAGGTTTATAAAAGCATATAAAATGGCCGGTCTCATTTCACAAATATCATATATCAATTTTGAAAGAAAGCAAGGACATTTCAATAGATCTCAAGTTTAGGTAACAACAGTAATTTAATGAATAAATGGAACCAATTACACAATTAATAATACATTCCACCATAAACCGTTTCTCACAAGTTCTTGCGGAATCTCATACTTCCCAAAACTCTTGTAGAAACCGTATCTAGTAGAATGAACAAATACTAACCATTTCATTCGTATCAACATTATAAACATGTATCTCCACCATGATGTAAGGCAAACCCCATGAATCGATACATTGAGTAATATCTAGTCCACACACACACACACAAATTTTATCAAATATATCCATCCTTTAGGAAGGGCGTATGTCATACCAATAGCAGTGACGTATCCAACCCAGGTATTAGTATACTAACCCTCTGACACGGCACCCGTGAGCAATAGCGGTTTAGTCTTACCAAAGCACTAACCCCACTACGAGTGGTAGGAAAAATGCCAACCCACACAGAGCAAGCAACACGTCTACCCACTCTACGATATCTCGTTAAAGGCCACCCATGGTCATCCCACACTCATAAGAGATACAATACCAAACCCAATTTCACAATTTACAAGTATATCTTAAAAACCCCCAAATTTATCACATGACAATTTCAATAAACAATTACAAAAATACAAGAGATCACCACAACATCATTTTATTACTCAACACAAAACACTATGGTTTCAAAATCAATAATAAAGGAAGAATTTAAGAAGCAAATCCATCACTCTCCAAAAACTAGGGTTTTGAAACACAAAAAGAGATTTCATGGGTATTCAACTCTAACTTTGTTAAAAACATGTAATCTTTGCCCAAAAGACTAAGAGAGGATGATTTCATATCATATATATAACATTTAGAGCAAAACATACATATATACATAAGCCCTAACCTCAATGTAAGAGAAAGAGAAGAAATCCCCTACCTTGGTGTTCTTGAAATCTAGGGCTTGAATTTTGAATCACCCTTAAATCTTGTGTTTTTCCCCTTTGATCTTGAGTTTCTCTCTTCCTTTCTTTCTCTCCTAGGGTTCTAAAGTGTTTAAGGTGAGAGTGGAGTGAAGAATGGGGCAAATGAGGGCTTGAGGTGGTGTTTTAAACCCAAAAATCCCGACTTTTTAACTGTTCGGCGAGTGTCAGAGAAAATCGTACCGGTATAGTACCCTACCGGTACTCCAAAGCTACTGGAGTCGGGCGTACCGGTACGGTTTGACAGATTTTTGCTCCGACTTCCAGGGCAGTTTTGACCCATTTAGAGGTCGAATTGGAAAATTTTCATGATATACACTTTTGTAGCCCTAGATGTTTACTATCTACTGTCCAAATTTCAGATCAATTGGATATAAGGATAAAATTTTATGACCAAAAAACTAAGCAGTGTCCAAGATCCATTTTTACCCAACTCTCTCTAAATGTGTCTTTATTCCAAAATACTTCCTAACTTCCAATACACCTCATATTACCTCTCCCAAGGTTGTTTGACCTTCCGGATTCAATGGACACCTTATTTTGACCTACAAATATTTAGAAATTCATCTAATCACCCTTTCCAAGTTTAAACGTCTTTGAAACTCAAACTTCTCAATCAATATGCATCTCTAGCATTTCTCCTACTATTACAATCTATATAGTTCATTCTTACATCATTACACATATCCAAATTTTTACAACAATTATTTACTATATATCTATATACATATATAAAAGAAAATGCGGGGTGTTACAATCCACCCCCCTTAAAGAAAGTTTCGTCCTCAAAACTTACCTCAAGTAGCGAACAAATATGGATAATTCTCCCGCATTTCTTGCTCCGGTTCCCATGTAGCTTCCTCCACTCCATGGTGTTGCCACCAAACCTTTACCAATCTGATAACTTTGTTGCGAAACACTTTTTCCTTGGCGTCTAGAATTTCTACCGGTTGTTCTTCGTAGGTTGCTCCGTCTTGAATTTCAATCTCCTCCAAGTTCACGACTGGAGTTGCATCCGAGTGACACGTCCTCAACGTCGACACGTGAAACACGCCATGTACTCCGGATAGCTGGCTGGTAGTCGAAGTTGATACGCCGCATTGCCTACCGCTTTGATCACTTCAAACGGTTCGGTATATCTTGGCGCTAACTTCTCCTTCTTGTCGAATCGAAACACGCCCTTCTTGTGTGACACCTTGGGAAACATGTAATCTCCCACTTTGAATTCCAAGGATCTTCGTCTGTAGTCCGCATAGCTCTTCTGTCTACTTTGCGCCGTGCGTAGCCTCTCTCGGATGAGTTGAATCTTCTCTGTAGTTTCCCCATTGTTGTCCTTACTCCGTTAGTTCGCTGCGCACTCTGATATAAATTACAATCCACCAAAGGTTACAGTTGAAACCTAACCAGACTTGTCCTCCCATTTTATCTTCCAAATCCATATACACATTTTTTTTTTTCAACGGAATAATTTAAGAAAAATTAATATAATATCATCGAAAATACCATTTTAGTGGTCACTACCAATCACTAGAGTTTTGAATTCATGAGCAAATAAATAATCAAGCTTTGGAATCAAGAATAAATGGCTATCAAGCTTGGAAATCAAGAACAAAAGAACAAGCAATGTTTGAAATTAATAACAAACGAATCTCAAGTTTTTTTTTTGGAATCCAAAATAAAGGAACAATCAAGTCTCGAATTCCATAAAAAACCCATATCAAGCTTTGGAATCAAAATAAGAAACAATCAAGGCTTGAAATCAAGAACAAAGTAACAATCGAATCTTGGAGTCAATAACAAAGACATATCAAACTTTGTAATCAAGAACTAATAAGTCTCAAGTTTCGAACTCAAAAACAAAGAGTAATCAAGTATTGAAATCAATAATAAACAAATATCAAGTTTTGGAACCGAGAACGAAGGAATATCAAGTATTGAAGTCAAGAGCAATTGAATGTCAAATCTTGAAATCAATAACCAATAAATATCAAGTATTGAATATCGAAAATAATTGAATCACAAGGATAGAATCAATAACAAACGAATATCAAATTTAGATACTAAGAACAAATGGATCATTAAGCTTAGGAAATTAAGGACAAGGAAACAATCAAGTCTCGAGATCAATAACAACGGATATCAAGCTTGGAATCAGAGATAAAGTAACAATCATATATTGGAATCGATAACAAACGACTACCAAGGTTTGAAATCAATGAAAAAGGCACGATAAAGAGAAAACACCTCTCCCTTGAAAACTAGGATTTCAAGGGCATACCAAAAGGATTTGGTGGTCACCCACCCATAGCATAGCTTTGAACAAATAATATTTAAGTTCGGGAATCAAGAGCAAAAGAGAAATCAAGAGAAAAACACATCTCCTTTGTATACTAGGGTTTGAAGGCATAAGAAAAGATTTAGGGTTTACCCAACCATAATATATTTTGGAACAATGTAGTATTATCCAGAATGGCAAGACATGATGATTCCCTAGCAAGTAGATATAAATTAGAGTCAAAGATTATATATAAATAAACCCTACTGGTATCCCCTTGTTTTCCCGTAGGCAAGTTAACATATACAGTAAGTTCTATTTCCTCGAAACCCAATCCCAATTCCATAGCGTACACAGTACGTAGAAAAGAATAAGTCGCATAGGAATCCAATATAATTCAGGCCCAAAAATTGTAGAGAAGAGAAATACCTTCTACCACGACGTTGGAGGCATCTTCCTCCGGTTGAGTCAAAGCAAAAACCCTTCCTTGATTGGCGCCGCCGGGGGCTTGAGCTTGTAACGGTCTCTGTGGTGGTAGTGGCTGTCGTAGCGGTGACCTGTTTGCATTCACTCGCCCAGTTGCTTGGTTGGTCTTGGTAGAAAGCAATGGACAATTATCTATGAAGTGCCCAACACCTCCACAGGCAAAACATTGGCGTGCATCGGTGCCTATTCTCTCTGGTACATCTTCCGCTCCTCGAGCTATCTGAGGTCTCTGCTGTGCTGGCCTTTGTAGAGGTGGCTTGTTTGCTGGTACTTGCTCGGCTGCTTGCTTGGTCATTGGGGGAAACGAGGGGCATCTATGTTTGAAGTGCCCATACTCTCCGCATGCAAAGCATTGGCGCGGGTCCATGCCTGCTCTCGTCTGAGTAACTCCATCTTCTCCAACTGTCTGAAGTCTTTGTTCAACCGCGTCCACGTCCACGTCCACGTACACGTCCACGTCCACGTCCACGTTCACGAGATCTTGTATTCTCGAATTCAGAGTGTAACCAGCTTCTCGCGGTTGGAAGGCCTCAAGCCCTCCTTGCCTCAGTGACCACAAACTTAAGTTATGCCCAGATAACGAAGCGATGTCGAAACAGTCCAATTAGTTCCGTTTTGCATTTAACGTCTCCATTTGCATCCTAAATCAAAATATAAGAATAATGAGTACATTCAGGCTTCAAATAAGTATAAAAGACTAAATATTAAAATATTAAAATATGACATTTTGTATTCTCATCAATATATTGAAACCGTAAGAATAAAATAGTAATTTTAGTATTTCGAGTGTAAATTTATTTGTTTGAAATAAATCATAAAAATAAATGTTTTTAGGTTAAAATAACATTAAAAATGAATCCGGAACGTCGAAAAATCTTAGGGTAGTCATATGGATCAAATTGGAGATTTTAGTGGCAAAACCGTAATTTTGGAGAAAAAAAAAACAGCCAATGAACAGTGTTTTTAAGGGTTGGCTGTGTTTAAAACACTGATTTCAGCCCTTTACTCCCATTTCTTTCACTCCACTCTCACCCCACACCTCTTGGAACCTTAGAGGAAGATTAAAGGAGGAAGAAAAGGGAAGAAGGAGGTCTATAGGGCTTGGGCTTTCCACTTGAAATTTTTGATTCAAGGTAGGGGTTTCTCTCACTCTTGTTCATTGAGGCTAGGGGTATATATATATATATTTGACTCTAAATCTTAGATATGTGTTAGGAAATCTTTGATTTTTGATATTCTTGTAAATTATTATCATGTTTAAAACAAGGCTATGACTAGATTGCCATGAAACCTCTATTTCTTGTTTTGAAAACCCTTGTGCTCATGAGAGGTGAATTTTTCTCTAAATATTCATTTGTTCTTGATTTCTAAAACTTTAGTGCTTTGTGTTGAGTAATAAATGATGTTGTTGTGATCTCTTGTATTTTTCCTTAATTAGTCATTGGAATTGTTACATGATAAATTTGGGGATTTTTGAGATATGCTTGTAAAATGAGAAATTGTGGATTTTGTATTTATTTGGAATTGTTGGTGAATTGAGAATATTTTGGTTTTCTCATTTGTATGGTTGTTGTGATGGACTTGGATTGCCATCGAGAGATGCCGTAGAGTGTTAGAGGTTAGTCTATCCCAGTGGGGGTGAGATGGTTTCCTAACACTTGTAGTGGATTGTCATTTGGTAATGCGACCACTATCGTTCACGGGAGTTCGAACAAGGGATGGTATACTTTCCTTGGGAAGGGACTCGTCACTGCCATTGGGATGGTAGACGCCCTTTCCTAAAGTGTTTGTGATTGTGATGGTGATTGGTGGACTAGGTGTAATCATTGGGTAGATTCATGAGAAGCAATCAACATACATGATACGGGGATGAACCAATATACCTTGGATGATGGGTTGGATCGTCTTGGCCGGTGCATTGGTATGGGACAATGCATCGGAAGGCGCCCTTCCTAAATAGCTTAAAGTTGGAAATGGTATATTGTTATGAAATTTACCTTAATCTTTCACTTGATTATTGTTACGGCTTAAACTTGAAATCTATTTAAAATGTCATGTTTTTCCTTCAAAATTGATATATGTTATTTACGAAATGAGACCGACCGGTTCTTTTATGTTTTCTAAACCTTGTTCGAGTTTGGGAGGATTTTTCTATAGAGTTTCGTGCTCACCCCCTACAGTTAAACATTTTACAGATTATGGGCTGGAGGAGGAGCTCGGTGCTAACAAGCCGGGCCATGGAGAAGCTTCATTAGAGGGGTACTTGGATCCCGAGTGGGACATCTAGAGATGTCGTTTATTTTTGTGCTAGACTAGGAACGATTATGTACAATCATGTAAAGTCTAGTATTTTGTTTATTTCGCTGCTAAGTTCAAATGTAATTCTTTTGATGTAGTAGCCATGGTTTGGACTTATTCTTTTGGATAATTTTGTAATTTTTTTATGGATCAATGGATCCGGTGTGGTCAATGTAGTATAATTGCACATGTTGTGTTTTTGGTAGAGCTCCCCGAACAAAGGAGACTCTGCCCGAATTTTGTTAAATTAAGGAACCCCGGTTATTTATGGATTTTATTAGTTGCTCTCATGGTATGAATGGTGTTAGAAGGTAATGCCTTCCAAGGTGGTTTTTGGGGCGTTACAGAACCGGAGATAGGATGCCCTCAAATGTCGTTTCAGTTTGTATCCCGTTTGTGTGATGTCCATAAATTACCTACCCAATAAAGATACAAGTGTTGATAAGTGGTCATTGGATACTTAACATCAATGGCGGGGGCTTGGAATGCCAGGTTTTTGTCATAGCATTGTATCATGTGTCGTACATGGGAACCTGGGAGGGGGTTCGGTGCTGGACATGCATTCTTGAAGCATTATTCATGTTTGACATGCATGGTAGCATTCATATGTTACTTGAGATATATGCTTGGTGTGTTTTAGGTGCACATTCATATCATATGCATTGGGATTAGGAGGTATTCTCTATAGGAGATACCCTACTGGGTTTTGACTCACCCTGTTGTGGGAATATTTTTCAAGTATTAGACAGGCTTCCACTGACGAACCTCCTACGGGCCTACTTTGAGGATAAAGTCGGGTTGTGGCTCTCGTTATGGATTTTGTAATCCCTTGTGTGCATCTATATTTTGGCCTTGTATAAATCTAAGTACAAAACTTGTATTTTATTAAAGGCTTGTAATGGGACTTTGTGTATGGACATTTATTCTTTTAATGAATGGATGTTGTATTATTATGGTTGTGGATGAATGGCTAATTTTTAGTACGTAGACATTGGTATGTTGGACCTTAGAATGGTCATATAGGTGTGGTATGCACATGTTGTGTATTGGGTAAAGTTTTTCTTACAAAGAAAACTCTGCTCGAGGTTCATGGGTGATCAACGTGTTGAGAAAGGGACCCCGGAGTTTGTGGTGTCACATGTTGGTATCAGAGCATAGGCTTTAGATCTTATATAGGTCTCAGGGGAATTAAGTCTATCATTTTTCGTTATGAGAAGATCGGGTTAGAGCATTGCATCCACATACATTGCATGTTCTTTGTTATGTGTTAAGTGTATGAATATATGTATGCTTGAACAGGAATGATGTGGAAAAAAGAAACTACGTGGACTTATAGCCTTAGGATTGGAAAAAGGAAGAAAGAAAAGAAAACAAAAATAAGGGGAAAGAAGGGGGTGACGTTCGAACGCCACCCACATTCAAACGTCAGTTGCTCCCAGTGCTTTGGTAGAAATCTTAGAAAATCTCAGAGACTAAGAAACCAGGACTTCAGCCTGTTCGAATGCTACCCGCATTCAAACATGACCCATATTCGAACGTGACTTGCTCCCTGTACTTTTATAGAAATCTCAAAAAATTTCAGAGGTTGAGATTCTGGGACTTCTCTATATTCAAACGCAAATTATCATTCGAACATATGTCCATTCGAACGCAAAAGGTCTATTCGAACGTGATAGTCTGTTATTTAAAGTTTTTAATTGAAGTTTTGAAACCAACTCTCATGTTCTCTTTATGGCTTCATTGCATCGTTGTGATATATTTTATGATGCTTTGATGTTGTTAATGGTCCACAACACTAATTTAGGGCCATTGCTATCTTGTGTGTTTTATATGGCAACTAGAGGGCGAGGACGTTGAAATGGTCGAGGGGGTGGTCGAAACAACCAACCACCACCCGTCTAGGATCAAGAGGCATTTATAAATGCCATACTTCAATGTAAATGGGATTGGCTTCAATTCTGGCCGCGGTGATTGAACAGTGGATGGTAAAGTTCTTTTTTCTAATGGTGGTAACTCGAATTTAGGCACCCAATGGCCTAAATCATACACTTCCTCTTGTACAGTTTCCTCTTCAAAAAAGATTGCCTCTAACTCTTCTCCAGCTGACTCTCTTCCTTGCTGCTCTATGATGGTATCTTTGAGATTGAACTGGTGGACCTCACCATCATCCCCTGGCTGCTTCCCAATGTTGAAATCATTGAGCTCCAATATCATATTTCCGAAGGACAGCTTCATGAATCCATTCCTATAATTAATTAGCGCATTAAATGTTGCAAGGAATGATCTAACTAACATAACAGGAATCTGAGTAGCAGGGTTAGCAATAGGAAAATAAATTGGAAAGTAAAATTTCTCCACTTGGACTAGAACATCCTCCACCATCCCTCATGGCATCTTCATGTTGCTATCTACTAGCTGGAGAGTAATGGATGTCGGCTTCAATTCCCCAAGTCCCAGCTGTTCATAGACTGAATAGGGACGGAGGCTCACACTCACACACAAATCTAGCAGTGCTTGCTCTATCGGACAATCCGCAATGATGACTGAGATGGTGGGACAGCTGGGGTCTTTATATTTGGGTGGATTTTTAGTCCGCAAAATGGTACTTACCTGTTCTATTAGTAATGACTTTTTCTGAACATTGATTGTCCTCTTGACTGTACACAGGTCTTTTAAGAATTTGGCATATGCTGATACATGTTTAATAGCATCCAAAAGTGGAATATTAATCTTTAAATGCTTAAATTTTTTTAAAATTTAAGTAGTATCAGATAATTTAGCAGGCATACGAAGTCTATGTGGGTAAGGAGTAGCGATAGGACAACTATCAACATCAACAATCTTGTGCAGCTTAGTTCTTTTGCTAGTCTCAAGTTCACTCGAAGTCTCTTTTTCTGTAGGCTTAGAGACCTTGGGTGGTATTGTCTTACCAATTTCTTTACCACTCCGAAGAGTGATAATGAACCTCCATTTGTTGACCTTGATGGCTAGTATGGATGTACTGCAGGTTGACCTTGATGGCCAAACCCTTGTGCTTGAGGTTGTGGTGGTGGGTTCTGAACAAACCCGTGTTGTGGTGGTCATTGTGTGGGAACTTGTGGAATGTTGACAGACCTTGACCTGGAAAAACTTGAGTTGGTTGGTTGGTGGTAGGAGGATAAGACGTATGTTCTTGAGGTGGTATTGTGTTGTCAATTCTCCAACTAAACTGAGGATGGGAATGCCATCCCGGATCTTATGTATTCGAATATGGAGAAAAAGATTGCCTAGGTGGGTTAAATGCATTAACCTACTCATGAACTTCCCTATACATAGGAATGGTTGGGCACTCACCTATGGAATGCTCAACTGACTCACTAATAGCACAAGAGTCCTCAACCTTTGGCACACTAGTCACCTCATTGACCTTCTGAAATTCCAAACTTTTCACTTACCTTGAAAGCTTGGCAATCTTGCCTAAAAGACCATCTTGATCTCTCAAAAGGTATTTACCTCCTCTGGACGATTGAGTAGTTTTTGATCGCTCAGCGCAGTCCGAGATAACCCATGACTGGGCACTCTCCGTCAAACAATAAAAATAATCAAGAGCTTCCTTAGGTTCTTTATTCAAAAATTCTCCATTACACATCATGTTTTTGAACTGATGATGTGCAGGGGTAATTCCTTCGTAGAAGAAGCTTACCATCTGCCACGATCCAAAGCCTTGGTGTGAAACAAAGTTTAGAAGTTCCCCAACATTCATAAAACTACTCATTAGGTTTTTCAGCAAAATATTGGATTTTTTTTTTGAAAGCAGTAATTTTATGAATGGGGATGAATTTTGTTAAAAAATCTTTTTTCATTTGAGCCCAAGTAGAAATTGTCCGAGGTTTCAGTGAGTTTACTCATGTTTTTGCATTATCTTTAAGTGGGTAAGGAAATAATTTCATTAGAGCCATCTCCTCTAGCATATTTTGTTCAAAGAATGTACTAACTACTTTCTCAAACTCCTTGAGGCGGTGGTAACAATTTTCTTGCTCCACACCATGAAATTGAGGGAGTAGTAATAGCATCCCTGGTTTTACAATAAACTGATGTGCTTGCATAGAAATTACAATGCATGATGGTGCAGAAGAACGGGTAGGTTGGAAATAATCCTTCATAGTTCGACCAGGTTAATCTTCTGGAGGATTATTCATAGCATTTCCTGGATTAATCACAATGATAGGATTATTATTTCCCTGATTAGCAAGGTTGAGATTAATATTCTTGTCAGCCATATCTAAGAAGGGTCTTTGGTTGGTCTAAGTCTAACAAGTCTATTAGTTTGTTCTCGGCCCCACATGCAAAACTAAAAGCTCTAAAAATATGAAAATAACAGAAAGCAAGAAATTGAATACAGTAGAGACATGTGATTCGCACTATTTCGTGATCTGATTTATATTATACACCTAAGTATAAGTGGTTGAATTGTAGTTTTCTCGGTTTTCAGTCCAAGTATCGATCCCACGAAGAGTTTTTAATAATTAGGAAATAAAATAAAAACAGTATAGTTGTTATTTAAGTAGTGTGACGTGAGATAGCTTGTGATGTGAGCTTAGATTGATAACTAGTCTAATTAAGCTTTTGTTTGCAGATAGATTGTTTAAAGACAGTAATATAAAAAGTATCCTTCAGTTTAAGGATCCCATATGTTTATATTGGTCAAGTACTGGAAATGCTACCTTACAACAATTAACTTCCATGTTATTGGAAAGTTAACCGGTAGGTCAGATGTATATAAACCATCACACAACAACTTCTTAGGTTAGCTGGTGATATCCATGACAATTGATTAATCCAAATAAACCAGAAGGACAAGCCATTCATGAGGAATCCTTGAATTAGTCAATTGATCCCATGATAGTAAGTGCGTATATATTAAGTCATAACACAACAACTTCTTAGGTTAGCTGGTGGTATTAAGTCATAACACAACAACTTCTTAGGTTAGCTGGTTATAGATGTGCCAATTGACTAATCCAAGTAAACAAGAAGGACATGACATCCATGAGGAATACTTGAATTACTCAATAGGTCATATGTAATATATATATACCAGTTAAACATCCTCAGCGCCTTTGGAGGTCAAGCCATACCGGTGGAACACCATAGATATTCGACTAGCAATATTATTATGTATACCAGTTAAACGATCTTAGTAATCCAGAAGGACAAGCCATTCATGAGGATCACTTAGGTCATTAATCTGATAGTTATATATATAAGTTAAACAACCCTAATAACCTAGAAGGACAAGCCATTCATGAGGATCATTTATGTTTTGTACCATGCATCAGTAGAACATCCTCAGTGCTCTGGTGGAGGTCAAGCCATACTGATTGGAACACCATAGATATTTAACCGGCAAGTTGATGATGCACTGATGACATAATTCCAGGTACAACACCGAAATTATGTACATCACTGTATCATGCATGAAGTGTATATATATATATATATGTTCCAGAAGTTAACCAATATTATACATATGTTCACCTCTCACTGGAGGATAGAAGTAACTACTCACACCCAATTACTATAGACAAGCAAGGAGTGCGGGTAGTTGCATTATAACTATAACTGAAATACAAAATCAGATACTTCTTTCACAAGGAACAAATGAAACACACCCACCTTTTATTATCAATCAAGATAAAAAATGTGGTGGCAATTCAATTATCCTAATAGAAAGATAACACAGAAATGTAGAAACACAGAGTTTCGGTTGGATTGTATGACGGACCGGAGTTGTGTATAACTTCCTCTTTCTCTCTTTCTTTTTCTCTTTTCTTTTCTTTCTTTGGAATTCTCTTTGGAACTCTCTTTCTCTCCTTGCCCCGGCCTCTCGTTCAACTAAAGAAGACATGCATATATATAGGGAAAAAGGAAGCATGAGGTGGAGGATTTGCTTGAGCTGACTTTGGCCACCGTCCGGATGCCCCTCCACCGTCTAGACGATGGAGCCTTGCTGGATGGTCATCTTTTTTAAGTGCTGACTCTTTCTTTGATTAAATTACACTTTGGTCCTTTGCTCTTTCAAGCTTCAACATATTATTCCTTGTATTCTTTGACAATTCTGCATCAAACACTGCAATTTCAAATATAATATTCGTAAAACCCTAGTTTACGCACAAACCCTAATTGATAGTTTTTAACTATTTTATCTTACCAATTTGCTTATTTTAACTATTCTAATTTATATACTAATTAGGGTTAATCACACTCCCCAACTTAAACTTTACTAGTCCCTAGTAAATTATAAAAACTATTAACAAAATAAAATACACGTAAAGGTAAAATCATTTTCATAGATTTTTTTTCCACGATTGCATTTAGCATATGCAATAAGCCTTTAAACCCCTAGGTGATCCCTAGTGGACGAGTTTTGTCTCGTGAAGGTTTTCAGTGAAGCTACCTACAAACTTCAGTAGTTAGGAGTTTATAATTCATATTTTTCACGAACATAATTAAATCAATATTCCTTTTGTCTTGCTAGAATAGTTTCTTTTCTGATCACTATAAGAGTAACACACGTTAGTTGTAACATTATTCATATATTTTTATAAAAACTTGTGTGTGTGTGTAATGATTTCTTTATTTTCAAAAATCACTTGAGAAATATTACCCTCTTTCATGGTAGTCTTGATGTCAATCCTTTCCTGAAATACACTCAACAAAGAATACACATATGTTATAGTGACTATTCTCTTAATAGTTACATGTGATTGGAATATTGTTAACAAAGCAAATAATATCACATGTAGTATATCTGAAGAACGGGTACTTGAATAAAATTGGAATTTGACATAATCTCATGGATGGATATTAACACTGTATTAGTCATATTATCAACATTCTCCTTTTTTGGATTGATAGAATTTATACAGATGCATGATTTCTGGAATAAAAAATGACTTTCTTTGGGTGGTAATGTGGCCATTGGTTTAGGGTTTAAGAAACGACGTCTATGGGATTGAAAAACTACCTTTTATATTGTGATACACCTTTTTCTAACTTTCTCTAACTTTGCATTTTCATCATTTTCATTTTTCATTTTCTTGGCTCTTTTCTTTCTGTTCTTCCTTTTTAAATTTCTTTCATGGGTTTTTTTTTTCTTTGAATAGCAAATACTCTTTTCTTTTCTCTTTTCCCTCTTTTCTTCATCTTTTGTTTTTCTGTATCATATTGATTTAGAAGAGGGTGCAAGAAAATTATGTAGCAAAGGTAGGTTTAATATATTTTCATGTGGCTCGAGTATTTTTTTGGGTTTCATGAAAAGAATTTATACTCTTTCAGGCTCAATCATAGCTGACTAAGGATATAATTTTGTAAAAGAAATGGTCAAGGCTCAAAATTAAAAATGGCCTAAGATCATTTTCTAGAATTCATACATTTGTATAATTCCTATATAAAAGAATTTCAAGGACAATGTTAATAATATAATCTAACAAGTGCTAATCAAGACAAAAATAATGAGATTATTCAAAGAAAGTTTACCGCTGAATCGAAGATTTGTATTTGAGTAGATGTAGAATATCTCTTCAAGAAAGATTGGTTCAAAATCTACACTAGGTTTTACATCTCTACTACATATGCAAAGAGTGTATCATTTCATAAGGTTTTTAACAATAAAGAAATCCAATTGTGCATTTAAGCATAGGTTTAAACAAAAATATTTAGATAATATACAACTAAAGTATGAAAATCCCGCGTGATCAGATTAAGATTATTCTTGCAAAGCATTTAAAATATTAACTTAATTTAATCGTGAATCATATGAAATAGTCTTCCTAAATTAAGAATATCAGTTCCATAAGTAACAAAAAATAAATTTAAACACACAATAGTTCAAAACATACATAAGTTCAAGAAAAAATGTAACGCCCCAAATACCCCCTTGGACGGCATTACATACTAACAACCATTCACACCATGAGAGCACTAATACAATCATTCCTTAATTTAACAAAATTCGGGCATAGTCTCCTTTGTTCGGGGAGCTCTACCCAAAACACAACCTGTGCAATTATACTACATCGACCACACCGGGTCCATTTATCCATAAAATATTTACAACATTATCCCAAAAGATTTTCCATTCACCGTATGTAATACCCACAATAACGTTCCAAAAGAATAAGCCAAGCCATGGCCACAATATCAAAAGAATATGCCCAACAATGGCATTTACATTTCCAAAGACTGAAACTATTATAACGCAGCGGAATAACAAAATACTAGACTGTACATGATCTCAAAGTAATTTCTCTAGTCTAGTACAAAAGAAACTTATAGTTCTACATGTCCACCTCGGGATCTAGATTCCCCTCGGGTGGGGCCTCCCAATACCCCGGTTCGTCAACTCCGAGATTCTCCTCTAGCACCAAATCTGAAAAGGTTTAGCTGTAGGGGGTGAGCACTAAGCTCTGTAGCAACATTCCTCCCAAACTCGAACAAGGTTTATGAAAGCATATAAATTGGCCGGTCTCATTTCACAAATAGCGTATATAATCTTTGAAGTAAAACAGGGACATTTTAGAATGGATCTCAAGTTTAAGTAGCAACAGTAATTTAAATGAACAGTAAAAGAAACCAAGATCCAATACATATTCATTTCCCAACATCTAAACCATTTTCTCACAATAATACAATAATTCATAATTTGAATATTCCACGACCACAGGTATATGCATCTCGAACATGATGTGAGGCAAATCCCATGAATCAACACATTGAGTAATATCTAGCCCACACACACCCACACAAATCTTATCAAAGATATCTATCCTTTAGGAAGGGCGTATGCCATACCAATGGCAGTTACGTATCCAACCCAGGTATTAGTATACTAACCCTCTGACACAGCACCCGTGAGCAATAGCGGTTTAGTCTTACCAAAGCACTAACCCCACTACGAGTGGTAGGAGAAATGCCAACCCACACAGAGCAAGCAACACGTCTACCCACTCTACGATATCTCATCAAAGGCCACCCATGGTCATCCCACACTCATAAGAGATACAATACCAAACCCAATTTCACAATTTACAAGTATATCTTAAAAACCCTCAAATTTATCGCATGACCATTTCAATAAATAATTACAAAACTACAAGAGATCACCACAACATCATTTTATTACTCAACACAAAGCACTATGGTTTCAAAATCAATAATAAAGGAATAATTTAAGAAGAAAATCCATCCTCTCCAAAAACTAGGGTTTTGAAACACAAAAAAAGAGATTTCATGGGTATTCAACCCTAACTTTGTTAAAACATGTAATCTTTGCCCAAAAGACTAAGATATGATGATTTCATATCATATATTTAACAGTTAGAGGAAAACATACATATATACATAAGCCCTAACCTCAATGTAAGAGAATGGAAGGAAACCCCTACTTTCTTCTTCCTTAGTGTTCTTGAAAAACTTGAAGTTTTGATCCTCTTCAATGTGTAAATCCTCCCTTGATCTTGTGTTTTCCCCTTCTTTCCTCCTCTCTAAGTCTTCCTAGGGTTAGAAATGTTGAAATGATGCAAAGAGAGGCATCCTTATGTATTTATATGATGAGAAATGGTCTCTTGTGCGCGATTTCTGAAACCCAGATTCGTCATTGGCGTTCGAACGTCATTGGCGTTTGAACGGTCGTTGCTCGCAGTACTTCTTTTTCTCCATCAGACAAGAGTACTGGAACGGACTTTCATTCGAATGTTTATTCACGTTCGAACGGAATTCCTGTTTTTGCTGAAACTTCCAGTGAAGTTTTGGCATATTTAGAGATTGATGTGGAAATTTTTCATGAAATACACTTTTGTAGCCCTGGAAGTATCCTATCTAATGTAAAAATTTCAGATCAATTGGAATTCAGGATAGAAAGTTATGATCCAAACACTAAGGCAGTGTCTAAAATTCTTCTACCTAAAATATCTCTAAAATGCGATTTCACTCCAAAATACTTCCAACTTTCTACAACATACACTATTACCTCCACTAACCTTTTATTTCTACTCTTATCATCTACGTAGCTCATGCATACATCATTACATATATATTAGCATTTCAAAAACATAATTATATTACTATATATCTATATACATATATAAAAGAAAATGCGGGGTGTTACAATCCACCCCACTTAAAGAAAGTTTCGTCCTCGAAACTTACCTCAAGTAGCGAACAAATATGGATACTTCTCCCGCATTTCTTGCTCCGGTTCCCATGTAGCTTCCTCCACTCCATGGTGTTGCAACAAAACCTTCACCAATCTGATAACTTTGTTGCGAAGCAATTTTTCCTTGGCGTCGAGAATTTCTATCGGCTGCTCTTCGTAGGTTGCTCCGTCTTGAATTTCAATCTCCTCCAAGTTCACGACTGGAGTTGCATCCGAGTGACACCTTCTCAACATGGACACGTGGAACACGTCATGTACTCCGGATAGCTGGGCTGGTAGTCGAAGTTGATATGCCGCCTTGCCTACCACTTTGATTACCTCAAACGGTCCGGTATATCTTGGTGCTAACTTCTCCTTCTTGCCGAATCGAAACACGCCCTTCTTGTGTGACACCTTGGGAAACATGTAATCTCCCACTTTGAATTCCAAGGATCTTCGTCTGTGGTCCGCATAGCTCTTCTGTCTACTTTGCGCCGTGCATAGCCTCTCTCGGATGAGTTGAATCTTCTCCGTAGTTTCCCCATTGTAGTCCTTATTCCATTAGTTCGCTGCGCACTCTGATATAAATTACAATCCACCAAAGGTTACAGTTGAAACCTAACCAAACTTGTCCTCCCATTTTAGCTTCCAAATACATATACATTTTTTTTTTCCAACGAAATAATTTAAGAAAATTAACATAATATCATCGAAAATACCATTTTAGTGGTCACTACCAATCACTAGAGTTTTGAATTCATGAGCAAATAAATAATCAAGCTTTGGAATCAAGAATAAATGGCTATCAAGTTTGGAAATCAAGAACAAAAGAACAAGAAAGGTTTGAAATTAATAACAAACGAATCTCAAGTTTTTGGAATCCAAAATAAAGGAACAATTGTAACACCCCGCATTTTCTTTTATATATGTATATAGATATATAGTAAATAATTGTTGTAAAAATGTGGATATGTGTAATGATGTAAGAATGGACTATATAGATTGTAATAGTAGGAGAAATGCTAGAGATGCATATTGATTGGGAAGTTTGAGTTTCAAAGACGTTTAAACTTGGAAAGGGTGATTAGATGAATTTCTAAATATTTTTGGGTCAAAATAAGGTGTCCATTGAATCCGGAAGGTCGAAAAACCTTGGGAGAGGTAATATGAGGTGTATTGGAAGTTAGGAAGTATTTTGGAGTAAAGACACATTTAGAGAGAGTTGGGTAAAAATTGATCTTGGACACTGCTTAGTATTTTGGCCATAACTTTTTATCCTTATTTCCAATTTATCTGAAAATTTTACAGTAGATATTAGACATCTAGAGCTACAAAAGTGTATCTCATAAAAAATTTCCAATTCAAACTCTAAATAGGTCAAAACGGTCCTGGAATTCGAAATAGCCGAAGTGTACCGGAACACAGTACCGGTACGGTACCGTACCGGTACGCCTGAACCAGTAGCTAAACCGTACCGGTACAGCGTACCGGTACGCCCGAAGTTTGGCAAAGTAAAATTCGGGATTTTGGTGTTTTAAAACACCCTTTTAAGCCTCATTTGACCCATTCTTCCATCCCACTCTCACCCCAAACATCTTAGAGCCCTAAGAGAAGAGAAAATGAGAGAAAAACACAAAGATCTTGAGAGAGTTACCCCTTATAGAGATCAAAACCGAAATTCCTCAAGAACACCATTCTTCTACTCTCTTTTTCTACACTTTCACTACACCCTTACCCACACCTCTTAGAATCCTAGAGAGAGTCTTAGAAAAGAATAGAGAAGGAGAAAACACAAGATCAAAAGGGAAAAACAAAGGATTTAAGAGTGATTCAAGATCAAACCCTAGATTTTCAAGAACATCAAGGTAGGGGTTTTCTTCTATTCTTGTTCATTGATGTTAGGGTTATTATATATATATGTTTTGACTCCTAATCATATGTATTTGTTATGGGTTCATTGTTTATTTGTTCTCTTGCAATTGTTAACATGTTTTACACAAAGTTAGGGTTGTATACCCATGAAATCCCTCTTTTGTTTGAAAAACCTTAGTTTTCAAGAGTGATGGGTTTTCCTTTTGAACTCTTCCTTTATTCTTGATTTCAAAATCATAGTGTTTTGTGTTGAGTAATAAAATGATATTGTTGTGATCTCTTGCATTTTTCTTGGTTGGTTATTGAAAATGTCACATGCTTAATTTGGGGATTTTTAAGATATACTTGTAAATTGTGAAATTGGGTTTGGTATTGTATCTCTTATGAGTGTGGGATGACCACGGGTGGCCTTTGACGAGATATCGTAGAGTGGGTAGACGTGTTGCTTGCTCCGTGTGGGTTGACATTTTTCTACCACTCGTTGTGGGGTTAGTGCTTTGGTAAGACTAAACCGCTATTGTTCACGGGTGCCGTGTCAGAGGGTTAGTATACTAATACCTGGGTTGGATACGTCACTGCCATTGGTATGGCATACGCCCTTCCTAAAGGATGGATATCTTTGAGAAGATTTGTGTGCGTGTGTGTGGGCTAGATATTACTCAATGTGTCGATTCATGGGGTTTGCCTTACATCATGGTGGAGATACATGTTTATAATGTTGATACGAATGAAATGGTTAGTATTTGTTCATTCTACTAGATACGGTTTCTACAAGAGTTTTGGGAAGTATGAGATTCCGCAAGAACTTGTGAGAAATGGTTTATGGTGGAATGTATTATTAATTGTGTAATTGGTTCCATTTATTCGTTAAATTACTGTTGTTACTTAAACTTGAGATCCATTCTAAAATGTCTCTGTTTTACTTCAAAGATTATATATGCTATTAGTGGAATGAGACCGGCCATTTTATATGCTTTTATAAACCTTGTTCGAGTTTGGGAGGAATGTTGCTACAGAGCTTAGGCTCACCCCCTACAAACAACATATTTCAGGTCTTTGTCTAGAGGAGGAGCTCGGAACTGACGAGTCGGGATGTTGGGAAGCTCCCATTGAAGGGAACGTAGATCCCGAGGGAGACGCTTAGTGTTCTATTTTCTTTTGTGATAAACTAGGAAGTTCTTTTTGAGACAATGTAAAGTCTAACATTATTTTATGTTTCCGCTGCCAAGTGTAATTTAATTCTTTTGGGATGTAGATGCCATTATTTGGCATATTCTTTTGGATAATGTTGGAAGTATTTTTATGAATCAATGGACCCGGTGTGGTCAATGTAGTATAATTGCACAGATTGTGTTTTGGGTAGAGCTCCCCGAAAAAAAGAGACTCTACCCGAATTTTGTTAAATTAAGGACCCCCGGTTATTTATGGATTTTCTTAGTGCTCTCATGGTATAAATGGTTGTTAGTATGTAATGCCGTCCAAGGGGGTATTTGGGGCGTTACAACAATCAAGTCTCGAATTCCATAACAAACCCATATCAAGTTTTGGAATCAAAATGAGAAACAATCAAGGCTTGAAATCAAGAACAAAGTAACAATCGAATCTTGGAGTCAATCACAAAGACATATCAAACTTTGTAATCAGGAACTAATAAGTCTCAAGTTTCGAACTCAAAAACAAAGAGTAATCAAGTATTGAAATCAATAATAAACGAATATCAAGTTTTGGAACCGAGAACGAAGGAATATCAAGTATTGAAGTCAAGAGCAATTGAATGTCAAATCTTGAAATCAATAACCAATAAATATCAAGTATTGAATATCAAAAATAATTGAATCACAAGTGTAGAATCAATAACAAACGAATATCGAATTTAGATACCAAGAACAAATGGATCATTAAGCTTAGGAAATTAAGGACAAGGAAACAATCAAGTCTCGAGATCAATAACAACGGATATCAAGCTTGGAATCAGAGATAAAGTAACAATCATATATTGGAATCGATAACAAACGACTATCAAGGTTTGAAATCAATGACAAAGGCAAGATAAAGGGAAAACACCTCTCCCTTGAAAACTAGGATTTCAAGGGCATCCCAAAAGGATTTGGTGGTCACCCACCCATAACATAGCTTAGAACATATAATATTTAAGTTCGGGAATCAAGAGCAAAGGAAAAATCAAGAGAAAAACACATCTCCTTTGTAAACTAGGGTTTGAAGGCATAAGAAAAGATTTAGGGTTTACCCAACCATAATATATTTGGGAACAAGGTAGTGTTATCCAGAATGGCAAGACATGATGATTCCCTAGCAAGTAGATATAAATTAGAGTCAAAGATTACATATAAATAAACCCTACTGGTATCCCCTTGTTTTCCCGTTGGCAAGTTAACATATGCAATAAGTTCTATTTCCTCGAAACCCAATCCCAATTGCACAGCGTACACAGTACGTAGAAAAGAATAAGTCGCATAGGAATCCAATATAATTCGGGCCCAAAAATTGTAGAGAAGAGCAATACCTTCCACCACGGCGTTGGAGGCATCTTCCTCCGGTTGAGTCAAAGCAAAAACCCTTCCTTGATTGGCGCCGCCGGGGGCTTGAGCTTGTAACGGTCTCTGTGGTGGTAGTGGCTGGCGTAGTGGTGGCCTGTTTGCATTCACTCGCCCAGTTGCTTGGTTGGTCTTGGTAGAAAGCAATGGACAATTATCTTTGAAGTGCCCAACACCTCCACAGGCAAAGCATCGGCGTGCATCCGTGCCTACTCTCTCTAGTAAGCCTCCCGCTCCTCAAGCTATCTGAGGTCTCTGCTGGGCTGGCCTTTGTAGAGGTAGCTTGTTTGCTGGTACTTGCTCGGTTGCTTGTTTGGTCCTTGGGCGAAACGAGGGGCATCTATGTTTGAAGTGCCCATACTCTCCGCATGCAAAGCATTGGCGTGGGTCAGTGCTTGTTCTAGTCTGAGTCACTTCATCTCCTCGAGCTGTCAGAATTCTCTGTCCACCTGCCTGGTCTGGACTTCGGTATGGTGCTGCTCGCTGCACTCCACTGGTGCTAGGGTCCGTCCTAATCAGACCTCCTCTCGCGAAGCTCTGTCGCCGCTGGCTGTCCTCTATATCTCTCTCCACAAGTGTAGCTCGGTCAACCAGATCCCCATACTCCCGGATCTTGAGAGCCACTAGTTTCTCCCGGATAGCAGACCTCAAGCCCTACTCAAAGCGTTTGGCCCTCTTGGCCTCGGTAGAGATGAACTCCGTGGCATAGCGGGATAACTCGTCGAACTTACTCTCGTATTCTATCACGGGCATGCTCCCTGTCGTAGTGCAAGAAAGTCGGCGCTCATCTTGTCCCTAACGGATTCCAGAAAGTACTTGTATTGGAAGATTTGGTCGAACTCCTCCCAAGTAAGTGCATCGGTGTTCCTCCTTCTTTTCACTGAGTCCCACCAATGGTCGGCCTCCCCCTCGAACAGGTAGATAGCTAAACCCACCCACAAGTCCTCGGCAACTCCCATGCCGTCACAAATCTTCTTCACTCGGCGGCTCCATCTATCCGCATCCAAAGGGTTAGAGCTCCCTTGGAAAGTAGGCGGGCGTTGTCTCAGAAACTCTCGGAGAACTACCATTCTCCTATTCTCCTCTCCGTGGCCCGGTACTTGGGCTAGTGGATGAGCCCCACCGTTATAGTTGTTCCCATTCTGGTGTTGTACCAGAGTGGTGAGCTCCCTCAAACACTGATAGATGCCATTAATTGCATCGGGAGGTGGTGGCGGTGGTGGGTTTGTTTGACCTCCACGACCACGACCACGCCCTCGTCCACGTACACGTTCACCGTCCATCCTGCACATCAATTTACAATTTAGTTTCATTGATGTACAAGACATCCTAATAGTCAATTTAATCCCAAGTCAACTCGTGTAAAATCTAGATCAAAAGTTTCGTCCGACCTAGTAATACTTTTCTAGTGAGAATCCATAACCTACAGCTCACATGTAAGACCTAAAGCCTGGACTCTGATACCAACTTTGTAACTCCCCAAATACCCCCTTGGACGGCATTACATACTAACAACCATTCACACCATGAGAGCACTAATACAATCATCCATAAATAAGACTTCATAACAATCATTCCTTAATTTAACAAAATTCGGGCAGAGTCTCCTTTGTTCGGGGAGCTCTACCCAAAACACAACCTGTGCAATTATACTACATCGACCACACCGGGTCCATTTATCCATAAAATATTTACAACATTATCCCAAAAGATTTTCCATTCACCGTATGTAATACCCACAATAACGTTCCAAAAGAATAAGTCAAGCCATGACCACAATATCAAAAGAATATGCCCAACAATGGCATTTACATTTCCAAAGACTGAAACTATTATAACGCAGCGGAATAACAAAATACTAGATTGTACATGATCTCAAAGTAATTTCTCTAGTCTAGTACAAAAGAAACTTATAGTTCTACATGTCCACCTCGGGATCTAGATTCCCCTCGGGTGGGGCCTCCCAATACCCCGGTTCGTCAACTCCGAGATTCTCCTCTAGCACCAAATCTGAAAAGGTTTAGCTGTAGGGGGTGAGCTCTAAGCTCTATAGCAACATTTCTCTCAAACTCGAACAAGGTTTATGAAAGCATATAAATTGGCCGGTCTCATTTCACAAATAGCGTATATAATCTTTGAAGTAAAACATGGACATTTTAGAATGGATCTCAAGTTTAAGTAGCAACAGTAATTTAAATAAACAATAAAAGAAACTAAGATCCAATACATATCCATTTCCCAACATCTAAATCATTTTCTCACAATAATACAATAATTCATAATTTGAATATTCCACAACCACAGGTATATGCATCTCGAACATGATGTGAGACAAACCCCATGAATCAACACATTGAGTAATATCTAGCCCACACACACCCACACAAATCTTATCAAAGATATCCATCCTTTAGGAAGGGCGTATGCCATACCAATGGCAGTGACGTATCCAACCCAGGTATTAGTATATTAACCCTCTGACACGACACCCGTGAGCAATAGCGGTTTAGTCTTACCAAAGCACTAACCCCACTACGAGTGGTAGGAGAAATGCCAACCGACACGGAGCAAGCAACACGTCTACCCACTCTACGATATCTCGTCAAAGGTCACCCATGGTCATCCCACACTCATAAGAGATACAATACCAAACCCAATTTCACAATTTACAAGTATATCATAAAAACCCTCAAATTTATCGCATGACCATTTCAATAAATAATTACAAAACTACAAGAGATCACCACAACATCATTTTATTAATCAACACAAAACACTATGGTTTCAAAATCAATAATAAAGGAAGAATTTAAGAAGAAAATCCATCCTCTCCAAAAACTAGGGTTTTGAAACACAAAAAAAGAGATTCCATGGGTATTCAACCCTAACTTTGTTAAAACATGTAATCTTTGCCCAAAAGACTAAGAGATGATGATTTCATATCATAAATATAACATTTAGAGCAAAACATACATATATACCTAAGCCCTAACCTCAATGTAAGAGAATGGAAGGAAACCCCTACCTTCTTCTTCCTTAGTGTTCTTGAAAAACTTGAAGTTTTGATCCTCTTCAATGTATAAATCCTCCCTTGATCTTGTGTTTTCCCCTTCTTTCCTCCTCTCTAAGTCTTCCTAGGGTTAGAAATGTTGAAATGATGCAAAGAGAGGCGTCCTTATGTATTTATAGGATGAGAAATGGTCTCTTGTGCGCGATTTCTGAAACCCAGATTCATCATTGGCGTTCGAACGTCATTGGCGTTCGAACGGTCGTTGCTCCCAGTACTTCTATTTTTCCATCAGACAAGAGTACTGGAACGCACTTTTGTTCGAACGTTTATTCACGTTCGAACGTCGATTCACGTTCGAACGTCATTTCGCGTTCGAACGGAATTCCTGTTTTTGTTGAAACTTCCAGTGAAGTTTTGGCCTATTTAGATATTGATTTGAAAATTTTTCGTGAAATACACTTTTGTAGCCCTGGAAGTATCCTATCTACTTTCAAAATTTCAGATCAAGTGGAAGTCAGGAGAAAATTTTATGATCCAAAAACTAAGGAAGTGTCTAAAATTCTTCTACCTAAAATATCTCTAAAATGCGATTTCACTCCAAAATACTTCCAACTTTCTACAGCATACACTATTACCTCCACTAACCTTTTATTTCTACTCTTATCATCTACGTAGCTCATGCATACATCATTACATATATATTAGCATTTCAAAAACATAATTATATTACTATATATCTATATACATATATAAAAGAAAATGCGGGGTGTTACAAAAAATAAGCTTAAAACAAACAAGTGCAGAACATAAATTAAAGTTGAAGTGCATAAGTAAAAGTGCGTAATTAAAAAGTTGAGTGAAAGATAACAAAGTTTTTGTGTGGAATCTCCAGTCCTTAAGAAGTAGAAGGTCCTCCTCCAAAACGTTCTTGCAGTAGCCTCAAGATCTCTGCTTGACTCTGTTCATAATCCTTCATGCACTTGTTGATTTCTGTAATACTGGTACCAAGCTAGTTGACCGTGGTTTCCAATCTTAGCAAAATCTGTCTGTCCGTTCTGTCATCCAGTGGTATGTATGGTTGATCCTCTTATGGCTGCTGCTGTTCTTGCGGAATGAATTCTTCAGGTACTTGGAATGGTTCATCTTGTGGTGGAGGTGGTGCTTTAGTTTGCTCTTCAGGTTGTCCTCTATGACTCTTTTTCAATGAATTTTTATCCAATGCTCCAAAATGGTCCACTGTTTTCCATATAGGATCAATAATCACGCCCTTGTTCCTGCATAGCTGAGAAACTAACATAGCATATGGAAGTGAGGGTTTCTTTATATCCACAACAAGCAACATTTGGTCCATGATTAAGTTTGGAAGATCAATTGTGTGTCCCATCCCAAAAGCATATACAAAGTAAGCTTGCTCAGTATAAATCTGTAAACCCCCACATTCTTATCGTTGTATAGTAACGTAATTATGTTTTTGAAATGCTAATATATATGTAATGATGTATGCATGAACTATGTAGATGATAAGAGTAGAAATAAAATGTTAGTGGAGGTAATAGTGTAGGTTGTAGAAAGTTGGAAGTATTTCAGAGTGAAATCGCATTTTAGAGGTAGTTTGGGTAAGATGGATTTTTGGACACTGCCCTAGTGTTTGAATTATAACTTTTTATTTTGATATCCATTTGATCTGAAATTTTTACAGTAGACTCTAGACTTCCAGGGCTACAAAAGTTTATTTCACTAAAATTTTCCAAATCAACCTCTAAATAGGTCAAAACTTCATTGGAAGTTTCAGCAGAAACTAGGATGACGTTCGAACGTGAATTGACGTTCGAACGTAAGTGAGTCCCAGTACTTTGGTGTCTGCAGAGCTCTGATGGAAATGAAAAAGTACTAGGAGCAACCAACGTTCGAACGCTAAAGTGACGTTCGAACGTGAATCAATAATTTGCACTATTGATGTGAAACTCAGGTAAATTTGAATTTTTGTGAATAAGGGCAAAATGGTCATTTACCATCCTAATGCTTATTTGAAATACTCATACTCTAGACCTCGGATGAGGAAACAGAGTTCGCCGTTGGATTCGTATCATGAAATCTAGTCACCCTATCAAATTTCGTCGAATTCCGAGATAGTCGGATTTTTGCACGTCGTTCGAGGCGACTGCGTGGCGAATGACATTTTAAAGATCTCCAATAATGGATTTTATAAAATTTCCTTAAAATTAAGTTAAAGTTCAAATAAAATTAATTTGAACTTAATCCGAGGTATAATGAATCGTTTCGGGACGAAAAACGGACCCGGAAGTCGAAAATATGCGGTGCGATATGGACCGCACATTTTTGCCTATAAATACCCTCTAAAATCAGCTTTTTGGAGAAAGAAATATCTCCTCCTTGGCTGTAAGCAGCCGGCCAAGACCAAAGAGAAAGACAAAATTTTCTTCAACCTTCCCGCTCCGATTCCGGGAGTTCCGTCGGTCGGAATCCGTCAATCCAAGAGGCAAAGTTCATCTCCTCGACAAGGAATATGTGTACGTACCAAAAACAAGAGATTTCACCGAAGATTCAAAAGTGAAGATTTGAAAAATCAAGAGTTCTTGAGTTGTTTTGGTGTTATAGGAGTTTTCTACACTCCTATTGAGGTAGGGGTTTCCTACTTGGGTTGATTCATAGTCTAGAATGCTTCTAGGAAATTCTTGGGTTATGTATGCATATATATATGATCTATACATATGTCTATGGTTATGGAAGTGGAAGAGTGAGCATAGAAATGGCTTAGGCTAGCTTCTAGTTTGATTTCGATATATTGAAGTTACATGTGATTGTTCTTGTAACTTGGAGAAATTTGAGGCATGCTATGTGATTTATAGGTTGTGCCTTGAAGGTGTTTGATAAAATGCCTTGCTTGATTTAAATGGTTGTTTGATGCCATTGGAATAACATGTTTGAATATGTTGTTGATATGTTGAGCATGATGAATTATGAAATTTATATGCATGTGATATAAAGTTTCATGGAATATGATGATATATGGTTTGTATTGCTCATATGACATCAATTGCATATTGGGCATGGTCATGACATCACATTCATGGGTGTAAGTCATGGGTGTGGGTGTATGTGTGTGTGCATGGTTAATCAAATGCCACTCTTGGTATTTGACAAGGGACTCGGAAGGAAGGGATCGAAGATCCTGTTGAGTCGCATAATTCATGAGAGATAAATTGGGTCGGGGTTAGCAAGAAGGGCTAGAATATCCCTGGGGTGAAAGACTCGTTGATAGGAATCACACTCCATTGGTGTAAAAGGCCACAAAGTGTGTCGGTATACGCAGAACCGTGGGTTGAAGTCCTGAAATTCCGTGTCGGTTGGGTGCCGTTGGTGTAAGTCCATGAATGCCCACCCCAAGAAAGACCCTAGTTTTGTAAAATGTCATTGATGTGTAACATAAATGACGGATTCACACATTGGCACTTGCGTGTGTTGGGGAGCCGGTAAGGGCTCGGATTGAGTGCATGAATGAGTCTCACCTCATTACATGACATGTCATAAGAAATTCCATATCTGAGTTGCATAAACATGATTAAAATTGTTGTGGATAATTGAGTATTGCATATGAGCATTACATGTGCATCTAGGTGGGGAGTAGCCTCTGTAGGGAATTTTCTACTGAACGAGGCTCACCCTATACGGGAAACAATTTCAGGTGTGGGGTTTGCACCGGCGGATGGCTACCATGTAGAGCATCAAGGGTGAAGGAGGCCGACCTGTGGTCTTAGTGCATGATTTTGTAAACCTTTTGATTAACATGGTTTCGACTTGTAAAGTTTTCATGAATAAATGTAATAGAACTTATATGGGCTATTGTTAAACTAATCTTGCATGTTTTGATAGAAGTATTGATAAATGGACTCGGTGCGGTCAAATTTTACTTATAAATGGACCCTGTGTGGTCATTGTGTTATATTGGGCCTCGGATGGGTCATGTTAATGTATACTGCACAGGTTGTGTTTTGGGTAGAGCTCCCCGTACAAAGGAGACTCTGCCCGAATTTCGTTAAAATTAAAGACCCCAGTAAATGGGGCATGACGGTGTGATATCGAGTTACTCGGTATCCACGAGTATTCCGCGGGTTGATGGGTAATCAATGGACCCCCGGATTTTGGGGTGTCACAGCTAGGTATCAGAGCCTAGGTTATGCGATTACCTAAGGCTTGGTGGATATTGGGTCTAGAGCATTGCATTCCATACGCATTTCATGTTATGTGCTCTACTTGCTACATGTTATGTGTTACTTGTTGTGTGAATTATATACATGGTAGAATGTATATGGAAAGGATGAACACTAGGGTTAGAAAACATAACCTTGGGTTCGGAAAAGGGATGAACGGGATAGTTCAAGGGTTAAACGTCTACTAGTATGTGACACATGTTCTACTAGGGGACGTCGGGGTGGACGGAACAACAACCAACCACCACCTACTACTGACCAACAAGCATTCATAGAGGCTCTTGGTACAGTGGTTGCCACACTCACACAGACGGGTGCAGGTGGGGGCCAAGGAGGCTCCAGTCATCTCCAGAAGTTGAAGGCACATCAACCTCCGATCTTCATGGGAGGAGCGGACCCTATGGTAGCTGACCATTGGTTCCGGCAAGTGGATAGGGTTTTGAGGGCTATGGAGATCACCTCCGACGCCACCAAGATAACTCTAGCTACATTTCAGCTGGAGGGGGAATCCCTGGTGTGGTGGGATTGGGTGAAAGACTCCAAGGACTTGGAGGCTATGACTTGGATTGAGTTCAAGGAACTCTTTATGGGAAAGTACTTCCCGGCCGCAGCAAAACATGCAAAGGCCCGGGAATTCCTAGATTTGAGACAAGGCACCATGACGGTGATGGAGTATATTGCTAAATTCACCGAATTAGCACGTTTCATCGATGACTACGTGGCCACAGATACGGCCAAAGTCAGAAAGTTTGAGGATGGGCTGAAGTTATCCATCCGGGGTAAGATTGTGGGTCTTCTCCTACAAGACTTCGACTTGATGGTCCAGACAGCCATGGCCATTGAGAGAGAAGTGGATGATGCAAGAAACATTCGGGAGGCAGGTGTGAAGGACAAGAAGAAGGAGGGCCAATCCTCTTCTTCTAGTTCTGGAAAGAGGAAGAGGACTTTTCCTCCGCATGGGCAACAAGGACAAGGCCGTAGCCATCAAGGCCAAGGCCACGGTCGATCCTCCCAAGGTGGGGGAAACCCGGGGACTACATATCAGGCGGGGCAAAAAACATGTTTCCATTGCCGCCAGGCGGGTTGCATGAAGCGGGATTGTCCTCAGCGGCAAGGATCCCAAAGCTACGGATCGTCATAGTCCCAGACTTCGGTGGGGCAACCACAGACCCAGTATACTCCTCACTACCCTACCATGGGCCGGGGGAGTCAGTATCAGTACCTGGGTGCTGCACAAGGCCCTACCACTTCACGTGAGGGGACACCGCAAGCTGGCCAGATGGGCCAAGGCATGGGTCGGGGACGAGGCCAGGGCTCACAAGCTGGGACTTCAGGGACTCAAGGGCGTGTCTACGCCATGATACCACAGACTGAGCCGGTAGATCCGTCGGTGATACATGGTACATTTCTACTTTCCCGCTTATGGGCTAGAGTATTGTTTGATTCTGGTACATCTGATTCATTTATTGTTGCATCTTGTGTGAAAGATTTGGGTTTAGAGTTTGAGACCTTAGAAGAGCCATTGCACGTGAGTTCTCCCCTAGGTGCTAGGGTAAGGGTTGATCAGATATGTCGGGGGTGTGAGTTAGAGATCTCAGGGATTCTACTCACCGTGGACCTTTGGGTCATGGGCATGTCGGAGTTTGATGTAATCCTTGGGATGGATTGGTTGGCGGCACACCGAGTCGTCATTGATTGTGATCGAAAACGGGTCACTGCTTACACACCGGATGGGGTTTGTTTCATGTTTCAGGGGGATAAACACGATGCTTTACCCCAAGCCGTGTACGACTCTAGATGGCACGGGCAGTTGATGGGTTGGCTAGCAAGCCTTACCCTGGAGGACGAGGCGAGACAGGAATTGGGTCTACCTCGGGTTGTGTGTGATTATGAGGATGTTTTTTCGGATGAACTACCGGGATTACCTCCACATAGGGATGTAGACTTCACTATTGAGTTGCATCCAGGTACATCGCCCATTTCTATGACTCCACATAGGGTGGCGCCTGCTGAGTTGCAAGAACTCAAGGTCCAATTGCAGGAATTGTTGGACAGGGGGTTCATTAGACCGAGTACCTCACCTTGGGGCGCTCCGGTGTTATTTGCAAAGAAGAAGGACAAAACCCTTCGACTATGCATAGATTACCGGCAGTTGAATAGGGTTACTATCAAGAATAGGTACCATTTGCCGAGGATTGATGACTTGTTTGATCAGCTGAGAGGGGCGCGAGTCTACTCCAAGATAGATCTCCGCACCAGTTACCATCAGTTGAGGGTTAGGGAAGCAGATATCCCTAAGACGGTGTTCAGAATGCGGTATGGGCATTTCGAGTTCACAGTGATGCCATTCAGATTGACAAACGCCCCGACGGCATTCATGGATCTCATGCATAGGGTGTTCCAACCCTACCTTGATCAGTTTGTCGTGGTCTTTGTTGACGACATTTTGATCTACTCCAAGTCTGAGGAGGAGCATGAGGGTCACTTGAGGATTGTTCTCCAGGCCTTGAGAGACCATTAGTTGCATGCCAAATTTAGTAAGTGTGAATTTTGGCTTACTGAGGTGAAATTCTTGGGGCATGTAGTGTCGGCTTCGGGTGTATCCATGGACCCGGAAAAGGTCGAGGCAGTTATGAATTGGGAGAGGCCGAAGTCAGTCTTTGAGATACGCAGTTTCTTGGGATTGGCAGGGTACTACAGGAGGTTCATTGAGGACTTATCTCGATTGGCTGCACCTATGACTAGGTTGACTCAGAAAGAGGTCAAGTTCGAGTGGAATGATTCTTGCGAGAAGACATTCCAGGAGTTAAAGAGGAGGCTTACTTCAGCTCCTATCTTGATAGTCCCGGAAAGGGGACAGAGGTACACAGTTTATTGTGATGCCTCGAATGACGGACTGGGATGTGTCTTGATGCAGTCCGGGAGGCTGGTGGCTTATGGTTCTCAGCAATTAAAGGACCACGAGCAGAATTACCCCACACATGACATGGAATTGGCGGCCATTGTCTTTGCCTTGAAGGCTTGGAGTCACTACCTGTATGGCGAGCAGTTTGAAGTGTTTTCTGACCACAAAAGTCTGAAGTACATTTTTACACAACGGGACCTCAACATGAGACAACGCAGGTGGATGGAGTACCTCGAGGATTATGACTTTACTTTACATTACCATCCCGGTAAAGCAAATGTGGTGGCTGATGCACTCAGCCGAAAGTCACGGGGAGTTGTGGCTAGTGTGGCTTCTCGAGAGTGGCAGATGCTCGAGACTGTGGGACAGTTCGGGCTACATTACGCTGATTATATTCAGGGTACTTTGGGGAGTTTGGTGGCTACACCTTCCCTACTGAGCAGGGTTATTGAGTCCCAGGGACAAGATACTGAGTTAGTGTCCATCAGGGACCGAGTACGATTGGGTACGGGTGATGAAGGCTGGGCCATTCACACAGATGGTAGTATTCGGTTCAGGGGACGGATTGTGGTTCCCCAGTTTGCGGAGCTCAGAGAGGAGATTCTCAAAGAGTTTCATTGTTCCCGATTTGCTGTGCACCTAGGTGGCACGAAGATGTATCATAATCTTCGTCGCCAGTATTATTGGAGCGGGATGAAGAGAGATGTTGGCGACTTTGTCAGTCGATATCTCACGTGTCAGCAGGTTAAGGCTGAACACTAGAGACCAGCAGGTTTGCTCCAGCCCTTAGAGGTAGCTGAGTGGAAGTGGGAGCATGTCACGATGGATTTTGTGACCCACTTGCCACGGACATCGCGGGGACATGACGCGGTATGGGAGGTAGTGGACCGACTTACTAAGTCGGCACACTTTTTGGCGGTGCGGATGACCTTCTCACTGGAGGAATTCTGCAAGTTATATATACGGGAGATTGTCCGGTTGCATGGGGTACCCGTATCTATAGTATCGAATCAGGATCCCAGGTTTCCGGCTCATTTTTGGGAGAGTTTCCAACGAGCCATGGGGACACAGTTGATGATGAGCACTGCTTTTCATCCCCAGACGGACGGTCAGTCTGAGAGGACTATCCAGACCTTAGAGGACATGCTGCGGCCATGCGTCCTAAATCTCAAGGGTAGCTGGGAAGATCATTTGCCCTTGGTGGAGTTCGCCTATAACAATAGTTATTAGACGAGTATACAGATGGCACCCTATGAGGCATTGTACGGGAGGCCATGTCGTTCTTCGGTCTGTTGGACGGAGGTAGGAGAGAGGTCTTCTACGGGTCCGGAATTGGTAAAAGACACCTCGGAGAAGGTGAGCTTGATACGGAAACGTCTTCTCACGGCTAAGAGCCGGCAGAAGAGTTACGCCGATAGACGGCGGTGACCTCTAGAGTTTGAGGTGGGAGATCATGTCTTCTTGAAGGTGATGCCTACGAGAAGAGTGGTCAGATTCGACAAGCGAGGAAAGCTGTCACCGAGGTATATCGGGCCCTTTGAGATACTTGAGAGGGTTGGTACAGTCGCTTATCGGTTGGCATTACCGCCAAATTTATCGGGTGTTCATGCGGTATTCCATGTCTCCATGCTCCGGAAGTATACTCCAGATCCGACACATGTGGTGGATTGGGGTGAGTTGACTGTTAATGCGGATTGGACCTTCGAGGAGGGACCGGTGCGCATCATGGATAGCCGGGAACAGGTTTTGCGAGGCAAGACCGTGCGGCTAGTGAAGCTGTTGTGGCAGCACCGAGGAATGGAGGAGGCAACATGGGAGCGTGAGGACACCGTACGTGCCAATTATCCTTTCTTGTTTGAGGATAGAGGTACATTTTTATAGTCATTTACTATTACATGACTGTAGCATATGCATGGGCTTGCATGTATGTGTGTGTGTGAATTTCGGGGACGAAATTCGTTTAAGGGGGGAAGAATGTGAAACCCGGGTAAATTTGAATTTTTGTGAATAAGGGCAAAATAGTCATTTGCCATCCTAATGCTTATTTGAAATACTCATACTCTAGACCTCGGATGAGGAAACGAAGTTCTCCTTTAGATTCGTATCGCGAAATCTAGTCACCCTGTCAAATTTCGTCGAATTCTGAGATAGTCGGATTTTTGCACGTCGTTCGAGGCGACTGCGTGGCGAATGACATTTTAAAGGTCCCCAATAATAGATTTTATAAAATTTCCTTAAAATTAAGTTAAAGTTCAAATAAAATTAATTTGAACTTAATCCGAGGTATAATGAATCGTTTCGGGACGAAAAACGGATTCGGAAGTCGAAAATATGCGGTGCGATATGGACCGCACATTTTTGCCTATAAATACACTCTCAAAATCAGCTTTTTGGAGAAAGAAATATCTCCTCCTTGACTGTAAGCAGCCGGCCAAGACCAAAGAGAAAGACAAAATTTTCTTCAACCTTCCCGCTCCGATTCCGGGAGTTCCGTCGGTCGGAATCCGTCGATCCAAGAGGCAAAGTTCATTTCCTCGACGAGGGCTACGCGTACGTACCAAAAATAAGAGATTTCACCGAAGATTCAAAAGTGAAGATTTGGGAAATCAAGAGTTTTTGAGTTGTTTTGGTGTTATAGGAGTTTTATACACTCCTATTGAGGTAGGGGTTTCCTACTTGGGTTGATTCCTAGTCTAGAATGCTTCTAGGAAATGCTTGGGTTATGTATGCATATATAAATGATCTATACATATGTCTATGGTTATGGAAGTGGAAGAGTGAGCATAGAAATGGCTTAGGCTAGCTTCTAGCTTGATTTCGATATATTGAAGTTACATGTGATTGTTCTTGTAACTTGGGGAAATTTGAGGCATGCTATGTGATTTATAAGTTGTGCCTTGAAGGTGTTTGATAAAATGCCTTGCTTGATTTAAATGGTAGTTTGATGTCATTGGAATAACATGTTTGAATATGTTGTTGATATGTTGAGCATGATGAATTATGAAATTTATATGCATGTGATATAAAGTTTCATGGAATATGATGATATATGGTTTGTATTGCTCATATGACATCAATTGCATATTGGGCATGGTCATGACATCACATTCATGGGTGTAAGTCATGGGTGTGGGTGTATGTGTGTGTGCATGGTTAATCAAATGCCACTCTTGGTATTTGACAAGGGACTCGGAAGGAAGGGATCGAAGATCCCGTTGAGTCGCATAATTCATGAGAGATAAATTGGGTCGGGGTTAGCAAGAAGGGCTAGAATATCCCTGGGGTGAAAGACTCGTTGATAGGATTAGCACTCCATTGGTGTAAAAGGCCATAAAGTGTGTCGGTATACGCAGAACCGTGGGTTGAAGTCCTGAAATTCCGTGTCGGTTGGGTGCCGTTGGTGTAAGTCCATGAATGCCCACCCCAAGAAAGACCCTAGTTTTGTAAAATGTCATTGATGTGTAACATAAATGCCGGATTCACACATTGGCACTCGCGTGTGTTGGGGAGCCGGGAAGGGTTCGGATTGAGTGCATGAATGAGTCTCATCTCGTTGCATGACATGTCATAAGAAATTCCATATCTGAGTTGCATAAACATGATTAAAATTGTTGTGGATAATTGAGTATTGCTGTGACACCCCAAAATCCGAGGGTCCGTTGATCAACCCATGATTACCCATCGTTACCCATCAACCCGCGGAATATCCATGGATGCCGGTTAACCCGATACCGCGGCACCACATTCCCATTACCGGGATAAAAAAAAATACAAGTCCAATTTCTTTCGGTTGGTTGACCTATCCGAGATCCAATATACCACCATTGGTATCCCCTTATTATCCATTTGTAACATTAGAAGGGAGGAAAACATAGCCCAAAGACTTGGCAAAAGAATAAAAAAAATTCTGAGTTTTGGAGAGTGTACCGGTACGCGTACCGGTACGCTACGCCTACTGGACCTAACCGTACCGGTACGCCTGACCCATAATTGCCCTTTTTACCTATTTTTTTCATTTCTAATCCATTCCAAACCTTCCAAAACTCATCCAACACATGTATAATACGATTTTCCATATCAAACATAAACTTTACAAGTTTCATTACAATGATTCCATATATTTACATATCAAAATGGAATTTTTCACCAAAAACTTTACAAATAAACCACAAAAGCCACAAGTCGGCTCTCTTCAACTTTGGGGCTCAAAATGGGAGCCGTCCGCCGGTGTGAACCCCGCACCTGAAATGTTTTTCCCACAAAGGGTGAGCCACGCTCAATAGGGTATCTCCTAATGAGGCTACTCCCCAACCTATATGCATATGAAATGTTCACATGCCACAAAATCACAATTCATACATTCCAAGCACGAGAATATGTTCAACGTTGGAATTTCACAATGCCATGCCATGTAATGAGGTGAGACTCACCCATGCATATCACCCGAGCCCTTCCCGGCTCCTCTATACATGCAAGTGCCAATGAGTACTAATCCGTCATTTATGTTGCACATCAAATGACATTTCATTCTAGGGTATTTCTTGGGGTGGATATTTATGGACTTACACCAACGGCACCCAACCGACATGGAATTCATGGACTTCCACCAACGGTTCCGCGTACACCGACACACTTTATGGACTCTTATACCAACGGAGTGCGTATCCAATCACCGGGTCTCTCGCCCGAGGGATTTTCTAGCCCTTCTTGCTACCCCAACCCTAACAACCATGCAAACCGTGCGACTCGACTAGGTCATCGACCCGTATTACTCGAGCCCACTTGTCATCCACCAAGCGTGGTGAAGACAACCACCATGCACACACACCCACTAAATGCGATATTCCTGTGCATATGCAATGTGATGCTCCATTGCAACAATATTATCATGTTCAATATGCTATGAGTAACACATGAACATTCTAATCACATTTCACATATTTCATGACAAAATTATATCATAAGCATATAACTTCCATAGTTCTCTACAATGTCAATATATTACAACATGTATATATATCAACATTTTATCTTGAACATCACCCAAGCATGTCATCACAAAGTCAAGTAATAACACACTTCAATTCTCAAGGCATAATATAAACACATAGCATGCCCACAATTCACATAATCCAAGAATCACATTGGATCAATCTCACATACCCAATTCTAGAAATTTCATTTAAAAATTTCTAATTACCAATCCAATTAGAATTGATCTTTACCCATTTCAATACCAATTTCAACACATTACCAACAATAGGCAAGAGATACACAACCTATCATCCTACCCATTTCATAAAAACATCCTAGGTTTGGAATAAACCTTAGTAGGAGGAAACCCTACTTCTTGAAGCGTGGAGAACAACCGTAGGAAGCTCCAAGACTCGATTCAAGCTCCAAGCCCTAGCTTCCCAAAAATCCCGTCCTTGGAATCTCTCCAAAACCCGACCTCCTTGGTATGGTTTTGTAGCCCTTGACGTGTAGAACAACCTTTGTTCTTGGCCCGAGTGGATTTGAGTTCCCAATCGATGTAGATCGTAGAGAGAAGGTGGAGAAACTTTGATCTTTCCCTCTCTTCCTCTCACGTTAATCGGCTGAGCAAAATTGGGGAGAAAATCTGATTTTCTCCCCTTTAAATACCCTTTAAATACTTGGCCCGCAACGCGCCACACGGCCCTTATTTCCCGGGTCCGTTTTAGCCTCGAAAAGATTTAATTTCGCTCCGGTTCAAGTTCAAAATATTTTTATTTTAACTTGCCGTCATTTGTTTCCCAAAATTTAAAATTTTTAATCAGAATTTCGTTTTTGGGTCTCCCGAGGTCCGACCTCCTCGTAAAATGCAAAAAATCTGACTAACTCAGAATCCAATGAAATTTGACTGGGTAACTAGATTTCGCGAGACGAATCCAACGGTGAGGTCCGTTTCGTCATCCGAACTCTAGAAAAATTCAGGCTTACAACCTGTATCGTAGTGGCAATTTACCGTTGTGAAACCCGGAAAATTTTGAATTTTTCTGATTAAGGGCAAAACAGTAATTTGCCACTATAGTGCAGTTTAAAATACCTATGTTCTAGACCTCGGATGGGAAAACGGAGTGCGCCATTGGATTCGCAACGCGAAACCTAGTAACCACCAGAAAATTCGTTGAATTCCGAGATAGTCGGAAATTGCACGTAAACCGAGGCGCTTACGTGGCGATTTTTAATTCCAGGGCTCTTAAAATACTTTTTTTTCAAATAATCTGGATAAATAATTGAAAGTTCAAATAAAATTTATTTGAACTCAATCCGAGACTTAATGAATCGTTTTTGAACGAAAAACGAACCCGAAAGTCGGTAATATGCGGTGCAACGAGGACCGCACATTAAAAAATATAAATAAGGACTTAAAAATCAGATTTTGGGATATTTTCACTCCCACTTGCCCTTGGTTCAGCCGTTCAAAGAGAGAAAGAGGGAGAAGAGAAAAAAAAGAATTCTTAAGCCTTTCTCCGGCGATTTCTCCGCCTTCCGTCGCTCGGATTCCGTCGAGCTAGAAGGGAGAAGTGATCTACTCGTCGAGGGCTTCGTCTACATACCAAAAACAACGATTTCCACCGAACGTGAAAAATCAAGAATTGGGGAAAGTATTGGTTTTTGAGTGATTTTGGTGTATAGAGATTGCCTACATCTCTATTGAGGTAGGGGTTGTTCCTACCTTGGATTATTCTACCTTAGGTGTAGCTAGTTTAAGGGTATCTATATATATGCATGTGTATATATGTATATATATGTGTGTTTATGGTTATGAGAATGGAAAGGTGAGCATGAAATTAGCTTAGGCTTGTTGCTAGCTAAATTTTGATATGTGTAAGTTATATGTGATGCATTATATAACTTGGTGATATTGAAGGCATGTTTTGTGTGTTGGAAGTTGTTGTTTTGCTTAAAATGAAACAATATGTTAGTGCCTATGAGGTGTTTGATAATATACCTTGGTGGGTTGTTTAGATGATTTGTTTGGGGTCATTGGAATAACATGTTTGAATGTGTTATTGATGTATTGACATATGCTCATTGATATGTGTTTATGATGGTTTATGGAATTTATATGCTTATGATTTAAATTCCATGGAATGTGAACATATGATTATGTTGCTCATGTGGTGGCCATTGCATTTTGAGCCTGAATATAGCATCACATTCATTGGCATTGTGCATGAGTGTGGATGAGTAATGCATGGGTAAATCAACACCTAGCTTGGTGTTTGATTTGGGTGTAGACTCGGGGAAAATTGGATCGACGATTCTTTTTGGAGTTGCACGGTTGCATTGCATAAGGAAATACTTGTGTTGGGCAAAGCAAGAAGGGGCATGGCGACTTCCTTGGGTGAGAAACCCTAAACCACTTGGTTCAGTCACTTCCCGGAGGTGAAATTCCAGAAAAGTGGCATGGCCCACGGAGCCGGCGGTTGTGATACCAAAATCCGTTGCCCAAGGAAAACACAAGGGATTTTAGTAATAAAAAAAAAAAAAACACCCATTCAATGGGTAGATTCCAATAATGATCGGATTTCATAACGATCATTGGAAGGATTTTTCCGTCAATAGACGGGTTGCATTACACTTTGGCGTTGCATTGTGTTGTGTGAGTCGGTGAGGACTCGGGTT
Source organism: Ilex aquifolium (assembly GCA_951799425.1). NCBI lineage: Eukaryota > Viridiplantae > Streptophyta > Magnoliopsida > Aquifoliales > Aquifoliaceae > Ilex > Ilex aquifolium. The sequence continues at coordinate 32,437,619 of OX637392.1, forward strand.
GAAACGCATGGGTGAGTGCCACTTCATTCCATGGCATAGCATTGTTGCATTCCATCATAGAATGCATAAGCATGAGAAATGTTTAGTTATATGTTTTTGTGATGATTACATGAGCATGTGCATCTAGGGAAAGAGTAACCTCTATAGGTTTATCTCTACTGGGCGTTGTGCTCACCCTATACGGGAAACAATTTCAGGTGTCGAGTCTACACTGGTGATTGGCTTCCGTGGAGAGCATCAAGGATGAAGGGGGCCTATGTGTGGCCTTATCTTAAGATTTTGTAAACCTATTGTTTTAAAATGGTTTATGACATGTAAATATTGTAAAACACTTGTGATATTTATATGTTTTGTATAAGTATGAATTATTGGACCCAGTGTGGCCACTGTTTACTTATAAATGGACCCGGTGCGGTCATTATTTTAAATTGGGCCTCAGATGGGTCATTTGAATATATGTTGTATAGGTTGGGTATTGGGTAGAGCTCCCTGTACAAAGGAGACTCTGCCCAAGTTTCGTTAAGTTATGAACCCTGGTAAATGGGACATAATCCCGGTTTTAGAGATATTCTTGACGTGGTCTCGGGTTGAGCGATTCCACGGGTATTTCCGAGGGTTGAGGAGTTATCAACGGGACCCCCGGATTTTGGGGCGTCACAACCGTTTTGCCCTTTTTCGCAAAAGTTCAAATTTTTCTCGGGTTTTAGAATTGCATATGAGCATTACATGTGCATCTAGGTGGGGAGTAGCCTCTGTAGGGAATTTTCTACTGAGCGAGGCTCACCCTATACGAGAAACAATTTCAGGTGTGGGGTTTGCACAGGCGGATGGCTCCCATGTAGAGCATCAAGGGTGAAGGAGGCCGACCTGTGGTCTTAGTGCATGATTTTGTAAACTTTTTGATTAACATGGTTTCGAATTGTAAAGTTTTCATGAATAAATGTAATAGAACTTATATAGGCTATTGTTAAACTAATCTTGCATGTTTTGATATAAGTATTGATAAATGGACTCGGTGCGGTCAAATTTTACTTATAAATGGACCATGTGTGGTCATTGTGTTATATTGGGCCTCGGATGGGTCATGTTAATGTATACTGCACATGTTGTGTTTTGGGTAGAGCTCCCCGTACAAAGGAGACTCTGCCCGAATTTCGTTAAAATTAAGGACCCCGGTAAATGGGACATGACGGTGTGATATCGAGTTACTCGGTATCCACGAGTATTCCGCGGGTTGATGGGTAATCAATGGACCCTTGGATTTTGGGGTGTCACAATTGACGTTCGAACGCCAATGACGTTCGAACGTGAGTTACGAATTCTAAACTTCAGAATCGCGCACAGGAGGTCATTTCTTCCACTATAAATACTTAAGGACACCCCCATTAGCCCCATTTCAACATTTCTAACCCTAGGAAGACTTAGAGAGGAGGAAGGAAGGGGAAAACACAAGATCAAGGGAGGATTTACACATTGAAGATGATCCAAACTTCAAGTTTTTCAAGAAAACTAAGGAAGAAGAAGGTAGGAGTTTTCTTCCATTCTCTTGCATTGAGGCTAGGGCATACATATATATACATTCTTTTGACTCTAAATCTTATATACTTGCTATGAAATTGTTGATTCTTGATATTTATGCAAATGTGGTCATGTTTTAAACAATGCTATGGTGGACTCACCATTAAAACTCTTTTCTTGGTCTCAAACCCCAGTTCTCAAGGAAAAGGGGTTTTTCTCTTGATTTTTTATTGATTCTTGAATTCAAAAACTTTAGTGCTTGAAATTGAACCACAAAATGATATTTATGAGGATCTCTTGTATATTTTCTCACATTGTCTCTATTGTGCTACTTTATGAGAAATTTGGGAATTTTTGGGAATGGCTTGTTGTTTTTGAGAAATTGTGGATAATTGTATTTCTTGTATGGTTGTTTTGATGAACATGGGTGAGAGGTTCCTTGTAAGGATGCTCATGCCAAAGAAACAAGACATTGAGGGTGAGAGGTTCCTTATAAGGATGCTTATGCCGAAGAAATAAGACCTTGAGGGTGAGAGGTTCCATGTAAGGATGCTCATGCCGAAGAAACAAGACCTTGAGGGTGAGAGGTTCCTTGTAAAGATGCTCATGCCAAAGAGAACAATATTATACCATGTGTGGGTTATTGGTTTACTTTTGGGAAATTGTATGGCTCCATGTTGGTAATTGGTTTCACCTCTCCGTTTAATTTTATTGTTGTTCGTAAACTAGAGATCAATTAAAATGTCACGATTTCCCTTCAAAAGTTATCTATATGATATTTGTGAAATGAGACTGACTTGGTTACATGTTTTCTAAACCTTGTTTGAGTTTGGGAGGATGTTGCTACAGAGCTTAGTGCTCACCCCCTACAAATAATATATTTTCAGATTATGATTTAGAAGGAGGGCTCGGAGTTGACGAGTAGGTGCCTTGGGAAGCTCAAGCTGATGGGCATGTAGATCCGAAGGGAACTATATAGGATCGTTCTTATTACATTCTAGACGAGGAGATCCCTTTTGAGAATATTGTTCATATTAATATTTTTGTTATTCCGCTGCAAGTTAATAGTTGATTTTTGGAATGTAATTGCCATAGTTGGACACATTCTTTTGGATGTAATGACCATGGTTTGGTCTATTCTTTTGGATGATGAATGAAAGTTTATTTGTTGATGAAATTTATTAGTTGCTCTCATGATGTGAATGGTTTTAGATAGTAATGTCGTCCAAGGGGGATTTTGGGGCTTTACAAAATCTGATTTTTTTGAGCTCGGGCTAATAAACTGTTTACTGTTATCAAATTCAGACTTCGATATTTGTCTATCAGATCCCCTTGTTTTATGTATTTATTTGGTCTACCCTAAACAAACTCTGGATTACCCATCAATTATCTCCCTACGTCATTCAAATTAGGTAATTCAGTGTAAGGATATTGAGGGTTTTCTGGTCTTTGCATGAGTTGAAATAATTCAGCTATAGTAGCCGGTGTAACTTGAAAAATAATACCCTGTACGAACACACGCAATTGTCTTTCTCCAATTATCTCAGCATTACTATTAAACTCACGAACTAAACAATCATAAGCTGGAGCAACAAATCTAACATAATGCAACCATCCTCTTTCAGTAAGAATTTGTCTTACTCCTATGTTCTCAAAATCTTCATAAATAACTGGTTGTTCAGAAATGATAGTTTTAGTCAGAAAATTAGCATCATACCAGGCCTGTTGTTCAAAATTTTCAAATATAACCTCATTAAAGATATTCCCTGGTCTAGGTTGTTGTGGAGGTGGTTGAGGTTGATTTCTTTGTGCACGTCTTAAAGATCCTCTCGTTCGTTGTCTTGAATCCATATTTTTTTTTATTTCTCTTCAAATGCTCCGTTTCAACTGATTTCAATCGGTAGATACCTTCAAAATGTGATGGGTAAGTGAATAATCGGAGAAAATTTGAAGAAAAATGGTTGGGTGTAGTAAATTTTAGAGTTATTTTCTTGGAGAATTTCGGCTATTTCGAATTCTGGCCTGCGAGGGAGATGAACTAATCGATTTTTTGCATGAAGATGGCATTTATAGTGGTACTGCCGTCCAGACGCTAGGCCCACCGTCCGGACGGTGCTACTTTTCTGGTTTTTGTATTGTGTACTGCAGGTTGCTGCTTCTTAGTTCTTGCAATTCATAAAATTCTTGCAGTTTAAAAAATAATTTTATTTATTCTACAAAACTTTGCTAACCACTCTTTTTATTGTCAAAAATTGGTAGTTTATAATTTTTTTTATTTTATTTGTTATTGATTATTTACTGATTTTCCTAATTAATTAATTAATTTATATTTATTTATAGTTATTTATAATTATGTACACTTATTCCAAAATAATACATCATTTGATCATGCTAATTCATAGTCAGAACTGTCTGGATCAATAACACCAGTGACACGGTTAACTTCATTTCTTACGTATTTGGTTAACATTGAGGTAGAATAGGATGGCGCCTCAGGATAATCCTTACTTTGCCCATACCTAATCCACCGCAGACGATCTGACGCTTGACCTGAAATTGGTTCCGCACACTGATTATATTGTCTTAAATGTTCTACCCGACCACATCTTACACAACCACCGAGATGATTCGCTCGTCGGTGTTTAACAAATGTACTTTTTCGACACAGGGGTCTTGGTTAACTTTTAAAAATTTCTAAATTTCTAAATTTTCTAGTTTTTTGCATGATCAATGCATGTATATCCTTTGGAAGATGACGTAGTAGAACTAAACTTAACCAAAATAGTTTTTCGTCCATTGTATAATAAAATTAATTTTTTTATTTATTTTTATTTTTATTTATTTTTTTTAAAAGTTGACTCTCTATCTGGTTCTTTTATGTCTGCCAGTCACAAAGACAAACAAATTTAAAACAAAATAAGTACTCTAAATACAAATAATAAATTCACACCCATACCTTCCCAACTTAAATTAAACATTATCTGCAATGTAAAAACAATAATAATCAACATTGATAAGAAAATTCAGCAATCTGTTGTCATTTCACTGATTGAGATATCTGGCTGTTACTCAGGAGATTTACTCTGTCAAATAAATTACAGCTAATTAGTAATATTATGGAGAATTAAGCAACAATTTATTTTTTAGAGCACATAAATAGGATCAAAAAGTTGTACAGAAGTTATATCTTGCGTAAAACCATCATAATATGGTTTAAGCCTTTGATCGTTTACTTTAAAGATAGTTCCAGTTACCGGATTTTCAATTTCAATTGCTCCATAGTCAAAAACTTGCTTGACAATATAAGGACCTATCCATCTAGATCTTAGTTTTCCAGGAAATAAACGAAGCTTTGCATTATATAACATAACTTTTTGAGAAGGTTCAAAAGATTTTCGCACGATATTTTTATCATGAAAATTTTTTGTTCTTCACTTCGCAATCTTTGCGTTTTCATAAGCTTCATTTCTTAACTCCTCTAATTCATTAATTTGAAGTTTGCGAGATATTCCAGCTTTGTCCATATCAAAATTCATTATTTTGATTGTCCAATATGCTCGATGTTCTAAATCTACAGGCAAGTGACATGGTTTACCATAAACCAACCGATAAGGAGACATTCCTAAAATAGTTTTATGTGCAGTACGATATGCCCTAAGCGCATCAATCAATCTTAAGGACCAATCCTTACGATCTGGATTTACTGTTTTTTCTAAAATATATTTTATCTCCCTATTAGCTAATTCAGCTTGTCCACTTGTCTGTGGATGATACGGAGTGGATATTTTATGTGAAATTGAATATTTTTTCATAAGATTTTCAAAAAATTTATTGCAAAAATGTAATCCACGGTCACTTATAATGGTCCGAGGAATTCCAAATCTGGACAAAATATTTTCTTTTAAAAACTTGATCACTGTTTTATGATCATTATTTCGACATGGAATTGCCTCTACCCATTTATAGACATAATCGACTGCAACTAAAATATACAGATATCCAAAAGATGGGGGAAATGGACCCATAAAATCGATGCCCCAACAATAAAAAATTTCAATGATTAAAATAGGGTTTAAAGACATCATATTTATTTTTGAAATATCTCCCAATCTTTGACATCTGTCGCAATTTAAACAAAAGATATGAACATCTTTAAAGAGAGTTGTTCAATAAAATTCACACTGCAAAATTTTAGCAGCGATTTTCTTTGAAGCAAAATGGCCTCCGGAAGCTTCAGAGTGACAAAACTGAATTACCTGACCTATTTCATGATTAGATACACAACGCCTTATTACTTGATCTTTACAATATTTAAACAAATGAGGATTCCCAGAAAAAGTTACGTACTTCACTTAGAAACTTATTTTTATCAGACCAGGTATAATTAGAAGGGATAGTACCAGTGGCTAAATAATTAGTTATACCTGCATACCATGGTATTTCTGTTATAACCAACAGTTGTTCATCTGGAAAGGTTTCTTTAATTGGAGTTGGTTCTTCCTTTATTTCATAATTTAGCCTTGACAAGTGATCTGCTACCACATTTTCTACTCCTTTCTTATCCTTAATGATAAGATCAAATTCTTGAAGTAATAATATCCATCGTAGGAGACGTAGTTTAGCATCTTTCTTAGTAAGTAAATATTTTAAAGCTGCATAATCTGTAAATACAACAATTGACGATCCAACCAGATATGACCGAAATTTATCTAAAGCAAATATAACATCAAGTAGTTCTTTTTCTGTGGTTGAATAGTTTATTTGTGCATCATTTAGAATTTTGCTTGCATAGTATATAACATATGATTTTTTTTATCTTTTCTTTGACCTAATACAGCTCCTACTGCATAATCACTTGTATCATACATTACTTCAAAAGGTAAAGACCAGTCAGGAGGTTGCATAACAGGTGCAGAAATAAGCATGTTTTTTAATTTATCACATGCTAATTGACATGCATCATTCCATTCAAATAATGCATCCTGACATAAAAGATTACATATAGGTTTAGATATTAAACTAAATTTTTTTATAAATCGTCTGTAAAATCCTGCATGACCTAAAAACGAGCGAATATCTTTTACTATTTTTGGTGAAGGCAGATTTGCTATCAGATCAATTTTGGATTTATCAACTTCGATCCATTTTTTAGACACTACATGACCTAAAACAATACCTTGTGTAACCATAAAATGACATTTTTCCCAATTTAAGATAAGGTTTGTTTGTGACGCCCCAAATTTCCGGGGGTCCTTTATTAACCGTTGACCATCCGTCAACCCGCGGAAATACTCTTGATAGTCGTATAACCCGACACCACGTCACTCACATGCTTTTAATCAGATTTACCATCCACAAGGTCAATTATACCTCCATTTATGTCCATTTATGTCATAGAAGCCAAAGAAAACAAAGCCCAAAAGCATGGCTACGCATTTTGAAAATTTCAAGTTTTTTGGAAAAACCTTCCGGAAGGTCGACATACACCTACCGGAAGGCCACTGAAGGAACTGTTACATGAAAAAGATCAATTTCAAGAACTTCCGGAAGGTCGACTTCAGTAGCAAAAACCTTCCGGAAGGTCCATTCCAGTAGCCAAAACCTTCCGGAAGGTTCATTCCAGAAAACAAAACCTTCCGGAAGAACTCGGCAGTCAAAAAGAAACCCAAGGCAAAACCTTCCGGAAGATCCACTCCAGTAGACAGGTCCTTCCGGTAGGTTTTACTCCAGTAGCTAAAATATTCCGGAAGGTTCATTCCAGTGGGCAAAACCTTCCGGAAGGTATTAGCTGTGAGCAAGGCAAGCTGGGGTTTTTAGCAAAACCTTCCGGAAGGCCGACACACACCTTCCGGTAGGTTTTCAGACTGTGAGCATAAAAATGGATTTCTTCCCCCTCCAAACCATCCTTAAAGCTACCCCATACACTCCAAACTCATTCAATACATGTTTAATGAGATTTTCCATATAATACCCAACTCATACAATCTCTATTACAATTCATTCCATAATATATATACATCAAAATGGAATTTTGTTAAAGGTTTTACAAAACTTAAACTAAGGCCACACATAGGCCCCCTTCACCCTTGATGCTCTCCATGGGAGCCAATCGCCGATGTAAACCCGACACCTGAAAATGGTTTCCCGTATAGGGTGAGCACAACGCCCAGTAGAGATAAACCTATAGAGGTTACTCTCCCCCTAGATGCACATGCTCATGTAATCATAACATAAACATATCACATACTTATGCATTCTATGATGGAATGCAACAATGCTATGCCATGGAATGAAGTGACACTCACCCATGCATTTCAACCCGAGTCCCCACCGACTCACGCAACACAATGCAACGCCAAAGTGTAATGCACCCCGTCTATTGACGGAAAAACCCTTCCAATGATCGTTATGAAATCCGATCATCATTTGAATCTACCCATTGAATGGGTGTTTTTATAACCAAAACCCTTGTGTTTTCTTTGGGCAACGGATTTTCGGAATCACACCGCCGGTTCCGTACACCGTGTCACTTTTCTGGAATCTCACCGCCGGCCAAGTGACTCAACCAAGTGGTTTAGGGTTTTGCACCCAAGGAAGTCGTCATGCCCCTTCTTGCTATACCCAACACAAGTTTTTCCTTATGCAATGCAATCATGTGACTCCATGTGACCATCGGTCCACATTTCCAAGCCCACATATCAACCACCAAACAAGGTGTTGATTATATCCATGCATCTCCCACACACCAACACTCATGCAATAGTCCCATGAATGTGATGTCATGAAAATGCTCAAAATGCAACATCTACCACATGAGCAATGTATCCACATGTTCAACATGTCATAACTTCATGGCAATTATATCAAGTGCATATAACTACCAAACCACATATTCATATCAACATATCAAAGTCATATCTTGACAACATAGAGCATAAATTTCAATTATCTCTATACACAAATATGTTATCACAATATAATTGAAATAACACCCATTTATCAACTAAGGCATTTAAACAAACACCTTGTAGGCACAAACCATAAATCACATATATACATTATTACTCATGCATATATTTATGTATACCCTTATTCTAGCTACACCTAGAGTAGAATGATCCAAGATAGGATTAACCCCTACCTCAATAGAGATGTAGGCAATCTCTATACACCAAAATCACCCAAAATCCAAGACTTTCCCCAAACTCCACCTTTGGATCTTCGGTGTAACGCCTTATTTTTGGTACGTAGACGTAGCCCTCGACGAGTAGATCACTTCTCTCTTCTAGCTCGACGGAATCCGAGCGACGGTTGTCGGAGAAATCGCCGGAGAAAGGCTTAAGAAAACCCTTTTCTCTCTCCTCTCTTTCTCTCTCTCTTTGAACGGCTGAACAAAGACTCAAGTGGCTTGGAAATTCTGATTTTTTTCAGATATTTTAGCTCCTATTTATAATTTTAAATGTGTGGTCTACATCGCACCGCTCGTTTATTACTTTCGGGTCCGTTTTTCGTCCCGAAACGACTCATTAAGTCCCGGATTAAGTCCAAATAAATTTTATTGGCACATTAATCCAATTATAAGGAAATTTAATATTTCTCGTTTTTGGGGACCTTTAAAAGGTCAATCGCCACGCAGTCGTCTCGAACTACGTGCAAAATCCGACTATCTCGGAATTCAACGAATTTTCTGGTGGTCACTAGATTCCGCATTGCGAATCCAACGACGCACTCCGTTTCCTCATCCGAGGTCTAGAACATATGTATTTCAAATACGTGCAGTAATGGCAAATTACCATTTTGCCCTTTTTCAGAAAAATTTCAAATTTTCCCGGGTTTCACATTCTCCCCCCCTTAAAAGAATTTCGTCCCTGAAATTCACATACCATATACATTTAATAGCATGCATATGCAACAAGTAATGTACTCTCAATACCAAGCCGTAAGTATGAAAATGTACCTCTATCCTCAAACAGGAAAGGGTAATTGGCACGTATGGTGTCCTCACGCTCCCATGTTGCCTCCTCTACTCCCCGGTGCTGCCAAAGCACCTTCACTAACCTCACGGTCTTGCCTCGCAAAACCTGTTCCCGGCTATCCATGATACGTACCGGTCCCTCCTCGAAGGTCCCATCTGTATCAACAACAAGCTCGCCCCAATCCACCACATGAGTCGGATCTGGTGTGTATTTCCGGAGCATAGAGACATGGAATACTGCGTGAACACTTGCTAAATCAGGCGGTAACGCCAATCGGTAAGCAACTGCACCAACCCTCTCGAGTACCTCGAAGGGCCCGATATATCTCGGCGACAGTTTTCCCCGCTTGCCGAACCTGACCACTCCTCTCGTAGGCATAACCTTCAAGAATACATGATCACCCACCTCAAACTCTAGAGGTCTCCGCCGTCTGTCGGCGTAGCTCTTCTGCCGGCTCTGAGCCGTGAGAAGACGCTTCCGTATCAAGTTCGCCTTCTCTGAGGTGTCTCTAATCAACTCAGGACCCGTAGAGGGTCTCTCTCCAACCTCCGTCCAACAAACCGGAGATCTACAAGGCCTCCCATATAATGCCTCATAGGGTGCCATCTGTATGCTCGCCTGATAACTATTGTTATAGGCAAACTCTACCAAGGGTAAATGATCTTCCCAGCTTCCCTTGAGGTCTAGGACGCATGCCCGCAGCATGTCCTCTAGTGTCTGGATGGTCCTCTCAGACTGACCGTCCGTCTGGGGATGAAAAGCAGTGCTCATCATCAACTGAGTCCCCATGGTTCGCTGGAAACTCTCCCAAAAATGAGATGTGAATCTGGGATCCCGATCCGATACTATAGATACGGGCACCCCATGCAATCGGACAATCTCCCGTATATATAACCTACAGAATTCCTCCAATGTGAAGGTCATCCGCACAGCCAAGAAGTGTGCCGACTTCGTAAGCCGGTCCACTATCACCCACACCGCATCATGTCCCCGCGATGTCCGTGGCAAGTGAGTCACAAAATCCATCGTGACATGCTCCCACTTCCACTCAGCTACCTCCAAAGGCTGGAGTAATCCCGCTGGTCTCTGGTGTTCAGCCTTCACTTGCTGACATGTGAGACATCTACCAACAAATTCACCAACTTGTCTCTTCATCCCACTCCAATAATACTGGCGACGAAGATCATGATACATCTTCGTGCCCCCTGGATGAACTGCAAAACGGGAACAATGAAATTCCCTAAGAATCTCCTCCCTTAGATCTGGAGATTGGGGAACCACAATTCTTCCCCTATACCGAAGACTACCATCCAAATGAATGGCCCAGCCCTCGTCACCTGTACCCGACTGCACCCGGTCCTTAATGGACACTATCTCTGGGTCTTGCCCCTGAGACTCAATCACTCTGCTCAGTAGGGAAGGCGTAGCCACCAAACTTCCCAGGGTACCCTGAGCCTGCCCCATGTAATGTAGCCCAAACTGTCCCACAGTTTCGAGCATTTCCCACTCCCGGGAAGCCATACTAGCCAAGACTCCCCTCGACTTTCGGCTAAGTGCGTCAGCCACCACATTTGCCTTACCAGGATGGTAATGCAACGTGAAGTCGTAATCTTCCAGAAACTCCATCCATCTGCGTTGCCTCATGTTGAGGTCCCGCTGTGTAAAGATGTACTTCAGACTCTTGTGGTCTGAAAACACCTCAAACTGCTCACCATACAGGTAGTGGCGCCAAGCCTTCAAGGCAAAGACAATAGCCGCCAACTCCATATCATGAGTAGGGTAATTCTGCTCGTGGTTCTTTAACTGTCGAGAACCATAAGCCACGACCCTCCCGGACTGCATCAACACACATCCGAGCCCGTCCTTAGAGGCATCACAATAGACTGTGTACCTCTGTCCCCTTTCTGGGACTATCAATATAGGAGCTGAAGTAAGCCTCTTCTTCAACTCCTGGAATGCCTTCTCGCAAGAATCATTCCACTCAAACTTAACCTCCTTCCGAGTCAACTTCGTCATAGGTGCAGCTAACCTAGAGAAGTCCTCGATAAACCGCCGATAATACCCAGCCAATCCCAAGAAACTGCGTATCTCGAAAACTGACTTCGGCCTCTCCCAATTCATCACCGCCTCGACCTTCTCCGGGTCTACGGATACACCCGAAGCCGACACTACATGTCCCAAGAACTTCACCTCAGTCAGCCAAAACTCACACTTGCTGAACTTGGCATACAACTGATGGTCTCTCTAGATCTGAAGAACGATCCTCAAGTGACCCTCATGCTCCTCCTCAGACTTGGGATAGATCAAGATGTCGTCAACAAAGACTACGACAAATTGATCAAGGTAGGGTTGGAACACCCTATGCATGAGATCCATGAATGCCGCCGGGGCATTCGTCAATCCGAAAGGCATGACAGTAAACTCGTAATGCCCATACCGCGTTCTGAACGCCGTCTTAGGGATATCTGCCTCCCTAACCCTCAACTGATGGTAACCGGTACGTAGATCTATTTTGGAGTAGACCCGCGCCCCTCTCAGTTGATCAAACAAGTCATCAATCCTCGGCAAAGGGTACCTGTTCTTGATAGTAACCCTATTTAACTGCCGGTAATCTATGCAGAGTCGAAGGGTGTTGTCCTTCTTCTTTGCAAATAACACCGGAGCGCCCCATGGTGAGGTACTCGGTCTAATGAATCCCCTGTCCAACAATTCCTGCAATTAGACCTTGAGTTCTTGCAACTCAGCAGGCGCCATCCTATGTGGAGTCATAGAAATGGGCGAAGTGCCAGGATGTAACTCAATGGTAAAGTCTACATCCCTATGTGGAGGTAATCCCGGTAGTTCATCCGGAAAAACATCCTCGTATTCACAAACCACTCGAGGTAGACCCAACTCCTGCCTCTCCTCGTTCTCTAGGGTAAGGCTTGCTAGCCAACCCATCAACTGCCCGTGCCATCGGGAGTCATACACCCCTTGGGGTAAAGCACCATGCTTGTCCCCCTGGAACCTGAAACAAACACCCTCAGGCGTATAAGCAGTGACCCTCTTCCGATCACAGTCTATCACAACACGGTGTGCCGTCAACCAATCCATCCCTAGGATGACATCAAACTCCGACATGTCCAAGACCCTAAGGTCAACGGTGAGTAGAATCCCAGAGATCTCTAACTCACAACCCCGACATATCTGACCAACCCTCACCCTAGCACCTAGGGGAGAACTCACATGCAATGGCTCCTCCAAGGTCTCAACCTCTAAGCCCAAGTCTTTCACACAAGATGCAGCAATAAATGAATGTGATGCACCAGAATCAAATAATACCCTAGCCCATAAACGAGAGAGTAAGAATGTACCCTGTATCACCGACAATTCTGCCGATTCAGTCTGTGGCGTCATGGCGTAGACACGCCCCTGGGTCCCTGAAGTACCGGCTTGTGAGCCCTGTCCTCGGCCTCGACCCAAACTCTGGCCCATCTGGCCTGATTACGTGGCACTCGCACGTGATGTAGTAGGGGTCTGTGCAGCACCCTGGAACTGGTACTGGCTTCCCTGGCCTGTAGTGGGGTAGGGAGGAACATAAGGTGTCTGTGTGCGCCCCACTGAAGACTGGGACTGGGATGCCCCATAACTCTGGGATCCCTGCCTCTGAGGACAATCCCGCTTCATGTGCCCCGGTTGGTGGCAATGATAGCAAGTTCGTTGGCCTGCCTGGTAGGAAGGCCTCTGATTTCTCCCACCTTGGGAGGATTGACCCTGGCCTTGGCTTTGATAGCCGCGGCTCTGCCCTTGCTGTCCCTGCGGAGTAAAAGTTCTCTGCCTCTTTCCCGCACTAGAAGAAGAGGATGGTCCCTCCTTCTTCTTGTCCTTAGTACCACCCTCGCGAATATTCCTCGCGTCATCCACCTCTCGTTCAATAGCCATGGCCGTCGTGATCATTAAATCCAGATCTTGTAGGAGAAGACCTACAATTTTCCCCCGAATGGAAAGCTTCAAGCCTTCCTCAAACCTTCTTACCTTAGCCACAGCTGTGGCTACGTAATCATCGGCGAAACGTGCTAGTTCTGTGAACTTCGCCACGTATTCCATCACCGTCATGTTTCCTTGTTTCAATTCCAGAAACTCCCGGGCCTTTGCATGTCGCATGGCCGGTGGGAAATACTTGCCCATGAAGAGCTCCTTGAACTCTTCCCATGTCATAGTCTCAAGATTCTTTGTGCCCGAGACCCAATCCCACCACACTTGGGATTCTCCTTCTAGCTGGAATGCAGCTAGTGTTATCTTACTGGCGTCGGAAGTGATTCCCATTGCCTTCAAGATCTTTGTTACTTGCCGGAACCAATGGTCAGCCACCATAGGATCCGCCCCTCCCGTAAAAACTGGAGGTTTATGTGCCTTGAACTGTTGGAGGTTACTCATACCTCCCCGGTGTGCAACCGTAGCTGCCATCATGCCCATAGTCTCATTAAAGGCCTGTTGATCGAAGGCCGGTGGTTGTTGATTAGTTCTCCCACCGCCTCGGCGTCCCCTTCCTCGACTAGCCATCTATATTTGTCAGATAGCAAACAAGTCTCACAAGGTATCCCGAAAATAGGGATCAAGATTGAAACTTTGAGAATTCCTCTCATTGTCTCACTAGTAATGCTTATGCCACCCACTAGTAGACATTTATACCATGAACCACTCCGTTCATCCCTTATTCCGAACCCAAGGTTATGTTTTCTAACCTAATGTGTTCCTTTACATATACATTCTACCATGTATATAATTCACATGTCATGTAGCACATAACATATAGCAAACAACAATTAACATGTATGCACATGGAATGTAATGGTCTAAACCCATGCCCATCAAGCCCTAGGTTTATCGTAAACCTATGCTCTGATACCAAGCTGTGACGCCCCAAATTTCCGGGGGTCCTTTATTAACCGTTGACCATCCGTCAACCCGCGGAAATACTCGTGATAGTCGTATAACCCGACACCACGTCACTCACATGCTTTTAATCAGATTTACCATCCACAAGGTCAATTATACCTCCATTTATGTCCATTTATGTCATAGAAGCCAAAGAAAACAAAGCCCAAAAGCATGGCTAAGCATTTTGAAAATTTCAAGTTTTTTGGAAAAACCTTCCGGAAGGTCGACATACACCTACCGGAAGGCCACTGAAGGAACTGTTACATGAAAAAGATCAATTTCAAGAACTTCCGGAAGGTCGACTTCAGTAGCAAAAACCTTCCGGAAGGTCCATTCCAGTAGCCAAAACCTTCCGGAAGGTTCATTCCAGAAAACAAAACCTTCCGGAAGAACTCGGCAGTCAAAAAGAAACCCAAGGCAAAACCTTCCGGAAGATCCACTCCAGTAGACAGGTCCTTCCGGTAGGTTTTACTCCAGTAGCTAAAATATTCCGGAAGGTTCATTCCAGTGGGCAAAACCTTCCGGAAGGTATTAGCTGTGAGCAAGGCAAGCTGGGGTTTTTAGCAAAACCTTCCGGAAGGCCGACACACACCTTCCGGTAGGTTTTCAGACTGTGAGCATAAAAATGGATTTCTTCCCCCTCCAAACCATCCTTAAAGCTACCCCATACACTCCAAACTCATTCAATACATGTTTAATGAGATTTTCCATATAATACCCAACTCATACAATCTCTATTACAATTCATTCCATAATATATATACATCAAAATGGAATTTTGTTAAAGGTTTTACAAAACTTAAACTAAGGCCACACATAGGCCCCCTTCACCCTTGATGCTCTCCATGGGAGCCAATCGCCGATGTAAACCCGACACCTGAAAATGGTTTTCCGTATAGGGTGAGCACAACGCCCAGTAGAGATAAACCTATAGAGGTTACTCTCCCCCTAGATGCACATGCTCATGTAATCATAACATAAACATATCACATACTTATGCATTCTATGATGGAATGCAACAATGCTATGCCATGGAATGAAGTGACACTCACCCATGCATTTCAACCCGAGTCCCCACCGACTCACGCAACACAATGCAACGCCAAAGTGTAATGCACCCCGTCTATTGACGGAAAAACCCTTCCAATGATCGTTATGAAATCCGATCATCATTTGAATCTACCCATTGAATGGGTGTTTTTATAACCAAAACCCTTGTGTTTTCTTTGGGCAACGGATTTTCGGAATCACACCGCCGGTTCCGTACACCGTGTCACTTTTCTGGAATCTCACCGCCGGCCAAGTGACTCAACCAAGTGGTTTAGGGTTTTGCACCCAAGGAAGTCGTCATGCCCCTTCTTGCTATACCCAACACAAGTTTTTCCTTATGCAATGCAATCATGTGACTCCATGTGACCATCGGTCCACATTTCCAAGCCCACATATCAACCACCAAACAAGGTGTTGATTATATCCATGCATCTCCCACACACCAACACTCATGCAATAGTCCCATGAATGTGATGTCATGAAAATGCTCAAAATGCAACATCTACCACATGAGCAATGTATCCACATGTTCAACATGTCATAACTTCATGGCAATTATATCAAGTGCATATAACTACCAAACCACATATTCATATCAACATATCAAAGTCATATCTTGACAACATAGAGCATAAATTTCAATTATCTCTATACACAAATATGTTATCACAATATAATTGAAATAACACCCATTTATCAACTAAGGCATTTAAACAAACACATTGTAGGCACAAACCATAAATCACATATATACATTATTACTCATGCATATATTTATGTATACCCTTATTCTAGCTACACCTAGAGTAGAATGATCCAAGATAGGATTAACCCCTACCTCAATAGAGATGTAGGCAATCTCTATACACCAAAATCACCCAAAATCCAAGACTTTCCCCAAACTCCACCTTTGGATCTTCGGTGTAACGCCTTATTTTTGGTACGTAGACGTAGCCCTCGACGAGTAGATCACTTCTCTCTTCTAGCTCGACGGAATCCGAGCGACGGTTGTCGGAGAAATCGCCGGAGAAAGGCTTAAGAAAACCCTTTTCTCTCTCCTCTCTTTCTCTCTCTCTTTGAACGGCTGAACAAAGACTCAAGTGGCTTGGAAATTCTGATTTTTTTCAGATATTTTAGCTCCTATTTATAATTTTAAATGTGTGGTCTACATCGCACCGCTCGTTTATTACTTTCGGGTCCGTTTTTCGTCCCGAAACGACTCATTAAGTCCCGGATTAAGTCCAAATAAATTTTATTGGCACATTAATCCAATTATAAGGAAATTTAATATTTCTCGTTTTTGGGGACCTTTAAAAGGTCAATCGCCACGCAGTCGTCTCGAACTACGTGCAAAATCCGACTATCTCGGAATTCAACGAATTTTCTGGTGGTCACTAGATTCCGCATTGCGAATCCAACGACGCACTCCGTTTCCTCATCCGAGGTCTAGAACATATGTATTTCAAATACGTGCAGTAATGGCAAATTACCATTTTGCCCTTTTTCAGAAAAATTTCAAATTTTCCCGGGTTTCACATTGTTTCTTCACATCGAATGAGCACTTTTTCAAGATTTTCTAAACATAATTTAAATGAATCACCATATACTGAAAAATCGTCCATAAAAACTTCTAGACATCATTCTACCATATCACTGAATATACTTAGCATGAAATGCTGAAAGGTAGCTGGAGCATTACATAGTCCAAAAGACATCTTTTTGTCCATTCAAGGACACTTTGATGATTTTTTAATATTTTTGTCAATTCTTTTTCTAGACTTTCAGATAAATTTGATGATATGATTATGGGATGAATTTCATCTTTTTCTAGAAAAGCATAATTTAGATTGATTGGAAGTGATTTTAAATCTGGCTTAGAGATTTTGACATTGGACTCTACAGATTTAGACAACATATTTTCACATTTTGAGTTTTATATATTTTCAGACTCATTATCAGATACATATTCTAATGTATATAATTCATTTTCCATAAAAAAATTTTTAAAAAAATTTTGAGTTAATGACTCAACACAATTTATTTCATGCACTTCATCTTCTTCTCTAGGTTGTTTTGCACTGTTAAAAACATTTAATTCCAAGGTCATGTTTCCAAATGAAAGTTTCATAATTCCATTTCTACAATTAATAAATGCATTTGATGTAGCTAGGAATGGTCGACCCAGAATAATAGGTATGTATGCAGATGCATAAAAAATTGGTTGTGTATCTATAACGATAAAATCTGCTGGGAAATTGTAACACCCCGTGTTTTCTTTTATATATTTATATAGATATATAGTAAATACTTGTGGTAAGAATGTGGATAGGTGTAGTGACGGTAGGAATAAAAACAAAAACTAGAAATGCAAAGTGATTGTGTAGTTTAAGTTTCAAAGGTGTGTAAACTTGAGAAGATGGTTATGGAAGTTTTTGAATATTTTTAGGTCAAAATAAGGTGTCCATTGAATCCGGAAGGTCGAACAACCTTGGGAAAGGTAATATGAGGTGTATTGGAAGGTAGGAAGTATTTTGGAGTTAAAACACATTTTAGAGAAAATTTGGGTATAAAGGATTTTGGACACTGTCTACTATTTCAATCATAACTTTTTATTCTTAATTCCAAATGACCTGAGATTTTGACAGTAGATAGTAGACATCTAGGGATACAAAAGTGTATCTCATGAAAATTTTCCAATTCGACCTCTAAATGGGTCAAAAATGCACTGGAAGTGGAAGTAGAAAAATCTGGGTAGTGACTACCGGTAGCCAAAATTAGCTACCGGTAGCCAATGGTCCAGTGTGTCCGAGCTACCGATAGCCACTGTAAAAATCCGAATTTTTTTAGTTCGCGAACCCTCGATTTTTCCCCCACTATAAATACATCCTCTCACCTCCTTAGCCTTCATTACACCACTCCAAACCCTAGATAGCTTGAGAGGAGAAGAGAGGAAGAGAAAAACACATCCAAGAGAGAGATTTACATCATTTGTGAAGATCAAACCCTAGATTTCTCAAAAATCTCACTTCCCCACCCATTTCTTTTCTTCTATTCTTCAATTACTCACACCCAAATCTCTTGAAACCATAGGAGGGCGAAATTAAGAGGAAAAGGAAGGAGAACAAGAAGGTTTTGAAGGTTGGGTCTCGTATTTATAGCTTGGCTTAAAAGGTAGGGGTTTTCTCTCACTTTCTTACATTGAGGCTAGGGTATTTATATATGTATGTTTTGACTATCAATGGTATATATATATGCTATGGAATCATCATCTCTTATGTTTTTTGGCAAAGATTACATGTTTTGAACAAAGTTAGGGTTTAATACCCATGAAATCTCTTCTCTAGTTTTAAAACCCTCATTTTGGAGAGTGATGTATTTCCTTCTTAAATGCTTTCTTTATTATGGATTTTCGAAACCTTAGTGCTTTGTGTTGGGTAGAAAAAATGATGCTATTGTGATCTCATGTATTTTTCTTAGTTGGTTGTGGAATTGTTATATGTTATATTTTGGGGATTTTGGATATATGATTGTAACTTGAAATAAATATTGGACTTGTATGCTTGGTTGGGTTGTTTGTGATGCAAATGGTGGGAGGTTTCTTGTAAGAATGCTCACCCATTCCCAAGAGGTTCCTTGTAAGGATGCTTGAGAATAAATGAATGGAGGTGGAGGTTGCTCTTAAGTATGCCACCTACCAGAATAAACAGGGGTGGAGGTTGCTCTTAAGTATGCCACCTACCGGAATAAATGGGGGTGGAGGTTGCTCTTAAGTATGTCACCTACCGGAATAAACGGGGGTGGAGGTTGCTCTTAAGTATGCCACCTACCGGGAGAATGGGGGTGGAGGTTACCCTAAAGTATGCCACCTACCGAAAGAATTGTTGGAAATTGTTTATGGCAATTAATGGTGATTATATGTATGTGGTACTCAATTGTTCATTTAAGTAATGTTTTTACATAAACTTGAGATCCTTTTTAAATGTCACTGCTTTATTTCAGATTACGTATCTATGTTATGTTAAAAATGAGACCGACCGTTTTAAATGCTTTTCTAAACCTTGTATGGGTTTGAGAGGAATGTTTCTACAGAGCTTTGTGCTCACCCCCTACCGCTAACATTTTTCAGATTACCCGCTTGAGGAGGACGCAAGGGTCGAGGAACCCGCCACTTGGGAGGCTCCACTCGAAGGGAATATAGATTCCGAGGTGGACATATAGAGATATAGCTTCTTTTGTACTAGAATAGGACATTCTTTTGAAACACTGTGTAGTCTAGTTTCTTTTGTTTATTTCCGCTGCGCTATATTAGTTGATTTTTGGTATGTAAAGGCCAAGATGGGTCTATTCTTTTGGGATAATGTTGTAAATTCTATGGATGATTTTATGAAGTCTTATTTATTGATGGATTATTTTAGTGCTCTCATGATGTAAATGGTTTTAGAATGTAATGCCGTCCACGGTGTGTTTTGGGGCGTTACAGAAATAAAATTGATCAACTTGGATGATAACATCTTCTATAATTCCTCATGGAGTTTTTATTGATCGGTTTGCTAACTGTAGTGTAACACTAGTAGGTTTTAGTTCACTTAATCCTAATTGTGTATACACCGAATATGACACTAAATTACAGCTGGCTCCAAGGTCCAGTAAAGCTTGTTCAATTAGGAAATTTTCAAAGATGCATGAGACTGTTGGACTCCCTGGATCTTTATACTTAAGAAGAGTATTATGCTATATTATAGTACTGACTTGTTCAGTTAGAAATGCTTTTTTTGGTACATTAGTTTTTCTTTTTATCGTGCACAGATCTTTTAAAAATTTAGCGTAAGCTGGAACTTGTTTGATTGCATCCAACAAAAGAATGTTAATCTTAACCTGTTTAAATAGTTCCAAGATCTTAGATTGATCTTTTTCAGATGAAGGTTTCTTGACCCTTTGAGGAAAAGGTAAAGGAATAGGACATGGTTGATCTTCCTCTTTTTTCAGTTCTAGTTGTTTTTTGATAGAAGGTTCAGGTTCAAGTGGTTAATTAATAGGAATTGACTTACGTATTTTTTTTTGGAATTTTAGGTTTAATAGTTTTGTCAGTGACTTTACCACTTCTTAATGTTGTGATTGCTTGTACTTGATTTGAAGAAGGTTCAGAGGATGCAGAATTAGCTTGACTTTGACTTTGTGGAGGTTTAGGTTGAGATGAGAATTTTTCCTTTTCTGGCATACTGAGGGATTGAGTGAACTTAGCTAGATGACTCTTGACATCTTCAATACTCTTAGAAATTTGAGCTTTAAAATCATTAAAAACTTGAGTTGTTTGAGTATTGAAATTCATTTGACTTTGAATAAATTGATTCATAGTATCTTCTAGAGTTCTTTTATGTGAGGGTTGATATTGTTATTGATTTTGTGACTGTGGTGGACCTTGTGTTTGATTTGTGGGTTGTGTATTTCTCCAACTAAAATTTGGATGATTTCTCCATCTTGGATTGTAAGTTTCAAAATATGGGTTTAAATACGGCTTATTATAAGTTGGAATTGCATTAGATTGTTCAATCAAAACTTCTTTAAATGCAGGTATAGTTGGACACTCTGTTGTAGGATGTCTTGACAATGCACAGATTTCGCATATTTGATCAGTAGTAGATACAACAGACACTTGTTTTATTTTTTTCATTTCTAAAACTTCTAATTTTCGAGATAAATTAGCCATTTTAGCTCTTAAATCATCATCTTATTTTAGTACATATTTTCCTCTTTTGGATGTAGATGGCTTAGTTTCTACTATATTTGAAGAAGTTGAGTCCCACCTTTGGGAACTCTCAAAAATAGTATCAAAGAATTGAAATGTTTCTTCAGGATTTTTATTCATAAATTCCCCTTAGGCCATCATTCCAACAAATTGTCACATTGCAGGTGGAAGAGCATCATAGAAAAACCCGACTAAAGTCCAATTTTTAAATGCATGATGTGGACACGCTTGTAGAAGATCTTTAAATCTTTCCCAACATTGATAAAAAGTTTCTCTTTCTTTTACATAAAAATTCATTATTTGACGTCTTAGTGTATTAGTACGATGTACAGGAAAAAACTTTTTAAAGAACTCAGTTTGCAAAGTTGCCAATTTGCGATAGAATTAGCTCTTAAAGTGTTAAGCCACTGTTTCGCTTTATCTTTTAAAGAAAAAGGGAAAAGTTTTAATTTAACAATTTCAGAATTATCTTGCAAGGTTCCACAAACTTCTTCAAATTCTTTCATATGAACATAAGAATTTTCAGTTTCTAAACCATGAAACTGTGGTAATAACTGTATTGTTCCTGGCTTAATATTAAGATTTGGAGCGTCTGTTGGAAAAGCAAAACATGACGGAATATTACTTCGTGTAGGATGTAAATATTCTCTTAATGGTAGGATATTTTGAACTACTTCTTGTTCTTGTTCTTGCCCCCTAGGTACGTTTTGAGCCATACTTAATTCAAATGATTCTTGAGTAGATAAAGATGATGAAGATGAAGGAGATGACTGATTTACTGACCCTACTGATGAATGAACAGACATAAACTATTAAAAAGAAAACAAACAATATATATATATATATTATAAATAATTAATACAAGTTAACAACTTCCCTATTATATTTAATTTCAAATTATTTTAACTCCCTGGCAACGGCGCCAAAAACTTGATTCGCACTATTTCGTGATCTGATTTATATTATACACCCAAGTATAAGTGGTCGAATTGTAGTTTTCTCGGTTTTAAGTCCAAGTATCGATCCCACGAAGAGTTTTTAATAATTAGGAAATAAAATAAAAACAGTATAGTTGTTATTTAAGTAGTGTGACATGAGATAGCTTGTAATGTGAGTTTAGATTGATAACTAGTCTAATTAAGCTTTTGTTTGCAGATAAATTGTTTAAAGACAGTAATATAAAAAATATCCTTCAGTTTAAGGATCCCATATGTTTATATTGGTCAAGTACTGGAAATGCTACCTTATAACAATTAACTTTCATGTTATTTGAAAGTTAACCGGTAAGTCTGATGTATATAAACCATCACATAACAACTTCTTAGGTTAGCTGGTGGTATCCATGACAATTGATTAATCCAAATAAACCAGAAGGACAAGCCATTCATGAGGAATACTTGAATTAGTCAATTGATCCCATGATAGTAAGTGCGTATATAATAAACCATAACACAACAACTTCTTAGGTTAGTTGGTGGTATTAAGTCATAACACAACAACTTCTTAGGTTAGCTGGTTATAGATGTGCCAATTGACTAATCCAAGTAAACCAAAAGGACACGCCATTCATGAGAAATGCTTGAATTACTCAATAGGTCATCTGTAATATATATATACCAGTTAAACATCCTCAGTGCCTTTGGAGGTCAAGCCATACCGGTGGAACACCGTAGATATTCGACTGGCAATATTATTATGTATACCAGTTAAACGATCTTAGTATCCAGAAGGACAAGCCATTCATGAGGATCACTTAGGTCATTAATCTGATAGTTATATATATAAGTTAAACAACCCTAATAACCTAGAAGGACAAGCCATTTATGAGGATCATTTAGGTTTTGTACCATGCATCAGTAGAACATCCTCAGTGCTCCAGTGGAGGTCAAGCCATACCGATTGGAACACCGTAGATATTTAACTGGCAGGTTGATGATGCACTGATGACATAATTTCAGGCATAGCACCGAAGTTACGTACATCACTATATCATGCATGAAGTGTATAATATATATATTATACATATGTTCACCTCTTACTAGAGGATAGAAGTAACTACTCCCACCCCATTACTATAGACAAGCAAGGAGTGCGGGTAGTTTTCATTATAACTATAACTGAAATACAAACTCAGATACTTCTTTCACAAGGAACAAATGAAACACACCCACCTTTTATTATCAATCAAGATAAAAAAGGTGGTGGCAGTTCAATTATCCTAATAGAAAGATAACACATAAATGTAGAAACACAGAGTTTCGGTTGGATTGTATGATGGACCGGAGTTGTGTATAACTTCCTCTTTCTCTCTTTCTTTTTCTCTTTCTTTTCTTTCTTTGGAATTCTCTCTGGAGCTCTCTTTATCTCCTTGCCCCAGCCTCTCGTTCAACTGAAGAAGACATGCATATATATAGGGAAAAAGGAAGCATGAGGTGGAGGATTTGCTTGAGCCGACTTTGGCCACCGTCCGGACGCCCCTCCACCGTCCAGACGGTGGAGCCTTGCTGGATGGTCATCTTTTTTAAGTGCTGACTCTTTCTTTGATTAAATTACACTTTGTTCCTTTGCTCTTTCAAGTTCAACATATTATTCCTTGTATTCTCTGACAATTCTGCATCAAACCCTGCAATTTCAAACAAAATATTCGTAAAACCCTAGTTTACACACAAACCCTAATTGATAGTTTTTAACTGCTTTATCATACCAATTTGCTTATTTTAACTATTCTAATTTATATACAAATTAGGGTTAATCAACATACACCTAGGCTCGTGATGAAAATCAAAAGACCTACCTGTGTACCTCTAATTCACCTTTGCTTAACGCTCGTTATCCTCTGTTACGACGCCAAAAATTCATACCCTTAGAAGTGGGTGTAATTTCACGAAGCTCCCAAGCATAATTGAATGATTGGGTAGTAACTTGGAATGAAATTCCAAGGTCGTCTCCTCAGGAAAAACTTTGGTAAACCAAGGTGATATTAAAAATGAAAAAAAGAGTTCTTTGAAATTTGAGAATTTGGGTAATTAACTAAACTAATGATAAAATCAATAAAAGAAAGAACTAGATAATCTTCGAATTTCATCGCACTCATGACCATAAATTTACACTCTAAATTTATAACTCATCCAAGTTGCTAATCAAACTCCCTAAGCTGGGCAATATTCAATAAAAACTTCAATTAATAAAAGTAATGATTTTGGTGACAAATAAATTGAGGGAAGAATTTGTATCTAATTTATTTCCAATAATTATCCATGACAAAATCAATTGTCTACGGATAATAAAGGATGTTTACAAATCAATTAGGTTTTTGAAAAAAAACTATTCAATCATTAAATCACATACATCATAGAAAACCCTAGTTTAGAGTGTAAACCCTAGTGCATGGGTTGGGAATCTCTCCTCAGATTATTCAGAAATGAGACTACTCACTCTTGACAATAAAAGTAAAGCAAAGCATCAAAGAAAACATAATTTATTTTAGTAAATAAAGATTAAGATTGTAAAATAAATATAAAATTGAATATAAAGGTACCTTGTATTGAAGAACTGACATAAAGTCGATTACACTTAAATATCTGAATTGAATTGACTTCAAATTGAAGAACAGTACTCTAAAACTAAGGACAAAGCAGTAAAACTAAAGTATGGCTACTAGTGAAACTAAAGAAAATAATTTCAAAGAAACAATGATCCTTTCTCCCCCAAAGATCTTCTATTTATGGTGTGTGGAAGGAAGATCTTCAGATTTGATCAATTTTTTTGGCGATTATGTTTCCCAAAAATATCTCTTCTTTCTATTGATATAAAATTCTCAAAAGATATGGAAAAATCGTACTTTAATTAGAGTTTTCTGTCAAAATATGCCTCGACCTATCAGTAGAACATTGATACCTACTAGTAGAACTCCATTCTGTTGAAGGACCTAACGGTAGCAAATAGATTACCTACCAGTAAAACCTTATTCTGGTGAATTCCCATAACTTCTTCTACTAGTAGAACACAAGTCCACCTATTAGTAAAACATCATTCTGTTTACTCCAGAGATCTCTACTACTAGTAGAACACACCTTCTTCATATAGGTAGAACTCCTTACTGTTCATTACAGAGAGCCTTTCTACCAGCAGAACATAACTTCTACTATCGGTAGCTTACACACTGTTTTCTCTCTGACCGATAGAATAGGACCTCTACTGGTAAATTCTCTATTCTGGAACACTCCTGCCGGTAGAACCTATTTCTTATGAATTTCTACTCTAAGGCCTCTAGCTTCACTTCTAATCGATTAAACTCAACTCCAACTTGTCCAAAGCATTAGCATGATGCTCAAAATCTACCTTTACACTTAGATTTCCTGCAAACACAAAATCAATGCATGAATCACAAAACAAGCTAAGTAAAGCAAGTTATAAAATAATGCAAGAATGAGAACTCAACAACACTATTCCACAACTCATAGGGAGTCTTTTTAATAATTGGTCTAATAAGTGCTATATTTAAAATTTAGCAAGGCCAATTTATGGCTTCTTCCCAAAAATACTTAGGCAAATTATATTCATTTAACATAGTTTTATTCATTTAAATTATAGCCCTATTTTT
The DNA here is from genome assembly GCA_951799425.1 of Ilex aquifolium. NCBI lineage: Eukaryota > Viridiplantae > Streptophyta > Magnoliopsida > Aquifoliales > Aquifoliaceae > Ilex > Ilex aquifolium. Next base: position 32,463,432 of record OX637392.1, read on the forward strand.
CCTTTCAACTACACCATTTTTTAGGGGTGTCCTAGTTGCCAAAAATTCATATTCATATCCTTTGTCCAAACAAAAATCCTCAAATTTATGTTGATCAAATTCCCCACTATAGCCACTCTTAACATGAGTAATTATGTAGTTTTTTTCATTTTGAACTCTCTTGCAATAGTTTCTGAAGACTTCTATTGCATCATACTTGTGCCTTTCACAATATACCCAAGTGTATTTAGAATAGTCATCTTGTGATACCCGAACAAACTAATTTGGTATTTTATTTTGTGTTGGGGGTCTAAATGCGAGTTGTAAAACCCGGGTAAATTTAAACTTTTTCCCGAAAAAGGGTAAAACGGTAATTTACCACTATAATGCGAACTTAAAATAAGTATTTCTCTAGAGCTCGGATGATGCAACGGACCTCACAGTTGTATTCGTCTTGCGAAATCTAGTTGCCCTGTCAATTTTCGTCGAATTTCGAGATAGTTGAATTTTTCACGTTTTACGAGACGATTGTGTGTCGAATGACCTCACAAGGGTTCCCAAAAACGGAAATTATAAAATTTCCTTATAATTGAATTAAAGTTCAAATAAAAATAATTTGAACTTAAACCGGGATGAAATTAATCGTTTCGGGGCGAAACGGACCCGGACAAGGGGGGCGTGTGGCGCGACGTGGACCAAGTGTTAATGGTTATAAATATGAACAAATATATGATTTTTAGGTAGAATACTCTGCATTTTCCAGTGGGCAAAATGTGTGAAGGAAGGGAGAGGGAAAGGAGAGAAAAAAAAGAAAGTTTTCAAGGCTTCTCGCTATGATTTCCGCCTCTCCGTCGCTCGAATCAACTCGAGCCAAGAATCAAAGTTGATCTCCTCGATGAAGGCTACGCTTACGTACCAAGAACGAAAGATTTCACCGAAGATCCAAAGGGAAGATTTTGAGAAAATCAAAGGTTTGAGGTTGGGGTTGGTGTTCTTGAAGTTCTACACTTCATTTTACGCTCCAAGAGGTAGGGTTCCCTCCTACTTTGGTTTCTTTCTAACCTATGGGTCCATATGAAATAGGTAAGTATATGGAACTATACATGTTACTTGCCTCTTGTTATGAAACTGAGAAATTGGGTATAGAAATGTCTTAGACCAACTTCTAGCTTTAATTTGATATGTGGAAGCTATTGGTGTAAACTCTTGGAAATTGGGTTTATGTGGGCTGTTTTGTGTATTTTAAAACTTTCCTATTATAGTTGGGTTAATGGAAAAGGGTAGATATAGATAACTATGTATTTCACTTGCCTATGGTTAAGGTGTAGGTGTAGAAATGATTTAATCAATTTCTAGTTTGAAATTGATATGTGAAGTTCCATGTGAAAATTCTTGGAGCTTGGTATTGTGTGGGCATGCTATGTGTTATATTGTGCCTTGTGAAAGAAATGAGTTATTTACATAGGTTATGTCATAACATGATTGGTGCCTTGAAGGTATTTTGCTAAATGCATATGTGAGAATTAAGCTTATTATGGCATAATTTATGTGTGACATGCTCGAGAAAAAGGTAATTGATATATGTTGTTAATATATTAGCATCATGATGAATTGTGGTAATTATGTGCATTAGATATAAATTATCATGGCATCTGTTAAAGTATGTGGTTAAATTGATCCATATGTGTAACACCCCGCATCTTCTTTTATATATGTATATAGATATATAGTAAATAATTGTTGTAAAAAAATGTGGATATGTATAGTAATAGTAGGAATAAATACTAGGGAGACAAATGGATTGGGAAGTTTGAGTTTCGAAGGTGTGTAAACTTGAGAAGAGGGATTATGGAAGTTTCTAAATATTTTTAGGTCAAAATAAGTTCTCCATTGAATCCGGAAGGTCGAAAAACATTGGGAGAGGTAATATGGGGTGTATTGGAAGTTAGGAAGTATTCCGGAGTGAAAACACACTTAGAGAGAATTTTGGTAAAAAGGAGTTGGGAAACCTTCTAGTATTTTAGTCATAACTTTTTATCCTTATATCCAATTAATCTAAAATTTGGACAGTAGATAGTAGACATCTAGGGCTACAAAAGTGTAAGTCATGAAAATTTTCCAATTCGACCTCTAAATGGGTCAAAACTGCCTTGGAAGTCGGAGCAAAAATCTGCCAAACCGTACCGGTACGATACCGTACCGGTACGCCCGACTCCAGTAGCTTTGGAGTACCGGTACGTTACCGTACCGGTATGATTTTCTCTGACACTCGCCGAACAGTTAAAAAGTCAGGATTTTTTGGGTTTAAAACACCACCTCAAGCCCTCATTTGCCCCATTCTTCATTCCACTCTCACCCTAAACACTTTAGAACCCTAGGAGAGAAAGAAAGGAAGAGAGAAACTCAAGATCAAAAGGGAAAAACACAAGATTTAAGGGTGATTCAAGATTCAAGCCCTAGATTTCTTCCATTCTTGTTCATTGATGTTAGGGTTATTACATATATATATTTTGACTCCTAATCATATGTATTTGCTATGGGTTCATTGTTTCTTAGTTCTCTTGCAATTGTTAACATGTTTTACACAAAGTTAGGGTTGTATACCCATGAAATCCCTCTTTTGTTTGAAAAACCCTAGTTTTCAAGAGTGATGGATTTTCTTCTTAAATTCTTCCTTTATTATTGATTTTGAAACGATAGTGCTTTGTGTTGAGTAATAAAATGATGTTGTGGTGATCTCTTGTATTTTTGTAATTGTTTATTGAAATTGTCATGTGATAAATTTGGGGGTTTTTAAGATATACTTGTAAATTGTGAAATTGAGTTTGGTATTGTATCTTTTATGAGTGTGGGATGACAATGGGTGGCTTTTGACGAGATATCGTAGAGTGGGTAGACGTGTTGCTTGCTCCGTGTGGGTTGGCATTTTTCCTACCACTCGTAGTGGGGTTAGTGCTTTGGTAAGACTAAACCGCTATTGCTCACGAGTGCCGTGTCAGAGGGTTAATATACTAATACCTGGGTTGGATACGTCACTGCCATTGGTATGGCATACGCCCTTCCTAAAGGATAGATATCTTTGATAAGATTTGTGTGGGTGTGTGTGGGCTAGATTTTACTCAATGTGTCCATTCATGGGGTTTGCCTTACATCATGGTGGAGATACATGTTTAAAATGTTGATACAAATGAAATGGTTAGTATTTGTTCATTCTACTAGATACGGTTTCTACAAGAGTTTTGGGAAGTATGAGATTCCGTAAGAACTTGTGAAAAATGGTTTATGGTGGAATGTATTATTAATTGTGTAATTGGTTCCATTTATTCATTAAATTACCGTTGTTACCTAAACTTGAGATCTATTGAAATGTCCTTGCTTTCTTTCAAAATTGATATATGATATTTGTGAAATGAGACCGGCCATTTTATATGCTTTTATAAACCTTGTTCGAGATTGGGAGGAATGTTGCTACAGAGCTTAGTGCTCACCCCCTACAGTTAAACATTTTCAGATTTGGTGCTAGAGGAGAACCTCGGAGTTGACGAGCAGGGGTATTGGGAGGCCCCATTCGAGGGAAATCGAGATTTCGAGGTGGACATATAGAGATATAGCTTCTTTTGCACTAGACTAGGGAATTTAATTTGAGATCATGTATAGTCTAGTATTTTGTTTGTTCCGCTGCTAAGTTTGAGTGCAATTCTTTTGGAATGTAATTGCCATAGCTTGGCCTATTCTTTTGGGATGATATTGTGGATATTATTTATGGTGAATGGAATCTTATTTTGTGATGTGAAAATGGACTCGGTGTGGTCAATATGTAGTCATACTTGGACCCGGTGTGGTCAATATAGTATAATTGTACAGGTTGTGTTTTGGGTAGAGCTCCCCGAACAAAGGAGACTCTGCCCAAATTTTGTTAAATTAAGGAATGGTTTTTATGAAGTCTTATTTATGGATGATTTTTATTAGTTGCTCTCATGGTATAAATGGTTTTAGAATGTAATGCCGTCCAGGGTGGTATTTGGGGCGTTACAAAAGTTGGTATCAGAGCTTAGGCTTTAGGTCTTACATGGGAGCTGTAGGTTATGGATTACCACTGGAAAGGTAGGACTAGGTTGAAGGAACCTTAGGCTTGCATTTGTTTGAAGTTATGTGTTTATCAGATAGGTTAGATTCATTGTATATTTAGGTTAAGGGTTAATTATTTGTTCGGATTCGATGAGTTGTCTCGCTACGCAATCAAGTTTGTGGTCACTGAGGCAAGGAGGGCTAAACGCTTTGAACAAGATTTGAGGCCTTCCATCCGCAAGAAGCTGGTTACACTCTGAATTCGAGAATACAAGATCTCATGAACGTGGACGTGGACGTGTACGTGGACGTGTATGCGGTTGAACAAAGACTTCAGACAGTTGGAGGAGATGAAGTGACTCAGACTAGAACAAGCACTGACCCGCGCCAATGCTTTGCATGCAGAGAGTATGGGCACTTCAAACATAGATGCCCCTCGTTTCCCCCAAGGACCAAACATGCAACCGAGCAAGTACCAGCAAACAAGCCACCTCTACAAAGGCCAGCACAGCAGAGACCTCAGATAGCTCGAGGAGCGGGAGGCATACCAGAGAGAGTAGGCACGGATGCACGCCGATGCTTTGCCTGTGGAGGTACTGGGCACTTCAAAGATAATTGTCCATTGTTTTCCACCAAGACCAACCAAGCAACTGGGCGAGTGAATGCAAACAGGCCACTGCTACGACAACCACTACCACCACAGAGACCGTTACAAGCTCAAGCCCCCGGCGACGCCAATCAAGGAAGGGTTTTTGCTTTGACTCCACCGGAGGAAGATGCCTCCAACGCCGTGGTGGAAGTTATTGCTCTTCTATATAATTTTTGGGCCCGAATTATATTGGATTCCTATGCGACTTATTCTTTTCTACGTACTGTGTACGCTGTGGAATTGGGATTGGGTTTCGAGGAAATAGAACTTACTCTATATGTTAACTTGCCTACGGGAAAACAAGGGGATACCAGTAGGGTTTATTTATATGTAATCTTTGACTCTAATTTATAGCTACTTGCTAGGGAATCATCATGTCTTGTCATTCTGGATAATACTACCTTGTTCCAAAATATATTATGGTTGGGTAAACCCTAAATCTTTTCTTATGCCTTGAAATCCTAGTTTTCAAGGGAGAGGTGTTTTCTCTTTATCGTGCATTTGTCATTGATTTCAAACATTGATAGTCGTTTGTTATCGATTCCAATATATGATTGTTACTTTATCTCTGATTCTAAGCTTGATATCCTTTGTTATTGATCTCGAGACTTGATTGTTTCCTTGTCCTTAATTTCCTAAGCTTAATGATCCATTTGTTCTTGGTATCTAAATTTGATATTCGTTTGTTATTGATTCTACCCTTGTGATTCAATTATTTTCGATATTCAACACTTGATATTTATTGGTTATTGATTTCAAGATTTGACATTCAATCGCTCTTGACTTCAATACTTGATATTCCTTCGTTCTCGGTTCCAAAACTTGATAGTCGTTTATTATTGATTTCAATACTTGATTACTCTTTGTTTTTGAGTTCAAAACTTGAGACTTATTAGTTCTTGATTACAAAGCTTGATATGTCTTTGTTATTGACTCCAAGATTCGATTGTTACTTTGTTATTAATTTCAAACCTTGCTTGTTCTTTTGTTCTTGATTTCCAAGCTTGATAGCCATTTATTCTTGATTCCAAAGCTTGATTATTTATTTGCTCATGAATTCAAAGCTCTAGGGATTGGTAGTGACCACTAAAATGGTATTTTCGATGATATTATGTTAATTTTTCTTAAATTATTTCGTTAAAAAAAAAAATGTATATGGATTTGGAAGCTAAAATGGGAGGACAAGTCTGGTTAGGTTTCAACTGTAACCTTTGGTGGATCGTAATTTATATCAGAGTGCGCAGCGAACTAACGGAGTAAGGACTACAATGGGGAAACTACGGAGAAGATTCAACTCATCCAAGAGAGGCTATGCACAGCGCAAAGTAGACAAAAGAGCTATGCGGACCACAGACGAATATCCTTGGAATTCAAAGTGGGAGATTACATGTTTCCCAAGGTGTCACACAAGAAGGGCGTGTTTCGATTCGGCAAGAAGGAGACGTTAGCACCAAGATATACCGGACCGTTTGAAGTGATCAAAGCGGTAGGCAATGCGGCGTATCAACTTCGACTACCAGCCCAGCTATCTGGAGTACACGGCGTGTTTCACGTGTCGATGTTGAGGACGTGTCACTTGGATGCAACTCCAGTCGTGAACTTGGAGGAGATTGAAATTCAAGACGGAGCAACCTACGAAGAACAACCGGTAAAAATTCTCGACGCCAAGGAAAAAGTGATTCGCAACAAAGTTATCAGATTGGTAAAGGTTTGGTGGCAATACCATGGAGTGGAGGAAGCTACTTGGGAACCGGAGCTAGAAATGCGAGAGAAGTACCCGCACATATTCGCTACTTGAGGTAAGTTTCGAGGATGAAACTTTCTTTAAGGGGGGTGGATTGTAACACCCCGCATCTTCTTTTATATATGTATATAGATATATAGTAAATAATTGTTGTAAAAAAATGTGGATATGTATAGTAATAGTAGGAATAAATACTAGGGAGACAAATGGATTGGGAAGTTTGAGTTTCGAAGGTGTGTAAACTTGAGAAGAGGGATTATGGAAGTTTCTAAATATTTTTAGGTCAAAATAAGTTCTCCATTGAATCCGGAAGGTCGAAAAATATTGGGAGAGGTAATATGGGGTATATTGGAAGTTAGGAAGTATTCCGGAGTGAAAACACACTTAGAGAGAATTTGGGTAAAAAGGAGTTGGGACACCTTCTAGTATTTTGGTCATAACTTTTTATCCTCATATCCAATTGATATGAAATTTGGACATTAGATATTAGACATCGAGGGCTACAAAAGTGTATCTCATGAAAATATTCCAATTCGACCTCTAAATGGGTCAAAACTGCCCTAGAAATCGGAGCAAAAATCTGACAAACCGTACCGATGCGATACCATACTGGTATCGCGTACCGGTACGCCCGACTCCAGTAGCTTTGGAGTACCGGTACTGAGTACTGGTACGTTACCGTACCGGTACGATTTTCTCTAACACTCGCCGAACAGTTAAAAAGTCGGGATTTTTGGGTTTAAAACACCACCTCAAGCCCTCATTTGCCCCATTCTTCATTCCACTCTCACCCTAAACACTTTAGAACCCTAGGAGAGAAAGAAAGGAAGAGAGAAACTCAAGATCAAAAGGGAAAAACACAAGATTTAAGGGTGATTCAAGATTCAAGCCCTAGATTTCAAGAACACCAAGGTAGGGGTTTTCTTTCATTCTTGTTCATTGATGTTAGGGTTATTATATATATATTTGTTTTGACTCCTAATCATATGTATTTGATATGGGTTCATTGTTTCTTGGTTCTCTTGCAATTGTTAACATGTTTTACACAAAGTTAGGGTTGTATACCCATGAAATCCCTCTTTTGTTTAAAAAACTCTAGTTTTCAAGAGTGATGGATTTTCTTCTTAAATTCTTCCTTTATTATTGATTTTGAAACCATAGTGCTTTGTGTTGAGTAATAAAATGATGTTGTGGTGATCTCTTGTATTTTTGTAATTATTTATTGAAATTGTCATGTGATAAATTTGGGGGTTTTTAAGATATACTTGTAAATTGTGAAATTGGGTTTGGTATTGTATCTCTTATGAGTGTGGGATGACCATGGGTGGCCTTTGACGAGATATCGTAGAGTGGGTAGACGTGTTGCTTGCTCCGTGTGGGTTGGCATTTTTCCTACCACTCGTAGTGGGGTTAGTGCTTTGGTAAGACTAAACCACTATTGCTCACGGGTGCCGCGTCAGAGGGTTAGTATACTAATACCTGGGTTGGATACGTCACTGCCATTGATATGGCATACGCCCTTCCTAAAGGATGAATATCTTTGATAAGATTTGTGTGGGTGTGTGTGGGCTAGATATTACTCAATGTGTCCATTCATGGGGTTTGCCTTACATCATGGTGGAGATACATGTTTATAATGTTGATACGAATGAAATGGTTAGTATTTGTTCATTCTACTAGATACGGTTTCTACAAGAGTTTTGAGAAGTATGGGATTCCGCAAGAACTTGTGAGAAACGGTTTATGGTGAAATGTATTATTAATTGTGTAATTGGTTCCATTTATTCATTAAATTACTGATGTTACCTAAACTTGAGAACTATTGAAATGTCCTTGCTTTCTTTCAAAATTGATATATGATATTTGTGAAATGAGACCGGCCATTTTATATGCTTTTATAAACCTTGTTCGAGATTGGGAGGAATGTTGCTACAGAGCTTAGTGCTCACCCCCTACAGTTAAACATTTTCATATTTGGTGCTAGAGGAGAACCTCGGAGTTGACGAGCAGGGGTATTGGGAGGCCCCATCCGAGGGAAATCGGGATTCCGAGGTGGACATATAGAGATATAGCTTCTTTTGCACTAGACTAGGGAATTTAATTTGAGATCATGTATAGTCTAGTATTTTGTTTGTTCCGCTGCTAAGTTTGAGTGCAATTCTTTTGGAATGTAATTGCCATAGCTTGGCCTATTCTTTTGGGATGATATTGTGGATATTATTTATGGTGAATAGAATCTTATTTTGTGATGTGAAAATGGACTCAGTGTGGTCAATATGTAGTCATACTTGGACCCGGTGTGGTCAATATAGTATAATTGTACAGGTTGTGTTTTGGGTAGAGCTCCCCGAACAAAGGAGACTCTGCCCAAATTTTGTTAAATTATGGTTTTTATGAAGTCTTATTTATGGATGATTTTTATTAGTTGCTCTCATGGTATAAATGGTTTTAGAATGTAATGTCGTCCTGGGTGGTATTTGGGGCATTAGAATATGACATTCATTACATATGGGACTTGATATTGACATGCAATGGTTCATTACATTGCATTTGCACGGAGACGTCGCATTAGGTGGGTGTGTGTACATGGTGTGAGCAAACACCACACTTGGTGATTGATGGGTGGGCTCGAAAAAGTTGGGTTGAAAATCTGACTGAGTCCATGAATATGAGGTCGGGGTTAGCAAGAAGGGCTAGAAAATCCCACGGGTGAGAGACCCGGTGACTTGGATACGCACTCTAGTGGTATAAGAGTCCATAAGTGTACGCGGAACCATTGGTGGAAGTCCATGAATTCCGTGTCGGTTGGATGTCGTTGGTGTAAGTCCATAAATACTCACCCCACGAAAAATTTGGAGATTTTAAAAGGATCATTGGATGAAATTCATCAATGACAGATTTTCTACACATTGGCATTGCATTGTGTTGCGGGAGTCGGTGAGGGCTCGGGTGAAAGTGCGTTAGTGAGTTTCATCTCATTTCACATGGCATGACATGATAAAAGAATTCCAACATTGAATTGCATGTTCTTGTTTAGAATGGTTGTTGATTGTTACATGTGCACATTCATATGCATCTAGGGTGGGGAGTAGCCTCTATAGGAGATACTCTATTGAGCATTGCTCACCCTATACGGGAAAACATTTCAGGTGCGGGATACACACCGGTGGACGGCTCTCATTTGGAGCCTCAAGGGTGAAGAGAGCCAAATTGTGGCCTTAACCTTGGTTTTTGTAAAACTTTTGTTAAAACTATGTTTTGGGCATGTAATATATGTAAAAGAATTGTAATCGAACTTATATGGACTACTTTTAATATAACATTGCATGTTTTTATATGAGTATGGTTAAATGGACCCGGTGTGGTCAATGTTTACTCATAAATGGACCCGGTGCGGTCAATATTGTATATTGGACCTCGGATGGGTCATGTGATTGTATATTGCACAGGTTGTGTTTTGGGTAGAGCTTCCCGTGCAAAGGAGACTCTGCCCGAATTTCGTTAAATTATGGACCCCGATAAATGGGGCATAATGGCGTGATGTCAAGTTACATGATATCCACGGGTATTCCGCAGGTCAACGGGTTGACAAAGGACCCCCGGGTTTTTGGGCATCACACGAGTACTTATTTTAATCATTAGATTTAAAATTAAAATAGTTGGAAACACAAAGAAATAAGTATGGGTCCGATGATAAATTCTTAGTCACGGTTTAAGAGCTTGAGAAAAATATATATATGGGTGTATATGTTAATTTTACTTGAATAGTAATTTTAGTTCGATTACTTAAAAGTAAGCTGTCGGGTATATGGGAGACTGGGTATAGGTCTCGATAGAAAAATTGGGATTAATTTTTGAAAAAAAAGCTATCGAAGTTGAGCTGGATATACAAATATGTATGGAAGTATCCATTTATTTATAATTGTAAGACCCGAACACGCATGACAAACATATAATATCTGTAACAAGCATATTCACATGTGACATGTATGTGTAGGATTGACAACCAGTACTAAATTAAAAGTAATGATATGAGACATGAACCTGAATGATGAATATTTTAATAGTCAGAAATAATTTTATAAAGAATGATTATAGAGGGAATTGTTTTATTTAAAGTGTGAAAAACTAAATATGAACGTTGACATGTGACATCAATTTATTGCTATCAAAATAAAATGTGTTACTATGTACAACGAGTGGTTAAGGGTCCGAAATATGAATTTAATGGTTTATCAATATTTTTGGATATATATGTATATCACTTCCATGTACATATATATACATGTATAAGCTAGGGAATACATATATATGCATATATAAGCTAGGAGTATATATATATATATATATATATATATATAATAAAAAGCAATGATGAAAGATTCCACTTAGGAAGACATGAAATGCATGTCTTGCATGCAAAAAAAAAAAAAAAAACTAAAAGAAGAAATCTTGCACTCAGAATATTTCGGCAATAACAGGAACCAAAAGGAAAGAAGAAGGAAATAAAGAAATAAAAAGAAAAAGAGAAGAAAAGAAGAAAAAAAGTGTGGGTGCAAAGGTAAGAATTGTGATCCATTTCTCTCTTCTAAAATGTAGAAATCTAACTCTAATATATACATTTTGAGTGTTGCATGTATTTAAAGTATGGTATTTGGTATGTGTTTGGATGGTGTATATATATAGGTATGATGTCTAGTATGAGTTTTGATTTAATGCATGAAGGATTCACCTTTATATTTATGTGGGTATGTGAATTAAGTTAAAGTTGTTGTATGAAAAATATATGAGTGCAATTGTTGTTTATGGGTTGAATTTTGGTTAAGAAGATTGTAATTTGGTGGGTAATTAGGAATCTTGTGAATTGTTCTTGAATTTTCATGAATTTAATGGGTATAAGTAATTATAAGAAAGCATGCAATCTTATGATTTTATGAGAAATTAAATAGATTCAAGTATATTTTGGGTTACTATAATTTTATGAGAAAAGTTTACCTTGGAAGTAATGAATTCGAGTAGGTAATTTCACTCACTATGAATAGATTATTTTCAAGTGACTTTAATTGATCATATCTATTAGTTTAATCGATTCGAGTAATTAATATTATTAGGTATTGATGAGTTATTGAATATGACATGATTAAATTATGAAACTTAATTCGAGTAAACTAATTCGAGTAAGTGGTATTATTTATTAACACTCGAATGAGATTGCGAATAATGGGTGTCAGGTCCAGGGACGAGCATTGTAAAGAATACTGCTAAAAAAAGCTCTGGCATAGGAGTCATCCACAAAATAATTTTTTCGTAAGGTACTTATGTACGCTAATCTTTGTTTTGTCAACGTATAAATGTTTGATTGGTTATGTGACTGGCTATTTTATGAGTTTTATTGTGAATGAATGACTGAAGTGTCGTAGTGTTATGATGGGAACAAAATGTCTTTCTGAAGGATACAATATTATGGTTTTAGTTGTCTGTGTGACTGCCAGAAAGAGAGGCTATATGGTCGAGACGTTTAAGCATCAGATGTCTAAGTGACGTATTTTACTTGCACAGTCAAGACGTCTAAGGGACGAAAAGCTAATTGTTAGAATGGATTGTCTGCGTGACTAAAATTAACCCAAGTGCTCAAGTTTATCTTCGTGACTAAGAGAAGTTAAATATGATTTCGTCTAGGTGACGGGAGCTGAATTTATTAATGTATTGTGAGTCGTTCGAAAAATGAATAAAGGGATATGTGAGGCCCCAAAAATTCGGGGGTTCATTGATCACCCATCAACCCGCGGAATACCCGTTGATATCATGTAAATCGATATTACGCCATTATGCCCCATTTATCGGGATCCATAATTTAACGAAATTCGGGCAGAGTCTCCTTTGTACGGAAAGCTCTACCCCAAACACAACATGTGCAATATACAATCACACGACCCATCTGAGGTCCAATATACAACATTGACCACACCGGGTCCATTTATGAGTAAATAATGACCACACCGGGTCCATTTAAAAGTAAACATTGACCACACCGGGTCCATTTATCCATACTCATATAATAACATGCCATGTTACATTAAAATAGTCCATATAAGTTCGATTACAATTCTTTTACATATATTACATGCCCAAAACATAGTTTTAACAAAATTTTTACAAAAACCAAGGTTAAAGGCCACAATTCGGCCTCTCTTCACCCTTGAGGCTCCAAATCTGTAACGCCCCAAATACCACCCTGGACGGCATTACATTTTCAAACCATTTATACCATGAGAGCAACTAATCAAAATTCATAAATAACCGGGGGTCCTTAATTTAACCAAATTCGGGCAGAGTCTCCTTTGTTCGGGGAACTCTACCTAAAACACAACCTGTGCAATTATATTACACCGATCACACCGGGTCCATTTATCCATTAATTATTAACAACATTATCCCAAAAGATTTCCATTCACCACATGTAATATTCACAATAACATTCCCAAAAGAATACGTCAAGCCATGGCCACAATATCAAAAGAATATGCCCAACAATGGCCTTCACATTTCCCAATGAATTAAATTAAGATAACGCAGCGGAATAACAAAATACTAGACTTTACATGACTTCATAATAGTTTCTCTAGTCTAGTACAAAAATACATGACATCTCTAGATGTCCCACTCGGGATCCAAGTATCCCTCTAATGAAGCTTCTCCTTGGCCCGACTCATTAGCACCGAACTCCTCCTCTAGAGTAAAATCTGAAAATATTCAACTGTAGGGGGTGAGCACGAAGCTCTGTAGAAAAATCCTCCCAAACCCAAACAAGGTTTCGAAAACATGTAAAACAAGTCGGTCTCATTTCACAAATATCATATATAACATTTGAAGTAAATACAGGACATTTTAAATAGATCTCAAGTTTAAAGAGTAACAATAATTGAATGAATAAGTGAAACCATTATACCGTTAACAAACCATTTCCAAAAATAATCCAGTCCACCATACACTGTTTCCACAAGTTCTCGCGGAATCCCATACTTCCCAAGACTCTTGTAGAAACCGTCTATGGTAAAATGAACAATAACCAATAATCCATTTCCAACTTTAAACCATTTAAGAAGGGCGCCTTCCGATGCATTGTCCCATACCAATGCACCGGCCAAGACGATTCAACCCATCATCTCATATATATATATATATATATATATATATATTGGTTCATCCCCGTACCATGTATGTTGATTGTTTCTCATGAATCTACCCTACGATTATACCTAGTCCACCTATTACCATCACAATCACAAGCACTATAGGAAAGGGCGTCTACCATCCCAATGGCAGTGACGAGTCCCTTCCTAGGAAAAGTATACCATCCCTTGTTCGAACTCCAGTGAACGATAGTGGTCGCATTACCAAATGACAATCCACTACAAGTGTTAGGAAACCATCTCACCCCCACTGGGATAGACTAACCTCTAACACTCTACGGCATCTCTCGAAGGCAATCCAAGTCCATCACAACAACCATACAAATGAGGAAACCAAAATATTCTCAATTCACCAACAATTCCAAAACAAAATACAAAATCCACAATTTCTCATTTATAATTCAAGTATCACAATTGTCCCACTCTCAATATACTACAATAATAAGGGATTAAAATACACAAGAGATCATATCAATAAAACCTTCACAATCTTGATATCAAAATTCTAGGGTTTTTCAAACAAAACATAATTTCTTGGAACTAGAACAAGGATTTGATGAAAACATGATTTAATCAACTATAGGCATTTAGGAATCAATAATCCATCTATTTTGCATAACCCAAATAGGTAATTTCTAAAACTACTATTTTGGAAATTCAAGAACAAGGTCTCTTGAACTCAAACATACATTTTGTTCAAAACCATGTTTCAATAAACAAGGAACTAAGAATTCTTAACTATTTATCATATAACTGTCAAGAATATGGAAAACATACATATATAATAACCCTAGCCTCAATGTAAGTGAATGGAAAGGAAACCCCTACCTCAAAACTCAAGCTCCACCTTCAAATCTTCTAGTGAATTCAAGAATTTCATCCTAAGTTTTGAAGCAAAAGCCCAAGCTCTAATGACTTTCTTCTCTCTTCCTCTCTCTTTCTCTCTCTAATTCTAAAGTCTATGGAGTAGTATTGGGTGAGAGGTGTGAGAAAAATGAGAGAAATTGAGGTAAAAATGGGGTTATAAGAGCTGAAATTCGCGCCGGGTACTGTTCACAGGACCCAAAAAAATGTATTTTCTCCAAAATTACGGTTTTGCCCCAACACTTCTCCAATTTGATCCATATGACTACCCTAAGGTTTTTCGACGTTCCGGATTCATTTTTAATGTTATTTTAACCTAAAAACATTTATTTTTATGATTTATTTCAAACTAAAATAAATTTACACTCGAAACATTAAAATTACAACTCAAGTGCAGATTTTTAGTCAACTTTGGAGAATAAACTGATTTGACTCAGGTATTTCTAGTATGTGTGACCTATATGGTTGGAAAGATATACGAGTTAGGGTTCTAACAAAAATAACGGTGCGCAATTTGGACTTTCCAATAAGGAGTAATGATCAAATTGGTGAAAGGTAGTCTGCCGGACTGTTTCGACATCGCTTCGTTATCTGGGTATAACTCTCTCATCCGAGCTCCGATTGAGGTGATTCAAGATGATATGGAACGCTAAGAAAGAGTTATACAACTTCCATGTTTTGAGTTTTGAGAGATATTGACTGTATCAAGGTCGAAATTGGGTTTGAAGTTGCAGCTAGTGCACTGTTCACGTGCACCGTTCATATGCAATGTTTATTTTATTTTTACATCATTACATATATAAGAATCACTAAATAAGTACATTACTATATTAATATAAGCATGTGGGGGTTTACAAAATGAGAGCCGTCCACCGGTGTGTATCCTGCACCTGAAATGTTTTCCCGTATAGGGTGAGCAACGCTCAATAGAGTATCTCGTACAGAGGCTACTCCTCACCTTAGATGCATATGAATGTGCACATGTAACAATCTACAACCATTCTAAACAAGAACATGCAATTCAATGTTGGAATCTTTTTACCATGTCATGCCATGAAATGAGATGAAACTCACTCACGTACTTTAACCCGAGCCCTCACCGACTCTCGCAACACAATGCAATGTCAATGTGTAGAAAATCTGTCATTGATGAATTTCATCCAATGATCCTTTTAAAATCTTCGGGTCTTTCGTGGGGTGAGTATTTATGGACTTACACCAACGGCACCCAACCGACACGGAATTCATGGACTTCCACCAACGGTTCCACATACACCGACACACTTTATGGACTCTTATACCACTGGAGTGCGTGTCCAAGTCACCGGGTCTCTCACCCGAGGGATTTTCTATCCCTTCTTGCTAACCCCGACCTCATATTCATGCAACCATGCGACTCAGTCGGATTTTCAACCCAACTTTCTCGAGCCCACCCATCAATCACCAAGTATGGTGTTTGATCACACCATGCACACTCACCCACCTAATGCGATATCTCTATGCAAATGCAATGTAATGAACCATTGCATGTCAATGTCAAGTCTCATATGTAATGAATGTCATATGAATCAATTTAACCACATACTTCAACATACACTGTGGATAAATTACGTCATAAGCACATAATCTCCATAATTATCACAATACCAATATATTTCAAGCATATATCAATATTTACATTTCCAAATGTAAATCACATCATAAGCATATAATTTTCATTTACCACATCATTCAAGCATGTTATCACATAATCTCATGCAATTTACACACTTTATTTCACATAGACATTTTATCAAACACCTTCAAGGCACCAAATCATGTGATCACATAAAATTCCCAAATTATCACCTTACTCAAAAAAAAAATCAGATTCAATGAATTCCACATACTCAATTATCAAAACTTCCAAGAAATCACAAATTAGCAATTTCTAACTACCAATTCACACTAGAATTGAGCCTACCCATTTCCATTAATCCAACTATAATAGGCAAGGATGGAAATAAACCAAAGTAGGAGGGAACCCTACCTCTTGGAGCGTGAGATGAAGTGTGGAGAACCTCAAGAACACCTCCCAAGCCTTAAAACTCTTGATTTCCCCAAAGTCTCATCTTGGATCTTCGGTGAAATTCTCTCTTTTTGGTACGTACGCGTAGCCCTCATCAAGGAGATCGACTTTAATTCTTGGCTCGACGAATTCTGACCGGCGAAACTCCGTAAATCGCAAAGAGAAGGAATAAGTTTTCTCTTTTTTCTCTCTTTCTCTCCAACGTGAGAACACACTGGTTTCAGCAGAGTTTCTATCCAAAAAATCAGATATTTTGCCCCTATTTATAATTTTAAAGCTTGGCCCACGTCGCGCCACACACTACCCCTTTTCCCGGGTCCGTTTTCGCCCCGAAACGATTAAATTTCGTACCGGTTTAAGCTCAAAATATTTTATATGAACTTTATTTAAATTATTTTCCAACTTTTAAAATTTTATTAAAAAAATTCGTTTTTGGGTCCCCAAGACCTGATCGCCTCGTAAAACGTAAAAAATCCGACTATCTCGGAATTCGACGAAATTTGTCAGGGTAACTAGATTTCGTGAGACGAATCCAATGGTGAGGTCCATTCATCATCCGAGTTCTTGAAAAATTCAGTTTTGTAACCCGTACCGTAGTGACAAATTATCGTTTTGCCCTTTTTCAGAAAAAGTTCAAATTTACCCGAATTTTACAGGATAAATGTTGTAGAGTTGTCTGCGTGACGATCGTATATTGATATGATGATTGAATTGTATTGTGTTTTGTCGCCTGGGTGGCAGGACGGTGATCTCTGTGTGAAACCGTGGAGCAGTAGAATTGGATATCGAGAATAAGTTATGGAATCGCGAATATTTAAATTCCACTAATGAGCAAGGACGTCACACTATTTTCTTTACTTTACTTCTAAAATCTTGAATGAGAACTCACTGAAAAACAATTTCCTTGAAATCTTTTCAGGTAAACTATACACAAGCCTGCAGTCCATTGTCGAAACTAGGAGTCCAGTCATGAGTTGTCGGGAAAGGCTCGTGTCAGTTTCTTATTTTTTTTAAAGAAAAACCTTCCCTTTTTGGCGTGTAAGCAACATTATACTTTTATTTTGAAAAAAATGATCCTAAAATAAATATTTTAAGGATGGGTTTTCTTTTAATACAAAGTTTTTAATTAACAGCAGGAATGCCTAAATTTTTATTTTTTTTATATTTTATATTTTATTTTTTATAATAGTGTAGTGGGATTGGGGTGTTACACATCTACTATCACAAAAGCATAGCTTTTTCCTCCTAGCCTAATTACATTTGAAGGTCCGAATAACTCTACATGAATTTATTCTAAGGGTCTAGAGGTGGATATTATGTTCTTAGATAATTGACATGGTGGGTATATTTTATCTTTTTCTAACTTTATCTTATGTAGGTAAACTATCAAGTCTTTTCTAACAAGTTTAGATAGTGTGTTCATACTACAATGTGCTAATCCTCTATTCCATACTCAAGAATTATTTTTAACTACGGATAAACATTTAACATTTTGGTCAACTAAGTTGTCTAGATCAACCACATATACAGTTTTTCCTCTCTTAACTATAAACAAAGTACAATTATCAACTATGTTTTCTACTTTGCAAGTATTAGCCTAAAAAAAACTCTATAACCTTTATGACATAATTGGCTAATGCGTAGTAGGTTATGTTTCAAGTCGTTCACTAATAACACATTTTCAATTTGAAGTGAAGACTTCATATCCACATTTCCAATTCCAGTAATCTTTCCTTTGGCATTATCACCAAAGGTAACATATCCACGATCTTCCTTTGATAGTTGAGCAATTTTTGAGATGTCACCCGCCATATGCCTTTAGCATCCACTATCAAGGAACTATTTGTTGGTTTTTTGTGTGGACTTGAAAACATAGCTACATAAGCAAATCAAGGATTGTATTCTAGTACCCATCTTGTTTAGGGTCCTTGATAGTTAGTGTATGACTTATGCATGAAAATGTTTTTATGAGCTTTCCTAGTAAAGCAATTGTATGCAAGATGACCTACCTTATGACAATAGTAGCATGCTCTATGTGTGAAGTTTGACTTTGATTCTTTAACAAATAAGTTTTTTGCACTTTTTATTTTTGATGATTGTTGAAGCCTAATTCGACTTTTTCAAATACACATCTGTGAATTGAAAGATGCTTTTTCAATTTCTCACTTCCTTAAGTGAATTTAGAAACAACTGATTTGAGGTCACAATTCTTGTTTGCTAACTCATAATTTTCACTCTAAAGCCCTCAATGAAGATGAGTCATGAGATTCCTTTTTCAAACAGACATTTTGAAATTTGAGTATTTCATTCTCAATTTTCTAAGCATCATTTTTATTTGAGATCCTTATATCTCTTAGTAAGACTAAGCAAGTCATTCATAGCATCACACATATCATTTTATGATAATTTTTCATGTTCATTTGATAGAGATTTTACCTCATCATTTTTCTCCAAGGCCATGAAGCAAAGATTAGCAACTTTCTTTTTGTCTTCACGTAACACCCCGCATTTTCTTTTATATATGTATATAGATATATAGTAAATATTTGTTGTAAAAATGTGGATATGTGTAGTGATGTGTGTTTGAATTTGGTAGATCGGAAAAGTAAATATTTAAAATGTTAGTGGAAATAATAGTTGAAATTTAGTTTTAATAAGTGAAAATATGAAATTTTAGGTCTTAGAACTTGTATTAAATAGGTTTTGGTGTAGAAATATGTGTTGGATAGATTTGGGATGGATTTGGTTGGCTTAGGAATGGATTGGAAATGGAAAAAGGGATGAAACAGTTGTGAACAATGCACATGAACAGTGCACTGGCTGCAACTTCAAGCTCAATTTCGACCTTGATGCAGTCAATATCTCTCAAAACTCAAATCATGAAAGTTGTAGAGCTCTTTCTTAGAATTCCATAGCATCTTGAATCATCTCAATCGGAGCTCGGATGAGAGAGTTATGCGCAGATAACGAAGCGATGTCAAAACAGTCCATTTAGCTTGAACAGTGCACGTGAACAGTGCATTGGCTGCAACTTCAAGCTCGATTTAGACTTTGATGCAGTCAATATCTGTAACACCCCAAAATACACCTTGGAAGCATTACTAGCCAATCACCATTCACATCATGAGAGCACTAAATAACTCCATAAACAATAAAGTTTCATCCATCAATCATTGATATTTAAACAAAATTCGGGCAGAGTCTCCTTTGTACGGGGAGCTCTACCCAAAACTCAACCTGTGCAATTATACTATAATTGACCACACCGAGTCCCCAGATGCATCATAACATAAACTTTCATTCAACATATATCACATCCACACTATCATCCCAAAAGAATAGGCCAAACAATGGCATTTACATTCCCAAAAGAATTTAAACCATAATACGCAGCGGAATTTACAAAAGATAACTAGACTACACACAGTTTCAAAAGAATATTCTAGTCTAGACAAAAGTAGGCATCAGCTCTAAATATCCCACGCGGGATCCAAGTATCCCTCTAGGGAAACCTCTCCATGGCCTGGCTCACTAGCACCGAGCTCATCCTCAGGCACAAGATCTGAAAAAGTTTAGCAGTAGGGGGTGAGCACGAAGCTCTGTAAGAAAAATCCTTCCAAACCCAAACAAGGTTTAGAAAAGTGTATAAAACGGCCGGTCTTGTTTCGCAATTAACATATATAACATTTGAAGTAAAACAGTGACATTTAACCATGATCTCAAGTTTAAATAGCAAGAATAAATTGAAGGGATGAATAACCACAATACACCATTTCAAATCCATTCTACCATTAATCATTTCAACAAGTTCTCCAAGGAATCCCATACTTCCCGAGAATCTTATCGAAATCATTTCTGGTATAATGCACGATAACCCACACTGTATGTCCGATACAACCCACGTTACTAATCCGTTACCATTAGTGATAGGAAAAGTTCGTATCCACACGGCGTACAAAGGCGTCTACCCACTCTAAGTGGTAGGAAAAGTTCATACCCGTGTGGCATCCGAAGACGTCCACCAGCTACATGATACCCGGCCAATAGTAAACCATGTTTGTATCGTACAATCACACAAGAGGTAAAATACCAACCAATAATCCCCATAATCAAAAATAGCATAAAACCCCCAATTTCCTTTCAAGCAATTTCCATGAAATCCACAATTTCATCATGAGGCAATTTCAAAGAAATCATGAAGAAAAATCCAAGAGATCATGTATAATAGCCTTTCAATACTCAACACAAGCACTATAGTTTCTAAATTGAGAATAAAAGAAGAGTTCAAGAGGAAAACCCAACACTCTTGAAAACTAGGGTTTTTCAAGCAAAAGAGGGATTTCATGGTATACAACCCTAAACTTGTGTACAACATGTGAATAATTGCAAGAGAATCAAGAAACAACATACCCATAGCAAATACACATCATTAAGAGTCCAAAACATACATATATCATAACCCTAATCTCAATGTAAGTGAATGGAAGGAAAACCCCTACCTTGGTGTTCTTGAGAAAATTAGGGCTTTGATCTTGAATCAACCATTCAATCTCTTGTTTTCCCTTAATCTTATGTTTCTCTCTTTCTCTCTTCCTCTCTTATGTTTTCTAGGGTTTGGAGTGGTGTAATGAAGGCTAAGGAGGTGACAAAATATATTTATAGTGGAGAAAAAGCCGGCATTCGCGAAACAGAAATTTTTGGATTTTTACACTAACCTTCCGGAAGGTTTTTGTCGTTCTTCCGGAAGGTTTTGCTCACTGGAAGGTTTTTGTCATCAACCTTCCGGAAGGTTTTATCATCCTTCCGGAAGTTTTTGCTCACTGGAAGGTTTTTGTCATCGACCTTCCGGAAGGTTTTATCGTTCTTCCGGAAGGTTTTGCTCACTGGAACTTCTAGCGCATTTTTGACCCATTTAGAGGTCGAATTGGAAAATTTTAATTAGAGACACTTTTGTAGCTCTAGATGTCTACTATCTACTGTCAAAATTTCAGATCAATTAGACATAAGAATAAAAATATATGGCCAAAATACTAGAAGGTGTCCAAGATACTTTTTACCCAACTTCACTCTAAAGCGTATTTTAACTCCGGAATCCTTTCTAACCTCTTATACAAGTCATATCACCTCTCCCAATGTTTTTCGACCTCCCGGATTCAATGGAGACCTTATTTTGGCCTCAAAGTATTTGGAATTTTGTCTAATCACCCTTTCCAAGTTTAAACGTCTTCGAACTTAACTTAGAAATTCAACATGCATCTCTAGTATTCTTTTCCTACTATTACCATCCATATGATTTATTCTTACATCATTATCTATATATATGAATCACTAAACAAATACTTTACTATATAATTATAAACATGCGCGGGGGGGGGGGGGGGGGGGTTTTACAATCCACCCCCCTTAAAGAAAGTTTCGTCCTCGAAACTTACCTCAAGTAGCGAATAAATACGGATACTTCTCTCGCATCTCCAGCTCCGGTTCCCAAGTAGCTTCTTCCACTCCATGATGTTGCCATAACACTTTCACCAATTTGATGACTTTATTGCGAAGCACCTTTTCCTTGGCATCGAGAATCTTCACCGGTTGTTCTTCATATGTCGCTCCATCTTGAATTTCTATATCTTCCAAGTCCACGACCGGCGTTGTTTCCGATTGACACTTCCTCAGCATCGACACGTGGAACACGTCGTGCACCCCGGACAACTGAGCCGGTAACTGAAGTTGATACGCCGCTTTGCCCACAACTTTGATCACTTCAAACGGCCCGGTATATCTTGGCGCTAACTTTCCCTTCGTGCCGAATCTAAATACTCCTTTCTTGGGCGACACTTTGAGGAACACGTAGTCTCCCACTTTGAATTCCAAGGGTCTTCGTCTTCTATCCGCATAGCTCTTTTGTCGACTCTGTGCTGTGCGTAATCTCTCCCGAATGAGTTGAATCTTCTCCGTTGTCTCCCTCACAATCTCGGGCCCAAACATACTACTCTCTCCGGCTTCCAACCAACACATCGGGGATCTACATGGTCTTCCATACAAAGCTTCATACGGTGCCATCCCGATACTTGCTTGGTAGCTGTTGTTGTACGCAAATTCCACCAACGGTAAGTGATCGCTCCAACTCCCTTTGAAGTCCAACGCGCAAGCCCGTAACATGTCTTCCAAAATCTGTATCACTCTCTCGGATTGGCCATCTGTTTGAGGGTGAAAGGCTGTGCTGAAGTGTAACTCTGTCCCCATAGCTTGTTGTAGACTTTGCCAAAAACGAGCCACAAAACGAGAATCGCGATCCGACACGATAGAAAGTGGAACTCCATGCAACCTCACTATCTCGCGAATATAGAGCTTGCTCAGGGTCTCTAACGTGTCAGTGGTCTTCATACTCAAGAAGTGAGCGGACTTGGTGAGTCTATCAACAATGACCCATACGGCATTATGCCCTCGTGAAGTCCGTGGAAAGCCAGATACGAAGTCCATGGTGATGTGATCCCACTTCCACTCTGGGATAGGCAAAGACTGTAGTAATCCTCCTGGCTTTTGATGTTCAATTTTCACCTGCTGGCACACCGCACATCGTGCTATGAACCTTGCCACATCCTTCTTCATTCCCTTCCACCAATATTGGCGCTTCATGTCCCTATACATTTTTGTGCTACCGGGGTGGATAGCAAACTTAGAGCGATGACACTCTCCAAGTATCTCCTCCTTTAGAGACGAATCGTCGGGAACGCTATGGAATCAACCTCTCTTAGGCTTTTTGCAAAGATTACATGTTTTGAATAAAGTTAGGGTTTAATACCCATGAAATCTCTTTCTAGTTTTAAAACCCTAATTTTTGGGAGAGTGATGTATTTCCTTCTTAAATGCTTGCTTTATTATGAATTTCGAAACCTTAGTGCTTTGTGTTGGGTAGAAAAATGATGTTATTGTGATCTCATGTATTTTTCTTGGTTGGTTGTGGAATGGTTACATGATATATTTTGGGAATTTTGGATAGATGCTTGTAAATTGAGATAAATGTTGGAATGGTATGCTTGGTTGGGTTGTTTGTGATGCACATGAGTGAGAGGTTCCTTGTAAGGATGTTCAGCCCTTCCCAAGAGGTTCCCAGTAAGGATGTTTGAGAAACAATGTAGTGATTGGTGAGAGGTTCCATGTAAGGATGCTCATCCATTCTCAAGAGGTTCCAGGTAAGGATGCTTGAGAATCAAAGATGACCTAAAAGGGGGTGGAGGTTACCGCAAAGTATAACACCTACCGAAAGAATTGTTGGGAATTGTTTATGGCCATTAATGGTTATTATTTGTATGTGGTGCTCGTTTATTCATTTAAGTAATGTTTTTACATAAACTTGAGATCCTTTTTTAAATGTCACTGCTTTAATTCAAATTATGTTAAAAATGAGACCGACCGTTTTAAATGTTTTTTTTTTTAAACCTTGTATGGGTTTGGGAGAATTTCTCTACAGAGCTTCGTGCTCACCCCCTACCGCTAACATTTTTCAGATTACCTGCTTGAGGAGGACGTAAGGGTTGAGGATCCCGCTACTTGGGAGACTCCACTTGACGGGAGTGTGGATCCCGAGGAGGACGCATAGAGCGACCTCCCTTCCTTTTGTACTAGACTAGGACATTCTTTTGGAATATTGTGTAGTCTAGCTTCTTTTGTTTATTCCGCTGCGCTACTTTAATTAATTTTTGAGATGTAATAGTCATGACTTGGGCTTATTCTTTTGGATAATGTTGTAAATATTTTATGGATAAATGGACTCGGTGTGGTCAATGTAGTATAATTGCACAGGTTGTGTTTTGAGTAGAACTCCCCAAACAAAGGAGACTCTGCTCGAATTTTATTAAATTAAGGACCCCTGGTTATTTATGGATTTTATTAGTTGTTCCCATGGTATGAATGGTTTTAAAAGGTAATGCCTTCCAGGGTAGTTTTTGGGGCGTTACAAAGTTGGTATCAGAGCTTAGGTTTTAGGTCTTACATGGGAGCTGTAGGTTATGGAATCACCTCTAGAGCTTTAGGATTAGGGTGAATCAAATCCTTGAGTGAAATTTTATACACGTTCTATGCCTTAGCTTAACCTAATATTTAGGATGTCTTGTACATCCATGAACTAAGTTGTGAATTGATGTGCAGGATGAACGGCGAACTAGGACGGGGATGCGGATGTGGGCGTGGCCGTGGAGGTCAAGCGAATCCACCACCACCACCACCACCACCTCCGGATGCCATGCAAGGCATTTACCAATGCTTGAGGGAGCTCACCACTTTGGTACAAAACCAAAATGGTAACAACAACCACAATGATGGAGCTCATCCTCTCGCTCAAGTACCTGGCAATGGGAACGGAGACCGAAGGATGATAGCTCTTCGGAAATTTTTAAGACAACGACCACCTAACTTCCAAGGGAGCTCCAATCTTTTGGAGGCGGATAGATGGATCCGCCGAGTGAAGAAGATTTGTGACGACATGGGAGTTGCCGAGGAGTTGAGAGTTGGTTTGGCGACCTACCTGTTTGAGGGGGAGGCTGACTATTGGTGGGATGCCATAAAGAGGATAAGGGACACCGAAACACTCACTTGGGAAGAGTTCGATCAACTTTTCCAAGATAAGTACTTCCCTGAATCGGTCAGAGACCGAATGAAGGCGGATTTTCTTGCACTACAACAGGGTAGTATGACCGTGGCTGAGTATGAGAGGCGGTTCGACGAGCTCTCCCGTTATGCTACGGGATTTATAGCTACTGAGGCCGACAGGGCCAAGCGCTTCGAGCAGGGTCTGAGGCCGATCATTAGGGAGAAGTTGGTGGCTCTCAGAATCCGTCAGTTTGGGGACTTAGTGGACAGAGCTGCACTGGTAGAGAGAGACATAGAGGATAGCCAACGACGACAGGGCTTCTCGAGAGGTGGTCCGATCTGGACGGGTGCTAGCACTAGTGGGGCACAGAGACCGACACCATACCGTCGCCCAGACCCGACAGGTGGACAACGAATTTTGACAGCCCGAGGAGAGGGAGACACTCAGACTAGAGCCGGTATTACCCCACGATCCTGCTTTGCATGCGGAGGTGTGGGACATATTCGGATGCATTGTCCAGTTTTTCCTCCTCAGGGGCCTATCCAGACCGCCAGACAGGTACCAGCAGCCCAACCACCACCACCGAGGCCTGCACCGCAGCGACCGATACAAGCTCAAGCCCCCGGCGGCGCCAACCAAGGGCGAGTATTTGCTTTGACTCAGCCGGAGGAGGACATTGCCAATGCCGTTGTGGAAGGTATCGTCCTTATTTATAATTCGTGGGCCCGAATATTATTTGACCCCGGTGCAACACACTCATTTGTACACACGACATATGCACTTGATTTGGGATTGAGTTTCGCAAAGCTAGAGCATGTTATGAACATTAGCTTGCCCACGGGAAAACGGTTAGAAACTAGCCGAGTCTGCAAGGGTTGCATGCTTCGCATTGGGGAGCACGAATTGATTGTGAATTTGATTGCTTTAGAGATGAAGAGGTATGATGTGATTTTTGGGATGAACTTGTTGTCCGCTTTCCGGGTGGTAGTGGATTGTTTCCGCAAGCGGATTACATTTCAGTTGCCGAGAGGAGTCGTTTTTAGTTTTGTGAATAACCGAGATTTTTTCCATCCATTTCCTACTACGGGTAGTAGATTCTTAAAAGCGAAAGCGGGAAGTCAATTGAGTTTCTTAGCTAGCTTGATGGGAGATGACAAGGATAAACTCCATACGGATGTGGTGTTAATTGTATCGGAGTTTTCAGATGTTTTTCCCGAGGAATTACCCGGATTACCGCCACATAGGGAAATTGAGTTCAAGATCGATCTCTATCCGGGAACCGAACCCATATCCATTGTTCCCTACCGGATGGCACCTTTGGAGTTGAAGGAGCTAAGGAAGCAGTTGGATCATTTGTTGGCGATTGGGTTTATCCGTCTAAGCACTTCACCCTGGGGAGCCCTGGTCATCTTTGTGAAGAAAACGGATGAGACTCTACGGTTGTGCACGGATTACCGGAGGTTGAATCGGGTTACCGTGAAGAATAAGTATCCGTTGCCGAGAATTGATGACTTATTTGATCAGTTGAAAGGTTCGAAGTATTACTCCAAGATTGATCTTCGTACGGGGTATCATCAGCTGCGGATTAAGGAGGAGGATATTCTTAAGACTGTTTTCCGTACCCGGTATGGTCATTTCGAGTATACGGTGATGCCATTCGGATTGACTAATGCCCCCGCAGCCTTCATGGATTTGATGCACAGAGTCTTCCGGCCTTACCTCGATCAATTTGTCATTGTGTTTATTGATGACATATTGGTTTACTCACAGACTCAGGAGGAACATGCTCGTCATCTCTCTATTGTGCTACAAACATTGAGAGAACATAAGTTGTATGCGAAGATGAGCAAGTGTGAGTTTTGGATGAAGGAAGTGAAGTTCCTTGGCCATGTTGTGTCCGAGCATGGAGTAGCGGTTGATCCCGCAAAGATTGAGGCCGTGATGAAATGGGAACCACCGAAGAACGTGACGGAAGTACGGAGTTTCTTGGGGTTAGCCGGCTATTATCGTAGGTTTGTGGAAGGGTTCTCCAAGCTTACGATGCCGATGACTAGCCTTACAAAGAAAGGGGAGAAATTTTTGTGGACTCAAGCGTGTGAACTAGCTTTTCGCACCTTGAAGGAGAAGTTGACGACGGCACCTATCCTCATTATTCCGAGTAGTGGGGAAGGTTACGATGTCTACACCGATGCTTCACTACGAGGCTTGGGATGCGTTCTAATGCAAGGAGGGAAGGTAGTGGCTTATGGCTCGAGGCAACTCAAGGTGCATGAGTAGAATTATCCTACACACGACTTGGAGCTGGCTGCGGTGGTGTTTGCTCTTAAGTTGTGGAGATGTTATTTATACGGGGAGAAATTTCAAGTGTTCTCGGACCATAAAAGCCTCAAGTATATCTTCACATAGAAAGACTTGAATCTCCGGCAGAGAAGGTGGATTGAGTACTTGGAAGATTATGAGTTCACGCTTAACTACCATCCGGGGAAGGCCAATGTAGTTGCCGACGCTCTTAGTAGGAAGTCTCGGGGTGAAATCAATTCTCTTGCGGTAAATAGGTGGAAAATGATTGATGCATTGGAGGAGTACGATCTATGGGTGGATGGACCGGAGTATCAACCATATCTATTCAACCTTGTAGCTCAACCGATGCTTCGGCAACGGGTTGTGGAGTTGCAATGCCTGGATTCAGAACTCGATTTGATTAGTGCCCGATTGGAGAATGGAGAAGCGATGGAAGGATGGTCTTAGAAGAATGGAGAGTTGAGATATGGGGAGAAGCTATGTGTTCTCGATGATTCGTCCCTAAAGGAGGAGATACTTGGAGAGTGTCATCGCTCCAAGTTTGCTATCCACCCCGGTAGCACAAAGATGTATAGGGACATGAAACGTCAATACTGGTGGAGGGGAATGAAGCGAGATGTGGCAAAATGTGCGGTGTGCCAGCAGGTGAAGATTGAGCATCAAAGGCCAGGAGGAGTCCTACAGTCTTTGCCTATTCCAGAGTGGAAGTGGGATCATATCACCATGGACTTCGTGTCGGGTTTAAAACGAACGTCGCGCGGGCATAATGCAGTGTGGGTCATTGTGGATAGACTCACCAAGTCCGCTCACTTTTTGGGTATGAAGACCACGGATACATTCGAGACTTTGAGCCAGCTGTATATCCGTGAGATAGTGAGGTTACACGGCATTTCGCTCTCGATTGTGTCGAATCGTGACTCTAGGTTTGTGGCGAGATTCTGGCAGAGTCTACAACAAGCGATGGGGACGGAGTTACACTTCAGTACGGCTTTTCATCCCCAAACGGATGGCCAATCCGAGAGGGTGATACAGATTGTGGAGGATATGTTACGCGCTTGCGCGTTGGACTTCAAGGGGAGTTGGAGCGACCACTTACCGTTGGAGGAGTTTGCTTACAACAACAGCTATCAGGAAAGTATTGGGATGGCACCGTATGAAGCATTGTATGGAAGACCATGCCGATCAACGACGTGTTGGTTAGAAGCCAGCGAGAGCAGTGTGTTTGGACCGGACATTGTTCGAGAAACTACGGAGAAGATTCAACTCATCTGAGAGAGGCTACGGACGGCGCAAAGTAGACAGAAGAGCTATGCGGACCACAGACGAAGTCCCTTAGAATTCAAGGTGGGAGACTACGTATTTCTCAAGGTGTCACCCAAGAAGGGGAAGTTAGCGCCAAGATATACCGGACCGTTCGAGGTAATCAAAGCGGTAGGCAAGGCGGCATATCAACTTCGACTACCAGCCCAGATATCCGGAGTACATGACGTGTTCCACGTGTCCATGTTGAGAAGGTGTTACTCGGATGCAACTCTAGTCGTGAACTTGGAGGAGATTGAAATTCAAGACGGAGCAACCTACGAAGAGCAACCGGTAGAAATTCTCGACATCAAGGAAAAAGTGCTTCGCAACAAAGTTATCAGATTGGTGAAGGTTTTGTGGCAACACCATGGAGTGGAGGAAGCTACATGGGAACCGGAGCAAGAAATGCGGGAGAAGTATCCATATTTGTTCGCTACTTGAGGTAAGTTTCGAGGACGAAACTTTCTTTAAGGGGGGTGGATTGTAACACCCCGCATTTTATTTTATATATGTATATAGATATATAGTAAATATTTGTTGTAAAAATGTGGATATGTGTAGTGATGTGTGTTTGAATTTGGTAGATTGGAAAAGTAAAGATTTAAAATGTTAGTGGAAATAATAGTTGAAATTTAGTTTTAATAAGTGAAAATATGAAATTTTAGGTCCTAGAACTTGTATTAAATAGGTTTGGTGTAGAAATATGTGTTGGAGAGATTTGGGATGGATTTGGTTGGCTTAGGAATGGATTGGAAATGGAAAAAGGGATGAAACAGCTGTGAACAGTACACGTGAACAGTGCACTGGCTGCAAATTCAAGCTCAATTTCGACCTTGATACAGTCAATATCTCTCAAAACTCAAATCATAAAAGTTGTAGAGCTCTTTCTTAGAATTTCATAGCATCTTGAATCATCTCAATCGGAGCTCGGATGAGAGAGTTATGCGCAGATAACGAAGCGATGTCAAAACAGTCCATTTAGCTTGAACAGTACACGTGAACAGTGCACTGGCTGCAACTTCAAACTCGATTTAGACCTTGATGCAGTCAATATCTCTCAAAACTCAAAACATTAAATTTGTAGAGCTCTTTCTTATAATTCCATATCATCTCGAATCATCTCAATCGGAGCTCGGATGAGAGAGTTATGATCAGATAACGAAACGATGTCGAAAGAGTCCAATTAGCTTCGTTTTGCATTTAATGTCTCCATTTGCATCCTAAATCAAAATATAAGAATAATGAGTACTTTTAGGCTTCAAAGAAGTATAAAAGGCTTTAAGAAGCACCCTTCATCACCTTTTATTTACAAACATCGCAAAACTTCATAAATAGCCGGTTCGGATAGGTAAAAATAAAAACTTTAGTGTTTCGGGTGTACGTTGACTTTGGTTTTGAGATAAATCATAAAAATAAATGCTTTTAGGTTAAAATAACATTAAAAATGAATCCGGAACGTTGAAAAACCTTAGGGTAGTCATATCGATCAAATTGGAGATTCTTAGTGGCAAAACCGTAAATTTGGAGAAACCCAAAACAGCCTGTGAACAGAGTTTTTCGGGGCTGCTATGTTTAAACTCATTTTCATCTCATTTTCCCTCATTTATTTCACTCCCCTCACACCCCCACACATCTTGGAACCCTAGAGAGCATTAGAGAGGAAGAAAGGAAGGGAAAAACAAGAGATTCAAGGGTGATTCAAGATCAAATATTCTTGTTCTTGACACAAAAGCTAAGGATTCAAGGTAGGGGTTTTCTCTCATTCACTTACATTGAGGTTAGAGTATATATATATATATATATATGTTTTGGCTATCAATGATATATTTATGCTATGGAATCAACCTCTCTTAGGCTTTTTGCAAAGATTACATGTTTTGAATAAAGTTAGGGTTTAATACCCATGAAATCTCTTTCTAGTTTTAAAACCCTAATTTTTGGGAGAGTGATGTATTTCCTTCTTAAATGCTTGCTTTATTATGAATTTCGAAACCTTAGTGTTTTGTGTTGGGTAGAAAAATGATGTTATTGTGATCTCATGTATTTTTCTTGGTTGGTTGTGGAATGGTTACATGATATATTTTGGGGATTTTGGATAGATGCTTGTAAATTGAGATAAATGTTGGAATGGTATGCTTGGTTGGATTGTTTGTGATGCACATGAGTGAGAGGTTCCTTGTAAGGATGCTCAGCCCTTCCCAAGAGGTTCCCGGTAAGGATGTTTGGGAAACAATGTAGTGAGTGGTGAGAGGTTCCATGTAAGGATGCTCATCCATTCTCAAGAGGTTCCAGGTAAGGATTCTTGAGAATCAAAGGTGACCTAAAAGGGGGTGGAGGTTACCACAAAGTATGCCACCTACCGAAAGAATTGTTGGGAATTGTTTATGGCCATTAATGGTTATTATTTGTATATGGTGCTCGTTTATTCATTTAAGTAATATTTTTACATAAACTTGAGATCCTTTTTAAATGTCACTACTTTAATTCAAATTATGTATCTATGTTATGTTAAAAATGAGACCGACCGTTTTAAATGTTTTTTTTTTTTTTAAACCTTGTATGGGTTTGGGAGAATTTCTCTACAGAGCTTCGTGCTCACCCCCTACCGCTAACATTTTTCAGATTACCTGCTTGAGAAGGTCGTAAGGGTCGAGGATCCCGCTACTTGGGAGACTCCACTTGACGGGAGTGTGGATCCCGAGGTGGACGCATAGAGCGACCTCCTTTCCTTTTGTACTAGACTAGGACATTCTTTTGGAACATTGTGTAGTCTAGCTTCTTTTGTTTATTCCGCTGCGCTACTTTAATTAATTTTTGAGATGTAATAGCCATAACTTGGGCTTATTCTTTTGGATAATTTTGTAAATATTTTATGGATAAATGGACCCGGTGTGGTCAATGTAGTATAATTGTACATGTTGTGTTTTGGGTAGAACTCCCCGAACAAAGGAGACTCTGCCCGAATTTTATTAAATTAAGGACCCCCGGTTATTTATGGATTTTATTAGTTGTTCCCATGGTATGAATGGTTTTAAAAGGTAATGCCTTCCAGGATTGTTTTTGGGGCGTTACACTTCATTTTCGGATTCACTTTCTTCATTATCACTCCAAGTTGTTTTCATTGCAACTTTCTTATCATTTTTTTTTATTTCTTTAATAATGGATAATTGGGCTTGATGTGTCCCGGCTTGTTACATTAATAGCAAATAAATCCATTTCGTTTTGAGTTTTCGCCTTCTCAATATGGACCTTGATTTCTCAAAAATCATCACCATCTTCTTCATCTTCATCAATTTCATTTGCTGCCTTTGGTGACTTGATGACAATAGATTTCATTTACTTTTTCTCTTGCTCCTCATATCTTTTGATGCCCATCTCATAAGTCATAAGTGATCCAAGTAGTTCTTCAAGAGGAAGAGTTTTGAGGTCTTTTGCTTCAAGGATGGCGGTCACCTTGGCATCCCACAATCTTGGTAGACACCTAGGCATTTTTCTTAAAAGTTCCTCATCGGCATTGGATTTATCGAGAAAATTTAGAGCATTAATAATGTTAGCAAAATGAGTAAACATTTGTGATATGATCTTATAAGGTTCCATCCTATGGATGTTCATCTGGAATTCTAGATGAATAGTGTTTGGACTTTAGGACTAGTCTTCCAGAATTCCAGATGGCTCTTTCAGATTTCAATTCTACTTGGGCTTTCTATCCTTTCCATCTATTTTCAAATTTGACACTTGCTCAACTAGATCCTACACTCATCCATTGACTCATTGCAAGTGTTAGTCCATATTAGTATATCTGTTATAATCAAAATCTTGTTTATCAAAGTATCAGATTAACAGTTGCATCTAAAAGTTCTCAATCACAATTGTTTTTGGGATGATTACACATGTTTGCATTAATTACACTTACATGTTGAATATATACATATATCTTGTTGCTTCTCTTAGCGATTTCATACCTATGATTATGTTTTATCATTGTTACATATGTTATGAAATTTCTCATTGCAATTAGGTAATTCCGTGAAGTCACAATGTAAATCTCAACTAGTCTATGGTCATGAACCTACAAAGGTGAAGGTCCAACACTGGAAGAAGAATGAGTCCAACGTACGAAGTCACACCATCAAGACATCTCATATCCTTTAATGCTTAAGAAAGGTAAAGATCTTAGAGACCTTAAGTTACCCTTGGCATTTTTACTTTAGATATTTAGGTTTATATAATTGTATTTAGTATTATTTCGTACATGAATCATAGAGAAACTTCAAATTTTGTTTTGAAAACATAGATTGAGTCATGGTTTAGACTCTAATAGAGCAATACCCCTTAGTTTTAGCCCTAAAAACCAATAGCGGCCACCTTCTGCTCGTTGGCCTATGAATAGAGCAGTCTCTGACACTTAAGAAATTTAGGAAAGGCTGTGCATTTGGTAGTGGAGACGGTTCGCTGGCCGCTGGAGCGGCCTATAGACGGCTCGATAAGTTCCTGCTCAACTGGACTGGATTTGACCCTCGACACTTGAAGTTTTGGATTGAAACCCCAAAAATTAAGTTGGACTTGATTGGTATATTAAATATTTTGATTTTTATTATGATATAAACATATATTTTTTGACTCTTGATATATTTTGACACTAGATCTGAATTCGATATAACCTTTTCTTATTATTTCAAAAGTATCTAGAAAATTTGAATGCACACTATTTATCGCAAAGGGTTAATAGACACCGTAGACCTTGCGAGAATACAAAAAATTACTACTAGTTCTTGGAATAATTGGTTAATAGTATTAGATGCCATTTGAAGCCTGTGTGGCACAACATAATTTTCGATGCTAGTTTTACCTAAAAAACAGCTAGGTGACCGAATTCTATAGGCTGAAGTGCCTTAGAGTTTTCTTTGGAGATTGTTCATGCGTTTGACCAGTTATTTTTTTATCATTATGATCGATATGTGTTGCATTCTTGTGACTTCTGATATTACTTGTGTGCTTATGGTTGAAAACATAAATTGTTTTGTTAAATCTGCATATTATTTGATTATGTGTGATCTAGCTCACTCTTGTTTATGTTTTTTAGAATCAAAACTAGACATAGATGAGTAGTCAAAGATTACAAGATGGAATATTAGCTCCTCATTTTGACTACTTAGTTACTGACATGTTTGTCGAGACAAATTGTATTAGATAAATCTAGATTTCTTTTTGCTAACTTTTCATTTGGGTCAGTAAACCATAATAAAAAAAAAATTTATTATGGCTTGGTTATTAGTTAGAAGATTATATAATTGTTTTATGGTTGAGTTATTCATTCATCAGCCATTCAGAAAAATTGGGGTGTGACACATGAACTCACCCAGGTTTTCGATTTGAAATCCTTCCTGCCGTCTGGCACTGATCTGAAAACAATTGGCTCAAAGATTACATGGCAAGGTGATTGTAAGCCTAAGAATAAATGTGGCTTATGCAAATTAAAAGGCTCAGGGAATGGAACACAGCTCTTATGTGAAAATGTGTGTGGACCCTAATTAATATCAAACAGAATTTACAGACCAAGTGTATAAATACATACATCAGATGGAATCAGCTCAATTTTCTCAACATCAAGGAACTTGTTAGGCCCTTAATGGTACACAAAATTGGAAATGGAGAGGGAACTAGTTTGTGTGTGGAAAATGGCAACCACAAATACTATTACTGCTCCCCTTCAATTGAAGAACTCCTCACTCCATTAGCAATTTGCTCTCCAATAGGACCTCCCATCAAACTATTTGATCTAACATTTGCTAATATAAATATGGATTTTTTTTTTCCTTTGCTATCAGCATACTTTGTCATGTTTTCATACATCATTTTGCCAAATTTGGTAGGGTTACTTAATAACTGTAAACCCCCACATTTGTATCGTTATATAGTAACATAAGTATGTTTTAAATTGCCAATATATGTAATGATGTATGCATAAACTATGTATATGGTAAGAGTAGAAATAAAAATGTTAGTTGAGGTAATTGGGAATATTGTAGAAGTTTGGAAGCATTCCGGAGTGAAAGCACACTTTAGAGAGAATTTGGGGTAAAAAGGATTTTTGATACTGCCTTAGTAATTTGACCATAACTTTTTATCCTGATGTCCATTTGATCTGAAATTTGGACAGAAGATAATAGACTTCCAGGGCTACAAATTAGTATTTCACGAAAATTTTCCAAATCGA
Source organism: Ilex aquifolium (assembly GCA_951799425.1). Lineage (NCBI taxonomy): Eukaryota > Viridiplantae > Streptophyta > Magnoliopsida > Aquifoliales > Aquifoliaceae > Ilex > Ilex aquifolium. Next base: position 32,498,404 of record OX637392.1, read on the forward strand.
CTTCTAAATAGGCCAAAACATCACTGTAAGTTTCAGCATAAACTGGGATGACGTTCGAACGTGAATCGACATTCGAACGACAGTGAGCCCCAGTACTTTGCCTCTGATGGAAAAACAAAAGTACTGAGAGCAAGTGACGTTCGAACGCCAAATGACGTTCAAACGTAAAGCAACAATTTGCACTACTGACGTTCGAACGCCAAATGACGTTCGAACGTGATCAACGAATCAGAACATCAGAATTACGTCGGTTGAGATATTTTCTTCCCCTATAAATACATAGTGCCGCCTCCTTTAGCCTCCATACACCATTTACAAACCTAGAAAGCCTTGAGAAACAAGAAAGAAAGGTAGAAACACAAGATCAAAGAGGATTTGCACCTTGAAGTGGATCAAAATCTCAAGTTCTTCAAGAACTTTAAGGAAGAAGAAGGTAGGGGTTTTCTTCCAATCTTGTTCATTGATGTTAGGCTTATATATATACATGTTTTGACTCTTAATCATATATATTTGTTATGGAATCCTTGTTTCTTGATTGTTCTTTTAAATCTTACCATGTTTGATGGAAGTTATAGCTTGATAATCATAAAACCTTTGTTATTGACATCCAAACTCTAGTTTTTCAAGAAGTATGGATTTTTCTTCTTTATATTCATTTGTTCTTGATTTCAAAACCTTATTCATGTGTTCTTGATATCAAAACTTGATATTCATTGGTTCTTGATATTCAAACTTGATATTCAATTATTCTTGATATCAAAACTCTATATTCATTTGGTCTTGATTTCAAAACCTTATATTCATTTGTTCTTTATTTCAAGACTAAATATCCATTTGTTCTTGATTTCAAAACCTTATATTCATTTGTTCTTTATTTCAAGACTTAATATCCATTTGTTCTTGAGTTCAAAACCTTATATTCATGTGTTCTTGATATCAAAACTTGATATTCATTGGTTTTTGATATCCAAAGCTTGATTACTCATAGGTTCTTGATTTCAGAACTTTAGTGTTTCATATTGAACAACAAAATGGTATTTATGATGATCTCTTGTACATTTTCTTATATTGCTCTTTGTATAACTACTTGAGAAAATTGGAGGTTTATGGAATTGTTTGTTAATGGAGGAAATTGTGGATATCGTATTTCTTGTTTGGTTGTTTGGAGGAACATGAGTGAGAGGTTCCTTGTAAGTATGCTCATTCCTTCTCAGGAGGTTCCTTGTAAGGATGCTTGAGAATTGGGGACTTGTGTAATTGTTGGTATTTTATCTCTTGGGTGGTTGTACGATACGAACACGGATTACTATTGACCGGGTATCATGTAGTGGGTAGACGTCTTTGTATGCCACACGGGTGTGAACTTTTCCTACCACATGGAGTGGGTAGACGTCTTTGTACGCCGTGTGGGTATGAACTTTTCCTATCACTAATGATCACGGATTAGTAACGTGGGTTGTGTCGGACATACAGTGTGGGTTATTGTGCATTGTACCAGAAATGGTTTCGACAAGAGTTTCCGGAAGTATGGGATTCCGCGAGAACTTGTGGGAAACGGTTTATGGTAGAATAGATTATCTATTGTATATTGGTTATTGTTCACTCTACCATAGAAGGTTTCTACAAGAGTCTTGGGAAGTATGGGATTCTGCGAGAACTTGTGGAAACAATGTATGGTGGATTGGATTATATTTGGACATGGTTTGTTAACTGTATAGTGGTTCCACTTATTCATTCAATTACTGTTGTTCCTTAAACTTGAGATTTATTTAAATGTCCTGGTTTTACTTCAAAAGTTATATATGATATTTTGAAATGTGAGACCGAACTGTTTTACATATTTTCCAAACCTTGTTCGAGTTTGGGAGAATGTTGCTACAGAGCTTAGTGCTCACCCCCTACCAACAATATATTTTTCAGATTATGGTTTAGAGGAAGAGCCCGGAGTTGATGAGCAGATGGCTTGGGAAGAGCAATTGGATGTAAGCGTGGATCCCGAGGGGGATATCTAGAATTGTTATCTTTATGCTCTAGACTAGGGGAGGTATTGTAATACAATGGATGAATGTTATTTTGTTTATTCCGCTGCAAGATTAAGTCCGATTTTGAGATGTAAATGCCATAGTTTGGCATATTCTTTTGGATGATGTTGTAGATAGTATGCATAATGAATGAAATTTTCTTTATCTATGGATTTTATTAGTTGCTCTCATGATGTAAATGGTTTTAAATAGTAATGCCGTCCAGGGTGGTTTTGGGGGCGTTACAATAACATGCGACCCCTCCAATTTTTTTTTTTGTTTCTTTTTGGTCACATTACATACAAGAGAGGGGGCTAATGATACTCAAACCTCGCATCAGGCAAGGTGAGAAAAGCACTCACCACTGGGCAATCCTCTTTTTTGTCAATGCCTCCAAATTTTAGTGTGGGGGTTTTTATGTACTATCAAGGGCTTGTCCCCCACTTACAGTGGGCACATTTGATGTACTGTCAATGAAATTTTATTTCCTAAAAAAACTCGTAGATGTGGTTGAGGTAAGCCTTAGTGTTTCGCATGAGCCAAATGATAAGATTTAGGACAGGTCATCATTTTCATTTCCACTTTCAATTAATACTTCTTTTTCCTTTGCATGATACTATACTATATCCTCATTAGCAAACTAGTTGACCATCATAGTAAGTTATGTTTTGGTGATAATGCCTACTGTCCGTGAACAACTAAATCCAACTTAGCCATACTTCCTTCAATACAACAAGTAGTGTCTTTTTTTTTTTAAACTAATCATAGCACACGTTCTTTGACTTGCGGATATAACATAAAGTTTATCTGCACGTAGTTACCCCAAGCAATACTAAGACTCACATCTACAACCATAAGTTATTACATCATTTCAGGCTTCTCAAAGCACATTATTTGTGTTCTTTCTCATGGTCTCATTTTTCCATGCCAATTGGCCTACCTAATTTCATGAGTGCAACTTCACATAAACTTCTCTCTCTCTCTCTCTCTCTCTCTCACTCACACACACACACATACACACAACACACACATATACATACATAACCAACAAAGCACTTCTTGACCATATATAAGACAACCCCACTTATGTGACAAAGAACCAACTATAAATTGAATATCTAGTTTATTTCTAGGTGGAGAACACAACCACCACTACAAGAAATTGGTCTTTTAGCCGCAAAAATTATTGCGGCTAAATGTATAAAAAGTGTCACTGTATATTTTAGTGACAACTTTTTTATTGCCACTAGACCGTGGCTATATGTCCATGGCTAAATCATTTAGCTACAACAATTAATTTGTTGCACTAAAAATAAATTTTTTAGCCGCAACATGAAAAATGTCACTAAATATGAAATATTTAGCCGCAATAATTATTGTAGCAAGTTACCGTAATTTTGCCACTAAAATGTACCTTGTCACCACTAAAAGTCCGATTAAAACTTGACTTTTAGTGACAACAATTAATCGCGGCTAAAAGTATATACTTTACCCACAACTAAAATCACCACTAAAATTTAGAACATGCTTTGAGTGACAACTTATTGTCGTAGTTTATACATTGAAATTAACATAAAAAAATTCTATCACATATTTGAAAGAATTTATTGTTGTATAATTTAATGAATCAATATTTATATATACCTAATGAGGAAACAAACAACATAATAAACACTCAATTTCAAAGATATAATTTTCAAATCAAATCAGGCAAAAATAATATTCTGATATTAGTATCATTAAATTGTATGTGTACAACGCATCATCATCAAATAATATAAATGAACAAAAAAGGTTATGATCACAATTTCAAATTGTCATTGCAACTACACAATGATACCCATTCAAAAGAAAGTAATTACATAACAGTCATCATAAAGTCTCAATTCACAACTACATATTCTTTTTTTGGAAGGTTATTGGATTTTTTGTCTTTAATCTTCGGAGGCGAGCCTTCCAAAGCTATTTTCAGAGCTTTCACTGATTTGTACCTAACAAAAATTACTCAACATTAATAGGAAGCACAAATAGTATAACATATGAATAATCAACCATAGATCACATAGATCAAAAAGTAATTTATCTACCATATGAACAATCAACCACAAATGACATAAGAATTTTTGTAACAATGCATTATATGTAAAGCAATTCAATCCTAAAAACAACATTCGTAAATTCAATATGGCCCATGTCCTGTTTTGCTCGGTTCTCCTTGTTTCTTTTGCTCATTTTCTGCATTCAAGAATTAAAAGCAAGTTTCAAGCTATAGTGGTGATCACTGTTGGACAGTTTAACCACTAAAACTTGAAGAGAGGGAAATGTGCATCAGCCAGCATCTGTACCACAAAGGAAAAAAAAAAGCATCTGTACCAGAATTCTTGAAATGAAATTAGTTGAAATCACCAAAAATTAAGGAAAAAGCATTTCTCTGCAAATTGGAATAAGCACTGGAATCCAACTGCAATGACCCCATCCCCCTACCCCCCCATGCGCAGGGGGAGAGCAAAATGTGGATAATCCCTATAAATATAAATATGAACACGCCCAACATAGAGACAATGTACTAATCCCCAAATCAAATGTTGCTCAGTTTTTAAGAAATTGGCCATATAGAGGACTGTCAGTGAAGAAACATACCTAGACTCCAATAGCAATCATCAGGTTTCACAGGTTTATAGAGCTCACCCTGCAAGTATGTGAACAAACATGATTTGACGTGAAGATATCAAACTGACAGACATACAATATTCGAAATAATCTTACTCCACAACATCACCCAAATAAAAGAAAAACATCACAACAAACTTACATCAATTATTGGAGGCAGACCCTTGAGACCTACTTTCAGATGGTTCTTCTTTATTTCGCACACAACAGACCTCGATTTTGTTCCAAAAGGTACAGGGACATTAATAGTGACCTCTGGCAAAGACTGGACACAAGAATACTTCTCAAGATCAAGGCCATTGCCTTTATTGGGAGCTGCCCAATTAATAAAACGGAGAAACGAGAAAAATAGTCATCAGTTGTAATTCCAAAGAGCGGGCACCCTTGTAACATCTCAGGATTAAGGGGAATTACTAAACATTAGATTTTGATCCATGTTTCTGGTAGCATCAGTCTCAAACTTTCTCTACGAAAACTATTCATAGCAAGTCCTAAAAAACTGATGAAGTTTCATGTTTAGTAATTCAATTAATCCGTCTCACGAGATTTTCACTTTTCAATCTGTTTTGATCCTAATCTAAGCAATCAAGCATTCATCATTGTTTTACAAAAGTTCTCTGTCTTCTAACTTCACAGAAAGCCATTATGAAGGTAACAAATTCTAACGAACAGTTTTGAGAAGGGAAGTGTGAAACTTGTACAAAGAGCACATCAACTTCTCCCACGATTCTATCAATCAAAACAACATTTTATCATCTAGCTCTAAAATTAAGTTCATCAATCACCATATCCTGCAGCATTAATAGATCTAAGTTGTGTAAAAATAAACTTAAGTTTAGCTACTATATATCTTAGTATGGTAGCATCCATCAGCAAAATGAAAATCCACAAGGATAAAGCCACAAAAATATCACAGTTCATTCTTTTTCTCTTTTCCCAATCATCACAAATAAATACAAGGCCAGGGAATATACAACACAAACATAAACACAAAACACAATCAGACATATACACATATAATAGAGCAAGTTCGAACATTTAGGAAAAGAATCTCGTGCACTCTTTCGCCCTATCAATATTAGGCAAATCTAGAGCAAATTCACAGTACATTTTTAAGTTTTAATCGGCAACCAAATGGATTAAAATTAAAATTCCTGAAATTAATATGCACAAGTAAAATTAGGCACAAAAACAAACACACAACACACACACCCACGGAATAGAGCTACGTTTCAGGCTTTAGGAACAAAACCCCTTATGTTCTTCATCGCCAATGAAAGAGAACGAACGCAGATATATAATGAGCATAAATAAATAACTAAAATTAGGGTATACGAACACATTTATACACACAAACACAGACATATTGAAAAGGTGTTGAGATTCAAGAGAAGAACCTCGAGGCCCATTCTTCTCGTCCTCCTTAGCGTTAGTCATCTTCAAATCCTCCTTCTTTGGCTCCCCCTCACCTTAGTATCAATTGGAGATCCTGAATTTCCTGATCAATCAGAGCACGAAACCACATCCCAACACATCAACTTCACTATTATATTGCTTGTGCAAAAATTTTATCAAACAATTAACTGAGAAAGTTTTAGATTCCATCAATCAAATACCAAATATTTCAAAATCAACAAAAAACAACAACCAAAGTTCATAATCAACTTAGAATTTAATAAATTAGACATGATATCCACCATTCCAAGGGACAAAAATGAGCATTATCAATGGGAGGACGAAAATAGAAAATCTGAAAACGAAAATAGAAAATCTGAAGGCGAAAATAGAAAAATCCAACCTCAGATCTTTAACACAAACACAGAGGTGACAGGAGGACAACGACGCAAGAAACGACACTCATGGTGCTCGGACGGTCGGAGGTGCCACCATTGATATGCAAGATCGATCGATCGAGGGGGGGTGGGGGAAGGTTGAGAGTTGAATCTCGATGCTGAAAGAAACACAGAGAGCGAGGGAAATAGGAAGCGAAATGTCCTTCCATTTTAAAACGAGGTCGTTACGGGCGATTAAAATTTGTTTAGATTAAGCAGTGGCAATTAATGTTGACACTAAAATTATGACATTTAGTGGCAGCAGAAAAACTGTGACTGGAAATAAGATAAGAAGAAAATTTGTTGCAAGAAAAAATTGTTGCCACTAAAATTATAGACAATCAGTGGCTAAATCTAAATTGTTGTCATTAAATATTTTTAGATATTGAATATTAGTGACGAATTAGTGATTTTTTTTGCTGCAATATTAAAATTGCCACTAATTAAATTCACATCCTATCTTTAAGAACAACAATAATTTTTCACCACTAATAACATATCTAGTGGCGACATTTTTAGCCGCAAATTAAATACTACCACTAAAAGTCCAATTTCTTGTAGTGCGCTTTGTGACTTAGTATATGCATGAACTGGTAAGTAAAACATCCCCCTCCTTAATGATGTCACTATACCAAAGAGAAAAAATAGAGGGATCAGGATGTAAGTATCACAAATTAAATCCTTATTCAATCACTCCAACACATAAACCTCCAACGACATCCCTTTGTAGATAACAGAACGAGTGATGGATAACTAAGATAATCACATCTTTGAATATTGAGATAAAGTTCGATTTGATTAGGATAACAAACATTATCCTCTTAACAAATTGATAAAGGAGGCGGGAGTTCACTTATAGTAGGAGTCAAACTTTTTCACGATAACAGATTGAGGGGAATCCAACTGATGGACTCGTCAGCTCAATTCTACCAGTTCCCGTACCTTGGCCAACATCTCCTCTAGCTTGGCTAACAGCTCCGTTAGCTCACCCAACAGTTTTTCGAGCTTGGGCAACATCTCCCCTAGCTCTGCCAATAGATCCTTGACTACTTGTTTAGTTCTCTAGCTGACCAGCTCTCTAAATCTACAACTCAGTCTAGTCCTGCCAGTTGGAATATGCTTAGATTTGGATAAGATTAGATTTCCAATAGATAAGACCAAATCAAGAGAAAGAAGAGCACCTGAAATCTAACGGTATCATGTGATAGCTAACCCCAAAAGTCTATAAAAGAGGGGACTGGGCTGGCCAAAGAGCTACGTAGAATTCACTTATTACTATCTTTTCTTTGAATCTTTTTGACTTAAGCATAGGAGGGTCGACCACCGGAGATCTTCCAATGTCTTTGACTTTCTTTTCAGGTGATCGAGATCAATTAATCCAAGAGTGTAGGATCCCCCCTCAAAAGTCACCATCAATAGTTGGTGTCGTTTGTGGAAAACGATAATAAATCTCATGTTTTGGCTCCCACGCTTTGATCTAGAAAGCTCTCATGATCATTCTCGTGCGGTGAACAACGAACAACCATGCTATGATGTTGATGAGTCAATGCCTTAAGTGGCACTTCTTCAACTACAAAATCTTACTACCCAAGTTCAATAACTCACAAAATTTGGTGAGATTCTCTATCAAGTGAAGTAGCAACAACCGATTCCTCCACCAGCAAATAAGTCGCCTCTCCCACCTCAGGAGAATCAACATAATGGGGGGCAGGGCCATAATCACACTTCCCAATAGATAATTCTAACGATGGTCATAGTTACTATTGTACTAGTTTTACAACTCAGCATGATCATCAAGAGGATCTTGATCTTCGTGGATGAATGGACCAAATAGATGCTCAAATTCAAGCAATCAAAGAGAAATGATGGCAATGCATTGCTCGAACTCACTGAATCTAATTTCACTAAAGAAATCATGTTGAAAGAACTTTCGAAGAAGTTTGTCCCCCCAAAGTTCAGACAATACAATGGTAGCTTAGATCCCACAGATCACCTTTACTATTTTTGCCACATCATGGCACTCCAAGGAGGAGGTGATAGACTAATGTGTACAAAATTTGCTACTAGCCTAGAAGGAACAACACTAACTTGGCTCCACAGGCAGCCACCACGGTCAATTACTCATTCCCATAACTTGGAAAGCTCTTCATCAACAGATTCATTAATAGTCAAAAGCTCATGAGAGGACTAGATTACCCCTTGACCCTCAAATAAAAAAAATATGAGACCTTAATGGATTTTATCTCTCGATTCAATACCTAAATAATACAGGTTGATGGATGCGTTGGCTAATTCTCCCTAGAAAACCTCACTACAGGATTACGTCTACGAAGACTCCATGATTCCTGCACAAAAAATCTGTCTAAAGACATGATGAATCGTTTGTCTTCAGCTCAAAAATACATCAAGTGTGAGACGTAAAAATGCAATGCATGATATTTTATATAATGTTGGGTGTTTAAGTGCAATTTGTTAATATTAGTTATGAGTTAAATTACAGTTAATGAAATTGTAGAAAGTAAGGTACGAAATTTATTGATGATTCCTAGGGTTGAATTATAAGAAAGCAAATTGTTTTGACATAATTTAATAAGTGTCGAAAAAATTTAAGTGTGACTTATATGAATAAAGGGAACAAAATGGGGGTTTCAGTGGAATTAGATGGAATTTGGGTGAGTCATGAGCCACCAGGCACTCACTCGGTGTTTCCCATCTAAGGAGTTTTGGTGATAAGAGGGGAGTTATGGTGTACCAATTCAATAGTTTAAAAGTGTGGATGGTGAGTTTTGAAAGAAGCTATAATCTTCGGTTCCGAAATCAACATCGAGTGCGAAGACTTTCTTGCTTCCTTGAATTCAAACAAACCCATTTCTTTCCACTGCTTTCATAATCATTGGCTATACTCAAGTACTTGGGTTGTGTTGTGTTGGATTGGAGACTCAGGAACCCTAGGTACTTTGCTCTGGGATTTTTGGCGGAATTTCGAAGAAGAATAAGATCGCTTTGAGGGTAATCTCTTTTCCGTTAACATGTTTTTAGGCTTCTAAGTGTTAAAGAATGGTTTACTAGGTGTTTGGGAGGTGTTAGGGATGAGGAAAATGGTTGTGGGAGGTGTTAGTGAAATGAATCATATAATAAACGCAGTGGAATTTAAAAATAATTTGATTCCTCATATCAAGTTCTATTCATGTTTAATACAAACCGAGAAACCTTAGATCTATAGAGAAGATTAAGGGTTACCTCTTGAAGCGTGTCTTTAGAAATCTTCAAGCATTCTCAAAAACTTTAAATCTTCAAATCTGAATTTGATCTTTACCTCAAGCCTCACAAATGTTTGGCCTCTATCGGTATCCACACGAATTGACAAACTTGAAGGATCTACTTTAGTCATTGATAAAACAAGTAGAGAGAGAGAATGAGGGGTGACTCTTCTTGTGCTAGCAAGAGAGTTCTTATATCTAATATCCACATCATTTATAGAGCTTTAAAGGTTTTAATCCTAATTTGGGTCAAGTTGTAATTATCTCATAATTACATATAACCCCTTTATTAACATTAATTGTAATAAAGTCTCTAATTAACTCTTAATTAGGTTTTCACCCCAATTAACTCTTAATTGGTTGTCTCTCTTTTATCCTTTAGTTTCTAATCAATTCTATTGTGTGTGACCCTATAGGTTCAAGCAAACCCGGTTGTAGGCATTCGATACTAACTACAAGTAGCATCTCCAATTATAACTCTTTCTAATTTAGCTTGAATTAGAACTCTTATAATTCTCCCTTTATGAAGAACAATTAATATATTTATATTAATTTCATTCTTCAGGCTTCTACTAATCATGAGTGACACCTAGTAGCATATCATGATCAACCTCCGAATAGCACGAAGTAAGTAAAGAACCCATTCAGTGTATAGTTGCCATGTAATACAATCCTTCTATCATACAATACCCCAATTGATTTACTAGGGTATGTAATTACTGTCAAACCCCTAATTCAATCTTATGTGTTCGATCTTAGGACTATGACTCTTAATGATCAATTAGAAACTTTTTTCTAATTGTCATTCTGCCTTGGCCAAGGACTCTTTGAGTCATATCCCAGAAGATCACATATAACCTTCTCCCTTTAATTACTAAGGATGATAGATTTTATGTTATACACTCATAAATCTCCATGCATGTCTAACTATGTCCAACAATACATATCCAAGTTACATGGTTAGTATATGAATATGTTGTATAGATAAAGCATAGAAGTCCATGCACAAGACAACCATGGTGTCTCAAGTCTAAGGATCAGTTGCATAACTATAACTTTAGGATTTAACATTGACAGATATGTAAAACTCCATATGAAAAATCCTACGTTAGTTAACGGTCACGTTCAGTGTACTTGTTCTCTAACAAACACCCACACACCTGCTTCAGTGTCCCTACACTATTGACTTGGAAGAGTCACCTCATATCAAATATGAGTAAACATAGTATGTGCTCGTCTATACAAATTACATAGTGCCCACGTAATAATCCTATGACTAGGAACATTTAAGAGTTAAGTACTAAGAAGTATAGGTCTCATCTTCTCAACATCTTGAGAAACTATCTTCTTAACTTATACTCTATGGACTATATCATGTATATTAAAATAAAATAAAGTAGAAACATGATAAATAAACTTGCCATTTTTTTTAATTAAGTAATGAATGTTGCTAGTACAACCCTAAAACATCATCTATATGATTGGTCTTAGAGCATACTACTAACAATCTCCCACTTGCACTAATACCAATCGACCATGTATCTAATACCCATCTTCTCAAGATGTCAGTCTAGTTGTTGTTATCTTAGTGCTTTCGTAAGTGGGTCCCTTTAAATACACACATCACCTCTTCCAATGATCTCTCAGATCATGTTGAATGCCACTATAATTGTTTGGATTTTTTATGAGACTTTGGTTCCTTGGCTTGAGCTATTGCCCCATTGCTGTCACTATACAGTAGTATATGTGACTCAATGGTAGGAACTAATGTAAGTTCATTATTGAACTTCTTAATCCAAGCAGATTCTTTGGCATCTTTTAAGGCGGGAACATACTCAACCTTAATAGTTGATTTCACTGTAATATCTTATTTGCAGCTTCTCCAACTCACTACTCCATCATTTAAGATAGACATAAATCCAAAAGTAGAATTTTCTTTTATCTATATTAGACTAAAATTTTAAGTTTATATATCTATCCACACGTAGCTCTCATTCTCCATAGACAAGAAATGCATCCTTAGTTCTTCTCAAGTACTTAAGAATGTCCTGACTACATTCCAATGTTCCAAACATGAAACTTGACTGATATCTGCTAGTAACACTTATAGCATATCTGATATCAAGTTTTTGTATATAGCACAACATACATGAGGCTACCTATTGCTAAGCATAAGGAATATTGCTCATGTTATTTCTCTCTTTTGTTGTTGTAGGACTCATGTCCTATGAGAGATGAATTCCTCCTTTGGAAGGTAAAAATCCTTTCTTGGAATTCTGCATGTTAAATCTCATTAACATCGTGTCTATGTACAAGGATTAGAGTACCCGAAACAACCTTCTAGATCTATCTCCATAGACCTTTATACCTAGTATATCGGATGCTTGTCCCAAATCCTTTAATGTAGAAATTATATGACAGCTATAGTTTGATCGATAAGAGCATCTGTAACGCCCCAAAAACCCCCTTGGGTGACATTACATTCTAAAAATCATTCACCGCATGAGAGCACTAAGTAAATCCATCAAGACGAAAGTTTCATTCATCAACCATTCATATTTTAACAAAATTTGGGCAGAGTCTCCTTTGTACGGGGAGCTCTACCCAAAACACAACCTGTACAATTATATTACAATTGACCACACCGGGTCCACATATGCATAACTATTGACCACACCGGGTCCATTTATCCATCATAAAATAAACTTTCATTCACCATATATCATATCCACACTATCATCCCAAAAGAATAGGCCCAATCTTGGCCTTTACATCTCCAAAATGTAATAATATAACGCAACGGAAATAACAAAAAGGAACTAGACTTCAAAAGGATATTCTAAGCATAATCTAGTCTAGAACAAAATAAAAGTGTCGCTCTAAGCATCCACCTCGGGATCCACACTCCCGTCAAGCGGAGTCTCCCAATGGGCGGGCTCCTCGACTCCTAGCTCCTCCTCAAGTGTGAAATCTGAAAATGTTATTTGTAGGGGGTGAGCACGAAGCTCTGTAGCAAAATCCTCTCAACTCAAACAAGGTTTGGAAAACATAGAAAACGGTCGGTCTCATTTCACAACTAACATATATATAGATTTGGAATGAAAACAGTGACATTTTAAAAGAGATCTCAAGTTTAAACAGTAGCAATAATCAATTAAAAGAATAAAGTGAGTTTAGCATCGATAAACAAAATTCCAATTTAAGCTATTTAAGAAGGACTTATCCCCATGCATTGTCACATACCAATGCATCGGCAAGAACGACCCAACTCCTGATTCCATGTATTTTTGGTTCATCCCCGTACCATGTATGTTGATTGCTTCCCGTGAATCTACCCAACGATCATACCTAGTCCACCAATTCCAACCAACTATCACAAATCTCTTTAGGAAGGGCGTGTACCGTCTCCTACGGCATTGACGAAATCCTCCCAAGGTGTCTAGTATACTAACAATTTTCCTTGATATATATGTGAACAATAGTGATCGCGGTCACAACAACGATCCACTACGAGCATTAGACAACCATCTCACCCCCACTGGGATAGACTAACCTCTAACACTCTACGGCATCTCTCGAAGGTAATCCAAGTCCATCACAACAACCATACAATGAGGAAACCAAGAATATTCACAATTCACAACAATTTCCCAAATATAGTAAAAAATCCCCAATTTTTCACATTTGTCATATAATCGAATAATCCAAGAAAATATGCAAGAGATCGTCATCTATATCATTTTGTTATACAATATTCAACACTAAAGTTTTGAAATCAAAGACAAAGAAGAAGTTAGGAGAAAATCTCCATTTCTTGAAAACTAGGGTTTTAAAGATAAAAAAAAAATAGAGTTTTGGTGGTTACCCACCCTTCATATTGTTCAAAACATGACATTTATTACAAATGGAACAAGAATCATGTATTTCATATTATGTATATGAGAAGGAGAGTGAAGAAACATATATATATATACATATATATATACCTAGCCTCAATGTGAGAGATTGAGAGAAAATCCCCTACCTTAAATCAAGACTTTAAACTTAGAACCCAAGTTCTTGTGATCTCCTCCTTCCCTTTTCTCCCTTATTGATCTTCCTCTAGAGTCCTAAGAGAAGTGGGTTGAGAGTGGAATGAGAGAATGGAAAACAAAATGGGCTGAATCTGTGTTTTAAACACAGCAGTCCGCGAGTTACTGTTCATGGCTGAATTTGGGTTTTTCTCCAAAATTACGGTTTTGCCACTAAAAATCTCTAATTTGATCCATATGACTACCCTAAGGTTTTTCGACGTTTCGGATTCATTTTTAATGTTATTTTAACCTAAAAACATTTAATTTTATGATTTATTTCAAACTAAAATAAATTTACACTCGAAACATTAAAATTACTATCCAAGGAACACCATAGTGCAGATTTTTGGTCAACTTCGGAGAATAAACTGATTTGACTCAGGTATTTCTAGTATGTGTGACCTATATGGTTGGAAAGATATACGAGTTAGGGTTCTAACAAAAATAACGGTGCGTAATTTGGACTTTCCAACAAAGAGTTATGATCAAATTGGTGAAAGGTAGTCTGCCGGACTATTTCGACATCGCTTCGTTATCTTGGTATAACTCTCTCATCCGATCTCCGATTGAGATGATTCAAGATGATATGGAATTATAAGAAAGAGCTCTACAACTTTCATGTTTTGAAAGATATTGACTGAATCAAGGTCTAAATTGGGCTTGAAGTTGCAGCCAGTGCACTGTTCACGTGCACTGTTCACTGTTTCATCCCTTTTTCCATTTCCAATCCATTCCTAAGCCAACCAAATCCATCCCAAACCTCTCCAACACATATTTTTACACCAAACCTATTTAATACAAGTTCTAGGACCTAAAATTTCATATTTTCACTTATTAAAACTAAATTTCAACTATTATTTCCACTAATATTTTAAATCTCTACTTTTCCAATCTACCAAATTCAAACACACATCACTACACATATCCCCATTTTTACAACAATTATTTACTATAAATCTATATGCATATATAAAATAAAATGCGGGGTGTTACAGCATCCCAACATTATTCACAATGAATAGGATGTCGTCTATATAAAATACTAAAAATGTGGTAGAATTCTCACTAACCCTTTTGTACATACATGGGTTATCTATGTTTAAGAGGAAACCAAATGATTTGATTACCTCATCAAACTGGATGTTCCAACTTCGGGATGCTTGCTTTTAATCCGTAAATGGATCTCTATAACTTGCACACATTATGGCATTCGCCACTGGATACAAAATCTTATGGCTGCTCCATAGAAATATCTTCCTTAATGTTTCTATTAAGAAATATGGTTTTGACATCCATTTGTCATATCTCATAGTCTCAGTGTGCAATTATAACAAGCATAATCATGTTGGATGTTAGTATGACTACTAGCTAGAAGGTTTCTTCATAGTCAACAACTTGTCTTTGTTTGAAACATTTAGCCCATAGCCTTACTTTATAGGTCTCTACCTTTCCATTTAAGTTTGTCTTCCTTTTGAAAACCCATTTGCAGCCTGTAGGTACAATACCTTAAGGTGGGTATACAAAAGTCTAGGCTTGGTTGGAGTATCTAGAATCCATCTATGATTTCATGACACTTTGTCATTTTTTCGTGTTGATGTTTGACATCATCTCTGTGTAATTTATAAGATCACTTTAATGATTATTAAAACCAATAAAGAGTTCCTTATCACCTTGATGGAGATACCATTATCTTTAAGGTGGTGCGATATCTTATAAGATTTACACAAAACTTGTGTAGTACTAGGTTTTATGTCAATAGGGTATTTAGGCTGATCGGTAACTGTTTGTGGTTTTGATGACATTTCCTCAAGTTCTATCCTTCTTGTTATGCCTTCATCTTGAATAAACTCTTTTTCAAGAAAGTAGCGAACTAGCTAACAAACAATTTTGTTCGCTATGAAGATATAAATAATATTCTAAAGATTCTTCTTTAAGATTTTCCACAAACCTACATCTATCAGTCATAGCTTCCAAATTGTTCATATCATGTTTCTTAGAATGTGATGGACAACCCCAAATCTTAACATGTTTAAGACTTGGCTTCTACCCATATCATATCCCATATGGTGTCTTAGGGACATATTTGGAAGGTACCCTATTTAAGAGGTATGCATCGGTCTCTAGGGTAAATCCCCAAAAGGAAATAATTAAGTCAGTATAACTCATCATTGATCGAACCATATTTAATAATGTTCTATTTCTCCTTTTAGAAACACCATTAAATTGTGGTGTTGGAGAAGGAGTCCACTGTAATAGAATATCATTTTATGAGATAATCCAAAAATTTAGCATTTAAGTATTCTCCTCCTCGATCTGATCAAAGAGTTTTAATACTTTTGCTTGTTTGTTTTTCTACTTCATATCTGAATTCATTGAACTTTTCAAATATTTAAGATTTTCACTTAATCAAGTGCACTTACTCTAACCATGAATGGTTATAGGTGAAGGATATGAAATATGAATAACAACTTATGTCTACTAAACTTAGTAGTCCGGATACATCACTATGTATTAATCTTAATATATGCAACTCTTTCACTTTGTCCTACAAATGGTGTTTTAGTCGTCTTACCCATGAGACAAGATTCAAATGTTGGATGGACTTTATTAGCCCATGGACCTAATTGTCCATTATTAACCAACATGCAAATCTCATTCTCACTAATATGACCAATATGATATGCCACATATAATTAGGATTCTTATAATCTCTATGTCTTTTATAAGCGATGAAATTCGTATTATTATGTTCAATATTATTTATATTACCATTCTTGTTTAAGAAATAGAGACCGTTGAAGAATATGCCAAAACCAATCAAATTAGAATTTAAAGTAAAGGAACAAATGTTTTTCTTTAAAAACATATCTAAGACCACCCTTATACAATGATAAAATAGATATATGTTCCTTATCATATTAGGCATAAATAAACGTTTTCTAAAATATAAAACAATTACAAATGGCAATGGTAAGTAGCATGTCCCCACAGTTAATGCAACAACACTTGCTTCATTTCCCACTCGAAGGGACACTTCTCCTCTACTAACCTTTCTGATTTCCTTTAGTTCATACAATCAAATATATATGTAAGAACTAAATGCGGTATCTAATACCTAAATTAAATCAGAACCAACTGACAAACCAGTTTCAATAAAAAACATATCGAACATACCTTTTGAAGGCATGTCCTTAATGGAAGTGAGATATTCACAATTGTTTCTCTACAATACTCATCTTTGCCGCGTGGAAACATTTTCCATTAGTATTTTCATTCTTTTCAAAAATGAGAACAATTCTCAAGTTTTGTTTCCAATCTAGGAAGTTAAAGTCGGTCAAACAATGGAAAATAGTAATTTTAAATAAAAGGTTAAGACTTGCTATTGGTGATCAAATAAAACATCTAGAATTAGCAATTTCATTTTAAACCATTAGATTGGGTCTTTAAATCACAATGGTACCTCCCACTATTTCTCAAATCCTATACACCCTCCTATGGAATTAGGAAATTTTTATTCCTAGTGGGGATTGGGGTCCCACCTTAAATTAATATAACCTCACATAATAGCATCTTGGTTATACTAATCCTTAATGAGTAGGTAACTTTTACCTAATGCATCTTATGCAATTTCCAATCATCCTTTGGTCTCTAGCATAAATATACCTCACATAATAGCATCTTGGCCCATTTACCCTAGTTAAGTCACACCCACCATTTATACAAGTGTAAGCGTTTATGACAAATAAGCTCCTCACATAATAGTATCTTGAAACTTACAGGCATCCTACCCCATAACATCATATGCTTGAATAAGTTATTAAGGATTCCCAAAAATGAATAGTCCCCACATATTTGTAGCCAACTAATCACGCTAAAAAATCCTTAATATACTTACAACGGCGGAAGACCACGATAAGACATTCATAATGTCTCTTCATTGCAACTTAATATCTTGTGGAGGGGTTTTCAGAGATCTAATTGTCTCATCATACATACATGCATCTCATACACATCAAAAATAAATTCTTGCCATTTATCGTTATTAGTCCAACTAATATATTATACCCCCACTAATCCATTTAAAAAATATATATAATTTTAACGTTTAAAATTAGGGTTGTGAGAATATCAATATATTAAATTGAATCATCACAAAATATGATTCAATATATCAATTTAAAATATAAAATATGGACATATAACTATCTATGGCAATTTGGGCCTTTTGGCCTATGAATGATCATGGACTTTCAGTTTGATTCAATTCGAGCCATTGAATTGAATCTAGGTCTGTGTGGGTGATGATAAATTTCGAAAATGTATCATCTCATGACACTGATCTTCAGGGTGTGTCGTTTCAATGGACCTCCATGAACTTTACATCTGGGCTCCACCATGCTTTCATCTTTATCTTTAATTCTACTGAACTACTCTATTCTAATTCATTACATTAATGAAAAGAAGGCTTGATTAAGATCAAGGGGATGTACAATAGGAGGTGAGAGAAGAAGTTACATATAAAAAGGAGAAAGGAGGCATGCAAGCCCATTTTTCAAAAATTACATACCCAAAGAACAAAATACAATCACACTGCATTAAAACCCATCACATAGCTCAATTATTTGGTCTAATTCCATGATCATTCCCACATCCATTCAATCACATTGCATGAATAAAAGAAAACATGTGATTATTCTAATTATAGCATAAATATCTAGGGATTGCAATTTCCTTAACAATTAAGGATTACTTTAATTTTAATCAAATTAAAATTAGTAATTTTAAAACAAATCTATTATAGAGTCCTAATCCTATTAGGATTCTATAAACAAATTCCTAGTCAAACTAGGAGTCTATTTCGGCTGATCTTTTAATTGGGATCAAATTCCTAATTTGATTCCAAATAAGAATCATAATCCTATTATGATCATTTGATTAGAATCCTAGTCAAACTAGGATTTTAGTTTGGATGGAATACTTTTCAGAATCAAATTCTCAATTTTTAATCTCATTAGGAGCCTTTAGTTCAAAACCTAATCAGAAGAGGGTTTTAGTCTGAGTGGTGTATAGTTGAAAATCAAATTCCTAATTTTTAGTCTAATTAGGAGTCCTAATCTCATTAGGATTCTTTGATCATAATCCTAGTTAAAATAGGATCTTAGTTTATGTGGTGTTTTATTAAGAATCAAATTCTTATTTGATTAGAACACAATATCCTAATTTAATTAGAAGACAAATTCTCAATTTAATTAAAAATAATGTAATTTGACTAGAAATATTCTCCTAGTTTATTTAGTAGACGATCTACTAATTTAGTTAGGAGACAATCTTCTAATTTAATTAAAAGACAATATATTAGTTTGATTAGGAGACAATCTCCTATTTAATTAGAAGACAATCTTCTAATTTAGTGAGAAAACAATCTTCTAAAGTACAATCGCTTAATTTGATTAGGAGACAATATCCTAGTTTAATTAGAAGACAAACCCCTAATTTAATTAGAAGACAATCTTCTAATTTAAGTAAAGGACAATCACTTAATTTGATTAAGAGACAATCTCCTAATTTAATTAGAAGACAATCTCCTAATTTAGTTAGAAGACAATCTTCTAATCTAAGTAAAAGACAATCACTTAATTTGATTAGGAGACAATCTCCTAGTTTAATTAGAAGACAATCTCCTAATTTAGTTAGAAGACAATATTTTAATCTAAGTAAAGGACAATCACTTAATTTGATTAGGAGACAATCTCCTAGTTTAATTAGAAGACAATCTCCTAATTTAGTTAGAATACAATCTTTTAATCTAAGTAAAGGATAATCACTTAATTTGATTAGGAGACAACCTCCTAGTTTAATTAGAATACTATCTCTACAAGTAATTAGAAGACAATCTCCTAATTTATAGGGAAATAGATAAAAATTAAATAGGAGACCAAACTGTATCCAACTTGAACAAGTCAAGAGTCCTTACCATAATTAAGTCTCGAGACTTTACAAATCTAATTTTTTTTTTTTTGTCCAATTCAATTTTGTAAAATTATTAAAATTAATTTTAATATTTCATAAACAAAATTAAAACCAATGTTGAACAAAAATTTAGATCAAATCAAAGTAAGATTTGTAGAATTTTACAAGAACATTGTGAACTAGTGTTTTAAGTTCTACTTCAAGACCACCATTATCATCCACCATGGATGAAAAACTTTTCTCCTAGCCACCCTTGGACCAAAAATCTAACTCATTCCATCATTGGTTCAATCTAAAACTCGAAACTTGTTTTAAGGAAAACTAGTTGCTACTTTTTGCAACTACGTTTCTTCGATTTTAAAATCTAATTTTAAAACAATTTCAAATATATGGATCCATTAATATCCCATATTAAACATGTGAAAAAAATCAGAATTTATTTTGTAGAACACTCATACAAAATAATATGATTCATGTGAATTATGCAATCCCTAATATTTCGGTTAATTCCATTAACATGCTATAACAATAATCACATCAAGTTTGTATTAAATCATGAATAATGGCTCTGATACCACTGAAAAGAATCATATAATAAACGTAGCGCAATTTAAAAATAATTTGATTCCTCATACCAAGATCTATTCATGTTTAATACAAACCGAGAAACATTATATCTATAGAGAAGATTAAGGGTTACTTTTTGAAGCGTGTCTTTAGCAATCTTCAAGCATTCTCAAAAACTTTAAATCTGAATTTGATCTTTACCCCAAGCCTCGCAAATGTTTGGCCTCTATCGGTATCCACACGAATTGACAAACTTGAAGGATCTACTTTTGTAAAACCCGATTAAATTTGAACTTTTATGAAAAAGGGGCAAAACGGTAATTTTTGACACTATGGTACGGGTTGTAAACCTGAATTTTTCTAAAGCTCGGATGACGAAATGGATCTCACCGTTGGATTCATCTCGCGAAATCTAGTTATCCAGGCAAATTACGTCAAAATTCGAGATAGTCGAATTTTCGCGTTTTACGAGGCGGTCGGGTCTTAGGTGACCCAAAAACGAATTTTTTAATAAAATTTTAAAATTTGGAAAATAATTTAAAGCAAGTTGAAATAAAAATATTTGAACTTGAACCGGAGCAAAATTTAATCGTTTCGGGACGAAAACGGACCCGAAAATAGGGGACCGTGTGGCGCGTTGTGGACCAAGAAAATAAGGAGTATAAATAGGTAAAAAAAATCTAATTTCTCCACCCATTTTCTCTGCTGGTCTGGACGTTGGAAAAGGGAGAGAGAAGAAGAGAGAAAACAAGGGTTTTCTCAAGCTTTTCTCTTGCGATCAAGGGCCAAACTTTGGTTGAATCCACTCGGGCCAAAAACGAAAGTCGATCTCCTCAACGAGGGCTACACGTCCATACCAAAAATAAGGGATTTCACCAAAGTTCCAAAGTCAGGATTTTGAGGAAAGTGAAGATTTGAGCGGGAATCGGGTTCTTGGAGCTTCCTAAGGTTGTTCTCTACGCTTCAAGAGGTAGGGTTTCATCCTAATTAGGTTTATTTTCAACATAGAACTATATATCACTTGTCTATTGTTTTTGTTTTGGTGAAATGAGTATTGAGAATGGGTAGTATGACTTGGGATAAATTCTCTTGTTTAATGTACCATTAAGTGTGGGAAATGGGTACCGAAATGTGCTAAATAAATCTTGTAAGAAACGGGTTGTAGAATTTATTTTTTTGGTAAATTTCATGAAAGACTTGAGATAAATTCTCTTGTTTAATGTACCACTAGTGTATATTAAGTGTGGGAAATGGGTACCGAAATGTGCTAAATAAATCTTGTAAGAAACGGGTTGTAGAATTTATTTTTTTGGTAAATTTCATGAAAAACTATAGGTACTTGAAGTGTACAAAATGGATATGGAAATTGGGTAAAGTAAATTCTCAATTGAATTGACATTTAGAAGTTGCTACTTTATAATTTCTTCGAAGATTATGATATATGGATAAAAAAAAAATTGGGTAAAATAAATTATATCTTGACATAGTTGTGTAGAAATCACTTAATATGATTTCTTGAGCTATATGATGAATTTCATCTTGAATTGGGTATGTGAGATTAACCTAATGTGATTCTTGAGTTATGTGAATTGTGAGCATGTTATGTGTTTATGTTATGCCTTGATGAATTTAGTGTGTTGATAGCATGATTATGTGATAACACATTTGTAAATTGTGTTGTAGAAATTGTTGATATATATACATACTTGTGATTTGTTGTTGGGTATAAAGTGTTAATATATGTTTATTGATATATTGACATTGAAATGGATAATGGTGATTATATGCTTGGGACATAAATTGCCATGGAGTATGCTAATGTGTGGTAAATTGGGCCATATAGCATTTATAACATATTGAACATGATTGTTGTATTGCAAATATACATTACATTGCATTATGCACGGAGGCATCTATAACGCCCCAAAAACCACCCTGGAAGGCATTACCTTTTAAAACCATTCATACCATGGGAACAACTAATAAAATCCATAAATAACCGGGGGGTCCTTAATTTAATAAAATTCGGGCAGAGTCTCCTTTGTTCGGGGAGCTCTACCCAAAACACAACCTGTGCAATTATACTACATTGACCACACCGAGTCCATTTATCCATAAAATATTTACAACATTATCCAAAATAATAAGCCCAAGTCATGGCTATTACATCTCAAAAATTAATTAAAGTAGCGCAGCGGAATAAACAAAAGAAGCGAGACTACACAATGTTCCAAAAGAATGTCCTAGTCTAGTATAAAAGGAAGGGAGGTCACTCTATGCGTCCACCTCGGGATCCACACTCCCGTCAAGTGGAGTCTCCCAAGTAGCGGGATCCTCGACCCTTACGTCCTCCTCAAGCAGGTAATTTGAAAAATGTTAGCGGTAGGGAGTGAGCACGAAGCTCTGTAGAGAAATTCTCCCAAACCCATACAAGGTTTAGAAAAAAAAAACATTTAAAACGGTCGGTCTCATTTTTAGCATAACATAGATACATAATTTGAATTAAAGCAGTGACATTTAAAAAGGATCTCAAGTTTATGTAAAAACATTACTTAAATGAATAAACGAGCACCACATACAAATAATAACCATTAATGACCATAAACAATTCCCAACAATTCTTTCGGTAGGTGGCATACTTTGTGGTAACCTCCACCCCCTTTTAGGTCACATTTGATTCTCAAGCATCCTTACCTTGGACCTCTTGAGAATGGATGAGCATCCTTACATGGAACCTCTCACCAATCACTACATTGTTTCCCAAACATCCTTACCGGGAACCTCTTGGGAAGGGCTGAGCATCCTTACAAGGAACCTCTCACTCATGTGCATCACAAACAACCCAACTAAGCATATCATTCCAACATTTATCTCAATTTACAAGCATCTATCCAAAATCCCCAAAATATATCATGTAACCATTCCACAACCAACCAAGAAAAATACATGAGATCACAATAACATCATTTTTCTACCCAAAACAAAGCACTAAGGTTTCAAAATTCATAATAAAGCAAGCATTTAAGAAGGAAATACACCACTCTCCCAAAAATTAGGGTTTTAAAACTAGAAAGAGATTTCAAGGGTATTAAATCCTAACTTTATTCAAAACATGTAATCTTTGCAAAAAGCCTAAGAGAGGTTGATTCCATAGCATATATATACCATTGATAACCAAAACATATATATATATATATATATATATATATATATATATATATATATATATACCCTAACCTCAATGTAAGTGAATGAGAGAAAACTCCTACATTGAATCCTTAGCTTTGGTGTGAAGAACAAGAATATTTTATCTTGAATCACCCTTGAATCTCTTGTTTTTTCTCTTCCTTTCTTCCTCTCTAATGCTCTCTAGGGTTCCAAGAGGTGTGGGGGTGTGAGGGGAGTGAAAGAAATGAGGGCAAATGAGATGAAAATGAGTTTAAACATAGCAGCCCCGAAAAACACTGTTCACAGGTTGTTTTGGGTTTCTCCAAATTTACGGTTTTGCCACTAAGAATCTCTAATTTGATCCATATGACTACCCTAAGGTTTTTCGACGTTCCGGATTTATTTTTAATGTTATTTTAACCTAAAAACATTTATTTTTATGATTTATCTCAAAACCAAAGTCAATGTACACCCGAAACACTAAAGTTTCTATTTTTACCCATCCGAACCGGCTATTAATGAAATTTTGCGATGTTTGTAAGTAAAAGGTGATGAAGGGTGCTTCTTAAAGCATTGTATACTTATTTGAAGCCTAAAAGTACTCATTATTATTATATTTTGATTTAGGATTCAAATGGAAACATTAAATGCAAAACGAAGCTAATTGGACTCTTTCGACATCGTTTCGTTATCTGAGCATAACTCTCTCATCCGAGCTCCGATTGAGATGATTCAAGATGATATGGAATTCTAAGAAAGAGCTCTACAAATTTAATTTTTTGATTTTTGAGAGATATTAACTGCATCAAGGTCTAAATCGAGCTTGAAGTTGCAGCCAGTGCACTGTTCATGTGCACTGTTCAAGCTAACTGGACTGTTTTGACATCGCTTCGTTATCTGGGCATAACTCTCTCATCCGAGCTCCGATTAAGATGATTCAAGATGCTATGGAATTATAAGAAAGAGATATACAACTTTCATGATTTGAGTTTTGAGAGATATTGACTGCATCAAGGTCGAAATCGAGCTTGAAGTTGCAGTCAGTGCACTGTTCACATGCACTGTTCATCCCTTTTTCCATTTCCAATCCATTCCTAAAGCCAACAAAATCCATCCCAAATCTCTCCAACACATATTTCTACACCAAACCTATTTAATACAAGTTCTAGGACCTAAAATTTCATATTTTCACTTATTAAAACTAAATTTCAACTATTATTTCCACTAACATTTTAAATCTTTACTTTTCCAATCTACCAAATTCACACACACATCACTACACATATCCACATTTTTAAAACAAATATTTACTATATATCTATATACATATATAAAATAAAATGCGGGGTGTTACAATCCACCCCCCTTAAAGAAAGTTTCGTCCTCGAAACTTACCTCAAGTAGCGAACAAATATGGATACTTCTCCCGCATTTCTTGCTCCGGTTCCCATGTAGCTTCCTCCACTCCATGGTGTTGCCACAAAACCTTCACCAATCTGATAACTTTGTTGGGAAGCACTTTTTCCTTGGCGTCAAGAATTTCTACCGGTTGCTCTTCGTAGGTTGCTCCGTCTTGAATTTCAATCTCCTCCAAGTTCACGACTGGAGTTGCATCCGAGTGACACCTTCTCAACATGGACACGTGGAACACGTCATGTACTCCGGATAGCTGGGCTGGTAGTCGAAGATGATATGCCGCCTTGCCTACTGCTTTGATTACCTCAAACGGTCTGGTATATCTTGGCGCTAACTTCCCCTTCTTGCCGAATCGAAACACGCCCTTCTTGGGTGACACCTTGAGAAATACGTAGTCTCCCACCTTGAATTCTAAGGGTCTTCGTCTGTGGTCCGCATAGCTCTTCTGTCTACTTTGCGCCGTCCGTAGCCTCTCTCGGATGAGTTGAATCTTCTTTGTAGTTTCTCGAACAATGTTCGGTCCAAACACACTGCTCTCGTTGGCTTCTAACCAACACGTCGGTGATCAGCATGGTCTTCCATACAATGCTTCATACGGTGTCATCCCAATACTTCCCTGATAGTTGTTGTTGTAAGCAAACTCCACTAACGGTAAGTGGTCGCTCCAACTCCCCTTGAAGTCCAACGCGCAAGCACGTAACATATCCTCCACAATCTGTATCACCCTCTCGGATTGGCCATCCATTTGGGGATGAAAAGCCGTACTGAAGTGTAACTCCGTCCCCATCGCTTGTTGTAGACTCTGCCAGAATCTCGCCACAAACCTAGAGTCACGATCCGATACAATCGAGAACGGAACGCCATGTAACCTCACTATCTCACGGATATACAGCTGGCTCAAAGTCTCGAATGTATCCGTGGTCTTCATACCCAAAAAGTGAGCGGACTTGGTGAGTCTATCCACAATGACCCACACGACATTATGCCCGCGCGACGTCGTGGTAAACCCGACATGAAGTCCATGGTGATGTGATCCCACTTACACTTTGGAATAGGCAAAGACTGTAGGACTCCTCCTGGCCTTTGATGCTCAATCTTCACCTGCTGGCACACCGCACATTTTGCCACATACTTGGCCACATCTCGCTTCATTCCCCTCCACCAGTATTGACGCTTCATGTCCCTATACATTTTTGTGCTACCGAGGTGGATAGCAAACTTGGAGCGATGACACTCTCCAAGTATCTCCTCCTTTAGGGACGAATCATCGGGAACACATAGCTTCTCCCCATATCTCAACTGTCCATTCTTCCAAGACCATCCTTCCATCACTTCTCCATTCTCCAATCGGGCTCTAATCAAATCGAGTTCTGAATCCAGGCATTGCAACTCCATAACCCGTTGCCGAATCGTCGGTTGAGCTACAGGGTTGAATAGATATGGTTGATACTCCGGTCCATCCACCCATAGATCGTACTCCTCCAATGCATCAATCATTTTCCACCTATTTACCGCAAGAGAATTGATTTCACCCCGAGACTTCCTGCTAAGAGCGCCGGCAACTACATTGGCCTTCCCCGGATGGTAGTTGAGCGTGAACTCATAATCTTCCAAGTACTCAATCCACCTTCTCTGCCGGAGATTCAAGTCTTTCTGTGTGAAGATATACTTGAGGCTTTTATGGTCCGAGAACACTTGAAATTTCTCCCTGTATAAATAACATCTCCACAACTTAAGAGCAAACACCACCGCAGCCAGCTCCAAGTCGTGTGTGGGATAATTCTGCTCATGCACCTTGAGTTGCCTCGAGCCATAAGCCACTACCTTCCCTCCTTGCATTAGAACGCATCCCAAGCCTCGTAGTGAAGCATCGGTGTAGACATCGTAGCCTTCCCCACTACTCGGAATAATGAGGATAGGTGCCGTCGTCAACTTCTTCTTCAAGGTGCGAAAAGCTAGTTCACACGCTTGAGTCCACAAAAATTTCTCCCCCTTCTTTGTAAGGCGAGTCATCAGCATCGCAAGCTTGGAGAACCCTTCCACAAACCTACGATAATAGCCGGCTAACCCCAAGAAACTCCGTACTTCCGTCACGTTCTTCGGTGGTTCCCATTTCATCACGGCCTCAATCTTTGCGGGATCAACCGCTACTCCTTGCTCGGACACAACATGGCCAAGGAACTTCACTTCCTTCATCCAAAACTCACACTTGCTCATCTTCGCATATAACTTATGTTCTCTCAATGTTTGTAGCACAATAGAGAGATGACGAGCATGTTCCTCCTGAGTCTGTGAGTAAACCAATATGTCATCAATAAACACAATGACAAATTGATCGAGGTAAGGCCAAAAGACTCTGTGCATCAAATCCATGAAGGCTGCGGGGGCATTAGTCAATCCGAACGGCATCACCGTATACTCGAAATGACCATACCGGGTACGGAAAGCAGTCTTAGGAATATCCTCCTCCTTAATCCGTAGCTGATGATACCCCGTGCGAAGATCAATCTTGGAGTAATACTTCGAACCCTTCAACTGATCAAATAAGTCATCAATTCTCGACAACGGATACTTATTCTTCACGGTAACCCGATTCAACCTTCGGTAATCCGTGCACAATCGTAGAGTCTCATCTGTTTTCTTCACAAAGAGGACCGGGGTTCCCTAGGGTGAAGTGCTTAGACGGATAAACCCAATTGCCAACAAATGATCCAACTGCTTCCCTAGCTCCTTCAACTCCAAAGGTGCCATCCGGTAGGGAGCAATGGATATGGGTTCGGTTCCTGGATAGAGATCGATCTTGAACTCAATTTCCCTATGTGGCGGTAATCCGGGTAATTCCTCGGGAAAAAACATCCGAAAACTCCGATATAATTAACACCACATCCGTATGGAGTTTATCCCTGTCATCTCCCATCAAGCTAGCTAAGAAACTCAATTGACTTCCCGTTTTCGCTTTTAAGAATCTACTACCCGTAGTAAGAAATGGATGGAAAGAATCTCGGTTATTCACAAAACTAAAAACGACTCCTCCCGGCAACTGAAATGTAATCCGCTTGCGGAAACAATCCACTACCGCCCCGAAAGCGGACAACAAGTTCATCCCAAAAATCACATCATACCCCTTCATCTCTAAAGCAATCAAATCCACAATCAATTTGTGCTCCCCAATGCGAAGCACGCAACCCTTGACTCGGCTAGTATCTAACCGTTTTCCCATGGGCAAGCTAATGTTCATAACATGCTCTAGCTTCACGAAACTCAATCCCAAATCAAGTGCATACAAATGAGTGTGTTGCACCGGGGTCAAATAATATTCGGGCCCACGAATTATAAATAAGGACGATACCTTCCACAACGGCATTGGCAATGTCCTCCTCCGGCTGAGTCAAACCAAATACTCGCCCTTGGTTGGCGCCGCCGGGGGCTTGAGCTTGTATCGATCGCTGCGGTGCAGGCCTCGGTGGTGGTGGTTGGGCTGCTGGTACCTGTCTGGCGGTCTGGATAGGCCCCTGATGTGGAAAAACTGGGCAATGCATCCGAATATGTCCCACACATCCGCATGCAAAGAAGGATTGCGGGGTAATACCGGCTCTAGTTTGAGTGTCTCCCTCTCCTCGGGATGTCAAAAGTCACTGTCCACCTGTCGGGTCTGGGCGACGGTATGGTGTCTGTCTCTGTGCCCCACTAGTGCTAGCACCCGTCCGGATCGGACCTCCTCTCGAGAAGCCCTATCGTCGCTGGCTATCCTCTATGTCTCTCTCTACCAGTGCAGCTCTGTCCACTAAGTCCCCAAACTCACGGATTCTGAGAGCCACCAACTTCTCCCTAATGATCGGCCTCAGACCCTGCTCGAAGCGCTTGACCCTGTCGGCCTCAGTAGCTATAAATCCCGTAGCATAACGGGAGAGCCCGTCGAACCGCCTCTCATACTCAGCCACGGTCATACTACCCTGTCGTAGTGCAAGAAAATCCGCCTTCATTCGGTCTCTGACCGATTCAGGGAAGTACTTATCTTGGAAAAGTTGATCGAACTCTTCCCAAGTGAGTGTGTCGGTGTCCCTTCTCCTCTTTATGGCATCCCACCAATAGTCGGCCTCCTCCTCAAACAGGTAGGTCGCCAAACCAACTCTCAACTCCTCGGCAACTCCCATGTCGTCACAAATCTTCTTCACTCGGCGGATCCATCTATCCACCTCCAAAGGATTGGAGCTCCCTTGGAAGTTAGGTGGTCGTTGTCTTAAGAATTCCCGAAAAGCTATCATCATTCGGTCTCCGTTCCCATTGCCAGGTACTTGAGCGAGAGGATGAGCTCCACCATTGTGGTTGTTGTTACCATTTTGGTTTTGTACCAAAGTGGTGAGCTCCCTCAAGCATTGGTAAATGCCTTGCATGGCATCCGGAAGTGGTGGTGGTGGTGGATTCGCTTGACCTCCACGGCCACGCCCACGTCCGCGTCCCCATCCTTGTTCGCCGTTCATCCTGCACATCAATTCACAACTTAGTTCATGGATGTACAAGACATCCTAAATATTAGGTTAAGCTAAGGCATAGAACGTGTATAAAATTTCACTCAAGGATTTGATTCACCCTAATCCTAAAGCTCTAGAGGTGATTCCATAACCTACAGCTCCCATGTAAGACCTAAAGCCTAGGCTCTGATACCAACTTTGTAACGCCCCAAAAACCACCCTGGAAGGCATTACCTTTTAAAACCATTCATACCATGGGAACAACTAATAAAATCCATAAATAACCGGGGGTCCTTAATTTAATAAAATTCGGGCAGAGTCTCCTTTGTTCGGGGAGCTCTACCCAAAACACAACCTGTGCAATTACACTACATTGACCACACCGGGTCCATTTATCCATAAAATATTTACAACATTATCCAAAAGAATAAGCCCAAGTCATGGCTATTACATCTCAAAAATTAATTAAAGTAGCGCAGCGGAATAAACAAAAGAAGCTAGACTACACAATGTTCCAAAAGAATGTCCTAGTCTAGTACAAAAGGAAGGGAGGTCGCTCTATGCGTCCACCTCGGGATCCACACTCCCGTCAAGTGGAGTCTCCCAAGTAGCGGGATCCTCGACCCTTACGTCCTCCTCAAGCATGTAATCTGAAAAATGTTAGCGGTAGGGGGTGAGCACGAAGCTCTGTAGAGAAATTCTCCCAAACCCATACAAGGTTTAAAAAAAAAAATATTTAAAACGGTCGGTCTCATTTTTAACATAACATAGATACATAATTTGAATTAAAGCAGTGAAATTTAAAAAGGATCTCAAGTTTATGTAAAAACATTACTTAAATGAATAAACGAGCACAACATACAAATAATAACCATTAATGACCATAAACAATTCCAAACAATTCTTTCGGTAGGTGGCATACTTTGTGGTAACCTCCACCCCCTTTTAGGTCACATTTGATTCTCAAGCATCCTTACCTGGAACCTCTTGAGAATGGATGAGCATCCTGTAACACCCCACATTTTCTTTTATCTATGTATATAGATATATAGGAAATAAGATGTTGAAATTTGTTTTTTTTTTTTAATAAAAATATGCAATTTTAGGTCCTAGAACTTGTATTAAATAGGTTTGGTGTAGAAATATGTGTTGGAGAGGTTTGGGATGGATGGAGCAAAAATATGTCAGTCAAACCGTACCGGTACGATACCGTACCGGTACCGCGTACCGGTACGCTTTTTCTGACACTCGCCGAACAGTTAAAAAGTCGGGATTTTTGGGTTTAAAACACCACCTCAAGCCCTCATTTGCCCCATTCTTCATTCCACTCTCACACTAAACACTTTAGAACCCTAGGAGAGAAAGAAAGGAAGAGAGAAACTCAGGATCAAAAGGGAAAAACACAAGATTTAAGGGTGATTCAAGATCCAAGCCCTAGATTTCAAGAACACCAAGGTAGGGGTTTTTCTCTCACTCACTTACATTGAGGCTAGGGTATTTATATATGTATGCTTTGGCTATCAATGGTATATATATGCTATGAAATCATCATCTCTTAGGCTTTTTGGCAAAGATTACATGTTTTGAACAAAGTTAGGGTTTAATACCCATGAAATCTCTTTTCTAGTTTTAAAACCCTAGTTTTTGGGAGAGTGATGTATTTCCTTCTTAAATGCTTTCTTTATTATGAACTTCGAAACCGTAGTTGTTTGTGTTGGGTAGAAAAATGATGTTATTATGATCTCATGTATTTTTCTTAGTTGGTTGTGGAATTGTTACATGTTATATTTTGGGAGATTTTGGATAGATGATTGTAAATTGAGATAAATATTAGAATTGTATGCTTGGTTGGGTTGTTTGTGATGCACATGAGTGAGAGGTTCCTTGTAAGGATGCTCATTCCTTCTCAAGAGGTTCCTTGTAAGGATGCTTGAGAAACCAAGCCTTGAGGGTGAGAGGTTCCTTGTAAGGATGCTCATGTCAAAAGAGGACAATATGTGATTTCCTCAAGAGGTTGCTTTTAAGGATGCTTGAGAAACTAAGCCTTGAGGGTGAGAGGTTCCTTGTAAGGATGCTCATGCCAAAAGAGGACAATATGTGATTTCCTCAAGAGGTTCCTTGTAAGGAAGCTTGAGAAACCAAGCCTTGAGGGTGAGAGGTTCCTTGTAAGGATGCTCATGCCAAAAGAGGACAATATGTGATTTCCTCAAGAGGTTCCTTGTAAGGATGCTTGAGAAACCAAGCCTTGAAGGTGAGATGTTCCTTGTAAGGATGCTCATGCCAAAAGAGGATAGTATGTGATTTCCTCAAGAGGTTCCTTGTAAGGATGCTTGAGAAACCAAGCCTTGAGGGTGAGAGGTTCCTTGTAAGGATGCTCATGCCAAAAGAGAACAGTATGTGATTTTCTCAAGAGGTTCCTTGTAAGGATGCTTGAGAAACCAAACCTTGGGGGTGAGAGGTTCCTTGTAAGGATGCTCATGCCATGGAGGACAATATTATATAATGTGTGGGAAATGGTTTATATTTTGAAAATGGATGTTTATTAGAATTGGTTATTATTGTTCATTTCTAGTACTATTGCTACTTAAACTTGAGATCCGTTGTAAAATGTCATTGTTTTACTTCAAAGATTATATATGTTATTTATGAAATGAGACCGGCCGTTTTAAATGTTTTTCTAAACCTTGTATGGGTTTGAGAGAATTTTTCTACAGAGCTTCGTGCTCACCTCCTACCGCTAACATTTTTCAGATTACCCGCTTGAGGAGGACGTAAGGGTCGAGTAGCCCGCCACTTGGGAGACTCCACTTGACCGGAGTGTGGATCCCGAGGTGGATGCATAGAGCAACCTCCTTTCCTTTTGTACTAGACTAGGACATTCTTTTGGAACATTGTGTAGTCTAGTTTCTTTTGTTTATTCCGCTGTGTAACTTTAATTAATTTTTGAGATGTAATAGCCATAATTTGGGCTTATTCTTTTGGATCACTTTGTAAATATTTGTGGATGACAAATGGAGTCTCGTTTCTTGAGGAATTATATTAGTGCTCTCATGATATGAATGTTTTAGAATATAATGTCGTCCAGGGTGTGTTTTGGGGCGTTACACATCCTTACATGGAACCTCTCACCAATCACTACATTGTTTCCCAAACATCCTTACCGGGAACCTCTTGGGAAGGGGTGAGCATCCTTACAAGGAACCTCTCACTCATGTGCATCACAAAAAACCCAACCAAGCATACCATTCCAACATTTATCTCAATTTACAAGCATCTATCCAAAATCTCCAAAATAAATCATGTAACCATTCCACAACCAACCAAGAAAAATACATGAGATCACAATAACATCATTTTTCTACCCAACACAAAGCACTAAGGTTTCGAAATTCATAATAAAGCAAGCATTTAAGAAGGAAATATATCACTCTCCCAAAAATTAGGGTTTTAAAACTAGAAAGAGATTTCATAGGTATTAAATCCTAACTTTATTCAAAACATGTAATCTTTGCAAAAAGCCTAAGAGAGGTTGATTCCATAGCATATATATACCATTGATAGCCAAAACACACACACACACACACATATATATATATATATACCATAACCTCAATGTAAGTGAATGAGAGTAAACCCCTACCTTGAATCCTTAGCTTTGGTGTGAAGAACAAGAATATTTGATCTTGAATCACCCTTAATCTCTTGTTTTTTCCCTTCCTTTCTTCCTTTCTAATGCTCTCTAGGGTTCCAAGAGGTGTGGGGGTGTGAGGGAAGTGAAAGAAATGAGGGAAAATGAGATTAAAATGAGTTTAAACATAGCAGCCCCGAAAAATACTGTTCACAGGCTGTTTTGGGTTTCTCCAAATTTACGGTTTTGCCATTAAGAATCTCCAATTTGATCCATATGACTACCCTAAGGTTTTTCGACATTCCGAATTCATTTTTAATGTTATTTTAACCTAAAAACATTTATTTTTATGATTTATCTCAAAACCAAAGTCAACGTACACCCGAAACACTAAAGTTTCTATTTTTACCCATCCGAACCGGCTATTAATGAAGTTTTGCGATGTTTGTAAATAAAAGGTGATGAAGGGTGCTTCTTAAAGACTTTTATACTTATTTGAAGCCTAAAAGTACTCATTATTCTTATATTTTGATTTAGGATGCAAATGGAGACATTAAATGCAAAACGAAGCTAATTGGACTCTTTCGACATCGTTTCGTTATCTGAGCATAACTCTCCCATCCGAGCTCCGATTGAGATGATTCGAGATGATATGGAATTATAAGAAAGAGCTCTACAAATTTCATGTTTTGATTTTTGAGAGATATTGACTGAATCAAGGTCTAAATCGAGCTTGAAGTTGCAGCCAGTGCACTGTTTACGTGCACTGTTCAAGCTAAATGGACTGTTTTGAAATCGCTTCGTTATCTGGGCATAACTCTCTCATCCGAGCTCCGATTAAGATGATTCAAGATGATATGGAATGCTAAGAAAGATATCTACAACTTTCATGATTTGAGTTTTGAGAGATATTGACTGCATCAAGGTCGAAATCGAGCTTGAAATTGCAGCCAGTGCACTGTTTACGTGCACTGTTCACAGCTGTTTCATCCGTTTTTCCATTTCCAATCCATTCCTAAGCCAACCAAATCCATCCCAAATCTCTCCAACACATATTTCTACACCAAACCTATTTAATACAAGTTGTAGGACCTAAAATTTCATATTTTCACTTATTAAAACTAAATTTCAACTATTATTTCCACTAACATTTTAAATATTTACTTTTCCAATCTACCAAATTCACACACACATCACTACACATATCCACATTTTTACAACAAATATTTACTATATATCTATACACATATATAAAAGAAAATGCGGGGTGTTACAACATCACATTCATGAACATTGAGCGTGAGTGGGAGTGTGTATGCATGGTTGTAATTAAACACCACATATGGTGAATGATGGGTGGGCTCGGGAAGGTTGGATTGAAGATCCGA
Organism: Ilex aquifolium; assembly: GCA_951799425.1. Lineage (NCBI taxonomy): Eukaryota > Viridiplantae > Streptophyta > Magnoliopsida > Aquifoliales > Aquifoliaceae > Ilex > Ilex aquifolium. Next base: position 32,532,869 of record OX637392.1, read on the forward strand.
CTAAGTCGCACGGTTTGCATGGTAAATAGGGTTGGGGTTAGCAAGAATATCCCTCGGGTGCAAGACCCGGTAGTTGGGGTACGCACTCCCTTGGTTCGGTCCATAAAGTGTGTGGGTGTACGCGGAACCCTCGGTGGAAGTCCATAAATTCTGTGTGGGTTGGGTTACCCTTGGTGTAAGTCCATGAATACCCACCCCAAGAAAAACCCTAGATTTATAAATGTCATTTGATATGCCACATAAATGACGGATTCATACACATTGGCATAACATGTGTTGTGGGAGCCGGTGAGGGCTTGGGTTAAGTTGCATGAGTGAGTCTCATCTCATTTCATGGCATGACATAGTAAATCCCAACATTGAGTTGCATATTCTTAATTGGAATTGTTGTGGATGGTTGATTGTTGCATGTGAACATTTCATATGCATTTAGGTCAGGAAGTAACCTCTTTAGAAGATATCCTATTGAGTGTGACTCACCCTTTATGAGAAAATATTTCAGGTGCGGGGTTCACACCGGCGGACGGCTCCCAATTCGAGTCTCAAGGGTGAAGAAGGCCAACTTGTGGCTTTTATGACTCATTTTGTATAACTTTTGTGAAAATCCCATTTTTGGCATGTAAATATAAAAGAATTGTAATCGAACTCATATGGACTATTTTAATGTAACATTGCATGTTATTATATGAGTATGGATAATTGGACCCGGTGTGGTCGATGTTACTTATAAATGGACCCAATGTGGTCAATATTTATTCATAAATAGACCCGGTGTGATCAATGTAGTATAATTGCACAAGTTGTGTTTTGGGTAGAGCTCCCCGTACAAAGGAGACTCTGCCCGAATTTTATTAAATTAAGGACCTCGATTTCTGGGGCGTCACAACTTTAGCCATTGATAAAACTAGTAAAGAGAGAGAATGAGGGGTGACTCTTCTTGTGTTAGCAAGAAAATTGTTATATCTAATATCCACATCCTACATAAATGTATTTATAGAGCTTTAAATGCTCTAATCCTAATTTGGGTCAAGTTACAATTATCTCATAATTACATATAACCACTTTTGTAACGCTCCAAAATCCACCTTGGACGACATTACTATTTAAAACCATTTAACATCATGAGAGCAACTAATGAAATCCATAGATAAAGAAAATTTCATTCATTATACATTATATCTACAACATCATCCAAAAGAATATGCCAAACTATGGCATTTACATCTCAAAATCAGACTTAATCTTGCAGCGGAATAAACAAAATAACATTCATCCATTGTATTACAATACCTCTCCTAATCTAGGACATAAAGATAGCAATTCTAGATATCCCCCTCGGGATCCACGCTTAGATCCAATTGCGCTTCCCAATCTATCTGCTCGTCAACTCCAGGCTCTTCCTCTAAACCGAAATCTGAGAATAAATATTGTTTGTAGGGGGTGAGCACTAAACTCTGTAGCAACATCCTCCCAAACTTGAACAAGGTTTGGAAATCATATAAAACAGTTCGGTCTCACTTTTCAAAATATGATATATAACTTGAAATAAAACAGTGACAATTTATTCGATCTCAATTTAACGCAATAGCAATAAGTAAATGAAAGGAATAAACATGTCAGAGTTGAAGAAATCAATTAAGCATTCAATAGCATCATCCTATATTCTCATGTATGTCGTATCACTCATGTATGTCGTATCACTCATGTATGTTGGTTACTTCCCATGAATCTACACGACGTTTCTATCTCGTTCACCCATCATTACCACACAAATCACTTTAGGAAGGGCGTATACCGTCTCCCACGGCATTGACGAATCCTTCCTAGGAAAGGTATACCATCCCTCAGCCTCGAACTTACGTGAACAATAGTGGTTGCTCTCACAAACAACAATTCACTACAAATGTTAGGAAACCATCTCACTACCACTGGGATAGACTAACCTCTAACACTCTACGGCAGCTCTCGAAGGCAATTCAAGTCCATCACAACAAACCATACAAGAGATGCAATACCAAACATTTTCTTATATCACAAGTAATTCAAAAACCCCCAATTCCATGGGTATTTCTCAATATAGCATCTCAAGGAAAAATGAGCAAGAGATCATCACAAGATATAATTTTATTGTTCCAACCAAAACACTAAAGTTTTGAAATCAAGAATAAATGAATATCAAGTTTTGATATCAAGAACAAATGAATATAAAGTTTTGAAATCAAGAACAAATGAATATCAAGTCTTGAAATCAAGAATAAATGAATATAAAGTTTTGAAATAAAGAACAAATGGATATCAAGTCTTGAAATCAAGAATAAATGAATATAAAGTTTTGAAATCAAGAACAAATGGATATCAAGTCTTCAAATCAAGAACAAATGAATATCAAGAAGAAAAATCCATACTTTTTGAAAAACTAGAGTTTGGATGTCAAGAACAAAGGTTTTATGGCTATCAAGCTATAACTTCCATCAAAACATGGTAAGATTTTCAAGAACAATCAAGAAACAAAGATTTCAAAACAAATATATATGATTAAAGGTCAAAACATGTATATATATAAGCCTTAACATCAATGAACAAGAGTGGAAAGAAACTTCTACCTTCTTTTTCCTTAGTGTTCTTGAAAAACTTGAAGTTTTGATTTTCTTCAAGGTGAAAATCCTCTTTGATCTTGTGTTTCCCCCTTTCTTTCTTGTTTCTCAAGGCTTTCAGGGTTGTAAATGGTGTATGGAGGCTAAAGGAGGCGACACTATGTATTTATAGGGTAAGAAAAGATCTCAACCGACATCAATCTGATGTTCTGATTCGTTGCTCACGTTCGAACGTATTGACGTTCGAACGTCACTTGCTCCCAGTACTTTTCTTTTTCAATCAGACAAAGAGTACTGGAACGAACTTTAGTTCGAACGTTTATTCACGTTCGAACGTCGATTCACGTTCAAACGGAATTCCTGTTTTTGCTGAAACTTCCAGTGAAGTTTTTGCCTATTTAGAGATTGATTTGGAAAATTTCTGTGAAATACTATTTTGTAGCCCTAGAAGTCTAATATCTACTGTCCAAATTTCAGATCAAATGGACATCATTATAAAACGTTATGGTCAAATTACTAAGGCAGTGTCCAAAATCCTTTTTACCCAATTTCTCTCTAACGTGTGCTTTCACTCTGGAATACTTCTACACTTCTACAATATGCCCTATTACCTCAAATAACATTTTTATTGCTACTCTTACAATTTACATTATTTATGCATACATCATTACATATATTAGCATTTTAAAACATACTTATGTTACTATATAACGATAAGAATGTGGGGGTTTACACCTTTATTAACATTAATTGTAATAAAGTCCCTAATTAACTCTTAATTAGGTTTTCACTTCAATTAACTCTTAATTGGTTGTCTCTCTTTTATCCTTTAGTTTCCAATCAATTATGTTGTGTGTGACCCTATAGGTTCAAGCATACACGGTTGTAGGCATTCGATACTAACTACAAGTAGCATCTCTAATTAGAACTCTTTCTAATTTAACTTGAATTAGAACTCTTCTAATTCTCCCTTTATGAAGAACAATTAATATATTTATATTAATTTCATTCTTCGGGCTTCTACTAATCATGAGTGACACCTAGTAGTATATCATGATCAACCTCCGGATAGCACGAAGTAGGTAAAGAACCCATTCAGTCTATAGTTGCCATGTAATTCAATCCTTCTATCATACAATGCTCCAATTGATTTACTAGGGTATGGAATTACTGTCAAACTCCTAATTCAATCTTATGTGTTCGATCTTAGGACTATGACTCTTAATGATCAATTAGAAACTCTTTTCTAATTGTCATTCTGCCTTGGCCAAGGACTCTTTGAGTCATATCCCAGAAGATCACATAGGACATTCTCCCTTTAATTACTAAGGATGATAGATTCTATGTTATACACTCATAAATCTCCATGCATGTCTAACTATGTCCAACAATATATATCCAAGTTACATGGTTAGTATATGAATATGTTGTATTGTTAAAGCATAGAAGTTCATGCACAAGACAACCATGATGTCTCAAGTCTAAGGATCAGTTGCATAACTATAATTTTAGGATTTAACATTGACAGATATGTAAAACTCCATATGAAAAATTTTATGTTAGTTAACGGTCACGTTCAATGTATTTGTTCTCTAACAAGTACCCACACACCTGCTTCAGTGGCCCTACACTATTGACTTGGACGAGTCACCTTATATCAAATATGAGTAAACATAGTGTGTGCTAGTCTATCCAGATTACGTAGTGCCCACATAATAATCCTATGACTAGGAACATTTAAGAGTTAAGTACTAAGAAGTATATGTCTCATCTTCTCAACATCTTGAGAAACTATCTTCTTAACTTATACTCTATGGACTATATCATGTATATTAAAATTAAATAAAGTAGAAACATGATAAATAAACTTGCCCTTTTATTTAATTAAGTAATGAATCTTGGTAGTACAACTCTAAAACATCATCTATATGATTGGTCTTAGAGCATACTACTAACAGTTAGAACCGAGTGAAAAACTCTCGGTACAAGGGATAATCGGTACGAACTATGTTGTACCGGTACAAGGGTTCTCTACTTTGACAGGAACCGGTACAACCAAGTTATTTTTCTTTTTTTTTTGTAATGCCTCTGAAACTTTATCCAACCATTTCCAAAGCTTTCCAAAACATCCGATTGAGAATAAATTAGTTCCTCTTATACTAATTTGTCTAAAACTACATGATTTATGTATTAAACTCAAACCTAGCTTAAGTGAGATGGAATAATTAACGAGAAAAGCTTAAGTGGTTATGTTATATAATTTTGGGAAGGGATTGGTAATGAGTTGATTCAAAAATTGTTAAGCATTCATACATATGTAATGATGGCATAGCCTTAGTAGCAGTTATGACCTTAGTGGCAAATATAGCCTTAGTGACGGATATATATATATATATGTATATATTCAAATGTGATGGCTTTTATGGTAGTTATTTATTTATTTATTATGTTGAGATGGTGATGACTTGTAGCGTATATTTTCGTTGTTATCTATTATATGAATGTGTGCATTCTCTGAGCATGTTGTGCTCAACACCCCCCCCCCCCCCCCCAAATAGTTTGTGTTTTTAGTTACTGAGCTAAGAGGGATGTCCATTGGTGGGTCTAGATGGTCAAGGGAAGAATTGGATTTTAAGTTTTGTTTATATCATTATGTGAACATTGGTGTCATGTATATATTTTTAAAATGTTAAAGTCGAAGTTGTAGATTTGAGAGGATAGTCTATAATGGATTTTGTGATAGGCCCTTCTGGTACCTCAAAAGACCATGACTTAATTAGGGTAGTTGTTCATCATTGGATGAAGTCTGCTCATTTTCTAAATGTCAAGATGAATTACTCATTAGATAGTTCTGTTAAATATTGCGTGGATGAAATTGTGCGATTACATAGAGCGCTAATATCTATTATTGTAGATAGGGATCCAAGATTACCTCTTGGTTTTGGCCGAGTTTACAGTACGCTTTGGGTACTGCACTGAGGTTTAGTACAACCTCTCATCCTCAAGCAGATTGGTAGTCTGAGCGGGTTATGCAAATTTTAGAGGATATGTTACGGTCCTGAGTAATGGAATTCAAGGGTAGTTGAGATGATCACCTACTATTAGTAGAGTTTGCATAGAATAACAACTATCAGTCAAGCATCAGTATGGCACCATACGAAGCTCTTTATGGTAGGCGGTGTAGGATGCTAGTGTGTTGGAGTGATGTGGGAAAAATAAAAATATTAGGTCCTGAATTGGTGCAGGTGACTGCAGACAAAGTTAAAGTGACCCAAGACCATTTAAAAGTAGTTTAGAGTCGACAAAAGAGTTATGTGGACAATCAAAGAAGGGATTTGAAAATTTCAAATGGTGATCGGGTATTTTATGAGTAACACCTTGGAAAGGGGTTACAAGGTTTGGCAGAAAGAGTAAGCTGAGTTCAGGGTATATCGGACCAGTTGAGATTCTTGAGCGGATTGGGACAGTAGCATATCGTTTGGTATTACCATCAGATTTTTCATGGCTACAAGATGTATTCATTGTGTCGATGTTTCGAAAATATATATCCCTGACCCTTCTCATGTATTCACTATGGAGTCTATAGAGCTTAAAGGGGACTTGACCTATGTCGAGGATCAAGTTGAGATTTTGGGTCGTAAGGAGCAAGTTTTTCACATGAAGACTATTCCATTGGTTAAGATCTTGTGACAAAGACATTCAATAGAGGAAGCGACTTGGGAAAATGAGGAGCATATGTGAACGAAGTATCCACATTTGTTTTGGCATGGTAAGTTAATTTTGGGAACGAAATGCTTTTAAGAGGGGAAAAGTTGTGAGACCCGGACCTACAATGCATGACATTTTATATAATGTTGGAGCATAAGTGTAATTTGTTAATATTAGTTATGGGTTACATTACAGTGGAAAGTAAGGTATGCAATTTATTAAAGATTTCTAGGGTTGAATTAGAAGATAACGAAGTGTTTGGATGTAATTTAATATGTGTCAGAAAATTTAAGTGCAACTTATATGAATAAAGGGAACAAAGGGGGAGGGGGTTCAGTGTATTAGATTGAATTTGGGTGAGTCATGACTCATGAGACACTTGATACTCACTTGGTGTTTCCCAGCTAAGGAGTTTTGGTGACAAGAGGGCAGTTGTGGTGTACCGGTTTACTAGTTTGAAAGTGTGGGTGGTGAGTTTTGAAATAAGCTCTAATCTTCGGTTTTGAAATGGGCATTGAGTGAGAAGATTTTCTAGCTTCCTTGATTTGAAACAAACCCTTTTATTTTCACCACTCTTATAATCCTTGGCTATACTCAAGTACTTGGGTTGTGTGGTGTTGGATTGGAGACTCAAGAACCCTAGGTTCTTTGCTCTTGGAGTTTCGGCAAAATTTCGGAGAAGAAGATCGCTTTGAGGGTAATCTATTTTCCTTTAATTTAACATGTTTTTAAGCTTTTAAGTTTTAAAGGATAAAGGATGGTTTGTTAGGTGTTTGGGAGGTCATCAATCTCTTTTTCAGATGACTAAGCTTTAAAGTTGTGAGTTCTTCAAAAAAAAAAAAAATCTCTCTAAAAGTCTGTGAAACACATATCAAGCGTGCAGAACTGGACTGAGAGGCAACTGATGTAGGAACATTATGCCCATATTGATAAGGATGTATAACTGAGATAATCACATTTTTGAAGTTTGAGATAAAGTTCAATTTGATTTGGATAGCAAACATTATCCTCTTAACAAATTAATAAGGGAGACAGGAGGTCACTTCTAGCAATACTAAAACTCTTTCAGACCAACTGATGGTAAGAAATCCAATTGGTGGACTCGTTAGCTCAAGTTTACTAGCTCTGCTAGCTAGGCAAACAGATCCTTTAGCTCGCCCAACAACTGTCCTAGCCTAACCAATAGCTCCCCTAGCTCGCCCAAAAGATCCACTAGCTCGGTCAACAACTTCTGTAAATCGCGCTACAACAGATCTAATTATGTTTTAAGTGATAAAGTCCGAATAAGATGTTCAAAAGTTACAATTACAACATTAGTATTGGATCATGTCACTATCACATTATTAAATTAACAAATTATATCAGTTTTTAAAGTCCTAATAGCATTAATAATGGGTTGTAAGTGCACTTTACTAAATTTGTTACTTTCTATTATTTTGAAGATTTAATTTGGGGACTTAATGATGTACAACAATTGGATTGGTTGTCGGCTTCATCTAACATTAGAACTCACAACTAATCAAATTGTTACAGTGAAGTCACATTATTAAGTCTCCAAATAAGATCCCTGTAGCATTACTTTTATATTTAAGGTCAGAATACTTCTTTTCCAAGCCAACTCTGGTTCTACACTTCCCCCGCCTCAAAAACAGAAGGTCTGCAACAACTGCATGTAAATAATTCATTTGAAGACAATATTCATATTTCATGACAGTCTTCGGAGCTACGAATCACAAAAAAAGAAAAGAAGAAGAAGAAGAAGAAGAAAACACTGTTTAACTTCAATCTTATTCACCTTTTCCTTAGAAAAATTATTAACTCTATCCATTGTAGTCTTCAGAGCTACGAATCACAAAATCCTTCTCTATGGTTAATTTTATCCGTTGCTCAAAATCATGTTCCAAACTTCTTTTCTTTAGAAAAATAAATCATTTAATATCCTCTTTCTTTTATACACTCAATGCAACATATTTCGTGCGGTGGAAACCACATCCTTACCAGATAATGTGTAGATTCTTTATTAGTATAATTCGTAGTTTTTAGGCAAATTAGCATTTATTTTATCATATTTCTCATACTCTGATAAAAAATAAAAATAAAAATCATATTTCTCATACTTTTCTTTGGTGTTTCTGATGGTATGAACATACCTTGTGTTTAGTACCGATGCCACCATAATCAAGTTCCACAAAAAAATCTCACTAGTGTGAACCATACATAACGAAATGGTCAAACTAAACACTAAATGCTTCCGCCAGAATAGCAATGTTTAGATTCAAAATTTTGCTCAATGTAAATTATATCTTGAGAGTAGAAAATAGCAGTCAAAATGAAAAGAAACAAAAATGAAATCGTTCTTTATCACTAAATATTTAAAAATTACTTAAATAAAACGGGACCTTTGAAATGGACTCAGAGCAGGCCATGATAAGAGAAGAGAACCACTCATTTCCAGAGTCAGAACTGAAGTGTCTTTGGTGGGAGGCTGAGATGCAAAGTAAGCAGATATAGCTATCCAAAATTGCAATTGGGTTTAGTTAATAAATTGAAAAAAAAGAAGCTAATTTGTATCTGCCACAATGAACCGTTTATCATATCCCCATCTTAGATTGAACAACGTGCTACACGTAATGCTGTAGTAAATCTTAGGCATTAGAGAATTTTGTAGTAGCATGTCTATCATACACCAGGTTTCTTAAGTTTTCCTCCAAAATTCATTAGCTAAGAATTGTAACAGAGGACGAATTAGGCTCCATAGTTTGTGCCCTACAGCTAATAATTATGATATAATTAATCTTCCAATCAAAACATCAGAACATTTGAAAGAAGCCATTCCCAAACATACTCCCGACTTCATTTTTTGTCTTGAATTTGGCACCTTCATTACAGCACTCTAGACTTAGCATTCGAGACCCTTATATTTCTAAAACAGGTTTTGACTTCTATAAACAAGAAATTCAGGTAGAAGAGAGAGCTTTACAGTAATTTCCATCGGACAAGAATACATTAATTTCATCTAATCACTGAATAAACAACAGAATAAGGACACCCTTCTTTTTCATTTTCCTTTTACCAAGAATGAGGTAGAATCCCACAATAGGGGTGAATGCCCATAGTAGTAATGCAATACTGGATGAAATCGCATGGAAAAAAACTAATGCTGCTCAGTAGCTTAAAGGACATTGGCTTCTATAAGAGAATTTATATACTTCAATTAGATCAGAATAAGAAATCTCAACTATTTTAATGCAAATGAGAAAGGCCAGCATAAGAATCTTACAAGACACAAGTAAATAGTGCAGTATTAGAAGTTTCCTTCAATCACTAATACATTGATAAATGAGATTCTTGCTTGGAATCTAAAAGTGCCAGATAATTTTTAAGAGTTTATGATGAACAACAAAACTGATTTTGCTTTACTAATCCAAATACATGCATTTCAAAATCTTTGTACATCCATTAATACAACATTTAATAAATCAACACTCCCTAATGTAATCAGATCATCAAGCTAAAAGAAATTATAAAACTGCAGTGTGGCTTGAACATAAATACAGTAATATTATAAAAAGTAAATTAGAAGATGGGTGTGAGAGTAACACTATAGTCAAGCACATTATAAGATTTTACTCTATAAACACTGAGAATGCACTTGATTATTAAGAAGGTTCAATTTGTCTGAACATAAGTAATGAGATTGTAGATACTCAAGTGTCCCACAATATTTGGATCACACGACTTAAAAATAAATAGAATCGCAATCCAGATCACTCAATTTGTCGACCCAAATTGTAACTTAAACCTGAAATTGATCCATGATCCCAATAATCAAAATTTTAATCCTAATTCCCCAATTGTAACCTTACCTAGTACTGGCTATAAGTTGATTTTGATGATTTTTCGACTAAATATTTTGGTTTAATGTAATTTAAATTTTTATGTAACACAAATATGTAACTACTACCTTTTATTATATAAAATCATTAGCCGGCACATTCTCATTGATTATGGTTCACTCCAAAACTTTCATAAAAAATATACAATCAATATTAGTTTACGATTTGCATATGGGTGTATAATAATATCTAATAGAGAAAAGGATTCATATAAGTTTAATCAAAGGAACCACGACTAAAAATATAGTATCAACTAAGTATACTCCTATCACATTACTAATCGACAAAAAATATTGTAACATGTATTCGTATTCATATCACACATTTGAATAGTCCGTGGTATGATGCAGCATCTGGATCTCAAATTGCTACAAATGGCTGGTCATGGAAACCAAGGAAATTTAATTGCGACAAAGGTGGAAACGCACCACATCATGGCTTTGGTTCTCATGTTTGGTGTATCCCTAAAAAGTTATACGAAATCAGTTTGGTGAAGTTATAAAGAGCCGGGTGATAATACCTATACATATTTTAGTACAATACCAAAAAAAAAAAAAATATTAAAGAAATAAATACCTATTAGAGTACAGAGTGTTCTTGCATTGATTTGCTTCTGACCGTAAAGTATACAATTTCAAGATTATAATACATGGTAATTGATTAAGTGGCATGTCTTTCTCGTGTCTTGAAAATTTGTTTTACTAGTTGACTCTTATATTATGTGCTTAGTGTAGACAAACAAATAGAAAGATAGGGAGAGAGAGAGAGCAGGAAGAAATATTGAAACATAGATGCATTGTCTTCCTTGACTTTTTGTATCTCTAAAAGAATTGGTGCCGGATTGGTTGAAAATTCTTGATGACTTGACTTGGACAAGCTGATGGGTGGTTGTGTATTCATGTGTACATGTTTATAAGCATCCATGTGAACAACAAAGAAATACAGATTTAACAGAATACTATACGTAAGCAAACAAAAAAAAAAAAACTATTTCGAAAAATAAATTGAAATAACCTTTGTTTCCTAGAGAAATAAAAAAAATAAAAGAGAAATAACTGAAACTTACCTGGATGGATCCGATAAACATGAAAGAGTATTCAGAAAAAGCAGGGTCTGAAGATTTCTTTTTATTGTTGGTGGATGAGTGATTGAAGCTGCAAGATGACCTGATGGAACCATATCCATGGACTAGGTTCAAACATATATCTCCAAACCCTTGTTTGGCTGACTAGAAAACTGATCCGAAAATTGAAAATAAACCTAGCATCCTTATTCCTACAATATAGTAACATCACCCTAAAACTTCCATTATGTCTGTAATCCCACCTGCTATAATCCCACTATTTTATGTACTACATCGAGTGAAAGTCAATCAACCAGGATAAAGGCAAGATAATCGATATATTTTGATAGGTCCATCAATATAGTGGTCCATACGTATGGAAAAGAAGACCCGACTAAAATGGATATGGGTTTTTTCTTACCAGATCATGCTGGCAGCTTCAATCTCTCAGACCAACATACCATAATCGGACTCTCATGAAATGAAGAGGCGTACCCTGAATATGGCTTGGGAATCCCTTTAAGGTAGTGCTGCAACACGGGCCATGCATGTTTTCATTTGAAACACTCGTGACTCTCTTCCTCATCTATATAAATGCTCCATCTCCCTCTTTGATGTACAGTGTTATATATAGAGTTTTGAGTGGTTGGTTATGGCCCTTCCTTACAGCTATTGATATTGACTCGCTGCTCCTCTCTCTCTCTCTCTCTCCCTCCCTCCGTGTGTGTATGTGTGTGTGGGTGGGTGGGTATGTCTGTGTGTGATTTGCAGGAGCACTCTATTTTAATGGCTTGAAAAGGGACCACAAGCCAAGTCGTCCATAGCATTGCAGAATACTAATTACAATGACTGCCTCAAGCTAAATGGTCCATAGTATTGTTACAAATTGATAAACCTAAAAGACGTCTGATCCAAGTCTTTTTATGAATCTTTATGATTTTTTAAGCTCGGGAAAGCAAAAAAAGTATCATAACATTGTTGATGTGCGTAAATATATGTGCAGAGAGTTGCCACATGAGTTAGATTTATAGGGTAAGAGCACAATACCAATGAGTTATCTTTTAGTGCTCGACCGAGGGTTACTATAAATAAAGGAGAGCTTATGAATTAATCTAGTAATCTATATAATAAAATACATAACAACTTGAATTTTTATCCCTTATATATTTTCTCCTCTAAAAATATCACATAACTAATTTCTATCACATGTTCAATCATTTAATATTTGATTAATTTATAGTTTAACATAATTTTTATTTTAAACATTATTCATATACGATAGTATACATATGTTGAAAAAATTTAATATAGTGAGATCGATTTTTTGGACGCTCGAATTTTATATTTCATCGTGCCTTCAGGCACGGGTTATGACTAGTGTTATAATAAAATAGGATTGTTTGAGATCAATTTTATTATGTTAGAATGGATCCTAATTCCTTCGATTGACCCGAATTTTTTGAGCCCCAATTTGGCCTCAAATAAGTTGTGACCAGCCCGTATGTATTTATAGCTTGTAGTCTAACCCAAATTCTTGAGTTAGTTAAACAATAGATTAGAAAAATAGCTCCGTATCTAAAGGAAGTGTAGCTTATAGTAGGACCTTTTGCTAAGGAAATAATAAAGGCACATGCGACATTTTATTTAGAGTAATGTTACATTGACCAAAAAAAGTAGAAAAAAAAAAAAAAAACAGAGACCAAATGATGTAACATTATCATAATAGCGTTGTTAGTTTAATTTTTACACATTTAAAATTCAAATTTGTCCCATTATGAAAATACCAAATTATTTAGTCTATATTTTTTATCACCTTTTTTGGTCAGTGTAGCACCCCTCTTTTATTTATAAGGTTGGCTATGGAATATAAACGGCGCATGCTTGCTTCTGTCACATGCGCGGTGTCCTTTGCGTAGACAAAAATGCTGGGTTGGAGACACTACCCTCTAAGTGGTTGTTTTCAGTATTGGGGCAACTGGAACAATCCAGCTAGGGTTTCCTTCCGTGAAACCTTCACATTATATACAACTAATAGTATCTTTTTACGAAGTTATATGTCCTAAATTCAAATCATCCCTTGGGGTTACACTTGTAAAAGTAATTATTCGGTTCAAATGAGATGAGAACTAAAGTGTTCCGGAAGAAGACTAGTCAAGTGCTCCAAGAGTCATCGACGCCTCCTAGTTTAAGAAGATACTGCTATAGTATCTATGAGCTTTTCATAAAATTTTTTTTTTTCCTTTTAGTAAGTTACCGTGATTTTATAATTTTATGGCCCTTTTATAGTTTTTAGCTTAATTCGTAATATGTCGTAGTTTATAAAAGTGTGGTTTAAATACACATTTTTATTATTTATTCGTTTCCAATAGAAAACCTTTAAATTAAACACTATGTTCAAAACCGGTTTTTATTCAAAAAATGATAGATTGAAAAAGAAGTTAAAAACTACTCTTCAATTTATCAGACAACACCAGGCGTCACATTAGCGGTATCACTTCACTTAATTATATTTCATTATTTATGGGATGGTTATGTATTGGCCAAGTTGGTGGAAATCGTTGAGGGCACCCTTTTGTCTTTAGCTTTGGGTGGTTCTTATGTGTTAGGTGTCAATGGTTGAGAAACAATGACATATAGACAAGCCCTATTGGGGGTGAAGGACCACAACTCCTTTATAGTTTTGATTAATGGATAGGGTCACATGGTTTTGCTTTGTAATTTAGCTCAATACATTTGATTAAGGTTGGCATAGTGGTGGTTGTCAATAAAGCTGTCCATGTTAGGGCTTTCTTTTCCCACAAAAAATATTAGGTTTTTTTTTTCTTTTTCTTTTTCTTATGTTTTTGGTCCCACTTGTGTTTGATTATCCACCCTATATAGATAGGGTCTTCAGATGCCATGTGTTTGTCCCTCAGTTATCAGTTGTTATTCTGGGATGGCTTAGATTCATCTGGTGGATTCCATTATCCCGAATTAGTTTATGTGATTCTAATTAATTAACAAAAAAGAGGTTTAAAATTGAAAAATAGATTTTGGTCAAAGCTAGCATTGTTAGAGATCTAGGCCAACACTGAAAAGAACAAAGGCAAAAGTGCACACAAATAGTAAATGATATAAATCTTTATCCAACCCGACACAGAGAGAGAGAGGAGACAGCCAGCTTCTTCAATGTTACCGCTGTTTTGCATTATACTCATTTTCACAGCTAGAAACGTTTTTTTTTTTTTTTTAAATAAGGAACGTCAAGGCCGTTGAAAGGGGACAACAAAAACTACTGTTAATTTTTCTGATTCATGTGGCTGTAGTTCTACAGATGCCAAACACATAACCTTTGTGCAATTCAATTAATTGACCATTTCAAAGTTCAATATACATCAATTTACTCTTAATATTACTCAATTAACACCTTTTGAACAAAATGATTCCAGACCCGAAGGCTGGACAAGATCATTTTAAATTTTTGAAAATTTAAGGGGACCTACCTGTAGAAGATCAACGTTTTACCAGTAAAAGTGCTCACTGGAATTCTTCTACTAGTAGGAAATCAACGTTCTACTGGTAGAATGGCTCTCTGGAATTCTTCTACCGGTAGATAATCAATGTTCTACTGGTAGAAGAACCCAATGAAAATTTTCTATTGGTAGATAATCAGAATTCTACTAGTAGAAGAGTCCAGATTTTCTCCGATTCAATTTTTTTTCAATTCTAGCTCATCCAATCTCATACCACATCCATCCAAATTCATATAACATATAATTTTACACAAATTGCAGTTCATATGAGTTCATTTTATAATTCTTTATACAATATTTGTAACACTCCAAAATCCACTCTGGAAGGCATTACTATCTAAAAACCATCCAACCATGAGAACAACTAAAAATAACCATTAGATGATAAATCATTCATCTATCTGACAAAGAATAAATACTAAAACCAACAAAATATTGAGACTTCTCCAACTTTTAATTCAAAACCACAGAATATTTAGCAGCGGAATAATAAAAACTAGCTAAAACATTATTTCATAAAAATCTCTCAAACTCTAAACCAGAAATAGAACAACTCTATTCTTCTAAGGCAGGGTCCACATCTTGATCCTCCAACGACTCGTAATCAACCTACTCATCTACATTGATATCCTATTCTATGCCAAAATATGTAAGTGTGTTGTAGGGGCTGATCAAAAGCCCGTAGGAAATTCTTTTCAAATCCAAACAAGATTTTAAAACAAATAAAAGAAGGCAAGTTTCTTTTGAAAAATAGTATATATAAATTTTTGAAAGTAAAATCATGACAGTTGTAATGATCTCAAGTGTACGGACTGCAGTAAATCAATGATAGAAATAAACTTGCAAGAAACTAAAGCAATCAATAATTAACTCAATAGCATCATCTCATATTCTCATGTATGTTGGTTCATCCCCATTCCCATGTAGGTTTGTTGCTTCTCGGAAATCTATACAACGATTTTATCTCGTTCACCCATCCCAACCACACAATCTCAATCATTCCCCGCAGGGCCAAATCATAAACAACTTTAGAAAGGGCATATATTGTCTCCCACGGCATTGACGAATCCTTAACAGGAAAGGTATACCATCCATCAGCCTCAAACCTACGTGAGCAATAGTAGTTGCTCTCACAAATAACAATCCACTACAAGTGTTAGGCAACCATCTCACTCTCACTGGGATAGACTAACCTCTAACATTCTACGACAACTCTCGAAGGCAATTCAAGTCCATCACACCCAAACCATATAAGAGATGAAACCACAATATTCTCAACCACCACAATCTTAACTAATCACAATTTTCATTAACAATTCAAGTATCACAATTTCACAATTCTCAATATACTACAGTAATAAAGTAATTAAAATATGTAAGAGATCATATTAAGAAAACCTTCATAATTTCGATATTCCAAATTCTAGGGTTTTGCCAAAAATCATAATTTTCTTGGAACAAGAACAAATAGTTGATTGAAAACAAAATTTGGTCAATAATAGTAATTTAGAAATTAAGAATCTATATGACTTTCACAATAGAACATGTATTTTGGAAGAATAAGGTTTTGAAAATTCAAGAACAATGTTTCTTGGATACAAGACATGTATCCCGTTGAAAACCATATGTTACTTCAAAAAGAATCAAGAACGAACAATATGATAATCAAAAGAAACCAAGAACGAAATATTATTTAACATATAATAATCTAGAAGATTTAAAACATAGATAATTATATCCTAAGTCTCAATGAAATAACTTGAGAAGAATCCCTTACCTTGATTCTGTAGTTTGTGTGTAAACCTAGCGTGTTTGATCTATTCCAACATGAGAATCCCCCTTCAATCTTGTGTCTCTCTTCTTCTCTCTTACTCTATAAGGTTCTCTAGGGTTAAGAACTGATGAAATAGGGCTAAAAGAGTGTCCTTATGGTATTTATAGGGTGAAAAACGGAGAAAAACCTAAAACTAATCAGGACCGTTTTTAGGATGGCGTCCGGATGATGCTTGGGCGACCCAATGATGCCAATTCACTATTTTGGATGAAAAATAAGATTTTAGGGTAGGGAGTACCGTTTGGATGGTGCTTGGAGAGTTCGGATGGTGCCAACTTTTGTCCCAACTTTAGGAGCAGTTTTCACCTATTTAGAAGTCGATTCAAGAAATTTTCATGACATACATTTTTGTAGCTCTTGAAGTCTATTTTCTATTGTCCAAACATCAGCTCAATCAGAGTTCAAATTAAAATTTATGATTAAAATACTAAGATAGTGTAAAATTCATTCCTATGCGAATTCTTTCTAAAATGCGTTTTAACTTCGGAATACTTTCTAACTTCTAATACACCCCATATTACCTCTACCAATGTTTCTCAACCTTCTGAATTCAATGAAAACCTTATTTTGACATAAAAATATTTAGAAATTTACCTAATCACCATTCTCAAGCTTACACACATTCGAAGCGAAGTTTGACCCGAAAATTAATTCATCCGAAACTCAAACTTCATGATCAATCTTTTAACAATGATTCGAGGTTTCTATCATCATTTTATTCATCTTAGGAGAAATCTTAAGATAATAGTATCCTTATTTAATTTTAATACGTGGTCTTACAGTATTATATATCCAAAATCGATTACACGAATTGTTTTATAAAATTGCAATCTTAAGCCACAACTCGGCTTTCTTCATCAATGAGGGTCCAAGTGAGAGCCATTCATCGGCGCTTGTCCAGCACTTGAAATGTTGTCCCCATAAAGGGTTAGCCATGCTCAATAGGGTATCTCCTAAAGAGGCTACTCTCCAACCTAAATGCATATGAAATGCTAACATGCAATTCACCAATCAAACAAACATTCATCCAAGAACATGCAACTTCAAGAATGAATATCACAATGTCATGCCATGTTATGAGATGAGATTCACATATGCAACACAACCCGAGCCTTCACCGGCTCCCATAACACATGCAATGACATGCGTATGAATCTGGGCATTCTAAGCCCCCACCATTGATGTTGCACATCCAATGACCATTATAAATCCCGGGTCTTTCTTGGGGTGGGCATTCATGGAATTCCATCAAAGAGCACCCAATCGACACGACATTTAAGGCTATCCATGGGCGGGGCCGGGCTTGGTCCGTGAAATTTTTTTTCGGGTTAGGCTTGGATAGTGTAGGCCCAAGCCCGTACTCGGGCAAGTGGCGGGCCGGGCTTCGGGTAGGGGTAGCTACCCGCAGCCCAGCCCATAACCTATTGGGCGGGCTTTGCGGGCGGACTTTGTGGGCAGGCTTTGTGGGCGGGCTTTGCGGGCGGGCTTTTGTTGGGCCTGTTGGGCGGGCTTTGTTGGGCCTATTGGGCGGGCCTGTTTTGGGCCTTATTAAAAAAATATGCTACTTCATTTAATTTTTTTTGTAAATTATATTTTTGAATTAAAAGTATAGTCAAAATCAAAATGAACAAAAATTAAATAATGAATAATTTTATTTATGAATAGAAGATAAATTGCATCACTATAGAATGAGTACATCCCAACTAGGTTGGCACCTACCCACCTATCTATCATTTGCACAATTCTAACCATTAAAGGTTTTTGTACATGAAAAGCTAGAATATTTAATACATGAAAAAAATACATCAATCTTAATATCTAAATTTCTAAAACTTCAAATTCTGGCATTGGATGATTTATTTCCATATTTTGATCTTTCGCTGCAGCGGCATACCAATCTTGAAGACACATAAGGGCTTCCACTGTCTTTCCATCCAAGCTACTCCTATACTCATCAATGACACGTCCACCTGTACTAAAAGCAAATTCGGATGCTACAGTCGACATAGGAACTGTTAGTATATCACGAGCCATGGTGGAAAGAATTGGAAACCTACTTTCATATCCTTTTCACCATGCCAAAATATCAAAATCAGGATCTTCAACACTTACCATTGGAGCATTGTAATATTGTTGAAATTCAGTTAACCCCCTAGATGTTGACATACCTCCTCTGTTCAAAATTGAAGCTAGTATAGATGTTTTACCTTTACCTTTACCTTTACTACTACCAATAATATCACTAGAAGCTGAGGGGAGATTAATTGTACCATTATTCTCAAATGTTACACTATATTCATTAAAAAAAATTTCAAAATAATATTTTATTTTATTTATGTGGTTCATGTGCTCATCATTCAAGTTACCATATAAAGACAAAAACACTTGCAAGACCAAATTCTTTAAATCGAGGGTCAATTAACATACTAAAACCAATAAATATAGGAAGTGGTGAATTTTTTTTATTAAATTTAGATTGCACATTATGTAAAATAGTAGAAAATTTGGGTTCATTACTATATAGTTCAAAAAGATCACTGATACTAACTATATGAACATAAGCAAGTGTAATAGTTGGATAATAATTACCAGATAAAACTATAGTTGACTCAGAAAAAACTTTCGAAAAATCTTTCATTTTATCAGTGACATCCCATTCCTCTTCGGTGGGAAGCGATAATGAACCGGTGGTATCTATACTAACATAGTCATTTAAGGCAGTTTTATATTTAACTGCCACATCTAGCATTTTATAGGTGGAGTTCCACCTATGTTGTACATCATATGGTATTTTTTTGCATTTTAAATTATTCTTTTTACACATAGTTCCAAATATCCTAAATCTATTTTCAGAACCAATTATATGATAAATAATATGTCTAATTTTATCAATTATACATCTAATATCATGGAGACCACTTTGTACTATGAGATTTATGATATGACACATACATCTCATATGAAAAAAACTATCTTCACATGGTAAAGTTAAATAACATTTTAAATGACTTACAACCTCACTATTATTTGTTGCATTATCTAAAGTAATAGTAAAAATCTTGTCTTGAATACGATAAATTTGTAACTGATTATAAATAACTTCAAAAATAACTTGTGCACTATGATTATCTTCAATCCTTGTAAAAGTAATAATTCTTTTTTGCATAACCCAATTATCATCAATAAAATGAGCAGTGATACATAAATATCATAATTGTTGGCAAGAAGTCCAAATATCAGAAGTGAAACAAATTTTACTTTTAAGATTACCAAAATAAACAATTAAATTATTTTTTTCTTGTACATAATATTTAATAACATCTCTTTGACATATTTGACGAGAAAACTTTCGGAAGGAATGATTAAAACCACTTTGTAACATTTTTTCAAATTCAACATCGTCTACAAGAACAAATGGAATTTTTTTTATAACAATCCATCTAACAATTGCTTTTCTAGCAGATTCAGGTTCATAACTAAAAGTGCTTAGTGTACCGGTACTAGCAGATTATGATAACATTGTTTGTCTAATATCAGTTTGACCTCTTAATAAGCATGTCTTTAGGTGTCTAGTTAAGTGACTAGTTCCATTTTTAGAGCCTCTAGCAAATTCTTTTTTACAATAATTACATATAGCCTTTTCTGATGTAATGACCGCATTAGAATTCCTAATTTGGATTTTCTCAAAGTGATCCCAGGCCTTGGAGTTTTGTCTTTTATTAGATGGTACATTCTCAGTAGAATCCATCTTAGGAGTTGAAAATAGATCATCCCCTTCACCCTCATTGATGTTCTCATTATCATTATTCGACTCAAAAATTTCGTTACAAAAAATATTTTGTGAATGAGATGAAGTCATTACGTAAATTAAACTATAAAAATAAAATAAATGCTTAAATTATGTAAAAAAACTTTCTCACCAAATGAAACCACTTGACAATTATGACTTGTGAGTTGAGAGCAAATGAGAGTTTCGGCCGCTGAGTTGAGAGCAAATGAGAGTTGCGACTTCTGAAGTTGTGAGTTAAGAGCAAATGTATTTTAAATTATACATTAAAAAATGACCGTTTCTTTATGACCGTTGATTATATCAAGAGAAAGAAAATTTTTTATGAGTTATGACTATCTCAGACTCTCAGCCGCTGGCAGTCACAGTGACAGACTTACAATGGAAAAGACAATACACAACTGAGACAGTCACACAGTAGCCTGTAGGCTGTAGCCGTTTAAATTTGATGTGGATGTAGTGCTCAGCAGTCAGCAGTTCACATTTGATGTGGTGGTCAGTAGTTCAAATTTGAAAAAAAAAATTTAGTCAGAACACAAAGAAATACACACACACACAGTCCACACATCACACCTAACTTTCAATGGCTCACCTAAATTTCAATGACTACATTTATATTTGACTCACCTAACTTTCAATCTCACCTACCAAATTATCACAAATACTCATGGGCAGGTTATTGGGCTGGGCCGGGCTTCGGGCTTCAGGCGGGCTTCGGGATGGGTATATGGGCTGGTTATTGGCCCGGGATTCGGGCCGGGTAATGGGTTTAGGGGTAAACCCAAGTCATTTCTTAAAGGATATCGGGTTTGGGCTCGAGCGGGCCAATTATCAGGCCTATCGGGTATCAGACTTATTTTTTTCAGGCCAGGTAACGGGACCCGTGGGTAACCCGACCCAGGGACACCCCTAACGACATTTATGGTTCCACCAATGGCTCCGCATATGCCGAGACACTTTATGGACTCAATACCAACGGAGTGCGTATTCAAATCACCGGGCTTTGCACCCGAGGGACAATCTAGCCCTTCTTGCTAACCCCGACCCTATTTTCAATGCAACCAGTGTGACTTAGTCGAACCTTGGTCCAACTATCCCGAGCCCAAGCATCATCCACCAAGAATAGTGTTTGATCAAACAATACACACACACACTCATGTCAAATGCCCACGAATGTGATACTACCCGTGTATATGCAATGTAAATGTACATTTGCAATTCAAATATCAAGTTCAATATGTCATGAGCACATTATGAACAATTTCAATATCCATTAACATTTTTTCATGGTCAATTACACCATAAGCATATATACCATCATCAACAACCTCACAAAAACATGTTATAACATTGACAATGCAAATAACACACTAAATCAACATTGGCATTTCCTCAAACACCTTCAAGGCATAATTATAAACACATAGCATGCCTCTTTCACCACATATCTCAAGAAATCACAAACAAGTAATTTCAACAAACTCAATTCATGCTAAAATTGATTTTACACATTCTTGTACCCATTTCGCACACTTTAATTTCAATAAGTATGTTCCATACATGAGATTACATCTCTAACACCCTAGCCATTTCATATTTCATCCTTATGTTAGAAATAAATCTAATTAGAAAAGGAACACTACCTCTTGGAGCGTAATATGAGTTGTATAAAACTCCCTAGAACCCAAATCAAGCTTTGAACCTTGATTTCCAAAAATCCCATCTTTTAGATTTCGTCAAAATTCATATTTTTTTGTATGTAGATGCAGCCCTCGTCGCGTAGATCGACTTTAGTTCTTGGCCCAAGTCGATTCGACCAAAGGTTGGCCTTAGATCGTAGAGAGAAGCTTGAAGAATCCTTTGATTTTCCTCTTTCCTCCCTCCCTCCTCTCTTTTCTGAAAATCTGATGGGTATGGGGAGAAATCTGATTTTTCTCCCCTATTTATACTCCTCAATACTTGGCTCACATTGTGCCACACGTTTGCCTTTTCTATGTCCGATTTCGTCCCGAATTAATTAAATCTCGTCCCGATTCAAGTTCAACATATTTTTATTTGAACTGAATTTAAATTATTTTTCAATTTTCATAATTTATTCCCGATCGCGTTTATTTTGGTCACGCAACACCTGATCGCCTTGTAAAACACAAAAAATCTGACTATCTTGGAATTCAACGAAATTTGACTGGGTAACTAGATTTCGCGAGATGAATCCAACGGTGAGGTCCATTTCATCATCTGAGTTCTAGAAAAGTTTGGATTTTCAACCCGTACCGTAGTGGCTAATTACCATTTTGCCATTTTTCATAAAAATTCAAATTTTTTTCGGGTTTTACATCTGAGCTTGTATTCTTACACAAGGTTGACTTGGTTTATAACTCCTAGTACTTTGATTCGGCTACAGTTAACTCAGCTTTGTTTGTTTAGGTTTAGGAGGATGTTGCTATAGAGCTTAGTGCTCACCCCCTATTATTAACCTTTTCAGATTATGGTCTAGTGGAGGAGCTTGGTCTGGATGAACAGGTAGAATAGGAAGCCCAAGTTGATGGGGATGTGGTTCCCGAAGTGGATATTTAGGGCTATGTTTTTATAGTCCAATCTAAATATTGATTTAAGACAATGTTAAGGAAGATACTTTGTTTATGCTGCTGCAATATACAATTTAGTTGTTGGTGATTCGACCTATTTCGTGACCTGCTTTATATCATACACTCAAGTATAAGTGGTCAAATTGTAGTTTACTCGGTTTAAGTCCATGATCGATCCCACAAAGAGTTTTCATTATTGGAATTTTAAATTAAGAACAGTAAAGTTGTTGTTAAAGCAGCGTAACCTAAGATAGCTTGTGATATGAGCTTAGATTTATAACTAGACTAAGTAAATAAAATGCATAAATAAACTGGTGAAAGTTAATAATATAAAAGGTACCATTCAGTTTAAGGACCCCATATGCTTTATATTGGTTAAGTGCTAGAAATGCTACCTTATAACAATTAACTTCCAGGTCACTGGAAAGTCAACCGGTAGGTCTGATGTATATTAAACCATAACACATCAAATTCTTAGGTTAGCTGGTAGGTATATGTAACAATTGACTAATTCAAGTAAACCAGAAGGTCAAGCCATTCAGGAGGAATGCTGGAATTACTCAATTGGCAGTTTTATGTATCAGTTAAACAACCCTAGTGAACCAGAAGGTCAAGTCATTCAGGAGGATGACTTAGGTTATTCATCTGACAGCTTTGTACCATGCAACAGTTAAACATCCTTAGTGCACCAGAAGGTCAAGCCATTCAAATGGAACACTGTAGATATTCCACCGGCAGGTTGATGATTCACTGATGACATAATTCTGGGCTACGTATTGAACTGAAAACATTGGCTATGCCGAGACTTAATCCGTCTATAACCAATCAATTGAATATTACTTAACACCCAATTACGTACATCACTGTATCAAGCATGAAGTACATAATAATAGATAGTATGGTATAGAATATTAAGTACCGCTCAGTGTTCATAACCATGAACATATTATAAATATAATCATCCATCAATTAAGGGAGGTATATATATATCAATAAAGCATAATTAAACATCGACATTTACATAATTTAACCAATATTATACATATGTTTACCCCTCACTGAAGGGTATAAGTAAACTACTCACACCCCATTACTATAAACAAGCAAGAAGTGCGGGTGAGTTTCATTACAATACTAAATAAAATATAGACCCTGACATTTCTTTCTCAAGGAATAGTTGAAATACAACCACCCTTAATATCAGTTAAGACACAAAGGTGGCGGAAGTTCAACTCTCCAAGTAGAAAGACATAACAAAAATATAGAAATAACATAATTCTGGCTAGAAGGTAGGTCGGATAGGATCCTCCTTCGGATTCTTGAATTTCTCTATGAATTTCTCTTTTTTTTCTCTCTTTTTCTCACCTTGGATTCTCCTTTTCTCTCCTAAGATCCAAGCTCTCGGTTGAAGAAGATGAGGAGGCATATTTATAGGCAAAAGGTGGAAGCAGGAGGTGGAAGATAAACTTGAACTGCCTAGAGCAACCGTCCGGACGCCACCACCACCGTCCGGACGGTGCTGGTTTGTGGTGGTAACTTCCACAGTGTTCTTGTAGATTCTTTGTTTAATTTACACTTGCTTCCTTTGTTGTTTCAAGCTTTGACAGATTGCTCCTCATGATTTCTGGTAATTTTGCACAAAAATCCTGAAATTTCAGACATTACATACATAAAATCCTAGCTTACACACAAACCCTAATTAATAGTTTTTAACTGTTTTATCTTACAAAATTTACTTATTTAATTATTTTAATTTACATACTAATTAGGGTTAATCAATTGGGATGTTGTTGAAGGTCTTAATTACATATTGTTGGGATTGTCTTAGTTATTTAAACATTTTCTGGTTAGTTTGTTTTGGGGATAATGTTATATTCAGTTATGGATGTAATTGCCAAAGTGTGGCATATTTATTTTGGATGATGTGTAAACATTGTGTATTGCATATTGATGAGCAATAGTTGAATGTGGATTTAATGGCACTTGAAATGGAAGGATACGATGTGATTTTTGGTATGGACTTATTGTTTGCTTTCCATGTAGTAATGGATTGTTTCCTAAAACGGGTGGTATTTCAATTATCGGGAGGGGTTGTGTTTAGCTTCACTGATTAACCCTAACTAGTATGTAATTGAACATGATTAAGTAATCAACTTTGTAAGATAAAACAATTAAACATTATGAATTAGGGTTTAGTTTTAAATACTTTATGTTTGAATTTCATGGTTTAATACAGAAATACCGGAGAATATGAGGTAAACTTACAAAGCTGGAAACAACGAAGGACCAAAATGTAAAGCGACACATGGAACAACAAGAAAGCAACACATGGAAGCTCCAGCATGCAACACGTGTACCTACTGGAAGGCACCACCATCCGGATGGTGATGGGGGGGGGGTTCCGGACGGCCACCTTGGTGGTTTGTCTTGATCCATCCACCTCATGCTTCCTTATTTGCCTATAAATAGCCATGCCCTCCTTCATTTCAACAAGGCCGGCCATCCAAGAGCCAAGGGAGAGCTCCAAAAAGAGAAAGAAAGAGAAAAAGAAAGAGAGAAATAAAAAGAAAAAGAGAGAGTCAAAGCCGGTCTGTTCTACACCGATACTTTGTATTTCTACATTTCTGTTTAGTTTTTATATTCGGATAGTTGAACTACTGCCACTTTGTTGTTTTGATTAATAATAAAAGTAATTGTGTTTCAAGTGTTCCTTGTGAAAGAAGTTTTAGATTTTATGTTTTCATTTCAGTTGTAATGACGAATACCTGCACTCCTTGCTTGTCAGTAGCAATGGGGTGTGAGTAGTCGTTTATACCCTTCGGTGAAGGGTAAACATATGTATATTATCGGTTAGATTATGGAAATTCTGATTTTTTATTTATATATTTATCTATTTATGTACTATACGCTTCATGCATGATACGACAATGTACATAGTTTCGGTGTTGTGCCTGGAATTATGTCATCGGTGCATCATCAACCTGCCAGTTAAACAACCACAGTATTCTTACCGGTATGGGTTGTCATCCACCGGAACGCTGATGATGTTCTATTGATGCATGGTACAAAACCTAAATGATCCTCATGAATGGCTTGTCCTTCTGAGTTATTAGGGTTGTTTAATTACTATATATAACTATATTGTCAGTCTAACAACCACGCTGTTCCTACCGGTATGGCTTGTCCTCCACCAGAATGCTGAGGATGTTTAACTGGTATATATATATATCACATATGACCTAATGAGCAATTCAAGTATTTCTCATGAATGGCTTGTCCTTCTGGTTTACTTGGATTAGTTAATTTGCACATCTATAACCAGCTAACCTAAGAAGTTGTTGTGTTATGACTAATACCACCAGCTAACCTAAGAAGTTGCTGTGTTATGGTTTATTATGTACGCACTTACTATCACGAGACAATTGAATAATTCAAGTATTCCTCATGTGTGACGCCCCAAAAATCGGGGGTTCTTTCTCAACTCGTTGATTAGTCATTAACCCGCGGAATACCCGTGGATACCGTGTAACTCGATATCACGCCATTATGCCCCATTTACAGGGATCCGTAATTTAACAAAATTCGGGCAGAGTCTCCTTTGTATGGGGAGCTCTACCCAAAACACAACCTGCGTAATTATACAATATTGACCACACCGGGTCCATTTATCCATCACAATGACAATATATCAATGAACATATATCAACATTTTATACTTAACAACTAAAACATAAGCATGTTATTACATAATCTATGTCAATAACACACATTATTCACAAAGGCACAATATAAACATATAGCATGCCCACCAATACCAAATTCTAAGAAATTACACAAGTAACTTCCATACATCAAACCCAAGCTAGAAATTGGTTCAAGTCATTTCTATACTCATTTCCTCTTTTTCATAACCATAGGCAAGTCATAGGTCATTCTATACATCCAACCCTTTCCTATGGATACCATAGGATGGAAATAAACCAAAGTAGGAGGGAACCCTACCTCTTGAAGCGTAAAATACCTGTAGGAAGCTTCAAGAACACGATTCAAGCCCAAACATTTGATTTCTCAAAAATTCCGTCTTTGGATATTCGGTGAAATCAGCTCTTTTTTGTACGTAGGCGTAGCCCTCGTCGAGGAGATCGACTTTGATTCTTGGCTCGAGTTGATTCGAGTGACGGAGATGCGTAAATCGTAGTAAGAAGCCTTAATTTCTCTCTTTTTTCTCTCCTCTTCTTCACACGTTAAACCCACTGGTTTTAGCAGAAAGATCTCTTCAAAAATCAGATTTTTGACCCCTATTTATAATTTTAAAGCTTGGCCCACGTTGCGCCACACGCTCCCCTTTTCCCAGGTCTGTTTTCGCCTCGAAACGATTAAATTTCGTACCGATTTAAGCTCAAAATATTTTATATGAACTTTATTTAAATTATTTTTCAACTTTCAAAATTTTAATAAAGATTTCGTTTTTGGGGTCACCCGACACCCGTCGCCTCGAAAAATGTGAAAAACCCGACTATTTCGGAATTCGACGAAATTTGTCTGGGTAATTAGATTTCGCGAGAAGAATCCAATGGTGAGGTCGGTTTCGTCATCCGAGTTCTAGAAAAATAAGGATTCTCAACCCGCACCGTAGTGACAATTTACCGTTTTGCCCTTTCTCATAAAAGTTTAAATTTTCTCGAGTTTTACATCATGAATGGCTTGTCCTTCTGGTGTGTTTGGATTAATCAATTGTCATGAATACCATTAGCTAACCTAAGAAGTTCCTGTGTGATGGTTTACATACATCAGACCTACCGGTTAACTTGCCAATAATATGGAAGTTGTAACGCCTCAAAATCCCTCTTGGTCCACATTACTATTTACAACCATTCACATCATGAGAGCAACTAATAAGATCCATAATTAAAGAAAATTTCATTCCATCAACCATAATATCTACATCATCATCCCCAAAAGAATAAGCCAAACCATGGCCATTACATCCAAAAGAATATGCCCAAGTAGGACAATTACATCCCAAAAATCAACTATGAGTTTGCAGCGGAATAACCAAAATATTAGACATTACATGGTCCCAAAATAAACTTCCTAAGCTAGTATCTAAGAGTATGTGGCTCTAGGCATCACTCTCGGGATCCATGTTCCCGTCTATTGGAGCTTCCCATCGTGTCGGCTCATCAACTCTAAGCTCGTCCTCCAAACCATAATCTGAAAATATATTATTTGTAGGGGGTGAGCACTAAGCTTTGTAGCAACATTCTCCCAAATTCGAACAAGGTTTAGAAAACATATAAAACAAGTCGGTCTCATTTTGCAAATATCATATATAACTTTTGAAGGAAAACATGGACATTTTAATCGATCTCTAGTTTATGAACAACAGTAAAGTTAAAAGGAAAGGTGAAACCAATTACCAACATGAAGCCATACGATTTTCCAAAAGTAACCCATAATTCACACATGATATAATATTGTTCTCTTTGTTATGAGCATCCTTACAAGGAACCTCTCACCCTCAAGGTATTGTTTCTTTGGCATGAGCATCCTTACAAGGAACCTCTCACCCTCAAGTTCATCAAAACAACCATACAAGAATACAATATCCAAAATTTCTCAAAAATAACAAGCCATTCCCAAAAATCTCCAAATTTCTCAAAGGTAGCACAATAGAGACAATGTGAGAAAATATACAAGAGATCCTCATAAATATCATTTTGTGGTTCAATTTCAAGCAATAAAGTTTTTGAATTCAAGAATCAATGAAAAATCAAGAGAATAACCCCTTTTTCCTTGAGAACTAGGGTTTGAGACCAAGAAAAGAGTTTTAATGGTGATTCCACCATAGCATTGTTTAAAACATGACCACATTTGCATAAATATCAAGAATCAATAATTTCATAGCAAGTATATAAGATTTAGAGTCAAAAGAATGTATATATATGTATGCCCTAGCCTCAATGCAAGAGAATAGAAGAAAACCCTACCTTGAATCAAGATTTCCAAGCTAACCCAAGCTTTATAGGCCTCATTCCTCCCTTTTCTTTCTCCCTTAATCTTCCTTTAGGGTTCTAAGAGGTGTGGGTTGAGAGTGGTGTGAAAGAATGAGAGAAAAATGGAAGGAAATGGTGATATAAGGCTGCCTAATCCTGATTTTTACTGTTCACAGGGCCAAAAATCACATTTTTCCTTGAAATTACAATTTTGCCACTAACTATCTCCATTTTGATCTCTATAACCACCCTAAAGTTTTTAGACGTTCCGAATTCATTTTTAATGTTATTTTATCCTAATAACATTTAATTTTATGATTTATCATACTACTAAAGTAAATTTACCGAAATTTTAAAATACAAGGCCTATGTATATTCTTAATCGCTTGACCCCTCCTAGACCCGACATACCACCATTGGAAGGCCTTCCGAAACCATTTAAGACAATTGAGGATGAAAGGTAGCTTGGGGATAGTTCAGGAGAGCAGAAAATCAGAAAATCAGGAATTTAGCCAAACCGTACCGGTATGCGTACTGGTACGCTAAGGCTACTGGAATTCGTCGTACCGGTACGCTTTGCCTGATCTGCCCCAAATGCCCTGTGCATTCACATTTCACATTTTCACTCCATTCCAAACCCTTCCAATACCAACCCAAACATATACAACATACATTTGTATATCAACATAGTTGGTATAAGTTCTATTACATGTGGGGGTTTACAATCCACCCCCCTTAAAGAAAGTTTCGTCCTCGAAACTTACCTTAAGTAACGAACAAATGAGGGTACTTCTCTCGCATCTCCAACTCGGGTTCCCAGATAGCTTCCTCCACCCCATGATGTTACCACAAGACTTTCACCAATTTGATGACTTTGTTGTGAAGCACCTTCTCCTTGGCATCAAAAATCTTTACCGGTTGTTCTTCATATGTTGCTCCATCTTGAACTTCTATATCTTCCAAGTCCACGACCCACGTTGTATCCGATTGACACTTCCTCAGAATCGACACATGAAACACGTCATGTACCCCAGACAACTAAGCTGGTAACCGTAACTGATTCGCCGCTTTGCCCACAACTTTGATCACTTCAAATGGCCCAGTATACCTTGGCGTTAACTTTCCCTTCTTGCCGAATCTAAACACTCCCTTTTTGGGTGACACTTTCAGGAACACATAGTCCCCCTCTTGGAATTCCAATGGTCTCCGTCTTCGATCCGCATAGCTTTTCTGTCTACTTTGTGCCGTGCGTAGCCTCTCCCGGATAAGCTGAATCTTCTCCGTAGTCTCCCGCACGATCTCCGGCCCAAATAAGCTACTCTCCCCCGCTTCAAGCCAACAGGTCGGGGACCTACATGGACTTCCATACAGCGCCTCATACGGAGCCATTCCAATACTTGCCTGATAGCTGTTGTTATATGCAAATTCCACCAACGGCAAATGCTCACTCCAGCTTCCCTTGAAGTCTAACACACAAGCTCGTAGCATGTCTTCCAAAATTTGTATCACCTTCTCGGATTGGCCATCCGTTTGGGGATGAAAGGCGGTGCTAAAATGTAACTCTGTCCCCATAGCTCGTTGTATACTTTGCCAAAATTGCGCCACAAAACGAGAATCACGATCCGACACAATGGATAGTGGAACTCCATGCAATCTCACTATCTAGCGAATATAGAGCTTGCTCAGGGTCTCTAACGTGTCGGTGGTCTTTATACTCAAGAAGTGAGCGGACTTGGTGAGTCTATCAACAATGACCCATACGACATTATGCCCTCGTGAAGTCCGTGGAAAGCCAGATACGAAGTCCATGGTGATGTGATCCCACTTCCACTTGGGAATAGGCAAGGACTGCAATAATCCTCCAGGCTTTTGATGCTCAATCTTCACTTGCTGACACACCACACATGTTGAAACGTATCTAGCCACATCCTTCTTCATTCCCTTCCACTAATACTACCGCTTCATGTCCCTATGCATTTTGGTACTACCCGGATGTATGGAGAACTTGGAACGATGGCACTCGCCCAACACTTCTTCCCTTACTTGGTCATGATCGGGTACACATAGCCTTCCCCGAAACCGTAACTCATCGTCACTTATCGCCCAATTCTCAACAATCTCACTCCTCTCCAACTTACTCCGGATAGCCTCCAACTCGCTGTCTAATCGTTGCAACGCCACAATCCTTTGTCGAAGCATTGGTTGAGCTACAAGATTGAATAGGCATGGTCGATCCTCCTGTCTATCCACCTATAGATCAAATTCCTCCAAAGCATCCATCATCTTCCACCTATTCACCACAAGGGAATTGGTTTCACCTCGAGATTTTCTACTCAGTGCATCCACTACTACATTCGTCTTCCCCGGATGGTAATTGAGTGTGAAATCATAGTCTTCTAAATACTCAATCCACCTTCTTTGCCGAAGATTCAAGTCCTTCTGGGTGAATATGTACTTGAGGCTCTTATGATCAGAAAACACTTGGAATTTCTCTCCGTACAAGTAACACCTCCACAACTTAAGAGCAAAGACCATATCGGCAAGCTCTAAGTCATGAGTGGGATAATTCTGCTCATGAACCTTGAGTTGCCTAGAGCCATAGGCAACCACCTTCCCTTCTTGCATTAGCACACACCCCAAGCCTCGTAGCGAAGCATCGGTGTACACATCATATCCTTCCCCACTACTCAGAATAATGAGGACAGGAGCGGTTGTCAACTTCTCCTTCAAGGTGCGAAAAGCTAGTTCACACTCTTGAGTCCACAATAATTTTTCTCCCTTCTTTGTGAGACGTGTCATTGACATTGCTAGCTTTGAGAACCCTTCCACAAACCTCCGGTAGTAGCCTGCTAAGCCCAGAAAACTACATACTGCGGTCACATTCTTTGGTGGTTCCCACTTCATCACTGCGTCAATCTTTGCGGGGTCAACAACTACCCCTTGTTCCGACTCAACATGGCCAAGGAATTTAACTTCCTTCATCCAAAACTCACACTTACTCATCTTCGCATATAACTTATGTTCTCTCAATGTATGTAGCACAATAGAGAGATGGCGTCCATGATCCTCGTGAGTCTGGGAATAGATTAGTATGTCATCAATAAACACGATGACAAACTGATCTAGATACGACCGAAATACCCTGTGCATTAAATCCATGAAGGCTGCTGGAGTATTAGTCAGTTCGAACGGCATCACCATATACTCGAAATGACCATACCGAGTACGGAAAGCAGTCTTAGGAATATCTTTCTCCTTGATACGCAATTGATGATACCCTGTGTGAAGATCAATCTTGGAGTAATACTTAGAACCCCTCAACTGATCAAATAGGTCGTCGATTCATGGCAAAGGGTATTTATTCTTCACTGTCACTCGATTCAACCTTCGGTAGTCCGTGCATAACCAAAGCGTTTCGTCATGCTTCCTCACAAAAAGGACCGGGGCTCCCCAAGGTGAAGTACTCAAACGGATAAACCCAATAGCCAACAGATGGTCTAACTGCTTCCTGAGCTCCTTCAACTCCAAAGGTGCCATTCTATAGGGAGCAATGGATATGGGTTCGGTTCCCGGGTAGAGATCAATCTTGAATTCAATCTCTCGTTGTGGGGATAACCCAGGTAATTCATCAGGAAAAACATCCGAAAAATCCGATACTATCAACATCACATTCGATTGGGATCTATCCCGATCATCTCCCATCAAGCTAGCTAAGAAACTCAAGTGGCTCCCCGCCTTAGCTTTCAAGAATCTACTACCCGTAGTAGGAAATGGATGAGAAGAATTGCGATCATTCATGAAAGTAAAGACTACCCCTCCCGGTAATTGGAATGAGATCCGCTTGCGAAAATAATCCATCACCGCACGGAAAGCGGACAACAAATTCATCCCAAATATAATGTCGTACCCCTTCATGTCTAACACAACCAAATCTACAATCAACTCTTGCTCCCCAATTCGAAGTACACAACCTCGACACACCCTTTGAGTATCCAACCATTCTCCCGTAGGCAGGTCAATACTCAAGGCATGTTCTAGCTTCCCCAATTCCAATCCCAAATTGAGAGCATATGCGGTGCGTATAAATGAATGAGTAGCACTAGGATCAAATAAAATTCGAGCCCAGGAATTGTAGAGAAGAACAATACCTTCCACTACTGCATTTGAGGCATTTTCCTCCGGTTGAGTCAGAGCAAATACTCTTCCTTGAGTGGCACCGCCGGGGGCTAGAGCTCCTAAAGGTCCCTGCTATCGTAGTGGTCTCGGTGGTGGTAGCTTGTCTGCTTGTACCTGTCTTGCTGTCTGGATTGTCCTCTGAGGTGAAAAAATTGGACAATGCATCTGAATATGTCCCACACCTCCACATGCAAAGCAGAATTGTGGGTTAGTGTCTGCTCCCTCTGGTACACCTCTGGCCCTTCGGGCTATCTGAGGTCTAGATCCCACTGCCTGGTCTGGGCGATGGTAAGGTGTCGTTCTTTGAACTTCATTACTGCCGGCACCAGTCCGGATCGGACCTCCCCTCGCAAAGCTCTGTCGTCGCTGGGTGTCCTCCGTGCCCCTCTCCACTAGTGTAGCTCTGTCGACAAGATCCCCATACTCTCGGATCTTGAGAGCCACCAGCTTCTCCTGGATAGCAGGCCTCAAGCCCTGCTCAAAGCGTTTGGCCCTCTTGGCCTCAATAGATATGAACTATGTGGCGTAGCGGGATAACTCATCGAACTTCCTCTCGTATTCCGTCACGGTCATGCTCCCCTGTCGTAGAGCAAGAAAATCAGCGCTCATCTTGTCCCTGACTGATAAAGGAAAGTACTTGTCTTGGAAGATTTGGTCAAACTCCTGCCAAGTGAGTGCATCCGTGGTCCTCCTTCTTTTCACTGAGTCCCACCAATGGTTGGCCTCCTCCTCTAATAGGTAAGTAGCCAAGCCGACCCTAAGATCATCGGTTATCCCCATGCCATCACATATCTTCTTCACCCGGCGGATCCATCTATCTGCATCCAAGGGGTTAGAGCTCCCTGGGAAGGTAGGCGGGTGTTGCCTCAGAAATTCCCGAAGAACTACCATCCTTCGGTTGCAGTCCCCGTTGCCCGGTTCCTGAGCCAAAGGATGAACCCCACCATTATGGTTGTTGTTCCCATTTTGGTGTTGTACCAAAGTGGTTAGCTTCCGTAAGCATTGATAAATGCCATTCATGGCATTGGGAGGTGGTGGTGGTGGTGGGTGTGCTTGGCCACCACGTCCACGTCTACCATCCATCCTGCACATAAATTCAAAGTTTAGTTCCTTGATGTACAAGACATCCTAACTATCACTTTAATCTAAAGCATGATGCTTGCATAAAAATTTAAATCAATAATTTCCTTCAACCTAATCCTACTTCCCTAGTGGTAATCCATAACCTACAGCTCCCACGTAAGACCTAAAGCCTAGGCTCTGATACCAAACTTTGTAACGCCCCAAAATCCCCCTTGGTTGACATTACTATTTACAACCATTCACATCATGAGAGCAACTAATAAGATCCATAATTAAAGAAAATTTCATTCCATCAACCATAATATCTACATCATCATCCCCAAAAGAATAAGACAAACCATGACCATTACATCCAAAAGAATATGCCCAAATAGGACAATTACATCCCAAAAATCAACTATGAGTTTGCAGCGGAATAACCAAAATATTAGACATTACATGGGTCCCAAAATAAACTTCCTAAGGTAACATCTAAGAGCATGTGGCTCTAGGCATCACTCTCGGGATCCACGTTCCCGTCTATTGGAGCTTCCCATCGTGCCGGCTCATCAACTCTAAGCTCGTCCTCCAAACCATAATCTGAAAATATATTATTTGTAGGGGGTGAGCACTAAGCTTTGTAGCAACATTCTCCCAAATTCGAACAAGGTTTAGAAAACATATAAAACAAGTCGGTCTCATTTTGCAAATATCATATATAACTTTTGAAGGAAAACATGTACATTTTAATAGATCTCTAGTTTACGAACAACAGTAAAGTTAAAAGGAAAGGTGAAACCAATTACCAACATGAAGCCATACAATTTCCCAAAAGTAACTCATAATTCACACATGATATAATATTGTTCTCTTTGGTATGAGCATCCTTACAAGGAACCTCTAACCCTCAAGGTATTGTTTCTTTGGCATGAGCATCCTTATAAGGAACCTCTCACCCTCAAGGTCTTGTTTCTTTGGCATGAGCATCCTTACAAGGAACCTCTCACCCTCAAGTTCATCAAAATAACCATACAAGAATACAATATCCAAAATTTCTCAAAAACAACAAGTCATTCCCAAAAATCCCCAAATTTCTCATAAGGTAGCACAATAGAGACAATGTGAGAAAATATACAAGAGATCCTCATAAATATCATTTTGTGGTTCAATTTCAAGCAATAAAGTTTTTGAATTCAAGAATCAATGAAAAATCAAGAGAACAACCCCCTTTTCCTTGAGAACTATGGTTTGAGACCAAGAAAAGAGTTTTAATGGTGATTCCACCATAGCATTGTTTAAAACATGACCACATTTGCATAAATATCAAGAATCAACAATTTCATAGCAAGTATATAAGATTTAGAGTCAAAAGAATGTATATATATGTATGCCCTAGCCTCAATGCAAGAGAATAGAAGAAAACCCCTACCTTGAATCAAGATTTCCAAGCTAACCCAAGCTCTATAGGCCTCCTTCCTCCCTTTTCTTTCTCCCTTAATCTTCCTTTAGGGTTCTAAGAGGTGTGGGTTGAGAGTGGTGTGAAAGAATGAGAGAAAAATGGAAGGAAATGGTGTTATAAGGCTGCCCAATCCCGATTTTTACTGTTCACAGGGCTAAAAATTTCATTTTTCCTTGAAATTACAATTTTGCCACTAACTATCTCCATTTTGATCTCTATGACCACCCTATGGTTTTTAGACGTTCCGAATTCATTTTTAATGTTATTTTATCCTAAAAACATTTAATTTTATGATTTATCATACTACTAAAGTAAATTTACCAGAATTTTAAAATACAAGGCCTATGTATATTTTTAATCGCTTGACCCCTCCTAGACCCGACATACCACCATTGGAAGGCCTTCCCAAACCATTTAAGACAATTGAGGATGAAAGGTAGCTTGGGGATAGTGCAGGAGAGGAGAAAATCAGAAAATCAGGAAGTCAGCCAAACCGTACCGGTATGCGTACCGGTACACTAAGGCTACTGGAATTCGTCGTACCGGTACGCTTTGTCTGATCTGCACCAAATGCCCTGTGCATTCACATTTCACATTTCACATTTCCACTCCATTCCAAACCCTTCCAATACCAACCCAAACATATACAATATACATTTGTATATCAACATAGTTGGTATAAGTTCTATTACATGTGGGGGTTTACAAAAGTTAATTGATGTAAGGTTGCATTTCTAGTATTTAACCGATATAAAGCATATGGGATCCTCTAAACTGAAGGGTATCTTTTATATTATTGTCATTAACAAACTTATCTCCGCATTTAACTTAATCAAACTAGTTATCAATCTAAGCTCATATCACAAGCTATCAACTGTTATAATGGTTTAAATAACTTTACTGTTTTTATTTCAAATTCTAAGTTACTCAAACTCTTCGTGGGATCGATACTTGTACTAAAAATCGGAAAACTACAATTCGACCACTTATACTTGGAAGTATTATATAATTCAGATCACAAAATAGTGCGAATCAAGTTTTTGGCGCCGTTGCCGGGGAGTTATGGTAATTTGAAAACATAAAAAATAAAAAATTAATATTTGTTTATTTGTATTGTGTGTTTATAGTTTGTTTGTTTGTTTTTAATAGTCTATGTCTATTCATTCATTAGTAGGTTCGGTAAATCAGTCATCTCCTTCATCTCCTTCATCTTCTTCTTCTTCTTCTACACAAGAATCATTTGACTTAAGTATGACTCACAACGTACCTAGGGAGGAAGAAGCTAGAGAACAAGAAGTAGTTCAAAATGTTCAACCATTAAAAGAATATTTACATCCCACAAGAACTAATGTCCCGTCATATTTTGCTTTTCCAACAGACACTCCAAATATTAATATTAAGTCAGGAACAATACAGTTACTACCACAGTTCCATGGTTTAGAAACTGAAAATCCCTATGTTCATATTAAAGAATTTGAAGAAGTCTGTGGAACTTTGCAAGATAATTCTGAAATGGCCAGATTAAAACTTTTTCTTTTCTCGTTAAAAGATAAAGCTAAACTATGACTTAACTCTTTAAGAGCAAATTCTATTACAAATTGACAAGCTTTACAAACTGAGTTTTTTAAAAAGTTTTTTCCTGTGCATCGTACTAATGCATTAAGACGTCAAATAATAAATTTTGCTGTAAAAGAAAAAGAAACTTTTTATCAATGTTGGGAAAGATTTAAAGATCTTCTCCAAGCTTGTCCACATCATGCATTTGAAAACTGGACTTTAGTCAGGTTTTTCTATGATGCTCTTCCATCTGCAATGCGACAATTTGTTGAAATGACGGCTCAAGGAGAATTTATGAATAAAAACCTTGAAGAAGCATTTCAATTTTTTGATACTATTTCAGAGAGTTCTCAAATGTAGGACTCAACTTCTTCAAATATTGTGGAAAATAAGCCATCTACATCTTAAAGAGGGAAATATATTTTGAAAGATGATGATGATTTAAGAGCTAAAATGGCTAATTTATCTCAAAAATTAGAAGCTTTGGAAATGAAAAAAAATTAAACAAGTAGCTGTTGTTTCTTCTACTGATCAAGTATGTGAAATTTGTGCATTGTCAGGACATCCTGCTGGGGAATGTCCAACTATACCTGCCTTTAAAGAAGTTTTAATTGAAGAATCAAATGCTGTTCCAACTTACACTAAACCTTATTCAAATCCATATTCTGAGACTTACAATCCAAGATGGAGAAATCATCCAAATTTTAGTTAGAGAAATACACAACCTACAAATCAAACACAAGGTCCACCATAGCTACAAAATGAACAAC
This sequence comes from Ilex aquifolium, assembly GCA_951799425.1. Lineage (NCBI taxonomy): Eukaryota > Viridiplantae > Streptophyta > Magnoliopsida > Aquifoliales > Aquifoliaceae > Ilex > Ilex aquifolium. The sequence goes on from OX637392.1 coordinate 32,570,871, forward strand.
AATATCAACCGTATCAACCTCCTCAGAAAAGAACTCTGGAAGATAATATGAATCAATTCATTCAAAGTCAAATGAGTTTTAATACTCAAACAACTCAGGTATTTAATGATTTTAAAGCTCAAACTTCACAGAGTATTGAAGACATTAAGAGTCATCTAACTAAGTTGACTCAATCTTTAAGTACGTCAGAGAAAGGAAAGTTTCCATCTCAACCTAAACCTCCACAAAGTCAGAGTCAAGCTAATTCTGTGTCATTTGAAGCCTCGCCAAGTCAAGTACAAGTGATCACAACACTAAGAAGTGGTAAGGTAATTAATAAAACTATTAAACCCAAGATTCCAAAGAAAATACGTAAGTCAATTCCTGTAAATGAACCACTTGAACTTGAACCTTTAGTCAAAAAGCAATTAGAAGTACAAAGTGAAAAATATCCTCCATGTCCTATTCGTTTACCTTTTCCTCAAAGGGTGAAGAAACTTTCAACCGAAAAAGATCAATATGATATTCTCGAATTATTTAAACAAGTAAAAATTAATATTCCTTTGTTGGATGCAATAAAATGAGTTCCAGTTTATGCTAAATTTTTAAAAGATCTTTGCACAATGAAAAGAAGAACTAATGTACCACATAAATCATTTTTACCTGAACAAGTTAATACTATAATACATCATGACACACTTCTTAAGTACAAAGATCCGGATAGTCCTACAGTCACATGCCTCATTGGAAATTTTCGAATTAAACAATCTCTACTAGATCTTAGATTCAATTGTAATTTAATGCCATATTCAGTACATACACAATTAGGATTAAGTGAGTTAAAACCTTCCAATATTACACTACAACTAGCAGATCGATCAATAAAAATTCCACGAGTTGTGGAAAATGTTATTGTCCAAGTTGACCAATTCTATTTTTCAGCAGATTTTATTGTTCTAGACACAGAACCAATTTGTCATGCATGTGCATCCATACCTCTGATTTTAGGTCGACCATTCCTAGCTACATTAAATGCATTAATAAATTGTAGGAATGGAGTCATGAAGCTTTCATTTGGAAATATGACCAGTGAATTGAACATCTTTAATGTGATAAAGCACCCAGGTGAGGAGGAAGAAATTTATGAGGTAGATGAAATTGATGAGATTGTAGAGGAAAATTTTAACACCTTTTCTTATTCTGACCCTCTACAAGTCTGTTTGATTAATTATGTTATTGATAGTGGAAATCCTGATGTGCAATTTTATGCTGATTTGTTAAATTCTTCGCAGAAAGTATCAGGGAATGTAAGAAACTCTACTTGGGAACTTAAGCCCGATTGATCTATCCTCTATGCACTTCTTGTATATAGTAGTTAAAATTTTCTTTCTTTTGTGTTTTTATGTCTTTTGTATAGTTTCTTTGTTTGTTTTTTTTTATTATAATTTTATATTATAAATATCTCTCACTGCAAGACCTAATTAGCAATTTTCTATTTTCATCTTATATAGTGAGGATAATATTTAATTTAAGTTGGGGAGGTATGAGAATTTACTTTTTGTTTTTAGCATAGTAATTTTGATTTAAAAATTATGTTCGTCTTTGTAACTGACAGACGTTAAAGAACCGGATAGTAAGTCAATTTTCAATAATTTTTTGAGTCATTTTTAAATTTCTTTTCTTAAAAGTTGAAAAATGGATGAAAAATTATTTTGGTTAAGTTTAATTTTACTACGTCACTTTCCAAAAGATATACATGCGTTAATAATGCAAAAAGCTAGGTATATTAGAAATTTAGAAATTTTTGAAAGTCAAGCAAGACCCCTGTGTGGAAAAAGTACATATGCTAAACACCGACGAGCAAATCGTCTTGGTGGTTGTGTAAGATGTGGTCGTACAGAATATTTGAGACAATATAATTAGTGTGCGGAACTAATTTCAGGTCGAGCGTCAGATCGTTTACGGTGGATTAGGTATGGTTAGAGTAAGAATTATCCTGATGTGCCATCCTATTCTACCCCAATGTTAATAAGATACGTGAGAAGTGAAGTTAACCGTGTCACTGGTGTTATTGATCTAGATAGTTCTGATACTGACTAGATATGATCAACAAGATATATAGTTTTGGAAATAACTGTACATAATTGTAAATAAATGTAAATAACTATAGAATAAGTAGGAAAATCAGTAAATAATAAATAACAAATAAAAAATAATAAACCCAATTCTTTTGAAAGAAAAAGAGTGGTTAGCAAAGCTTTGTAGAATATATAAAATTGTGTGTAATTTTGTAAACTGCAGAAATTTACAAGAAAAAGAGAAAAATGCAGAAAATCAGAGAAACAGAGAAACAGTCTGCAGTTGCAAACCAAAAACCAGTCAGATAGTACAGTCCAGACGGTGGGACTAGCGTCTGGACGGTAGTGCCCATATAAATACCTTCTCCATGCAGAAAATCGATCAGTTCAATTTCCCACGCAAGCCAAATACGAAAAAGCCGAAATTCTCCAAAGAATAGCCCTCAAATCTGCTACACTCAACCGTTTTTCTTCAAATTTTCTCCGATTATTCACTTACCCATAACATTTTGAAGATATCTACCGATTCCAATCAATTAAAATGGAGTATTTGAAGATCTATTGGTGGTCAGACAGGGAAGCCGAACATGCTTGTTTAACTTAGTGGCCCAACCTTTCCTTCGGGGGAGAGTTATAGAATCTCAACGTGTCACACCCTACACATTAAATATTTCAAGACACAGACAATAACCTACATACTTACATATACTCGCATAGCCCATTTGCTCAAAGATAAATCATACATTTATATTAAAATCTTATTCATTCCTTTGCCAACATACTTTAACACAACATCTAATAATAACAAAAATTTACATGACCAAACGATTACAAAACTTGACATCATGTTCTCAACATTAATCCCCCAGACTCTATAAGGCTTAGCAGTGGACTTTAATCTTCTTCCAGTTCCCTAAAAAATATGAACTTGGGGGGGGGGGGGGGGAGGTGAGCACAACACGATCAATGAATGTACATTTTCATTTTATAGGTAATAAAAAAAACATACTTCATGCACTAGCATTTAAACTTACAAGTATCAATAATTAACAATAAAAAACCATCACAAACATTACTTCCACGTATTCATACTTATTTGTTTATTTGCCACTAAGGCCACAGCTTAGCCATTTAGGCTATATTTTCCATCCAGCCACAACTCGTCACTAAGGCTCAATAATGCCACTAAGGCCAAACAATCCCCACTAAGACCAAATAATTCCTCTTCATGAGTTGTACTAGCCAATAAGCTCCTTGCACATTAATAGCCAATAAGCTCTTTGCACATCAATAAGGCTTTAAGCCTTCACATAATCAATGTCAATCAATAACTCACCACATATTTTGTAAGATCTCGTATTAAAATTAAATAAGGATACAATTATATTAAGAGTACTCCTAATATGAATAAAATGATGGAAGAAACTTAGAATCATTGTTGAAAGATTGATCATGAAGTTTGAGTTCAAACGAATTGACTTTCGGGTCAAACTTAGTTTTAAAGACGTGTAAGCTTAAGAAGGGTGATTAAGTAAGTTTTTAAATGTTTTTAGGTCAAAATAATGCCTCCATTGAATCTGGAAAGTCGAAAAATATTGGGAGAGGTAATATGAGGTGTGTTAGAAGTTAGGATGTATTTTGGAGTTAAAACCTATTTGGAGAGGATTTGGGTAGAAAGGAATTTGACACTACCTTAGTATTTTGGCCATAAATTTTTACTCCTAATTCCTATTGATCTTATTTTTGGACAGTATAAACTAGACTTAAAGGGCTACAAAAGTGTATTTCACAAAAAGTTTCTAAATTGTCTTCTAAATAGGTCAAAATCGATTTGGAAGGTAAGGGTATACTGTCACCCACGTTCGGACGGGAATAGACACGCGTTCGGATGCGTGTCGCAGAAAGTTGGGTGAAGAAACACGCATCCGGACACAAAGAAACACGCATCCAGACGCGCCAAACCGGGGGCTTCACGTCCCAGATCTATTTTGGGTGTTTTCTCTAATTTTCACCCCATTTCATCCATTCTAATCACTAGAGAGCCTTGGAGAATAAGAAGGAAGGGAAAAACAAGAGATTAAGGTGTTGATTCAAGTTGGGAAAGATCAAATCTTCTAGTTCTTCACACAAAAACTAAGAAGCAAGGTAGGGGTTTCTTCTCACTCTTGTTCATTGAGGCTAGAGCTTATATATATATATATATATATATGTGTGTGTGTATGTGTGTGTGTGTGTGTGTGTGTGTGTGTGTGTGTATATGTTTTAACTCTAAATCTTAGATATATGTTATGGAATCCTTGTTTCTTGATGTTCTTGCAAATCTTACCATGTTTTGAGTGAATTTAGGGTTTGATAGCCATAAAAATTCATGTTCTTGATGTCAAAACCTAGTTTTTGAGAAATATGGATTTTTCTTCCTGATATTCATTTGTTCTTGATTTCAAAACTTTAGTGCTTTGTATTGAACAATAAAATGGTATTTTTGATGATCTCTTGTATATTTTCTTAAATTGTTCTATTGGAATAATACATGTGAAATTTGGGGATTTTTGGATTTGCTTGTGATTTGAGGAAATGGGTTGGTATTGTATCTCTTGTGGATGTTTGGATGACCATGGGTGGCCATTGACCGGGTATCGTAGAGTGGGTATGTGACATCCCAAAATTCAGGTGTCTGTAATTAACCCGTTGATCATCCATCAACCCGCGGAATACCCGTGGATACCGTGTAACTCGATATCACACCGTTATGCCCCATTTATCAGGATCCATAGTTTTGATAATTGCATTATGATTTTTGTATTTTGATTGATGGGTGAATTGCTTATTTAAATGGATTGTTGTATGTTATGCTTGTTATTTCATTTTGAAAATAAATTTTGCTAAGGGACTAGCAAAACTCAAGTTGGGGGGTGTGATTAGCACAAAACATTGTATATTTCATGTGTGCTAATACATTCCTTTTCACTTGCTTTTGGGGATTAAATGAGTGGAATTGTGCTACTTGAGCTATTAACGAAGATTTATGGTGTTTGCAGATAAAGAGGTGATAAATTGTGCTTCTTAAAGTCTTCCCAAATGGTTTGAGGTGAATGACGATGAAAGGAGGGCTTGAAGACAGCTTAGGAGGTGAGGAAGTCAAGAAATCAAAAAATCAGAGAAACCGTACCGGTACGCTGAGGCTACTGGAGTTCACAATACCGGTACGCCATACCGGTACGCTCTGCTGAAATAACCCAGATTCTGTTGCCATTCTCTGCTGCCTTGAGGGTCCCACCAAAGACATTCTCTCATGTGCTATGACTCTTCCAATACCATGGACACCCTTTGCACATCTCTCATTGGACTTTTGGGGCCTTGGTGATCAATGAGGAGAGAGAAGAGAATGATGCTGGGTGTGCAGACAATGTCTGCACCACCCTGTCCAGCCTCCCTATTGGCAGACCTATAGATGGAGATCACATCACTGAGCTATGGGACTCTCCAGGGACATTTTTGGAGGGAGATACACCATGACACTGAATACACATTGTAATATACATTAGAATATAGAGAGAGAAGCTCTAGGAAGAAGATGAATAGTGTTAGAGAGAGAAGTTGAGATTTTTACATTTTCTTCCATGCATTGTCTTCCATTTTCATGTAAGAATCTTCTAAGCTCTATTCAAAGTCTTTAATGCCATTCATTTCAAGTTTTTGCAAGTTTAGTCTTCCATTAAAGCTTTCAACATTAATGCTCCCATGTTCTTAAATGTCTTGGCTTTAAATGGGTATTGCATGCATTTTTCATCTCGTCTTTGTTTTCCTGCATTAATTTAGCTACAATCTTCATTGTTTTAGAATGTCTTTCCATTTCATTATTGTCTTTAATTTGAGCATGAGTAGCTAAGCTTTTAAGTTGGCTAATCCAAGGGAGACCTCCTCTTGGGATACCACTTCAACTCGTTTTCATTCCTCATCTCAGAGTACGATGGCTCGGTTTGACTGGGTTGGGGTGAGGACACGGTTGTGAGTTCTTGATACACTTCAGGCATTGTCACGGGGTATGCTTGAATCCTCACCTCTATTTTAGTCCCGAGCTTCCCACGAATCAATCGTACATTTAGGCTCTATTGGAGGAAGGCTTGAGTTGATTTGGTATCCTTATTGGAATGACCTCTTTGGATTAGCTAACATTTGTTCTCATTTCATTTTCATCACAATACACCTCACAAACCAAACTTCAATAACAAAAGATTTTACACATTCTTTTCACCGAAATCACTTTCAAAATGATTCACATTCTTCCCCGAGGAAACGACCTTGGAATACCTCCAAGTAAAACACAACACGCAAAAGTCTTCTTGCGCTTGGGAAGCATTTTTGCCCACTTGCACACTTCATTTTTCACCATTCCCTTGCCCTTTCTTTTGACATCATCCCAAAGGAGAGTGACACTCCCCTTCATACACACATCATACATATACAATTAGGTAGAATGTTAAGAGGTTAGGAACAACAAGGAAATAATTCAAGCACACCCCGAGGCAAAAGGTTGTAATGAAGTACTTTATTCATCATCCCATAGGAATTCTTGAGTGCCCCAACTTGAATTTTCCCATTGAACTACGCAGGGTCCTCATACATCAGGCATGCATACTCTTGGAGTGATTTCCTTCCTCGGGTGTTATGGAGAAAGACAAGGGTGTTTGCAGCAGGCCTCTAATACTGCAATGCCTCGGCGATGACTGCCAAGGTTACCTCAATCATCTTTTCCCTAACATTCGTCTTCAACAGACACAAATCCTCATCCACCACCCCCAACCTTTAATAAATTTCCTATAAACGAGAAGCATATACCCCTCGATCACCTAGAACCAAAAGTGTAGGCCATGGCCCTCAATTGATCGGACCATGTCATCGTGTGGCCCGAGGGTGGGCCTATCCACTTGCTGCTTGCGCGTCACATTTTTGGCTTTAATGCTCTCTGTGCGAGAGTCATTCCTCTTTTTCTTCCTTTGCTCCCCACCACTAGGGCCCAACTCCTCGACCCTCTTACGGGACCTGGTTCCCACTTGAGGTGGTGAGACAAGGCTTGTTTGTTTAGTGCAGGCCATCAAAATAAAAAATGCCCCTAGGGCGACGAACGGTAACAACCAACCCCAAAACAAATCAAAAATACCAAGAGATGAAGGTGGAGACTTACCCATTCTAGCTATTATTCTAAAAATCCAAGCCTTGAGTGAATGTCACGTATTTTGATGGATTGGATGATGTTTTGTGGGGAAGAGAGGATGTTTGGGGGTATTTGAGAGAAAAAGAAGTTTGGGAAGTGAAACGAAATCAAGGGGAATCAAAACTTGAGGGAGGAAATTTATGGAATATGAGGATGCCCAATGTTTCTTTGAATGTTTGAGAGAGAAGATAGTGTTTTTTGAAAGGGAGATCAATGAGGGCGATGAAGGGTTTTCCTAAAAAATTGGGTTTAAAACCCTCGTTTTTGAAATTCTAGCCATGCGCTATCGGTAGAAAAGCCTACTGGAAAACAGCTACCAGTGCCCCTTGCAAGACCTACCGGTTGCATACCCTACTGGAGAATTTCTACCAGTAGGTCATGCTTATGCTACCTATAGCTTCCCCTTCTGCTGTTCTAGCCATTCTGCCACGAGCTACCGGTAAGTCATAAGTCTTCTACCGGTAGCTTTTTCAATTGCTACAAAAATTCCTATTATCTCATCCTCACTCCCACTCCAAGTTTATTCAACTCCAACGCATTCTAATGACTTATTTCCTAACTCAACTACCCAAAAACTTGATCCATGCTAGTGAACCACGCTGTATGAATATGCCCAAATTCATTTACAATTTTGCAATGCGATTTGAGTCTTGATGCTTTCAAAACACATGACATAGAATTCTAAATTCAACAAAATGAACACCCAATATGTAAAACACAAACTTCAGTAAAAAGGGTATTCCTCTTTCTTTCCCATATCTAAAATTTGAGCAATATTCCCTTATCCTACTAGCTCTGGGTCGCCTGACACAACTTTTTAAACACCAGAACCAATCACACATGAGTTTCATCGTAGCTTTAAATGCTATTATTGAGTATACACTTTCTTTTCAAAAATCGTGTGTGTGTGAAGTGAACATGCAATTTAAACATTTACTCAACGGAATCCACATTCACTAGGCTATTCAAATTCAGCTTTGATGCAATTTTCACCAAGGGTTTCTCTTAAAAATGAATAACTCTATAATTATCCTGGCATGTCCTCCATGTGTATACGTGAGATGGAATCTTGTGCACAAACCGAAATACTCACATATAGTCCAAAAATGGCTTGTATTCATAACAATTGAAACGACCTTGGCATAATATCATGAATGGAACGTTAGGACACTAGATAACAAAACTAACTTTTCTTCTCATTTAAAGTGTGCTCTCACCATACTTTCTCTAGATCATTTAGGGCTTTCATGGGTTGTAATAGGCCTTGGGGGTGATAATTGGGCTGAGTGACAAGAAGGGTAGAGGGAGACAAAAAGGGTTATTCTGAGGACATGACCTTTATTATAAAAAATCTTTTTTTTTGTGTGGAATTTTTAGCTTTGAACCTCTACTTCACTTTTATGTCTTTTTTTTCCTTCTTTCCTTAACATTTTTCTTTTATTTTCATTTCTTTTCTTTTTCAACCCATTTTTTTCTCCTTTTTCTTGGCTTTCTCTATTCTTTTTCATTCAATGCCATTCATCCCTTTTTGGGTTCCCTCACCAAATTTCCCTTTCTTCATGATTAATCACAGTCAATCTCGAAAAAATCAAGGTTTGGTAATAATAATCATTTTGCACTGCCTTGGTAAAACGTGTGGCATGGAAACAAATTTTCAAATAAGGCTCAATCACGGCACAAGGGATAATTTTTTCACAAGAAAAGCTAAGGCTCAACGCAATTCAAAGATGACCTAAGATCATCCCTAGATAAGCATGGAGAAACATATTGGCGTTTTAAGACAAAGTCAATAAACTATCCATATGCACTCTAACCAAAGCAAGCATAATGAGATTATTGAACAAATTTTTGAATTTGAACATTGTTCCTTTGAGTAAATGTAAGTTCCGTCCAACAAGGATTGACACTAAAGCTCACATGGTTACTTACTTCATCTCCACTATGTATGTCAAGCTCTAAAATGTGGATCCAATTAGTAAATTGTCGAAATTACACATTCAATGTGCACTATGGTTGTGTTCAAAAGAAAAAACCTATGTGCTACTCAAGCATAGGATAAACTTCTATAGTGTACTCATGTATTCAAAGTTCATAGCCAAGATCTAGCTATCACTAACCCCATAACAATTTGAATAGGGGAATATGGTTCAACATTCAGATATGTTCCACAAAAATGTTAAATATTTTCAAAATTTTCCACATATTTCTAACTATTATATACAAAAATTGGTGTATCATACAAATGGTGCACCTCACCCCCAACTTGAACTATATATTGTCTTCAATGCAACAAAAAGACATGCAATGAGATGATGGAATTTAAAAGACAAGAAGGGTAAGAGAACACCTCACAATGAGCTTTACAAAAACTCCTCAATCTTCACACATAAAGAAAGAACACTATGTACAGATAAAATTAAGTAAATAATTTTACTTGTAAAGTAAAGGAGAAAAGAAAACAATTGTACACTAATATCTACTTGAACAATTATGCCTCAACAACATCCGAATAGACCGGATCCACCAACTCCTCCTCCACTCCTTGAATTTTAAAACCCTCGAAGAATGGTTTAAGTCTTTGGCCATTAACCTTGAATGTTTTACCATCTTCAGGCTTTTCTATGTCCATGGTTCCATGTGGGTAGGCCACCTTGACAATGTAGGGGCCATCCCATCTCGATCGTAGTTTTCCTTGGAAAATGGAGAGGCGAGAATTATACAATAGTACTTTTTGGCCAGGCTCGAATGTTTTTCTCAAAATGGATTTGTCATGAAAATTTTTGGCCATTTCCTTGTGAATTCTAGAGCTCTAAAATGCATCTCTGTGAATTTCCTCAAATTCATTTAACTTGAACCTCCTATGTTCCACATCCATTCTCAGGTTGAAATTCAATGTTTTTATGGCCTAATATGCATTGTGCTCCATTTTCCACTGGCAAGTGACAAGCCTTGCCGTAGACTAGCCGATAGGTAGACATACCAATAATGGTCTTATAAGCAGTGCGATAAGCGCACAAGGCATCGGTCAACCTGAGTGACCAATCCTTTCGATTCGGGTTAACTGTTTTATCAAGTATTTTCTTTATCTCCCTATTGGCCAACTCAGCTTGGCTATTAGTCTGTGGTGATAAGAGGAGGACACCTAGTGTGTTACACCATATTTTTGCAGTAAAGAAGCAAATGATCTATTGCAAAAATGTGAGCAACCATCACTTTTCATCGCATGAGGCATCCCAAACCTAGAAAATATGTTTTCTTTTAAAAACTTGACCACAACTCGATGACCATTGGTCTTGGTCTGGATTGCCTTTACCCACTTGGACACGTAGTCCACTGCCAACCGGATATAAAGGTAGCCAAAAGACATAGGGAATGGACCCATGAAATCGATGCCCTAACAAATAAAAATTTCAATGGCAAGCATGGGGCAAAGGGGCATCATGTTTCTACGGGTCACACTTCCTAACCTTTGACACCTACCACATTGCATACAAGATGAGACACAATCTTTAATCAATGTAGGCCAATAAAAATCACTTTGTAAAATCTTAGTTGAAGTTTTCTTGAAAAAGAAGTGTCCACCACATGCTTCAAAATGACAAAAAAAAGAGGACATCCCATTGTTCATTTTTTGGTACACACCTCCTCATGACTGATCAAGGCAATATTTTAATAGGTACGGGTTGTCGAAGTAGAAGTACTTCACATCCGCCATGAATCTTCTCTTATCTTCTGGGCTTCAATGTGGGGGAATTTGTCCTGTGGCAAGAAAATTGCAAATGTCAGCATACCATGGACAAACTCAATGGATAGAAAATAGATGCTCATCAGGGAAAGAATTAGGGATAGGTATGTGTTCTTCGGCGTCTTGGATAATTAGCCAAGACAAATGGTCCACCACCATATTCTTTACTGCTTTTTTGTCCTTAATGATTAGGTTGAATTCTTGAAGGAGGAGAACCCACCTAATGAGTCTCGGTTTAGCGTCCTACTTAGACAACAAATACATCACAACACAGTGAGACGTATAGACTACAATAGGTGAACCAATGATGTATGACCTAAATTTATCCAATGCAAACACTATAGCTAGCAACTCTTTTTCAGTAATGGTGTAATTCATTTGTGCTTTATTTAGAGTTTTGGTAGCATAGTATACTACATACGGCCTTTTATCTTCCATTTGACCTAGCACTGCACCGACCACGTAATCACTCGTGTCGCACATGAGCTCAAATGGGATTTCCCACTTGGATGGTCGCATGATTGGAGGTGAGGTAAGCATACTTTTAAGTTTTTTGAAAAATGCCTCAGAATCATTCGACCACACGAATGAGACATCCTTTGCTAATAAATTCGTCAAGGGTCTTGCCAATGAACTAAAATCCTTAATGGAACGGAGATAAAAAACTGCATGGCCACGAAACGACTTGATGTCCTTGACTAACCTTGTAGTGGGTAGGTTGGAAATTGCTTATACTTTAGAATTGTCCACTTCGATTCCATTTGTGGAAAAAATGTGTCCGAGCACTATTCCTTGTGCTACCATAAAGTGGCACTTTTCCTAGTTAAGCACCAAATTCTTCTCTTCGCATCTCTCCAACACTTTCTCCAAATTCTCCAAACAGCCTTCGAAGGAGTCTCCAAACACTGAGAAGTGGTCCATGAAAACCTCCACAATATTTTCCACCATCTCGCTGAATATCCCCATCATGCATCTTTTAAAAGTTCCCGGGGCATTTGCACAATCCAAACAACATTCAGCATTCGGCGATAGGCATATGTTCCAAAGGGGCATGTGAATGTGGTCTTCTATTGATCTTCCAGGCCGATCTCTATCTAATTGTAACCTGAGTAGCCTTCTAAAAAGCAATAGAAAGATGTTTGGCTACCTTTTCCAACACTTGATCGAGGAATGGTAGGGGGAAGTGATCATTTCGAGTGCATGAGTTAGGCTTCCGGTAATCAATGCAAACTCTCCAGCCGGTGACCACCCTTGTCAAAATCAACTCATTCTCTTCCTTTGGTACTGTGAAACCCCGGAAAATTTGAACTATTCACAAATGGGTAAAACAATAACTTGCCACTATGAACAGGTTGCGAACCTGAATTTTTATAGAGCTCGGATGAAGAAATGGACTTCGCCGTTGAATTCGTCTCGCGGAATCTACTGACCATGTAAAATTTCATCAAATTTCGAAATAGTCAGATTTTTCACGTTTTACGAGACAGTCGGGTCTCGGGTGACCCCAAAAACGAAATTTTGGACAAAACGTGAGAAAATTGAAAATAATTTAATTAGAGTTCATAGAAAATATTCTGAACTCAAACCGGAGCGAAATTTAATCGTTTCGGGATTAAAACAGACCCGGAACTAAAAGGGACGTGTGGCCAATAGTGGGCCAAGTATTCTATAATTATAAATAGGGTCAAATTTGGAGATATTTCAGCAGAAATATCCCCAAGGTCAGCTGGTCTCACACGTTGGAGAGAAAAGAGAGAGAAAAAGGGTTTCTTCAAGCTTTCTCCGGCGATTTCTCTGGCAACCGTCGTTCGGATTCCGTCGAGCTAGAAGAGAGAGTTTCTCTACGCGACGAGGGCTACGTGTGGGTACCAAAAACAACAAGTTTCACCGAAGGTGAACGGGTGGGGGTGCACGAAAATCAAGATTCGAGTTGTATTTCTTTGCTCGGATTCCGTCAAGCTAGAAGGGAGAAGTGATCACGTCGACGAGGGCTACGCGTGGGTACCAAAAATGAAGATTTTCACCGAAGGTGAAAAATCGGGATTTGGAAAAATCAAGCTTCGAGTTGGGTTTTCGGGACTTCGGAGCTTCCTACGGGATTTCTCACGCTACAGGAGGTAGGGGTTCTCCTACTTGGGTTGATTTCTTACCTAGAATGTCTATGATTATGGCTTGGTATATATATAGATATGTATAAATATTTATATGTATATAGTTATGGAATAATGAAGAAAATGGGTAGGTTGTTAGAAAAATTACACTTGCCCTTTTTGTGGAATTTAGGTAAAATAATTTTATCCTAAATTGTTATGTAGAAATTGTCTATTGAAATTTCTTGAATTATATGAAAGTTGGGCATGATATGTGCTACCATAATTGTTTGCCTTGAATGTGTTCAACAAAATGCCTAAGTTGGTGGAAATGGTTATTTTAATAAAATTGAAATAACATACTTGAAATTGTGATAAAGTTAAGTTATATGTTTATGATATGAGCTACATGAAAAATTTGTGATTGTTGATATATGATTTTAACATATATTGGCATGGTGAAAGATTGTGAGAATTACATGCTCATGATGTAAATTGTCATGGGATTTGATGAAATGTGTGAGATTAGTTCATATGACATTCATTGTATGTGAACATGATATACAAGTGACAATGGTTCATTGCATTGCATATGCACGGGAACATCACATACATGGACATTGTGTCATAGGGATGTTGTGCATGGGTGTTTATACCACAATCTATGTGGTATTAAATGTATGTGGACATGGGCATCACATTCATGGGATGTTAGCATGGGTGTGGGTGTGTTTGTGCATGGGTATTGTACCACAATCTATGTGGTATTAAATGCATGTGGACATGAAAAGAGTTGCTCATTGGCGGTCATAGCATATTGGGCATAAGGTTGTGTGACATTCATGGGAGTCATTCATGAGTGTGGTGGTATGGTTGCATTAATCAACACCATACTTGGTGTTTGTTGGTGGGCTCGGGAAAGATGGATTGAATATTCATTTGAGTTGCACGGTTACATGCATAAAGGGAAAACTTGTGTATGGGTATAGCAAGAAGGGGCATGGCGACTTCCTCGGGTGAAAGACCCGGAATCACTTGGTTCAGTCACTCCCCTGAGGTGAAATTCCGGAAAAGTGACATGGTGTACGGAACCAGCGGTGTGACTCCGAGAATCCGTTGCCCAACAAAGACACAAGAGTTTTGATTTATAAATGGTTGTTGAATGTATAACATCAACGGCGGATTTTACAACACACTGACATCTCATTGTGTGTGTGGGAGCCGGGAGGGCTCGGGTTGTGTTATATGATTGAGTCTCATCTCACTCATGGCATATTATACACATTGACATTACATTGTGTTGTCGAGCCGGGAAGGGCTCGGGGTGAGTGCATAAATGAGTCTCATCTCATTTCATGATACATCAAACAGGTTGGCATTAGCATTGTGTTGAGGAGCCAGGGAGGGCTCGGGTTGAGTACATGAGTCTCATCTCATTTCATGGGGCTTAGGTAGCCCGGTTTAACATACATGGCATTGACATGTAAAGGGAGTTAGAGTGGACTCGGGTTGAGTGCACATGGGTGGGTCTCACCTCATTCATGGCATGACATTATAGCATTACATCATTTAATTGTATATTATTTGATGGGATGGTTACGGATTTATGGATGTTGCATGTGAACATTTCATATGCATATAGGTTGAGGAGTAGCCTCTGTAGGAAATACTCTACTGGGCGTTGGCTCACCCTATACGGGAACACATTTCAGGTGGGAGAGATACACCGGCGGACGGCTCCATTTTGGACCCTCATGCTTGAAGAAAGCCGCATGTGGCTTTACTTAACGTTTTGTGTAATTACATGTTAGAAACTATATTTTGGGGCATGTAATGCGTAAAATAATTGTAATAGAACTTATGAAGACTATTGTTAGATTAGCCTTTCATGTTTTGATTTAAGTATGGTTAATTGGACCAAGTGTGGCCAATGTTTACTTATACATGGACCCGGTGCGGCCATTGCTTTATATTTGACCTCGGATGGGTCTGGTAATTATGTATTGCACAGGTTGGGTATTGGGTAGAGCTCCCCATACAAAGGAGACTCTGCCCAAATTTCGTTAAGTTATGGACCCCGGTAAATGGGGTATAACAGTGTGATATCGAGATACTAGGTATCTACAGGTATTCCGCGGGTTGATGGGTAATCAACGGACTCCCAGATTTTGGGGTGTCACAGGTACTACTGTCACTCCTGACTTCTTTTGTACCACTTGCGTGGGACTAACCCATTTACTGTCAGCAATTGCAATGATAATGCCCACATCAAGTAGCTTGAGCACTTCATCTCTAACCACATCCTTCATGATGGGATTGAGCCTTCTTTGTGGTTGTCGGGATGTCTTGGTGTCTTCTTCAAGATAGATTATAAGAGTAAAAATGAGAGGGCTAATTCCCTTGATGTCGGCTATGGTCCAACCAATGGCTTTTTTATGCTTTCTTAGGACTCACAACAATGTCTCCTCATGCTTTGGCTTCAATAAAGAGCTTATTACCACTGGGAATGTTTGGAGCTCCCCCAAGAATGCATATTTCAATGTGGATGGCAATGGCTTCAATTCCAAAGTGGGTGGTTGCATTGTTGATGGAAAAATCTTCTTTTCTTGTGGCTGTAGTTTTTCAAATGTTGGGGTCCAAGTCCCCACCTCTTGCACAGTCTCTAGCTCCACACCCTCAATAAATTCTTCCTCCTCCAACTTGGTATTGAACAGGAAGTCCATGTGATGTTCCACCAAAGTGTCAATCCTATTGACTTCATGAATATCCTCCTCATCCCCCGTTGCTTGCAAAGGTTGAACACATTAAGATCCACTATCATGTTTCCCAAAGTAAGCTTCATTAGACCATTCCTGCAATTTATCACGGCATTAGAAGTAGCAAGGAAAGGCCTGCCCAATATGACAAGAATCTGTGAATTAGGATTAGCAACAGGATGAGTATCGAGCACAATGAAATCAACGGGAAAATAAAATTTATTCACTTGGACCAGAACATTCTCGACTACTCCCCTTTGTGTTCTCACACTTCGATCCTCTAGTTGTGTAACACCCCAAAACACACCCTGGACGGCATTACATTCTAAAAAATTCATATCATGAGAGCACTAATATGATTCCTCAAGAAATGAGACTCCATTTTTCATCCCCAAATATTTACAAAGTGATCCAAAAGAATAAGCCCAAATTATGGCTATTACATCTCAAAAATTAATTAAAGTAGCACAGCGGAATAAACAAAAGAAACTAGACTACACAATGTTCCAAAAGAATGTCCTAGTCTAGTACAAAAGGAAAGGAGGTCGCTCTATGCGTCCACCTCGGGATCCACACTCCCGTCTAGTGGAGTCTCCCAAGTAGCGGGTTCCTCAACTCCCACGTCCTTCTCAAGCGGGTAATCTGAAAAATGTTAGCGGTAGGGGGTGAGCACGAAGCTCTGTAGAAAAATTCTCTCAAACCCATGCAAGGTTTAGAAAAGCATTTAAAAACGGTCGGTCTCATTTTTTAACATAACATAGATACATAATTTGAACGAAAGCAGTGACATTTAAAAAGGATCTCAAGTTTATGGAAAGACAGTACTCAATGAATAAACGAGCACTACATACAAATAATCATTAATGGCCATAAACAATTCCCAACAATTCTTTCGGTAGATGGCATACTTTGTGGTAACCTCCACCCCACCCTTTAAGTTATCTCTGATTCCCTCGGTAGGTGGCATACTTTAGGGTAACCTCCACCTTCCTTTAGGTCATCTTTGATTCTCAAGCATCCTTACCGGGAACCTCTTAAGAATGGGTGAGCATCCTTACAAGGAACCTCCCACCAAGCACTACATTGTTTCCCAAGCATCCTTACAAGGAACCTCTTGGGATGGGGTGAGCATCCTTACAAGGAACCTCCCACCTATCACTACATTGTTTCCTTCGGTAGGTGGCATACTTTAGGGTAACCTCCACCTCCCTTTTTGGTCCTCTTTTGGCATGAGCATCCTTACGAGGAACCTCTCACCCTCAAGGCTTGGTTTCTCAAGCATCCTTACAAGGAACCTCTTGAGAAGGAATGAGCATCCTTACAAGGAACCTCTCACTCATGTGCATCACCACTACCCAACCAAGCATACCATTCCAACATTTATGTCAATTTATAAGCATCTATCCAAAATCCCCAAAATATATCATGTAACAATTCCACAACCAACAAAGAAAATACATGAGATCACAATAACATCATTTTTCTACTCAACACAAAGCACTAAGGTTTCAAAAATCCATAATAAAGAAAGCATTTAAGAAGGAAATACATCACTCTCCAAAAATGAGGGCTTTAAAACTAGAGAAGAGATTTCATGGGTATTAAACCCTAACTTTGTTCAAAGCATGTAATCTTTGCCAAAAAGCCTAAGAAAGGATGATTCCATAACATATATATACCATTGATAGCCAAAACATACATATATAAATACCCTAGCCTCAATGTAAGTGAGTGAGAGAAAACCCCTACTTTCTTCTTCCTTAGTGTTCTTGAAAATTTGGAGTTTTGATCCTCTTCAATGTGTGAATCCTCCCTTGGTCTTGTGTTTTCCCCTTCTTTCCTCCTCTCTAAGTCTTCCTAGGGTTAGAAATGTTGAAAGGGGGCTAATGGGGTGTCCTTAAGTATTTATAGTGGAAGAAATGACCTCCTGTGCGCGATTCTGAAGTTCAGAATTCGTAACTCACGTTCGAACGTCATTGGCGTTCGAACGTTACTAGTGCAAATTATGGATTCACGTTCGAACGTCACTTTGG
Source organism: Ilex aquifolium (assembly GCA_951799425.1). Lineage (NCBI taxonomy): Eukaryota > Viridiplantae > Streptophyta > Magnoliopsida > Aquifoliales > Aquifoliaceae > Ilex > Ilex aquifolium. The sequence continues at coordinate 32,588,767 of OX637392.1, forward strand.
CGTTCGAACGTTGGTTGCTCCCAGTAATTTTTCATTTCCATCAGAGCTCTGTGGACACCAAAGTACTGGGACTCACTGATGTTCGTACGTCGATTCACGTTCGAACGTCATCCCAGGTTCTGTAGAAACTTCCAGTGAAGTTTTGGCCTGTTTAGAGATTGATTTGGAATATTTTAGTGAAATACACTTTTGTAGCCCTGGAAGTCCACTATATACTGTAAAATTTTTAGATCAAATAGATATAAAAATAAAAAGTTATGATCCAAACATTAAGGCAGTGTCTAAAATTCTTCTACCCAAATTTTCTCTAAAGTGTGCTTTTACTCCAGAATACTTCCTAGCTTCCAATACATACCCTATTACCTCGCCTAAAATTTTTATTTCTACTCTGCCAATCTACATAGTTCATGCATACATCATCACATATCCACAGTTTTACAACAAATATTTACTATATAACTATATACATATATAAAAGAAAATGCGGGGTGTTACAAGTTGAAGAGTGATAGAGGTTAGCTTCAAATCCTCAAGCTGTAGTTGTTGATACAACGAGAAGGGTAGGAGGTTGGCACTTGCTCCCAAGTCTAGCAATGCTTGCTCCACGCAAAAAATCCCAATGGTTATGGCAATGGTAGGGCAGTCGGGATCTTTGAACTTGAGTGGGGTGTTTGTCCTCAAGATGGAACTCACTTGCTTGGAGTGGAAGGCTTTCTTGTGCACATTCAACTTCCTTTTCATAGTACATATAGTCCTTCAATATTTTTGCACAAGAGGAGATTTGTTGGATAGCATCAAGGAGAGGAATGTTGATCTTTACCTGCTTAAACATTTCAAAGATATCAGAATAGTTAGCAATTCGAGCAAGTGACTTTAAACGTTGGGGAAAGTGAGCCAGAATAGGACAATCATTCACATTCAAATTAAATATCAATCACGATTAAAACGAAAGGTTTTGTCATGAAAAATTTTCATCAATTGTTTTGCAATTTTAGCATTTTCATAAGCCTCATTTCTCAATTCTTCCAACTCGTTGATCTGAAGTTTTCTTAATATTCCTGCCTTGTCCAAGTCAAAATTCATGGTTTTAATATCCCAGTAGGCTCTATGTTCCAATTCAATAGGTAGCTGACAAGGCTTTCCATAAACTAATCGATAAGGAGACATAACCAAAATTGTTTTAAAAGGCAATGCAATATACCCGGAGCGCGTCAGTTATTCGTAATGACCAATCTTTGAGGTTTGGGTCTACCGTTTTTCTAAAATCATTTTAATCTCTCGATTAGCTAATTCAACCTGTCCACTAGTCTGTGTATGATAAGGGGTTGCAATTTTTTAAGAAATCAAATATTTTTTCATCAAGTTTTCAAAAGGACGATTGCAAAAATGAGCACCCCAATTACTTATGACGGATTTAGGAATTCCAAACCGGGACAAGATATTTTCTGTTAAAAATTTAATCAATGTTCAGTGATCATTATTTCGGCATGAAATTCCTTCAACCCATTTGAACACATAATCGACGACCACCAAGATATATAGATAGTCGAAGGAAGGGGGAAATGGTCCCATGAAATCGATCCCCCAACAATCAAAAATTTCAATTACCAGTATGGGGTTTAAGGGCATCATGTTTCTTTTAGAAATACTCCCCAACCTTTGGCATCTATCACATGTTAGACAAAATGCATGAACATCCTTAAAAAGTGTGGGCCAATAAAATCCACACTACAAGATTTTTGCAGCGATTTTTTTTGATGAAAAATGGTCACCACATGCTTCAGAATGACAAAAATAAATTACCTATCTGATCTCTTGATTGGGTACACAACGTCTTATGATTTGATCCCTATAGTATTTAAACACGTATGGGTCCTCCCATAAGAAATTACAAACTTCTCTTAAAAATTTATTTTTATCCATCCTGGTAAAGGAAGGGGGGAACGTACCAGTGGCAAGGAAGCTAGTAATATCAGCATACCGTGGTGATTCCAAGATTGTGAATAGTTACTCATTAGGAAAATTTTCATTGATTGGTAACTTGTCCTCATGGAATTCATATGTCAGCCTTGATAGATGATATGCCACTACATTTTTGACCATTTTTTTGTCCTTGATGATTAGGTCAAATTGTTGCAAAATGAGTATCCATCTCAACCGTTGTGGCTTGGCATCCTTTTTTGGGAGCAAATACTTCAACGATGCATGATCAGTAAACACAATGACAGATGAACCAACTACATAAGAATGAAAATTTTCTAGAGCAAAAACCATAGCAAACAATTTTTTTTCAGTTGTAGAATAATTCATTTGAGCATCATTCAGAGCCTTGCTTGCATAATAGATCACATAAGATTTTTTATCCTTCCTTTGACTCAACACTGCTCCCACAGCATAATCACTTGCATCACACATCAATTCAAAGGGCAGTGTCTAGTCAGGAGATTGATTTATTGGAGCGGAGATTAACATATCTTTAAGCTTGTTGACATGCCTCATTCCATACGAAAGTTACATCCTGACTTAGGAGAAGACACATGGATTTTGTTATGGTGTTGAAATCTTTGATTGGACATCTTTATCAGTTTTAGGAGTAGGCAAATTGCCTATCAGATCTATTTTTGCTTTGTCAACTTTTATGCCTTTTGATGACACAATGTGACCCAAAACAATGTCTTGTGTTATCATGAAATGACATTTCTCCCAATTAAGCACCAGATTGGTCTCCTTACATCTTATCAAAACTTTTTCCAATGTAAGTTAAACATAATTCAAATGAATCTCCATACATAGAAAAATCATCCATGAATACTTCCAAAAATCTCTCAGCCATATCACTAAACAAACTCAACATGCATCTTTGAAATGTTGCAGGAGCGTTACAAAGTCCAAATGACATCCTTTTAAATGCAAAAGTACCAAATGGACATGTCAATATTGTTTTCTCTTGGTCATCAAGTGCTATCTCAATTTGATTGTACCTAGAATACCCATCTAGGAAACAATAAAATTAATGACATGCAATTCTTTCTAAGACTTGATCGAGAAAGGGAAGAGGAAAGTGGTCATTCCTAGTCACTGAATTGAGTTTCTGGTAATCTATGCACATTCGTCATCTTGTGACAACTTGGGTTGGTACCAACTCATTGGCATCATTTTTAACCATTGTGACCCCAGACTTCTTCGGCATGACTTGGGTTGGGCTAACCCCTTTACTATCAGAGATGGGGAAAATGATTCCTATATCTATTATTTTAAGCATCTCAGTCTACACAACTTCCTTCGGGTGAGGATTCAACCGTCGCTGCATTTGACGAGAGGGTTTTGCATCCTCCTTGAGGTATATAGAATGATTGAAAATTAATGGACTTATACATTTTAAATCTGCAATGGTCCACCCAATGGTGCTCTTAAGACATCTAAGGACTTCTATTAGCTTAGACTCTTGTAAATTTGCAAGCTCGGATGAAATAACCACTGGATAAGACTCTTCCTCCCCTAAAAATACATATTTTAAGTCGGATGGGAGTGGTTTTAATTAAGGCGTTGGTGGCTTGACATTGGATGAGAGTGGCTTTGTACCACTTGAGGTCAATTCTTCAAATTTGGGTACCCATGTCCCGGCAGAATGAGTTGGGCAACTCTTTAGACTTTGACAATCATCTTTCAACTCAGATGTGATAGACTCTAGTAAACAAATTTTGAGGAGTTTTAAAAAAAAATGCTCTATTCAAAGGTTCATGTGCCAAAGACTCAATGAAATTCACTTTTCTTAATTCTTTTTCCTCTCTTGGATGCTTGGCAATATTGAAAATGTTAAGCTCAAGATTCATATTCCCAAAAGTCAATTTCATGACCCCATTCTTGTAATTGATTAATGCATTTGAAGTTGCTAGGAAAGGTCGACCAAGGATGACGGGAATTTGATTTCCCGAATGTATTACTGGCTGAGTATCCAAGACAATGAAGTCGACGGAAAAAAAGAAGTTGTCCACTTGAATAAGGACATCCTCAACAATATCCCTCGAAACTTTGATAGACCTATCTGCCAACTACAATGTGATACATGTGGGTTTGAGTTCACTCAAACCTAATTTTTGGTAGGTTGAGAATGGGAACACGTTGACATTGGCTCCAAGATCCAGCAATGCTTGTTCTATCCTGAAATTCCCGATGACACTGTAGGACACCCCAGATCCTTGTATTTTGGAGGATTTTTGTGTTGGAGTATGACACTGGCTTGTTCTATTAAGAAAAGCCCTTTTTGAACATTTTGATTTCTTTTGATTGTGCACATGTCCTTTAGAAACTTGGCATAAGAAGGAGTTTGCTTGATGGCATCTAGAAGTGGTATATTGATTTTTACTTGCTTAAAAAGCTCGTTCAAGTTCTGTGTTTTCTCGAGTCTTTGAGGAAAATGAGCAGGAATGGGACATAGTGGTTGTGACTCTTTATCTTCTCTAGACTCAGTCTCACCTGGAGAGACTTATGCAGGTTGCAGCACAGGTGTGGTCTAATTGAGTGGTGATGGTTTCATGGTTTTATCAATGAATTTACCATTTCTTAGAGTGGTGATGACTTGAACTTGCTCTTGTGGAGATTCCATAGTCGAAGGATTACTCACATGATATTGACCTTGAGGTTGTTTAGGTTGGGCAAGAAACTTGCCCTTCTCGTGTGTGTTCATTGACTGGGTCAAGTTTTGGATATGACTTTTGGGGTCCTCAAATGACTGAGTGGTCTGGGTTTTGAAGTCATTGAAAGCCAGAATGGAATTATTGTTGTAGTTCATTTGGCTTTGCATGAACTGATTCAATATGTCCTCAATATTTCTCTTGTGTGGGGGTTGGTGTGGTTGATACACAAGAGGCCCTTGATGTGGTGGTTGTGAATCTTGTTGTGGATTTACGGGAGGTTGTTGTGTGTTCCTCTAGCTAAAATTTGGGTGATTTTGCTACCATGGATTATAAGTTTCAGAATAAGGGTTGGAATAGGGCTTGCTAAAATTGGAAATTGCATTGGTCTGTTCTAAACAGACTTCCTTAAATGCAGGAATGGTAGGACATTCCCAAGTAGGGTGTCCTATCAAAGCACAAATCTCACACACTTGTTCTGTGAAAGGCCAACAGTAACTTGATTTACCTTCTTCATCTGTAGAGCTTCAAGCTTTCCAGATAAGGTAGTCATTTTTCCCATCAGGTCATCATCTTCTTTTAAAACATATTTTCCCCTTGGGAAGTGGATGGTTTGGCTTCAATAGTGGCAGAAGAGGCTGAATCCCACATTTGGGAACTCTCGGATATGGTATCAAAAAATTCAAATGCCTCCTCTGGACTTTTTCCCGTGAACTCCCCTTGAGCCATCATTTCAACAAACTGACATAGTCGAGTGGGCAGAGAATCATAGAAAAAACCTACCAAAGTCCAACTCTCAAAAGCATGGTGTGGCCAGGCTTGGACAAGATCCTTGAATCTGTTCCAACATTGGTAAAATGTCTATCCCTCTTTTTAACCAAAAAGTTCATGATTTGCCTTTGGGTTAATTGCACTGGAGGTCCCTAAAGTATGAAGTTTGTCTCATTTTGGTCCCCAATGTTTCAATTGCATCATTTTGGTCCCTGAAGTATTGAATATGTTTCTATATGGTATCCAAAGCAGACAGTGTCCAGATTGCTAACGATTTTTTATCGTAAATTTGTCAAATGATACTTAAATATGGACAAAAAAATAATTTGAATTACTCTTGACCAAATTTTTACTCAAATTTTGGTTAAATACCTACTTAAATTACACAGTTTTGATCATGAGTTATCCAAATTTTGGTCAAAAGTACTAATATTACACATTTTTTGGTCAAGAGTTACCCAAATTTTATTTAAGAGCTATTAAAATTATTTTTTGTCCATATTCAGCTATTACGTGACAAGTTTATGATAAAAAATCGTTAGCAATCCGGATGTTGTCTGCTTGAAGGACCATATAGAAACATATTCAATACTTAAGGGACTAAAATGATGCAATTGAAACATTGAGGACCAAAATGAGATAGAACCCATACTTTGGGGACCTCTGGTGCAATTAACCCTTTGCCTTTTAAGTGCATTGGTACAATGTAGAGGGAAAAAATTCCTGAAAAACTCATTTTGTAATGCCTGCCAGTTTGGTATCGAATGGACTTTCAAAGAATTGAGTCATTGTTTAGCTTTGTCCTTTAAAGAGAAAGGAAAAAGTTTCAACTTGCCCAGTTCAGAATTATCTTGGAATGTCCTACATACCTCTTCGAAATCTTTAATATGTAAATATGAGTTTTCGGATTTGAGTCCATGAAATTGAGGTAGTAATTGCACTATCCCCGACTTGATATTGGAGTTCAGCGCATTTGTAGGAAACACAAAACAAGAGGGGACACTGTTTCATGTGGGATGCAAATAATCCCTTAGAGTTTGAATATCAGGAATTTCCCATTCTCTCTCATTATTGGTCATGCTATTATCAAAAGAGTCGGATTCAACTTGTTTTATATCATACACCAAAGTATAAGTGGTCAAATTATAGTTTTCTCGGTTTAAGTCCAAGATCAATCCCACGAAGAGTTTTAATAATTGGAATTTAAAATAAAAATAGTAAAGTTGTTGTTAATGCAGCGGAACATAGGATAGCTTGTGATGTGAGCTTAGATTGATAACTAGTCTAAGTAAATAAAGTGCGTAGGTAAACTGGTGAAAGACAATAATATGAAAGGTACCCTTTAATTTAAGGATCCCATATGCTTTATATTGGTTGAGTACTGGAAATGCCACCTTACAACAATTAACTTCCCTGTCAGTTGGAAAGTCAACCGGTAGGTTTGATGTATATTAAACCATAACACAACAACTTCTTAGGTTAACCGGTGGTATATGTAACAATTGACTAATTCAAGTAAATCAGAAGGACAAGCCGTTCAAAAGGAATATTGGAATTATTCAATTGTTAGGTTTATATTATGTATCAGTTAAACAACCCTAGTGAACCAGAAGGTCAAGTCATTCAGGAGCATCACTTAGGTTATTCATCTGACAACTTTATGTATCAGTTAAACAACCCTAGTGAACAAGAAGGTCAAACCATTCAGGTGGATCACTCAGGTTATTCATCTAACAACTTTATGTACCATGAAATAGTAAAACATCCTCATTGCACCAGAAGGTCAAACCATTCAATTGGAGTACCATAGATATTCAACCGGCAGGTTGATGATTCACTGAGGACATAATTCTGGGCTACATAGTAACACCCAATTACGTAGACCACTGTATCATGCATGAAGTTCATAATAATATATAGTATGGTATAGAATATTAAGTATAGCTCGGTGTTCATAACCAAGAGCATATTATAACTATAACCATCCATCAATTAAGGGAGGTATATATATATATATATATATAAGTATAGCATAATTAAACATCGACATTTCCATTACCTAACCAATAATATACATATGTTTACCCCTCACTGAAGGGTATAAGTAAACTATTCACACCCCATTGCTATAAACAAGCAAGACGTGCGGGTAATTTTCATTACAAAAGTAAATAGAATATAGACACTGACATTTCTCTCACAAGGAACAGTTGAAATACAACCACCGTCAATATTGATTAAGACACAAAGGTGGCGACAGTTCAACTCTCTAAGTAGAAAGACATAACAGAAATGTAGAAATAACAGAGTTTTGGCTGGAGAGTAGGTCGGACAGGATCTTCAATTTTTCTATGAATTTCTCTTTTTCTCTCTTTTCTTCCATTTCTATTTCTCTCCTTTGAATTCTTTTCTAGAGCTCCCATTCCAGCTGGTTGAAAATGAGGATGGCAACTCATATATATAGGCAAAGGTGAAGCAGGAGGTGGAGGATCAACTCAAACCGCCTAGAGCCACCGTTCGGACGCCACCACCGCCGTCTTGACGGTCCTTGTGTGCTGGTGGAGGTTCCAGGACGTTCTTGCATGTTCTTATGTTGAATTACACTAGCCTCCTTTGCTGTTTCAAGCTGTGACAAATTGCTCCTCTTAATTTTCGGCAATTCCGCACAAAAAACCCTGAAATTTTAAACAGTACATGTAACGCCCCAAATACCACCCTGGACGGCATTACATTCTAAAACCATTTATACCATGAGAGCAACTAATATAATTCATTCATAAATAAAATTTCATTCACCATATCTAATAATTACAACATTATCCCAAAAGATCAAGCCAAAATGTGGCGATTTCATCCCAAAAGATTCAAAGTTAATCTAGCAGCGGACTAACAAAAGATTATATTTTTACATGATCTCAAAATAACTCTTCCATCTAATACAAAGATGGACAGTCTAAATATCCCCATCTGGATCCACATGCCCGTCACCTATACGATCTCCTTCTGAAGCATCACCTGAAAAATGGATTGTTTGTAGGGGGTGAGCACTAAGCTCTGTAGGAAAATCCTCCCAAACCCGAACAAGGTTTAGAAAACATAGAAAATGGTCGGTCTCTTTTCACAAATAACATATATAGCTTTTGAGATAACACCGGGACATTTAACGGATCTCAAGTTTAAGTAAAAACAGTAATTGAATGAATACATGCACACAATATACAATTAATACACCATTTCACCATTCACCGTTTCCACAATAACCCATATATAATTTATAATCCATTTCCACCATACACTGTTTCCACAAGTTCTCATGGCATCCCATACTACCCCAGGACTCTTGCAGAAACTGTCTATGGTAGAATGAACGATATACGACTGTACTCGTATCTCAGGTATGAAGCACGACTCCGCATGGTCACCATTGAGAATATCATGTCCCACGCAAGTATATACCAATGCTACCCCATGAGCAATAGTGGTTTAGTCTTACCAAAGCACTAACCCCACTATGAGTGGTAGGAAAAGTTCTTACCAAAGAAGACGTCTACCCACTCCATGATACCTAGTCAATAGTAACCCATGTTCATATCGAGCAACCATACAAGAGATACAATACCAACTATTTTCTCAATTAACAAGCAAGTTCCACAATTTAGTTTTCTGTGGTATGAGCATCCTTACAAGGAACTTCTCACCCATGTTCATCCAAACAACATTCCATAATTTCAATACCAACACTTATCACACATATCCAACAATTCCCCCAAATCCACAACTTTCGCAAGTGATATTTCCCATAAAACATATTTAAGAAAAAGTACATGAGATCATCAAAAGTATCATTTTATTGTTCAATACAAATCGCTAGAGTTTTGAAATCAAGAACAAATAAATGATCAAGCTTTGGAACTCAAGAACAAAGGACAAATCAAGTCTTGAATCTCTAACAACAAATATCAAGCTTGAGATCAAGAATAAAGGGTAAATCAAGTCTTGAATCCATAACAACAAATATCAAGCTTGGAATCAAGAATAAAGGAACAATTAAGTATTAAAATCGACAACAACGAATATCAAGATTGAAATCAATAACCAAGGATAAATCAAGAGAAACCCCACTTCCCTTGAAGAACTAGGGCATACAAGAGGTTTAGTGATTACCCAACCATCACATAGTTTAATACAAGGTAATAATTGCAAGAATAACAAGAAATGATGAATTCATAGCAAGTATAGATGATTGAGAGTCAAGAGAATGCATATATATAGTAGCCCTAACCTCAATGTAAGAGAATGGAAGAAAACCCCTACCTTGAATCCAAGAGTTATAAGCTAACCCAAGCTCCAAAGATCTCCTTCCTCCCTTCTCCTTCTCCTTCTTGTCTTCTCTTAGGGTTCTAAGAGATGTGGGTAAGGGTGTAGTGAATGTGTATAGGAAGAGAGGAGAAGAATGGTGTTCTTGAGGAATTTCGGGTTTGATTTCTATGAGGTGTGAATCTATCTTGATCTTGGTATTTTTCCCTTTCTTTATCTCCTCCTAGGGCTCTAAGATGTTTGTGGTGAGGATGAGATGAAGAATGGGGCAAATAGGGCTTGGAATGGGTGTTTTAAAACCCAAAATCCCGACTTTTTACTGTTCGGGAAGGCTCCAGTCAAAGGGTACCGGTACCGGGTACCGGTACCAATTAGTTACTGGTACCGGTACTGGGTACCGGTACCAGTTTGGCTGCTTCGACTTCCAGAGCAGTTTTGACCCCTTTAGAGGTCGAATTGGAAAATTTCCAAGATATACACTTTTGTAGCCCTATATGTCTACTATCTACTGTAAAAATTTCAGATCAATTGAATGTAAGGAGAAAAAGTTATGGCTAAAATACTAGAAGGTGTCCAAGATACTTTTTACCCAATTTCACTCTAAAGTGGGTTTTAACTCCAAAATACTTCCTAGCTTCCAATACACCTCATATTACCTCTCCCAAGGTTGTTCGACCTTCCGGATTCAATGGAAGCATTATTTTGACCTAAAAACCTTTAGAAACTTGTCTAATCACCCTTTTCAAGTTTAAACATCTTCGACACGTAGCTTCCCAATCAAATTGTCTCCATAGCATTTATTCCTACGGTTTATTCTTATGTCACTACATATATCTACAGTTTTAAAACAATTATCTACTATATATCTATATACATATATAAAAGAAAAATGCGGGGTGTTACAATCCACCCCCCTTAAAGAAAGTTTCGTCCTCGAAACTTAGTCGTCGAGTTAGTCTCTCAACTTCTCAATAATTTGAGAGACTAAAATCAAAATACATTCCTTCACTAGAATTCATTTATCACCTCTATCCTTAATACTTGTATACAATTGTTCCAACTAATTTCTTTTCATGCCTAACTACTAGATCATAATACTTAATTGTGTACTCATCAAATATCACTTCTCTTTTGAATTTCACCAATCAATTCAATCAACCTCATATTTGCGTCTTACATGTATCTTCTTCATAAGCATATCAAAATAACTCAAATGCAATTCCACCATTAGGATTACTCATCTTCCCTATACTAACATCATGGTGTAACACAAAATTTGTTAATGGCATCACGGTAAGATTTATCTCAATTCCTGAAAATAGATACAACGTTCTTCAAAATTTCGTCTCTCACAACCCAAGAGGGATTCAAAATCTTGAAATCTACCATCATTTCAATTCATAACTACACACTCCACACAAGTCAATGTTCTAGGATCAACTCTTAGTTTTCACATCAATTTGTATTTTCTCATAATATTCCTTACCGTCACCATTACAGTCATTAATCCAAAAGCTCGCTGCGCACTCTGATATAAATTATAATCCACTGATTCACAAGTCAAAATATGCTACAAGATAAGAACTTCACATAGATTTGAAAGTTCTAAGAGAGTATCTTAGATTCCACCAAAATGTACAATTAAAACCTAACCGCACTTGTTTTCCAATTATAGCTTCCAAAATGTGTACCCTAACGATCCATCAAATCCCTTCAAAGGGAATTTTGGGTAATTAACCAGCTATAATACTTAAGCTAAGGATCAAAGTATATCTCCAAGATATTTGCTCTCGATCTACAATCTTGAGCTAGAACTAATAACCATCTAATCAATTCTTAGTGGTTTTCATTCACATCACAACTCTTTAAATGATATCTATACTTTCTAATCCTTCTGATACCATTCATTACAATATACTTCTTGTAACATATCAAAATGGGAGGATAGATTGTCAAGGATCCCAAAACTAAAATAATCTAAACTAACATAAGACTCTCGATGATTCATCCCATGTCAAAGCCATCGTCATAGGTATCATCCTTGATTCTTCAATTTACTTCTTTACCATTATCACCATCAACCATAAGTTCGAATCTTCTATACTCATACTAACATTCCTCAAATATAACTAATCATTCCGATCTTATCAAGGTACTAAAAGAGGCAAGAAGAAGAACGTCCTATTCCCCCAACACAAATTCAATGACATTAAAAGGTTTCCTAGAACAATAGAGGTTCACCTCAAATTTGGAATATCATCCTCTTTTCATAATTGTCTACTATATACAACATCAAGCTTTTAACATCTATAATCTTTAATCCTACAATATCAATGGTCAAAGGTCATTACTACAACTTAGTCATGCTTCTTAGATTTTTTTTTTTGTGTATAAATTCATTTCCATAACTTGACCTCAATTTCAAATCCATATTTGTAAATACAAGTCAACTATTAACTACACACTCACCCAATAGATTCTTGATTGTTAACATTTTAGAGAGTCTAACTATAGTGAACTAAGTCCACAATAAAATACGATTACCTAAGTGTAACGTCCTCAAGGAATATCCTATGTATGACCCTTCTAAACCATCAATACTTCCAAAATAAATTTAATCAACTCTCCGTAATATTTTCAAACTAATATTGGGAACCTCAAGTAAGTGGTTATGAAACAACCTCTTATAGATTTAAGATCTATAACCACAATTCCAATCATTATTCCAAAAATAAGCTCCCATTCGAGGTTACTTCATCCTATTCCTTCAATTTCTCGTATGTGAGAATTATACTATCTCATATTATCGTAATCACCCTAGAGGAAAACATAACCCTCCCATGGTTCATATCTTAAATCGAAACTATATTCATTCCTTAATATTCTATGACCTTTAAGCAACACACATAACCTTCCGTAACCTTATTATTCAAACTTAGTCCATCTTAAAAAAAACATCTAAATAAACCTTATCTCCACACCTTCAAATGGGGTTATCACACCTCCTTGACTTCCAAAAAGATATGCACCACTAATAATATAATAGAATACTTGAGTCTATAAATCATCAATTCATAGTCACCTTTTTATACTATTATCCATCAAAAGCACTTCACTCAATATGGGGATGTCTCTCAATCAAAGCCTAAATAATGTGGAAGTTCACTTAAGGATAGGTTCTTTAGAAACTAAGAAGAAAGTACAACACTTTATTGTCCAAAGAACACCACAGTGCAGATTTTTGACCAACTTCGAAGAATAAACTGATTTGACTCGAGTATTTTGAGCATGCGTGACCTATATGGTTGGAAAGATATACGAGTTAGGGTTCTAACAAAAATAACGGTGCACAATTTGGACTTTCCTACAAAGAGTTATGATTGAATTAGTGAAAGGTAGTCTGCCGGACTGCTTGGTTCTTCTATACTTGTCTAACTCGAGTTTGGGTGTCTTTTGTCACAAATCCTATCTCATACCTATCTCCAATATAGATAATGTCACTTGCATGAAGATTCATGCCTAGCATCATTCATTAACCAAAATCAAATTACCATCCATCTTCTATAATAGTCCATACGACAGGATACAAACTAGCCTACCCATTCATGTCTAATGCAACTATGTCAATAATCCATTCCTACTCACCACTTCTAAGCACACACACCTCTACACATCCTCTTAGTATCCAACCGTTCTCCTGTGGGCATGTCTATACTCAGTACATGTTCTAGATTCCCAAATTAATTTCCTTGATGTACAAGACGTGGTTAGGATGTCTCGATCTAAACGAGAGGTTTGTATAAGATTTAAATCAACACTTATTCTCTACACATATAACTTCAAACGAATTCAAGCCTAGAGTTCCTTCAACCCAACCTAATACTCCAGTGATAATCCATAACCTACAGCTCCCATGTAAGACCTAATTCCTAAGCTCTGATACCAACTTTGTAACGCCCCAAATACCACCCTGGACGGCATTACATTCTAAAACCATTTATACCATGAGAGCAACTAATATAATTCATTCATAAATAAAAGTTCATTCACCATATCTAATAATTACAACATTATCCCAAAAGATCAAGCCAAAATGTGGCGATTTCATCCCAAAAGATTCAAAGTTAATCTAGCAGCGGACTAACAAAAGATTATATTTTTACATGATCTCAAAATAACTCTTCCATCTAATACAAAGATGGACAGTCTAAATATCCCCATCTGGATCCACATGCCCGTCACCTATACGATCTCCTTCTGAAGCATCACCTGAAAAATTGATTGTTTGTAGGGGGTGAGCACTAAGCTCTATAGGAAAATCCTCCCAAACCCGAACAAGGTTTAGAAAACATAGAAAACGGTCGGTCTCTTTTCACAAATAACATATATAGCTTTTGAGATAACACCGGGACATTTAACGGATCTCAAGTTTAAGTAAAAACAGTAATTGAATGAATACATGCACACAATATACAATTAATACACCATTTCACCATTCACCGTTTCCACAATAACCCATATATAATTTATAATCCATTTCCACCATACACCGTTTCCACAAGTTCTCATGGCATCCCATACTACCCCAGGACTCTTGCAGAAACTGTCTATGGTAGAATGAACGATATACGACTGTACTCGTATCTCAGGTATGAAGCACGACTCCGCATGGTCACCATCGAGAATATCATGTCCCACGCAAGTACATACCAATGCTACCCCGTGAGCAATAGTGGTTTAGTCTTACCAAAGCACTAACCCCACTATGAGTGGTAGGAAAAGTTCTTACCAAAGAAGACGTCTACCCACTCCATGATACCTAGTCAATAGTAACCCATGTTCATATCGAGCAACCATACAAGAGATACAATACCAAATATTTTCTCAATTAACAAGCAAGTTCCACAATTTAGTTTTCTGTGGTATGAGCATTCATACAAGGAACTTCTCACCCATGTTCATCCAAACAACATTCCATAATTTCAATACCAACACTTATCACACATATCCAACAATTCCCCCAAATCCACAACTTTCGCAAGTGATATTTCCCATAAAACATATTTAAGAAAAAGTACATGAGATCATCAAAAGTATCATTTTATTGTTCAATACAAATCGCTAGAGTTTTGAAATCAAGAACAAATAAATGATCAAGCTTTGGAACTCAAGAACAAAGGACAAATCAAGTCTTGAATCCCTAACAACAAATATCAAGCTTGAGATCAAGAATAAAGGGTAAATCAAGTCTTGAATCCATAACAACAAATATCAAGCTTGGAATCAAGAATAAAGGAACAATTAAGTATTAAAATCGACAACAACGAATATCAAGATTGAAATCAATAACCAAGGATAAATCAAGAGAAACCCCACTTCCCTTGAAGAACTAGGGCATACAAGAGGTTTAGTGATTACCCAACCATCACATAGTTTAATACAAGGTAATAATTGCAAGAATAACAAGAAATGATGAATTCATAGCAAGTATATATGATTGAGAGTCAAGAGAATGCATATATATAGTAGCCCTAACCTCAATGTAAGAGAATGGAAGAAAACCCCTACCTTGAATCCAAGAGTTATAAGCTAACCCAAGCTCCAAAGATCTCCTTCCTCCCTTCTCCTTCTGCTTCTTGTCTTCTCTTAGGGTTCTAAGAGATGTGGGTAAGGGTGTAGTGAATGTGTATAGGAAGAGAGGAGAAGAATGGTGTTCTTGAGGAATTTCGGGTTTGATTTCTATGAGGTGTGAATCTATCTTGATCTTGGTATTTTTCCCTTTCTTTATCTCCTCCTAGGGCTCTAAGATGTTTGTGGTGAGGATGAGATGAAGAATGGGGCAAATAGGGCTTGGAATGGGTGTTTTAAAACCCAAAATCCCGACTTTTTACTGTTCGGGAAGGCTCCAGTCAAAGGGTACCGGTACCGGATACCGGTACCAATTAGTTACTGGTACCGGTACTGGGTACCGGTACTGTTTGGCTGCTTCGACTTCCAGAGCAGTTTTGACCCCTTTAGAGGTCGAATTGGAAAATTTCCAAGAGATACACTTTTGTAGCCCTACATGTCTACTATCTACTGTCAAAATTTCAGATCAATTGGATGTAAGGATAAAAATTTATGGCTAAAATACTAGAAGGTGTCCAAGATACTTTTTACCCAATTTCACTCTAAAGTGGGTTTTAACTCCAAAATACTTCCTAGCTTCCAATACACCTCATATTACCTCTCCCAAGGTTGTTCGACCTTCCGGATTCAATGGAAGCATTATTTTGACCTAAAAACCTTTAGAAACTTGTCTAATCACCCTTTTCAAGTTTAAACATCTTCGACACGTAGCTTCCCAATCAAATTGTGTCCATAGCATTTATTCCTACGGTTTATTCTTATGTCACTACATATATCTACAGTTTTAAAACAATTATCTACTATATATCTATATACATATATAAAAGAAAAATGCGGGGTGTTACAGTACACACACAAACCATAGTTTATGCACAAACCCTAATTTATAGTTTTTAACTGTTTTATCTTTAAAAATTAACTTATTTAACTATTTTAATTAGGTTTAATCGCACTCCCCAATTTAAAGTGCTCCCCAAGCGTAGAGAGACTTTCGAGTGTTGTGATTTACTTGGAATTGGTATTCCAAGGTCGTCTCCTCAAGGAAGGAAGGTGAATTGTGTTGAAGGTGATTTTGTGAAAATAGAAAAGTGCAAAAATCTTCTGAATATGTGTTTTAGTAAGTCGTGTTCTTTATAAAATGAAATGGAAACAAGTGTTGGCTAATCCAAAGAGGTCATTCCAATGGGAATGCCAAATCAACTCAAGACATTCTTCCAATGGTGCCTAGACGTTCGATTGATTCGTAGGAAGCGAGGGACTAAAACGGAGATGAGGATTCAAGAATACCCCATGACAAGTCTACGGTGTATCAAAAACTCACAACCACGTGCACACTCAACCTAGTCAAACCAAACCGTCTTACACTACGAGAAGGAATGAAAAAGAGTTGATCTAGCATACCCAAGAGGAATTCTCCCTTGGATTAGCCAACTTAAAGCTTAGCTACTCATGTTAAATGCAAGGACATACAATATGTAAAGAGACATGGTATTGAAATGGAAGTTAAAATTGTATTAAAGTGAAGAGGAGTGAAACTAAAAAAATAAGTGCATTTAATACCCAACTAAAAAGCTAGAAATGTAGAACTTGAATGTAACAATGGTAGATTGAAAGATATTTTACTAAGCTTGCAATATACTTGAAATAAATGCCATTAAGTGCAATAAATGAAGCTTACAAGAGTCGTACAGAAGATTAAAAGTGAAATGGGTAAAGAAAATGCAAAAATCTAACTTCTCTCTCTAACTATGTCTTACTCCTTGAGCTTCCCTCTCTACAATGCTGAACAATGTCAAGTCCCTGTATTTTCGTCCATGGAGGTCTTCTAGCATATCTGACAGGCTTCCCATCAATAGGGGGCTGAGTTGATGTGTTGGACAGGCTAGGACAAGCCTAGCCTACAACTTCCCAGGATTCCCTATTCTTTCTCTTCCTCATAAATGGTTGGGCCTCCAAATTCCAACCTTAGGCAAGGGGAGGCATATAGGTGTGTAAGATATTTTAGGGGACAAGTGATAGAATCATAGGTGGGACCCCCAATTGGCAGAACTTGAGTTGTAGGTTGTCTGGCATTTCTGGGTAAAACCTTCTGGAAGGTCGATGCAAACCTTCTGGAAGGTTTATGCAGAGCAAGGAGAAAAAGTTGTCCAGTGACCCAAACCTTCTAGAAGGTTGATGCAAACCTTCCGAAAGGTTTATTCCAGTAGAAAAAACCTTCCAAAAGTTTTAGACAACGCATATGCAGACCAAGTGCAAACCTTCCAGAAGTTTTATGGCCAAACCTTCCAGAAGGTTTTCATCTAATTTGCCCTTTTCTTGGTTTCTTCACCTTCCAATCCTTGCTTTAAGCTATGATGGGAGCTTAACCCAATCCATTTACAACTCTTCACCTACATTCACACAAAACTTCATTAAAAGGTAGATTAAATGCATTTCTCCCTAATTTCACATCAAAAGCAAGTATAAAAAGGTATAAAAAGCATACAAAATGTGCAATATTTTGTGCTAATCACACCTCCCAACTTGAGTTTTGCTAGACCTTAGCAAACTTTATTTACAAACCGCAAGGTATACAACTACAACAATCCTATTCGTACAAGTAGACAATCAAACATACAAAATACAAAAATCACAATGCAATTAAAGAAATAAACATGGGCAATGATAAAATGAAACATCTGTGGTATTTTTCATTAATCATTCACAAAAGTTCAATACAATGGGTTAGAGTTTCAAAAAAAAAAATTACCCAAAATCCTAGAGGTACTCATACTAGGCCGACAAAACTAACCCTTACCGTTCAACCTAAAATCAAAAGAAACAAAACAAAAGAGAACTTCCTAATCATCACCTTCATCCCCATCATCATCATCGAAAGCACTCTCATCCTCAGCATCACTCTTAGATTCACTCCCCTCGTCCTTTTCATCATCGTCGTCATCGCTGGAACCTCCCACCTCAAGAACTGTAGAAGGTATAGGAGCGGAGGTAGATGGTCCGACTGGAGGCTGCGGAGGTCCACCAGGGATGGGCTCACCCGAAAAGGTATGCTGGAAGATCCTCATCACCATCAAAAAAAGCTATGCATAGTCATCTCCAGGGCGTCCAAACGCTGAGACACAGTGCGGGCTGGGGCAGAAGTGGTAGGCTCAGAAGAGGATGGCCCCGCTATAGGTGGCTCCGGTCCCGATGCCCTGTCTCTCTCACCCCATGTCCTGGCTGCCCTATTACTGCTGCTCGACTTCCCAATGGCAGCAATCTCAAGGGAAAGTAGAGTATCATGTGCGTAGGACTTCACTTTGTAGTGAGAGCACATCCACGTGACGAGATTGCCGAAGGGGAGATTCGCCTCCGGCTTTGCAGCCTTAGCGAACTCCTTCATCTCCTCCCATATCAAAAGGGCCACATCAATCACCTTCCCCGTCATAAACGCATGGAGGAGGGCGAGCTTCTCAACATTCAGGTTCTTCTCGGAACCCTTGGGCATCAGATTATAGTGGAGGACTATTTTCATGACTCCGTAAGAGTGCTTGAGGCCCCCGACAAGAGTTGTCCCTTTGAATGTGGTCGGGTCCTCGTAGGTGAGCCACACATAATCAGAGAGTGTCCTACCCGCCTTCAACATTGTGTGGGTAGACCGGGGTAGTAGGGGGAGGCCTCTGATACCTCAACAATGTAACAATCAATTCGGGGGGCACATCAAAGGTCTTGCCCCGCACATTAGTCCTTAGCACACTTCCATCCTCGCCCAACACTGACAATTTCTTATAGAATTCTCTACACAACCCCAAGTTGTAGCCGCTTACCTCCTCAAACCAAATACTCAAACCACGTCCCTCGATCACCCTCACCACTTCGTCGTTTGGCCCAAGTGAGATCTTGTCCACATACCTCTCACACGTGACATTTTTCTCATTGATTTTTTATCTATGAGCATCATATCTCGCTTTCGTCCTTCTCTCCTCCCGGTCTCCACTACTCAGACCTTCTACATTCCTTTTGCAGGAGCTAGTGCCCGCGGGTGGTGGGGTATTCGGTCCCGTATGCTTGGTGCGGGCCATGGTGATCAACAGTGCCCCCAAGCCAAAGATTGTCAAAGCCCACATCAAAAGCCACTCAACGGGCTCAAAGGTGTCAAGAGAAGTCCTTCCTATATGAGCCATGGCAATAGAATTCTAATATTTGAAGAAACCTAGGGGTAATTGGAAAAAATGGGGCAAAAGTTTGGAAACTTGTGGTTTATGAAATTTTCCACTAATTTTGGCAAAATCCACTAACAAACAAGCCCTAAACAAGAGGAATGTAGTAATTTATGATTTGGGTGAGGTGTTTTGAAGCTTGGAAGAAGTTAGAGAGTGAGGAGAGAGTTTGAGAGCTTGAGATTTGAAGGAAATGTGAAGGGTTTTTCAAAAATTCTGAACTTAAAACCCTCGTTTTTAGCATTCTGGGCAAGACCTTCCGGAAGGTCGATGAAAACCTTCCAGAAGGTTTTGCTCACTGCTGAGGCAAAACTGTCTAGTAGTGAAAACCTTTTGGAATGTCGATGAAAACCTTCCGAAAGATTTTGTATTTTTTGCAAAACCCTTCCTTAGCTCCAAAACTCACATCCAACCCAACTTTATTCAAGTCCTAAATATTCAAACACCCTATTTATGACATCTAATCTACCAAAAACTTGAACCACACATGTGAACCACAATTGAATGATCATGCCCAAAGTCATTTCTGAAATTGCAACATGATTTAAAATTTTGATGTTTTCAAAATACAAGACATGGATTTCTAATTTTAACTACCAAAATGAACACCCAAAATACGAAAAATAGATTCAAATGATAGGGCATTCCTAAATCTATCAAATATCAAAATTTGAGCAATATTCCCCCGCCCTTTAAGCATAGGGCTATGAAACACATTGCTCAAATGCCTGAACTAAGCACACATGAGCATCACCATGGGTTTAAATGCTATTCTAGAGTATGCACCTACACATTCATTTTCAAACTCGTGTGTGTGTGAAATGGACATGTAATTGAAGCATTTACATAGTAGAGTTCACATTCGCTTTGACTATCCAAATTAAGTTTCGTTGCAACCTCACCAAGGGTGTCTCTCAACAATGAATCACACTATGGTTATCCTGACATGCTCTCCATGTGTATATGTGATATGAAATCTTGTGCACAAAATGAAGTATGCTCACATATAATCCAAAACTGAAGTATACATAATAATGAAACAATCTTGGCATAATCTCATGAAAGGAATGCTAGGGCATTAGATGTAGCAAAATCAACCTTTCTTTTTCTTTAAAAGTATGCAATCCTCATGCTTTCTCTAGATCATTTAGGACTTTCAAGGGTTATAATGGGGCTTTGGGGTGATATTGAGGCAAATGAAATGAAGGATATAGGATAACAAAGAGGGTTATTCCGAGTGCATGACATTCATTTCAAAAAGATCTCCCTTTTTATGGGATTTTTTTTCAGTCTACACCATCACTTCACTCTTTGTTTCTTTTTCTTTTTCTCCTTAGCATTTTCCTTTTTTCGTTGCTCATTCTTTCTTCCTTCACCCCTTTCTCTCTCCTTTTTCTTGGATTTATCATTCTTTTTCATTCAACATATGAATTCCACATTCATAATCCCTTTTGTTGGGTTTCCACATCACCATTCCTTCTCTTTTCATGTTCAATCATGGTCTGCTCTCGGAACAACCAAGGTGTGGTAAATTTTTATCATTTTTCACCGGCTTAGTTAAATGTGTGGCATGGAAACGAATTTTCAACAAGGCTCAAACATGGCACTAGGGATAATTTCACAAGAACAAGGCTAAGGCTCAAAATAGATCAAGGAAAGCCTAAGATCATTTCTAGATAGGCATAGGGGAGCATTGTACATATCAGGACAAAGTCAATCAACTACCCAAATGCACCTAACCAAAACAAGCATAATGAGATTATTGAACAAATTTGAAATTTGAAAAATTGTTCATTGAGTAAATGTAAGTTCCCCCCAACAAGGATTGACATTAAAGCTCACATGGGTTCTTAATACATCTCCACTATTCATGTCAAACACTAAAATGTGAACTCAATCCGTAAATTGACAAAATTACAAGTTCATGGTGCAATTAAGGTTGAGTTCAAAAGCAAACACATATGTGATACTCAAGCATAGGATGAACTTCTATAATGTGCTCATGTATTCAAGGTTCAACACAGAGATTAATATATCAACAAACCCATAACGCTCTAAATAGGGGAATACAGATCAACATTTAGATATTTTTCACAAAAAAAATTTAAATTTTACACATAATTTGCAACTATTGTAAACAAAAATCTGTAGGGTATGTGAAAGGTGAATTTCACCACAAAAATTGGTATTATCAACAAAAAATATCCACAAAAATTGGTGTATCATACGATTGGTGCACCTTATCCCCCAACTTGATTCATGCATTGTCCTCAATGCAACAAAAAAGATATGATATGCAATGAAGGACTATAAAAAGATGAGTAGGGTCAGAGAACACCTCGCACTTGAGCTTTGACAAAGACATCGATATCTACAACTAAGAAAGACAACACTACATGGAAAATTAAAGTAAGTAAACATGAATAGTTAAAGTAAGTGAAAATGATTGTACACTAAAGACCATATGAATAGTTATTCCTTCGAAAGGTCCGGGTAAACCGGATCCACCAATTCTTCCTCCACCCCTTGACCTTCATAACCCACGAAAAATGGCTTAAGTCTTTGACCATTGACCTTGAATGTCTTGCCATCCTCGGGGTTGTTGATTTCCATGGCTCCATTGGTGTAGGCCACCTTGACAAGATAGGGGCTATCCCAACGGGATCAGAGTTTCTCTTGAAAGATAGAGAGACGAGAGTTGTACAAGAGCACTTTTTGTCCGCGCTCAAATGATTTCCTTGCAATGGATTTGTCATGAAAGATCTTAGCCCTCTCTTTTGAAAATTTTGAGCTCTCATATGCACCTCTTCGAATCTCCTCTAATTCATTCATTTCCAACTTCCTATTCTCTCTGGCCATTCTCAAGTTAAAGTTCAAGATCTTGATGACTCAATAAGCCTTGTGCTCCATTTCAACCGGCAAATGGCAAGCCTTGCCATAGACAAGCCTATAGGGTGACATGCTTAGAATGGTCTTATAAGTAGTGTGGCAAGCCCATAGGGCATCAGTCAACCTAAATGACCAATCATTCCTATTAGGGTTCACCATTTTCTCTAAGATGTTCTTGATTTCTCTATTGACCAACTCGATTTGGCCATTTGTTTTTGGGTGATAAGCGGTGGACACCTTGTGCGTGACGCCATACTTATGCATTAAGGATGCAGATGGCCTATTACAAAAATGTGAATCACCGTCGCTTATCATTGCACGAGGCATCTCGAACCTCAAAAAGATGTTCTCTTTTAAGAACTTGACCACGACTCGGTGGACATTGGTCTTCGTTGGGATAGCCTCCACCCATTTGGGCACATAGTCCACTATCAGCAGAATGTATAGGTAGCCAAATGACACGGGGAAGGGACCCATGAAGTCGATACCCCAACAATCAAACATATATATAACAAGTATAGGGAAGAGGGGCATCATGTTCCTTCGGGTCGCACTACCCAAACGTTGGCCAATAAAACCTGATTATAAAACCTTCGTCAAGGTCTTCTTTGAAGAGAAGTGGCCACCGCAAGCCTCTAAATAGCAAAATACAAGGATGTCCCATTGTTCATTCTCATGTACGCATCTCCTCATGAGTTGGTCAGGGCAGTACTTTGAACAAGTATGGGTTGTGGAAGTAAAAGTACTTCACATCCGCCATAAACCTCCATCTATCCTCCGGTCTCCAGTGCGGTGGTATTTTTCCTGTAGCAAGATAATTGCATATGTCAGCATACCAAGGAAAAACAAAATGAATAGAAAGTAAATGCTCGTTAGGAAAAAAATCAAGGATAGGCATATGCTCTTCGGCATCTTGAACCACAAGTCGGGATAAATGGTCTGCCACCACGTTCTCAACTCCCTTTTTGTCTTTGATTGTTAAGTTGAATTCTTGTAGGAGGAGTATCCATCTAATGAGTCTCGATTTTGCATCCTACTTAGACAAAAGATAGTTCAAAGCAGAGTGATCGGTATAGACTACTATAGGTGAACCAATGATGTAAGACCGAAATTTATCCAATGTAAATACTATAACTAGTAACTCTTTTTCAGTGGTGGTGTAATTCATTTGTGTTTCATTAAGAGTTTTACTAGCATAGTATATTACATAAGGTCTCTTGTCTTCCCTTTGATCTAGCACTGCACCGACCGCGTAATCACTCACGTCGCACATAAGATCAAATGGTAAATCCCACTTAAGTGGTTGCATAATAGGAGGTGTAGCGAGCATGCTTTTGAGTTTTTTAAACGATGCCTCACAATTATCCAACCACACAAATGGGACATCCTTGGAAAGCAAATTGGTCAATGGTCGAACCAATGCACTAAAGTCCTTAATAAAACGACGATAAAAACCAGCATGGCCAAGAAACGACTTGATATCTTTGATGACCTTCGGTGTGGGGAGGTTGAAAATTGCATCAACCTTGGATTTGTTGACTTCGATCCCCTTTGCTGAAACGATGTGCCCAAGCACTATCCTTTGTGTCACCATGAAGTGGCACTTCTCCCAGTTGAGGACCAAGTTATTCTCCTCGCATCTCTTAAGTACTATCTCTAAGTTTTCCAAACAACCACTGAAGGAATCTCCGAACACTGAGAAGTCATCCATAAAAACTTCCACGATCTTCTCCACCATATCACTAAAGATTCCCATCACACACCTTTGAAAAGTCCCTGGGGAATTACACAACCCAAAAGGCATGCGTCGGTAGGCAAATGTACCAAAAGGGTGGTCTTTTCTTGATCCTCCAATGCGATCTCAATTTGATTGTAGTCAAAGTATCCATCCAAAAAGCAATATAATAGATGCCCATCTACTCTTTCCAACACTTGGTTGAGGAATGGCAATGGAAAGTGATATTTTCTCGTGCACAAGTTGAGCTTTCGGTAATCAATACACATTCTCCATCTGGTGATCACCCTCGTTGGAATTAACTCGTTCTTCTCATTTACCACAACCGTAACTCCCAATTTCTTGGGTACTACTTGCGTAGGACTAACCCACTTATTGTCGGTAATCAAAAATATGATGCCCACATCAAGTAGCTTAAGTACATCATCCCTCACCACGTCTTTCATAATGGGGTTAAACCTCCGTTGTGGTTGTCGAGATGGTTTTGCATCTTCCTCCAAGTAAATCATATGAGTGCAAATGAGGGGACTAATCCCCTTAATGTCGGCTATGGTCCACCTGATGGCTCCTTTGTGCCTCCTCAATACACATAACAATTCTTCTTCTTGGTTTGCCTCCAAAGTTGAGCTTATTACTACTGGGAATGTCCCATGCTCCCCTAAGAATGCATATTTGAGGTTGGATGGTAATGACTTCAACTCCAAGATGGGATCTTGCACAGTCGATGGAAAGATCTTCTTCTCTTGATGTGGAAGTTTCTCAAATGTATGGGTCCATTTTTCTTCCCCTTGTAAAATTTTCGGCTCCTCTTGATCAATAATCTTCTCCTCCCCAAACTTCAAGGTGTTCAATAGCTCCAAGTGCTCCTCCACCAAAGAGTCAATCCTATTGACTCCATGCACTTCCTCATCATCCCCCGGTTGCTTGCACAAATTAAACATGTTGAGGTCCATTGTCATATTCCTGAATGCAAGCTTCATTAGACTGTTCCTGCAATTAATCACATCAGTAGATGTAGCAAGAAAAGGTCTACCTAGTATGACAAAAATTTGTGAACTAGTATTAACAATCGGCTGAGTATCAAGTACAACAAAATCAACAAGAAAATAAAAATTATCAACTTGGACTAAGACATCCTCAACTACTCCCATGGTGCTCTAACGCTATGATTTTCCAATTGAAGAGTGATTGGAGTTGGCTTCAACTCTTCAAGTTTGAGTTATTGGTACGCCAAAAAGGGTAGGAGGTTGACACTTGCCCCCAAATCAAGAAGTGCTTGTTCCACCCGACAATTCCCTATTGTGATGGCAATGGTAGGGCATCCGGGGTCTTTGAAATTTGGTGGGGTGTTGGTCCTCAAGATTAAGCTCACTTGCTCGGTGAGGAATGCCTTCTTGTGAACATTCATCTTCTTCACGGTACACAAATCTTTTAAGATCTTGACACATGATGGAATTTACTTTAGGGTATCGAGGAGTGGCATGTTGATCTTTACCTGCTTGAACATCTCAATGATATTAGAATAGTTAGCCACCTTCACGGGTGGCTTCAAACGATTGGGAAAAGGGGCCGGAATGGGACATGCATGCATATTCACATAAACATTTTTTTTTCTCACTCACCTCACCCCCTCGGAGTCATCCTTAGTCTCTTTCTCTTTTTCCAATGTGAAATTAGGTGAGACTTTTGACAAAATAGTTTTATCAATTTGTTTGTCACTTCGAAGGGTGGTGACCGTCTTGAGTTGCTCACAACTTTCTATGGTGGGCTCGGATGACTCTATCACGTGTTGGCCCCTAGGGTTTTCTTGAGGTTGACCAGGAAATTTCCCTTTCTCTTGTTGGGACGACCCTATTGCATTGGTCAATTTTGTGATTTGAGTCTGAATTTTATTGAAAGCGGTGGCAGTTTGGTTGTTGATGGTGGTTTGGTTTTGTATGAATTGGTGCATATGAACTAGACCCATGAGGAGTACTGGATTGGTAGGTGGGAGGACCCGCGAGGAGTACTGGATTGGTAAGTGGCTTTGTATGAATTGGTTGTTGATGGTGGTTTGGCTTTGTATGATTTGGTGCATATGAAATTTCCCTTCCTCTTATGAGGTGGTTAGTAGGTGGGAGGACTGGATGGTCTTTGTTGACCATAACTTTGTGGAGGTGGATTTTTTGAATACCCTTGTGGATTGGATCGGGGGTATTGAGAGCTAGACGATTGACCTTGGCCATGGTGTTGATTTTGTTTGGGAGGCATGGGAGGTGAATATGAACTAGACTCGTGAGGAGTGGGATTCTCATTCTTCCAACTAAAGTTCGGGTGATTCCTCCAACCCGGATTGTAAGTGTTAGAGTGTGGGGAGAATGATCGCCTACTTTGATTGAAGGCATTAACTTGATCATGGTAGACTTCCTTAAGTGCCGGAATGTTAGGGCACTCCGATATGGAATGCTCAGCATTCTCACAAATAGAGCAAAACTCCTCGGTCTTGGAAATGTTGGACACCTCATGTCTCCTATTGACCTCAAGACTCTCCACTTTCTGAGACAATTTGTTGATTTTGGAAAGCAAGTCATCTCGGTCCCTTAAATCATACATCCCTCCCCCACTTGGTTGATTACTACCTGGAGAAGACCTCAGTACATCGGTGGAATCCGTGATATCCCAAGATTGTGCATTTTGTGCCAATGTACTAAAGTATTCTAGGGCCTCATTGGGATCCTTGTTTAAGAACTCCCCATTGCACATCATGTCTATGCATTGTCGATAGCCTGGTGAAATCTATTCGTAAAAGAAACTCACCAATTGCCATGATTCAAAACCATGATGTGGAATGGATTGTAGCAATTTCTTGTAGCGATCCCAACATTGATAAAATTGATAATTGGGCTTTTCCGAAAAGTTTTGGATTTGCTTTTTAAGAGCGGTGGTTTTAGGCACTAGAAAGAATTTTTCAAAAACTCTGAAAGCATTTGTGCCAATGGGATTATGGATAGAGGCTTCAAGGAATTTAACCACGTTTTGTCTTTGTCTTTAAGTGAAAAGAGAAATAATTTTAGGCGAGCTATGTCTTCCATGGCATGATTAGTGAGGAAGGTTGCAACTATTTCCTCAAACTCCTTAATGTGCAAATAAGAATTTTCTCTTTCAATTCTGTGGAATTGAGGAAGTAGTTGTAACATTCCCGGCTTAACTAGGAAGGTATGAGCTTGGACGGGTAAAAGAATGCCATGATGGCGTGGTGCTATGAGTGGGTTGGAGATAATCCCGCATTGACCTCGCCGGAGGATCAATGGGGATATTTTTCCCTTCATTCCTAGGAGGTTTTGGCATTCTAGGGTTTTGCATTCCCCCACCCCTTGGGACATTAGCCTCCTCATTCTCAAAAATATCATCGGTATCCTCGGGTAGGTCTTGGTCAAGATTCATATTGGGGTCTAGGGTTCATCTAACCAATCTATTTTGGTCATCCCGTCCCCACATGCAAAGCAATAACTACAAATGAAAGGAAAAATAACCAAAAGTGTATACAAGGAGTAACGTACCTCAGCCCGTGATGAGAATCACGAGACTTACCTCTGTTGTCCGAAAATCACCTTCTAATTCAACATTTGCCTTCCCCGGCAACGGCGCCAAAAATGCTTGAGTTCTTCCGTCATTCCTAATTTTCGACCTTGATTCCGGTAATGTGTATGTGGCTTATACTATTAGGTGAGTGTCACTCTCCCTTAGACATCATGCAAGAAACGGGAAAATGGGTGTGTGAATGAAATGTGTGTGTGTACAAAAGTTCTCCCCAAGCGTAGAGAGACTTTCGAGTGTTGTGATTTACTTGGAATTGGTATTCCAAGGTCGTCTCCTCAGGGAAGGAAGGTGAATTGTGTTGAAGGTGATTTTGTGAAAATAGAAAACTATAAAAATCTTTTGAATATGTATTTTGGTGAGTAGTGTTCTTGATGAAATGAAATGGAAACAAGTGTTGGCTAATCTAAAGAGGTCATTCCAATGGGAATGCCAAATCAACTCAAGAAAGTCTTCCAATGGTGCCTTGAAGTTCGATTGATTCGTAGGAAATGAGGGACTAGAATGGAGGTGAGGATTCAACAATACCCCGTGACAAATCTACAGTGTATCAAGAACTCACAACCACGTCCACACTCAACCTAGTCAAACCAAACCGTCTTACACTACAAGAAGGAATGAAAAAAGAGTTGATCTAGCATACCCAAGAGGAATTCTCCCTTGGATTAGCCAACTTAAAGTTTAGCTACTCATGTTAAATGCAAAGACATACTATGTGTAAAGAGACATGGTATTGAAATGCAAGTTAAACTTGTATTAAAGTGAAGAGGAGTGAAAGTACAAAAATAAGTGCATTTAATACCCAACTAAAAAACTTGAACGTAACAATGGTTGATTGAAAGCTACTTTACTAAGCTTGCAATACACTTGAAATAAATGCCATTAAGTGCAATAAATGAAGCTTACAATAGTCTTACAGAAGATTACAAGTGAAATGGGTAAAGGAAATGCAAAAATATAACTTCTCTCTCTAACTATGTCTTCCTCCATGAGCTTCCCTCTCTACAATGCTGAACAATGTCAAGTCCCTATATTTTTGTCCATGGAGGTCTTCTAGCATGTCTGATAGGCTTCCCATCAATGGGGGGGGGGGCTGAGTTGATGCATTGGATAGGCTAGGACAAGCCTAGGTTGGAAATGAGGATAATGAGTTGATTCCGACTAGAGTAGTCAATAGATGGAGAGTTTTTATCGACTATCAGAAGCTCAACTCTTGCACAAGAAAGGAGCATTTCCCTTTGCCATTCCTTGATCAAGTATTGGAGAGAGTAGCTGGACACTTGTTCTATATTTTCTTGGATGGATACTCTGCTACAATCAAATTGAGATCACATTGGAGGATCAATCAAATTGAGATCACCTTCACTTGCCCCTTCGGTACCTTTGCCTACCGACGCATGCCATTTGGGTTGTGTAATGCCCCAGGGACTTTTCAAAGATGCGTGATCAGCATTTTCAGTGATATGGTGGAAAAGATTGTGGAAGTCTTCATGGATGAATTTTCCGTATTTGGGGATTCATTTGAGGGTTGTTTGGAGAACATGGAGAAAGTACTTGAGAGATGCGAGGAGAAAAATTTGGTTCTCAATTGGGAGAAGTGTCATTTTATGGTGACACAAGGAATAGTGCTCGGGCATATCGTTTTGGCAAAGGGAATCGAAGTTGATAAATCAAAGGTTGAAGCCATTTCCAACCTCCCCATGCCAAAGTTTGTCAAAGATATTAGGTCGTTTCTTGGCCATGTCGGCTTTTACCGTCGTTTTGTAAAAGATTTTAGTGCATTGGCTAGGCCCTTGACCAATTTGCTTTCCAAAGATGTCCCATTTGTGTGGTTGGATGATTGTGAGGCATCATTTAAAAAACTAAAAAGCATGCTCACTTCACCTCCGATCATGTGACCACACAAGTGGGACTTACCATTTGAAATTATGTGCGATGCGAGTAATTACGCGGTCGGCGCAGCGCTCGGTCAATTGGAAGACAAGAGACCATATGTAATATACTACGGTAGCAAGACTCTAAACGAGGTACAAATGAATTACACCACCACCGAGAAAGAGTTGCTAGCCGTAGTATTCGCATTGGAAATTTTTTGGTCATATATAATTGGTTCACCTATAGTAGTCTATATCAATCACTCTGCGTTGATGTATCTTTTGTCTAAGCAGGATGCAAAATCGAGACTCATTAGGTGGATCCTCCTACTCCAAGAGTTCAACTTGATAATCAAAGACAAAAAGGGAGTGGAGAACGTGGTGACAGACCAATTATCTCGAATTGTGGTTCAAGATGCCGATAAGCATATTCCTATCCCTGACTTTTTTCCTGATGAACATTTACTTTCTATTCATTATGTTTGTCTTTGGTATGCTGACATTTGCAATTATCTTGCTATAGGAAAAATACCACCGCACTGGAGCCCAAAGGATAGACGGAGGTTTATGGCGGATGTGAAGTACTTCTACTTCGACAACCCATACTTGTTCAAGTATTGCCCAGATCAAGTGATGAGGAGATGCGTACCATAAAATGAACAGCGGGAAGTCCTTGCATTTTTCCATTCAGAGGCTTGCAGTGGCCACTTCTCTTCAAAGAAGGCCTTGACAAAGGTTTTACAATTAGATTTTTATTGGCCCTCTTTAATCAAAGACTGTGTTTCATTTTGTAAGGAATGCGATAGGTGCCAAAGATTGGGTAGTGTGACCCGAAGGAACCTGATGCCCCTCTCCCCTGTACTTGTTATTGAGATATTTGACTGTTGGGGCATCGACTTTATAGGTCCCTTCCCCATGTCTTTTGGTTACCTATACATATTACTGGCAGTGGACTATGTCTCCAAATGGGTGGAGGCTATCCCAACCAAGACCAATGACCACCGGATCGTGGTCAAGTTTCTCAAAGAAAACATTTTTTCGAGGTTTGGGATGCCTTGAGCTATGATAAGTGACGGTGGTTCTCATTTCTATAATAGGACATTTGCATCTTTAATGCATAAATATGGCGTCACACACAAGGTGTCCACCACATATCACCCATAGACAAATGGCCAAGCCGAGTTAGCCAATAAGGAGATCAAGAACATTCTAGGGAAAACGGTGAACCCTAATAGGAAGGATTGGTCACTTAGGTTGAACGATGCCCTATGGGCTTACCGCACTACTTACAAGACTATTCTAGGTATGTCACCTTATAGACTAGTCTATGGCAAGACTTGCCATTTGCCGGTTGAAATGGAGCACAAAGCTTATTGGGCCATCAAAACCTTGAACTTCAACTTGAGAATGGCCAGAGAGAATAGGAAATTGGAGATGAATGAATTAGAAGAGATTCGAAGAGACGCGTATGAGAGCTTAAAATTTTCAAAAGAAAGGGCTAAGATTTTTCATGACAAATCCATTTTAAGAAAGACATTTGAGCCCGGACAAAAAGTACTCTTGTACAACTCTCGTCTCTCTATCTTTCAAGGAAAACTCCGATCCCGTTGGTATGGTCCCTATCTTGTTAAGGTGGCCTACCCCAGTGGAGCTGTGGAAATCACCAACCCCGAGGATGGCAAGAAATTCAAGGTCAATGGCCAAAGACTTAAGCCATTTTTCGAGGGTTTTGAAGGTCAAAGGGTGGAGGAGGAGTTGGTGGATCCGGTTTATCCGGACCTTTTGTGAGGAATAAGTGTTCAAAGTAGCTTTAGTGTACAATTGCTTTATTTTATCCTTTTTTAATTGCAAGATCATTTGTTAAATACTTTATCATTGCATATAGTGTTTTCCTTCTTAGTGCAGATATTGGTGTTTTTGTCAAAGCTCAAGTGCAAGGTGTTCTCTAACCCGACTCATCTTTTTACAATTCCTTCATTGTATATCATATATTTTTTGTTGCATTGAGGACAATGCATGAATCAAGTTGAGGGGTGAGGTGCACCATTTGCATGATACACCAATTTTTGTGGAAATGTTTTGTTGATAATACCAATTTTTGGGGTGAAATTCACCTTTCACATATCCTACAGATTTTTGTTTATAATAGTTACAAATTATGTGGAAAATTTGAAAAAAAATTTGTGAAAAATATCTTAATGTTGATCTGTATTCCCCTATTTAGAGTGTTATGGGTTTGTTTATATGTTGATCTTTGCGTTGAACCTTGAATACATGAGCACATTATAGAAGTTCATCCTATGCTTGAGTATCACATATGTGTTTGCTTTTGAACTCAACCTTAAGTGCACCTTGAATGTGTAATTTTGGCAATTTACGGATTGGATTCATATTTTAGTGCTTGACATGAATAGTGGAGATGTGTAAGGACCCATGAGAGCTTTAGTGTCAATCCTTGTTGGAGGGAACTTACATTTACTCAAGGAACAATTTTTCAATTTTCAAATTTGTTCAATAATCTCATTATGCTTGTTTTGGTTAGATGTATTTGGGTAGTTGATTGACTTTGTCTTGAAATGCAATATGCTCTCCCATGCCTATCTAGAAATGATCTTAGGTTATCCTTGATTTACTTTGAGCCTTAGCCTTTTTCTTGTGAAAATTTTATCCCTAGTGTCGTGATTGAGCCTTAATTATAAATTCGGTTCCATGCCACACATTTGACCAAGCCAGTGCAAAATGATAAAAGTCTACCTCACCTTGGTTGTTCCTAAGAGCTAAATATGAGTGGTTATAAAAGAGAAGGAATTGTGGTGCAGAAACTCAACCAAAGGGATGAATGAAGTTGAATTCAAAGAGTTGAACGAAAAAGAATGAAAATCCAAGAAAAGGAGAAAAAGGGGGTGAAAAGAAGAAAACAATGACAAAAGAAAAGGAAAATGTTAAGGAAAATAAGGAAAAAGAAACAAAGAGTGTGGTGATGGTGTTAGACTGAAAATCCCATGAAAAGGGAGATGTTTTGAAATAAAAGTCATTCACTCGGAACAACCCTCTTTGTTGTCCTCTATCCTTTGTTTCATTTACCTCAATATCACACCAAGGCCTCATTACAACCCGTTAAAGTCCTAAATGATCTAGATAAGCATGGGGGATGCATACCTTTAACGAAAAAGAGAAGTTGATTTTGCTATCTAATGCCCTAGCATTCCTTTCATGAGATTGTGCCAAGGTTGATTCATTTTCATGCATGTACTTCAATTTTGGATTATATGTGAGCATAATTCATTTTGTGCACAAGATTCTGTCTTACAGATACAC
This sequence comes from Ilex aquifolium, assembly GCA_951799425.1. NCBI lineage: Eukaryota > Viridiplantae > Streptophyta > Magnoliopsida > Aquifoliales > Aquifoliaceae > Ilex > Ilex aquifolium. The sequence goes on from OX637392.1 coordinate 32,621,708, forward strand.
ATGGAGAGCATGCCAGGATAACCGTAGTGTGATTCATTGTTGAGAGACACCCTTGGTGAGTTTGCATCGAAGCTTAATTTGGATAGCCAAAGTGATGTGAATTCCGTTGTGTAAATGCTTAAATTACATGTTCGTTTCACACGCACAAGTTTGAAAATGAATGTGTAGGTGCATACTCTAGACTAGCATTTAAAGCCATGGTGATGCTCATATGTGCTTGGTTCGGGTATTTGCACGATGTGTTATGTAGCCCTATGCTTGCAGGATGGGGGAATATTGCTCAAAATTTTGATATTTGAAGGAATTAGGAATGTCCTTGTCATTTGAATATGTGTTTTACATTTTGGGTATTCATTTTGGTAGTTAAATGTAGAAATCCATGCCTTGTGTGTTGAAAGCATCGAAATTTCAAATCATATTGCAATTTCGGTAATGACTTGGGACATGATTGTTCAATTGTGGTTCACAAGTGTAGCTCATGTTTTTGGAAGAGTATAGGTCATGAATAGGGTGTTAGAATGTGTAGGGCTTGAAATAAAGTGGAGCGGAAGTGAAATTGGGAAGCCCAAGGGTTTTGTATAAAAAGTCAAAAACTACCGGTAGTTTTGGTTCAAATGCATAAACCCTAGGTTTCCAAAATTTTCCCCCATTTTCGAATTACTTTTAGGGTTTCTTCAAATGCTAGAAAACTCTTGCCATGGCTCATGTAGGAAAGACTTCCCTTGACACTTTTGAGCCCATCGAGTGGCATTGATGTGGGCTTTGACCATTTTTGGCATCGGGGCACTGTTGATCACCATGGCCCGCACCAAGCGCACGAGACCGAGTTCCCCACAACCCACGGGTACTAGTACCCACCAAAGCAGCAGGGAGGGTTCGAGTGGTGATAGGGGGAGAGAAGAAAGAAAGCCAGGAACGATGCTCGCTACCAAAGCATCGAAGAGAATAATGTGACTTGTGAGCGGTATATGGATAGGCTCACCCTTGGCCCGAATAATGAAGTAGTGAGGATCATTGTGGGCCATGAGATAAGGATATGGTTCGAGCCAGTGAGCGGGTTGAACTTGGCGATGTGTAGATAATTTATCAAAAATTCAAGGTCGTGGACGAAGATGAGTGTATTTTGAGGACGAATGTGAGAGAGAAGACCTTTGATGTGACCCTGATCACTACTCTAATGAAGTACCAGAGGCCTCCCCCAACACGCCGATGTATCCACGCAACATCCCTGGGGTAAAGACCATCCCGTAGTATGCAAAGTTAATGTACGAGGACCCAACCCAATTCTGGGGGACAATCCATGTCGGGGGCCTCATGCATTCCTATGGGATGATGAATAAGGTGTTACATTATATCTTGATCCCCAGGGGAGCCGAGAAGAGCCTGAACGTGGAAAAGCTCACCCTCCTGCATGCTATTATGATTGGGAAGGCTATGGATGTAGCCTTTTTGATATGGTAGTTTATGAAGGAATTCGCTCAGGCTAGGAAATCGAAGGCGAATCTCCCATTTGGCAATCTTGTCACCCGAATGTGCGAGCATTACAAAGTCAAGGGATACGTCTTTGACGTGTTGACTCCCCCTGAGACTGAAGCCATTCAGAAGTCGAGCAGCGGCAAGAGGATGGCCATGAGTAGGGATGAGCGAGCCAAAACCCCGAGACCAGAGTCATCAGCTGCAGGACCATCTGCTGTGGGGCCGTCTGCTTCTAAGCCATCTACTTCTACCTCTGTGCACACAATGTCACAACGCTTGGACGTTTTGGAGGAGACGGTGCAGGGGATTTCTATGATGATGACCATGCTCTTCCATCATACTTTTTTGGGCGAGTCGATCCCTGGTGGACCTCCGCCTCTAGCTACTGTACGTTTCACCTCCGCCCAGCTTCCACTTTTGTTGAGGTGGGGGATTCTGATGATGACGACAAGGACGAGGAGGAGGGGGGAGTGAGTATGAGAGTGGGGATGATGGTGCTGGAGATGATGAGGTTGGAGATGATGATGATGGGGACGAGAATGATGAGTAGGATGGCTTGGTTGTGTTGTTTCTTTTGGTTTCAGATTGTACATAGAAGGGTTAGTTTTGTCGGCCCTGTAGAAGTGTCCTTAAGATTTTGGGCCGTTTTGTTTGAACTCTAACCTCTTGTACTGAACTTTTGAAAGGGATTAATGGAAAGTACCACAGTTGTTTGTTCTATCTTGTGCAAATTCATTTCTTTATTTGCATTGTGATTTTTTCAGTTTGAATGTTTGGTGATTTACTTGTGTAGATGGACTGTTGTAGTTATTACTTTGTGGTTTGAAAATAAAGTTTGCTAAGGACTAGCAAAACTCAAGTTGTGGGGTGTGATTAGAACAAAATATTGCACATCATATACACATTTGTACCCCATTTTATACTTGCTTTTGAGGTGAAAATGGGAGGAATTGCAATATTTCTAACAACTAATAAGGTTTTGATGTGTTTGTAGGCAAAGAGTTGGAAATGGCATGAGTTAAGCCATCATCGTAGTGCTCAAAGTCAATGGAGTTGAAGGGGTGGCTTGAAGATGGCTTGGAAAGTGAAAAAGACCAAGATTTGAGCAAAACAAATAAAAACCTACCAGTAGGTTTGCCCATAAAACTACCGGTAGGTTTTTTGTACTAGAGTTGGTTCTACCACAAACCTTCCAGAAGGTTTTGGCTACTGAAGTACAACCTATCGGAAGGTTTGGCCATCGACCTACCGGTAGGTTTTGCAGAAAAAAAGCCTGAACTCTACAACTTAACTCCAACTGTTTGGGGGGCCCACCTACACTTCTCCCACACCTACCTTGACATGTTCCACATACAACCATGCCATTTCTTACACAAAGTTCTGACTTGGAAGAAGAAGCGTGGAAGAAGAGGAGAGAGATGGAGAGAGGCTGATAAAGTGCAGGGAAGTATAGGGCATGCCTACACCTTGCTTGTGCAGGCTTCCAAACCTCCAAAGATGATTGAATCTCTATAGCATATAGAATATATGCTTCATAGACGAATTGGGAAAGGGAGATATATTTTTACACACCATAGTTTAGCACTTTTAGAGAGAGAATCTCCCAAAGTAAAAGACACAGTTTTAGAGAGAGAAAACTTAGATTTTTGCAATTTCTTCACCCATTTCAGTTGTAACAAGTTGTAAGAATCTTTTAAACTTTGTTTCTTGCATTGTAATCTCCTTTATTTCAAGTGTAATTGAGTTTAATCTATTGTTCTTGCACTCTTACATTTTCTGCTGGGTATGCTCTGCAACTTCTTCATTTTGGTATGAAATGAATTTCTCTTTGCAGTTTACTTCTTCCTAACTTTAATATATGTTCTAGGTTTATTCTCAACTCATTTTCATTTTCATTTCTTCTACATGTCTCTTTACATCACGAATGCTTTTACTTCAACCATGAGTAGCTAGGCTTTATGTTGACTAATCCAAGGGGAACTTCCTCTTAGGTATGCTCAATCAACTCTTCTCCATTCTACCTCGTAGTGTAAACTGCTTGGTTTGACTAGGTTAAATGCGGACATGGTTGTGAACTCTTGATACACTGTAAACTTGTCACGGGGTATGCTTAAGCCTATATTCCACATTAGTCCCTCACTTCCTACGAATCAATCAAGTACCTAGGCACCATTGGTTGAATGAATTGAGTTGATTTGGCATTCCCATTGGAAATACCTCTTTGGATTAGCCAACCTTGTTTTTATTGCATTTCTACAACCAATCTACAGTCACCAAAACACCAATTCACAAGATTTTTACACTTTTCATTTTTACCAAATCACCTTCACACAATTCAAATTCCTTCCCTGGGGAGACGACCTTGGAATACCGATTCCAAGTAAAACACGACACTCGAAAGTCTCTCTACACTTGGGGAGCACTTTTGTACACACACCCACATTTTCATCCGCACACACGTTCACCCCATTTCTTGCATGATATCCGAGGGAGAGTGACACTCACCTAATCGTATAAGCAACATACACATTACTGGTATCATGGTCGGAGATTAGGGTTGACGGAATAAGTCAAGCATTTTTGGCGCCGTTGCCGAGGAAGGCAAAACGTTGAATTAAGAAGGTGATTTCAGATAACGGAGGTAAGTCCCGTGAATTCTTATCACGGGCCGAGGTACGTTGTTCCTTGTATATACTTTTGTTTACTTGTCTTTTCATTCGTAGATATTGTTTTGTGTGTGGGAATGGGACGACCAAAATAGATTGGTTAGATGACCCTTAGGGCCCAACATGAATATTGACCAAGACCCACCCGAGGATGCCGGTGACAACTTTGAGGATGTTGGTGCTAATGTCCCAAGAGGAGGAGGAGTGCAAGACCCTAGAATGCATTTCTCTCCTAGGAATGAAGGAAACAATATCCCAATTGATCTTCTGGCGAGGTCAATGCTGGATTATCTCCAACCGACTCGTAGCACCACTCCCTCTTGCATACTTCTCCCGGTCCAAGCTCATGCCTTCCTAGTCAAGCCGGGAATGTTACAACTACTTCCTCAATTCCATGGAATTGAAAGAGAAAATCCTTATTTACACATTAAGGAATTTGAGGAAATAGTTGCAACCTTCCTCACTAATCATGGCATGGAAGACATAGCCCGTATGAAATTGTTCCCCCTTTCCCTAAAAGATAAGGCAAAAACGTGGCTCAATTCCTTGAAGCCCCGATCAATAACCTCTTGGACACAAATGCTTTCCGAGTTTTTGAACAAATTTTTCCCAGTGCCTAAAACCACCGCTCTTAAAAAGCAAATTCAAAACTTTTCGGAAAAGTCAAATGAGCAATTTTATCAATGTTGGGATCACTACAAGGAATTGCTACAATCCATTCCACACCATGGCTTTGAACCATGGCAATTTGCGAGTTTTTTTATGAAGGGATTACACCGAGCCATCAACAGTTCATAGACATGATGTGCAATGGGGAGTTTTTAAACAAAGATCCCGATAAGGCCTTAAAATACTTTAGTACATTGGCACAAAATGCACAATCTTGGGACATCACGAATCCCACTGATGTACCGAGGTCTTCTCCGGGTAGTAATCAACCAAGTGGGGGAGGGATGTATGATTTAAGGAACCGAGAGGACTTGCTTTCTAAAATCACTAAATTGTCTCGGAAAGTGGAAAGTCTAGAGTTCAATAGGAGACATGAAGTGTTTAATATGTCCAAGACCGAGGAGGGTTTCTCAATTTGTGAGAGTGTGGAGCATTCCATACCTGAGTGCCCTAAGATTCCGGCACCTAAGGAAGTCTACCATAAGCAATTCAATGCCTTCAATCAAAGTAGACAATCATTATTCCCGCACTCTAACAGTTACAATCCGGGTTGGAGCAATCACCCAAACTTTAGTTGGAAGAATGAGAATCCCACTCCTCACGGGTCTAGTTTATATTCACCCTCCATGCCTCTTACGCAAAACCAATACCATGGCCAAGTTCAACCGTCTAGATCTCAATACCCCCGATCCAATCTGCAAGGGTATTCACAAAACCTGCCTCCACAAAGTTTTTGGCAAAGCCCACCTCCACTAAGTTATGGTCAACAAGGACCATCCAATCCTTCCACCTACCAACCACCTCATAAGAGGAACTTAGAGGATGTGGTACACCAATTCATACAAAGCCAAACCACCATCAACAACCAAACCGCCGCCGCTTTCAATGACATTCGGACTCAAATAAAAAAATTGACTAATGCCATAGGGTCGTCCCAACAACAGAAAGGGAAATTTTTCCCTCAACCTCAAGAAAACCCTACGGGTCAACACGTGATAGATTCATCCGAGCCCACTAAAGAGAGTTGTGAGCAACTCAAGGCAGTCAGCACCCTAAGGAGTGGAAAAAAAATTTGACATGAACATTGTGCCAAAAGTCTCACCCAAGGCCACATTGACAAAAGAGAAAGAGACTAAGGGTGACTCCCAGGGGGTGAGGTGAGTGAGAAAGAAAAAATGGTTGATGTAAATGTGCATGCATGTCCCATTCCGGCCCCTTTTCCCAATCGTTTGAAGCCACCCACGAAGGTGGCTAATTATTCTGACATTATTAGGATGTTCAAGCAGATAAAGATCAACATCCCATTCCTTGATGTCATAAAGCAAATATGTTGTCCGAATTTAGTATTGACAATTTACGTGCAAGTATACACGATCAACAAGTAATAAAGTGATAAGTAGAGTATCGTTCCCACGGAGAATTATTGCTAATAAATTCCAAGTACTAACTTTATATCAATTCAATTTAATTTAAACAATTGCAATCAACTATGAATTCACTAATTTAAAACTAAATCTAAATTTAATAATCAAAGATTGAATTTAACGGATAAAAGAATTTAAGATTACAACTTCTCCTAATGCTTCGTATAAATGTTTTCACTCTCTTTCCAGTTAATTGATCAAAATAAGTTGTTAACTGAGACTTCAAAATTATTTATCAAACCTCTTCCAATAGTTAGATAAGTATATCTCTCCCAATTAAATTGTTATATTCCTATACAAAATAAGTTGGAACAGATTCATTAAGTTCAAACTCTCATAAAAGTTACACACGGTATATAGGTATATTTCTATCCTATACACAAACCCAGCAATTCAATCCTAAGAAGAATTAACCAGACGCATGTCATCATATTCAGATCTAAACCTAGAATTCATCTTCCAATTACATCTAAGTTATCAAATTAATTATTGGCCACACAATCATATATTAAGCACAAAATATGACAAACAACTCATGTATGATCAATAGAACTAGAATCGAGAGTAGAGCAAATTAACTAGACATTAGGTTCCGTTGCAATCTTAATAAGAATTTAGCTCATAATGTAATTGAAAAAAATCATCCTCAAATTAAACAACATCTCAAAAAATCAAGAACTAAAAGTAAGAGAAAATGAATGAAAACTTAGTTGCAATCTTCAATCTCTCTCTAGCCTTCAATCCCGATTTTCTTCGCGTCACCTCCTTTGCTTCTTGCCTTCAATTTTCTATCAATCCTTGGTCTTCTTCTTATGTTTTCAGCCCCCAAAATCAGTCCATTTTTATCCCCACTCAAACCCTAGCATATATGAGACATTAGAATCCAATTTCGGGTCAAAAACGAGTCAACATTCGCGTCCCGAGCTAACACAAGCGCCTAGGCACTGGAAAGGCACTAGAAAGGCGCTGCATGGGCAGTATGTGGGTGCCCCAGCGCTGAAAGGTGCTGCCCCCTTTTAAGCCTAAAGCCTCCCTTGTTGCTTAGCCTTCAAAAATCCAACATTTAAGCTCCAAATTGACCTTGTTTCCTTCCAAATGATCTTGTTTGCTTCCAAATGATGATTCCTACCAAATAACATCAAAACACACAAAAAAAAAAAAAAAAAAAGAACATAAAATAATTGAAAACTTGCAAATTCCTCAAGCTGAAAGTACTCAATTCGTAGGTATAAAACCCACTCATCAAAATCCCCTCATGTGCCAAGATCTTGAAAGATTTGTGTACCGTGAAGAAGAAGATGAATGTTCACAAGAAGGCATTCCTCACCAAGCAAGTGAGCTCAATCTTGAGGACAAGCACACCACCAAATTTCAAAGACCCCGGATGCCCTATCATTGCCATCACAATAGGAAATTACCGGGTAGAGCAAGCACTTCTTGATTTGGGGGCGAGTGTCAACCTCCTACCTTATTCGGTGTATCAACAACTCCAACTTGAAGAGTTGAAGCCAAATCCAATCACTCTTCAATTGGCGGATCAAAGCATTCGAACACCGAGGGGAGTAGTTGAGGATGTCTTAGTTCAAGTCGATAATTTTTATTTTCCTATTGATTTTATTGTACTTGAAACTCATCCGGTTGCTAACCCTAACTCACAAATTCCTGTCATACTAGATAGGCCGTTCCTTGCTACTTCTAATGTTGTGATTAATTGCAGGAATAGACTTATGAAGCTTACTTTCGGGAATATGACAATGGACCTATTGAGCACCTTGGAGTTGGGGAAGGAGGAGATCGTTGACCAAGAGGAGCCGGAAAGTTTACAAGGGGTAGAAAAATGGACCCCAACATTTGAGAGACTTCCTTTGCAAGAGAAAAAGATATTTCCATCAACTGTGCAATATTCCATCTTTGAGTTGAAGCCATTACCATCCAACCTCAAATATGCATTCTTGGGGGAGCATGAGACCTTCCCGGTAGTAATAAGTTCAATTTTGGAGGCGAAGCAAGAAGAGAATCTATTGAAAGTGTTGAGGAGGCACAAGGGAGCAATTGGTAGGACAATTGCCGACATCAAGGGGATAAGCTCCCTCATTTGCACACATTGCATCTACCTAGAAGAAGAATCCAAGTCGTCCCGACAACCACAAAGAAGTTTGAATCTGATCATGAAGGATGTGGTGAGCGATGAGGCACTTGAACTACTTGATGTGGGCATCATCTTTCCGATTGCAGACAGTAAATGGGTGAGTACCACTCAAGTAGTGCCCAAGAAATCGGGGGTCACCATGGTTGCAAATGAGGATAATGAGTTGATTCAGACTAGAGTAGTTACCTGATGGAGAGTTTTTATCGACTATCGGAAGCTCAACTCTTGCACAAGAAAAGACCATTTCCCTTTGTCATTCCTCGACCAAGTATTGGAGAGTATAGCCGGACACTTGTTCTATTGTTTCTTGGATGGTACTCCGGCTATAATCAAATTGAGATCGCATTGGAGGATCAAGAAAAGCCCACCTTCACTTGCCCTTTCGGTACCTTTGCCTACCGACGCATGTCATTTGGGTAGTGTAATGCACAAGCCAATGCACAAATGAATTACACCACCACCGAGAAAGAGTTGTTAGTCGTAGTATTCGTATTGGATAAATTTCGGTCTTATATCATTGGTTCACCTATAGTAGTCTATACCGATCACTCTGCGTTGAAGTATCTTTTGTCTAAGCAGGATGCAAAACCGACACTCATTAGGTGGATCTTCCTACTCCAAGAGTTCAACTTGACAATCAAAGACAAAAAGGGAGTGGAGAACGTGGTGGCAGACCATTTATCTCGACTTGTGGTTCAAGATGCCAATGGGGATATTCCTATCCCTGACTCTTTTCCTGATGAGCATTTACTTTCTATTCATTTTGTTTGTCCTGGGTATGCTGACATTTGCAATTATCTTACTAGAGGACAAATACCACCGCACTGGAGCCCGGAGGATAAACGGAGGTTTATGGCGGATGTGAAGTACTTCTACTTCGACAACCCGTACTTGTTCAAGTATTGCCCAGATCAAGTGATGAGGAGATGTGTACCAGAAAATGAACAACGGGAAGTCCTTGCATTTTACCATTCAGAGGCTTGCGGTGGCCATTTCTCTTCAAAGAAGACCTCGACAAAGGTTTTACAATCAGGTTTTTATTGGTCCTCTTTAATCAAAGACTGTGTTTCATTTTGTAAGGAATGCGATAGGTGCCAAAGATTGGGTAGTGTGACCCGAAGGAACATCATGCCCCTCTCCCCTATACTTGTTATTGAGATATTTGACTGTTAGGGCATCGACTTTATGGGTCCCTTCCCCATGTTTTTTGGCTACCTATACATATTACTGGTAGTTGACTACATATCCAAATGGGGTGGAGGCTATCCCATTTGATTAATCACTTGTTGAGTAATGTGTTGACATCTTCCCTTGCAAATTCATATGAGAATTATAAATTCAATAAAATCTGGAAGATCTTAGGCCATTTTTTATTATTATTTGAGTCTTGTCCATTTCTTTTGCAAAAATATCTCTAGTCAGCCGTGATTGAGCCTAAAAATAAAAATTCTTTTCTTTAAGCCATGTTTTTAACCAAGCTACTGGAAAAATATATAGACCTACCTTGGCTATCTAATTTTCTTGCACACTCTATTATAAGCATATTATATGGAGAAAGAAAAAGAAAATAATGTGGGTTGAGAAAAAGAAAATGGCTGAATTGAAGAAGAGAAAAAAATGATAAAAACAAAAAAAGTATTGCAAAAGAGACAAATCAAGCGAGTTGAGTTGCGAATTTTGAAAAAGAATGAAACGAAAAAGGAAATGAAAGGGTGAAGGACAAAGGGAGAAAATGTGCAGAATTACAATATAATTGGATGGTCCTTTTGAACTCCTATTATCCGTCATTTCATTAACCATTTACCCCTAATTAGGTTACATCCAAAATAAAGTCTTGTTTGATTCCAGGCTGTACTCACATGAGTGATTCTTTTTCATCTAATGTTTGTAGGTACCTTCACAGTAAATCTTCACAGGTTCATACTCATCCACTAGGGATCACCTAGCGGTTTTAAAAGTTTTTGTGTAAATAGAAATTACCATTATTACTAGTCCCTAGTAATGTTTGGTTGGGGAGTGTGACTAACCCTGAAAATTCACCTTATATCTATAATATAAAAAAGAGCGGCTTCAACAAACAAATCCAACGGCCTAAAATTCATTCATCCAACGACCACTAATTCTTCTTTCATTTCCCCCAAAACTCATCTCGCTCCACTCATATTATTTTTCAAAATCAGACCAACCTCAGTCACTTCATCTGTCAAAGATGCCGCCTCCCCTACATTGTTTTTTTTTCCTCCCTTCTATCAGACAACCATCCCTTATGTTTCTTTTTTTTTCCACCCTCTGTTACTCCTTACCATCTCTCTCTCTTCATCTCTCTCTTTATATCTCTCTGTGTTACGCTCCAGCGACACCACCAACAACACCACCACCGCCGCCACTTCGTCAGTACTTACCCTCTCTCTCTCTCTCTCTCTCTCTCTCTCTCTCTCTTTATTGCTCTCTTTGTTGAGCCCCAGCAACACCACCACTGCCACTTCGTCAGCAACACCACCGCCGCTACTAACCCTTTCTCTCTTTATCGTTCTCCCTGCTCATTTTCTTTGCCTACCTTCAATTCCTCCCTCATCCTCAGGTTGGTTATTACGATTCCAAACTTTGTATATATAGATTTTATGCATTGTGGAGGGTTTTTTCGCTTCCTCTTGTGGGCGGAATGGAAGTACCGTGTGAACTAAATTTCCTCTATCTGATTGGGATTGTGAAACTACCAATGTTGTTTTGAGCTTTTGTAATTGATCTGTGTCTCTTTCGATTCGTGGCCCCATGGACCTCCCTCTTCCTTTTCTTTATTACTAGCTGAGTTTACGTTTAAGTTTGTTACTTACGTGCTGGTTTAGGTCCTTTCACCAATTTTACCCCTTCATTGTGCTCCATTCACAAACCTCTCCCTGGTTAACACTCTTTCCCTTTTTCCAGTTTGTTGTCCTAATGCCATTGAATTGTTTGCGAAAGGGCCCATGTTGTTCTCTCATGAATGGTTTGCGATATTATTAATTTCCTAACAATCTTATTGTTCTTGATCCGAAATGTGTACACCCAAGTGCAGGCGGTCAAGTTGTAGTAATAATCCGGTTTGAGTCCGTAGTCGAATCCACAGGGAACTTTTATTGATATTTCTGAGGTAAGCAGTGGTAGAGACCTATTGATTGTCACCCTTGAGATTTGCTGTGAGATATGAGTTTTCCTGGACAGAATATAAGATTCTTTCCAAGAGGATTTTCTTAACAAAATAGGAGATAAGTGCTAATAAAAAAAAAGAGTCACTCTTTAGTGCAAGGATCTGGACATGTAGTTAGTTATCCGGTTTGTCATAATTGTGCTTGATAACTCAATTAACTCCCGTGTCAACAGCAAGTTAATCGGAAGATAAAGATGGATTGTGAGAATTAAGAACATGATTCTGATGTCCTTCTAGAAGTTTACAAGAATTGTCTGTGCCGAGACTTAACCCGTCTACAAACAAACAAGTGTTTCTACAAGACATCCAATCATGATATTAATATTCCATTCTTTAAATGAAGTACAATAAGGGGGAGGATTGAAGGGTAGTCATGAGGATCTAGCCGGGGTACTTGCCTTGAACTGATGAGTCTTTCTATGCAAGAGTCATCCGTGTCATAGAAAGAGCTCACAGTTATACAAAATACCTTAGCTTTGCTAGATGCAATCAATCATCCAATAACAAGAAGAAATAAACGTTAAGCATAAAAACAATGCACAACTATGATTCCCGGATAACTTATACATGCCCTTCTCCTCTTACTAAAGAGTGAATGAGAAACTACTCACTCTTCATGGCTTGGGTAAAGCTAGAACAGTGAGTGATGCTCATCCCTCCAAGTAGAGAACTTAAAAGATAAAGTGACAACAAATACGGAGCCAATCTTTAACAAAGAATGGGTGAATCACATTCCACCCTTCACGGCTTTGGTAAAGCTCTAGAAAAGTGGAAGAGTTTCACTCTTCTAAGAAAGAAAGAAGCTCAAGCAATGGAAGTGAAATGCATGAACAATAAAAGTAGAAGAAAGCTAGTCACATTTGGAGGGTGGCTTCCTCAACCAAGACTTGGAGGGTTGCTTCCTCAACCAAAAGGTGAGCTATCTCTCTTCTATTGTAAAATGAAAGCATAAACATAAGCATAAGCATAAAACTACTTTTATAACAAGCAAGAGATGTTGGACTAAAACCAAACTAATCTCTAAAATAAAGACTTCATACAAGGAAAATAAGCTAAATCTACAATGAGAGTGGGAGTCTAAGCCTCCATCAACTTTCTACTTGGCTCCCCCAGCTCTCCAACGGGGAGTATTTATAGGGAAGAGGAGGAGACAAGAGGAGGTGAAGGAATAGTGTTTGCCGCCCAAGTCCAAGTGAACAGTCAACAACTCTACTGCCAGTCTTTGGAGAACGTTCGAACGTGAGTTGGCGTTCGAACGTTGTTTCTGTTTTTGCACTAAGGATGTTCGAACGTTGACTGTCGTTCGAACGTTTCTTCTGTTTTTGCACTATGGGCGTTCGAACGCCAGATTTGCTCTGACCCTTTCACTCGAGTGGTCTTTTGGTCTTCTGTGAAGTTCAGTTCCAACTCTATGCAGTAGTCTGGTCATCAATCAACTCAAGTGCACGTTCGAACGTGAGTTGGCGTTCGAACGTGGCACTTAAGTGCTTCAGAGCTTCAGTCTTCTTTCCTAACTGCAACATGCCTTCTCTTAGCAGTTGAGTCTGCTACAGTGTAATGTGGACGTTCGAACGTGAGTTGACGTTCGAACGTTCTGGCTGTGCTCCAAGCTTCTCCAATTTTGGGCTCTAATGTGCTGGTGTTGCATCCAAGTGTGGTACTTGTTGTTCTTGGGTCCTTGTTCAGTTTAGGGCCTGAAATGACATCACTTAAACTCCATCAAAGTACAATTAGTCTTAAAATGTCACAATAATATGTCAATTTTACGTACTAATCACTTATGCTAAAAATCGGAGGATCAAGGATGATATGAGGGGAAGACTTCAGTTTCGGACTTCCGCAATATGAAGAGACTATTCTAATTGTCTTTTTTGGATTTCTTCTAATTTTAAATTTTATTAGGTTTGATTACATCACCATTTTTTAACCAAACGTGAAATGTTTCCTAATTTTCTTAGTTTATAAGGTCTTTCCTAATTTTTTGGCCGGTGAAGGTGAATCTGAGGAAATCGCACCAGCATATATAGATTTTTTTTGTCATTACCAACGTATAATTTTTGAGTCTAATAGTTTTTTTTTTTTTGGTGGCGGTAGGTGGTTGTATAGGCTTTTTGGATTGATGGAAGGGTTTTCAATGGTGGCAGTGGTTGGGATTTTGGTCAGTGATGGCCTTAGGTGGTAATTTAAGGTTTTTGGGTTGGTTTGTGGCAGTGGATGAAGTTTAAAGGTATATGTATCTAATTTGTTGGGGTTTTAAAAAATAATTACTAAGTTTTTATTATTGTGCCAACTATGGGTAGTTTTGGAATTTAATGAGAAAAATATTATCGCTTATCAAAGTTTCACAATTTGGCAAACAAATTTTAATGGTCAGGGTTATGTGATGTATGAGAGCAAATCTTGAGGGATTTTGTGTACTCTACCATTGTTTATTATTATTATTATGAATTTCCTTTGTTCCTATTTTTTGGGGTATAATGTGTTGAAATTATGTTTCTCTTAGATTTTAATTGATTCTTTCACTAAATTAAAATCCAATTTACCCTTGTTTGATTTTTTTCAATTTTATGTTGGCTTAGCTTAGATTCAATCTAATGTGAATTTTGTAATTATGTCAGATTGGATGTGATGCAAATTTTATAACTAGATTAGGTACTCGAGCAAGCCATCAAATGCATTTTTGTGATTCCTCTGCAATGTAATAGATTTGCGCCTCTTATTGTCGATTTGCACTACGATCTTATTATGGGTTTATTGCCTCATTGCCGTTACTTGGATCGCATATATTTTTTTATTGGGAGACGCATGTAGCATATTTGTTAACTTTCATTCTCACAGAGTAACAAATACATAGATTTGGATATTGAGGCACAATTGCAAGTATGTGTGAGTGGATTGTTGGGTTGGTTGAATTAGTGGTACATCGAGAGTCTAAATGACACAAATGAGTGTATATACAAGTTAAATGACCCATATTGAGTGTGCTTTCTTTATGGTTCTTCCAATCCTTTTATTGGTTTTTATCGTACAATTTTGTTATTGTTTGTCTATCACTATTGATTTTTGGTGTGTTTTATGGTGGTAGTGAACGAAAATATCAGAGAGGATCCGAACCTTCGCAAAGCGGTAAGATTAATTACATTGCGCCTACAATTTGTAAATTTCATTATGCCTACATTTCAATTTATTAAGGTTGTTCTTACAGGTTGATCTAAGTGATAGTAACAATATACCTGTCAATGTTTTGTTTGAATGTGCGCTCAATAAATTACATATGGATAAGGTAACGCAACTGGTATTGTCAAAAAAATTTATTTTGATATTAGTTTGCATTTTCTGACTAATACCTTATTTTGTACTTCCTAGGCGAATTCAAATGTGAATCACTTGAACAAGCTAAGTGTCGCTCCATCTTCGACGAAGGGGAAAAAAAAAATTAGCAATTCTACTGGAAAAGAAAATTGGTTTACTCAACCGGTATGTTGTACTGATCGTTGTTTATGTGTTGATACTATTGTATCAATAAAAATTATTAAACACAACATATCTAATAGCTATCTAACGTGTTGGTGTTTCGGTTACAACGATATACACTACATTATCGGTGATATTTTTGAGTTCCTCACCCCTTACTCTCAGTCTTACACTTCTCTCTCTCATGCATTTTCTAACTACTGCCTTATTTTGTACTTCCTAGGCGAATTCAAATGTGAATCACTTGAACAACATAAGTGTCGCTCCATCTTCGACGAAGGGGAAAGAAAAAATCGGCAGTTCTACTGGAAAAGAAAATTGGTTTACTCAACCGGTATGCTATACTGATCGTTGTTTATGTGTTGATATTATTGTATCAATAAAAATTATTAAACACAACATATCTAATAGCTATCTAACGTGTTGGTATTTTGGTTAGAGCGATATACACTACATTGTCAGTGATATTTTTGAGTTCCTCACCCCTCACTCTCAGTTTTACACTTCTTTCTCTCACGCACACACGACTCCATACCATCATCGAGGGGAATTATTGTGTTGTGGTATTATTATGAGAGTGATATTTATTATGAATTTGATTTTAAAAAGTTATGCTTTTGGACATGCTAACATATTGTCCAAATTATGTATTGGTTTCCTTAGCCATTCTTACATATTATACATTGAGTTAATTTGATTAATTCTTAGTTAATTTTCTTAATTTTTTGTTTCTTTCATAAATTGCTACATTGTTTTTACTTGCGGTAGATTAATGCAATTTTTATTAGGGATTTGAAATTATATTAGTTCGCTAATTGTTTGACTTATTTCACACGTCACTTCCTATCTTAGGCTCCCGTATCAAATTTCGCTTCCCCTAAAATTGAGGCCCAATGCGCCAGACATGAACAAAATGCAATGATAGTAGTACGTGCTCGCCACGTGAGCTGGCACAACGCGTACGTTGGGAAAGAGAGCGTTCTAGGAATTACTCTCACGTGACGCCAACTCGTGCGCCCAAAAAAACAACTAATTCAGGGAGGCGACACCAGTCCCTCTCCTAATTCCCCAACCATGCTCCACTTGCTAACATGGTTAATGGAGATTACAATACAATCCCATCGCATTCCCAGCCATCTCTTAGTACAATATTTGTGAAACCCCGGAAAATTTAAACTTTTTCCAAAAAAGGGCAAAATAGTAATTTGCCACTATAATGCGTATTTAAAATACTCATGTTCAAGACCTCGGGTGAGGAAACGGGGTTCGCCGTTGAATTCGTATCGCGAAATTTAGTCACCCAGTCAAATTTTGTCAAATTCTGAAGTAGTCGGATTTTGCACGTCGTTCGAGGCGACTGCGTGGCGATTTACCACACGAACGTCCCCATAAATAAATTTTATAAAATTTCCTTAAAATTAAGTTAAAGTTCAAATAAAATTAATTTGAACTTAAACCGGGATCAAATAAATCGTTTCGGGACGAAATCGGACCCGATTAAGCGAAGGACACGTGACGCGACGTGGGCCGAGTATTTAAAACTATAAATATGGGTAAATATCTTAGAAAATCAGATTTTTGCCCACTTGTGTCTTTGTTTGGCCGGCCAAGAGAGAGAGAAGAGAGAAAAGAGAGAAAATACATTTTCTTCAAGTTTTCTCCGGCGATTTCTCCGGCAACCGTCGCTCGGATTCCGTCGAGCTAGAAGAGAGAGTTGATCTACGCGTCGAGGGCTACGCATGGGTACCAAAAACGACGGCTTTCACCGAACGTTGGGAGGCCGAAAAGTTGGAAGTGGAGGATTCAAGCTTGCTTTGAGTTCTAGGGGCTTCCCACGGCGATTCTACACGCTACAAGAGGTAGGGTTTTCTTCCTACTTAGGTTTATTTCCAACCTAGGAAGGTTATATGGAATGGGTAGGTGTATATATATATATATATGTATCACTTGCCTATTGTGGTTATTTGGGTATGAAATGGGTATATATTTACTTGTTGGGTAAATTTCATAAAGGAACTTGAAGTGTAGAAAATGGATGTGGGAAAATTGGTAAAGTGAATTCTAAATGGAATTGACATTTAGAGGTGGTTGCTTTATAATTCTCTTGGGAGATTATGATATGTGGATGTTAAGAAATGGATAGAATAAATTATATCTTGGTATAATTGTGTAGAAATCACTAGATATGATTTCTTGAGTTTGATGATGAAATTGAGTATATTATATGATTACATGTTTTGGGTGTTTTGAAGGTGTTGATTAAATGCCTTGGTGAAAATGATGTATTGATGAGTTTGCTATGTTAATTGCATGTTTATGTGATAACATGTTTGAAAATGGTTATTGGATGAAATGTTGATATATGCATGCTTGCTATATATTGACAATGTGTTAAATTATGGTATTTATATGCTTATGATATGAAGTACCATGAATATGTAGATTTATCTTGACATTGTTCATATGGCATTCATACATATTGAACATGTGGAGAAGATGCAAGGGTACATTATATTGCATTCTCATGGGTACATCACATTCATGGTTATAAGACATGAGTGTGTGTGGGTGAGTTGACATCGCATTCATGGGTCATAGGCATGAGTGTGGGTGTGTGCATGTGTTGTGGATCAAACACCAAATCTTGGTGATTGGTATGTGAGCTCGGAAAAGTCGGGATCGAAGATCCGACTGAGTTGCACGGTTGCATTGCATAAGGAAAACTTGTGTCGGGTAAAGCAAGTAGGGCTAGACACTCCCTCGGGTGAAAAACCCGGAACCACTTGGTTCAGTCACTTGTCCGGTGGTGAAATTCCATAAAAGTGGCATGCCCACGAAGCTGGCGGTGCGATTCCGAAATCCGTTGCCCAGGAAGACACAAGATTTTGTTGTATAAAAACACCCATTCAATGGGTAGCCTCTAACAATGATTTGATTTTTATAAAGACATAACTTTTATCTCAAACGATCATTGGGAGGGTTTTTCCGTCAATAGACGGGTACATACACATTGGCTTTTGCATTGTGTTGTGTGAGTCGGGGAAGACTCGGGATAAGGTGTGTGAGTGAGTTCCATCTCATATCATGGCATGACATAGCATAGCATGGTAGCTTTCTAACATTGAAGTGTATACTCTTGTTGGATTGGTTGATGCTTGTTGATTGTTGCATGTGCGCATTTCATATGCACTTAGGTTGGGGAGTAGCCTCTGTAGGAGGATATCCTATTGAGCGTGGCTCACCCTTCGTGAGACAACATTTTCAGGTGTGGGATATGCATGGGTGGAAGACCCTCATACGGGCTTCAAGGACGAAGAAAGCCGGATGTGGCTTTGTTTTGAAATTTTGTAAAACTTTTAAGGAAATTTGATGTTGATATGTAAATATATGTATTGGGTTGTAATAGAACTTGTACAAACAATGTTTTATGTTAGAAACTCCATTGTATAAGTTTTGGATGATTTAGAAGTGGTTTTGAATGGATTGGAAATGAAAAATAGGTAAAAAGGGAAATTCTGGGCCAGGCGTACCGGTACGGTTAGGTCCAGTAGGCGTAGCGTACCGGTACGCTCTCCAAAACTCAGAATTTTTTTTATTTTTATTTTCTTTGCCAAGTCTTTGGGCTATGTTTTTCCTTCCCTCCAATGATCCAAATGAACCATAATGGGGTATGAATCATGGTGTGTTGGACTGGGGTTGGATCAAATGAATGTTGAACCGAATTTTCATTGTGGGTTATAACCTCGGTTTAGGGATGTTATTGATCTGGTATCGGGTTAAGCGATATCCACGGATATTTCCGTGGGTTGACGGACGGTCAACGGTTAATATAGGACCCCCGGAAATTGGGGCGTCACAATATTGGCTGAACATTCACCTAATTAGTTGTGCAATGTTGAGCTACATTTACTATTCCCATCGTTTGTATTTGGATTAAAATACAAAAAACTAACTATCTGCAACCCCAGAATGAATGCGTACTTGGGCAAAAAACACCAACTCTTAGCAATCATACTGCACCTTAAACGAGGTTCCCATGCAGAATCGACATGGTGTTGAGGCAGTTGATCGCACACTCCACAATATTCGTGATGATAACCGACCATTCGGCGGTATCATGATTGTGCTTGGCGGGGATTTCTGTCAAATACTACCAGTGATACCTAAGGGTGAGCGAGAACAAATCATTGGTGCATCCTTAAGGCGTTCTGCAATATGGGCGAGTGTCTGCTACTGGCTTTGGGCATAAACATGCGTTTGAATAACAATCATCCTACAAATTCTTCTCATGCATCCTTCTTGGAATATGTGATTTATATTATAGATTTATATTTATATAAAACCGTATAATTATTCATTTACAAGTACTGACTGAATTCACATCAAACTTAGATTGGGATCAGTACGCAAGATACTGTGGAACTTCCTCTAACGATACACAGGTGTCGAACTCTGCATGAACTAATTTCCAGAGTTTATCCACAACTAGATGTGCTCAGTGCGGTAACTCCATCCTACTTAACTGAGCACTCAATTCTATTCGCTCGAAATGAAGATGTCTGCTCTATCAATGATGCTGCTCTACAAATTTTCCCTGGTGAGACGCATACCTACTTGGCAGCTGACAAGGTGTCGGATGGGACGATCTCTGTCATTCCACCACTAATCAATAT
Source organism: Ilex aquifolium (assembly GCA_951799425.1). Classification (NCBI taxonomy): domain Eukaryota; kingdom Viridiplantae; phylum Streptophyta; class Magnoliopsida; order Aquifoliales; family Aquifoliaceae; genus Ilex; species Ilex aquifolium. The sequence continues at coordinate 32,641,426 of OX637392.1, forward strand.
CCAAGTGAGTTTCTAAATTCCCTAAAACTGTCAGGTTTACCCCTTTTCAAGTTGGAGCTAAAGGTTGGGTGCCACATCATTTTGTTGAGGAATATAGCCCTGAAAGATAGCCTCTGTAAAGGGACAAGACTTATGGTTGTCAAGTGCGCATCGCGGGTTATTGAGAGTAGAATTCTAACTGGTGACAAATCTAGGAATCTGTGTTTTATCCCACAGATATCATTATCACCATCATCTAAAGATTTTCTATTTCAAATGACTAGACACCAATTCTCATTATGCTTATCATATGCTATGACAATCAACATGTCACGCCCCGAATTTCCACAAACCCAGGGAGTGAGGGAAATTGGAAGAAGAAAAGTAAATGAAAGGTCATTAGGTTGGATAAATTGATTTTTCATTCATTTCCCACGTTTTTCCATTTTTTTTCCCAAAGATTTTCAAGCCATTTTCCTTCCATTTTAGCCTATTTCTTCAAGGTTTCTAAACCCCCCCCCCCCTTTTGACATCCTTCCCACCAATTTAAAAGATGTCCCACACTTAACAAGTCTTTTAATTTTTCATAAAATTTTGACATAACCTCCTTTGTTTTCCAAGCCTTTATCCCACCTAATATTCACAATATTTCATATTCATTAGTATATCACAACCCACCCTCACTCGATGGCCACAATCCATGTAAATTAAACATACATCCCTTGTTCTCAACATACACATCTAGTTGTCTCAATATACACATATGATACTCATTAAATAAAGATGTCCTACATATCAATTGGGTTTACACCCTTACACTGTAAAATGACCCAAGGTCTATAATCCATTACTTTTCCAAATTGAAATACAAGTCATTTGGGCTTATGCCCATACATACAAAATATGTCACAAAGGCCAAAAATTCATTCAACCCCTTTTTCTCTCCTTCCTTTAAGACTTCCTCAAGTCTCAAGTACCGGGAGCCTCATCTGTAATATGATATCTCACAAATGGGTCAGCTCAACTGCTGGTATGACAAAATGCTAATGCTAGGAACAAATTTAAGGGGTGGCATATGCAAGTGTACATTTTAAAATATATAACCCCGTAATCCCTCAATGTTATGCAATGTCAATATGCATGACACACCCATGCAACTCTATGCCACCCATGTCTCGCTTCACGGTCTGCCCCCGTCAGCCCGCGAGTACTATCATTGGCCAGATTTTGGGTTTTTCACCACAGGATCTACACCCTCATAATGCATGGCACTAAGTGCTCAACCCACACTATGTTCCAAAGATTCATTTATGCCAAGATGCCATGATTTTTCTCAATGTAAATTTTATGGAACATTTCATCAAACACATGGCGTATAACTTGAAATATGCCTCATTCATAAAATAAAGAATAACTTCAAATTCACAACACTTTACCCACATAAATGTGAAGCACCATTCAATGGATTAAACATATGATCAAGTTTCATGTTCTTTACTTTTACAATTTCTCAAGGAAAATTCAAATACACAAATTACCAACTCATGGAATAATTCATAACTCTCAAACCATAAGAGTTTCTCTACATGAACATAAACTAGAATATGATAATCTAACACATAAGCTAGGTACACCTTTATTATAGCAACAAATTGTCAAGAAACTCAAAGAACATAAAAGTACTTAAACTACTAACTCTAAGTTTTCAAAACAACTACCACCTAAGTGATTTTCTAACATCAAGTAAACACCTAAATCATTTAATCAACACATAGAAAGGCAAGAAAACTTAAATCTATTCCCAACTTAGCAAAATATCATACCTAAAATGGTTTTTTCTCAAACCAAGGGAGTTGTATTCGCTTTATAGCCGAACCAATCAGTGAGAATATAGCTCTTGTTGAGAGGAACAATTTCTTAGAAGGAAGTCTTGCAAGAATCTTGGCCTAGGAATGAGTTTTGGTGGCTTGAAGCTTGAAGAACCTTGAGTTTTTCTTCTTTTTTCCTCGAAAAACGTGTACTGCTCTATCTCCAGGCCAAATAATGATATTTTTACACTAAAAGGTCTGTATTTATAGTGGAGGGCAAAGGCGCAAAATGACCCTTTTGCCCTTGATGAATCCGGGATCCTGTTACACTACAACTCGTCCCGAAACGCCTCAATTCGACATTTAATTTTAACCAAAGTTCTTAAAATTATTTTAAATGAAAATTTTCAAAAAAATATATTTTCGCTAGTGGCCGGTCCTACCTAGGCCACCCGGGATGCCCTTTTTGTCCAATTTTTTAAACTGTTTCCGTTTAGCTTAAATTCACACAGTATGTGTATTTTAACATTCTAAGCATGTTTCTATTCTATGGCATACTCAAATTATGCTTCTAAACATGACCTACGCCTAAATTATACATATGTAGTGTCCAACTAACAAATGGTGCATGAATAGTGCCCTACCGGCAAAACGAAAAATTTATCCTCATTTTTTAGATCTCTACATCCTTCCCCCCTTAAAGAAATTTCGTCCTGAAATTTAGAAATGTACCTCTATGAACGACCAACTCTAGATACCAAGCGCAGACTTCAGCTTCACGCTCCCAAGTAGCCTCCTCGACCCCAATGATGGTTCCAAAGAACCTTGACCAAAGGGATGGTCTTGTCCCGCAAAACCTGGTCCCTCGAGTCCAATACCTCCACTGGCCTCTCATCATAAGAAACATCGCCCTCCACTTGAAGATCTACCCAATCGAACACATGTGAAGGGTTAGGCTCATACTTCCTCAACATCGACACATATAAGACATCATGAACCCCAGATAGCTGTGGCAGTAATGCTAGCTTATAGGCCACCTTAACAACCTTTGCAAGGATCTTAAATGGTTCCCCATAAACCGCGGCGACAGTTTCCCACTACGCCCAAATCTCCTCAATCTCCGCCGTGGGGCTATCTTGAGGAACACATGTCCCCCAACATCAAATGATAGAGGTCGCCGCCTCCTATCTGCATAACTCTTCTGGTGGCTCTGTGCCGTCAACAGACGTTGTCTAATCAAATGTATCTTGTTTATGGTCTCACGGACTATGTCAGGCCCTAAAGCAGTTATCTCCCCTACCTTAGTCCAACATACCAGTGAACGACACGACCTACCATACAATGCCTCAAAATGTGCTATCTCAATACTAAGGCAAACTCTACTAAAGCAAGGTGATCTTCCCAGCTACCCCTAAAGTCCATAACACATGCTCTAAGCATGTCCTCAAGTATCTAAATAGTACGCTCTGACTGACCGTCAGTCTAAGGGTGGAAAGCAGTACTAAACAGTAGCTGAGTCCCCAAGGCTGTCTGAAGACTCTACCAAAATCGTGCAATGAAACGTGGGTCTCTGTCTGAAACAATGGAAACAGGAATCCCATGTAGTTGTACTATCTCTCGGATATACAACTTACTACGAACATCCACTGTATTAGTCGCTCTAATCGGTAGGAAATGTGCGGACTTCGTCAACCTATCAACAACAACCCAAACTGCATCGTGACCTCTAGGTGACTTCGGAAGACCCATCACAAAATCCATGGTAACAAACTCCCACTTCCACTCGGCCACTGGCAATGCCTGTAACAAACTCTCAGGTCTCTGGTGCTCAGCCTTAACCTGCTGACATGTGAGACATCTCGATACAAACTGCACCACATCCCATTTCATCCCCGTCCACCAATATTGGCGTCGTAAATCATGGTATATCTTAGTGCCCCCTGGATGTACTGCAAGGCGTGAATGATGGAAATCTCTAAGGACATCATCCCTAAGAGACTCTGGAACAAAGACTCTACCCATATACCTCAGGCTAAGGTCAGAATGAACTGTCCATCCTTCAAAGCCCTCGGCACTTGCAACTCGTGCTCGAATCTGCAGTGCCTCTGTGTCCTATAACTGTGCCTCAATAACCCTTCTCAATAGTGTATGTTGTGCACAAACACTGAATAGTGTGGCGTGTCCCTCAGACTCGGCAAGGTCTAAGTCAAACTCGCCAATGTCTCCCATCATCTCCCACTCCCTAATAGTAATACTAGCTACAGTGCTCCTCGGTCTCCTACTAAGTGCATCTGCTACGACATTGGCCTTCCCAGGATGGTACTGAAGGTCAAAGTCATAGTCCTCCATATACTCCATCCATCTCCTCTGCCAAAGGTTCAAGTCCTTCTGCGTGAAAATGTATTTGAGGCTCTTGAGATCTGAGAACACCTTGAACCTCTCCCTATATAAGTAATGTCACCAACTCGTAAGTGCAAAAATGACGGCATCTAACTCCAAATCATGTGTGGGGTAGTTCTACTCATGATTCTTCAACTGACGAGAACCATAAGCTACTACTATACCCTCATCCAGCAACACACAGCCTAATCCCTCTCGTGAAGCATCATAATAAATGGTATAACCAATACCTCCCTCAGGTATAATCAAAACAGGTGCTGAAGTCAGCCTCTTCTTCAGCTCCTGAAATGAATGCTCACAGTCATCTATCCACTCAAATCTAATGCCCTTATGAGTCAGACGAGTCATCGGCGCGGCAAGACGAGAAAATCCCTCCACAAACCGACGGTAGTACCCTGTCAATCCCAAGAAACTCCGAATCTCAAACACACTCTTCGGCCTCTCCCAACTCATAACAGCGTCAATCTTAGAAGGATCCACAGATACTCCACTACCTGACACAACATGGCCTAGAAACTGCACCTCCTGAAGCCAAAACTCACACTTTGAGAACTTAGCAAATAAACGGTGCTCCCTCAAAATATGTAACACAGTCTGTAGGTGAAAGGCATGCTCATCCTCAGAAGGTGAATAAATCAAAATATCATCAACAAACACCACAACAAACTGATCTAAATAAGGACTAAAAATGTGACGCATCAAGTCCATGAATGCCGCTGGGGCATTCGTCACACCGAATGGCATAACCACGAACTCATAATGGCCATAACGAGTGCGAAAAGCTGTCTTCGCCACATCCTCCTCCCGTACTCTAAACTGAAGATACCCCTCGATCTAAGATCAATCTTTGAGAAACATCTCGAACCCCTAAGCTGATCAAACAAGTCATCTATCCTCGACAACAGGTACTTGTTCTTGATAGTGACCCGGTTCAGCCTCCTATAGTCCACACACAAACGTAATGTCTCATCCTTCTTCTTCGCAAATAGTGCCGAAGCAGCCCACAGAGAAGTACTAGGATGAATAAAACCCTTACCCAGCAAATCAGTCAACTGCTCTTTCAGCTCTCTCAACTCAGCTGGAGCCATACGGTAAGGCGGAATGGAAATAGGCATAGTGCCTGGGATAAACTCTATCGTGAACTCTATCTCTCGTCTTGGCGATAGACTAGTCAAGTCATCCGGGAAGACATCTGAAAACTCATCCACGACGGGTGGTAACACACTCTTTGTAGTCTCACTCCCATTTACTACCAAACTAGCCAACATGTAACTATGACCTCCCTAACTCCTCGAGTCATACAAGGGTGGAACTAAGAAATCCCCACGATCTCCCATGAAATAAAAGCTATCTCCCTCAGGAGTACACATTGTCACTCTCCCCCTGTAGCAATCTATACTCGCCCGAAAATTAAACAACCAATCCATCCCCAAAATAATATCAAAACCAGACATGTCAAGCAGAATGAAATCAAAATAAAGGATGCGATCGGCTATCTCTATCGAGCAATCTCGACAGATCCTTGTCAATATCACACTACCCCAACTGGGGTGTCAACATGCAATAGTGGGTCTAACCGATCTATGTCCAACCACAATGTCATGGCAAGAATGGTAGATATGAATGAATGAGATGCACCTGAGTCTATCAGTACACTAGCCCATGAACTAAACACAAGGAATGTACCTCGAACCACTGAAGGTCCAGAAGTAGATGTCTCTAGTGTGGCCATTACATAAACACGACCCTGAGTAGTCTGGCCCTGCCTACCCTTTCATGTAATGAGTAATTTCCTAACTCCATATTTCTTTCCCTTCAAAGGCTTACCATGTCATTCTCAATCAATCGTCAAGCAAAGTCATATAATATAATTCATCAATTATTGCACCAATCATATTCTTTCTGAATAATTCTTAAAACCCAATTGTACAAAAATTAAGTCATCACTTAACATTTAATTTTTTTTTTACCTAAAGCAACACTAGCCAACTATTCATACTAATTCCAGACCACTATTAATAACCTCAAATAAATGGTCATGTAACAACCTCCAATCCACTCAGAAGCAAAATCACAATTTCTACTCTCATTCCAAAATCGACACAAATACTTATTCATTTTACCATGCCCCTCCAATTGATTGTGTTTGAACATTGTACTATTTTATAGTCTCTTAGTCACCCTAATGGAAGACATATCCAACTCAAAGTTTTCACCATAAAATCAAAATTTTAAATCTTTCTGCAATTCTTAACATCTCTATCAATTCCAATAACTTCACCAAACCAAAATTATATAAAAGACGCCACAGTTGACCTTATCTCCAAGCAACAAAATTGAATTACCACACATATTTGACTTCACAAATTAAAGCAACTAAGGGTTAGGCAAAATAATGAAAATTGACATAACCTAAAAAAGTTATAACATCATAAATCATCATACCTCGAAGCCTTTTTACTTTCATACATTTTCAACCAAAATACACTAATACTCTCTATGACATCCAAAACTCATGACGTTAAAATAATTCATTTGTCACCACACATGTCTCCTAACTATCTCCAATATTGGTGTACCCATTTCCCTACAACTCTCATGTAAGATCTAATCCCTAAGCTCTGATACAATGTTGTCACGCCCCGAATTTCCACAAACCCAGGGAGTGAGGGAAATTGGAAGAAGAAAAGTAAATGAAAGGTCATTAGGTTGGATAAATTGATTTTTCATTCATTTCCCACGTTTTTCAATTTTTTTCCCAAAGTTTTTCAAGCCATTTTCCTTCCATTTTTAGCCTATTTCTTCAAGGTTTCTAAACCCCCCCCCCCTTTTGATATCCTTCCCACCTATTTAAAAGGTGTCTTACACACTTAACAAGTCTTTTAATTTTTCATAAAATTTTGACATAACCTCCTTTGTTTTCCAAGCCTTTTTCCCACCTAATATTCACAATATTTCATATCCATTAGTATATCACAACCTACCCTCACTCGGTGGCCACAATCCATGTAAATTAAACATATATCCCTTGTTCTCAACATACACCTCTAGTTGTCTCAATATACACATATGATACTCATTAAATAAAGATGTCCTGCATATCAATTGGGTTTACACCCTTACACTTTAAAATGGCCCAAGGTCTATAATCCATTACTTTTCCAAATTGAAATACAAGTCATTTGGGCTTATTCCCATACATACAAAATATGCCCCAAAGGCCAAATATTCATTCAAGCCCCTTTCTCTCCTTCTTTTAAGACTTCCTCAAGTCTCAAGTATCGGGAGCCTCATCTGTAATATGATATGCCACGAATGGTATGACAAAATGCTAATGCTAGGAACAAATTTAAGGCGTGGCATGTGCAAGTGTACATTTTAAAATCTACAACCCCATAATCCCTCAATGTTATGCAATGTCAATATGCATGACACACCCATGCAACTCTATGCTACCCATGTCTCGCTCACGGTCCGCCCCCGTCAGCTCGCGAGTACTATCATTGGCCAGATTTTGGGTTTTTCACCACAGGATCTACACCCTCATAATGCATAGCACTAAGTGCTCAACCCACACTATGTTCCAAAGATTCATGTATGCCAAGATGCCATGATTTTTCTCAATGTAAATTATATGGAACATTTCATCAAACACATGGTGTATAACTTGAAATATGCCTCATTCATAAAGTAAAGCATAACTTCAAATTCACAACACTTTACCCACATAAATGTGAAGCACCATTCAATGGATTACACATATGATCAAGTTTCATATTCATTACTTTCACAATTTCTCAAGGAAAATACAAATACACAAATTACCAACTCATAGAATAATTCATAACTCTCAAACCACAAGAGTTTCTCTACATGAAGAAGCTAGAATATGATAATCCAACACATAAGCTAGGTACACCTTTATCATAGCAACAAATTGTCAAGAAACTCAAAGAACATAAAAGTACTTAAACTACTAACTCTAAGTTTTCAAAACAACTACCACCTAAGTGATTTTCTAACATCAAGTAAACATCTAAATCATTCAATCAACACATAGAAAGGCAAGAAAATTTAAATCTATTCCCACCTTAGCAAAATATCATACCTAAAATGGTTTTTCTCAAACCAAGGGAGTTGTGTTCGCTTTATAGCCGAACCAATCGGTGAGAATATAGCTCTTGTTGAGAGGAACAATTTCTTAGAAGGAAGTCTTGCAAGAATCTTGGCCTAGGAATGAGTTTTGGTGGCTTGAAGCTTGAAGAACCTAGGGTTTTTCTTCCTTTTTCCTCCAAAAACGTGTACAGCTCTATCTCCAGGCCAAATACTGATATTTTTACACTAAAAGGTCTGTATTTATAGTGGAGGGCAAAGGCGCAAAATGACCCTTTTGCCCTTGATGAATCCGGGACCCCGTTACACTACAACTCGTCCCGAAACGCCTCAATTCGACATTTAATTTTAACCAAAGTTCTTAAACTTATTTTAAATGAAAATTTTCAAAAAAATATATTTTCGCTAGTGGCCGGGTTTGGCCGGTCCCACGTAGGCCACTCGAGATGCCCTTTTTGTCCATTTTTTTTAACTATTTCCGTTTAAGCTCAAATTCACACAATATGTGTATTTTAACATTCTAAGCATGTTTCTCTTCTATGGCATACTCAAATTATGCTTCTAAACATGACCTACGCCTAAATTATACATATGTAGTGTCCTACTGACAAATGGTGCATGAATAGTGCCCTACCGGCAAAACCAAAAATTTATCCTCATTTTTCAGATCTCTACACAACAAGTCCCAGGGCCAGTCAGTCAAGTTTGCTGGTGTAGATCTTCGCTCGCTTGTATTCAGCCACGGTCACCTATATGTGGCCATGTCTAGATGCACGTCAGCTGATCGCATCAGTGTTCTTCTCCCTCCTGATGGATCAACTACCACGACAAATATCGTATATTCGGAGGTGTTGTTGGAATCGGTGTAAATATTACTACCTTTTTTTATGTATTGCAACTTACGTCAGGTCTAGGTTCATGACTTTTGTTATAGTTTTAATAGCTTCTTCCACACATGTATGATGATAAATTTTCAATGATTATATGTTTGTTTTTTGAATTTGTGGGCATTTTTGTTCGATCCGTTGAATGAGCGTAGACTTCTTTGTTGGGATACTAATAAGGTGCTTTAATGATATATTATTCTTAAACTTTATGCTTTTACCTTGTTCTTATTCCTGTGTGTTTAACATTACATAGATTGTTGTTCAACCCAGCACATGGGAGCTTGATGTTGATACACACACTTTCCTATGCATAATGCGCCAGTTGTTTCCGCTGGTCCACTGTGTTCATGCCCCACAACAGATTTGATTATCATGTAATTTGTTGAAGCCGCCCTGTTTAGTAGCTCTACTGGGGGGGTCAAAAGGGTTGGGTGTCTTTTCCAAACATAAAACCAAGCATCCATACCATTTCTAATTGGTTTTTAGAGTAGTTGGAGTCATGTTTTGTTAGTGTCTTAGCTTGGTAGAAAACATATTTTTGATGTTATAAAAATGTGTTTGGGTTTACTCTAGTTGCCATATGTTTTGCACAAGGCTTTTGTCCTTTATATTATAGATACCGGCAAAATCATTGGATAATGCGAAACATGAGCAGATTAAGATTGTTATAAGGCCAAGGCCTGCTAAAGAATTGTAACACCCCGCATTTTATTTTATATATGCATATAGATATATAGTAAATAATTGTTGTAAAAATGGGGATATGTGTAGTGATGTGTGTTTGAATTTGGTAAATTGGAAAAGTAGAGATTTAAAATATTAGTGGAAATAATAGTTGAAATTTAGTTTTAATAAGTGAAAATATGAAATTTTAGGTCCTAGAACTTGTATTAAATAGGTTTGGTGTAAAAATATGTGTTGGAGAGGTTTGGGATGGATTTAGTTGGCTTAGGAATGGATTGGAAATGGAAAAAGGATGAAACAGTGAACAGTGCACGTGAACAGTGCACTGGCCGCAACTTCAAGCCCAATTTAGACCTTGATGCAGTCAATATCTTTCAAAACTCAAAACATGAAAGTTGTAGAGCTCTTTCTTAGCATTCCATATAATCTTGAATCATCTCCATTGAAGCTCGGATGAGAGAGTTATGCCCCGATAACGAAGTGATGTCGAAACAGCCAATGAACAGTAAAAAAAAAAACGGGACTGCTGTGTTTAAAAACACAGATTTCAGCCCTTTTCTCTCATTCCACTCTCAACCCACTTCTCTTAGGACTCTAGAGGAAGATCAAGAAGGGAGAAAAGGGAAGGAGGAGATCACAAGAACTTGGGTTCTAAGTTTAAAGTCTTGATTTAAGGTAGAGGATTTTCTCTCAATCTCTCACATTGAGGCAAGGTATATATATATATATATGTTTCTTCACTCTCCTTCTCATATATATAATATGAAATACATGATTCTTGTTCTATTTGTAATAAATGCCATGTTTTGAACAATATGAAGGGTGGGTAACCACCAAAGCTCTATTTTTTTTTATCTTCAAAACCCTAGTTTTCAAGAAAAGGGGATTTTCTCCTAATTTCTTCTTTGTCTTTGATTTCAAAACTTTAGTGTTGAATATCGTATAACAAAATGATATAGATTACGATCTCTTGCATATTTTCTTGGATTATTCGATTATATGACAAATGTGAAAAATTGGGGATTTTTACTATATTTGGGAAATTGTTGTGAATTGTGAATATTCTTGGTTTCCTCATTGCATGGTTGTTGTGATGGACTTGGATTACCTTCGAAAGATGCCATAGAGTGTTAGAGGTTAGTCTATCCCAGTGGGGGTGAGATGGTTGCCTAATGCTCGTAGTGGATCGTTGTTGTGACCGCGATCACTATTGTTCACATATATATCGAGGAAAATGGTTAGTATACTAGACACCTTGGGAGGATTTCGTCAATACCGTAGGAGACGGTACACGCCCTTCCTAAAGAGATTTGTGATTGTTGGTTGGAATTGGTGGACTAGGTATGATCGTTGGGTAGATTCACGGGAAGCAATCAACATACATGGTACGGGGATGAACCAAAAATACATGGAATCAGGAGTTGGGTCGTTCTTGCCGATGCATTGGTATGGGACAATGCATGGGGAGAAGTCCTTCTTAAATAGCTTAAATTGGAATTTTGTTTATCGATACTAAACTCACTTTATTCTTTTAATTGATTATTGCTACTGTTTAAACTTGAGATCTCTTTTAAAATGTCACTGTTTTCATTCCAAATCTATATATATGTTAGTTGTGAAATGAGCCCGACCGTTTTCTATGTTTTCCAAACCTTGTTTGAGTTGAGAGGATTTTGCTACAGAGCTTCGTGCTCACCCCCTACAAATAACATTTTCAGATTTCACACTTGAGGAGGAGCTAGGAGCAGAGGAGCCCGCCCATTGGGAGACTCCGCTTGACGGGAGTGTAGATCCCGAGGTGGACGCTTAGAGCGACACTTTAATTTTGTTCTAGACTAGATTATGCTTAGAATATCCTTTTGAAGTCTAGTTCCTTTTTGTTATTTCCGCTGCGTTATATTATTACATTTTGGAGACGTAAAGGCCAAGATTGGGCCTATTCTTTTGGGATGATAGTGTGGATATGATATATGGTGAATGAAAGTTTATTTTATGATGGATAAATGGACCCGGTGTGGTCAATAGTTATGCATATGTGGACCCGGTGTGGTCAATTGTAATGTAATTGTACAGGTTGTGTTTTGGGTAGAGCTCTCCGTACAAAGGAGACTCTGCCCAAATTTTGTTAAAATATGAATGGTTGATGAATGAAACTTTCGTCGTGATGGATTTACTTAGTGCTCTGATGCGGTGAATGGTTTTTAGAATGTAATGTCACCCAAGGGGGTTTTTGGGGCGTTACAAGAATCCTTAAATGAAACCAGTGAGATTAAATGTTGTCCTATAAGAACCATGGAAGAGAGGAAGAAAGAGTATGACAGGGCACGGGCTCGAATTTTCAGTAGTCCGAGTAGTAGTAGTCTTGAGTCGTTACATACAACGTCCCGGTCCCCTTTAGAGGGGAAGAATATGTGTTTTAGTGGAGATGAGAGTGAAGCTTCAGGGAAAAAGCTTAGCAGCAGGAATAGTGGTACTCCTTCTCGAGTAGCTATTTTCAGAGACAGTGAGAAGGATCGCATTGACCCAGATTATGCCCAGAGTTATGAAAGGTAAGATATCGATATCGGTCTTTGCACTGGGATTTAAAGTTATTTAGTTGCTAGATGCTATGCAATGTGGAAAACCTGTTTTAGCAGTTATATTTGTGGTGCCAAGAATTGGATTTTTCAAATTGGGATTGTAAAGTTATTATTTAATGTTATAGTTCTTAGTCGTATTTTGATTAAATTCATGTTAATTGTATGAAATTTTATAATGGACGGGATTTGGAATTGGAAATTAGGTTTACGGTTGAATGTTAGTGTTCTTTTGATTGAAATGTGTTACTTTCATGAAATGAGATGTTGACTTTATGGTTTTTTTCATTAGAGTTATTGGTGGTTTTTTGATTGAATGTTATAGCCTTTTTTAATTTTTTTTTATGACATTTTATTTCCTGATGTGTGAAATGTGTTGAAGTTTGATTGAATTGTATTTTGATTGAAGGTTATAGTTATAAAAATTGAGTAATTTTGATCATAGTTGAAATTTCATTGGAATTGATGTTAATTATACATAACTTATGAAATTTACTGTGTAGCCACCACCGTTTCAACTGCACAATCATCGACCGATGGATGATGTCGTTATTTTTGGTAGTGTAAGTTTATCATCTGATTAACTCTCTCTAAACATCACTTATTATTTTTTAATAACTTATTTATTTTGATTTATCTTCATTAATGTCGTGACAGATGGACGACAATCTAGAAAATATTGTATGACAAGTTTTTCTTACTCATCATTTTATTACTTTTTATCTAATCTTTTTACCCCTCTTATTTACTATTCAATGTTTTTTTTTGTCTACAGGTTTGAAGACTTCGACATAATAATGTAGGAGTGGTAATTCGCAACGAGTATGAACTAAATCGTCTCCGTATACGTGAGGTAGCGTTACCTCACACCTATTTCTCATTCATTTTTCTTTTTGTGCTTTTAAGTAGCGTTTTCTTACACCCCATACAATAATTTTTTTTTTTAATAAAAGGAGAAAAAAAGTTCTGATGCTTTGGCGAATGCCAAATCTAAGGGGAAAGAAAAAGCAACATCTTCTAGATAAGGAACAAAAAATAATGTTTGCCAACTGGTATGACTTTTAATCCTATATTTTTCTCTCAGTTTTTACAATGGATTTGGATATTATTGAATTTAAATTTTTTTAAGTGTCGTTTTATGCAGTTGTTTTACATCATTAGGACTACTTTTGTTGGTTATTGCACAACTTCCTTAAACGAATTATACACATGCTTTTGCACTCAACATTTATCTTTTAAACTTTACCCATTTCTGGCACTTCTTATTCTTGACCTTAGGTTCATTTTAAAAATTTCTCATCTATTTCTTGCACTTTATATGTTGGTATATACTTATCTATTTTTTTAATGCTCATCTTTTCTACATGAAGTATTTATTCACTTGTCCACCCTATTGTTATGATTAATTTAATTCATCTACTGCAAATAGTTATAATCTCATAATTTAGTTGTAGACTATGGTTGTTTGATTTGTCAACATGTTTTTGGTTTGTCTTGTAACACCCCAAATACCACCCTGGACGGCATTACATTCTAAAACATTCACATCATGAGAGCACTAAATATATATCCATCGAATAAGAAACATTCTTAATTTTTAACAAAATTTGGGCAGAGTCTCCTTTGTATAGGAAGCTCCACCCAAAAATCACAACCTGTGCAATTCTATTAACTTGACCACACAGGGTCCATTTAACCATCATAAAATAAACTTCCATTCACCATATATCATATGCACACTATCATCCCAAAAGAATAGGCCAAGCAATGACATTTACATTCCAAGAGAATTAAAGTACACTTGCAGCGGAATAACAAAATATTAGACTTTACATGATCTCCAAATAAACTCTCTAGTCTAGTACAAAAGAAGCTATATCTCTACATGTCCACCTCGGGATCTAGGTACCCCTCCAAGGAAGCTTCCCCAAGGCCCGGCTCATTCACACCGAGCTCCTCCTCTAAAGCCAAATCTGAAAAATATTAATTGTAGGGGATGAGCACGAAGCTCTGTAGCAAGATCTTCCCAAACTCAAACAAGGTTTAGAAAAGCATATAAAACGGTTGGTCTCATTTTCGAAAATAAAATATATCAATTTTTTGAAGGAAAAACAGGATATTTTAAATAGATCTCAAGTTTAAATGTTCGCAATAATTTAAATTAACCGTAAAACTCAGTCACAATTATCACCATAACCATTTCCAACAGGTTCTTGTGGAGTCCCATACCTCCACAAGCACTTGTTGGAAACCATTCCGTAACAATAATAATAATCTCATGTTCTCATGTATATTGGTTCATCCCCGTACCATGTATGTTGATTGCTTCTCATGAATCTACACAACGATTATACCTAGTCCACCTATTTACATCATAATCACAAGCACTATAGGAAAGGGCGTCTACCATCCCAATGGCAGTGACGAGTCCCTTCCTAGGAAAAGTATACTATCCCTTGTTCGAACTCCAGTGAACGATAGTGGTTTCATTACCAAATGACAACCCACTACAAGTGCTAGGAAACCATCTCACCCCCACTGGGGTAGACTAACCTCTAACACTCTACGGCATCTCTCGAAGGCAATCCAAGTCCCTCACAACAACCATACAATTGAGGAAACCAAAATATTCTCAATTCATCAACATTTCAAGGAATTACCAAATTCCACAATTTCTCATTTATAATTCAAGTATCACAATTGTACCACTCTCAATATACTACAAGAATAAGGGATTAAAATATGCAAGAGATCATATCAATAAAACCTTCACAATCTTGATATCAAAATTCTAGGGTTTTCCAAACAAAACATAATTTCTTGGAACTAGAACAAGGATTTGATGAAAACATGATTTAATCAACTATAGGCATTTAGAAATCAATAATCCATGTATTTTGCATAACCCAAATAGGTAATTTCTAGAACTACTATTTTGAAAATTCAAGAACAAGGTCTCATGAACCCAAACATACATTTTGTTCAAAATCATGTTTCAATAAACAAGGAACCAAGAATTCTTAACTATTTATCATATAACTATCAAGAATATGGAAAACATACATATATAATAACCCTAGCCTCAATGTAAGAGAAAGAGAAGAAATCCCCTACCTTATGCTCTTGAAGAAACCTAGGGTTTGAGTCTTGAATCACTTGTGAACCCTTCGTCTTTCCTTTTGATCTTGAGTTTTATCTTTCTCTCTTTCTCTCTAAGGGTTTCTAGGAGGGTTAGGGTAAGAGGGAGATGAAGAAATGGGGCAAATGGGATGTGGGATAGGTTCTTATAACACAAAATCCCGACTTTTAACTGTTTAGAGGCGTCAGAAGGATGGTACCGGTACCCAGTACCGGTACCCAGAACTTTCTGGAGTCGCAGTACCGGTACTCGGTACCGGTACCCTTTTTCTGCTGCAACTTCCAGGGCAGTTTTGACCCATTTAGAGGTCGAATTGGAAAATTTCCAAGAGATACACTTTTGTAGCCCTAGATGTCTAATATCTACTGTCAAAATTTCAGATCAATTGGATATAAGGATAAAAAGTTATGACCAAAATACTAGAAGGTGTCCAAGATACTTTTTATCCAATTTCACTCTAAAGTGGGTTTTAACTCCAAAATACTTCCTAACTTCCAATACACCTCATATTACCTCTCCCAAGGTTGTTCGACCTTCCGGATTCAATGGAAGCATTATTTTGACCTAAAAACCTTTAGAAACTTGTCTATTCACCCTTTCCAAGTTTACACACCTTCGAAACTCAAACTTCTCAATACAATTGTCTCCCTAATATTTATTCCTACTATTACTACACATAACTCCATTTTACTACAATTGTTTACTATATATCTATGTACATATATAAAATAAAAAATGCGGGGTGTTACATGTCTCATTCAATATTACTTATTTTTTTATTGTGTTATTCTTTGTATTCAATTGAAATGGTGAGGAACTATGGTTGTTCATTTGACATGGATTACCAGTTTTGTGGTTGAGAGCTTTAGTTTCTTAATGTTGATGTTTTCATTAGCACGTGTAGGTGTTCAGATTTGTAGCCTTTAAATAGTATAGTTTAAACAAGTTTATTTCTACTGAATTATGTAATCTTTTCAACATTTCAACTTTTAATTTTACAATGGATTGGAGTGAATTTTAATTCTGAGGTTCAATCTTTGTAGGATTGGAGTGAATTTGCCAAAGAGAACGATAGAGTATATACAATGGACCTTTGTCGATGGGGCCGATGTAATCAGGTAAATTTACTCTTATGTCACTGCATCAAAATAACTTTACTATTCCTACAATATATATTGTGTTAATTTTATAGATGTGAGTAATTTAGGTGGTTGTGCATTCCCCCAATTGGGCAAATTGCATTCGTATTGATACGAGGACATTAAGGATAGTGATGAAGAGAAGGTTTAGAGGGGTGAAGAGGACATTTAAGAGAGTTATTGAAAGATGACATTATTTCTGAGAAAACTCAAATGATATGCAATCCAGTACCGACCTGTCTACCTTTGACGATGACTAACCCACCACTGATCAAACTATTGTCCAGATGTGATAGCCTCTCTTTCTGAGAATCTCTATATTTCTCTACTTTTCATGCAGAAACGCAACACACACACAATACGTGCACAAACAAACACACACAATACATGCACAAACACACACTCAACTGCAACCAATCAAACACTCGTGCATCGAATTCACACACCACTATAATGGCACCAATAAAGATGTATGATTGAAATCATTAGGCAAATGAACCGTTTGCTGAAATGTTACATAGAAATACTATGTGCTCTTTCTCTCCTACATCACACCCAATTCGACAGTAGCTCGATTATTTGATCGTAAGTCTTTCTCTACGCAGCTCCATATCTTTTCCTAGATAAATTGGTAATTTGTTACAGTCTCTAAATTCTTACATATATCAATCTAAATCCTCCCCCACCACTACATACAAATGTGTGTGCTCATTAGTTTTTTAGATAATTCAGGGTAATGGAATTGATGACAATAATTATGTTGAATCCAACTAATAAGAAAAGTAAGGGGTCTTATGTTTCGGATTTAAAAATTTTTTATTTTGCCTCACATATTTTGATAATTTTTATATTTCAAATATTTTCAGGTATACATGGAAGGATATGAAGATGAAGTTGAAGTTGTTTCTCTATTTGTGCATGTGTGTATTTTTTGTGTTCCATTTTTTGTACAGTTAACTAATTATACATGGTTATGATGATTTTGGGTATGGAAAGATGGTTGTTTTTGTGGTTGGGTATGTATTGATGATTGTGGTGATATGGTGTATTATGATGATTGTTATGTATGATTGTAAGTTTTGTAGGCAGGTTTAAAATTTTTCGGGCTTCTATTTTTAAAGGAAACTGATTAACCCTAAATTGTGTGTAAATTAAAATGATAAGTATTCACTTTTGTAAAAATGAAACAACTAAATATTATGAATTATGTTTTGGGTGTGAATTAAAGTTTTTAATAAATTATATTAAACATTGCAGGGTCAAATGCAGAAATACTGGAAAGTACAAGACAATTTTGCAAAGCTGGAAATAACAAAGGACTAAAGTGCAATAAAGAAACTTGGACCAATGGGAGCATGACACTTGGACCAATAAGAAAAAGACATGTGTACCAATGGAAGCAAGACAAGTGGCAGCCCAAGACGGCGACACCTAGCATCACTGCAAGGCACAACCTTTTGGAAGGTTGCGAGGTGGAAGCTTCGGACGGCGACACCTAGCCCTACTGCAAGACATAACCTTCCTAAAGGGTGTGATGACCTTCCTAAACCCCCCCCCCCCTTGCCGTGCACCTCCCCCTCTATAAATAGGGGCTGAATTCTTACATTCCTAATACACACAGACACAAAAGAAAAAAGCCTTCACACCTTGCCTCCATTCTCTAGCCTTTCCATACCAAGTCTTCTTTTGTTCTTTTTCTACATATATTTACCTCCAACATACAAATCAGCCCCTTACTCACTCAAAACCAGTCGGCCTCCAAGCTCCAAAGGAAGAACACCTTAGAGAAAGATAGAGAGAAAAGAAAAAGGAATAGCCGGTGTGTGACACCCTTTCCGTATTTCTACATTTCTGTTGTAATCTTTCTATTCGGACAGTTGAACTACCGCCACTTTTGTGTCTTGAATGATAATAAAGGTGGTTGTGTTTCAAATGTTCTTTGTGAAAGAAGTTATATTTTAATTTCTGTTGTAATGAATATTACCCGCACTTCTTGCTTTTCTATAGTAATGGAGTGTGAGTAGTCGTTTATACCCTTCAAACTAGGGTAAATATATGTATAATATTGCTTAAGTTCTGGAAATGCTGATGTTTTATTTATATGTTTATCTATATATATATATATATATATATATATATATATATATATATATATATATATATATATATATATATATATATATATATATATATATATATATATATATAAATAAATTATATAACTAGACTGACAGTCTAACAACCACGGTGTTCCTATTGGTATGGCTCTACTTCCACTGGAATACTGAGGATGTTTAACTGGCGGTTATGTAACCAGCTTTCCTAAGAAGTTGTTGGGTTATACAATATGTTTATATATATATATATATATATATAAATTATATAACTAGACTGACAGTCTAACAACCACGGTGTTCCTATTGGTATGGCTCTGCTTCCACTGGAATACTGAGGATGTTTAACTGGCGGTTATGTAACCAGCTTTCCTAAGAAGTTGCTG
Source organism: Ilex aquifolium (assembly GCA_951799425.1). Taxonomy (NCBI): domain Eukaryota; kingdom Viridiplantae; phylum Streptophyta; class Magnoliopsida; order Aquifoliales; family Aquifoliaceae; genus Ilex; species Ilex aquifolium. The sequence continues at coordinate 32,660,651 of OX637392.1, forward strand.
GGTTATACTATATGTTTATATATATATATAAATTATATAACTAGACTGACAGTCTAACAACCATGGTGTTCCTATTGGTATGGCTCTGCTTCCACTGGAATACTGAGGATGTTTAACTGGCGGTTATGTAACCAGCTTTCCTAAGAAGTTGCTGGGTTATGCTATATCTATACTACCACCAGTTCGCTTAAGACGCGGCTGTGTTATGGTTTATTATATAAACAAGTAACAATCATAACATCAAGGGAATAACTCAAGTATTCCTCATGAATGGCTTGTCCTTCTGGTTTGCTTGGGTTAATCAATTGAAGGGGATATAACCAGCTTTCCTAAGAAGTTGCTGAGTTATTATTTATACCACCAGCTAACCTAATAAGCTGCTGTGTTATGATTTATATACATCAGACCTGCCGATTGACTTACCAGTAACATGGGAGTTAATTGTTGTAAGGTAGCATTTCCATTAACTTAAGCAATACAAAGCATATGGATCCCTAAACTGAAGGGTATATTTTATATTCCTGTCATCACTCTGCTTTATTTACGCACTTTATTTAATTCATCTTTATCAAGCTAAGCTCACATCACAAGCTATCAAACCATATTCTGCTTCAAACAACACCTTTAATATTTTTATTTTATTTTAAGTTTTAAATTACTAAACAACTCTCTATGGGATCGATACTTGGACTTAAAACCGAGAAAACTACAATTTGACCACTTATACTTGGGTGTAAAATAATAATATAATTCAGACACACTAAAAAGTGCGAATCAAGTTTTTGGCGCCGTTGCCGGGGAGTTAAGGTAATTAAAAAAATAAAATATAATAAAATATAATATAAAATATAAAATTAAAATAATATTTAAAAAAAAAATTTATTTGTTTGTTTGTTATATATGTTTATAGTTTGTTATTTTTAGTCTATGTCTGTTCATTCATCAGTAGGTTCTGTAAATCAGTCAACTCCTTCATCTTCCTCATCTTCTTCATCTGCATCTACACAAGAATCATTTAACTTAAGTATGGCTCAAAATGTACCTAGGGAGGAAGAGGCTGGAGAACAGGAAATAGTTCAAAATACTAGACCGTTAAGAGAATATTTACATCCTACTAGAACTAATGTTCCGTCATGTTTTGCTTTTCCAACAGACGCTCCAAATATTAATATCAAGCCAGGAACAATACAACTACTACCACAGTTCCATGGTTTGGAAGATGAAAATCCTTATGTTCATATGAAAGAATTTGAAGAAGTCTGTGGAACTTTGCAAGATAATTCTGAAATGATTAAATTAAAACTTTTTCCTTTTTCGTTAAAAGATAAAGCTAAACTATGACTTAACTCTTTAAGAGCAAATTCTATCACAAATTGGCAAGCTTTACAAACTGAGTTTTTTAAAAAGTTTTTTCCTGTGCATCGTACTAATGCACTAAGACGTAAACTAATGAATTTTGCTGTAAAGGAAAAAGAAACTTTTTATCAATGTTGGGAAAGATGTAAAGATCTTCTCCAAGCTTGTCCACATCATGCATTTGAAAACTGGACTTTAGTTGGTTTCTTTTATGATGCTCTTCCATCTGCAATGAGACAATTTGTTGAAATGATGGCTCAAGGAGAATTTATGAGTAAAAATCCTGAAGAAGCATTTCAAATTTTTGATACTATTTCGGAGAGTTCCCAGATGTGGGACTCAACTTCTTCAAACTTTGTGGAAAATAGGCCATCTATATCTGAAAGAGGGAAATATGTTTTAAAAGATGATGATGATTTAAGAGCTAAAATGGCTAATTTATCTCAAAAATTAGAAGCCTTAGAAATGAAAAAACTTAAACAAGTATCTGTTGTAACCTCTACTGATCAAGTGTGTGAAATTTGTGCGTTGTCAGGACATCCTGCTGGGGAATGTCCAACTATACCTGCCTTTAAAGAAGTTTTAATTGAACAATCAAATGCTGTTCCAACTTATAATAAACCATATTCAAATCCATATTCTGAAACTTACAATCCAGGATGGAGAAATCATCCGAATTTTAGTTGGAGAAATACACAACCTACAAATCAAACACAAGGTCCACCACAGCCACAAAATCAACAACAGTACCAACCTTATCAACCTCCTCAAAGAAGAGCTCTAGAAGACACTATGAATCAATTTATTCAAAGTCAAATGAGTTTTAATACTCAAGCATTTAATGATTTTAAAGCTCAAACTTCCCAGAGTTGTGACGCCCCAATTTCCGGGGGTCCTATATTAACCGTTGACCATCCGTCAACCCGCGGAAATACCCGTGGATGTCACTCAACCTAACACCACGGCGGTAGCATCCCCTTAACCGGGATCTTAACTCACCATTGTAAATTGGGTTCGATTATTCATTGGGTTGAACCAACATTCAAAATACTATGATTTATACCCCATTATGGTTCATTTGGATCATTGGAGGGAAGGAAAAACATAGCCCAAAGACTTGGCAAAAGAATAAAAAAAAATAAAAATTCTGAGTTTTGGGGAGCGTACCGGTACGCGTACTGGTACGCTTCGCCTACTGGACCTAACCGTACCGGTACGCTCTGCCTTCTGTCTGTCTCCGTACCGGTACGCGTACCGGTACGGTTTTGCCAGTTTTGCCTTTTTCCTTTGTTTTTCACTTCCAATCCATTCTAATACATTCCAAACTCACCCAACCCATGCATAATGAGATTTTCCATATAATACATAACTTATACAAGTTCCATTACAATTCATTCCATAATTTACACATCAAAATGGAATTTTAATAAAAGTTTTACAAAACTCAAACCAAGGCCACAAGCCGGCCCCTTCATGCTTGATGCTCCCCAAGTGAGCCATCGACCGGAGCAAACCCAACACCTGAAATGTTTTTCCCATAAAGGGTGAGCCACGCTCAGTAAAGTAAACCCTACAAGGGCTACTCTCCCCTTAGATGCTCATGCTCATGCAACATTCATTTGCAAACAATCATTTCTCATAAGAACATGCATTCTAAGTTAGAATGCAACACCACCATGCCATGAATTGAGATGACACCCACTCATGCAATTTAACCCGAGTCCTCTCCGACTCCTATAACACGATGCAATGCCAAAGTGTTTCTTTTTATCATTTATGTTTACATCAATGATATTTTCAAAGCTAGGGTCTTTCTTGGGATCGGACTTTTTTCATGAACTTATACCAATGGTCTTCCACACCCGTACACTTTATGGGCTCTTATACCAACGGAGTGCACCCTCCAAATCACCGGGTCTTTCACCCGAGAGGTCGTCATGCCTCTTCTTGCTCATCCCGACCCAATTTATCATGCAATCAAGTGGCTTGGCTAGGTCTTCGACCCAACTTTTCCCAAGCCATACCGTCAATCACCAAGTGTGGTGTTGACATCAACCATGCACACACACCCATGTAATGAGATGCTTCCGTGCATATGCAATGCCATGTCCCATTACATACAACATAATGTTCAATATGCCAAGCACAACACATGAACAATTTCATCACATCCATGGTGAATTTATATCCTAAGCATATAAATACCATATTTACCTCAACGTTAATATATCAACACAAGCATATATCAACAAGCACATTTAATCCCAAATCATATCATAAGCATATGATTCCACAAGTTGAACTTAAACATGTTATTTCAATTGAATCAAAACAACCATTCCATTCAATCAAACACCTTCTAGGCACAATTTATAATTCACATAACATGCCTCAAATTTCCCAAGTTACATAATAATTCACACGTAACTTCATATATCAAAGTTAAGCTAGAAATTAGATTAAGTCATTCCTAAGCTCACTTTTCCATTTCTATAATCATAACCCTATATATTAAGGTCTATCATAGACATAACATATTAAACCTTTAGACTACCAACAACTAAAGAAAGATTACACCAAAGTAGGGAGAACCCTACCTCTTGAAGCGTAAAACACCCTAATGACGCTTCAAGAACACTTCCCAAGCCCAAGAATTGATTTCCCCCAAATCTCCTCCTTTGGATCTTCGGTGAAATCCCTTGTTCTTGGTGTGGTTGCGTAACCCTCGTCGAGAGGATCGACTTTGACTCTTGGTTCGACGGATTCCGAGCGACGGAAGTCCGGGAATCGACGGAGAAGGCTTGAAGAAAATATATTTTCTCTCTTTTCTCTCTCTTGGCCGGCCAAACAAAGACACAAGTGGGCAAAAATCTGATTTTCTAAGATATTTACCCCTATTTATAGTTTTAAATACTCGGCCCACGTCGCGCCACGTGTCCTTCGCTTAATCGGGTCCGATTTCGTCCCGAAACGATTCATTTGATCCCAGTTTAAGTTCAAATTAATTTTATTTGAACTTTAACTTAATTTTAAGGAAATTTTAGAAAATTTATTTATGGGGACGTTGGTGAGATAAATTGCCACGCAGTCGCCTCGAACGACGTGCAAAATTCGACTACTTCGGAATTCGACGAAATTTGACTGGGTGACTAAATTTCGCGATACGAATTCAACGACGAACCCCGTTTCCTCATCCGAGGTCTTGAACATGAGTATTTTAAATACGCATTATAATGGCAAATTACTATTTTGCCCTTTTTGGAAAAAGTTTAAATTTCCCGGGTTTTACAAGAGTATTGAAGATATTAAGAGTCATCTTGCTAAATTGACCCAGTCCTTGAGTACGTCAGAAAAAGGAAAGTTTCATTCTCAACCTAAACCTCCACAAAGTCAGAGTCATGTTAATTTTGTATCCTCTGAACCTTCGTCAAATCAAGTACAAGCAATTACAATACTAAGAAGTGGTAAGGTAATTGATAAAACCATCAAACCTAAGATTTCAAAGAAAATACGTGAGTCAATTCCTGTAAACGAACCACTTGAATCTGAACCTTTAATCAAAAAGCAACCAGGAGTACAAAGTGAAAAAGATCCGTCATGTCCTATCCCTTTACCTTTCCCTCAAAGAGTCAAGCAACTTCAAACTGAAAAAGATCAATCTGATATTCTCGAGCTATTTAAACAGGTAAAGATTAATATTCCATTATTAGATGCAATAAAAAGAGTTCCAGTTTATGCTAAATTCCTAAAAGATCTTTGCACAATAAAAAGAAGAACTAATGTACCAAAGAAAGCATTTGCAACTGAGGAAGTTAATACAATAATACAACATGATACACTTCTTAAGTACAAAGATCCGGGTAGTCCTACAGTTTCATGTCTTATTGGAAATTTTCAAATTGAACAAGCTCTGTTAGATCTTGGATCCAGTTGTAATTTAATGCCATATTCAGTCTATACACAACTAGGACTAAGTGAGTTAAAACCTTCCAATATTAAACTACAACTAGCAGACCGATCAATAAGAATTCCAAGAGGAATTGTGGAAGATGTTATTGTCCAAGTGGATCAATTCTATTTTCCAGCAGATTTTATTGTTATAGACATGGAACCAAGTTGTCAGATGTATGCCTCTCAATACATACCCTTATTTTAGGTCGACCATTCCTAGCTACATCAAATGCATTGATTAACTGTAGGAATGGAGTCATGAAACTTTCATTTGGAAATATGACTTTGGAATTAAATGTTTTTGAAGGAACAAAACAACCTAGAGAAGAAGAAGAACCGTACGAAGTAAATTGTGTTTAGACATTAACTCAAAGTTATTTTGAAAAAAAATTTCTAAAAAAAGAGTTATTTGAATTGGAATCAATATCTGATACTGAATCTGAAAATGCATCTATAAAAAATCTACAATGTGAAGAATTATTACCAAAGCTTGTAGAATCAAATGTCAAAGTTCTTAAAAAAGAATTAAAACCCCTTCCAACCAATCTAAAATATGTCTTTTTAGAAGAAAATGAGATACATCCGGTAATTATATCATCAAAGCTGTCTGAAAATCAATAAAAAGAATTAACAAAAGTTTTGAAAAAACACCAAAGTGTTATTGGATGGACAATTGCAGATATAAAAGGGATAAGTCCACTTCTATGTACTCACTGTATCTACTTAGAAGAAAATGTTAAACCATCTCGTCAAATGCAAAGAAGATTAAACCCATACTTGAAAGAAATAGTTCGTACATAAGTACTTAAACTATTAGATGCTAATATTATTTATCATATATCTGATAGTAAATGGGTCAGCCCTACACAAGTAGTTCCAAAGAAATCTGGGGTTACTGCAATAAAAAATCAAGAAAATGAATTAGTCCCAATGCGTACAGTCACAGGTTGGCGTGTATGTATTGACTATCGAAAATTAAATGCTCTTACCAGAAAGGATCACTTTCCGTTACCATTCCTAGATCAAGTATTAGAAAGAATAGCTGGGCATGCATACTATTGTTTTCTAGATGGATATTCTGGTTATAATCAAATTGAAATTGCAATAGATGATCAAGAAAAAACTACATTTACATGTCCGTTTGGAACTTTTGCTTATAAAAGAATGCCTTTTGGGTAATGTAATGCCCCAGCTACTTTTCAACGCTGCATGTTAAGCATATTTAGTGATATGGTAGAACGACATCTAGAAGTCTTTATGGACGACTTTTCAGTGTATGGTGATTCATTTCAACTATGTCTAGAAAATCTGGAAAAGGTACTCATTCGATGTGAAGAAACAAACCTTGTCTTAAATTGGGAAAAATGTCATTTCATGGTTACACAAGGTATTGTTCTAGGTCACATAGTTTCTGAAAAAGGAATTGAAGTCGATAAATCCAAAATTGACTTAATAGCTAATCTTCCTTCACCAAAAACCGTAAAAGATGTTCGGTCTTTTTTAGGTCACGCTGGTTTTTATCGAAGATTTATAAAAAAATTTAGTTCAATATCAAGACCAATCTGTAATCTTTTATGTCAGGATATAACATTTGAATGGAATGATGCATGCCAATTAGCATTTGACAAATTAAAAAACATGCTTATTTCTGCACCTATCATGCAACCTCCTGATTGGTCTTTGCCTTTTGAACTAATGTGTGATGCAAGTGATTACGCTGTAGGAGCTGTATTGGGTCAAAGGAAAGATAAAAAACCCTATGTTATATATTATGCAAGCAAAACTTTAAATGATGCACAAATGAACTATTCAACCACCGAAAAGGAATTACTTGCTGTTGTGTTTGCATTAGACAAATTTCGTTCATATTTGGTTGGGTCGTCAATTGTTGTATTTACAGATCATGCAGCTTTGAAATATTTGTTTACTAAGAAAGATGCTAAACCACGTCTCCTACGTTGGATTTTATTACTTCAAGAATTTGATCTTATAATTAAAGATAAGAAAGAAGTAGAAAATGTGGTAGCAGATCACTTGTCAAGATTAAACTATAATATAAAAGAAGAATCAATTCCGATTAGAGAAACTTTTCCATATGAACAACTCTTAGCTATAACCGAAGTACCATGGTATGCAGATATAGTTAATTATTTAGCTACTGGTACTATTCCTTCTAATTATACCTGGATTGATAAAAATAGGTTTCTAAGGGAGGTACGTAATTTTTTTTGGGAAGATCCTTATTTGTTTAAATACTGTAAGGACCAAATAATAAGACGTTGTGTACCTAGTCATGAAATTAGTCAGGTAATTCAGTTTTGTCACTCTGAAGCTTGCGGAGGTCATTTTGCTTCAAAGAAAACCGCTGCTAAAATTTTGTAGTGTGAATTTTATTGGCCAACTCTTTTTAAAGATGTTCATATCTTTTGTTTAAACTGTGACAGATGCCAAAGAATGGGAAATATTTCAAAAAGAAATATGATGCCTTTAAACCCTATTATAGTTACTGAAATTTTCGATTGTTGGGGCATCGATTTTATGGGACCATTTCCTCCATCCTTTGGATATCTGTATATTTTGGTTGCAGTCGACTATGTTTCTAAATGGGTAGAGGCAATTCCATGTAGAAATAATGATCACAGAACAGTGATCAAGTTTTTAAAAGAAAATATTTTATCTAGATTTGGGATTCCTCGAACAATCATCAGTGATGGTGGATTACATTTTTGTAATAAAGTTTTTGAAAACCTAATGAAAAAATACATGATTTCTCATAAAATATCCACCCCATACCATCCACAGACAAGTGGACAAGCTGAATTAGCTAATAGGGAGATAAAATACATTTTAGAAAAAACAGTAAATCTAGATCGTAAGGATTGGTCTTTAAGATTAATTGATGCGCTTTGGGCTTACCGTACCACGTATAAGACTATTTTAGGAATGTCTCCTTATCGGTTAGTCTATGGTAAACCATGTCATTTGCCTGTAGAATTAGAACATAAAGCATATTGGGCAATTAAAATGCTAAATTTTGATATAAATGAAGCTGGAGTGTGTCGCAAGCTACAAATTAATGAATTGAAAGAATTAAGAAATGAAGCTTATGAAAATGCAAAAATTGCTAAATCAAGAACAACAATTTTTCATGATAAAAATATCATGAGAAAATCGTTTGAACCATCTCAAAAAGTGCTGTTATATAATGCAAAGTTTCGTTTATTTCCTGGAAAGCTAAGATCTAGATGGACAAGACCGTATATAGTTAAACAAGTTTTCAACCATGGGGCAATTGAAATTGAAAATCCAATAACTGGGAATATCTTCAAAGTAAATGGACAAAGACTTAAACCCTATTATGATGGATTCACTCAAGATATAACTTATGTACAACTTTTTGATCCAGTCTATGTGTGTCTTGTTATTTGATTATTAGTAGTATCACTAATTACTTGTAATTTATTTGACAGATCAAATCTCCTGCGTAAAAGCCAGAGATCATAATTGTTGAAAGTCAACAAATTCCTGGTTTTTATTACCAATGTTAACTATTACTGTTTTTATATTACAGATAATATTTAATTTAAATTAGGGAGATAGGCGTGTGAGTTTACTTTATGAGTTTAAAATAGTAATTGTGATTTAAAAATTTTATTCGTCTTTGTGACTGACAGACGTTAAAGAACCAGATAGGGAGTCAATTTTAAATAATTTTTTGAGTCATTTTTATATTTTATAAAAAAAAAAAAAAATGGACGAAAAATTATTTTGGTTGAGTTTAATTTTATTACGTCACTTTCCAAAAGATATACATACATTGATCATGCAAAAAGCTAAATCTGTTCGAAATTTAGAAATCTTTGAAAACCAAGCACGACCCCTATGTGGAAAAAGCACATATGCTAAACATCGAAGAGCAAATCGTCTCTGTGCTTGTGTAAAATGTGGTCGTACAGAACATCTGAGACAGTATAATAAGTGTGCGGAACCAATTTCAGGTCGATCGTTAGATTGTTTACGGTGGATTAGGGATGGGCAGAGCAAGGATTACCCTGAGATGCCATCCTATTCCGGCCCAATGCTAAACATATACGTGAGATCTGAAATTAACCGTGTCACTAATGTTACTGAACCAGATAGTTCTAATACAGACTAGATATGATCAATGAAATGTATAGCTTTTTGGGAATATATGTATAGCTGTAAATAATTATAAATAGCTATTAGATTAAATAGGAAATCCGTAAATAAGAAATAAGAAATAAGAAATAATAAAATAAAAACACCACAGTCCTGAAGAAAAAAAAAAGAGTGGTTAGTAAAATTTTGTAGAATAAAGTTATATTTAATGTTGTAAACTGCAGGAATTGACAGGAAAAAGAACACCAGTGTAGAACATCAAAGAAATAACCTGCAATTACAAACCAAGAACCAGTCAAAAATATGGATCGAAGACAACAAACAAGAAGATCTTCAAGCCATGCACGAGAGAATCAATCTTCCCAATCCGAGACATCTCCACAACTACCTCAACCAGGAAACAACTTTAATGAGGTGATGTTTGAAAATTTGGAACAACAAATCTGGTATGATACAAACTATCTAACTAAAAATATTATTTCTGAAAGGGTAGTAATATATGAAGATTTTGAAAACATAAGACAAATTCTCCATGAAAGAGGATGGCTACAATATGTTAGGTTATCTGTTCCTGCATATGACTATTTAGTTCGGGAGTTCTACATTAATGCTGAAATTAAAGGAAAAAGACTACTACGTATATTTGTTCGGGGAATAGTTTTTCAAGTTACACCAGACACTATAGCCAAATTCTTTCGGCCCATGCAAAGACAACCCTGACCACAATATCCTTACACTGAACTACCTAGTTTGACTGAGGTAGGAAGAGAATTGACAGGAAATCTAGAATTTATTTGGGGACGCCCAAATAATTACATTAAACAAGGAAGCCTGACAAATAAGTATCGCATCCTAAATATGATAACAGTGTACAATTTGCTACCACGAGCCCTAAAGTATCAATTTTTTATTGACCATGCTTATTTCCTATATGCATTCGGGATGGGACACACAATTGACCTACCAAACTTAATCTTAGACCAAATGATAATTGATGTGGATAATAGGAAGCTCACACTCCCGTATGCAATGTTAGTTTCTCAGATGTGCAGGAATGCGGGCGTGATCATTAATCCGACATGGAAAACAGTGGAGCGTCTTGGACCAGTGGATAAAACTTCGTTAAAGAAGAGTCATGGAGGAAAAATAGGAAACCAACAAGGAATATCTTCATCACATGAAGAGGAACCATTTGAAGAACCAGGTTGGGTATTTGAAGAGTACATACCACAAGAACAGCAGCCACAAGATGTGAAACCCGGGAAAATTTGAAATTTTTCTGAAAAAGGGCAAAATGGTAATTTGCCATTACTGCACGTATTTGAAATATATATGTTCTAGACCTCGGATGAGGAAACGGAGTGCGTCGTTGGATTCGCAACACGAAATCTAGTGACCACCAGAAATTTCGTTGAATTCCGAGATAGTCGGATTTTGCACGTAGTTCGAGACGACTGCGTGGCGATTGACCTTTTAAAGGTCCCCAAAAACGAGAAATATTAAATTTCCTTAAAATTAAGTTAAAGTTCAAATAAAATTAAATTGAAGTTAAACCGAGATCAAATAAATCGTTTCGGGATAAAATCGGACCCGATTAAGTGGGGGACATGTGGCGCGACTCGGGCCAAGTCTTAAAAAGTATAAAAGGGGCAAAATATCTGAAAAATCAGATATTCTATACCCATTTGGCCGGCTGGTTTAGGCGTGAGAAGAGAGAAAGAGAGAAAATCAATTCTTCAAGTCTTCTCTCTTGGATTCCCGGAGCTCCGTCGCTCGGATCAACAAGAACCAAGAATTAAAGTTGCTCTACGCGGTGAGGGCTTCGACTACGTACCAAAAACAAGGCGTTTCACCGAATATCCAAGGGTGAAGTTTGGGGAAAGTCTTGGTTTTTGAGTGATTTTGGTGTATAGAGATTGCCTACATCTCTATTGAGGTAGGGGTTATTCCTATCTTGGATCATTCTACCCTAGGTGTAGCTAGGTTAAGGATATATATATATATACATGCATGTGTAATGATGTATATATGTGTTTATGGTTATGAGTATGAAAAGGTGAGCATGAAATTGGTTTAGGCTAGATCCTAGTTTAATTTTGATATAAGGATGTTACATGTAATTCATCATATGACTTATGGCTATTGGAGGCATGTTATGTGTTATGAAATGTGCCTTGAAAGTGTTGGATAAGCACGCTATGAGTTTATACATTGTGCCTATAAGGTGTTTGATAAAATGCCTTGATTGTTTAAATGGTTATTTGATGCCATTGGAATCACATGTTTGAATGTGTTATGGATGTGTTGACATATGCTCATTGATATGTTGTTTATGATGGTTTATGGAATTTACATGCTTATGATTTAAATTCCATGGAATGTGAAGATATGTGTTGATTATTGCTCATGTAGTATACATTACATATTGGGCATGATCATGGCATCACATTCATGGGACAATTGCATGAGTGTTGGTGTGTGGGAGATGCATAGATTTAATCGACACCTTGTTTGGTGCTTGATATGTGGGCTCGGGAGAAATTGGATCGACGATCCTTTTTGAGTCGCATGTTGCATAAGGAAAACTTGTGTTGGGTATAGCAAGAAGGGGCATGGCGACTTCCTTGGGTGCAAAACCCTAAACCACTTGGTTGAGTCACTTGGCCGGCGGTGAGATTCCAGAAAAGTGACACGGTGTACGGAACCGGCGGTGTGATTCCGAAAATCCGTTGCCCAAAGAAAACACAAGGATTTGGTTATAAAAACACCCATTCAATGGGTAGATTCCAATAATGATCGAATTTCATAACGATCATTGGAAGGATTTTTCCATCAATAGACGGGTTGCATTACACTTTGGCGTTGCATTGTGTTGTGTGAGTCGGTGAGGACTCGGGTTGAAATGCATGGGTGAGTGTCACTTCATTCCATGGCATAACATTGTTGCATTCCATCATAGAATGCATAAGTATGAGAAATGATTAATTATATGTTTATGTGATGATTACATGAGCATGTGCATCTAGGGGAAGAGTAACCTCTATAGGTTTATCTCTACTGGGCGTTGTGCTCACCCTATACGGGAAACAATTTCAGGTGTCGGGTTTACACCGGCGATTGGCTCCCATGGAGAGCATCAAGGGTGAAGGGGGCCTAAGTGCGGCTTTATCTCAAGATTTTGTAAACCTTTTGTTTTACAATGGTTTATGACATGTAAATTTTGTATAAACAAACTTATTTCATTCCCTTTTTGAATTATATTTGTATGGGATAGATTGTAATGGTCGTGTATGGATCTTGTGCAAAATGTAAAAATATAGTTGTACATGTCTTGGATGATGTGGAATTGAGTTAGGATGAATTGGAAATGAAAAATGGAGCAAGAAAGCAAATCTGGGCAGCAACTACCGGTAGTCAATGGGTAACTACCGGTAGTCGACTGTCCAGTGTGTATTGGCTACCGGTAGTCAACCGGTAGTCAACTGTCTGCCCGGACCAGTCTTCGTAGAACTGTCATAACTTTTGATCCAACCGTTGGATTGAGCTGAAATTTTGCAAAAACATAGTAGACATCTAGATCTACAACTTTCATGTTGTGAACTTTTCCAGATTATGAAGCGATCATGGTCAAAATAGAGGAAAACAGAGGGGTTTCCACCAGATTGGTGCTAGTGTTGGTGCCTTCGTTACCAAACATCAACACCTCCTTAATTTCGTCACTTCTAAGCCTCCCAATCTTCGTGTAACATGTTCATATCTTCCCAAACATGGTTGAAACGTTTGGGATGAATATGGAATGAGTTATAAACCCGGTAAATGGGATACTTCTCGTGAGATGTCGAACCTAACGGCACTCACGGCCATTCCGCGAGTTGACGGGTTGTCAACGGGACCCCCGGATTTTGGGGTGTCACAGCTTGGTATCAGAGCCTAGGTATGCGATTTACTTAGGGCTTGTTGGGCATTGGGTCTAGACCATTGCATGCATTGTACATTTCATCTTGTGTGTTTAAAAGTTACATGTTAATTGTTGTTTGCTATATGTTATGTGCTACATGACATGTGAATTGTATACATGGTAGGATGTACATGTAAAGGAACACATTAGGTTAGAAAACAAAACCCTGTGTTCGGAAAAAGAAATGGACGGAGTGGTTCATGGTATAAATGTCTACTAGTGGGTGGCATAAGCATTGCTAGTGAGACAATGAGAAGAATTCTCAAAGTTTCGAATCTTGATCCCGATTTTGGGATACCTTGTGAGACTTGTTTGCTAACTGACAAATGTAGATGGCTAGTCGAGGAAGGGGACGCCGAGGCGGTGGGAGAACAAATCAACCCCCACCGGCCTTCGATCAACAGGCCTTTAATGAGACTATGGGCATGATGGCAGCTACGGTTGCACACCGGGGAGGTATGAGTAACCTCCAACAGTTCAAAGCGCATAAACCTCCAGTTTTTAAGGGAGGGGCGGATCCTATGGTGGCTGACCATTGGTTCCGGCAGGTTACGAAGATCTTGAAGGCAATGGGAATCACTTCCGATGCCAGTAAGATAACACTAGCTGCATTTCAGCTAGAAGGAGAATCCCAAGTGTGGTGGGATTGGGTCTCGGGCACGAAAAACCTTGAGACTATGACATGGGAAGAGTTCAAGGAGCTCTTCATGGGCAAGTATTTTCCACCGGCCATGCGACATGCAAAGGCCCGGGAGTTTCTGGAATTGAAACAAGGAACCATGACGGTGATGGAATACATGGCGAAGTTCACGGAACTAGCACGTTTCGCCGATGATTACGTAGCCACAGCTGTGGCTAAGGTAAGAAGGTTTGAGGAAGGCTTGAAGCTTTCCATTCGGGGGAAAATTGTAGGTCTTCTCCTACAAGATCTGGATTTAATGATCACGACGACTATGGCAATTGAACGTGAGGTGGATGACGCGAGGAATATTCGCGAGGGTGGTACTAAGGACAAGAAGAAGGAGGGACCATCCTCTTCTTCTAGTACGGGGAAGAGGCAGAGGACTTCTACTCCGCAGGGACAGCAAGGGCAGAGCCGCGGCTATCAAGGCCAAGGCCAGGGTCAATCCTCCCAAGGTGGGAGAAATCAGAGGCCTTCCTACCAGGCAGGCCAACGGACTTGCTATCATTGCCACCAACCGGGGCACATGAAGCGGGATTGTCCTCAGAGGCAGGGATCCCAGAGTTATGGGGCATCCCAGTCCCAGTCTTCAGTGGGGCACACACAGACACCTTATGTTCCTCCCTACCCCACTACGGGCCAGGGAAGCCAGTACCAGTTCCAGGGTGCTGCACAGACCCCTACTACATCACGTGCGAGTGCCACGCAATCAGGCCAGATGGGCCAGAGTTTGGGTCGAGGCCGAGGACAGGGTTCACAAGCAGGTACTTCGGGAACCCAGGGGCGTGTCTACGCCATGATACCTCAGACCGAGCCAGCAGACCAATCGGTGATACAGGGTACATTTCTACTCTCTCGTTTATGGGCTAGGGTATTATTTGATTCTGGTGCATCACATTCATTTATTGCTGAATCTTGTGTGGAAGACTTGGGCTTAGAGGTTGAGACCTTGGAAGAGCCATTGCATATGAGTTCTCCCCTAGGTGCTAGGGTGAGGGTTGGTCAGATATGTCGGGACTGTGAGTTAGAGATCTCTGGGATTCTACTCACCGTTGACCTTAGGGTCATGGACATGTCGGAGTTCGATGTCATCCTAGGAATGGATTGGTTGACGGCACACCGTGTTGTTATTGACTGTGATCGGAAGAGGGTCACTGCTTATACGCCTGAGGGTGTTTGTTTCAAGTTCCAGGGGGACAAGCATGGTGCTTTACCCCAAGGGGTGTATGACTCCCGATGGCACGGGCAGTTGATGGGTTGGCTAGCAAGCCTTACCCTAGAGAACGAGGAGAGGCAGGAGTTGGGTCTACCTCGAGTGGTTTGTGAATACGAGGATGTTTTTTCGGATGAATTACCGGGATTACCTCCACATAGGGATGTAGACTTTACCATTGAGTTACATCCTGGCACTTCGCCCATTTCTATGACTCCACATAGGATGGCGCCTGCTGAGTTGCAAGAACTCAAGGTCCAATTGCAGGAATTGTTGGACAGGGGGTTCATTAGACCGAGTACCTCACCATGGGGCGCTCCGGTGTTATTTGCAAAGAAGAAGGACAACACCCTTCGACTCTGCATAGATTACCGGCAGTTAAATAGGGTTACTATCAAGAACAGGTACCCTTTGCCGAGGATTGATGACTTGTTTGATCAACTGAGAGGGGCGCGGGTCTACTCCAAAATAGATCTACGTACCGGTTACCATCAGTTGAGGGTTAGGGAGGCAGATATCCCTAAGACGGCGTTCAGAACGCGGTATGGGCATTACGAGTTTACTGTCATGCCTTTCGGATTGACGAATGCCCCGGCGGCATTCATGGATCTCATGCATAGGGTGTTCCAACCCTACCTTGATCAATTTGTCGTAGTCTTTGTTGACGACATCTTGATCTATTCCAAGTCTAAGGAGGAGCATGAGGGTCACTTGAGGATCGTTCTTCAGATCTTGAGAGACCATCAGTTGTATGCCAAGTTCAGCAAGTGTGAGTTTTGGCTGACTGAGGTGAAGTTTTTGGGACATGTAGTGTCGGCTTCGGGTGTATCCGTAGACCCGGAGAAGGTCGAGGCGGTGATGAATTGGGAGAGGCCGAAGTCAGTTTTCGAGATACGCAGTTTCTTGGGATTGGCTGGGTATTATCGGCGGTTTATCGAGGACTTCTCTAGGTTAGCTGCACCTATGACGAAGTTGACTCGGAAGGAGGTTAAGTTTGAGTGGAATGATTCTTGCGAGAAGGCATTCCAGGAGTTGAAGAGGAGGCTTACTTCAGCTCCTATATTGATAGTCCCAGAAAGGGGACAGAGGTACACAGTCTATTGTGATGCCTCTAAGGACGGGCTCAGATGTGTGTTGATGCAGTCCGGGAGGGTCGTGGCTTATGGTTCTCGACAGTTAAAGAACCACGAGCAGAATTACCCTACGCATGATATGGAGTTGGCGGCTATTGTCTTTGCCTTGAAGGCTTGGCGCCACTACCTGTATGGTGAGCAGTTTGAGGTGTTTTCAGACCACAAGAGTCTGAAGTACATCTTTACACAGCGGGACCTCAACATGAGGCAACGCAGATGGATGGAGTTTCTGGAAGATTACGACTTCACGTTGCATTACCATCCTGGTAAGGCAAATGTGGTGGCTGACGCACTTAGCCGGAAGTCAAGGGGAGTCTTGGCTAGTATGGCTTCCCGGGAGTGGGAAATGCTCGAAACTGTGGGACAGTTTGGGCTACATTACATGGGGCAGGCTCAGGGTACCTTGGGAAGTTTGGTGGCTACGCCGTCCCTACTGAGCAGAGTGATTGAGTCTCAGGGGCAAGACCCAGAGATAGTGTCCATTAAGGACCGGGTGCAGTCGGGTACAGGTGACGAGGGCTGGGCCATTCATTTGGATGGTAGTCTTCGGTATAGGGGAAGGATTGTGGTTCCCCAATCTCCAGATCTAAGGGAGGAGATTCTTAGGGAATTTCATTGTTCCCGTTTTGCGGTTCATCCAGGGGGCACGAAGATGTATCATGATCTTCGTCGCCAGTATTATTGGAGTGGGATGAAGAGACAAGTTGGTGAAATTGTTGGTAGATGTCTCACATGTCAGCAAGTGAAGGCTGAACACCAGAGACCAGCGGGATTACTCCAGCCTTTGGAGGTAGCTGAGTGGAAGTGGGAGCATGTCACGATGGATTTTGTGACTCACTTGCCACGGACATCGCGGGGACATGATGCGGTGTGGGTGATAGTGGACCGGCTTACGAAGTCGGCACACTTCTTGGCTGTGCGGATGACCTTCACATTGGAGGAATTCTGTAGGTTATATATACGGGAGATTGTCCGATTGCATGGGGTGCCCGTATCTATAGTATCGGATCGGGATCCCAGATTCACATCTCATTTTTGGGAGAGTTTCCAGCGAACCATGGGGACTCAGTTGATGATGAGCACTGTTTTTCATCCCCAGACGGACGGTCAGTCTGAGAGGACCATCCAGACACTAGAGGACATGCTGCGGGCATGCGTCCTAGACCTCAAGGGAAGCTGGGAAGATCATTTACCCTTGGTAGAGTTTGCCTATAACAATAGTTATCAGGCGAGCATACAGATGGCACCCTATGAGGCATTATATGGGAGGCCTTGTAGATCTCCGGTTTGTTGGACAGAGGTTGGAGAGAGACCCTCTACGGGTCCAGAGTTGATTAGAGACACCTCAGAGAAGGTGGATTTGATACGGAAGCGTCTTCTCACGGCGCAGAGCAGGCAGAAGAGCTATGCCGACAGACGGCGGCGACCTCTAGAGTTTGAGGTGGGAGATCACGTATTCTTGAAGGTTATGCCTACGAGAGGAGTGGTCAGGTTCGGCAAGCGAGGAAAACTGTCTCCGAGATATATCGAGCCCTTCGAGGTACTCGAGAGGGTTGGTGCAGTTGCTTACCGATTGGCGTTACCGCCTGATTTAGCAGGTGTTCACGCAGTATTCCATGTCTCTATGCTCCGGAAATACACACCAGATCCGACTCATGTGGTGGATTGGGGCGAGCTTGTTGTTGATACAGATGGGACCTTCGAGGAGGCACCGGTGCGTATTATGGATAGCCGGGAACAGGTTTTACGAGGCAAGACCGTGAGGCTAGTGAAGGTGCTTTGGCAGCACCGGGGAGTAGAGGAGGCAACATGGGACCGTGAGGACACCATACGTGCCAATTACCCTTTCCTGTTTGAGGATAGAGGTACATTTTCATACTTACGGCTTGGTATTGAGAGTACATTACTTGTTGCATATGCATGCTATTAAATGTATATGTGTATGTGAATTTCAGGGACGAAATTCTTTTAAGGGGGGGAGAATGTGAAACCCGGGAAAATTTGAAATTTTTCTGAAAAAGGGCAAAATGGTAATTTGCCATTACTGCACGTATTTGAAATACATATGTTCTAGACCTCGGATGAGGAAACGGAGTGCGTCGTTGGATTCGCAACGCGAAATCTAGTGACCACCAGAAATTTCGTTGAATTCCGAGATAGTCGGATTTTACACGTAGTTCGAGACGACTGCGTGGCGATTGACCTTTTAAAGGTCCCCAAAAACGAGAAATATTAAATTTCCTTAAAATTAAGTTAAAGTTCAAATAAAATTAAATTGAAGTTAAACCGAGATCAAATAAATCGTTTCGGGATAAAATCGGACCCGATTAAGTGGGGGACATGTGGCGCGACTCGGGCCAAGTCTTAAAAAGTATAAAAGGGGCAAAATATCTGAAAAATCAGATATTCTATACCCATTTGGCCGGCTGGTTTAGGCGTGAGAAGAGAGAAAGAGAGAAAATCAATTCTTCAAGTCTTCTCTCTTGGATTCCCGGAGCTCCGTCGCTCGGATCAACAAGAACCAAGAATTAAAGTTGCTCTACGCGGTGAGGGCTTCGACTACGTACCAAAAACAAGGCGTTTCACCGAATATCCAAGGGTGAAGTTTGGGGAAAGTCTTGGTTTTTGAGTGATTTTGGTGTATAGAGATTGCCTACATCTCTATTGAGGTAGGGGTTATTCCTATCTTGGATCATTCTACCCTAGGTGTAGCTAGGTTAAGGATATATATATATATATATATATATATATACATGCATGTGTAATGATGTATATATGTGTTTATGGTTATGAGTATGAAAAGGTGAGCATGAAATTGGTTTAGGCTAGATCCTAGTTTAATTTTGATATAAGGATGTTACATGTAATTCATCATATGACTTATGGCTATTGGAGGCATGCTATGTGTTATGAAATGTGCCTTGAAAGTGTTGGATAAGCATGCTATGAGTTTATACATTGTGCCTATAAGGTGTTTGATAAAATGCCTTGATTGTTTAAATGGTTATTTGATGCCATTGGAATCACATGTTTGAATGTGTTATGGATGTGTTGACATATGCTCATTGATATGTTGTTTATGATGGTTTATGGAATTTACATGCTTATGATTTAAATTCCATGGAATGTGAAGATATGTGTTGATTATTGCTCATGTAGTATACATTACATATTGGGCATGATCATGGCATCACATTCATGGGACAATTGCATGAGTGTTGGTGTGTGGGAGATGCATAGATTTAATCGACACCTTGTTTGGTGCTTGATATGTGGGCTCGGGAGAAATTGGATCGACGATCCTTTTTGAGTCGCATGTTGCATAAGGAAAACTTGTGTTGGGTATAGCAAGAAGGGGCATGGCGACTTCCTTGGGTGCAAAACCCTAAACCACTTGGTTGAGTCACTTGGCCGGCGGTGAGATTCCAGAAAAGTGACACGGTGCACGGAACCGGCGGTGTGATTCCGAAAATCCGTTGCCCAAAGAAAACACAAGGATTTGGTTATAAAAACACCCATTCAATGGGTAGATTCCAATAATGATCGGATTTCATAACGATCATTGGAAGGATTTTTCCGTCAATAGACGGGTTGCATTACACTTTGGCGTTGCATTGTGTTGTGTGAGTCGGTGAGGACTCGGGTTGAAATGCATGGGTGAGTGTCACTTCATTCCATGGCATAACATTGTTGCATTCCATCATAGAATGCATAAGTATGAGAAATGATTAATTATATGTTTATGTGATGATTACATGAGCATGTGCATCTAGGGGAAGAGTAACCTCTATAGGTTTATCTCTACTGGGCGTTGTGCTCACCCTATACGGGAAACAATTTCAGGTGTCGGGTTTACACCGGCGATTGGCTCCCATGGAGAGCATCAAGGGTGAAGGGGGCCTAAGTGCGGCTTTATCTCAAGATTTTGTAAACCTTTTGTTTTACAATGGTTTATGACATGTAAATTTTGTATAAACAAACTTATTTCATTCCCTTTTTGAATTATATTTGTATGGGATAGATTGTAATGGTCGTGTATGGATCTTGTGCAAAATGTAAAAATATAGTTGTACATGTCTTGGATGATGTGGAATTGAGTTAGGATGAATTGGAAATGAAAAATGGAGCAAGAAAGCAAATCTGGGCAGCAACTACCGGTAGTCAATGGGTAACTACCGGTAGTCGACTGTCCAGTGTGTATTGGCTACCGGTAGTCAACCGGTAGTCAACTGTCTGCCCGGACCAGTCTTCGTAGAACTGTCATAACTTTTGATCCAACCGTTGGATTGAGCTGAAATTTTGCAAAAACATAGTAGACATCTAGATCTACAACTTTCATGTTGTGAACTTTTCCAGATTATGAAGCGATCATGGTCAAAATAGAGGAAAACAGAGGGGTTTCCACCAGATTGGTGCTAGTGTTGGTGCCTTCGTTACCAAACATCAACACCTCCTTAATTTCGTCACTTCTAAGCCTCCCAATCTTCGTGTAACATGTTCATATCTTCCCAAACATGGTTGAAACGTTTGGGATGAATATGGAATGAGTTATAAACCCGGTAAATGGGATACTTCTCGTGAGATGTCGAACCTAACGGCACTCACGGCCATTCCGCGAGTTGACGGGTTGTCAACGGGACCCCCGGATTTTGGGGTGTCACAGCTTGGTATCAGAGCCTAGGTATGCGATTTACTTAGGGCTTGTTGGGCATTGGGTCTAGACCATTGCATGCATTGTACATTTCATCTTGTGTGTTTAAAAGTTACATGTTAATTGTTGTTTGCTATATGTTATGTGCTACATGACATGTGAATTGTATACATGGTAGGATGTACATGTAAAGGAACACATTAGGTTAGAAAACAAAACCCTGTGTTCGGAAAAAGAAATGGACGGAGTGGTTCATGGTATAAATGTCTACTAGTGGGTGGCATAAGCATTGCTAGTGAGACAATGAGAAGAATTCTCAAAGTTTCGAATCTTGATCCCGATTTTGGGATACCTTGTGAGACTTGTTTGCTAACTGACAAATGTAGATGGCTAGTCGAGGAAGGGGACGCCGAGGCGGTGGGAGAACAAATCAACCCCCACCGGCCTTCGATCAACAGGCCTTTAATGAGACTATGGGCATGATGGCAGCTACGGTTGCACACCGGGGAGGTATGAGTAACCTCCAACAGTTCAAAGCGCATAAACCTCCAGTTTTTAAGGGAGGGGCGGATCCTATGGTGGCTGACCATTGGTTCCGGCAGGTTACGAAGATCTTGAAGGCAATGGGAATCACTTCCGATGCCAGTAAGATAACACTAGCTGCATTTCAGCTAGAAGGAGAATCCCAAGTGTGGTGGGATTGGGTCTCGGGCACGAAAAACCTTGAGACTATGACATGGGAAGAGTTCAAGGAGCTCTTCATGGGCAAGTATTTTCCACCGGCCATGCGACATGCAAAGGCCCGGGAGTTTCTGGAATTGAAACAAGGAACCATGACGGTGATGGAATACGTGGCGAAGTTCACGGAACTAGCACGTTTCGCCGATGATTACGTAGCCACAGCTGTGGCTAAGGTAAGAAGGTTTGAGGAAGGCTTGAAGCTTTCCATTCGGGGGAAAATTGTAGGTCTTCTCCTACAAGATCTGGATTTAATGATCACGACGACTATGGCAATTGAACGTGAGGTGGATGACGCGAGGAATATTCGCGAGGGTGGTACTAAGGACAAGAAGAAGGAGGGACCATCCTCTTCTTCTAGTACGGGGAAGAGGCAGAGGACTTCTACTCCGCAGGGACAGCAAGGGCAGAGCCGCGGCTATCAAGGCCAAGGCCAGGGTCAATCCTCCCAAGGTGGGAGAAATCAGAGGCCTTCCTACCAGGCAGGCCAACGGACTTGCTATCATTGCCACCAACCGGGGCACATGAATATAAAGCTGAGCTGCGGCAGTTGTTTCAAGACCATGCCAGAGGAGAATCTTCTAACTCTTAAATCGACTGGAGATTTTACAAAATTTTTTTACTTTCTTTCACTCAGCCTTTACATTATGTGCTTTTTAGTTTATGCAATTTACTTTATGTTTTTAAACATGCTGTGTGTTTTAATTTAAGTTCTGGAAAAAAAAAAACAAATTTAGTTAGGAGATGTATTTCATATAATTTACAGTTAAAATAGGTTAATATTCCTATGCTTTGTAAAAATAACCTTAATCTGATCACACGAGATTTTTATATTGTAGTTATATATTATCTTAATATTTTTGTTAAAACTTACTTTTACAAGCACAAATAGATTTTTTTTTATTTCAGAAACCTTGTGAAATAGTACACTCTTTGCATATATAGTGGAGATGTATAACCAATTGCAGAATTTGAGCTAATCTCCCTTGGAGAGATATTCTACATCTATTCAAGTAAACATCTTCAATTCTACGGTAAACTTTCTTTGAATAATCTCATTAATTTTGTTTTGATTAGCACTCGTTAGACTATATTACTTGCATTATCCTTGAAATTCTTTTTATAGGAATGATACAAATGAATAATTTCTGGAAAATGATCTTAGGCCATGTTTGATTAATTTTGAGCTTTAACCATTTCTTTTACAAAATTATATCCTTAGTCAGCCATGTTTGAGCCTAAAATAGTATAAATTCTTTTCATGAAACCCGAAAAATACCCGAGCCAGATAAAAATATATTAAACCTACCTTTGCTACATAATTTTCTTGCACCCTCTTTTAAATCAACAGGATACAGAAAAGCAGAGAAAAAAAAGGCATGTGTTGAGAACGAGATGGAGCATAAAACGCACTCGTTCAAGAAAAAGTGAGATGGAGCATAAAATGCACTCACCAAATGAAAAAAAAAAGAAGCCAAGAAAGTGAAAAATGGAAAGAATAAATAAATAAAGTTTTAAGAGGTGTGCCAAAAGGTAGCTTTTGAACCCCATAGACGTCATTTCTTAAACCCTAAACCCAATGGCCACAGTACAACCTAATGAAAGTCCTTTTTGATTCCAGAAATCATGCAATTGTATTTGTCCTATCTATCTATAAAAGGAGAATGTTAATAATATAGCTAATATAGTGTTGATATCCTGTCATGAGATTATGTCAAATTCCAAATTTTATTCAAATATCTGTTGATTCAAATATATTACATGTGAAATTATTTACTTTGTTTACAATAATCTAATCACATGTAATTACTAAGAGAATAGTCACCATAACGTATATGAATTCTTTGCTGAGTGTATTTCAGGAAAGGATTGACATCGAGACTACTATAAAAGAGGGTAATATTTCTTAAATAATTTGTGAAACAAAAGAAATCAACACACACACACAAGTTTTTGTAAAATATATAGATAATATTATAACTAACATGTGTTACTCTTATAGTGATAAGAAAAGGAAGTCTTTCAGGAAAACAGAAGGAATATTAATTTATTATTTTTGTGAAAAATATGAATAATAAACTCCTAACTACTGAAGTTTGCAGGTAGCTTCACTGAAAACCTTCACGAGACAAAACTCGTCCACTAGGGATCACCTAGGGGTTTAACGGCTTGTTGCATATGCTAAATGCAATCGTGAAAAGATCTACGAAAATGATTTTACTCCTGTTTATGTTGTATTATAGTTTATGTTTACTAGGGACTAGTAAAGTTTAAGTTGGGGGATGTGATTAACCCTAAATTGTGTGTAAATTAAAATGATAAGTATTCACTTTTGTAAAAATGAAACAACTAAATATTATGAATTATGTTTTGGGTGTGAATTAAAGTTTTTAATAAATTATATTAAACATTGCAGGGTCAAATGCAGAAATACTGGAAAAGTACAAGACAATTTTGCAAAGCTGGAAATAACAAAGGACTAAAGTGCAATAAAGAAACTTGGACCAATGAGAGCATGACACTTGGACCAATAAGAAAAAGACATGTGTACCAATGGAAGCAAGACAAGTGGCAGCCCAAGACGGCGACACCTAGCATCACTGCAAGGCACAACCTTTTGGAAGGTTGCGAGGTGGAAGCTCAGGACGGCGACACCTAGCCCTACTGCAAGACATAACCTTCCTAAAGGGTGTGATGACCTTCCTAAACCCCCCCCCCTTGCCGTGCACCTCCCCCTCTATAAATAGGGGCTGAATTCTTACATTCCTAATACACACAGACACAAAAGAAAAAAGCCTTCACACCTTGCCTCCATTCTCTAGCCTTTCCATACCAAGTCTTCTTTTGTTCTTTTTCTACATATATTTACCTCCAACATACAAATCAGGCCCTTACTCACTCAAAACCAGCCGGCCTCCAAGCTCCAAAGGAAGAACACCTTAGAGAAAGATAGAGAGAAAAGAGAAAGGAATAGCCGGTGTGTGACACCCTTTCCGTATTTCTACATTTCTGTTGTAATCTTTCTATTCAGACAGTTGAACTACCGCCACTTTTGTGTCTTGAATGATAATAAAGGTGGTTGTGTTTCAAATGTTCTTTGTGAAATAAGTTATATTTTAATTTATGTTGTAATGACTATTACCCGCACTTCTTGCTTTTCTATAGTAATGGAGTGTGAGTAGTCGTTTATACCCTTCAAACTAGGGTAAACATATGTATAATATTGCTTAAGTTCTGGAAATGCTGATGTTTTATTTATATGTTTTTATATATAAATTATATAACTAGACTGACAGTCTAACAACCACGGTGTTCCTATTGGTATGGCTCTACTTCCACTGGAATACTGAGGATGTTTAACTGGCGGTTATGTAACCAGCTTTCCTAAGAAGTTGCTGGGTTATACAATATGTTTATATATATATATATATATAAATTATATAACTAGACGGACAGTCTAACAACCACGGTGTTCCTATTGGTATGGCTCTGCTTCCACTGGAATACTGAGGATGTTTAACTGGCGGTTATGTAACCAGCTTTCCTAAGAAGTTGCTGGGTTATACTATATGTTTATATATATATATATATATATATATAAATTATATAACTAGACTGACAGTCTAACAACCACGGTGTTCCTATTGGTATGGCACTGCTTCCACTGGAATACTGAGGATGTTTAACTGGCGGTTATGTAACCAGCTTTCCTAAGAAGTTGCTGGGTTATGCTATATCTATACTACCACCAGTTCGCTTAAGACGCGGCTGTGTTATGGTTTTTTATATAAACAAGTAACAATCATAACATCAAGGGAATAACTCAAGTATTCCTCATGAATGGCTTGTCCTTCTGGTTTGCTTGGGTTAATCAATTGAAGGGGATATAACCAGCTTTCCTAAGAAGTTGCTGAGTTATTATTCATACCACCAGCTAGCCTAAGAAGCTGCTGTGTTATGATTTATATACATCAGACCTGCCGATTGACTTACCAGTAACATGGGAGTTAATTGTTGTAAGGTAGCATTTTCATTAACTTAAGCAATACAAAGCATATGGATCCCTAAACTGAAGGGTATATTTTATATTCCTGTCATCACTCTGCTTTATTTACGCACTTTATTTAATTCATCTTTATCAAGCTAAGCTCACATCACAAGCTATCAAACGATATTCTGCTTCAAACAACACCTTTAATATTTTTATTTTATTTTAAGTTTTAAATTACTAAACAACTCTCTGTGGGATCGATACTTGGACTTAAAACCGAGAAAACTACAATTTGACCACTTATACTTGGGTGTAAAATAATAATATAATTCAGACACACTAAAAAGTGCGAATCAAAAACTTTGCCAAAATTTCTTGAAATTAGTAGGGACTAGTTTGATGTTTTGGTGGTTGGATATGTGTTGATGATTGTGTATGTATTGATTATTGTGGTGGTATGGTGAATTATGATGATTTTTATGTATAATTGTAAGTTCTATAGACAGGTTTAGATTTTTATGGGTTCCTATTTTTAGAGAAAATTTTGCTGAAATTTATGGATAATAGTATGGATTACCTTGATTTCAAATTGACAAATTGTTTTAGGTTGCAAAGAGTCTTTAGGTAATGTAGTATTCTTCGGTTTTAATTTTATTTTTCGTTATGCCTTGCCTTCAGGCACGGGCAATTACTAGTATATATATGTTTAAGGGTTAATTACATCAATTAAATATTTAAAGGGTTGAAAGTTAATTAATATTATTACTAACGAGTGGAAAAATGAAATTTTGAAATTATAAGGCCTTAAGAGTAAACCGACTTAGATATTTTCTCCGGTCGGTGGAGGCTGGCTTCCGGACGATGGTAAACAGACTTAGATAGGAAGTCTCATCCCATTGGTCTACCTTGCTTGCTCTTCTTCCTTTTGGTTCTCCTCGCCACCAATGGCTGCCCATGGAGTCTATAAAATACCCCCCTTACCATTTATGTTATGCTTTTATTGCTTTAAGAAAAGGCTCTCCTAGACAACTCTCATTTCTACATTTCTTGAAGACCACTTCCTACTTGAAGGGTTGAACGTCTCTCACTTTTCCTAGACCTGCCTTAGCCAAAAAAGAGTGGTGGTGTTTCAATCCAACATTGGGGAAGAGTTAGGAGCTTTTTTTTACTTTTTATTATTTTGTATTATAATTCTAATCTTGCTTATAGTAATGAAGTTCTCCCACTTTTCTAAGTTGTCAATGACTATGAAGAGTGAGTAGTTGTTAATTAGCTCTTTAGTGAGGGGAGAAGGACTTGTGTAATATTGCTTGAGTTATGATATATTGCATTTTTATTCTATGCTTTATTTTTAGATACCTCCATTAAATGATGGATGGTACTTTCCTTTAATGTTTTGTACTTTGAATTCCAAATGCATAACTTAGGTTATTCTCATGGTTCCTACAAGTACCGAGCTAGGTTTTATTTTCATTTCCATTCCATCCTTTTTAAGTTATGTATTTCATACATGATTTAATGACTTACAAAGTTGTGCTATATGTAAAACTCGGGAGATTGGTTATAGACGGGTTAAGTCTTGGCATATTTAATGCTTTTGATTCAAAGCATAATCTGGAGTTATGGTTTTCATTAAATCATAAACCATTTGATCAACTATCAAGTGAAGTTTCGAATGGTTGTTACACCTTTAGATTTGCTAGGGTAATTGATTGTGGTATGGTGCATAGACCTTCTGGTAAACCTAACGGTTGATGTGTTATGGTTTGATACTAAATACCTTCCGATTAACTTACCGTTGACATGATAGTTAATTGTAATATAATAGCACCATCATAAACTCAAGCAATAACCTACTTGTCTTGGACCCCGAACTAAAGAGCACATTTTTCGTTTGTTAGAAACTTGTTTTTAAGCATTGTATTTTTCACTCACTCAACTTACACCACAATCCATTGTTTGACAAAATTTTCTCTAGGTTTACTTCAATTGTCTGTTAAAATTCCCACAGACAACTCCCTGAGAAATCGACCATGGACATCACCGAGATATATTACAACTTGACCACTTATACTTGGGTCTGTACGATAAAGATCAAGTCATTTAGTAACCAATAACCTATCACCATGTGCAAAATATTAAATATTCCATAGCATAGACAATAACCAACATAATCACATATACTCACATAGCCCATTTACACAAAATTAAAATTCATACATCTGCATTAAAACCTTGTTCAACCTTTCATCAACATACTTTAACTTGAAATCTAATAATAATAGAAATTTATATGACCAAATATTTACAAAATTTGACAACATGTCTCAACTTTAATGTGATGCCCCTAAATCTGGAGATCCTTTGTTAACCTGTTAATCACCTATCAACCCGCAAAAGTACCTGTGAATGCCGCATAACCCCACACCACGTCATCACATCCCCTTCACCGGGATCGTAACTAATCTGATCTGATTTATGCCATACACCTAAGTATAAGTGGTCAAATTGTAATATTTCTCTGTTAAGTCCGAGGTCGAACCAACAGGGAGCTAACTATCAGTATTGAAAACAGAAATGGTAAAATTTTCGTGTATATAGTGTGCAACGAAATAGCTTGTGGTGTGAGCTTAGAATTTTCAAATAAACACTTAACTAAAACATTGAAAAACATTGATAAAAAGGTACTCTCTAGTTCAGGGATCCAACATGTTTCATATTGTTTATTTTTTAAAGTCAATTGAATCATAACACAACAACTGGTTAGGTTAGCTGGAAGGTCTATGTACCATGCATCAATCAAATAACCCTAGTAAACCCAAAGGTGAACTATTCAAAAGGTTTACTCTAACTATTCAATTGTCAGGTTGATGATTTAATGATGACGGAGTTCCAGTTTATGCATTGAGTCAAAAGCATTGGCCATTGCGAGATTTAACCCGTCTATAACCAATCTCCCGACTGTTACATAAAGTCCAACTATGTGCATCATCGTATCATGCGTGAATTACGTAATAATAATAGATAGAATGTTATACATCAATAGGCTTTGCTCGGTGTTTAGAACCATGAGCATATTATAAATGTAACCATCCATCAATTAAGGGAGGTATAAACATTAATGCATAAATAAAACATCGGCATTTCCATATCTTAAAGAGTATTACACATGCATTCACCCTTAACCAAAGAGTATAAACAGACTACTCATGCCTTATTGCTATAGACGAGCAAAAGGAGTGAGATAATCCCATTACAACCGAAAACAAAATACAACATGCCCTTCCCCGAGGAATAGCTAAAACACTGCCACTCTTCTTACCAGCTAGGGAACAAAAGTGGGAGAGGTTCAACCCTCCAAGTAGAAAGGATAAACATAAATGTAGAACTAGAGAAAATTCTGGTTGAGAAGTGATTCTGGCAGGGCTTTGCTCTTCCTTTCTTCTCTCTTGCACTGGATTGAACTCCGGTATAATCCCTTTTGTGAAATGGCTGAAGTGGACTATTTATAAGCACCGGAAGGAGGCTTTAAGGCGGCAGTTACCCAAACCATCCAATTAGGGTGTTTTGTTGCACATTTGGACAAATGGGAGAAGAGGATGGGGAAAGCCGTTTTAGCCACCGTCAAGACGCCACCACCACCGTCTAGACGATGGCAAACCTCTGGTTTTTTTGCTTGGCAGCCTTCCTTGTTTGACCTTGTTACCTTGGTAATTGTACTTGCCTCCCCATCTTCATTTAGCCTTTACACTTTGATCCACTTGAATTTTCGTATTTTTGCTTGAAACCCTGCAAAATGTACAAATTACGCATTAACCCTAATACTTTATAAATTAATCATTTTAACCTAATTTACGCACATAGCTAACCCTAAATCCAGATTCAATTACGCAATTTTTAGGGTTAATCACACCCTCAACTGAACA
This sequence comes from Ilex aquifolium, assembly GCA_951799425.1. Lineage (NCBI taxonomy): Eukaryota > Viridiplantae > Streptophyta > Magnoliopsida > Aquifoliales > Aquifoliaceae > Ilex > Ilex aquifolium. The sequence goes on from OX637392.1 coordinate 32,690,390, forward strand.
TTACTAGTCCCTAGTAATAAAAATAAATAAACAAAATAAAATCACTTTCATAGATTCCACGATTGTATTTAGCATATGCAACAAGCCGTTAAACCCCTAGGTGATCCCTAGTGGAGCAGTCGTGTCTCGTGAAGGTTTCCAGTGAAGATACCTACAAACTTCAATGGCTAGGATTTACATAATTTGTGACGCCCCTAAAATCGGGGGTCTTTTATTAACTTTTGATCACCCATCAACCCGCGGAAGTACCCGTGATTGTCGCACAACCCTACATCACATCAATAGCATCCCCTTAATTGAGATCATAACTCACACGTGTAACCTTCATACGCTTTATCATTTACTAATCTGTTGTCCTTTATACATCAATTTAGAGTCATTAATATCCCATATAACCTCTTTGAGTACAAGAAATCGATGCCCGAAGACTTAGTAAAACATTTATAAATTTTGAAGTTTAAAGAAAACCTACCGGTAGAAGTGTTCACAGTTCTACCGGTAGAAGTTGTGCACTGGACTTCAATTTTTAGAAAATATGTGAAAATCTACTTGTAGAAGAAGTCCCTGTTCTATCGGTAGAAATAGTCTGCTGGAATTCTTCTACCGGTAGGAACAATGACGTTCTACCGGTAGGAGAACTCTACTGGAAAAGTTCTACCAGCTAAACCTACCGGTAGAAGCTGCCTACTGGACCACATCTACCAGTAGAAGAACCAAAAGTTCTACCGGTAGGTGTGCCCAAATTTGCCCATTTCATCCATTAATAACAATAGGTAAGTGTTATATACCTCTAATACCCTACTCATTCCATATAACCCTCCTAGGTTTGAAATAACCTAGTTAGGGAGAAAACCCTATCTCTTGAAGTGTAAAAACGAGTTGTAGAAACCTTCAAGAACACCACCCAAGCTCAAACTTTGATTTTTCCAAAATTTTGTTTTTGAATCTTCAGTGAAATCCGTACGTAGGTGTAGCCCTAGTCACGTAGATCAACTTTAATACTTGGCCGAAGTATTCCGACAAAAGGAACTTCGTAGATCATAGAGAGAAGTCTTGAACTCTCTCTTTTCCCTCTCTTCCTCTCTCTAACGAAATCCAGTAGAAAGAATGGGGAGAAAATATGATTTTCTCCCCAATTTATACCCCTTGGAATGCTTGGCCCTCATCGCGCCACACGTACTTCATTCCCGGGTCCGATTTCATCCTGAAACGATTAAATTTCATCCCGATTCAAGTTCAAAATATTTTTATATGAAATTTGTTTAAATTATTTTCTAAATTTCAAAATTTTATTCCATATCTCGTTTTTAGGACACGTGACACCCGATCGCATCGTAAAACGCAAAAAATCTGACTGTCTAGGAATTTGACGAAAATTGACAGACTAGCTAGATTTCGCGAGATGAATCCAACGGTTATGTCCGTATCGTCATCTGAGCTCAATAAAAATTTAGGTTTTCAACCCGCACTGAAATAATAAATTACTGTTTTGCCCTTTTCATAAAAAATCAAATTTACCCATATTTTACATTCTTTCCCCCATAAAAGAATTTCGTCCCCGAAATTCACACCCTCATGCACACTTAACCGCATACATATGCAACAAGAAATACAATACTTATGATTACAAAAATGTACCTCCATCCTTGAACAAGAATGGATGACTGGTACGTATAGTGTCCTCACACTTGCCTCCTCCACACCTCGGTGCTGCCACAACACCTTCACCAGCCTCACGGTCTTGCCTCTAAAACATGCTCTCAGCTATCCATGATACGCACAGGTCCCTCCTCGAAGGTCCCATCTTGATCAACAATCAACTCACCCCAATCCACCACATGTGTCGGATCTGGAGTATACTTCCGGAGCATGGAGACATGGAACACCGTGTGAATACCCAATAAATTCGGTGGTAATGCCAACCGGTAAGTAACTGTACCAACCCTCTTGAGTATCTCGAAGGGCCCGATAAACCTTGGCGACAGCTTTCCTCGCTTTCCGAACCTGATCACTCCCCTCGTCGGCATCACCTTCAAGAAGACGTGATCTCTAACCTCAAACTCTAGAGGTCGTCGCCTTCTGTCGGCGTAGCTCTACTGTTGGCTCTGAGCCGTGAGAAGACGCTTCCGTATCAAGTCCACCTTCTTCCAGGTGTCTCTAACCAAGTCCAGACTCGTAGAGGGTCTCTCTCTAACCTCCGTCCAACAAACTGGAGAACGACATGGCCTCCCATAAAGTGGCTCATAGGGTGCCATCTGTATGCTCTCCTGATAACTATTGTTGTAGGCGAACTCCACTAAGGGTAAATGCTCTTTCCAGCTACCCTTAAGATCTAGGGCGCCTGCTCGTAGCATGTCCTCTAAAGTCTGGATGGTCCTCTCCGAATGACCGTTCGTCTATGGATGAAAAGTTGTGCTCATCATCAACTGTGTCCCCATGGCCCACTAGAAACTCTCTCAAAAATGGGCCATGAACCTAGGATCCCCATCCGATACTATAGATACGGGCACCCCATGCAACCAGATTATCTCCTATATATAAAGTCTACAAAACTCCTCCAGTGTGAAGGTTATCCGCACTTCCAAAAAGTGTGCCGACTTCATAAGCTGGTCCAATATCACCCACATCGCGTCATGTCCCCGCGATGTCTGTGGCTAGTGGGTCATATAATCCATTGTGACATGCTACCACTTCCGCTCAGCCACCTCCAAAGGCTGGAGCAACCCCGCTGGTCTCTAGAGCTCTGCCTTAACCTACTGACACGTGATACATCGGATAATGAAATCTCCGACGTGCCTCTTCATTCTGCTGTAATAGTACTGGCGACGAAGATCATGATATATCTTTGTGCCACCAGAATGCACAACAAAACGGGAGTAATGGAACTCCCTAAGGATATCCTCTCTCAGATCTACAGAATGGGGAACCACAATCCTTCCCCTGAATCGAACACTACTGTCTGCGTGAATGCCCCAGCCCTTGTCACATGTACCCAACTGTACCCGGTCCCTTATAAACAATATCTCCATGTCGTATCCCTGGGAATCAATCACTCTGCTCAGTAGGGAAGGTGTAGCCACCAAACTCCCCAAAGTGCCCTGAGTTTGACTCGTGTTATGTAGCCGAAACTGTCCTACAGTTTTGAGCATCTGCCACTACCGGGAAGCCACACTGGCCAAGACTCCCCGTGAATTCCAGCTGAGTGCATCAGCCACCACTTTTGCCTTACCAGGATGGCAATGCAAAGTTAATTTAGAATCCTCTAAATACTCCATCCACCTGCATTGCCTTATGTTGAGGTCCCGCTGTGTAAAGATATACTTCAGAATCTTGTGGTCCGAAAATAACTAGTGGTGCCAAGTCTTCAAGGCAAAGACAATGGCCACCAACTCCATGTCGTGCATAGGTGATTGGTTGGAAATGCGGTGTTGTTTCCTAACCGCTTAACATCACCCTCAACTATGTGTATGGCTTATAGGAATGGGGGAGTGTCACTCTCCCTCCGGATGATGTAAGAAGATAGGAAACAACAACAAAATGGATGTGAATGGAAATGTGATGAACAAAATGTATGAAATGAAATGCGTGTGTGGTGAACAAAAGTGCTCCCCAATCGCAAGGAGTCTTTCGTTGTCGGTGTTTTACTTGGAAGAGTATTCCAAGGTCGTCTCCTCAGGGAAGGAAAGGGAGTTTTGTGAAAGTGATTTTGCAAAAGTGAAAAGAAAATGTAAAATCTTTTGTTTGAGTTTTGTGTTTGGTTTGTAAATGAAAATGCAAATAAAGCAAGTGTTGGCTAATCCAAAGGGTTCATTCCAATGAGAATACCAAATCAACTCAAAGCCTTCCTCCGATTGAGCATGAATGAACGATTGATTCGGGGGAAGCTAGGGACGAGATTGGTGAGTATCTAAGCATAAACCGTGACTAGGCCTACGGAATATCAAAGGCTCACCAACTCATCCACTCTCAACCCCGTCAAATCGAACCATTTGACTCTAAAGGGAGGAATGAAGAAGAGTTGAAAATGGTATTCCCAAGAGGAATTTTCCCTTGGATTAACCAACTTAAATCCTAGCTACTCATATTAACAATGCAAGACATGCATAAAGGAAATGGACATGGAAGGGAAATGGAGCATGGAACTTAACTTACAACAAGAAATCTAAAGCTATGAAGGAAAAATATGCAATACCCAATATAAAAGCTTGAAATGGAGAAAACTTAAATAACAATGGTGAAATGAAGAACATGAAAGTAAACTTGCAATAAACTTGAAAGGAATGACATTAGAGACAATAAATGAAGCTTACAAGGTTCTTACATTAAACTACAAGTGCAAGAGTGGAAGAAAAATGCAAAAACGTCACTTTGAGCACTATTCATCATCTTCCCCCTTGGAGCTTTCTATATCTAATCCTAAGCTTAGGTAGCCAACTCCTTTTACAATGTGTGTGTAATGATGAATATAATGGTGTGTGGGAGACTTCCAATTTCGTGCATGAGGCTCCCCCCTAGTTGTGTGCAGACCTCCCATCATAGGGGGCTGAGTTGAAAGCATTGGCAGGCTAGCCTGCAACTCCCCTGGCAGCCCACTTCCCTCTCTCTTTCATTCAATGCCAAGCCACCAAAGTCTTCAAAATGTGTAAGAGAGGCCGATAAATGTGTAAGGAAATGTTGGGCTAGGCGTGGGAGAAGTGTAGGTGGGACCCCCAAGCAAGTGGAGCAAGAAAGAAGTCGTTCTGGGCACTTCTGGACGACCTACCGGTAGTGACTACCGGTAGTTATTGGCTACCGGAGTGATAACTACCGGTAGTCATTTGCTACTGGAGTGCTAACTACCGGTAGGTCTTTCCGGTAGTTGTCTGCTCTGGACCAGTTGTCGTAGAATTGGTATAACTTTTGATCCAACCATCCGATTGAGCTGAAATTTGGACACAATATAGAATACATCCAGATCTACAACTTTCATGTTTTGAACGTTTCCTGATTCTGAGTAGATCATGGCCAAAATGGAGGAAAACCAAAGCAGTGCTTCCAAATGATGTGGCTGCTGATGCCCTTGTTCCCAAGCACCAATGCCTTATTGATTTCTTCACTTTTAAGCCTCCAATTCTTTATGTATTGTGTCTATGCCTTCACCACACATCCATCATATTTGCAAGGTTATAAAATACATGATTTAAGGTATAAAAACATGCAACATCAAAATATCAACATTATTGACAATTTTGGCTAACACTAAGTATTTAAATGCAAAAGTTGAGTTATAATGCATGTAATGAGCCCTTCAAATATGCAATATTATGCGCTCATCACACCCCCCAACTTAAGCTTTGGTAGTCCCTAGCAAACAAAATGTAAAAAGCAGGAAGACAAAAATAAAACTATACTAATTCCGATATTGCATTTAGCACATGCAACAAACCTTTAAACCCCTAGGTGATCCCTAGTGGACGAGTTTTGTCTCGTGAAGGTTTTCAGTGAAGGTACCTACAAACTTCTTTTCCTAGTATCTAATATTAAGCATATTCCCCTATCTTAATTAGCAATGGGATGTCAAAAACAACTTGGTCCGAACACCCGAACTAATCACACATGAAGCACATCATAGCCGTAAATGCTATTCTAGAGTATTCACCTACACATTTCCTTTCAAAACTTGTGTGTGTGTGAAATGAACATGTAATTTAAACATTTACACAACGGAATTCACATTCACATGGCTATCCAAATTAAGCTTTGATGCAAAAATTCACCAAGGGTTTCTCTAAAAAATGAATAACTCAATGATTATCCTAGCATGCACTTCATGTGTATAAGTGAGATAGAAACTTATTCACAAACCAAAATGCTCACATATAATCCAAAAATGAAGCACATGTATACAAATGAAACAACCTTGGCATAATCTCATGAAAGGAATGCTAGGGCATTAGATAGCAAAACCAACTTCTCTTGTTCTTTTAAAAGTATGCATCCTCATGCTTCTCTAGATCATTTAGGACTTTTACAGGTTGTAATGAGGCCTTGGGGTGATATTGAGGTAAGTGAAATGAAGGATATAGGATAACAAGGAGAGTTGTTCCGAGTGAGAGACTTTTTATTTTAGACAAGCACTTACCTTTTCATGGGATTTTGATTCTCATACCATCACCACTCCCTTTGTTTCTTTTCTTTCTTTTCCTTGACATTTCCCTTTTCTTTTTCTTTCTCTTTTCTTTTTTCACCCATTTTTCTCCATTTCTTGTATTTTCTTCTTTTCCATTGAACTCTTTGAGTTTCAACATCATTCACCCTTTTTGTTTGATTTTCCAAACCATCATTCCTTTTCTTTTATCATCACCCATACTTAGCACTAGGAACAACCAAGGTAAGGTAGATATTTATTCTTTTCATTGGCTTGGTTACATGTGTGGCATGGAAACGAATTTACAATAAGGCTCAATCACGGCACTAGGGATAAATTTTTCCAAGAAAATGGCAAATGCTCAAAGCATCAAAGATGGCCTAAGATCATTTCTAAATAGGCATTGTGAAACCCCGGAAAATTTAAACTTTGACGAACAAGGGCAATAGGTGAATTGCCACTTCGGTACTAGTTGAAAAACTGAATTTTCCTAGATCTCGGATGACGAAACGGATTTCACCTTTGGATTCGTCTCGCGAAATCTAGTTACCACGTCAAATTTCGTTGAATTCCGAGATAGTCGGATTTTTCGCGTTTTACGAGACGAACGGGCCTCGGGTGACCCCGTACACGAAATTTTTATAAAATTTTCAAGTTTGGGGAATAAATTGAGACAAGTTAAAATAAAAATATTTTGCACTTGAACCGGGACGAAATTTAATCGTTTCGGGGTGATAACGGACCCGGAATTAAAAGGGACGTGTGGCCAATTGTGGGCCAAGTATTCAAAAAATATAAATAGGGGCCTAAAGTCTGAAAAATGAGACTTCTCCTTCACCATTTCAGCCGGTTTCAGCCGAGAGAAAAGAAGAGAGGGAAAATGAGAGAAAACTCAACTTCTCTCTACGATCTACGGCCGTGGAGTGCTCAAATCGACTCGGGCCAAGAACAAAAGATGTTCTACGCGTCGAGGGCTACGCGTGGACACCAAGAACGAAGGTTTTCACCGAGGGTATGGAAACCGAAATTTTGGAGAAGCTTGGAATGGGCTTGGGTTGGCTTCTTGGAGTTTCCTACGGGGATTCCTCACGCTACAAGAGGTAGGGTTCCCTCCTACTAAGGTTTATTCCAAACCTAGATGTTTATATGAAATGGGTAGATTGATAGAGGTTTATATCAATTACCTATTGTGGTTAATTGGGAGAAAATGGGTAGGTTGTTAGAAACCTTAACACTTGCCTATTGTTGTGATTCGGTGAAATGGGTATTGAAATGGTAGAATAAATTCTATCTCAAGTTTGGAATGGTAGAAATTACTTAAAGTAATCTCTTGTGAAATGTTGGGCATGTTATGTGTTTGCATAATTTGTTCCCTAGAATGGGTGAAATATGTTATTTTAATTAAATTGAAATAACATGTTTGAATTATGTGATTACCACTAATGTATATCATGTGTGGGAATTGGGTACCAAATGTGCTAAGCAAAGCTTGTACGAAATTGAGTATTTAATTGTATGTCTTTAAGGTGTTTGTTTAAATGCCATTATGGAATGAAGTGTGTTTTGCATGAGTTATGTACAACATGCTTGGATATTGTGTTTGAGGAAATGTTGATATATACATGCTTGTGATATATGTTCACATTGTGAAAGATTATGGTATTTATATGCTCATGATATAATTTACCAGGGATGAGTTGGTTTATGTTAAATTGTTCGTATGATACTCATACTTATTGAACATGTGGATAAGGTGCAATGATACATTACATTGCATTCTCATGGGTACATCACATTCATGGTCATAAGACATGGGTGTGTGTGGGTGTGAATTGGCATCGCATTCATGGGCTTAGGCATGAGTGTGGATGAGTAGGGAATATCCCTATGTCATTCATTACATATGAACATGGAATAAAAGTGGCAATGGTACATTATATTGCATATGCACGGAAACATCGCATTATGGGTGTGGGTGCATGGTTGATATCAAACACCATGTAGGTGGATGATGGGTGGGCTCGGGAAAGTTGGATTTAATATCCGATTGAGTCGCACGGTTGCATGAAATGAATATTGGGTCGGGGTAGCAAGAAGGGGCATGACGACCTCTCGGGTGAAAAGCCCGATATTTTGGATACGCACTCCGTTGGTATAAGAGTCCATAAAGTGTGTCGGTGTACGCGGAACCGTTGGTGGAAGTCCATGAATTCCGTGTCGGTTAGGTGCCGTTGGTGTAAGTCCATAAATATCCACCCCAAGAAAGACCCGGGAATTTTTAATGTCATTTGATATGAAACATAGATGATGAAATTATTACACATTGGCATTGCATTGTGTTGAGGCAGCCGGGGAGGCTCGAATTGAGTTACATGGTTGAGTCTCATCTCACTTCATGTCATGTTAAACACATTGGCATTAGCATTGTGTTGAGGAGCCGGGAAGGGCTCGGGTGAGTTATAAGAGTGAGTATTATCTCATTCATGGGGCTCAGGTAGCTTGGTTCATCATACATGACATTTGCATGTAAAGTGAGTCGGTGTGGGCTCGGGTGGATGCACAGGAGTGGAATTCATCCCATCTCATGGCACAGCATGATTGCATTCCATCATTGAATTGCATGTCCTTGATTGGAATGGTTATGAATTGTTAAATGTTGCATGTGAACATTTCATATGCATATAGGTTGAGGAGTAGCCTCTGTAGAAGGATATCCTATTGAGCGTGGCTCACCCTTCGTGGGACACATTTCAGGTGCGGACTATACGCCGGTGGGAGACCCTCATACGGGACCCCAAGAATGAAGAAAAGCCGACTTGTGGCTTTTATGGTTTAACTTGTAAAGTTTTCATACAAATTCCATTTTAATGTGTAAATATATGGAATTGTATTAAATTGACTTTTTATAATGTAGAAAACATGAATATATATGTTCGGGTGACCTTGGAAAGGTTTGAAATGAATTGGGAAAGGTTTTGAATGGATTGGAAATGAAAAACAAAGGAAAAAGGCAAAACTGGCAAAACGGTACCGGTACGCGTACCGGTACGTCGATGTCCAGTGGGTACACCGTACCGGTACGCGTACCAGTACGCCCTCCAAAATTTCTGAAAATTTATTTTTTTTTGTTTTGTTTGCCAAACTCTGGGGCTATTGTTTCCTTCCTTTAAAGGTTATAAATTGACAATAATAGGATGCCAATGGTGGTATATTGGATCTCGGATGGTTAACCAACCAAAAGAAGTTGGACTTGTAATTCTTTTATATATAATTATAAATCCCGGTAAAGGGAATGTGGTGACGGGGTGTCAGGTTAAGCGACATTCACGGGTATTTCCGCAGGTTGATTGGTTTATCAACGGTGAATAAAGGACCCCCGGAAATTGGGGCGTCACAGGCATGGGAGAGCATTGTACAATCAAGACAAAGTCAATCAACTACCCAAATACACCTAACCAAAACAAGCATAATGAGATTATTGAACAAATTTGAAATTTGAAAAATTGTTCCTTGAGTAAATGTAAGTTCCCTCCAAACAAAAATTGGCACTAAAGCTCACACGGGTACTTACTCATCTCCACTATTCATGTCAAGCACTCAAATGTGAACTCAATCCGTAAATTGTCCAAATTACACATTCAAGGTGCACAATGGTTGAGTTTGAAAGAAAACACATATGTGATACTCAAGCATAGGATAAACTTCTATAATGTGCTCATGTATTCAAAGTTAAAAATGAAGATCAAGCAATTCACAAATCTCATAACCATTAGGATAGAGGAATATAGTTCAATATTGGAACCAAAATTTTCAAAATTTTCACATTTTCCATTATTCTATACAAAAAGTGGTGGAACATGTGAATGGTGCACCTTACCCCCCAACTTAAACTATGCATTGTCCTTAATGCACAAGGAATCATGCAATGAAAACAATGAAAGTAAAATGGGAAATGAGATACCTCATTTTTTTCTTTTTTCTTTTTTTTCTTTTTATATAAACATAAAAGAGAAAATGAAACACACAAAGCTTATTTACACCCCCCAACTTAGACTAGAACATGTGGGAGAAATGTTGGTGGGGCCCTAAAAGCAGATGGAGCAGCATTGCAGAGATTGGGCATGTCAGGAAAACAGTACCGGTATTGGGTACCGGTACTTGGATTCCAGTAGGTATTTAGTACCGGTACCGGGTACCGGTACCATTTGGTACCGGTACCGAGTACCGGTACCATTTGGTACCGGTACCGAGTACCGGTACTGTTCTGCTTTGTCTGCCAAACTACTCCCGCTGAAACATGCTTCATGCTAAAATCTAAACTACAATGATACTCACCATTATACCACAATGACATGAAAAATAAAAATATAACAATAAAAGAGATATAACTACTATGTACAAGGACACAAAACAGCAAGGGTTCATGTCAATCCGGCTTCAATTCGGATATGACCCTACGCCCATGGATTTTTTTTATTTTAAAATTTTTTTGTTGTATAAATGCCCTTCTTAAACCATCTATCCAAACATATAAAGGATGTTGATTAAAAATTCTCAACCAAATAGATGTGTAGGCAAGTTTATGCAATCCCACAAATGGAGTATACAATTTTTCTTTACAAGTTTCAACACTTGACTCCATTGCAATGCCCTTCCCAAGTTGAGAAAAGTGAATCTCAACACCACTCTTAGATGGGAAAATGACCTTGGGCTCATTAGCCTCTTGTGAGATAATAACTTCATCAAAAGTTTCACACTCTAAAGTGGTGGGAGATTCAGCATCCATATGCATTTCATTGGGGGGATCATCCTCAATACATTGACTATGCTCAAGGTGTTGTTCTTCATGCATAACAATTGTAGCATTAGTCAATGCACTAAGTTGTTGGGCAATGCATTCCATTTGGGCATTGCATTCCATTTGGGATTGCATAAAATCACACCAAACATTTTCCAATTCTACTTCGGTTGAGTTCCCATATGTTGGATAGTGGGAGAATTCATTTGGTGGTGTGAGATTGGATGAAAAATTATAATGTTCATTCTCCCAACCATAACTCGAATAACTCGGTGAATCATAATGGTTGCGGTAAAAATTTAGGTAGTCCAACTCTGAATTTGAACTTTCGCATTCAAGGTCTTGAACCGGATAATTTATTTGGCACATACAAGAGATGAGTCCATAGTCATCACAAATCTCACACACATTTTCATAATAAGGGGCATTTGATACATTTTCATAATAATTATAAGACATTACATAAAACACAAATTAAAACAAAATATTTACAAGTTAGACGACATACCTTGGCCCGTGATGAAAATCACAAGACTTACCTTATGCCGTCCCAAAATCACCTCGAACTCGACGCTTTACCTTCCCCGGCAACGGCGCCAAAATGATTGGTTGGAAATGCGGTGTTGTTTCCTAACCGCTTAACATCACCCTCAACTATGTGTATGACTTATAGGAATGGGGGAGTGTCACTCTCCCTCCGGATGATGCAAGAAGATAGGAAACAACAACAAAATGGATGTGAATGGAAATGTGATGAACAAAATGTATGAAATGAAATGCGTGTGTGGTGAACAAAAGTGCTCCCCAATCGCAAGGAGTCTTTCGTTGTCGGTGTTTTACTTGGAAGAGTATTCCAAGGTCGTCTCCTCAGGGAAGGAAAGGGAGTTTTGTGAAAGTGATTTTGCAAAAGTGAAAAGAAAATGTAAAATCTTTTGTTTGAGTTTTGTGTTTGGTTTGTAAATGAAAATGCAAATAAAGCAAGTGTTGGCTAATCCAAAGGGTTCATTCCAATGGGAATACCAAATCAACTCAAAGCCTTCCTCCGATTGAGCATGAATGAACGATTGATTCGGGGGAAGCTAGGGACGAGATTGGTGAGTATCTAAGCATAAACCGTGACTAGGCCTACGGAATATCAAAGGCTCACCAACTCATCCACTCTCAACCCCGTCAAATCGAACCATTTGACTCTAAAGGGAGGAATGAAGAAGAGTTGAAAATGGTATTCCCAAGAGGAATTTTCCCTTGGATTAACCAACTTAAATCCTAGCTACTCATATTAACAATGCAAGACATGCATAAAGGAAATGGACATGGAAGGGAAATGGAGCATGGAACTTAACTTACAACAAGAAATCTAAAGCTATGAAGGAAAAATATGCAATACCCAATATAAAAGCTTGAAATGGAGAAAACTTAAATAACAATGGTGAAATGAAGAACATGAAAGTAAACTTGCAATAAACTTGAAAGGAATGACATTAGAGACAATAAATGAAGCTTACAAGGTTCTTACATTAAACTACAAGTGCAAGAGTGGAAGAAAAATGCAAAAACGTCACTTTGAGCACTATTCATCATCTTCCCCCTTGGAGCTTTCTATATCTAATCCTAAGCTTAGGTAGCCAACTCCTTTTACAATGTGTGTGTAATGCTGAATATAATGGTGTGTGGGAGACTTCCAATTTCGTGCATGAGGCTCCCCCCTAGCTGTGTGCAGACCTCCCATCATAGGGGGCTGAGTTGAAAAGCATTGGCAGGCTAGCCTGCAACTCCCCTGGCAGCCCACTTCCCTCTCTCTTTCATTTAATGCCAAGCCTCCAAAGTCTTCAAAATGTGTAAGAGAGGCCGATAAATGTGTAAGAAAATGTTGGGCTAGGCGTGGGAGAAGTGTAGGTGGGACCCCCAAGCAAGTGGAGCAAGAAAGAAGTCGTTCTGGGCACTTCTGGACGACCTACCGGTAGTGACTACCGGTAGTTATTGGCTACCGGAGTGATAACTACCGGTAGTCATTTGCTACTGGAGTGCTAACTACCGGTAGGTCTTTCCGGTAGTTGTCTGCTCTGGACCAGTTGTCGTAGAATTGGCATAACTTTTGATCCAACAATCCGATTGAGGTGAAATTTGGACACAATATAGACTACATCCAGATCTATAACTTTCATGTTTTGAACTTTTCCTGATTCTGAGTAGATCATGGCCAAAATGGAGGAAAACCAAAGCAGTGCTTCCAAATGATGTGGCTGCTGATGCCCTTGTTCCCAAGCACCAATGCCTTATTGATTTCTTCACTTTTAAGCCTCCAATTCTTCATGTATTGTGTCTATGCCTTCACCACACATCCATCATAGTTGCAAGGTTATAAAATTCATGATTTAAGGTATAAAAACATACAACATCAAAATATCAACATTATTGACAATTTTGGCTAACACTAAGTATTTAAATGCAAAAGTTGAGTTATAATGCATGTAATGAGCCCTTCAAATATGCAATATTATGCGCTCATCAATAGGGTTGTTCTACTTGTGGTTCTTTACCTGTCGAGAACCATAAGTTACCACTCTCCCAAACTGCATCAAAACACACCCGAGTCCGTCCTTAGAGGCATCACAATACACTGTATACCTCTGTCCTCTCTCCGGGACTATCAAAATAGGAGTTGAAGTAAGCCTCCCCTCCTACTCTTGGAATGCCCTCTCACACGAGTCATCTCACTAAAACTTTACTTCCTTCTGGGTCAATCTCGTCATAGGTGCAGTTAGTCAAGAGAAGTCCTCAATGAACCTCCTATAATATCTCGCCAATCCAAAAAAATTGCGTATCTCAAAGACTAACCCCGACCTCTCCCAACTCATAACTGCATCAACCTTCTCCAGGTCAACTGACACACCCGAAGCTGACACCATGTGTCCAAAAAATTTCACCTCCGTGAGCCAAAATTCACACTTGCTGAACTTGGCATACAACTAATGGTCCCTTAAGGTCTGGAAAATAACCCTCAAGTGAAGCACATGCTCCTCCTCAAACTTAGAGTAGATCAAAATGTCGTCAGCAAAGACCATGACAAACTGATCTAGGTAGGGTCGGAAAACCCTATGCATGAGATCCATGAATGTTGTTGGGGCATTTGTCAGTCTAAAAGGCATGACAGTGAACTTGAAATGCCTATACTGCGTCCTAAACGCCGCCTTAGGGATATCTACCTCCCTAATCCTCAACTGATGGTATCCCGTGCATAGATCTATCTTAGAGTAGACCCGTGCCCTTCTTAGTTGATCAAATAAATCATCAATCCTCGTCAAAGGGTATCTATTCTTGATAGTAACCCGATTCAACTGCTGGTAGTCTATACATAGCCGAAGGGTCTTATCATTCTTCTTGGCAAACAACACCGAAGTGCCCCAAGGTGAGGTGCTCGGTCTAATAAGGCCCATGTCCATCAATTCTTGCAATTGGACCGTGAGTTCTTGCAAATCTGCAAATGTCATTCTATGCGGAGTCCTAGAAATGGGCGATGTACCGGGATGCAAATCAATAGTGAAGTCTACATCCCTATGTGGAGGTAATCTTGATAATTCGTCCAAAAAAACGTTCTCATACTCACAAACCACCCGAGGTAGACCCACCCTATTGGAAACGTTCTACTGGCTAAACCTATCAGTAGAAGCTGCCTACTGGACCACATCTACCGGTAGAAGAACCAAAAGTTCTACCAGTAGGTGTGCCCAATTTTGCCCATTTCATCCATTAACAACAATAGGTAAGTGTTATATACCTCTAACACCCTACCCATTCCATATAATCCTCCTAGGTTGAAAATAAACCAAATTAGGGAGAAAACCCTACCTCTTGAATTGTAAAAACGAGTTGTAGAAACCTTCAAGAACACCAACCAAGCTCAAACTTTGATTTTCCCAAAATTTCATTTTTGAATCTTCGGTAACATCCATCCTTTTTGGTACATAGGAATAGCCCTCGTTGCGTAGATCACCTTTAATACTTAGCCCGAAGTATTTCGACCAAAGGAACTTCGTAGATCGTAGAGATAAGTCTTGAACTCCCTATTTTCCCTCTCTTTCTCTCTCCAACAAAACCCAGCAGAAATAATGGGGAGAAAATCTGATTTTCTCCCCTATTTATACCCCTTGGAATGCTTGGCCCTCGTCTCGCCACACGTCCTCCATTCTCGGGTCCAGTTTCATCCCGAAACGATTAAATTTCATCCCGATTCAAGTTCAAAATATTTTTATTTAGACTTTCTTTAAATTTATTTTCTAAATTTCAAAATTTTATTCCATATCTCGTTTTTAGGTCACGCAACACCCGATCGTCTCGTAAAACACGAAAAATCCAATTGTCTTGAAATTTGACGAAAATTGACAGGGTAGCTATACTTCGCGAGACGAATCCAATTGTGAGATCCGTATCTTCACCTGAGCTAAAGAAAAATTTGGATTTTTAACCCGCACCGAAGTGATAAATTACTGTCTTGCCCTTTTCATAAAAAATCAAATTTACTTGGATTTTACATAATTCATATTTTTCACAAATAAAATTAAATCACCATTCCTTTTTAGTGCTAGTATACTTCCCTTCCCTAATTACTGTAAGAGTAACACACATTAGTTGTAACACTATTCCATATATTTTAAGAAAAAATTGTTTATGTGTGTAGGGATTCCCTTATTTCAAAAACACTTAAGAAATATCACAATCTTTTATTCTGATGTACAAGAATTAGCCTTGATGTCAATCCTTTCCTGGAAATCACTCAGTAAAGACTACAATCATGTTTTAGTGACTATCATTCAAAAATTATATGTGAGGAGAATATTGTTATCAAGGCAAAGTAATAACACATGTAATATCCCAAACGAAGGTTATTTGAACAAAACTGGAATTTGACATAATCTCATGAAAGAATATTAACACTGCATTAAACAACATTATCAACACTCTCCCTTTTCTGATGAATATGTGGAAATAATACGTATGCATGACTTCTGGAATCAAAAGGGACTTTACCAGGGTTAAAACGTGGCTAAATGGTGTTGGGTTTAAAGAAACGACGTCAAAGGTATTCAAAAAGCTATCCTTTCTTATTAGTGTAGCGCACGTCTCTCTAAAACTTTTGCATATTGTACTTCCCATTTCTCCTTTCAATCACATTTTGGCAATTCATTTGGCTTTTTTCTTTCCTTGCTTCCTTTCGTGTTCTTTTCTTTTTTCTTTCTTTCACAACTTCTTTCTTCTTATTTTCTTCTTTGAACTTTAGTCACCATTTTTTTCTTTTCTCCCTTTTCTATATAATGCTTTCTTTAGGAGAGGGTGCAAGAAAATTAGATAGCGAGGGTTAGTTAAAATATATATTTTCTGTGGCTTGGTTAACTTGATGGGTTTGAGAAAAGAAATTTTCACTTAGGCTCAATCACGGCTTACTAGGGATATAGTTTTGCAAAAGACATGGTTGAGGCTCAAAATAAAATCACAAATGACCTAAGATCATTTTCCAGAAATCATACACCTGCATATCTTCTAGTTACAATTTAATGGAAAATGCTAATCATGTTATTCAATGAGTGCTAATCAAAACAAAGTTAGTGAGATTATTCAAAGAAGTATTCCCGCTGAACCGAAATTCTTACTTGAGTAAATGTGAAATATCTCTCCAAGGAGGATTGGCACAAAATCTGGATACAGGTTTACATCTCCGCTGTATATGTAAGCTTTATAAAAGATTGTAGTATTTCAGAAGGTTTCGAAAATAAGAAATTTTTACATACTCAAAATGTTGAGTTTCTATGAAAATATTAAGATAGTGCGTAATCATATGTAGGACCTACCAATTTCACATAATTAAGCCAACCTCGTGCCGCTAAATTTTGCCTAATCCCTATCTGTTCAAAATCCTCATATACCACAGGTCGTTCAACAATAATAGGCTTAGAATAAAAATAACTATCATACCAAACCTACTGATCAATATTCTCAAACATGGTAGCGTCAAACATATTTTAACCCTAGTGTTTTTCTTATTGTTGCGAGGTTGCTTCAGGCGATGACGAGGCCCCTCGCCTTGCTCGGCTCGACGAAGCTCTTGTTGCTCTTGGGTCCATTGATTCTTGAATTTATTGATAAATAAACAGTTTCAAAGAGTTTTAATCCGTGAAAATCTATAAAAGGTTATGGGTAAGAGTTTAATCAGAGTAGAATTTAAGAAAAACTGATGGGCGAAGTGAATCTTAATAGAGAATATGAAAGATTATGCTATTTTTTTTAAAAAAAAATTTGCTGCGAGGGAAATGCTGGACTGGTTTCAGTGCTAACAAGAGCTTTTATAATGACCAGTACCATCCGGACACTATCAGCACCATCCAAACGCTATCAGCACCGTCCGGACGGTGCTGATCCTCTAGATTTCCCTTAGCCTTGCAAGCTGTTGACCCTTGATCTCCTCCTGGTTTTCAGCTTCAGTTTTTCAGCATACAATTACAGAAAATCAATTTAAATTCAAATATTTACACATTTAACTATACAATAAACTTAAATTAACATATAAAATCAAATTATAGTTATATACATTCATACACATCAATTTTTGTAAAACATTTACGAAGTTAGTTTTTGGGCATGTAATGTATGTAAAAGAATTGTAATTTGAACTTGTATTAACTATGTTTGATGTATATTAGACCTCGGATGGGTCATGTGATTAAATGTTGTTATATGAGTATGGATAAATGAACCCGGTGTGGTCAATGTTGTATATTGGACCTCGGATGGGTCATGTGATTGTGTGATTGCACAGGTTGTGTTTTGGGTAGAGCTCCCCGTACATAGGAGACTCTACCCGAATTTTTTTAAATTATGGATCTTAGTTTTTGGGGCGTCACAACTTGGTATCAGAGCTTAGGTATACGATTTACCTAGGGCTTGATGGGCATGGGTCTAGACTATTGTATTCATTATGCATTTCATGTTATGTGCTTTAATATGCTACATGTTATGTGAATTATATGCATGGTGAAAGGTATGTGGAAAAGAGACACTAGGGTCAGAGAACATAACCTTGGGGGTCGAAAAGGAAATAAACGGGATGGTTCAGGGTGTAAATGTCTACTAGTGGTGGCACACGCTATACTAGTGAGACAATGAGAGAAATCTCAAATGTTCAACTTTGATCCCTACTTTAGGATATTAAGTAAATGCTTTATTGCTATCTGACATGTATGTAGATGGCAAATAGAGGAAGAGGACGCGGCCGAGGCGGTGGGCGGAACAACAACCAACCACCACCGGCCTTTGACCAACAAGCCTTCATGGAGGCTATTGGTACTATGGAGGCTACAGTTGCACAAGCTAGCGCCAATGTGGGCTAAGGAGACTTAAGTAACCTCCAGAAGTTTAAGGCACACAAGCCTCCGACTTTCATGGGAGGGGTGGATCCGATGGTGGCCAACCATTGGTTCCAACAAGTCGACAAGATTTTAGAGGCCATGAAGATCACCTCCGATGCCACTAAGATAAGGCTAGCTGCATTCCAGCTAGAAGGAGAAGCCCATATGTGGTGGGATTGGGCAAGGGCCTCGAAAAACCTAGAGGTGATGACGTGGGGAAAGTTCTGGGAGCTCTTCATGGGCAAGTACTTCCCATCGGCTGTTCGACATGCTAAAGTCCAGGAATTCTTGGATTTAAAACAAGGGACAATAACGGTGATGGAGTACGTGGCTAAGTTCACTGAGTTAGCCCATTTTGCCGATGACTATGTGGCCACAGACATGGCCAAAGTGAGGAGGTTTGAGGATTGCTTGAAATTGTCCATCCGGGGGAAGATTGTGAGCCATCGCCTACAAGATTTAGACTCGATGGTCGAGACGGCTATGGCCATTGAGAGAGAGGTTGATGATGCAAGGAGCATCCGGGAGTCGGGTGGTAAGAACAAGAAGAAGGAGGTTGAATCCTCTTCTTCTAGTTCGAGGAAGAAGCTAAAGACTGCTACTCCACAAGGGTATCAAGGACAGGGCTGCGGCTATCAAGGCCAAGGTCAATCTTCCCAAGGCGGGAGACACTTTATGACTTCCAGCCAGGCAGACACACAAACATGTTTCCATTGCCACCAACCGGGTCACTTGAAGCGGGATTGTCCTTAGAGGTAGGGATTCTAGAGTTATAAGGCGTCTCAGTCCCAGTCATCAGTGTGACATTCACAGATTCACTACATTCCTCCCTACCCCACCATGGGCTAGGGAAACTAGTATCAGTTCTAGGGTGCTATATAGGCCCCTACTACTTCACATGTGGGGATCCCACAATCAGGCCAGATGGGCTAGGGCATGGGTCAAGGCCTAGGAAAGGACTCACAGGTCGGGACTTCGGGGACCCAGGGGCGTATCTACGCCATCACTCCTCAGACTGAGCCAATGGATCCATCAGTTATTCAGGGTACATTTCTACTCTCTCGTTTATGGGAAAGGGTATTATTTGACTCTGGTGCATCTCATTCATTTATCTCTGCATCATATGTGAGGGACTTGGGTTTAGGAGTTGAGACCTTGGAAGAGCCATTGCATGTGAGTTCTCCCCTAGGAGCTAGGGTGAGTGTTGATCAAATATGTCGGGGTTGTGAGTTAGAGATCTCGAGGATTCTACTCACTGTGGACCTTAGGGTCCTAGACATGTCGAAGTTTGATGTCATCCTTGGGATGGACTGGTTGGCAGCACACCGAGTCGTCATTGATTGTGATCAGAAGAGGGTCACTGCGTACACACCAGAGGGTGTTTGTTTCTAGTTCCAAGGGGAAAAACATGATGCCTTACCCCAAGCCGTGTATGACTCTCGATGGCACGGGCAGTTGATGGGCTGGCTTGCGAGCTTTACCCTGGAAGATGAGGTGAGACAGGAGTTGGGTTTACCTCGGGTTGTTTGTGAGTATGAGGATGTTTTTTCGGATGAACTATTGGGATTACCTCCACATAGGGAAGTAGACTTCACTATTGAGTTACACCCCGGTACATCGCCTATTTCTATGACTCCGCATAGAATGACACCTCCAGAGTTGTAAGAACTCAAGGTCCAGTTGCAAGAATTAATGGACAAGGGGTTCATTAGACCGAGCACCTCACCTTGGGGCGCTTTGGTGTTGTTTGCCAAGAATAAGGACAAGATCCTTCGGCCATGCATAGACTACTGGCAGTTGAATAAGGTTACTATCAAGAATAGGTACCCTATGATGAGGATTGATGATTTATTTGATCAATTGAGTGGGGCATGGGTCTACTCCAAGATAGATCTACGCATGAGTTACCATCAGTTGAGGTTTAGGGAGGCAGATATCCCTAAGACGGCGTTTAGGACGCGGTATGGGCATTTCGAGTTTACCGTCATGGCTTTTGGATTAACGAATGCCCCAACGGCATTCATGGATCTCATGCATAGGGTGTTCCAACCCTATCTAGATCAGTTTTTCGTGGTCTTTGTGGACGACATTTTGATCTACTCCAAGTCTGAGGAGGAGCATGAGGGTCACTTGAGGGTTGTTCTCCAGACCTTGAGGGACCATCAGTTGTACGCCAAGTTCATCAAGTGTGAATTTTGGCTCACGGAGGTGAAATTCTTGGGACGCGTGGTGTCGGCTTCGGGTGTGCTAGTGAACCCGGAGAAGGTTGAGGCAGTTATGAGTTGGAAGAGGCCAAAGTCAGTCTTCGAGATATGTAGTTTCTTGGGATTGGCGAGGTATTATAGGAGGTTCATTGAGGACTTCTCTCGACTAGCTGCACCTATGGCGAGATTAACCCGGAAGGAAGTCAAGTCTGAGTGGAATGATTCGTGTGAGAAGACATTCCAGGAGTTGAAGAGGAGGCATACTTCAGCTCCTATTTTGATTGTTCAGGAGAGGGGACTGAGGTACACGGTATATTGTGATGCCTCCAAGGACGGACTTGGTTGTGTCTTGATGCTGTTTGAGAGAGTGGTAGCTTATAGTTCTCGGCAGTTAAAGAAAAACGAGCAGAATTACCCTACCCATTATATGGAGTTGGCGGCTAAAAACTTGTTTAACAATATAAGGACCTGTCCATCTAGATCTTAATTTTCCAGGAAATAAATGGAGTTTTTCATTATATAACAGAACTTTTTGAGAAGGTTCAAAAGACTTCCGCATGATATTTTTATCATGAAATTTTTTTGTTCTAGATTTAGCAATCTTTGCATTTTCATAAGCTTCGTTTCTTAATTCTTCTAATTCATTAATTTGCAGTTTATGGAATACTCCAACTTTATCCATATTAAAATTCATCATTTTGATTACCCAGTATGCTCGATGTTCTAATTCTACAAGCAAGTGACATAGTTTACCAAAAACTAACCGATAAGGAGACATTCTTAAGATAGTTTTATATGCAGTACGGTAAGCTTAAAGCACATCAGTCAATCTTAAAGACCAATCCTTACGATCTGGATTTATAATTTTTTTAAAATTTATTTTATCTCTCTATTAGCTAATTCAGCTTGTCCACTTGTCTGTGGATGATACAGAGTGGATATTGATTTTTTTTTGAAAAAGGGTAAAACGGTAATTTGCCACTACGGTGCGGGTTGAGAACCCTTATTTTCCAGAGCTCGGATGAAGAAACAAACATCACCATTGGATTCGTCTCGCGAAATCTAGTTACCCAAATAAATTTCGTCGAATTTCAAGATATTCGGATTTTTCACGTTTTACGAGGTGGTCGGGTCTCGGATGACCCCAAAAATGAATTTTTATTACAATTTTGAAAGCTGGAAAATAATTAAATAAAGTTCATATAAAATATTTTGAGCTTAAATCGGTATGAAATTTAATCGTTTCGGGGTGAAAACGGACCCGGGAAAAGGGAGAGCGTGTGGCGCGACGTGGGCCAAGCTTTAAAATTGTAAATAGGGGGAAAATGATCTGATTTTGGACAGAACACTCTCCACAAGTCTGCTAGTTCTCACGTTAGAAAAGAGAGAGGGAATAAGAGAGAAAAACAAAGGTTTCTCAAGCTTTCTTCTTGCGATCTAGGGCCGAGCTTTGCTCAAATCAACACGAGCAAAGAAGAAAAGTTGTTCCTCTCATCGAGGGCTACGCGACCACACCAAAAAGGACAAGTTTCGCTGAACTTCAAGAAACGGGATTTGGGGGAATTCAAGGTTAAGGCTTCTTGGGAGTTCTTGAAGGCTTTCTACTTTGATTTTACGTTTCAAGAGGTAGGGTTTTCATCCTAACTAGGTTTATTTCCAACCTATGATGAATATATGAAATAGGTGAGTTGGTTTGGGTATTTTAACACTTTCCTATTGTATTTGGTTTAATGGAAATAGGTAGACTCAATTCTAGTGTGAATTGGTAATTAGAAATTGCAAGTTTGTGATTTCTTGGAAGTTTTGATAATTAGGTATGTGGAAATCACTTAATCTGATTTTTTTTGAGTTATGTGATAAATTTGGGCATTTTATGTGATTACATGATTTGGTGTCTTGAAGGTATTTGATAAAATGCCTATGTGAAATAAAGTATGTTAATTGCATGAGATTATGTGATAACATGCTTGGATGATGTGGTAAAGTGAGTGGTAAAGTGAAATCATATGTTATGATATGAATTACAATTGGAAATGCAAATGTTGATATGTGTTTATGATATTTTGGCATTGGGGTGAATTATGGAAATTATTTGCTTAGTGATTCGCCACTTTTTGTGATCTGAATTATATAAATTATACACCCAAGTATAAGTGGTCAAATTTTAGTTTTCTCGTTTTTAAGTCCAAGTATCGATCCCACGAAGAGTTTTAGTAATTTAGATTTTAAAATAAAAATAAAAACAGTAAAGTTGGTGTTTAAAGCAGTATAAGGTTTGATAGCTTGTGATGTGAGCTTAGATTGATAGCTATTCTAATTAAATGAAGTGCATAGATAAACGTGTTAACGACAAGAATATAAAATATACCCATCAGTTTAAGGATCTCATATGCTTTATATCGGTTAAATACTGGAAATGCTACCTTACAACAATTAACTTCCATTTTACTGGCAAGTCAACCGGTAGGTCTGATGTAAATAAACTATCACATAGCAACTTCTTAGGTTAGCTGGTGATATTAAGTCATAACTCAGCAACGTCTTAGGTTAGCTGGTTATATGCATGACAAGTGACTAATCCAAGCAAACCAGAAGGACAAGCCATTCATGAGGAATACTTGAATTATTCAATGTCTTGTGATAGTAAGTGCGTAAATAAATAAACCATAACTCAGCAACTTCTTAGGTTAGCTGGTGGTAATAGTCATAACACAACAACTTCTTAGGTTAGCTGGTTATAGATGTGCCAATTGACTAATTCGAGTGAACCAGAAGGCCAAACCACTCATGAGGAATACTTGAATTACCCAATAGGTCATATGTGATATATATATATCAGTTAAACAGCCTCAACGTTCCGGTGGAGGACTAGCCATACCGATAGGAACACCGTGGTTGTTAGATTGGCAATATAGTTATATATAGTAATTAAACCCTAATAACCCAGAAGGACAAGCCATTCATGAGGATCATTTAGGTTTTGTACCATGCATCAGTTAAACATCATCAGCGTTCCGGTGGAGGACTAGCCATACCGGTAGGAACACCATAGTTGTTAAATTGGCAGGTATAATGCACCGATGACATAGTTCCAAGCACAGCACCGAAACTACGTGCATCGGTGTATCATGCATGAAGCATATAATACATAAATATATAAAACATCAGCATTTCCATAATCTAACCGACAATATACATATGTTTACCCTTCACTGAAGGATATAAACGACTACTCACGCCCCATTGCTATAAACAAGCAAGGAGTGTGGGTATTCGTCATTACAACTGAAATAAAAGCATAAACTCTAAAACTTCTTTCACAAGGAACAATTGAAACACAACCACTCTTATTATTATTCAAAACAACAAAGTGGCGATAGTTCAACTATCCGAATAGAAAGACTAAACAGAAATGTAGAAATACAGAATATCGGTATAGAACGGACCAGCTATGACTTTGCCTTTCACATTTCCTTTCTTTCTCTCTTTTTCTCTCTTTTTTCCTTCCCTTAGCTTTCTCTCTTTTGCTCTTGGAGTGGCCGGCCATCAAGTGAAGGGGGAGGGGGTATTTATAGACAAAAGGTAGCATGAGGTGGAAAGGTAAGTGCAAGACACCAAGCCTTGCCATCCGGTACCATCCGGATGGTAAATCCTTGCAGTAGGGCCACGTGTCATGTTCTTGGAGTTTGGAGTGTCTTGCAGCAGGGGCACGTGTCGCAGGCTGGAGCTTCCACGTGCCTCTTTTATACTTTAGTCCTCCATTGTTTCCAGCTTTGTAATTTAACCTCATAGTCTCTGGTATTCCTGCATTTAACCCTATAATTTAAACATAAAGTATTAAAAACTTTAATTTAGGCACAAACCTTAATTCATAATGTTTAATTATTTTATTTTACAAAGTTGATTACTTAATGATTTTTTTATTATACAAAAATTAGGGTTAATCACTTAGGATGTAATTATCCATTGCATGTGTTGAAATGTGGTAGAAATAATCCATATGACATTCATTACATATGACTATGATATTGATGTTGTAATTACACATTACATTGCATTTGCACGGAGGCAACGCATTCATGGGCATGAGACATGAGTGTGGGTGTGTGTGCATATTGTGGATCAAACACTATTCTTGGTGGTTGATAAGTGGGTTCGGGATAGTTGGGCCGATGGTTCTACTAAGTCTCATGGTTGGATAAAAAACTTGTGTCGGGTATAGCAAGCAGGGCTAGATTCTCCCTCGGTTGCAAGACCCGGCTACTTAGTTCATACACTCTCCTAAGGTGAAATTCCAAAAAAGTGTAACGGTGTACAGAACCGGCGGTGTGATTCCAAAATCCGATACCCAAACAAAGACACATGATTTTGTTCTATAAAATAGTCATTCGATGTGTAATATCCAACAATGATTTGGTTTTATAAACACATGAATTTTATTTCAAAATGATCATTGGATGTAATTCATCAATGGCGGATTTATCACACATTGGCATTGCATTGTGTTATGGGAGCCAGTGAGGGCTCGGGTTAAAGTGCATGAGTGAGTCTCTGTAACGCCCCAAATACCACCCTGGACGGCATTACATTCAATAACCATTCATATCATGAGAGCAACTAATAAATCCATAAATAACCGGGGGTCCTTAATTTAACAAAATTCGGGCAGAGTCACCTTTGTTCGGGGAGCTCTACCCAAAACACAACTTGTGCAATTCTACTGTAATGACCACACGGGGTCCATTTCACTACCATAAAATCAATACATCAAATTTACATGTTATCCCAAAAGAATAGGCCAAGCTAGGGCCTTTACATCCCCACAAAAGTACTATAATACACAGCGGAATTTACAAAATAAAACTAGGCTATACAGTTCTCCCAAAAAATTATCCAAGTCTATAACAAAAGAAAAGGGGGGGGGGTCGCTCTACGCGTCCACCTCGGGATCCACGCTCTCTTCTGTCGGAGTCTCCCAATGTGTCGGCCCCTCGACTCCCAGCTCCTCGTCAAAGGCAAAATCTGAAAGGTGGGGAAGTAAGGGGGGGGGGGGGGGGGGGGTGAGCACAAGGCTCTGTAGGAGGATCCTTCCAAACCCATTCAAGGTTTTGAAATCAAGTAAAACAGGTAGGTCACATTTCGCACATACATATAAATAAATTTTCTAAAATAAAATAAGGACATTTTAAAGGAGATCTCAAGTTTGTACAATAATAAGGAATTGAAAGAGAATAAAACCACGTTTAATTGACAAACAATTTTCAACATAATCCACTCCACCATACACCATTTCCACAAGTTATCGCGGCACCCCATACTACCCGAAACTCTTGGAGAAATAATATTTGGTACAATGAACAATAATTTCTATTTGGTACCACTCAAGTAGGTTATCGCTTCTCATGAATATACCCGATGATTCTACCTCGTTCACCCATTTCCACTAACAATCACAGACCAATTTAGGAAGGGCGTGTACCGTCTCATACGGCATTGACGAGATCCTCCCAAGGTGTCTAGTATACTAACCATTTTCCCCGGTATCCGTGAACAATAGTGGTCACTGTCACCACAATGATCCACTACGAGCATTAGGCAACCATCTCACCCCCCATTGGGATAAACTAACCTCTAACGCTCTACGGCAGTTTTCGAAGGTAATCCAAGTCCCTCACAACACCATACACAAGAGTGACATACCAACAATATACTCAACCTCATATACAAGCAAATTCCATGATTTTCCCCAATTTTCACAAGCAAGATACATAATAGAACAATTTAAGAAAACATACCCATTTCGCAAATCATGTTACAAGAGACAAGTTTAAAGGAAATAAGCATGAGATCATCAATACAATCATTTTACTACCCAACACAAAGTTCTAGAATTTTTGAAATCAAGATGATGTGAAGATATAGAGAAAAATCCATATTTCCCCAAAAAACTAGAGTTTGATGGATTTCCAACCATCATTTTGTTCAAATCATGTGAATGTTTGTAAACATACCAAGGAACAAGGAACCTATAACAAATACATACTATTAAGAGCCAAATTCTACATGTATAATAACCCTAACATCAATGGACAAGAATGGAAGAAAACCCTACCTCAATGTTCTTGAAAACCTAGGTTTAGTGTGAAGAAGATGAAGATTTGATCTTCTTTGAAGTATAGATCTCCTCTTGATCTTGTGTTTTATCCTTCTCTCTTCCTATATAATCTTTCCTAGGGTTAAGAGGGGTGAAATGAATGCTAAGGGGGCGACATTAGGTGTTTATAGGGCAAGAAAATGGAGCAAAACCCGACATTTTCTGTTCAGAAAAAAAATCGGGCGTACTGGTACTGTTGAAAGATTTTTAGTGCAACGTACAGGGTAGTTTTGACCCATTTATAGGTCGAATTGGAAAATATTAATGAGATACACTTTTGTAGCCCTAGATGTCTGATATCGACTGTAAAAATTTCAGATTAATTGGAAATAAGGATAAAAAGTTATGGCCAAAATACTAAGAAGTGTCCAAAATTCTAAATTCCCAAATTTTCTCTAAAATGTGTTTTAACTCCAAAATACTTCCTAACTTCTAATACACCTCATATTACCTCTCCCAAGGTTTTTCGACCTTCCGGACTCAATGGACACCTTATTTTGACCTAAAAATATTTAGAGACTTATCTAATAACCCTTCTCAAGTTTAAACGTCTTCCTAATATTTATTCTTACGGTTCCAATACACATGATTTATTCTTACGTCATTACATATATAATACTCACTAAACAAATACATTCGTATAT
This sequence comes from Ilex aquifolium, assembly GCA_951799425.1. Taxonomy (NCBI): domain Eukaryota; kingdom Viridiplantae; phylum Streptophyta; class Magnoliopsida; order Aquifoliales; family Aquifoliaceae; genus Ilex; species Ilex aquifolium. Next base: position 32,717,717 of record OX637392.1, read on the forward strand.
GTTAATACAAACATGTGGGGGTTTACAATCCACCCCCCTTAAAGAAAGTTTCGTCCTCGAAACTTACCTCAAGTAGCGAACAAGTATGGGTATTTCTCTCGCATCTCCCACTCCGGTTCCCAAGTTGCTTCCTCCACGCCATGGTGTTGCCACAGGACTTTCACCAGCTGGATTACCTTGTTGCGAAGCACTTTCTCCTTGGTGTCAAGAATCTTCACCGGCTTCTCTTCATAGGTGACTCCCTCTCATACTTCAATATCCTCTAAGTCCACAATATGCGCGGTATCCGGTTGGCACTTTCTCAACATCGAAACATGAAATACATCATGGACTCCTGATAACTGTGCTGGTATCCGAAGTTGATACGCCATCTTGCCCACTGCCTTGATCACTTCGAATGGACCGATGTACCTTGGAACGAGTTTTCCTTTCTTGCCAAATCTAAGTACGCCCTTCTTGGGTGACACTTTAAGAAATACAAAATCTCCCTCCTTGAATTCCAAAGGCCTTCTTCTCCTATCCGCATAGTTCTTTTGTCGACTCTGTGCTGTGTGTAATCTCTCCCGAATGAGCTGAATCTTCTCCGTTGTCTCCCGCACAATCTTGGGCCCAAACATACTACTCTCCCCGGCTTCCAACCAACACGTCGGGGATCTACATGGTCTTCCATACAAAGCTTCATACGGTGCCATCCCGATACTTGCTTGGTAGCTATTGTTGTAGGCGAATTCCACCAACAACAAATGATCACTCCAACTCCCTTTGAAGTCCAACGCGTAAGCCCGTAACATGTCCTCCACAATCTGAATCACTCTCTCGGATTGGCCATCGGTTTGAGGGTGAAAGGCTGTGCTGAAATGTAACTCTGTCCCCATAGCTTGTTGTAGACTTTGCCAAAAACGAGCCACAAACGAGAATCGCGATCCGACACGATAGAAAGTGGAATTCCATGCAATCGAACAATCTTTCGAATGTACAGTCTGCTCAAGGTCTCTAACGAGTCTGTGGTCTTCATCCCCAAAAAGTGAGCTGACTTGGTGAGTCGATCTACGATAACCCATACGGCGTTATGCCCTCTTGAAGTCCGTGGAAAGCCCGGCACGAAGTCCATGGTGATATGATCCCACTTCCACTCCGGGATAGGCAGAGACTGTAATAACCCTCCGGGTCGTTGGTGCTCAATCTTCACTTGCTGGCATACCGTACACCTTGAAATGAACTTTGCTACATCATTCTTCATTCCACTCCACCAATATTGTCGTTTCATGTCTCTATACATTTTTGTACTCCCTGGATGTATGGAGAACATGGATCGGTGACACTCACCCAACACTTCTTCTCTCACTTGGTCATCATTTGGCATGCATAGTCTTCCCCGAAACTGTAACTCATCACCATGAATCGACCAACCCTCAACAACTTCATTCCCCTCCAATTTCTCCCGAATAGTTTTCAACTTGGGATCTAACCGTTACAACTCCCCAATCATTTGTTGAAGAATTGGTTGAGCTACAAGATTAAACAAGCATGGTCGATCATCTTGTCTATCGACCCACAAATCAAACTCCTCCAATGCCTCAATCATCTTCCATCGATGAGCCGTAAAAACATTGATTTCACCCCGAGACTTCCTACTCAGTGCATCCGCTACCACATTAGCCTTCCCCGGATGATAGTTGAGTGTGAAATCATAATCTTCTAAGTACTCAATCCACCTCCTTTGCCGAAGATTCAAGTCTTTTTGGGTGAATATGTATTTGAGGCTCTTATGATCCGAATACACTTAGAACTTCTCTCCATACAAGTAACACCTCCACAACTTAAGAGCAAAGACCACAGCTGCCAGCTCCAAGTCGTGAGTGGGATAATTATGCTCATGAGTCTTGAGTTGCCTCGAGCCATAAGCAACTACCTTACCCCCTTGCATTAGAACACATCCCAGGCCTCGTAGCGAAGCATCGGTGTAGACGTCGTATCCTTCCCCACTACTCGGTATAATAAGGATAGGCGCCGTTATCAATTTCTCCTTCAAGGTGCGAAAGACTAGCTCACACGCTTGAGTCCACACAAATTTTTCTCCCTTTCTTGTGAAGCGAGTTATCGGCAGCGCAAGCTTTGAAAACCCCTCCACAAACCTACGATAATAGCCGGCTAACCCCAAAAAACTACGTATCTCGGTCACATTCTTCGGTGGTTCCCATTTCATCACGGCCTCAATCTTTGCGGGATCCACAGTTACCCCTTGCTCGGACACAACATGACCAAGAAATTTTACTTCCTTCATCCAAAACTCGCATTTACTCATCTTCGCATACAGCTTATGCTCCCTCAACGTCTGGAGTACAACTGAGAGATGATGTGCATGTTCCTCTTGTGTTCGGGAATAAATCAATATGTCATCAATAAACACAATGACAAATTGATCTAGATATGGCCGGAATACCCTGTGCATCAAATCCATGAAGGCTGCTAGAGAATTAGTCAATCCGAACAGCATTACCGTATACTCGAAGTGACCATACCGGGTACGAAAAGCAGTCTTAGGAATATCCTCCTCCTTGATACGCAGTTGATGGTACCCTGTGCGAAGATTAATCTTGGAGTAGAACTTAGAACCCCTCAACTGATCAAATAAATCATCAATGCGCGGCAAGGGATACTTGTTCTTCACCGTCACACGATTCAACCGTCGATAATCCGTGCATAACCGAAGTGTTTCATCCGTCTTCTTCACAAAGAGGACCCGGGCTCCCCAAGGTGAAGTGCTCAGACGAACGAAGCCAATTACCAACAAGTGGTCCAATTGTTTCCTTAGCCCCTTTAGCTCTAAAGGCACCATCCGATAAGGAGCAATAGAAATAGGTTCGGTTCCCGGATAGAGATCAATGGCAAACTCAATCTCTCTCTATGGCGGTAACCTGGGTAATTCATCTGGGAAGACATCCGAAAAATTCGATACTATCAACAAAATACTCGACTGAGATCTATCCCGATCATCTCCCATCAAGCTAGCCAAGAAAATCAAGTGGCTCCCAGCCTTAGCTTTTAAGAATTTACTTCCCGTAGTAGGGAATGGATGGGAAGAGTTTCAGTCATTCACAAAATGGAAAGCCACTTCGCCTGGTAATTGGAATGTGATTCTCTTGCGAAAGCAATCCATTACTGCCTGGAATGTGGACAACAAGTCCATCCCAAAGATTACATCGTACCCTTTCATATCCAATGCAATCAAGTCTACCACCAACTCGTGTTCCCCTATTCTAAGCACACAACTTCGACACACCCGTTGAGTATCCAATCGTTCCCCCGTTGGTAGGTCAACCTTCAAAGCATGTTCGAGTTTCCCGAACTCTAACCACAACTCGAGAGCATATAATGTACGTATGAAAGAATGGGTAGCACCAGGATCAAACAAAATTCTGGCCCAAGAATTGTAGAGGAGAACAATACCTTCTACCACGGCATTAGAGGCATCCTCCTCCGGTTGTGTTAAGGCAAATACCCTTCCCGAATTGGAAGCAACGGGGGCTTGAGCCCTCAATGGTCTCGATGGTGGAGGTGGCCTATTGGCATTTGATAGCCTGGCTGATGGATTGGCCTTGGGTGGAAGTGATGGGCAGTTGCTTCCGAAGTGCCCCGTTCCCCCACATCCAAAGCATTGACGAGGATTAGTGCTGGGTCTAGCTGGGGCTTGCCCCTCTCCTCGTAGTGCAGGAGGTCTCTGGCCTATCGCCTAATCGGGGCGACGGTATGGCAATGCCCTCTGTGCCCCACTGCTACTAGCACCTGAACGAATCGGTCCCCCTCTAGCATAACTCTGCCTCCTCTGAGAGTCATCAAGGTCTCTCTCCACCAATGCTGCTCTGTCAACCAAATCCCTGTACTCCCTGATTCTAAGTGCCATAAGTTTCTCTCTGATAGTTGGTCTCAAACCCTGCTCGAAGCGCTTGGCCCTCCTCTCCTCGGTAGATATGAACTCTGAAGCATAACGGGACAGCTCATCGAACTTCCTCTCATACTCCGCAACGGTCGTACTTGTAACACCCCGTATTTTTATTTTATATATGTATATAGATATATAATAAATAATTGTGGTAAAAATATGGATATGTGTAGAAATATGTGTTGGAGAGGTTTGGGATGAATTTGGTTGGCTTAGGAATGGATTGGAAAGTTTTAGTTTCGAAGGTGTGTAAACTTGAGAAGGGGAATTATGGAAGTTTCTAAATATTTTAGGTCAAAATAATGTGTCCATTGAATCCAGAAGGTCGAACAACCTTGGGAGAGGTAATATGGGGTGTATTGGAAGCTAGGAAGTATTCCGGAGTGAAAACACACTTAGAGAAAATTTGGGTAAAAAGGAGTTGTGACACCTTCTAGTATTTTGGTCATAACTTTTTATCCTTATAACCAATGGATCTGAAATTTTTACAGTACATAGTAGACATCTAGGGCTACAAAAGTGTATCTCATGAAAATTTTCCAATTCGACCTCTAAATTGGTCAAAATCGCACTGGAAGTTGAAACAAAAATCTGGCAGTCGAACCGTACCGGTACGCGTACCGGTACGCCGAACTCCAGTAGCTCAACCGTACCGATACGCGTACCGGTACGCCCGATAAAGCCCAGCCCGATCCGACTTCGGGTCTTTCTCCATTTCTTCCACTATAAATACTTCTTGCCATCCCCTTAGCCTTCATTACACACCTTAAAACTCTAGAAAACATTAGAGAGAAAGAGGGGAAGAGAAAAACACAAGATCAAAGGTGAAAAACAAGGAAAGACAAAGAGTTCACAAGTGATTCAAGACTCAAACCCTAGGTTTCTTCAAGAGCTTAAGGTAGGGGTTTTCTCTCACTCTCTTACATTGAGGCTAGGGTATTTATATATGTATGTTTTGGCTATCAATGGTATTTATATGCTATGGAATCATCCTGTCTTAGGCTTTTTGGTAAAGATTACATGTTTTGAACAATGTTAGGGTTGAATACCCATGAAATCTCTTTTTATGTTTTAAAACCCTAGTTTGTGGAGAGTGATGTATTTCTTCTTAAATGCTTTCTCTATTATGAACTTTGAAAATCGTAGTTGTTTGTGTTGGGTAGCAAAATAATGTTATTGTGATCTCATGTATTTTCTTGGTTAGCCATTATAAAATGTCACATGCTTAATTTGGGGGTTTTGGATAAATGATTGTAAATTGAGATAAATATTGGAATTGTATGCTTGGTTGGGTTGTTTGTGATGCACATGAGTGAGAGGTTCCTTGTAAGGATGCTCACCCCTTCCCAAGAGGTTCCTTGTAAGGATGCTTGGGAAACAATGTAGTGATTGTTGGGAGGTTTCTTGTAAGAATGATCACCCATTCTCAAGAGGTTCGTTGTAAGGATGCTTGAGAATCAATGAATGGAGGTGGAGGTTGCCTTAAAGTATGCCACCTACCGGAAGAATGGGGGTGGAGGTTGCTCTTAAGGATGCTTGAGAATCAGAGATGATCTAAAGAGGGGGGGGGGGGGGTGGAGGTTACCTTAAAGTATGCCACCTACCTAAAGAATTGTTTGGGATTGTTTATGGCCATTAATGATTATCTTTATGTGGTGCTTGTTTATTCCTTAAGTAATGTTTATACATAAACTTGAGATCCTTTTTAAATGTCACTGCTTTCGTTCAAATTATGTATCTATGTTATGTTAAAAATGAGACCGACCGTTTTAAATGCTTTTCTAAACCTTGTATGAGTTTGAGAGAATTGTTCTACAGAGCTTTGTGCTCACCCCCTACCGCTAACATTTTTCAGATTACCCGCTTGAGGAGGACGTAAGGGTCGAGGAGCTCGCTACTTGGGAGACTCTACTTGACGGGAGTGTGGATCTCGAGGTGGACGCATAGAGCGACCTCCTTTCCTTTTGTACTAGACTAGGACATTCTTTTGGAACATTGTGTAGTCTAGTTTCTTTTGTTTATTCCGCTGTGCTACTTTAATTCATTTTGAGATGTAAATGCCATAGCTTGGCTTATTCTTTTGTGATGATATTGTAAATTTTATGGATGATGAATGGAGAATTTTCTTATTGATGAAATTATATTAGTGCTCTCATGTTGTGAATGGTCTTAGAATGTAATGCCGTCCAGGGTGTGTTTTGGGGCGTTACAGTACTGCCCTGTCGTAAAGCTAGAAAGTCTGCATGCATTTTATCTCTGACCGACTTGGGGAAATACTTGTCGTTGAAGTTTTGCTCAAATTTCTCTCAAGTGAGTGTATCGGTGTCCCTCCTCTTCTTCACAGACTCCCACCAGTAATCGGCCTCCCCTTCCAACAAATAGGTAGCCAAGCCAACCCGAAGGTCCTCGGCGATCCCCATACCATCACAGATTTTCTTCACTTGGCGGACCCATAGATCCGCATCTAAGGGATTTGAGCTCCCTTGGAAAGTGGGTGGATGTTGTCGTAGAAATTCCCGAAGGGCCACCATCTTCCGGTTCTCGTCCCCATTTCCCGGCACTTGTACTAAAGGACGAACCCCACCGTTGTGGTGGTTGTTCCCACCTTGTTGTTGCTGTGATGCCCCATTTTACGGGGGTCCTATATTAACCATTGACCATCCGTCAACCCGCGGAAATACCCGTGGATGTCACTCAACCTAACACCACGGCAGTAACATCCCCTTAACCGGGATCTTAACTCACAATTGTAAAACGGATTCGATTATTCATTGGGTTCAACCAACATTCAAAATATTATGATTTATACTCCATTATGGTTCATATAGATCATTGGAGGGAAGGGAAAACACAAACCGAAAATAGGGCAAAGTGGTTTAAAATCTGAAATTTTTTGGAGAGTGTACCGGTACACAGTACCGGTACCATACAGTACCGGTACTGCCAACCCACTGGAAAGAGGGTACCGATACACAGTACCGGTACTCTCTGCCCAGTTTTGCCTTTTTCCTCCATTTTTCATTTCTAATCCATTCCAAACCTTCCAAAACTCATCCAACACATGTATAATACGATTTTCCATATCAAACATAAACTTTACAAGTTTCATTACAATGATTCCATATATTTACATATCAAAATGGAATTTTCACCAAAAACTTTACAAATAAACCATAAAAGCCACAAGTCGGCTCTCTTCAACTTTGGGGCTCGAAATGGGAGCCGTCCGCCGGTGTGAACCCCGCACCTAAAATATTTTTCCCACAAAGGGTGAGCCACGCTCAATAGGGTATCTCCTAATGAGGCTACTCCCCAACCTATATGCATATGAAATGTTCACATGCCACAAAATCACAATTCATAACATTCCAAGCAAGAGAATATGTTCAACGTTGGAATTTCACAATGCCATGCCATGTAATGAGGTGAGACTCACCCATGCATATCACCCGAGCCCTTCCCAGCTCCTCTACACATGCAAGTACCAATGTGTACTAATCCGTCATTTATGTTGCACATCAAATGACATTTCATTCTAGGGTCTTTCTTGGGGTGGATATTTATGGACTTACACCAACTGCACCGAACCGACACGGAATTCATGGACTTCCACCAACGGTTCCGCGTACACCGACACACTTTATGGACTCTTATACCAACGGAGTGCGTATCCAATCACCGGGTCTCTCACCCGAGGGATAGTCCAGCCCTTCTTGCTACCCCAACCCTAACAACCATGCAAACTGTGCGACTCGACTAGGTCATCGACCCAATCTTACCCGAGCCCACTCGTCATCATCAAGCGTGGTGAAGACAACCACCATGCACACACACCCACTAAGTGCAATGTTTCCGTGCATATGCAATGTGATGCTCCATTGCAACAATATTTCAATGTTCGATATGCTATGAGTGACATATGAACATTCTCATCACAATTCCCACACTTCATGGCCAAATCATATCATAAGCATATAATTTCCATACTTCCTTACAACGTCAATATATCACAAGCATGTATATATATCAACAATTTAATCTAAATCAACACCCAAGCATTTCATCACATTATCAAGAGATAGCATACTTCAATTTCAAGGCATAAGATAAACACATAGCAAGCCCACACTTCACATAGCCCAAGAGTCACATTTGGGTTAATTTCATATACTCAATCCTAGAAATTTCATTTAGAAACTTCTAATTACCAATCCAATTAGAATTGATCTTTAACCATTTCAATACCCATTTCACCAACTTTAACAACCATAGGCAAATGACATATATATCTATCCATTTACCCATTTCATAAAAACATCCTAGGCTTGGAATAAACCTTAGTAGGAGGGAACCTTACCTCTTGAAGCGTAAGGTACGACGTTGAGAAGTCTCCTAGACCCGATTTTAGCCCAAAGCCCTAGCTTCCCAAAGTCCTGTCCTTGAAATTTCTCCAAAACCCGACCTCCTTGGTATGATTTTGTAGCCCTTGGCGAGGAGAACAACTTTCTCTCTTGGCTCGAGTTGATTTGAGCCCCGTGGAGACGAGAATCTTAGAGAAAAGGTGGAGAAAAACCCTAGCTTCCCTCTCTTGTTTTCACGTTGGAATCGGCTGAGCAAAATGGGGAGAAAATCTGATTTTCTCCCCTTTAAATACCCTTTAAACACTTGGCCCACAACGCGCCACACGGCCCTTATTTCCCGGGTCCGTTTTAACCCCGAAACGATTAAATTTCGCTCCGGTTCAAGTTCAAAATATTTTTATTTCAACTTGCCGTCATTTATTTCCCAAAATTTAAAATTTTATTCAAAATTTCGTTTTTGGGTCTCCCGAGGCTCGACCGCCTCGTAAAACGTGAAAAATCCGACTAACTCGGAATTTAATGAAATTTGACAGGCTAACTAGATTTCGCGAGATGAATCCAACGGTGATGTCCGTTTCGTCATCCGAGCTCTAGAAAAAATCAGGTTTACAACCTATACCATAGTGGCAAATTACCTTTTTGCCCTTTTTCGCAAAAGTTCAAATTTTCTCGAGTTTTACATTCTTCCCCTCTTAAAAGAATTTCGTCCCTGAAATTCACACACTCATGCACATACAACCACATGCATATGCAGCAGTCATATAATACTAAATGACTATAAGAATTTACCTTCATCCTCAAATAAGAAAGGATAATTGGCACGTATGGTGTTCTCACGCTCCCATGTTGCTTCTTCCACTCCTCGGTGTTGCCACAACACCTTCACAAGCCTCACAGTCTTGCCTCGCAAAACCAGATCCCGGCTATCCATGACACGCACTGGCCCCTCCTCAAAGGTTCCATCCGTATCAACAACAAGCTCGCCCCAATCCACAACATGCGTCGGATCTGGAGTATACTTCCGGAGCATGGAGACATGGAATACCGCGTGAACACCCGATAAACTTGGCGGCAGCGCCAATCTGTAGGCCACAGTGCCAACTCTCTCAAGTATCTCGAAGGGTCCAATATACCTCGGCGATAGCTTTCCCCGCTTGCCGAATCTGATCACCCCCCTTTTAGGCATCACCTTCAAGAAGGCGTGATCTCCCACCTCAAACTCCAGAGGTCGTCGCCGTCTATCAGCGTAGCTCTTCTGCCGGCTCTGAGCCGTGAGAAGACGCTTCTTTACCAATTCCACCTTTTCTGAGGTGTCCCTAATCAAGTCTGGACCCGTAGAGGATCTTTCTCCAACCTCAGTCCAACAAACCGGAGAACGACAAGGCCTCCCATAAAGTGCCTCATAGGGTGTCATCCGTATGCTCGCCTGATAACTGTTATTGTAGGCAAATTCCACTAAGGGTAAATGCTCTTCCCAGCTACCCTTGAGGTCTAGGACGCATGCCCGTAGCATGTCCTCTAATGTCTAGATGGTCCGTTTTGACTGGCCGTCCGTTTGGGGATGGAAGGTTGTGCTCATCCTCAACTGAGTCCCCATGGCTCGCTAGAAACTCTCCCAAAAGTGAGTCGTAAACCTGGGATCCCGATCTGATACTATAGATAAGGGCACCCCATGCAACCGGACTATCTCCCGTATATACAATCTGCAGAATTCCTCCAATGTGAAGGTCATCCGCACCGCCAAAAAGTGTGCCGACTTCGTAAGCCGGTCCACTATCACCCACACCACATCATGTCCCCGCGATGTCCGTGGCAAGTGGGTCACAAAGTCCATTGTGACGTGCTCCCACTTCCACTCAGCCACTTCCAAGGGCTGGAGCATACCAGCTGGCCTTTGGTGTTCGGCCTTAATCTGCTGACATGTGAGGCATCTACTGACAAAATCGCCAATCTGCCTTTTCATCCCGCTCCAATAATACTGGCGACAAAGATCATGATACATCTTCGTGCCGCCTGGATGCACCGCAAAACGAGAGCAATGGAACTCCCTGAGGATCTCCTCTCTCAGTTCCGCCGACCGGGGAACCACAACCCTTCCCCTAAACCAAAGACTGTCATCCGAGTGAATGGCCCAGCCCTCGTCACCAGTACCCGCCTGCACTCGGTCCCCGATGGATGATAACTCTGAGTCCTGTCTCTGGGACTCAATCACTCTGCTTAGTAGGGAAGGCGTTGCCACCAAGCTCCCTAAAACACCCTGAGTCCGACCCCGATAATGCAGTCCAAATTGGCCCACGGTCTCAAGCATCCGCCACTCCCGGGAAGCTACACTAGCTAAAACACCCCGTGACTTCCGGCTAAGCGCATCTGCCACCACATTTGCCTTACCAGGGTGGTAATGCAAAGTGAAGTCATAGTCTTCTAGGTACTCCATCCACCTACGCTGCCTCATGTTGAGGTCCCGCTGAGTGAAGATGTACTTTAGACTTTTGTGGTCCGAAAACACCTCAAATTGTTCACCATACAAATAGTGGCGCCAAGCCTTCAAGGCAAAGACTATGGCCGCCAATTCCATATCATGCGTGGGGTAATTCTGCTCGTGATTCTTCAATTGTCGAGAACCATAAGCCACCACTCTCCCGGATTGCATTAAGACACAACCCAGTCCGTCCTTAGAGGCGTCGCAATACACCATATAATTTTATCCCCTTTCTGGAACAATCAAGATAGGAGCTGAAGTGAGCCTCCTCTTTAGTTCTTGGAATGCCTTCTCACACGAATCATTCCACTCGAACTTGACCTCTTTCCGGGTCAATCTAGTCATAGGTGCGGCCAGTCGGGAGAAGTCCTCGATGAATCTCCGATAATACCCCGCCAATCCCAAGAAACTACGTATCTCGAAGACTGACTTTGGCCTCTCCCAGCTCATAACTGCCTCGACTTTCTCCGGGTAAACTGATACCCCCGAAGCCGACACCACGTGTCCCAAAAATTTCACCTCCGTAAGCCAAAATTCGCACTTACTGAACTTGGCGTACAACTGGTGGTCCCTCAAGGTCTGGAGAACAACCCTCAAGTGACCCTCATGCTCCTCCTCTGTCTTGGAGTAGATCAGGATGTCATCAACAAACACCACGACGAACTGATCTAAATAGGGCTAGAACACCCTATGCATGAGATCCATGAATGCCGTCGGGGCGTTCGTCAATCCAAATGGCATCACTGTGAACTCGAAATGCCCATACCACATTCTGAACGCCGTCTTAGGGATATCTGCCTCCCTAATTCTCAACTGATGGTAGCCCGTGCGGAGATCTATCTTTGAATAGACCCGCGCTCCCCTCAGCTGATCAAATAGATCATCGATCCTCGGCAAAGGGTACCTATTCTTGATGGTGACCCGGTTCAACTGTCGATAGTCTATACACAATCGAAGGGTCTTATCTTTCTTCTTGGCAAACAGCACCGGAGCGCCCCAAGGTGAAGTGCTCGGTCTAATAAAGCCCTTGTCCAATAATTCTTGCAATTGGACCTTGAGTTCTTACAACTCTGCTGGCGCCATCCTATGTGGAGTCATAGAAATAGGCGAAGTACTCGGATGCAACTCAATGCTAAAGTCCACATCCCTATGGGGAGGTAATCTCAGTAACTCGTTCGGAAAAATGTCCTCATACTCGCACACCACCCGAGGTAGACCCAATTCTTGTCTTGCCTCGTCCTCCAGGGTAAGGCTTGCAAGCCAACCCATCAATTGCCCATGCCATCGTGAATCATACACAACTTGAGGCAAAGCATCGTGCTTTTCCCCCTGAAACTTAAAACAAACACCATCCGGTGTATAGGCAGTGACCCTCTTCCTGTCACAATCAATAACGACCCAATGCGCCGCCAACCAGTCCATCCCAAGGATGACATCGAACTCCGACATGTCCATAACCCTAAGGTCCATGGTGAGTAGAATCCCTGAGATCTCTAGCTCACAACCCCGACATATCTGAGTCACACACACCCTAACTCCTAGGGGTGAATTCACATACAACGGCTCTTCCAAGGCATCAACCTCTAAGCCCAAATCTCTCACACATGATGCAGAAATGAATGAATGTGATGCACCAGAGTCAAATAATACTTTAGCCCATAAGCGAGAAAGTAGAAATGTACCCTGAATGACCGACTGATCCACTGGTTCAGCCTGAGGTGTAATGGCGTAGACACGCCCCTGGGTCCCCGAAGTCCCTGCCTGCATGCCCTGTCCTCGGCCTCGACCCATGCTTTGGCCCATCTGGCCCGACTGCAGTGTCCCTGCTCGAAAAGTGGTAGGGGCCTGAGTATTGCCCTGGAACTAATACTGGCTTCCCTGGCCCATGGTGGGGTAGGGAGGAACAAGGTGTGTCTGCGACTGTCCCACTGATGACTGGGACTGAGGTGTCTCATAGCTTTGGGATCCTTGCCTCTACGGACAATCCCGCTTCACATGCCCCGGTTGGTGGCAATGGAAACATGTCTTCTGGCCTGCCTGGTAGGTAATCCTAAAGTTTCTCCCGCCTGGGAAAATTGACCTTGGCCTTGGCCTTGATAGCCACGGCCCTGTCTTTGTTGTCCTTGTGGAGTAGAAGTCATCTGCTTCTTCCCCGAACTAGAAGAAGAGGATTGGCCCTCCTTCTTCTTATCCTTAGTACCCGCCTCACGGATGCTTCGTGCATCGTCAACCTCCCTCTCAATGGCCATAGCTGTCTCGACCATAGAGTCCAAGTCTTGCAGGCGGAGGCCCACAATCTTTCCCCGGATGGATAGTTTCAATCCATCCTCAAACCTCCTTACCTTGGCCATATCCGTGGCCACGTAATCATCAGCAAATCGGGCTAATTCCGTGAACTTAGCCACATACTCCATCACCGACATTGACCCTTGCTTCAAATCTAGAAACTCTCGGGCCTTTGCATGTCGAACGGCCGTTGGGAAATATTTACCCATGAAGAGCTCCTTGAACTCTCCCCATGTCATGGCCTCTAAGTTCTTCGAGGCCGTCACCCAATCCCACCACAATTGGGCTTCTCCCTCTAGCTGGAATGCAGCTAGTCTTATCTTAGTAGCGTCCGAGGTGACCTCCATCGCCCCTAAGATCTTGTTGACTTGCCGAAACCAATGGTCGGCCACCATCGGGTCCGCCCCTCCCATGAAGACTGGAGGTTTGTGTGCTTTAAACTGTTGGAGGTTACTTGTGCCTCCATGTCCGGCATTTGCACTAGCTTGTGCAATAGTAGCCGCCATCATGCCCATGGTTTCCGTAAATGCTTGTTGATCGAAGACCGGTGGTGGTTGGTTATTGTTCCGCCCACCGCCTCGACGTCCTCTTTTTCCACTTGCCATCTACACACACGTCAAATGGAAATGGTACAACGACTTAGTATCCCTAGATAAGGACCAAAGTTAAAACGTTCAAATCTTTCTCATTGTCTCACTAGTAGAGCGTATGCCTCCAATAGTGGACCCTTTCGCTTTGAACTTTCCCGTTCATTTGCTTTCCCACTCCCAAGGTTAAGTTCTCTAACCCTAGTGTGTCCATTTTCATACACATTTTACCATGCATATAATACACACATCACATATCACATAACATGTAGCAATTTAAGCAAATAACATGTAATGTACAATGAATGCAATGGTCTAGACCCATGCCCCATCAAGCCCTAGGTAAATCGCATATCTATGCTCTGATACCAAGCTGTGATGCCCCATTTTCCGGGGGTCCTATATTAACCGTTGACCATCCGTCAACCTGCGGAAATACCCGTGGATGTCACTCAACCTAACACCACGGCAGTAGCATCCCCTTAACCGGGATCTTAACTCACAATTGTAAAACGGATTCGATTATTCATTGGGTTCAACCAACACTCAAAATACTATGATTTATACTCCATTATGGTTCATATAGATCATTGGAGGGAAGGGAAAACACAAACCGAAAATAGGGCAAAGTGGTTTAAAATCTGAAATTTTTTGGAGAGTACACAGTACCGGTACCATACAGTACCGGTACCCAGTACCGGTACTGCCAACCCACTGGAAAGAGGGTACCGGTACACAGTACCGGTACCATACTGTACCGGTACCCAGTACCGATACTCTCTGCCCAGTTTTGCCTTTTTCCTCCATTTTTCATTTCTAATCCATTCCAAACCTTCCAAAACTCATCCAACACATGTATAATACGATTTTCCATATCAAACATAAACTTTACAAGTTTCATTACAATGATTCCATATATTTACATATCAAAATGGAATTTTCACCAAAAACTTTACAAATAAACCACAAAAGCCACAAGTCGGCTCTCTTCAACTTTGGGGCTCGAAATGGGAGCCGTCCACCGGTGTGAACCCCGCACCTGAAATGTTTTTCCCACAAAGGGTGAGCCACGCTCAATAGGGTATCTCCTAATGAGGCTACTGCCCAACCTATATGCATATGAAATATTCACATGCCACAAAATCACAATTCATAACATTCCAAGCAAGAGAATATGTTCAACGTTGGAATTTCACAATGCCATGCCATGTAATGAGGTGAGACTCACCCATGCATATCACCCGAGCCCTTCCCGACTCCTCTACACATGAAAGTGCCAATGTGTACTAATCCGTCATTTATGTTGCACATCAAATGACATTTCATTCTAGGGTCTTTCTTGGGGTGGATATTTATGGACTTACACCAACGGCACCCAACCGACACGGAATTCATGGACTTCCACCAACGGTTCCGCGTACACCGACACACTTTATGGACTCTTATACCAACGGAGTGCGTATCCAATCACCGGGTCTCTCACCCGAGGGATAGTCCAGCCCTTCTTGCTACCCCAACCCTAACAACCATGCAAACTGTGCGACTCGACTAGGTCATCGACCCAATCTTACCCGAGCCCACTCGTCATCACCAAGCGTGGTGAAGACAACCACCATGCACACACACCCACTAAGTGCAATGTTTCCGTGCATATGCAATGTGATGCTCCATTGCAACAATATTTCAATGTTCGATATGCTATGAGTGACATATGAACATTCTCATCACAATTCCCACACTTCATGGCCAAATCATATCATAAGCATATAATTTTCATACTTCCTTACAACGTCAATATATCACAAGCATGTATATATATCAACAATTTAATCTAAATCAACACCCAAGCATGTCATCACATTATCAAGAGATAGCATACTTCAATTTCAAGGCATAAGATAAACACATAGCAAGCCCACACTTCACATAGCCCAAGAGTCACATTTGGGTTAATTTCATATACTCAATCCTAGAAATTTCATTTAGAAACTTCTAATTACCAATCCAATTAGAATTGATCTTTACCCATTTCAATACCCATTTCACCAACTTTAACAACCATAGGCAAATGACATATATATCTATCCATTTACCCATTTCATAAAAACATCCTAGGCTTGGAATAAACCTTAGTAGGAGGGAAACCTACCTCTTGAAGCGTAAGGTACGACGTTGAGAAGCCTCCTAGACCTGATTTTAGCCCAAAGCCCTAGCTTCCCAAAGTACCATCCTTGAAATTTCTCCAAAACCCGACCTCCTTGGTATGGTTTTGTAGCCCTTGGCGAGGAGAACAACTTTCTCTCTTGGCTCGAGTTGATTTGAGCCCCGTGGAGACGAGAATCTTAGAGAGAAGGTGGAGAAAAACCCTAGCTTCCCTCTCTTGTTTTCACGTTGGAATCGGCTGGGCAAAATGGGGAGAAAATCTAATTTTCTCCCCTTTAAATACCCTTTAAACACTTGGCCCACAACGCGCCACACGGCCCTTATTTCCCGGGTCCGTTTTAACCCCGAAACGATTAAATTTCGCTCCGGTTCAAGTTCAAAACATTTTTATTTCAACTTGCCGTCATTTATTTCCCAAAATTTAAAATTTTATTCAGAATTTCGTTTTTGGGTCTCCCGAGGCTCGACTGCCTCGTAAAACGTGAAAAATCCGACTAACTCGGAATTTAATGAAATTTGACAGGCTAACTAGATTTCGCGAGACGAATCCAACGGTGATGTCTGTTTCGTCATCCGAGCTCTAGAAAAAATTAGGTTTACAACCTGTACCATAGTGGCAAATTACATTTTTGCCCTTTTTCGCAAAAGTTCAAATTTTCTCGGGTTTTACAGTTGCACTAAGGTGGTGAGTTCCCTTAGACATTGGTAAATCCCCTGCATGGTGTTGGGAGGTGGTGGTGGCGGATTTGCTTGGCCATCATTGCCCCTCCCACGACCACGTCCACGTCTACGTCCACGTCCTCTTCCTCCTTCCATCCTGCACATCAATTCACAATTTGATTTAATTGATGTACAAGAGAACCTAACTATAGCTTTAGATTAAGGCATAAGACTAGTGAAAAATTAACTAATAAGTATTTTCACCCTAGTCCTAACTCCCTAGTGGAAATCCATACCTACAGCTCCCATGTAAGACCTAAAGTCTAGGCTCTGATACCATTTTGTAACGCCCCAAATACCACCCTGGACGGCATTACATTCAATAACCATTCATATCATGAGAGCAACTAATAAATCCATAAATAACCGGGGGTCCTTAATTAAACAAAATTCGGGCAGAGTCTCCTTTGTTCGGGGAGCTCTACCCAAAACACAACCTGTGCAATTCTACTGTAATGACCACACCGGGTCCATTTAACTACCATAAAATCAATACATCAAATTTACATGTTATCCCAAAAGAATAGGCCAAGCTAGGGCATTTACATCCCCACAAAAGTACTATAATACACAACAGAATTTACAAAATAAAACTAGGCTATACAGTTCTCCCAAAAGATTATCCAAGTCTATAACAAAAGAAAAGGGGGGGGGGGGGTGGCTCTACGCGTCCACCTCGGGATCCACGCTCTCTTCTGTCGGAGTCTCCCAATGTGTCGGCCCCTCGACTCCCAGCTCCTCGTCAAAGGCAAAATCTGAAAGGTGGGGAAGTAAGGGGGGGGGGGGGGGTGAGCACAAGGCTCTGTAGGAGGATCCTTCCAAACCCATTCAAGGTTTTGAAATCAAGTAAAACAGGTAGGTCACATTTCGCACATACATATAAATAAATTTTCTAAAATAAAATAAGGAAATTTTAAAGGAGATCTCAAGTTTGTACAATAATAAGGAATTGAAAGAGAATAAAACCACGTTTAATTGACAAACAATTTCCAACATAATCCACTCCACCATACACAATTTTCACAAGTTATCGCGGCACCCCATACTACCCGAAACTCTTGGAGAAATAATATTTGGTACAATGAACAATAATTTCTATTTGGTACCACTCAAGTAGGTTGTCGCTTCTCATGAATCTACCCGACGATTCTACCTCGTTCACCCATTTCCACTAACAATCACAGACCAATTTAGGAAGGGCGTGTACCGTCTCATACGGTATTGACGAGATCCTCCCAAGGTGTCTAGTATACTAACCCTTTTCCCCGGTATCCATGAACAATAGTGGTCACTGTCACCACAATGATCCACTACGAGCATTAGGCAACCATCTCACCCCCCATTGGGATAAACTAACCTCTAACGCTCTACGGCAGTTTTCGAAGGTAATCCAAGTCCCTCACAACACCATACACAAGAGTGACATACCAACAATATACTCAACCTCATATACAAGCAAATTCCATGATTTTCCCCAATTTTCACAAGCAAGATACATAATAGAACAATTTAAGAAAACATACCCATTTCGCAAATCATGTTACAAGAGACAAGTTTAAAGGAAATAAGCATGAGATCATCAATACAATCATTTTACTACCCAACACAAAGTTCTAGAATTTTTGAAATCAAGATGATGTGAAGATATAGAGAAAAATCCATATTTCCCCAAAAAACTAGAGTTTGATGGATTTCCAACCATCATTTTGTTCAAATCATGTGAATGTTTGTAAACATACCAAGGAACAAGGAACCTATAACAAATACATACTATTAAGAGCCAAATTCTACATGTATAATAACCCTAACATCAATGGACAAGAATGGAAGAAAACCCTACCTCAATGTTCTTGAAAACCTAGGTTTAGTGTGAAGAAGATGAAGATTTGATCTTCTTTGGAGTATAGATCTCCTCTTGATCTTGTGTTTTATCCTTCTCTCTTCCTCTATAATCTTTCCTAGGGTTAAGAGGGGTGAAATGAATGCTAAGGGGGCGACATTAGGTGTTTATAGGGCAAGAAAATGGAGCAAAACCCGACATTTTTTGTTCAGAAAAAAAATCGGGCGTACTGGTACTGTTGAAAGATTTTTTGTGCAACTTCCAGGGTAGTTTTGACCCATTTATAGGTCGAATTGGAAAATTTTCATGAGATCACTTTTGTAGCCCTAGATGTCTACTATCGACTGTAAAAATTTCAGATTAATTGGACATAAGGATAAAAAGTTATGGCCAAAATAATAAGCAGTGTCCAAAATTTTAAATTCCCAAATTTTCTCTAAAATGTGTTTTAACTCCAAAATACTTCCTAACTTCTAATACACCTCATATTACCTCTCCCAAGGTTTTTCGACCTTCCGGACTCAATGGACACCTTATTTTGACCTAAAAATATTTAGAGACTTATCTAATAACCCTTCTCAAGTTTAAACGTCTTTCTAGTATTTATTCTTACGGTTCCAATATACATGATTTATTCTTACGTCATTACATATATAATACTCACTAAACAAATACATTCGTATATGTTAATACAAACATGTGGGGGTTTACAGTCTCATCTCATTTCATGGCATGACATGGTAATTTCCAACATTGAATTGCATATTCTTGTTTGGAAGGTATGTTGCTTGTTGAAATTGCATGTGACATTTCATTATGCATCTAGGTTGGGGAGTAGGCACTTTAGGAGATACCCTATTGAGCGTGGCTCACCCTATATGGGAAAACATTTCAGGTACGGGGTTCACGCCAAAGGAAGGCTCTCAATCGGGGCCTAAATGTTGAAGAAAAGCCGAAATGTGGCTTTAAATGATGTTTTTGTAAAACTAGACTTGTAATTTAGTTTTTGACATGTAATGTATGTAAAAGAATTGTAATCGAAGTCATATGGACTATTTTAATGTAACATTGCATGTTATATAAGTATGGATAAATTGACCCGGTGTGGTTAATGTTGTATATCGGATCTCGGAGGGTCATGTGATTGTATGATTGCACAGGTTGTGTTTTGGGTAGAGTTCCCCCTACAAAGGAGACTCTGCCCGAATTTTGTTAAATTATGGATCCCGATAAATGGGGCATAACGGTGTGATATCGAGTTACACGGTATCCACGGGTATTCCGCGGGTTGATGGGTGATCAACGGGTTGACAAAGGACCGTTGGTTTTTGGGGTATCACAGCTTGGTATCAGAGTGTATTGATATCTTAGTTTAATTCAAGTTAATCTGTAACGCCCCAAATACCACCCTGGACGGCATTACATTCTAAAATATTCACATCATGAGAGCACTAAAATAATCCATCAATAAATAAGACTTCATAAAGTCATCCATAAAATTTACAGCATTATCCCAAAAGAATAGGCCCATTTTGGCCTTTACATTCCAAAATCAACTAATGTAGCGCAGCGGAAATAACAAAAGAAAACTAGACTTTACAAGGTTCAAAATAAATATCCTAGTCTAGAACAAAAGAAAGTGTCGCTCTAGGCGTCCACCTCGGGATCCACACTCCCGTCCAGTGGAGTCTCCCAAGTAGCGGGCTCCTCGACCCCTACGTCCTCCTCTTGTAGGTAATCTGAAAAATGTTAGCGGTAGGGGGTGAGCACAAAGCTCTGTAGAACAATTCCCTCAAACTCATACAAGGTTTAGAAAAGCATTTAAAACGGTCGGTCTCATTTTAACATATCATAGATACATAATTTGAATGAAAGCAGTGACATTTAATAGATCTCAAGTTTACGGAACAACAATAATTGAATGAGTAAATGAAACCACTATACATTTAGCAAACCATTTCCAAATATAATCCAGTCCTCCATTCACAATTTCCAACAATTCTTTCGGTAGGTGGCATACTTTAGGGTAACCTCCACCCCCGTTTAGGTCATCTTTGATTATCAAGCATCCTTACAAGGAACCTCTTGAGAATGGGTGAGCATCCTTACAAGGAACCTCTCACAAATCATTACATGGCTTCCCAAGCATCCTTACAAGGAACCTCTTGGGAAGGGGTGAGCATCCTTACAAGAAACCTCTCACAATTCACTTCATGGCTTCCCAAGCATCCTTACAAGGAACCTCTTGGGAAGGGGTGAGCATCCTTACAAGGAACCTCTCACAAATCACTTCATGGCTTCCCAAGCATCCTTACAAGGAACCTCTTGGGAAGGGGTGAGCATCCTTACAAGGAACCTCTCACAAATGTGTATCACAAGCAACCCAACCAAGAATACAATCCCAATATTTATCTCCATTTACAATCATTTATCCAAAATCTCCAAATTTAAGCATGTGACATTTTCAATAACCAATCAAGAAAATACATGAGATCACAATAACATTATTTTGCTACTCAACACAAGGCACTAAGGTTTTTGAAGTTCATAATAAGGAAAGCATTTAAGAAGAAATGCATCACTCTCCCAAAAACTAGGGTTTTAAAACTAGAGACGAGATTTCATGGGTATTAAATCCTAACTTTGTTCAAAACATGTAATCTTTGCCAAAAAGCCTAAGAGAGGATGATTACATAGCATATATATACCATTGATAGCCAAAACATACATATATAATTACCCTAGCCTCAATGTAGGTGACTGAGAGAAAACCCCTACCATAATGTTCTTGGAAAAATTAGGGCTTTGATCTTGAATCAACCCTTCAATCTCTTGTTTTCTCTTGATCTTGTGTTTCTCTCTTTCTCTCTTCCTCTCTTATGTTTTCTAGGGTTTGGAGTGGTGTAATGAAGGCTAAGGAGGCGGCATTAAGTATTTATAGTGGAAGAAATGGAGAAAGACCCGCAGTCGGATAGGGCTGGGTTTTATCGGGCATACCGGTACGCGTACCGGTACGGTTTAGCTTCTGGAGTCCTGCGTACCGGTACGCGTACCGGTACGGTTTAGCTACTGGTGTTCGGCGTACCGGTACGATTTACTACCAGATTTTTGTTTCAACTTCCAATGCAGTTTTGACCCATTTAGAGGTCGAATTGGAAAATTTTCATGAGACACACTTTTGTAGCCCTAGATGTCTACTATCTATTGTCAAAATTTCAGATCCATTGGATATCACAATAAAAAGTTATGACCAAAACACTAAGTAGTGTCCAGGACCCATTTTACCCAAATTCTCTCTAAAGTGTGTTTTAACTCCGGGACACTTCCTAACTTCTAATACACCCCATATTACCTCTCCCAAGGTTGTTCGACCTTCTGGATTCAATGGACACATTATTTTGACCTAAAAATATTTAGAAACTTCCATAATCCCTCTTATCAAGTTTGCACACTTTCGAAACTCAAACTTCCCAATCCATTTGTCTCCCTAGGATTTATTCCTACTATTACTACACATATCCACATTTTACCTCAATTATCTAATATATATCTATATACATATATAAAATAGAAATGCGGGGTGTTACATAATCATGGGTTAATTACGGACACCTGAATTTTGGGGTGTCACACACCATCACTGATAATGGTTAGAGGGATTCCAAATCTGGATAGAATATTTTTTTAAAAAAACTTGACCACTATTCTGTGATCATTATTTCTACATGGAATCGCTTCTACCCATTTAGAAACAAAGTCGACTGCAACCAAAATGTACAGATATCCAAAGGATGGGGGAAATGGTCCCATAAAATCAATGCCCCAACAATCAAAAATTTCAACAATTAAAATAGGGTTTAAAGGCATCATATTTTTTTAAAAAATATTCTCCATTCTTTGACATCTGTCACAATTTAAACAAAAGATATGAACATCTTTAAAAAGAGTTGGCCAATAAAATCCACACGACAAAATTTTAGCAATGATTTTCTTTGAAGCAAAATGGCCTCTACAAGCTTCAGAGTGACAAAACTGAATTACCTGACCAATTTCATGATTCGGTACGCAACGTCTTATTATCTGATATTTACAGTATTTAAACAAATAATGATCTTCCCAGAAAAAATTGAGTACCTCACTTAGAAACTTGTTTCTATCGGTCCAGGTATAATTAGAAGGAATAGTACCAGTAGCTAAATAATTGTAAAATCCGAGAAAAATTTGAACTTTTGTGAAAAAGGGCAAAAAGGTAATTTGCCACTATGGTACAGGTTGTAAACCTGAATTTTTCTAGAGCTCGGATGACGAAACGGACCTCACCGTTGGATTCGTCTCGCGAAAACTAGTTACCCTGTCAATTTTCATTGAATTCCGAGATAGTCGGATTTTTCGCGTCTTACGAGACGAACGGACCTCGGGTGACCCCGTACACGAAATTTTTATAAAATTTCCAAGTTTGGGGAAATATTAGAGACAAGTTAAAATAAAAATATTTTGAACTTAAACTGGGACGAAATTTAATCGTTTCGGGGTTAAAACGGACCCGGAAAAGAGAGGCCGTGTGGCGCGTTGTGGGCCAAGTGTTCCAAGAGTATTTAAAGGGGAGCCGGTTTTAGGGTGAGAAAGAGGAGAGGGAAAAGCTAGGTTTTCTCCACCTTCTCTCTAAGATCCTCGTCTCCACGGAGCTCAAATCCACTCGGGCCAAGAGAGAAAGTTGTTCCCCTCGCCAAGAGCTACAAAACCATACCAAGGAGGTCGGGTTTTGGAGAGAATTCAAGGACGGGATTTTTGGAGGCTAGGGCTTGAGCTCGAATCGGGTCTAGGAGGCTTCTCAACGTCGTTCCTTACGCTTCAAGAGGTAGGGTTCCCTCCTACCAAGGTTTATTCCACACCTAGAATGCTTAGGTGAAATGGGTAAATGAATAGATATGTATATGTATATGTCATTTGCCTATGGTTGTGAAATTGGGTTGAAATAAATTCTAATTGGATTGGTAATTAGAAGTTTCTAAATGAAATTTCTAGGATTGAGTATATGAAATTAACCCAATGTGACACTTGGGCTATGTGAAGTGTGGACATGCTATGTGTTTATCTTATGCCTTGAAATTGAAGTATGTTATTTCTTGATAATGTGATGACATGCTTGGGTGTTGATTAAGATTAAATGTTGATATATTTTCATGTTTGTAATATATTGACATTGTAGAGAATTATGGAAATTATATGCGTATGATATGATTTTGCCATGAAGTGTATGAAATGTCTTGTAAATGTTCATATGTTGCTCATACCATGATGAACATTTTATTTTGTTGCAATGGGACATCACATTGCATATGCACGGGAACATCGCATGTAGTGGGTGTGTGTGCATGGTGTTGTCTTCACCAAGTTTGGTGGATGACAAGTGGGCTCGGGTGTTATGGGTCGATGACCTAGTCGAGTCTCACGGTTTGCATGGTGGTTAGGGTTGGGGTAGCAAGAAGGGCTAGACTATCCCTCGGGTGAGAGACCCGGTGATTGGATACGCACTCCGTTGGTATAAGAGTCCATAAAGTGTGTCGGTGTACGCGGAACCGTTGGTGGAAGTCCATGAATTCCGTGTCGGTTGGGTGCCGTTGGTGTAAGTCCATAAATATCCACCCCAAGAAAGACCCTAGAATGAAAAATCATTTGATGTGCAACATCAATGGCAGATTAGTACACATTGGCACTTGCATGTGTAGAGGAGCCGGGAAGGGCTCGGTTGATATGCATGAGTGAGTCTCACCTCATTCCATAGCATGACATTGCAATTTCCATCATTGAATATATTTCCTTGCTTGGAATGTTATGAATTTTGGTTTTGTGGCATGTGAACATTTCATATGCATATAGGTTGGGGAGTAGCCTCATTAGGAAATACCCTATTGAGCGTGGCTCACCCTTTGTGGGAAAAACATTTCAGGTGCGGGGTTCACACCGGCGGACGGCTCCCATTTCGAGCCCCAAGGTTGAAGAAAGCCGACTTGTGGCTTTTATTGTTGTTTTGTAAAAGCTTTTGAAAGGAATTCCATTTTGATATGTAAATGTATGGAATCAATTGTAATAGAACTTGTATAAACCATGTTTTATATGGAAATCCTTGTCAAACATGTATTTGATGAGTTGGGAAGGGTTTTGAATGGATTGGAAAGGAAAAATGGTTGAAAATGGCAAAACTGGGCAGAGAGTACCGGTACTGGGTACCGGTACTGAATGGTACCGGTACTGGGTACCGGTACGGAATGGTACCGGTACTGGACACCGGTACCCTCTTTCCAGTGAGTTGACAGTACCGGTACCGGGTACCGGTACTGAATGGTACCGGTACTGGACACCGGTACCCTCTTTCCAGTGAGTTGACAGTACCGGTACCGGGTACCGGTACTGAATGGTACCGGTACTGGACACCGGTACCCTCTTTCCAGTGAGTTGACAGTACCGGTACCGGGTACCGGTACTGAATGGTACCGGTACTGGACACCGGTACCCTCTTTCCAGTGAGTTGACAGTACCGGTACCGGGTACCGGTACTGAATGGTACCGGTACTGGGTACCGGTACTCTCTTCAAAATTTTCAGATTTTCACACTGCTTCGCCCTATTTTCAATCTACGTTTCCTTTCCCTCCAATGATGTAAATGGAGTATAAATCATGGTATATCGAATATTGGTTGAACCCAAATGAATAATCGAATCCGGTTAACAATGGTGAATTAAGATCCCGGTTAAGGGGATGCTACTACCGTGGTGTTAGGTTGAGTGACATCCATGGTTATTTCCGCGGGTTGACGGGTGGTCAACGGTTAATATAGGACCCCCGGAGATTGGGGCGTCACAATAATTGATTATATCTACATACCATGGTACTTCTGTTATTGCAAAAAGTAGTTCATCTGAAAATGTTTCTCTAATCGAAATTGGTTCTTCCTTTGTATCATAATTTAATCTTGGCAAGTGATCTGCTACCACATTTTTAACTCATTTTTTATCCTTAATGATAAGATCAAATTCTTGAAGTAACAAAATCTAACGTAGGAGACGTGGCTTAGTACATTTATTTGTAAGTAAATATTTTAAAGCTGCATGATCTGTGAATACAACAATTGACGATCCAACCAGATATGAACGAAATTTATCTAATGCAAACACAACAACAAGTAGTTCTTTTTCTGTAGTTGAATAATTCATTTGTACATCATTTAAAGTTTTGATTGCATAGTAAATAACATAGGGTTTTTTTATCTTTCCTTTGACCTAATACAGCTCCTACTGCATAATCACTTGCATCACACATTAATTCAAAAGGTAAAGACTAGTTAGGAGGTTGCATAATAAATAAGCATATTTTTTAATTTATAAAAAATGCTAATTAACATGCATCATTCCAGTCAAATAATATATCCTGACACAAAAGATTACATATAGGTCTAGATATTGAACTAAAGTTTTTAATAAATCTTCTATAAAATCTTGCATGACCTAAAAAAGATCGAACATCTTTTACAGTTTTCCGTGAAGGAAGATTAGCTATTAAGTCAATTTTGGATTTATCAACTTCAATTCCTTTTTCAGAAACTATGTGACCTAAAACAATACCTTGTGTAACCATGAAATGACATTTTTCCCAATTTAAAACAAGGTTTGTTTCTTCACATCGAATAAGCACTTTTTCAAGATTTTCTAAACATAAATGAAATGAATCACCATATACTGAAAAATCGTTCATAAAAACTTCTAGATATCGTTCTACCATATCACTAAATATACTTAGCATGCAATGCTGAAAAGTAGCTGGGACATTACATAATCAAAAAGGCATCCTTTTATAAGCAAAAGTACCAAAAGGACATGTAAATGTAGTTTTTTCTTGATCATCTATTACAATTTCAATTTGATTATATCCAAAATAGCCATCTAAAAAAAAATAATATGCATGACCAACTATTCTTTCTAAAACTTGATCTAGAAAAGACAACGGAAAATGATCATTTCTAGCGAGGGAATTTAGCTTTCGATAGTCAATACACACACGCCACCCTGTGACTGTACGCATAGGAACTAATTAATTCTCGTGATTTTTTATTACAGTAACACCAAAATTTTTAGGGACTACTTGTATAGGACTAACCCATTTACTATCATATATAGGGTAGATAATATTAGCATCTAATAGTTTAAGTACTTCAGCACGGACTACTTCTTTCAAGTGTGGATTCAATCTTCTTTGCATTTGACGAGATGGTTTAACATTTTCTTCTAAATAGATACAATGAGTATATAGAAGTGGACTTATACCTTTTATATCTGCTATTGTCCATCTAATAACACTTTGGTGATCTTTCAAAAAAAAATTCAATTCTTTTTCTTGAATTTCAGATAATGTTGATGATATTATCACTGGATAGATTTCATCTTCCCCCAAAAAGACATATTTTAGGTTAGATTTAAGAGGTTTTAGTTCTGGTTTAAAAACTTTGACGTTAGATTCTTCAAATTTAGGTGAATCCCTTGCTGATATATTTCAGATTCAGTATCAGATATAGATTTTAATGCATATGACTCTTTTTCGTAAAAATATTTTCAAATAAACTCTGAGTTAACAACTCAACACAATTTACTTCATACACTTTATTTTCTTCTCTGAGTTGTTTTGCAATGTTAAAAACATTTAATTCCAAAGTCATGTTTCCAAATTAAAGTTTCATGACTCCATTCTTACAATTAATCAACACATTTGATGTAGCTAGGAATGGTCGACCCAAAATAACAGGTATGTGTGTAGATGCATGAAAAATTGGTTTTGTGTCTAAAACGATAAAATCTGCTGGGAAATAGAATTGATCAACTTGGACAATAACATCTTCCACAATTCCTCGTGGAGTTTTTATAGATCGGTTTGCTAATTACAGCGTAACATTGGTAGGTTTTAACTCACTCAATCCTAATTGTGTATATACAAAATATGACATTAAATTACAACTGGCTCCAAGATCTAGCAAAGCTTGTTCAATTCAAAAATTTCCAACGATACATGAGACTATAGGACTACCTAGATTTTTGTACTTAAGAAGAGTGTTATACTGTATTATATTACTAACTTGTTTAGTTAGAAATGCCTTATTTGGTACATTTGTTCTTCTTTTTACTGTGCAAAGATCTTTTAAAAACTTGGCATAAGCTGGAACTCATTTTATTGCATCCAATAAAGGAATGTTAATTTTTACTTGTTTAAATAGCTCAAGAATGTCAGATTGATCTTTTTCAGATGAGGACTTCTTAACTCTTTGAGGAAAAGGTAAAGGAATAGGACATGGATGATCTTCTTTATTTTGTATTTCAGGTTGCTTTTCGGCTAAAGGTTCAGGTTGAAATGGTTCATTTACAATAATTGAATTACGTATTTTTTTAGAAATTTTAGGTTTAATGGTCTTATCAATCACTTTACCACTTCTTAGTGTTGTGTATGCTTGTACTTGACTTGGTGAAGGTTCAGAGGACACAATATTAGCTTGACTCTGTGGGGGTTTAGGTTGAGATGGAAACTTTCCCTTCTCTGGAATACTCAAAGGCTGAGTTAACTTAGCTAGATGACTCTTGATATCTTCAATACTTTGTGAAGTTTGAACTTTAAACTC
Source organism: Ilex aquifolium (assembly GCA_951799425.1). NCBI lineage: Eukaryota > Viridiplantae > Streptophyta > Magnoliopsida > Aquifoliales > Aquifoliaceae > Ilex > Ilex aquifolium. The sequence continues at coordinate 32,745,757 of OX637392.1, forward strand.
ATTAAATGCTTGAGTTGTTTGAGTATTAAAACTCATTTGACTTTGAATAAATTGATTCATAGTATCTTCTATAGTCCTTCTATGAGGAGGTTGATATTGTTGTTGATTTTATGGCTGTTGTGGACCTTGTGTTTGATTTGTAGATTGTGTATTTTTCTAACTAAAATTTGGATGATTTCTCCATCCTGGACTGTAGGTATTAGAATATGGATTTGAATAAGGCTTAGTATAAGTTGGAATAACATTAGATTATTCGATTAAAACTTCTTTAAAAGCGGGTATAGTTGGACATTCTCCAGAGGATGTCCTGACAACGCACAAATTTCACATATTTGATCATTAGAAGAAACAACAGCCACTTGCTTAATTTTTTTCATCTCTAAGGCTTCTAATTTTCGAGATAAATTAGCCATTTTAGCTCTTAAATCATCATCTTCTTTTAATACATATTTTCCTCTTTCGGACGTAGACGGCTTAGTTTCAATAATATTTGAAGAAGTTGAGTCCCACATCTGGGAACTCTCGGAAATAGTATCAAAAAATTGGAATGCTTCCTCAGGGTTTTTACTCATAAATTCCCCTTGGGCCATCATTTCAACAAACTGTCTCATTGCAGATGGAAGAGCATCATAAAAGAAACCAACTAAAGTCCAATTTTCAAATGCATGATGTGGACAAGCTTGGAGAAGATCTTTAAATCTTTCCCAACATTGATAAATAGTTTCCCCTTCTTTTACAGAAAAATTTATTATTTGACGTCTTAATGCATTAGTACGATGCACATAAATTTTTTTTTTGAAAAACTCAATTTGTAAAGCTTGCCAGCTTGTTATAGAATTAGCTCGTAAAGAATTAAGCCATAGTTTAGCTTTATCTTTCAAAGAAAAAGGAAAAAGTTTTAATTAGTCATTTCAGAATTATCTTGCAGAGTTCCACATACTTCTTCAAATTCTTTCATATGAACATATGGGTTTTCAGTTTCTAAACCACGGAACTGTGGTAATAATTGTATTGTTCCTGACTTAATATTAATATTTGGAGTGTCTGTTGGAAAAACAAAACATGACGGGACATTAGTTCGTGTGGGATGTAAATATTCTCTTAATGGTCGGATATTTTGAACTACTTCTTGCTCTTGTTCTTGCTCCCTAGGTACATTTTGAGCCATACTTAATTCAAACGATGCTTGTGTAGATGAAGATGATGAAGACGAAGGAGATGACTGATTTACAGAACCTACTGATGAATGAACATACATAAACTATTAAAAGTAAACAAACAACCTATAAACATATAATACAAGTAAACAACTTCCCTATTATATTTAATTTCAAATTATCGTAACTCCCCAGCAACGGTGCCAAAAACTTGATTCGACTTGTTTTATATCATACACCCAAGTATAAGTGGTCAAATAATAGTTTTCTCGATTTAAGTCCAAGATCGATCCCACGAAGAGTTTTAATAATTAGAATTAAAAATAAAAACAGTAAAGTTGTTGTTAACGCAACGGAACATAAGATAACTTGTGGCGTGAGCTTAGATTGATAACTATTCTAAGTAAATAAAGTGTGTAAATAGATTGTTAAAGACAATAATATGAAAAGTACCCTTCAGTTTAAGGATCCCATATGTTTTATATTGGTTGAGTACTGAAAATGCCACCTTACAACAATTAACTTCTCTGTCACTTGGAAAGTCAACCGGTATGTTTAATATATATTAAACCATAACACAACAACTTCTTAGGTTAGCTGGAGGTATATGTAGCAATTGATAAATTCAAGTAAACTAGAAGGACAAGTCATTCAAGAGGAATACTGAAATTATTCAATTGTTAGGTTTATATTATGTATCAGTTAAACAACCCTAGTGAACCAGAAGGTCAAACCATTCAAGAGGATCACTTAGATTATTCATCTGACAACTTTATGTATCAATTAAACAACCCTAGTGAACCAGAAGGACAAGCCATTCAAGTGGATCACTTAGGTTATTCATCTGACAATTTTATGTACCATGCAACAGTAAAACATCCTCAGTGCACTAGAAGGTCAAGCCATTCAAGTGGAGCACCGTAGATATTCAACCGGCAGGTTGATGATTCACTGATGACATAATTTCGGGCTACGTAGTAACACCCAATTACGTATATATATATATATATATATATATATATATATATAAGTATAGTATAATTAAACATCGGCATTTCCATAACTTAACCAGTATTATACATATGTTTACCCCTCACTGAAGGGTATAAGTAAACTACTCACACCTCATTGCTATAAATGAGCAAGACATGCGGGTAATTTCCATTACAAAAGTAAATATAATATAGACCCTGACACTTCTTTCTCAAGGAACAGTTGAAATACGATCACCCTTAATATCGATTAAGACACAAAGGTGACGACAGTTCAACTCTCCAAGTAGAAAGACATAACAGAAATGTAGAAATATAGAGTTTTGACTGGAGAATAGGTCGAACCGGATCTTGAATATTTCTATAACTTTCTCTCTTTTTCTCTCTTTTCTTTTTCTTCTTTTCTTCCACTCCAGCCGGCTGCAATTGAAGAAGGCAACCCCTATATATAGGAAACTAGGAAGCATGAGGTGGAGGACGAGCTTCAACCGCCTAACACCATCGTCCGGACGCCACCACCACCGTCCAGACGGTCCTTGTTTGGTGGTGGACGTTCCATGTTGTTCTTGCATGTTCTTATGTTGGAATTACACTTGCCTCCTTTGTTGTTTCAAGCTTTGAAAAATTGCTTCTCCTGATTTTCGGCAGTTCCGCACAAAAAACCCTGAAATTTTAAACAGTACACATATAAAACCCTAGTTTACGCACAAACCCTAATTTACAGTTTTTAACTGTTTTATCTTACAAAGTTAATTTATTTAACTATTTCAATTCACATACTAATTAAGGTTAATCAATACTATTTGGTTTTGAATTATAAGTTGGAGAAATTACGATATTTTATTGGCTTTAGTATTTATTCTTTGACAGATGGATAGATGGTTTATTATTTAATGGTTATTGTAGTTGCTCTCATGATTGGATTGTTTTTAGATAGTAATGCCTTCTAAGGTGGATTTTGGGACATTACAAGTTTGGTATCAGAGCTTACGAATTAGGTCTTACATAGGAGCTGTAGGTTGTGGATTATCACTGGAGTATTAGGTTAGGTTGAAGAAACTCTAGGCTTTGATTTTTTTGAAGTTATATGTTTATAAGATAAGTGTGATTTGTTGCTTAACTAGGTTAGAAATTAATTACTTGCTCGAATTAATGGATTAGCTAGCTTAGAGGAGTTGACAAAGATTTTGGGATGGATGTGCTTGTTCTACATCATGTAGTTATGGACTATCTTAAGAGACGGATGGTAATTTGACATTGGTTAATAAATGATGCTAGGCATATATCTTTATGCAAGTGATATTATCTATATTGGAGATGGGTATTAGCTAGGATTTGTGAACAAAGACACCCAGACTCGAATTGGATAGCTGTAGCAGAATCATCAATCAAGCAAACTACCTTTCACTAATTGTTGAAAAGTCCAACTTGTGCACCGTCTTTTTTTTTAGAATCATAACTCGTATATCTTTCCAACCATATAGGTCACTTATGTTAGAAATGGCTAAATTAAATCAGTTTATTATCTTAAGTTGATCGAAAATCTGCACTGTTTTTCTTCCTATACTCTGGAGGACATATCCTTAAGTGAACTTCCACACTAATTAGGCTTTGATTTAGAGATACCCCCATGTTGATTGAAGTATTTTGATGGATAACAATATAAAATGACAATAATTTGGTGCTTTGTCGAACTCTAAGTATTTTATTCTACTATTAGTATTGCTTATATTTTTGGAAGTCAAGAATATATGAAAACCCAATTTGAATGTGTGGAGGCAAGGTCAACTTAGATGTTTTTAAGATGGACTAAGTTTTGAATAATAATGTTATGGAAATTTATATGTATTACTTAAAAGTCATAGAAATTAAGGAATGAATGTAGTTTTGGTTTTACAATATGAACCATGGGAGTGTTATACTTTCCTCTAGGGTGAGTACGATGGTATGAGATAGTATAATTCTCAAATGTTATCAATTGAAGGAATATGGTAAAGTAACATCGAATGATATCCTATTTTGGAATAACGATAGGAATTGTGGTCATGGTTCTTAAATGGACAAGAGTTTGTTTTATAACCACGTACTTGAGTTTACCAATATTGGTTTAAAAATATTACGGGAATTGATTAAATTTACTTTGGAAGTATTAATGGTTTAGAAAGGTCATACATAAGATACTCATTGAGGATATTATACTTAGCTAATTGTATTTCGTTGTGGGCTTAGTTCACTACACTTAGACTCTCTAAAGTATTAACAATCGAGAATCTCATGGTTGAGTGTAGAGTTAATACTTGACTTGTATTTATAAATTTTGACTGGAAATTTGAGGTTGAATTATGAAAACGAACTTATAGACATGTAAAAAGGAAAATCTAAGAAGCCTAACTAATTTATAATACTTACCTTTGACCCTACATATTGTAGGATTAAAGATTATAGAGGTCTAAAAGCTCGAGGTCATATTTAGTAGACAATTATTGAAATAAAGATGATTTCAATGTTTGGTATTAACTTCTATCATTATGTGGGATATTTTAATGTTATTGGAGTTGTGTTGGGGGAATATGGAGTTCTTTTGTTTGTCTCTTTTAGTACATTATTAAGATGTGTTTGATTAGTTATACTTGAGGATTGTTGTTATGAGAATTGAAGATCCGAACTTTATGGTTAGTGGCAATAATTAGGAAGATGTAATTTGAGGAATCAATGACGATACCTATATAGATTGGCTTTGACGTGGATGTAGAAACTTATGTAATTTTTGGGATAAATGACTATGGTTATCCTACTAATGTAACACCCCGCATTTTTTATTTTATATATGTATATAGATATATAGTAGATAATTGAGGTAAAAATGTGGATATGTGTAGTAATAGTAGGAATAAATACTAGGGAGACAAATGGATTGGGAAGTTTGAGTTTCGAAAGTGTGCAAACTTGAGAAAACGGATTATGGAAGTTTTTAAATATTTTTAGGTCAAAATAATGTGTCCATTGAATCCGGAAGGTCGAACAACCTTGGGAGAGGTGATATGGGGTGTATTAGAAGTTAGGAAGTATTTTGGAGTTAAAACACATTTTAGAGAAACTTTGGGTATAAAGGATTTTGGACACTGTCTACTATTTCGGTCATAACTTTTTATCCTTATATCCAATGGATCTGAAATTTTGACAATAGATAGTAGACATCTAGGGCTACAAAATCATATCTCATGAAAATTTTCCAATTCGACCTATAAATGGGTCAAAATCGCACTGGAAGTTGAAATAAAAATCTGGCAGTCAAACCGTACCGGTACGCGTACCAGTACGCCGAACTCCAGTAGCTAAACCGTACCGGTACGCGTACCGGTACGCCCGATAAAGCCCAGCCCGATCCGACTTCGGGTCTTTCTCCATTTCTTCCACTATAAATACTTAATGCCGCTTCCTTAAGCCTCATTACACCACTTGAAACCCTAGAAACCATTAGAGAGAGAGAGAAGAAGAGAAAAACACAAAAATCAAGAGAGATTTACACCTTGAATAAGATCAAACCCTAGCTTTTCAAGAACCCACTTCTCCACCCCATTTTCTCTTCTATACTTTCACTTTACTCTCACTCAAATCTCTTAGAACCCTAGGAGAAAGTAACAAGGGAGCAAGAAAAGGGACTAAGGGAGTCCTTAAAGCTTGGGTCTTTGCTTTGAGCTTTGGATTAAAAAGGTAGGGGTTTTCTCTCACTCACTTACATTGATGGCTAGGGTATTTATATATGTATGTTTTGCCTATCAATGGTATAGATATATGTTATGGAATCATCATCTCTTAGGCTTTTTGGCAAAGATTACATGCTTTGAACAAAGTTAGGGTTTAATACCCATGAAATCTCTTTTCTAGTTTTAAAACCCTAGTTTTTGGGAGAGTGATGTATTTCTTCTTAAATGCTTCTTGATTATGAACTTCGAAAACCGTAGTTGTTTGTGTTGGGTAGAAAAATGATGTTATTGTGATCTCATGTATTTTCTTTGTTGGGTGGGGAATTGTTACATAATATATCTTGGGGATTTTGGAGAGATGCTTGTAAAATGATATAAATATTGGAATGGTATGCTTGGTTGGGTTGTTTGTGATGCCTTGAGGATGAGAGGTTCCTTATAAGGATGCTCATGCCAAGAGATGAGAGTATGTGATTTCCCTCAAGAGGTTCCTTATAAGGATGCTTGAGTTTGTGATGCCTTGAGGGTGAGAGGTTCTTTATAAGGATGCTTGAGTTTGTGATGCCTTGAGGGTGAGAGGTTCCTTATAAGGATGCTCATGCCAAGAGAGGAGAGTATGTGATTTCCCTCAAGAGGTTCCTTATAAGGATGCTTGAGTTTGTGATGCCTTGAGGGTGAGAGGTTCCTTATAAGGATGCTCATGCCAAGAGAGGAGAGTATGTGATTTCCCTCAAGAGGTTCCTTATAAGGATGCTTGAGTTTGTGATGCCTTGAGGGTGAGAGGTTCCTTATAAGGATGCTCATGCCAAAAAAAGACAAGATTATCTAATGGGTGGGAAATGGTTTATATTTTGAAAATGGATGTTTATTTGAATTGGTTATTATTGTTCATTTCTAGTACTATTGCTACTTAAACTTGAGATCTGTTTTAAAATGTCATGGTTTTACTTTAAAGATTATATATGCTATTTGTGAAATGTGACTGGCCGTTTTAAATGCTTTTCTAAACCTTGTCTGGGTTTGAGAGAATTTTTCTACAGAGCTTCGTGCTCACCCCCTACCGCTAACATTTTTCAGATTACCCGCTTGAGGAGGACATAAGGGTCGAGGAGCCCGCTACTTGGGAGACTCCACGTGACGGGAGGGTGGATCCCGAGGTGGACGCCTAGAGCGACCTCCTTTCCTTTTGTACTAGACTAGGACATTCTTTTGGCACATTGTGTAGTCTAGTTTCTTTTGTTTATTCCGCTGTGCTACTTTAAGTAATTTTTGAAATGTAATAGCCAAAAATTGGGCTTATTCTTTTGGGATGATATTGTAAATCTTATGGATGATGAATGGAAAATTTTCTTATTGATGGAATTATATTAGTGCTCTCATGATATGAATGTTTTAGAATGTAATGCCGTCCAGGGTGTGTTTTGGAGTGTTACAACTAATTAGCAGATCGTGATTATCCTGGGGATTATGAATAATGGTTAAGACTATGATGACTAATGTAAATTGAGGAACATTGATTTAATCATCAAGAGTCTAGCTTTTGGCTATGGTTATATTACAAGAAATCTGATAGTATTGAATTGAGGGAGATTATTGTGATCCTTTGAAGTCTATCTTTATCTTAAGAATCAGAAATATATTTATTCTAGATTGAATCATGGGAATTCAAGATTATATGTAACGAATAGAGGGGAGAGCATGAGAAAGCTGCTAGAGATTGATTACATGAGTTATTGATTCTTGCTTAAGGTTAGAGATTGAGAAGGAATATTTTGAAGATAGAGAAAATGATTAGTGTTAATTGATTTGGTGAATAATATGGAGATATTAATATTAATCTAACAGTAGGAATTTGAATGCGTGTGAGTTATGAGTGGGATTTTAGGGCTTATTGAGTTGAGTGCAAAATTGAGGATTGAAAACAATATTTTAGAGCTACAACTTGACCCATAGCCCAAGTAGTATATTTGGTTAATTACTAAAATTCCCTTTGAATGGATTAGATGGACCGTTAGTGTACACATTTTTGAAGTTAGAATTGGAGGATAAGTATGGTTAGGTTTCAATTGTACACTTTGGCTGTGACGCCCCAAAATTCAGGGGTCCGTTGATCAACCCATGATTACCCATCAACCCGCGGAATACCCGTGGATGCCGGTTAACCCGACACCGTGGCACCACATTCCCTTTACCGGGATTTATAAAAAATACAAGTCCAATTACTTTCCGTTGGTTGACCCATCCGAGGTCCAATATACCACCATTTGTATCCTATTATTGTCCATTTATAACATTGGAAGGAAGGAAAACATAGCCCAAAGACTTGGCAAAAGAAAGAAAAAAAATTCTAAGTGTTGAAGAGTGTACCAGTATGGCGTATCGATACGGTGGGCTCATTGGTCCTGGCAGTACCGGTACGCTCTACCTTCTGGACAGCTCTGTACCGGTACACTGTACCGGTTCACTCTGCCCACTTTTACCTATTTCTCCTGTTTTCTAATTCCAATCCATTTCAAACATTACCACATCCATCCACTACATGAGTAACATCATTTCCTATATAAAACTTGGTACAGACAAGTTCTATTACATCCATTTACATAAATTTACATGCCAAAAACTAAGTTTTCATAATTATCTTTACAAAAACTCCAAGTAAAACCACATTCCGACTTTCTGCACCTTTGATGACCCGGATGAAGCCGTCCATCGACTTGTAACCCGCACCTGAAATGTTTTCCGTATAGGGTGAGCTACGCTCAATAGAGTATCTCCTACAGAGGCTACTCCCCACCTAGATGCATATAGAATGTACACATGCAACAGTCAACAACATTTATCCATTTCAAACATGAATATGTGATTCAAGGTTGAAATTCTACCATGCCATGCCATGATATGAGATGACACTCACTCATGCACTTTAACCCGAGCCCTCACCGGCTCCTACAATAATATGCAATGCATGTGTGTAAAACATTCATCATTGATGAAATACATCCAATGCTTGTTTGAAATAAAAGTCATGCGTTTATAAAATCAAGCATTGTTGGACGTTACACATCCAAGAGTATGTTTATAAAGCAAAATCTTTAACAAAATCTTGTGTCTTTGTTGGGCAACGGATTTTGGAATTGCACCGTCGGCTCCGTACGCCTAATTCACTTTTTTGGACTTGCACGGACGGAAGTGAATAAACCAGTAACCGTGTCTTGCACCCGAGGAGACGTCTAGCCCTTCTTGATATACCCGACACAAGTTTTTTTTTCCCATGCATACGACTGTGCGACTCTGTTGAACCTTGGTCCAACGGTACCGAGCCCACTTATCACCCACCAAGTATGGTGTTTGATCAACCATGCACTCACACACCCACACTCGTGACTTATGCCCATGAGTGTGATGCCAATGCTATGCCCAAATTGCAATGCATGCCAAGTGAGCAATTTCCATATGTCAACATATATCATGGCAATTTATATCATATGCATATAATTTCCATGAACTATCAATTGCATCAAAACAACAATTTCAAATCGCTCAGGGCATTTTATCAAACACCTTCAAGGCAACAATCATGTTAAACACATATCATGCCCAAAATTTCACCAAGTTACAAGAAATTACACAAGTAACTTTCATACATCAAAATCAAGCTAGAAGTTAGCCTAAGCCATTTTTATACTCATTTTCTCATTTCCATAACAATAGGCAAGTGATATATAACCACCTACACCTAACCATCCCTTATGGACATTCTAGGTTAGAAATGAACCCGAGTAGGAGGGAACCCTACCTCTTGAAGCGTAAATCGAATAGTAGAACCTCTAAGAACACCCACCAAGCCCAAAAATCTTGATTTCTCCAAATCTCCTCTTTGGATCTTCGGTGAAATCCTCCATTCTTGGTATGTAAATGTAGCCCTCGTCGAGGAGACCGACTTTAACTCTTGGCTCGACGGATTCCGACCGACTGAACTCCGAGAATCGACGAAAGAAAAGTGGGATTTTCTGTTTTCTTCTCCCTCTTTCTCTCACACGTTTAAGGGCTGAATTGTAGAGATATTTCTCCCCAAAAACCAGATATTTAGCCCTATTTATAATTTTAATACTCGGCCCACGTCGCACCACGTGTCCCCCACTTATCCGGATCCGTTTTCGCCCCGAAATGATTTATTTGATATCGGTTTAAGTTCAAATTAATTTTATTTGAAATTTAATTCAATTATAAGGAAATTTTATATTTTCCATTTATGGGGACCTTCATGAGGTCATTCGACACACAGTCGTCTCGTAAAACGTGAAAAATCTGACTATCTCAGAATTCGACGAAATTAGTCTGGGTGACTAGATTTTGCTATACGAATCCAACGGCAAAGTCCGTTGTGTCATACGAGCTCTAGAGAGTACGTATTTTAATTCCCGCATTATAGTGGCAAATGACCATTTTGCCCTTTTTCGGAAAAATTTAAATTTTACCCGGGTTTCACATTCTTTCCCCCTTAAAAAGAATTTCGTCCCCGAAATTTACACACTCATGCACATACAATCACATGCATATGCAACAGTCATCTAATACTAAATGATTATAAGAACGTACCTTCATCCTCGAACAAGAAAGGATAATTGGTACGTATAGTGTCCTCGCGCTCCTATGTCGCCTCCTCCACTCCCTGGTGTTGCCACAGCACCTTCACTAGCCGAACGGTCTTGCCTCGCAAAACTTGATCCCGGTTATCCATGATACGCACCGATCCCTCCTCAAAGGTTCCATCTGCATCAACAACAAGCTCGCCCCAATCCACCACATGAGTCGGATCTGGGGTGTATTTTCGGAGCATAGAGACATGGAATACCGCATGAACACCTGATAGGTTTGGCGGTACCGCCAACTGGTAAGCAACTGTACCCACCCTCTCAAGTACCTCGAAGGGTCCGACGTACCTTAGTGACAGTTTTCTCCGCTTGACGAACCTGACCACTCCTCTTTTAGGCATGACCTTCAAGAAGACATGATCTCCCACCTCAAACTCTAGAGGTCACCGCCATCTGTCGGCGTAGCACTTCTGCCGGCTCTGAGCCGTGAGAAGACGCTTCCGTATCAAGTCCACCTTCTCCGAGGTATCTCTAACCAACTCCGGACCCGTAGAGGGTCTCTCCCCTACCTCCGTCCAACAAACCGGACAATGACAAGGCCTCCTATATAATACCTCATAGGGTACCATCTGTATGCTCGTCTGATAACTGTTGTTGTAGGCGAACTCCACTAAGGGTAAGTGTTCTTCCCAACTACCATTGAGATCTAGGACGCATGCCCGTAGCATGTCCTCTAAAGTCTGGATGGTCCTCTCCAACTGACCGTCCATTTGGGGATGAAAAGCAGTGCTCATCATCAACTATGTCCCCATGGCTTATTGGAAACTCTTCCAAAAATGAGCCATAAACCTGGGATCCCAATCCGATACTATAGATACGGGTACCCCATGCAATCGGACAATCTCTCATATATACAACCTGTAGAATTCCTCCAGTGTGAAGGTCATTCGCACCACCAAAATGTGTGTCAACTTCGTAAGTCGGTCTACTATCACCCATACCGCGTCATGCCCTCGCGATGTTCGAGGCAAGTGGGTCACAAAATTCATCGTGACATACTCCCTGATGGCTTGATCCAAAATGTGTACACCCAAGTGCAGGCGGTCAAGCTGTAGTAATAATCCGGTTTGAGTCCGGAGTCGAATCCACAGGGAACTTTTGTTGATATTTCTGAGGTGAGCAGTGGTAGAGACCTATTGATTGTAACCTTTGAGATTTGCTATGAGATATGAGTTTTCCTGGACAGAATATAAGATTCTTTGCAAGAGGATTTTCTTAACAAAATAAGTGCTAATTAAAAAGAGTCACTCTTTAGTGCAAGGATCTTGACATGTAGTTAGTTATCCGATTTGTCATAATTGTGCTTGATAACTCAATTAACTCCCGTGTCAATAGTAAGTTAATCGGAAGATAAAGATGGATTGTGAGAATTAAGAACATGATTCCGATGTCTTTCTAGAAGTTTACAAGAATTGCCTGTGCCGAGACTTAACCCGTCTACAAACAAGCAAATGTTTCTACAAGACATCCAATCATGATATTAATATTCCATTCTTTAAATGAAGTACAATAAGGGGGAGGATTGAAGGGTAGTCATGAGGATCTAGCCGGGGTACTTGCCTTGAACTGATGAGTCTTTCTATGCAAGAGTCATCTGTGTCATAGAAAGAGCTCACAGTTATACAAAGTCCCTTAGCTTTGCTAGATGCAATCAATTATCTAATAACAAGAAGAAATAAATGTTAAGTATAAGAACGATGCACAACTATGATTCCCGGATAACTTATACATGCCCTTCTCCTCTTACTAAAGAGTGAATGAGAAACTACTCACTCTTCATGGCTTGGGTAAAGCTAGAAAAGTGAGTGATGCTCATCCCTCCAAGTAGAGAACTTAAAAGATAAAGTAACAACAAACACGGAGCCAATCTTTAACAAAGAATGGGTGAATCACGTTCCACTCTTCACGGCTTTGGTAAAGCTCTAGAAAAGTGGAAGAGTTTCACTCTTCTAAGAAAGAAAGAAGCTCAAGCAATGGAAGTGAAATGCATGAACAATAAAAGTAGAAGAAAGCTAGTCACATTTGGAGGGTGGCTTCCTCAACCAAGAAATGGAGGGTTGCTTCCTCAACCAAAAGGTGAGCTATCTATCTTCTATGCATGTAAAATGAAAGCATAAACATAAGCATAAGCATAAAACTAATTTTATAACAAGCAAGAGATGTTGGACTAAAGCCAAACTAATCTCTAAAATAAAGACTTCATACAAGGAAAATAAGCTAAATCTACAATGAGAGTGGGAGTCTAAGCCTCCATCAACTTTCCTACTTCCTACTTGGCTCCCAAAGCTCTCCAACAAGGGGAGTATTTATAGGCAAGAGGAGGAGACAAGAGGGGGTGAAGGAATAGTGTTTGCCGCCCAAGTCCAAGTGAAAAGCCAACAACTCTGCTGCCAGTCTGTGGATAACGTTCGAACGTGAGTTGGCATTCGAACGTTCTTTCTGTTTTTGCACTAAGGGCGTTCGAACGCCAGATTTGCTCTGACCCTTTCACTCGAGTGGTCTGTTGGTCTTCTGTGAAGTTCAGTTCCAACTCTTTGCAGTAGTCTGGTCTTCCATCAACTCAAGTGCACGTTCGAACGTGAGTTGGCGTTCGAACGTGACACTCAAGTGCTTCAGAGCTCTAGTCTTCTTTTCTAACTACAACACGCCTTCTCTTCAGCAGTTGAGTCTGCTACAGTATAAGGTGGACGTTCGAACGTGAGTTGGCGTTCGAACGTTCTGGCTGTGCTCCAAGCTTCTCCAATTTTGGGCTCTAATGTGCTGGTGCTGCATCCAAGTGTGGTACTTGTTGTTCGTGGGTCCTTGTTCAGTTTAGGGCCTGAAATGACATCACTTAAACTCCATTAAAGTATAATTAGTCTTAAAATGTGATAATAATATGTCAATTTTAAGTACTAATCACTCCCACTTCCACTCAGCTACCTCCAATGGCTGGAGCAAACCTGCTGGCCTCTGATGTTTAGCCTTCACTTGCTGACACGTGAGGCATCGGCCCACGAAATCTCCAACGTGTTTCTTCGTCCCGCTCCAATAATACTGGCGACGAAGATCATGGTACATCATCGTGCCACCTGGATGCACAACAAAACGGGAGCAATGAAAATCCCTGAGGATCTCCTCTCTCAGCTCCACTGACTGGGGAACCACAATCCTTCCCCTGTACGGAAGACTACCATCCGTGTGAATGGCCCAGCCCTCGTCATCAGTACCCGACCGTACTCGGTCCTTAATAGACAATATCTCTGGGTCTTGCCCCTGAGACTCAATCACTTTGCATAGTAGGGAAGGCGTAGCCACCAAACTTTCCAAAATACCCTGAGCCTGCCCTATATAGTGTAGCCCTAACTGTCCCACAGTCTCGAGCATCTGCCACTCCTTGGAAGCTACATTAGCCACAACTCCTCGTGGCTTCCAACTAAGTGCATCAGCCACCACATTTGTCTTACCGGGATGGTAATGCAAAGTGAAGTCATAGTCTTGCAGGTATTCCATCCACTTGTGTTGCATCATGTTGAGGTCTCGCTGTGTAAAGATGTACTTCAGACTTTTGTGATCCGAAAACACCTCGAACTGCTCACCGTATAGATAGTGGCGCCAAGCCTTCAAGGCAAAAGCAATGGCTGCCAATTCCATGTCACGTGTGGGATAATTTTGCTCGTGATTCTTTAACTGCCGAGAACCATAAGCTACCACTCTCCCGGACTGCATCGAAACGCACCCAAGTCAATCCTTCGAGGGATCACAATACACTATGTCCCATTTCCGGGACTATCAAAATAGGAGCTGAAGTAAGCCTCCTCTTCAACTCCTGGAATTCCATCTCACAAGAGTCATTCCACTCAAACTTGACCTCCTTTCGGGTCAATCTCGTCATAGGTGCGGCCAGTCGAGAGAAGTCCTCAATAAACCTCTGGTAATACACTGTCAATCCCAAGAAACTACGTATCTAAAAGACTGACTTCGGCTTCTCCCAATTCATGACTGCCTCAACCTTCTCCGGGTCCACAGATACACCCGAAGCCGACACCACGTGTCCCAAAAATTTCACTTCCGTAAGCCAAAAATCACACTTGCTGAATTTGGCGTACAACTGGTGGTCTCTCAAGATTTGAAGAACGATCCTTAAGTGACCCTCATGCTTCTCCTCAGACTTGGAGTAGATCAGAATTTCATCAACAAAGACTATGACAAATTGATCTAAGTAGGGTTGGAACACCCTATGTATGAGATCTATGAATGCCGCCGGGGCATTCGTCAATCCAAAGGGCATCACGGTGAACTCAAAATGCCCATACCGCGTTCTGAACGCCGTCTTAGTGATGTCTTCCTCCCTAACCCTCAGTTGATGGTAACCCGTGCGTAGATTGATTAGCACTTAAAATTAGCATATTACTATGTTGTTTTAAGACTAATTGTACTTTGATGGAGTTTAAGTGATGTCATTTCAGGCCCTAAACTGAACAAGGACTCAAGAACAACAAGTACCACACTTGAATGCAACACCAGCACATTAAAGTATAAAATTGGAAAAGCTTGGAGCACAGCCAGAATATTCGAACGCCAACTCACGTTCGAACGACCACATTGAACTGTAGCAGACCCAACTGCTAAGAGAAGGCGTGTTGCAGCTAGGAAAAAGACTGTGAAGCTCTGAGGCACTTGAGTGTCACGTTCGAACGCCAACTCACGTTCGAACATGCACTTGAGTTGATTAAAGACCAGACTACTGCATAGAGTGTGGAACTGAACTTCACATAAGACCAATAGACCACTCGAGTGAGAGGATCAGAGCACATTTGGTGTTCGAACGCCCCTAGTGCAAAGACAGAAGAAACGTTCGAACGGCAGACAACGTTCGAACGACTATAAAGCAAAAATAGAAACAACGTTCGAACGCCAACTCACGTTCGAACGTTCTCCACAGACTGGTAGCAGAGTAGTTGATTTTTCACTTGGACTTGGGCGGCATACACTATTCCTTCACCCCCTCTTGTCTCCTCCTCTTACCTATAAATACTCCAATTGTTGGAGAGCTAAGGGAGCAAACTAGAGGGGTTAATGGAGGCTTAGAATCCCACTCACATTGTAGATTTAAGTTTACATTTTCTTTGTAAGAAGTCTTTATTTAGAGATTAGTTTGGCTTTAGTCCAACATCTCCTTGCTTGTTATAAAAGTTGTTTTATGCTTATGTTTTCATTTACATGCATAGAAGGGAGTTAGTTCATCTTTTGGTTGAGGAAGCAACCCTTCGTTCCTTGGTTGAGGAAGCCACCCTCCAAATGTGACTAGCTTTCTTCTACTTTTATTGTTTATGTACTTCACTTCCATTGTTTGAGCTTCTTTCTTTCTTAGAGGAGTGAAACTCTTCCACTTTTCTAGAGCTTTACCAAAGCCATGAAGGGTGGAACGTGATTCACTCAATCTTTGTTAAAGATTGGCTCCTTTTTCATTGTTATTTCATCTTTTAAGTCCTATACTTGGAGGGATGAGCATCACCCACTTTTCTAGCTTTACCAAAGCCATGAAGAGTGAGTAGTTTCTCATTCACTCTTTAGTAAGAGGAGAAGGGCATGTATAAGTTATCTGAGAATTATATTTGTGCACTGTTCTTATGCTTAACGTTTATTTCTTCTTGCTTATTGGATGATTGATTGCATCTAGCAAAACCAAGGTACTTTGTATAACCATGGGCTCTTTCTATGAAACGGATGACTCTTGCATGGAAAGGCTCATCGGTTCAAGGCAAGTACCCCGGCTAGATCTTCAGGACTACCCTTCAATCCTCCCCCTTATTGTGTTTCATTTAAAGAATGGAATATTAATGTCATGATTGGATGTCTTGTAGAAACACTTGCTTGTTTGTAGACGGGTTAAGTCTCGGCACAGACAATTCTTGTAAACTTCTAGAAAGACATCGGAATCATGTTCCTAATCCTCACAGTCCATCTTTATCTTCCGATTAACTTGTTGTTGACACGGGAGTTAATTGGGTTATCAAGCACAAGTATAATAAACCGGATAATTAACTACATGTCCAGATCCTTGAACTAAAGAGTGACATTTTTTTTAGAGTTTATCTCATATTTTGTTAAGACAATTCTCTTGGAAAGAATCTTATATTCTGTCCAGGAAATCTCACACCTCACAAAAAATCTCAAAGGCTACAAGCAATAGGTCTCCACCACTGCTTATCTCAAAAATACCAACAAAAGTTCCCTGTTGATTCGACTCCGGACTCAAATCGAATTATTACTATAGCTTGACTGCCTGCACTTGGGTGTACACATTTCGGATCAAGTCAAGTTTTTGGCGCCGTTGCCGGGGAACTTTGAAAGGTGTTTTAAGGTAAAAGGTAAAAAGACATTCATATTTGCATATATTCTTTGGTTTACTGTGAATAACTTTGTTTTATTTTCTTTATGACTGAGGGCACTCCTCACTATCAAAATTTGCAGGCAGAATCTTGTGAGTCTATAAATTAGCCTGAACCTAATTCACCAAGATCAGTAGCAGACTCTTGTGAGAGTAATATGGCAAATAATGAAAGAAATGGAGAAGTCCCTATGAGAGAGGAGAAAGTGCCTAACAATCGAACTTTGCGGGATTCTTAAATCCCACAAGAAATAATGTCCCCTCCTGTTTTATATTTCCTGAAAATGCTCCCCCCTTTACTGTAAAGTCGGGGACAGTGCAGTTATTACCTGTGTTTCATGGATTAGATGCAGAAAATCCATATCTGCATATAAAAGATTTTGAGAAAGTGTGTGGAACATTTCAAGACAATTCCGAACTAGCCAAAATGAAACTGTTTTCTTTCTCTTTAAGGGATAGAGCTAAACAATGGCTAAATTCTTTAAAAGCTTTTTCAATACCTAACTGTCAGGCATTGCAAAATAAATTTTTTAGAAAGTTTTTTCCTCTGCACCGCACAAATGCATTAAAAAGGCAAATCATGAATTTTGCGGTTAAAGAAGGAGAAACTTTTTACCAAAGTTGGGAGAGATTTAAAGATCTGCTCTAATCCTGCCCACATCACGCTTTTGAGAATTGGACTTTGGTAGGATTTTTCTATGACTCCTTACCCTCTAGACTACGGCAGTTTGTCAAAATGATGGCCCAAGGAGAATTTATAGGAAAAAGTCCGGAGGAGGCATTCAATTTCTTTGACACCATATCTGACAGTTCTCAGATGTGGGACTCAGCCTCTGCTACCACTGTAGAAGCCAGACCATCTACTTTCCAATGAGGTAAATATGTTTTGAGAGAGGATGATAACTTGAGAGCAAAAATGTCTACGTTGTCTCGAAAGCTTGAAGCTTTAGAGATGAAGAAAGTCCATCAAGTTGATGTTAGCTCTTCCACAGAACAAGTGTGTGGAATCTGTGCGCTAACACGACACCCTACTGGGGAGTGTCCCACCATCCCAGCATTCAAAGAGGTCTTGTTAGAACAGACACATGCAGTTTCCAACTTCAACAAGCCTTACTCCAACCCATACTCTAAAACATATAATCCAGGGTGGCGGAACCACCCTAACTTCAGTTGGAAGAACACACAACCAATGCCCATGAACCAACAACAAGGCTCATACCCACCACCTCAAGGACCTCCCACATATCAAGCATACCAACCACCACAAAAGAGGAGCCTTGAGGACATACTGAATCAGTTCATGCAAAGCCAAATGAACTATAACAATAATTTCACACAGGCTTTCACTGATTTCAAAACCCAGACCACTCAATCTTTTGAGGATCTTAAAAGCCACATCCAAAAATTGACCCAATCCATGGTCACACACGAAAAGGGCAAGTTTTCTGCCCAACCAAAGCAACCACAAGGCCAATTCCATGTAGGGAACCCTTCAACAACAGAAAACACACAAGACCAAGCCCAAGTTGTCACTACACTAAGAAATGGCAAAGTGATTGACAAGACCATCAGAGGCATACTCATTCAAAAGCCAAGACCTGAGTTAATCCCAGTCAACCCATCATCTGAGCCTGAACCAATTGAGAATGAACTTGAAGAAGAACCTGAGCCTATGATTGAACAAGAGCCAGAACCTTTTGAGGAAAAAGACCCTTCGTGTTTCATTCCTACTCCTTTTCCTGATAGACTCAAAACCAAACAGAAGTTGAAAATTCAGCCTGAAATTTACGAGCTTTTTAAGCAAGTAAATATCAACATCCCACTTCTGGATGCAATCAAACAAGTCCCGTCTTATGCCAAGTTTCTAAAAGACTTGTGCACAGTCAAGAGAGGTCAGAATGTTAAAAAAAGAGCCTTCCTAACAAAACAAGCCAGTGCCCTTCTTCAACATAAAACCCTTCCAAAATACAAAGACCCAGGGTGTCCGACTGTGTCATGTATCATTGGAAACTTCAGGATTGAATAAGCACTGTTAGACCTAGGAGCCAGTGTTAATTTGCTACCCTACTCTGTCTATCAACAGTTGGGTCTAGGTGAACTCAAACCCACTTGTGTTACACTCCAGTTGACCGACAGATCTGTCAAAACCCCTAGAGGCATTGTTGAAGATGTGCTTGTCCAAGTGGACAATTTTGTCTTCCCTGTTGACTTCATTGTTCTGGATACTCAGCCAGCAATACATTCGGAGAACCAAATTCCCATCATTCTTGGTCGACCTTTCCTAGCAACTTCCAATGCACTAATCAATTACAGGAATGGAGTCATGAAATTAACTTTTGGGAATATGACTCTCGAATTGAACATTTTCAATATTGCTAAGCATCCAGAAGAAGAAAAAGAAGAAAGGGAAATAAACTCTATCGAATCATTGATACAGGAACATCTGAATGACACATTCTGTGAGGACCCTACTGAATCTTCTCTGTTAGAAATCATCTCATCCGAAACAACAGATGATGACCCAAATCTACCAAGTTGCCCTACTCATGCTGTTGAGACATGTGCCCCCAAATTCGAAGAGATTTCACCAAGTGGCACAAAGACAATCTCATCAAGTGATAGGCCACCAAAGCCTGAATTGAAACCTCTCCCATCTGACCTCAAATATGCATTCTTAGGGGAGGACGAGTCATACCCAGTGGTAATTTCATCTAAGCTCACAGACTTGCAAGAGTCTAAATTGATTGAAGTTCTTCAAAGCCATAAAAACACCATTGGATGGACCATCACTGACTTTAAAGGTATAAGCCCGTTAATCTGCAATCATGCTATATACCTTGAAGAGGATTCAAAACTCTCTCGTCAAATGCAGCGACGACTAAACCCTCACATGAAGGAAGTAGTGAGAACTGAGGTACTGTAACGCCCCAAATACCACCCTGGACGGCATTACATTCTAAAACATTCACATCATGAGAGCACTAAAATAAACCATCAATAAATAAGACTTCATAAAGTCATCCATAAAATTTACAGCATTATCCCAAAAGAATAGACCCATTTTGGCCTTTACATTCCAAAAATCAACTAATGTAGCGCAGCGGAAATAACAAAAGAAAACTAGACTTTACAAGGTTCAAAATGAATATCCTAGTCTAGAACAAAAGAAAGTGTCGCTCTAGGCGTCCACCTCGGGATCCACGCTCCCGTCCAGTGGAGTCTCCCAAGTAGCCGGCTCCTCGACCCCTACGTCCTCCTCTTGCAGGTAATCTGAAAAATGTTAGCGGTAGGGGGTGAGCACGAAGCTCTGTAGAAAATTCTCTCAAACCCATACAAGGTTTAGAAAAGCATTTAAAAATGGTCGGTCTCATTTCACAAATATCATATATAACTTTTGAAATAAAAACCAGGACATTTAATAGATCTCAAGTTTAAGGAACAACAATAATTGAATGAATAAGTGAAACCACTATACAGTTAGCAAATCGTTTTCAAATATAATCCAGTCCACCATACACAATTTCCAACAATTCTTTCGGTAGGTGGCATACTTTAGGGTAACCTCCACCCCCGTTTAGGTCATCTTTGATTCTCAAGCATCCTTACAAGGAACCTCTTGAGAATGGGTGAGCATCCTTACAAGGAACCTCTCACAAATCATTACATGGCTTCCCAAGCATCCTTACAAGGAACCTCTTGGGAAGGGGTGAGCATCCTTACAAGGAACCTCTCACAAATCATTACATGGCTTCCCAAGCATCCTTACAAGGAACCTCCTGGGAAGGGGTGAGCATCCTTACAAGGAACCTCTCAAAATTCATTACATGGCTTCCCAAGTATCCTTACAAGGAACCTCTTGGGAAAGGGTGAGCATCCTTACAAGGAACCTCTCACAAATCATTACATGGCTTCCCAAGCATCCTTACAAGGAACCTCTTGGGAAGGGGTGAGCATCCTTACAAGGAACCTCTCACAATTCATTACATGGCTTCCCAAGCATCCTTACAAGGAACCTCTTGGGAAGGGGTGAGCATCCTTACAAGGAACCTCTCACTCACGTGTATAACAAACAACCCCAACCAAGCTTACAATTCCAATATTGATTTCAATTTACAATCATCTATCCAAAATCCCCCAAAATATATCATGTAATAATTCCACAATTAACAAAGAAAATACATGAGATCACAATAACATCATTGTTCTACCCAACACAAAGCACTAAGGGTTCGAAAATCCATAATTAAGAAAGCATTTAAGAAAGAAATACATCACTCTCCAAAAATAAAGATTTTAAAACTAGAGAAGAGATTTCATGGGTATTAAACCCTAGCTTTGTTCAAAACATGTAATATTTGGGAAAAAGCCTAAGAGAGGATGATTCCATAGCATATATATACCATTGATAGCCAAAACATACATATATAAATACCCTAGCCTCAATGTAAGTGAGTGAGAGAAAACCCCTACCTTTCTTCTTCCTATGTGTTCTTCAAAACTTGAAGTTTTGATCTTCTTCAAGGTGCAAATCCTCCTTTGATCTTGTGTTTTCCCCTTATTTCCTCCTCTCTAAGTCTTCCTAGGGTTTGAAATGTTGTAATGGGACTAATGGAGGTGTCCTTAAGTATTTATAGTGTGAAAATTGGCCTCTTGTGCGCAATTCTGCAACCCAGAGTTCGTAAGTCACGTTCGAACGTCATTGGCGTTCGAACGTTCGTCACTCCCAGTACTTTTGTTTTTCCATCAGACAAAGAGTACTGGAACGCACTTGCGTTTGAACGTTATTCACGTTCGAACGTCGATTCACGTTCCAACGTCATTTCATGTTCGAACGGAATTCCTGTTTTTTCTGAAACTTCCAGTACAGTTTTTGCCTATTTAGAGATTGATTTTGAAATTTTTCATGAAATACACTTTTGTAGACCTAGATGTCTACTATATACTGTCAAAATTTCAGATTAATTGGACCTAAGGATAAAACGTTATGACCAAAATACTAGAAGGTGTCCCAACTCCTTTTTACCCAAATTCTCTCTAAGTGTGTCTTTACTCCAAAATACTTCCTAACTTCCAATACACCTCATATTACCTCTCCCAAGGTTGTTCGACCTTCCGGATTCAATGGACACCTTATTTTGACCTAAAGATATTTAGAAATTCATCTAATCACCCTTTCCAAGTTTAAACGTCTTGGAAACTCCAACTTCCCAATCAATATGCATCTCTAGCATTTCTCCTACTATTACAATCTATATAGATCATTCTTACATCATTACACATAAATAAAATTTCACAACATTTATTTACTATATATATATATACATATATATAAAAGAAAATGTGGGGTGTTACAATCCACCCCCCTTAAAGAAAGTTTCGTCCTCGAAACTTACCTCAAGTAGCGAACAAATATGGATACTTATCCCGCATTTCTTGCTCCGGTTCCCATGTAGCTTCCTCCACTCCATGGTGTTGCCACCAAACCTTTACCAATCTGATAACTTTGTTGCGAAGCACTTTTTCCTTGGCGTCGAGAATTTCTACCGGTTGTTCTTCGTAGGTTGCTCCATCTTGGATTTCAATCTCCTCCAAGTTCACGACTGGAGTTGCATCCGAGTGACACCTTCTCAACATGGACACGTTGAACACATCATGTACTCCGGATAGCTGGGCTGGTAGTCGAAGTTGGTATGCCGCCTTGCCTATCGCTTCGATTATCTCAAATGGTCCCGTATATCTTGGCGCTAGCTTCCCCTTCTTGCCGAATCGAAACACGCCCTTTTTGGGTGACACCTTGAGAAATACGTAGTCTCCCACCTTGAATTCTAAGGGTCTTCGTCTGCGGTCCGCATAGCTCTTCTGTCTACTTTGCACCATTCGTAGCCTCTCTCGGATGAGTTGAATCTTCTCCGTAGTTTCTCGAACAAGGTCCGGTCCCAACAAACTACTCTCACCGGCTTCTAACCAACACGTCGGTGATCGGCATGGTCTTCCATACAATGCTTCATACGGTGCCATCCCAATACTTTCCTGATAGCTGTTGTTGTAAACAAACTCCACCAACGGTAAGTGGTCGCTCCAACTCCCTTTGAAGTCCAACGCGCAAGTGCGTAACATATCCTCCATAATCTGGATCACCTTCTCGGATTGGCCATCCGTTTGGGGATGAAAATCCGTACTGAAATGTAACTCCGTCCCCATCGCTTGTTGTAGACTCTGCCAGAATCTCGCCACAAACCTAGAGTCACGATCCGACACAATCGAGAGCGGAACGCCGTGTAATCTCACTATCTCACGGATATACAGCTGGCTCAAAGTCTCGAATGTATCCGTGGTCTTCATACCCAAAAAGTGAGCGGACTTGGTGAGTCTATCCACAATGACCCACACTGCATTATGTCCACGCGACGTCCGTGGTAAACCCGACACGAAGTCCATGGTAATGTGATCCCACTTCCACTCTGGAATAGGCAAAGACTGTAGGACTCCTCGTGGCCTTTGATGCTCAATCTTCACCTGCTGGCACACCGCACATTTTGCCACATACTTGGCCACATCTCGCTTCATTCCCCTACACCAGTATTGACGTTTCATATCCCTATACATCTTTGTGCTACCGGGTTGGATAGCAAACTTGGAGCGATGACACTCTCTAAGTATTTCCTCCTTTAGGGACGAATCATTGGGAACACATAGCTTCTCCCCATATCTCAACTCTCCATTCTTCCAAGACCATCCTTCCATCACTTCTCCATTCTCCAATCGGGCTCTAATCAAATCGAGTTCTGAATCTAGGCATTGCAACTCCACCACTCGTTGCAGAAGCGTCGGTTGAGCTACAAGGTTGAATAGATATGGTTGATACTCCGGTCCATCCACCCATAGATCGTACTCCTCCAATGAATCAATCATTTTCCACCTATTTACCGCAAGAGAATTGATTTCACCCCGAGACTTCCTGCTAAGAGCGTCGGCAACTACATTGGCCTTCCCCGAATGGTAGTTGAGTGTGAACTCATAATCTTCCAAGTACTCAATCCACCTTCTCTGCCGGAGATTCAAGTCTTTCTGTGTGAAGATATACTTAAGGCTTTTATAGTCCGAGAACACTTGAAATTTCTCCCCATATAAATAACATCTCCACAACTTAAGAGCAAACACCACCGCAGCCAGCTCCAAGTCGTGTGTGGGATAATTCTGCTCATGCACCTTGAGTTGCCTTGAGCCATAAGCCACTACCTTCCCTCCTTGCATTAGAACGCATCCCAAGCCTCGTAGTGAAGCATCGGTGTAGACATCGTAGCCTTCCCCACTACTTGGAATAATGAGGATAGGTGCTGTCGTCAACTTCTCTTTCAAGGTGCGAAAAGCTAGTTCACACGCTTGAGTCCACAAAAATTTCTCCCCCTTCTTTGTAAGGCGAGTCATCGGCATCGCAAGTTTGGAGAACCCTTCCACAAACCTACGATAATAGCCGGCTAACCCCAAGAAACTCCGTACTTCCGTCACGTTCTTCGGTGGTTCCCATTTCATCACGGCCTCAATCTTTGCGGGATCGACCACTACTCCTTGCTCGGACACAACATGGCCAAGGAACTTCACTTCCTTCATCCAAAACTCACACTTGCTCATCTTCGCATATAACTTATGTTCTCTCAATGTTTGTAGCACAATAGAGAGATGACGAGCATGTTCCTCCTGAGTCTGTGAGTAAACCAATATGTCATCAATAAACACAATGACAAATTGATCGAGGTAAGGCCGGAAGACTCTGTGCATCAAATCCATGAAGGCTGCAGGGGCATTAGTCAATCCGAACGACATCACCGTATACTCGAAATGACCATACCGGGTACGAAAAGCAGTCTTAGGAATATCCTCCTCCTTAATCCGCAGCTGATGATACCCCGTGCGAAGATCAATCTTGGAGTAATACTTCGAACCCTTCAACTGATCAAATAAGTCATCAATTCTCGGCAACGGATACTTATTCTTCACGGTAGCCCGATTCAACCTTCGGTAATCCATGCACAACCGTAGAGTCTCATCCGTTTTCTTCACAAAGAGGACCGGGGCTCCCCAGGGTGAAGTGCTTAGACGGATAAACCCAATTGCCAACAAATGATCCAACTGCTTCCTTAGCTCCTTCAACTCCAAAGGTGCCATCCGGTAGGGAGCAATGGATATGGGTTCGGTTCCTGGATAGAGATCGATCTTGAACTCAATTTCCCTATGTGGCGGTAATCCGGGTAATTCCTCGGGAAAAACATCTGAAAACTCCGATACAATTAACACCACATCCGTATGGAGTTTATCCCTGTCATCTCCCATCAAGCTAGCTAAGAAACTCAATTGACTTCCCGCTTTCGCTTTTAAGAATCTACTACCCTAGTAGGAAATGGATGGAAAGAATCCCGGTTATTCACAAAACTAAAAATGACTCCTCCCGGTAACTGAAATGTAATCCGCTTGCGGAAACAATCCATTACTGCCCGAAAAGTGGACAACAAGTTCATCCCGAAAATCACATCATACCCATTTATCTCTAAAGCAATCAAATCCACAATCAATTCGTGCTCCCCAATGCGAAGCACGCAACCCTTGCAGACTCGGCTAGTATCTAACCGTCCTCCCGTGGGCAAGCTAACATTCATAACATGCTCTAGCTTCGCGAAACTCAATCCCAAATCAAGTGCATATGTTGTGCGTACAAATGAGTGTGTTGCACCAGGGTCAAATAATATTCGGGCCCAAGAATTATAAATAAGGACGATACCTTCCACAACGGCATTGGCAATGTCCTCCTCCGGCTGAGTCAAAGCAAATACTCGCCCTTGGTTGGCGCTGCCGGGGGCTTGAGCTTGTATTGGTCGCTGCGGTGCAGGCCTCGGTGGTGGTGGGTGGGCTGCTGGTACCTGTCTGGCGGTCTGGATAGGCCCCTGAGGTGGAAAAACTGGGCAATGCATCCGAAGATGTCCCACACCTCCACATGCAAAGCAGGATCGTGGGGTACAACCGGCTCTAGTCTGAGTGTCTCCCTCTCCTTGGGCTGTCAAAAGTTGTTGTCCCCCTGTCTGGTCTGGGCGACGGTATGGTGTCGGTCTCTGTGCCCCACTAGTGCTAGCACCCGTCCGGATCGAACCTTCCCTCGAGAAGCCCTGTCGTCGCTGGCTATCCTCTATGTCTCTCTCTACCAGTGCAACTCTGTCCACCAAGTCCCCAAAATCACGTATCCGGAGAGCCACAAACTTCTCCCTAATGACAGGCCTTAGACCCTGCTCGAAGCGCTTGGCCCTGTCGGCCTCAGTCGATATAAATCCCGTAGCATAACGGGAGAGCTCGTCGAACCGCCGCTCATACTCAGCCACGGTCATACTACCCTGTCGTAGTGCAAGAAAATCCGCCTTCATTCTGTCTCTGACCGATTCAGGGAAGTACTTATCTTGGAAAAGTTGATCGAACTCTTCCCAAGTGAGTGTGTCGATGTCCCTTCTCCTCTTTATGGCATCCCACCAATAGTCGGCCTCCCCCTCAAACAGGTAGGTCGCCAAACCAACTCTCAACTCCTCGGCAACTCCCATGCCGTCACAGATCTTCTTCACTCGGCGGATCCATCTATCCGCCTCCAAAGGATTGGAGCTCCCTTGGAAGTTGGGTGGTCGTTGTCTTAAGAATTCCCGAAGAGCTATCATCCTTTGGTCTCCGTTCTCATTACCCGGTACTTGAGCGAGAGGATGAGCTCCACCATTGTGGTTGTTGTTACCATTTTGGCTTTGTACCAAAGTGGTGAGCTCCCTCAAGCATTGGTAAATGCCTTGCATGGCATCCGGAGGTGGTGGTGGTGGTGGATTTGCTTGACCTCCACGGCCACGACCACGTCCTCGTCCCCTTGTACCGTCCATCCTGCACATCAATCCACAATTTAGTTTCCTTGATGTGCAAGATATAAACTAAAGTGATATATAGGATGTCTTGATTTAAGCACAAGGCATATACAAAATTTAACTTAACAATTTCCTTCACCCTAAACCTACATCTCTAGTGGGGATCCATAACCTACAGCTCCCATGTAAGACCTAAAGCCTAGGCTCTGATACCAAATATGTAACGCCCCAAATACCACCCTGGACGGCATTACATTCTAAAACATTCACATCATGAGAGCACTAAAATAAACCATCAATAAATAAGACTTCATAAAGTCATCCATAAAATTTACAGCATTATCCCAAAAGAATAGACCTATTTTGGCCTTTACATTCCAAAAATCAACTAATGTAGCGCAGCGGAAATAACAAAAGAAAACTAGACTTTACAAGGTTCAAAATGAATATCCTAGTCTAGAACAAAAGAAAGTGTCGCTCTAGGCGTCCACCTCGGGATCCACGCTCCCGTCCAGTGGAGTCTCCCAAGTAGCGGGCTCCTCGACCCCTACATCCTCCTCTTGCAGGTAATCTGAAAAATGTTAGCGGTAGGGGGTGAGCACGAAGCTCTGTAGAAAATTCTCTCAAACCCATACAAGGTTTAGAAAAGCATTTAAAAACGGTCGGTCTCATTTCACAAATATCATATATAACTTTTGAAATAAAAACTAGGACATTTAATAGATCTCAAGTTTAAGGAACAACAGTAATTGAATGAATAAGTGAAACTACTATACAGTTAGCAAATCGTTTTCAAATATAATCCAGTCCACCATACACAATTTCCAACAATTCTTTCGGTAGGTGGCATACTTTAGGGTAACCACCACCCCCGTTTAGGTCATCTTTGATTCTCAAGCATCCTTACAAGGAACCTCTCACAAATCATTACATGGCTTCCCAAGCATCCTTACAAGGAACCTCTTGGGAAGGGGTGAGCATCCTTACAAGGAACCTCTCACAAATCATTACATGGCTTCCCAAACATCCTTACAAGGAACCTCCTAGGAAGGGGTGAGCATCCTTACAAGGAACCTCTCACAATTCATAACATGGCTTCCCAAGCATCCTTACAAGGAACCTCTTGGGAAGGGGTGAGCATCCTTACAAGGAACCTCTCACAAATCATTACATGGCTTCCCAAGCATCCTTACAAGGAACCTCTTGGGAAGGGGAGAGCATCCTTACAAGGAACCTCTCACAATTCATTACATGGCTTCCCAAGCATCCTTACAAGGAACCTCTTGGGAAGGGGTGAGCATCCTTACAAGGAACCTCTCACTCATGTGTATAACAAACAACCCCAACCAAGCTTACAATTCCAATATTGATTTCAATTTACAATCATCTATCCAAAATCCCCCAAAATATATCATGTAATAATTCCACAACTAACAAAGAAAATACATGAGATCACAATAACATCATTGTTCTACCCAACACAAAGCACTAAGGGTTCGAAAATCCATAATAAAGAAAGCATTTAAGAAAGAAATACATCACTCTCCAAAAATGAAGATTTTAAAACTAGAGAAGAGATTTCATGGGTATTAAACCCTAGCTTTGTTCAAAACATGTAATATTTGCCAAAAAGCCTAAGAGAGGATGATTCCATAGCATATATATACCATTGATAGCCAAAACATACATATATAAATACCCTAGCCTCAATGTAAGTGAGTGAGAGAAAACCCCTACCTTTCTTCTTCCTATGTGTTCTTCAAAACTTGAAGTTTTGATCTTCTTCAAGGTGCAAATCCTCCTTTGATCTTGTGTTTTCCCCTTATTTCCTCCTCTCTAAGTCTTCCTAGGGTTTGAAATGTTGTAATGGGACTAATGGAGGTGTCCTTAAGTATTTATAGTGTGAAAATTGGCCTCTTGTGCGCAATTCTGCAACCCAAAGTTCGTAAGTCACGTTCGAACGTCATTGGCGTTCGAACGTTCGTCACTCCCAGTACTTTTGTTTTTCCATCAGACAAAGAGTACTGGAACGCACTTACGTTCGAACGTTATTCACGTTCGAACGTCGATTCACGTTCGAACGTCATTTCATGTTCGAACGGAATTTCTGTTTTTTCTGAAACTTCCAGTGCAGTTTTTGCCTATTTAGAGATTGATTTTGAAATTTTTCATGAAATACACTTTTGTAGAACTAGATGTCTACTATATACTGTCAACATTTCAGATTAATTGGACCTAAGGATAAAAAGTTATGACCAAAATACTAGAAGGTGTCCCAACTCCTTTTTACCCAAATTCTCTCTAAGTGTGTCTTTACTCCAAAATACTTCCTAACTTCCAATACACCTCATATTACATCTCCCAAGGTTGTTTGACCTTCCGGATTCAATGGACACCTTATTTTGACCTAAAGATATTTAGAAATTCATCTAATCACCCTTTCCAAGTTTAAACGTCTTGAAAACTCCAACTTCCCAATCAATATGCATCTCTAGCATTTCTCCTACTATTACAATCTATATAGATCATTCTTACATCATTACACATAAATAAAATTTCACAACATTTATTTACTATATATATATATACATATATATATATACATATATATAAAAGAAAATGTGGGGTGTTACAGGTACTCAAGCTTTTAGATGCAGGGATAATCTTCCCCATCTCTGATAGCAAGTGGGTTAGTCCAACCCAACTTGTGCCAAAAAAATCTGGGGTCATAGTGGTCAACAATGATGCAAATGAACTAGTACCAACTCGAGTCGTCACAAGATGGCGAATGTGCATTGATTATCGAAAACTCAATTTTGTCACTAGAAAATATCATTTTCCTCTTCCATTTCTTGACCAAGTCCTAGAGAGAATTGCAGGCCATGCATTTTACTATTTCCTAGATGGGTATTCAGGGTATAACCAAATTGAGATAGCACTAGATGATCAGGAGAAAACAACCTTCACATGCTCCTTTGACACCTTTGCATTCAAAAGGATGTCATTTAGACTTTGTAACGCTCCTGCAACATTCCAAAGATGTATGCTAAGCTTGTTCAGTGATATGGTTGAAATTTTTTTGGAAGTATTCATGGATGATTTCTATGTATATGGTGATTCCTTTGATTTGTGTCTGACCAATCTGGAGAAAGTGCTAATCAGATGTAAGGAAGCCAATCTAGTGCTCAATTAGGAAAAATGCCATTTTATGGTAACACAAGGCATTGTCCTTGGTCATATTGTGTCGCCTGAAGGCATGAAAGTTGACAAGGCAAAAATAGATCTGATTGGAAATTTGCCTGCCCCTAAGACTGTAAAGGATGTCCGATCATTCCTAGGGCATGCGGGTTTCTACAGGAGATTCATAAAAGATTTCAGTACCATAGCAAAACCCATATGTCACCTTCTAAGTCAGGATGTAATCTTTGATTGGAATAAAGCATGCCAGAAAGCCTTTGACAAGCTAAAAGACATGTTAATTTCTGCCCCAATAATGCAACCCCCTGACTGGAATCTACCCTTTGAACTAATGTGTGATGCAAGTGATTATGCTGTAGGTGCTGTATTGGGACAAAGAAAAGATAAGAAGCCCCATGTAATTTACTATGCAAGTAAAACTTTGAATGATGCCCAAATGAATTATTCAACAACTGAAAAAGAATTGCATGTTGTAGTTTTTGCATTGGAAAAATTCCGTTCTTATCTTGTTGGTTCCTCTGTTACTGTATTCACTGACCATGCAGCCCTAAAATTCTTGCTCACAAAGAAGGACGCCAAGCTAAGACTCTTGAGATGGATACTCTTGCTCTAAGAGTTTGATCTTGTCATCAAGGACAAGAAAGGTGTCGAGAATGTGGTGGCAGATCATTTGTCCAGACTAACCTATGAATTTTGTGAGGATGGACTTTCAATCAATGAGAAATTCCGCGATGAACAACTGTTCATGATTGATAAGACACCATGGTATGCGGATATTGCTAACTATCTTGTTACTGGTACTTTCCCTCCATCATTTACCATGATGGACAAAAAGAAATTTCTGAGGGAGGTTCGTAACCTCTTTTGGGAGGATCCCATGTATTCAAATACTGTAAGGATCAAATCATAAGACGTTGCATCCCCGCTCATGAAAGCAGCCAGATAATAACATTTTGTCATTCTGAAGCATACGGTGGCCATTTTTCATCAAGAAAAACCGCTGTAAAATTATTGCAGTGTGGATTTTACTGGCCCACACTTTTCAAAGATGTCCATGCCTTTTGTTTAACTTGTGATAGATGCCAAAGTTTGGGAAGCATTTCTAAGAGAAATATGATGCCCTTAAACCCCATTCTGGTAATTGAAATTTTTGACTGTTGGGACATCGATTTTATGGGACCATTTCCCCCTTCCTTTGCCTATCTATACATTTTAGTGGTTGTAGACTATGTATCCAAATGGGTTGAAGCAATTCCATGCCGAAACAATGATCACCAAACAGTGATCAAGTTTTTGAAAGAAAATATTTTGTCCCGGTTTGGAATTCCGAAATCAATCATAAGTGATGGGGGTGCTCATTTTTGCAATTGTCCCTGCTGGAATTTGATGAAAAAATACTTGATTTTTGACAAAATTGTAACTCCTTATCATTCACAGACCAATGGACAATCTGAGTTAGCTAATCGGGAGATCAAATTAATTTTGGAAAAAACGGTGAATCCAGACCGCAAAGATTGGTCGTTAAGACTAATTGATGCACTCTGGGCGTACCGTACTGCTTTTAAAAATTTTTTAGGCATGTCTCCTTATCGATTAGTCTATGGAAAGCCGTGTCACCTGCCTGTGAAATTGGAACATAGGACATACTGGGTCATTAAAGCAATGAATTTTGACTTGGACAAGGCTGGACTAGCAAGGAAACTTCAGATAAATGAATTGGAGGAATTGAGAAATGAAGCATATGAAAATGCTAAGATTGCTAAAACCAGGATGAAAATTTTTCATGACAAAAATATTGTACGAAAATCTTTTGAGCCTTCTCAAAAAATCTTGTTATTTAATTCAAGACTCCGCCTCTTTCTTGGTAAATTGAAGTCAAGATGGACTGAGCCTTACATTGTCAAAAAGATGTTTGGACATGGAGCAGTTGAAGTGGAAAACCCATCAAACGGTAATATTTTTACTGTTAATGGTCAGCGGTTAAAACCATTTTTTGAGGATTTTATTAAAAATGTGGAAACCATTCTTTTAATGGAACCAGAATACTCCTCCGAAATTCGTGCCTACTGACACTCAAGTGGATCAGGTCAGGAAAAATCTAACCCAACCCGACCCACTGGGGCGCCTTTATAAGGCACCCACTCTTTTTCTTCTTTTTTCTCCCAGCCACCGCTATTGGCCCCCCCCCATTTCTTCTTCTTCTTTTCTTCTTCTTTCTATTCTTCTTCGTTTTATCTATTTTTTTTTACACAACCCATGACCACACACTCTACAAACACAATCTTTTGCTTCATGTTTTGTATTTTAATCTTATATTTGCTTATGGGTGTCCTTCTCTTGTTCGCACTCACATACAAGGATTTTCAGCCTACCCGAAACCCAGATCTGCGCACAGATGAGTAATTTGTGTATTTTTATTTGTAGGTTTCAGCAGATGAACAGATCTCTACCATTCAACCTCATCTCCAAGATCCGTGAACTGGTAAATTCGAAACATTGGGGACAATGTTCAGTTTAGGTTGGGGGGTGTGAGAATACAGTTCATATTTGCCCATAAATTTTTTAAATTTTTTTTGCAGTTGTTGTTGTTGTTCTGATCATTTTATGTACCTTGTCTTGTTCAAATTGATGATTATGTTTGTGAGTCAGCTTCAATCGTCTTTGTGACTGGCAGACGTTAAAGAACCAGATAGTGAGTCTTAAAGCTTAGAAATCATGGATGTTAAACTTTTTTGGTTTATTCTATGAGTTCTATGCACTTTTCCATCTGATGTGCATACTGTAATCATGAGAAAAGCAAGACTAGTAAGGAAGGCCGAAATCTAAGAAAAACAAGCGAAACCCCTATGTGGCAGAAGCAGCTTTGCCAAACGCTGTCGTGCCAAAAGACTTGGTGCTTGTAAACAGTGTGGCAGAGTCTTTCACGAAAAAAGATACAACCAGTGTTCTGAACCAATCTCCGGTCACGCACTCGATCGATTAGACTGGATAGTTATTGGGCTGAGTAAGGATTACCCTGATACGTCATGCTATTGCGGTACTTTGCTTAACCAGTTTGTGAGAAAGGAAGTTGGGAGAGTCACTGGTTGTCCGTTCTACACAGACACAGAGGGAGACTCGGATTAGATAATTTTCTATAGGAAATGTGTACTTTTGTTGGGGGTGAAAGCCAAAGGTCCGGATTTTTTGTAAAAAGTGAAAATCTTTTTGTATAAACTCTTTTAACTGAAATGCAAATATGGGCCGAGTAAGGAATGTCCCAGAATACCAACCTGAAGCATGGGTAGGGGCTTATCCTGAGATGCCATAGGTTTTTGATTTAAAATTGTGTGTTTGGCCCTCTTTAATTGTGTATAGTGTAGTGGAGAATTTTTTTGATTTTTGATTCAACGTTCGAACGCCAGGTGACGTTCGAATGTCAGCTGCTTACAGTACTCAGCCTCTGATGAAGCTTCTAATGAAACTTTAAAGTACTGGGAGCACAGTCCGTTCGAGCGCCAATAGACCGTTCGAACGATATTAACGTTCAAACGCCAATAGAACGTTTGAACGATATGAACTTACAGTACTTTGGCCTTTGACAAAACTCAAAAGTACTGAGAGCTCACCACGTTCGAACGCCAAACCACGTTCAAACGATCTGTTTAAAATCCTTCTAGACACGTTCGAACATTACCAACGTTCGAACGTCACGACTCAGGCTATAAAAGCCTGGTTAGTCTTCTTCATTTCAAAACCATCCAAAACCCTCGAAAAACCGAAAAACCCTTGGTGATTCTTCATTACCCAGACCCCAAAACACCAACCATTCTCCATTTTTACCAAAAATCAATCCTCCCAAAACTATTCCTGATTCGCACTTTTTAGTGTGTCTGAATTATATTATTATATTACACCCAAGTATAAGTGATCAAATTGTAGTTTTCTCGGTTTTTAAGTCCAAGTATCGATCCCACAGAGAGTTTTAGTAATTAAAGGTTAAAGAAAAAATAAAAACAATAAAATAAAAATAAAGGTATCAAGAGGTTGTTTGGAGTAGTTTGATGTTTGAGAGCATGTGGTGTGAGCTTAGTCTGTTCGAGTAACTTAACTTAATTAAAAGACGGAATTAAATTGCAACAATAATGAAATGCGTAAGTAAAGTAGATTAATGACAGAAATATAAAAGATATCCTTCAGTTCAAGGATCCCACATGCATTATATTGGTCGTATTATGGAATTGCTACCTTACATCAATTAACTTCCATTTTACTGGTAAGTCAATCGGCAGGTCTGATGTATACAAATAAGAACACAATAGCTTCTTAGGCTCATTGTGGTAGTAATATATTATAACTCAGCTGCTCCTTAGGCTACACTGGTTATAGATGTCCAATTGATTAATTCAAGCAGAATCCGCAGGTGGTATAGACTATCTTCCGGTGACTTGTCAGGTCAACCGGTGGTAGTTAATCATAATACAGCCGCTTCTTAGGCTAACTGTATTTAGATATGTTACCCGGAAAGTGAAGTCACTTAAACGGCATACTTGAATTATTCAATAGGTTATCTTGTAATATATATATTGACAGTAGAACTTCCTCAGCGTTCCGGTGGAGGACTAGCCATACCGATAGGATCACCGGGGTTATTCTAGCAGGCAATATTATTATATATAGTAATACCAGGCGTCAGTGGAACTTCCTCAGCATTCCGGTGGAGGATTAACCATACCGGTAGGAACGCCGGGGTCATTCTAGCTGGCCCGTCTCATATATATAATAAACGTATAAATAAAATATCAGCAATTCCATAAACAAATCAATATTATACATGTGTTCCCCTCGAACCGGAGGATATACGGAACTACTCACGCTCCATTGCTATAGACAAGCAAGGAGAGCTAGCAGTTGTCATTACAACAGAAAGTAAAGTGCGGAATTTAAATGTCTTTCGCAGGGAACGATTGAAACACAACCACTCTTATGATCGATTAAGATGAAAAAGTGGCAGCAGTTCAACTATCCGAATGGAAAGCTACAACGAAAATATAAAAGTACAAGACGTAGGACTGAAGTATAACACGGACCGGAGCGTGCTTTCTCTTTTCTTTTCTCTCTTTTCTTTCTCTCTTTTCTCTCTTCTGAGTTGCTTCAGAACTTCAGATTTCTCTCGTATCTCTCTGTTTCTCTCTTGGTTTTTCCCTCTGGTTCGGCCTTGTGAAATGCAGAAGGAGCAGCCTATTTATAGGCGTGGGAAGACAAGTGGGCAAGGAGATCAACTTGAGTCTGACAAGGGTGACCGTCCGGACGGCAGTCCCACCGTCTGGACGGTGGTGCTTTGCTGGAAAATCCACTTGCATGCATGCTGACTCTTCACGTTTGGTTAATTACACTTTGGCCTCCAATGTTCCATTCTTTTGACATTGCTCCTGCATCTTGTATTTAATTCAGCATTTGTCCTGCAACTTTTAGATAAAATGTTACAACTAGTATCATTCCCGCACAAACCCTAATTCACTCTAAGTACTAATTTTTAGTGCGTTCATTATACTAATTCGAGTTTTTTGATTTTTTAATTTACATATTAATTAGGTTATTCAATTCCCATATCAAAAAGTTCCATTTTCACAAAGAAATCCAAGATTTCAAAGCCCTCAAACTCAAAAAACCGAAAATGCCAAGAGTCAAGCTTCCTGCCAAGCGTAACCTAAACACCCAAGAGCCCAATTTCGTCGAGGAGGTGGTGGATGTGAGAGAAGGAATGCCACCACTTACGTGAAGATACGAAAAAACTAGGTTTCCCACAGCTCTAAAAGCTGACAGGTATGAAAATTTCTACCAAAACAAAGCCATTGTTTGTGAACGAGATGTGATTTTGGCTGATTTTGCGGAGTTGGGGATCTTTGCGAATATGGAGAGGAGGGGGTGGTTGTTTTATTTGAGGAACGGCGGGGAGGCAGTGGTTGACTTGGTGCGGGAGTTTTACTCCAACGCCGAGATCATCGACGGGGAAATTCGAACATATGTAAGGGGAGTTCATGTGGACGTAGATAAGGATTACATTTGGGGGATAAGGCAAGAAGTGCCTCGGGTACCACTTCCCGCCTATCCCTCAAGAAAGAACGTGGCAATGAATGAAGTGGGGAGGGAACTAACGGGAATGCCTACTTTTTCTTGGACGGGAAAGAGATTCTTTAGACAAGGGGAACTCACCGAAAAATACAAAATGTTGAACTTGATTTCGGTTGCCAACTTTGCTCCGCTAGGAAGAAAGAATGAAATCCTCCCCGACATGGCCCGACTATTGTATGCAATTGGAAAAGGGCAAATCATTGACCTCCCCTCCCTAGTGTTGACTGAGATGAAAAAAGGGTGAGACGTGAAGCGGAATTCACTTCCGTTCGGTACCTTAGTGACTGAAATATGCAAAGACCATGGGGTTAGGGTGAAGCTAGAGATGGAGATTCAAAAGCCAATGGGGCCATTGAACAAGGCTTCCTTCCGGAGAAGCCAAAGTCATAGTGGCGGCCTAGCGGCTAGACAAGAGATGCCCCCTACCCATGGAATGGACGAGGTGCAAGAAGAGCTTGATGCGGAGGAGGAGAGAGAGATGGAGGAAGAGAGAGATCAGCCATAGGAGGCAGGACCTAGCACCAGCACCCGACGCTCTTTACGAGATATCATGCTTAGCATTGAAGCTAAACAGGATGAGATTCCTAGACTTCTGAGGGGTGGACCTGGTGGAGATGGTGGACATGGAGGAGAGTGAGAGAGAGGGATCCCTGTTCTTATTTATGGTTTTTGTGTGTTTATTGCTTATTTCTGAGTTTCTTCTTTGATAGTGTTAAAGATGTTGTAAGTTTTTGTGTGTGATTGTAGATGAATTGAATCGTTGATGTTGATGTTAAACGACGATATTTTGAGAAATGAATGGTTACATTTATCACTTTTATTTGTTTTAATGCATATGTAGATTTAGCTTAAAAATATATGTTGGAACGAATGTGGATGTTAAGAATGTTTGTTAAAGTAACTACGCACATGATCGGTTTGACACCTCAACTTATCAACCGAGACTTAAAACCACATCTCTTAGAAAATTGGTATTATTTCTATGCTTAAATTGTCAAATGTGCATCGATATCTGTTATTTTCAAGGTACATGATGATCTAACTCGAAAATGGAATCGGTATATAACCGACATCCCCTGGAAAACCCGACATAATTAGTGGAGATAACAAAGAATACCATGGTGAGCTTCGAGCCTTACGATGCTTTCGAGAGACAATCGATGTTTACTCAAGTAAAGTCTTTCATTCTCAATTTTTGAATAATCTCATTAATATTGCTTTGATTGACGCAATTAAAAGTGATCTATTGACATATCCCACAGGAAACCTTCACATACGACACATACATGTGCACCTACTTAAGAAATGATTTTAGGCCATCTTTGATTTGATATTGAGCCTTAGCCATTTCTTTTACAAAATTATTTCCCTAGTCAGCCATGCTTGAGCCCTCAATGTATGATTTCTTCTTCGATAAACCCGTATGATTACCAAGCCACAAGAAAACATACTTGACACACCATTGCTATCTAATTTTCTTGCACCCTCTTATAAATCAATATGACACAGAAATGCAAGGAAAATGGAAAGGTTATGGAGGCTACTTTTCAATGACAAGAAGAATTAATGGGAAAAATTGAAACAGAAAAGAAGCAAAAAGGCAAGAAATTGCCAAGAAAGTGAAAAATGAGAAAAATGAAAGAAAAAAATATCATCTCTAGGCAAAATATCGAAAAGCTAGAAAGAGGTGTGCTACACTACATAAACAGATGATAGCTTTTGAATACTTCTGACGTCATTTCGTTAGCCACTGACCTCTGGCCACATTACAACCTATGAAAAGCCCTAATTGATCTCAAGTCTGTTACATGCATGTGTTGTCAATCAAAATTAGGATATGGTAAATAGTATTTCTTTGAATTGCGCCAATATTCTTTCATGAGATTATGCCAAACATGAGTAGTTGCTTCCTTAAAATTTCACTCCCTTCCTAATTGTGCATGTGATTTTTCGATTGGCCACCTTCTGATCACATGATCTGTGAGAAACAAGTCACTATAATCGGAGTAAACTTTTGCCGAGAGCATTCTACGAGAGGTTTGTGGAATCGAAGCTATCCATGGAAGGTGGTAAAAGGGAGTGTTTGTTATATAACAATTCCTGTGGCGTGAATGATCATTCCTACTACACAGGGATTTCCAAATGCCAATGTAACAGATGCTAATTTTTGCATAGAATAGATACCTATAAAAGAGGGACATGCGGGATATAAGTCAAAATTGAGAGTTGGGTGCCTCAACGACCATGATGCTAATTTACTTTAATCAGCAATCTCACATATACATCTGTTCGACTGAAGTTTGTGGGTAGCTTCACTGGAAACCCTCACGAGACAACACTCGTCTACTAGGGTAAACCTAGTGGTTCAACGACTTGTTGCATAAGCTAAATGCAATCGGATGACCTAAGAAAATGGCATTAGGAGTAGATTTTTTTTGTATTACTAGAGACTAGCAATATTTAGGTTGGGGAGTGTGATTAGCACTTAAAATTAGCATATTACTATGCCGTTTTAAGACTAATTGTACTTTGATGGAGTTTAAGTGATGTCATTTCAGGCCCTAAACTGAACAAGGACTCAAGAACAACAAGTACCACACTTGAATGCAACACCAGCACATTAGAGCACAAAATTGGAAAAGCTTGGAGCACAGCCAGAACGTTCGAACGCCAACTCACGTTCGAACGGCCACATTGAACTGTAGCAGGCCCAACTGCTAAGAGAAGGCGTGTTGCAGCTAGGAAAGAAGACTGTGAAGCTCTGAGGCTCTGAGGCTCTTGAGTGTTATGTTCGAACGCCAACTCACGTTCGAACGTGCACTTGAGTTGATTGAAGACCAGATTACTGCATAGAGTGTGGAACTGAACTTCACAGAAGACCAACAGATCACTCGAGTGAGAGGATCAGAGCACATCTGGCGTTCGAACGCCCCTAGTGCAAAGACAGAAGAAACGTTCGAATGGCAGACAAAGTTCGAACGACCATAAAGCAAAAACAAAAACAACATTCGAACGCCAACTTACGTTCGAACGTTCTCCACAGACTGGCAGCAGAGTAGTTGGTTTTTCACTTGCACTTGGGCGGCATACACTATTCCTTCACCCCCTCTTGTCTCCTCCTCTTGCCTATAAATACTCCCATTGTTTGAGAGCTAAGGGAGCAAAGTAGAGGGGTTGATGGAGGCTTAGAATCCCACTCACATTGTAGATTTAAGCTTACATTTTCTTTGTATGAGGTTTTTATTTTAGAGATTAGTTTGGCTTTAGTCCAACATCTCCTTGCTTTTTATAAAAGTAGTTTTATGCTTATGCTTTCATTTACATGCATAGAAGGGAGTTAGTTCATCTTTTAGTTGAGGAAGCAACCCTCAATTCCTTGGTTGAGGAAGTCACCCTCCAAATGTGACTAGCTTTCTTCTACTTTTTATTGTTTATGTACTCAACTTCCATTACTTGAGCTTCTTTCTTTCTTAGAGGAGTGAAACTCTTCCACTTTTCTAGAGCTTTACCAAAGCCGTGAAGGGTGGAACGTGATTCACTCAATCTTTGTTAAAGATTGGCTCCTTGTTCATTGTTATTTCATCTTTTAAGTCCTCTACTTGGAGGGATGAGCATCACCCACTTTTCTAGCTTTATCAAAGCCATGAAGAGTGAGTAGTTTCTCATTCATTCTTTAGTAAGAGGAGAAGGGCATGTATAAGTTATCCGGGAATTATATTTGTGCACTGTTCTTATGCTTAACGTTTATTTCTTCTTGCTTATTGGATGATTGATTGCATCTAGCAAAACTAAGGTACTTTTTATAACCATGGGCTCTTTCTATGAAACGGATGACTCTTGCATGGAAAGGCTCATCGGTTCAAGGCAAGTACCCAGGCTAGATCTTCAAGACTACCCTTCAATCCTCCCCCTTATTGTGCTTCATTTAAAGAATGGAATATTAATGTCATGATTGGATGTCTTGTAGAAACACTTGCTTGTTTGTAGACGGGTTAAGTCTCGGCACAGAAAATTCTTGTAAACTTCTAGAAAGACATCGAAATCATGTTCTTAATCCTCACAGTCCATCTTTATCTTCCGATTAACTTGCTGTTGACACGGGAGTTAATTGAGTTATCAAACACAAGTATAATAAACCGGATAATTAACTACATGTCCAGATCCTTGAACTAAAGAGTGACATTTTTTTTAGAGTTTATCTCATATTTTGTTAAGACAATTCTCTTGGAAAGAATCTTATATTCTATCCAGGAAATCTCACACCTCACAACAAATCTCAAAGGTTACAAGCAATAGGTCTCCACCACTGCTTATCTCAAAAATACCAACAAAAGTTTCATGTGGATTCGACTCCGGACTCAAACCGGATTATTACTACAGCTTGACCGCCTGCACTTGGGTGTACACATTTCGGATCAAGTCATAGATCTATCTTGGAGTAGACCCGCGCCCTTCTCAGCTGATCAAACAAATCATCAATCCTCGGCAAAGGGTACTTATTCATGATAGTAACCCTATTTAACTGCCGGTAGTCTATGCATAGCTGAAGGGTCTTGTCCTTCTTCTTGGAAAACAACACCGGAGCTCCCCAAGGTGAAGTGTTCGGTCTAATAAAGCCCCTGTCCAACAATTCCTGTAATTGGACCTTGAGTTCTTGCAACTCAACAGGTGCCATCCTATGTGGAGTCATAGAAGTGGGCGATGTTCCGGGGTGTAACTCAATGGTGAAGTCGACATCCCTAGGTGGAGGTAATCCCGGTAGTTCATCCGAAAAAACATCCTCATACTCACAAACCACCCGAGGTAGACCAAACTCCTGTCTCGCCTCGTCCTTCAGGGTAAGGCTTGCTAGCCAACCCATCAACTGCCCGTGCCATCTAGAGTCGTACAAGGCTTGAGGTAAAACACCATGCTTTTCCCCTTGGAATTTGAAATAAACACCATCCAGCGTTTAAGCAGTGACCCTCTTCTGATCACAATCAATAACAACACGGTGTGCCATCAACCAATCCATCCCAATTATGACATCAAACTCCGACATGTCCAGGACCCTAAGGTCTACGGTGAGTAGAATCCTCGAGATTTCTAACTCACAACCCCGACATATCTGACCAACACTCACCCTAGCTCCTAGGGGAGAATTTACATGCAATGACTCTTCTAAGGTCTCGACCTCTAAGCCCAAATCTTTCACACATGATGCAGCAATAAAAGAATGAGATGCACCAGAGTCAAATAATACCCTTGCCTAGAAGCGAGAGAATAGAAATGTACCCTGAATAATCGACTGATCGGCTGGCTCAGTCTAAGGCATAATGGCGTAGACACGCCCTTGAGTACCCGAACTCCCGGCTTGTGAGCTCTGTCCTCGACCTCGACCCATGCCTTGGCCCATCTTGCCTGATTGCGGGATCCCCGCACACGAAGTAGTAGGCGCTTGTGCAGTACCTTGAAACTGGTACTGGCTTCCTTGGCCCATGGTGGGTTAGGGAGAAACAATGTGCGTCTTTGGTTGCCCCAGCGAAGACTGGGACTGGGATGCTCCATAACTCTGAGATCTCTGCCGTTGAGGACAATCCCGCTTCATATGCCCCAGTTGGTGGCAATAGAAGCAAGTCCTTTGGCTTGTCGGGTAGGAAGGTCTCTGATTTCTCCCGCCTGGGGAGGATTGACCTTGGCCTTGGCCTTGATAGCCTCGGCCCTGTGGAGTAGAAGTCCTTTGCTTCTTCCCCGCACTAGAAGAAAAGGATTGGCCCTTCTTCTTCTTGTCCTTAACACCCGCTTCCCGGATGTTCCGTGCGTCATCCACCACTCTCTCAATGGCCATAGTTGTCTCGACCATCAAGTCTAAGTCTTGCAAGAAAAGACCCACAATTTTACCCCGGATGGACAATTTCATACCATCCTCAAACTTCCTCACCTTGGCCATATCTGTGGCCACATAGTCGTCGGCGAAACGAGCTAATTCCGTGAACTTAGCCACGTATTCCAACACCATCATTGTCCCTTGTTTCAAATCTAGGAATTCCCAAGCCTTAGCTTACCGGACAGACGCTGGGAAATATTTGCCCATGAAGAGCTCTTTGAACTCCTCCCATGTCATCACCTCCAAATTCTTAGAGGCCTTTGCCCAATCCCACCACACTTGGGATTCTCTCTCTAGCTGGAAAGTAGCTAGCATTACCTTAGTGGCATCGGATGTGATCTCCATAGCCCCTCAGATCTTGTCGACTTGTCAGAACCAATGGTCAGCTACCATCGGATCCACCCCTCCCATGAAGGTCGAAGGCTTGTGTGCCTTGAACTTCTGGAGGTTACTTGAGCCTCCTTGGCCCACATTTGCACTAGCCTGTGCAATGGTAGCAGCCGTAGCACTAGCCTGTGCAATGGTCGCAGTCGCAGCACCAATAGCCTCCACAAAGGC
This sequence comes from Ilex aquifolium, assembly GCA_951799425.1. Taxonomy (NCBI): domain Eukaryota; kingdom Viridiplantae; phylum Streptophyta; class Magnoliopsida; order Aquifoliales; family Aquifoliaceae; genus Ilex; species Ilex aquifolium. The sequence goes on from OX637392.1 coordinate 32,788,261, forward strand.
TTGTTGGTCAAAGGCCGGTGGTGGTTGGTCGTTGTTCCGGCCACCACCTCGGCGTCCTCTTCCTCTATTCGCCATCTACACACATGTAAGATAACAATAGAGCCTCACATAGTATCCCATGATAGGGATCTAGGTCGTAACATTGAGATTTCTCTCCTTGTCTCACTAGTAGTGCTTGTTCCACCTACCAGTAGACATCTAGACATTGAACTATACCGTTCGTCCCTTTCTACGAACAACCTTGGGGTTTTGTTCTCTAACCCTAGTGTTTCCTTTTCCATATAAATTCTACCATGCATATAATTCATATAGCACATAGCACATAACATGAAATGCACAATGGATGCAATGGCCTAGACCCATGCCCATCAAGCCCTAGGTAATTCGTATACCTATGCTCTGATACCAAGCTGTGACGCCCCAAAATCTGGGGGTCCATTGATCAACCCATGATTATCCATCAACCCGCGGAATACCCGTGGATGCCGGTTAACCCGACACCGCTGCACCACATTCCCTTTACCGGGATTTATAAAAAAATACAAGTCCAATTACTCTCGGTTGGTTGACCCATCCGAGGTCCAATATACCACCATTGGTATCCAATTATTGTCCATTTATAACATTGGAAGGAAGGAAAACATAGCCCAAAGACTTGGCAAAAGAATAAAAAAAAATCTGAGTCTTGGAGAGTGTATCGGTACAGCGTACTGGTACGGTGGGCTCACTGGTCCTGGCAGTACCGGTACGCCGTACCGGTACGCTCTGCCTTCTGGACAGCTCTGTACCGGTACACTGTACCGGTTCATTCTGCCCACTTTTGCCTATTTCTCCTGTTTTCCAATTCCAATCCATTTCAAACATTACCACATCTATCCACTACATGAGTAACATCATTTCCTATATAAAACTTGGTACATACAAGTTCTATTACATCCATTTACATAAATTTACATGCCAAAAACTAAGTTTTCATAATTATCTTTACAAAAACTCCAAGTAAAACCACATTCCGGCTTTCTTCACCTTTGATGACCCGGATGAGAGCCGTCCACCAGCGTGTAACCCGCACCTGAAATGTTTTCCCGTATAGGGTGAGCTACGCTCAATATAGTATCTCCTACAGAGGCTACTCCCCACCTAGATGCATATGGAATGTACACATGCAACAGTCAATAACATTTATCCATTTCAAACATGAATATGGGATTCAAGGATTAAATTCTACCATGCCATGCCATGATATGAGATGACACTCACTCATGCACTTTAACCCGAGCCCTCACTGGCTCCCACAATACAATGCAATGCATGTGTAAAACATTCATCATTGATGAAATACAACCAATGCTTGTTTGAAATAAAAGTCATGCGTTTATAAAATCAAGTATTGTTGGACGTTACACATCCAAGAGTATGTTTATAAAGCAAAATCTTTAACAAAATCTTGTGTCTTTGTTGGGCAACGGATTTTGGAATTGCACCGCCGGCTCCGTACACCTAATTCACTTTTTTGGAATTGCACCGACGGAAGTGAACAAACTAGTAACTGGGTCTTGTATCCGAGGGAACGTCTAGCCATTCTTGCTATACCCGACACAATTTTTTTTTTCCCATGCATACGACCGTGCGACTCTGTTGAACCTTGGTCCAACAGTACCAAGCCCACTTATCACCTACCAAGTATGGTGTTTGATCAACCATGCACTCACACACCCACACTCGTGACTTATGCCCATGAGTGTGATGCCAATGCTATGCCCAAATTGCAATGCATGCCAAGTGAGCAATTTCCACATGTCAACATATACCATGACAATTTATATCATATGCATATAATTTCCATTAACTATCACCAAGCTAACATATCTTAAAGCATATGTCCACATGTTTACAACAATGCCTAAGCATGTTACTTCAATTGCATCAAAACAACAATTTCAAATCGCTCAAGGCATTTTATCTAACACTTTCAATGCAACAATCATGTTAAACACATATCATGCCCAAAATTTCACCAAGTTACAAGAAATTACACAAGTAACTTTCATACATCAAAATCAAGCTAGAAGTTAGCCTAAGCCATTTTTATACTCATTTTCTCATTTCCATAACAATAGGCAAGTGATATATAATCACCTACACCTAACCATCCCTTATGGACATTCTAGGTTAGAAATGAACCCGAGTAGGAGGGAACCCTACCTCTTGAAGCGTAAATCGAATAGTAGAACCTCCAAGAACACCCACCAAGCCCAAAAATCTTGATTTCTCCAAATCTCCGCTTTGGATATTCGGTGAAATCCACCGTTCTTATTATGTAAACGTAGCCCTCGTCAAGGAGACCGACTTTAACTCTTGGCTCGACGGATTCCGACCGACAGAACTCCGGGAATCGACGAAAAAAAAGTGGAATTTTCTCTTTTCTTCTCCCTCTTTCTCTCACACGTTTAAGGACTGAATTTTAGAGGTATTTCTCCCCAAAAATCAGATATTTATCCCTATTTATAATTTTAATACTCGGCCCACGTCGCGCCACGTGTCCCCCACTTGTCCGGGTCCGTTTTCGCCCCGAAACGATTTATTTGATCTCGGTTTAAGTTCAAATTACTTTTATTTGAAATTTAATTCAATTATAAGGAAATTTTATATTTTTCATTTATGGGGACCTTCATGAGGTCATTCGACACGCAATCGTCTCGTAAAACGTGAAAAATTCGACTATCTCAGAATTCGACGAAATTAGTCTAGATGACTAGATTTCGCGATACGAATCCAATGGCGAAGTCCGTTGTGTCATAAGAGCTCTAGAGAGTACGTATTTTAATTCCCGCATTATTGTAACAAATGACCATTTTGCCCTTTTTCGGAAAAATTTAAATTTTACCCAGGTTTCACATTGGTGGAATTTGACATATATTTTCAAAGCTATCAAACCTATGAGAATCCTAAAATTGAGGGAAGTTTTTACTTAATGATTATTGGATTATAATTTATATCAGATTGCACAGTGAACCATTGGATTAGATTTAGTATTAGTGGAATTGACCATTAGTTACGGTTGCAGTGGCGAATGTAGAGAGTATAAGCTTGAAGAGTGAGATTCAATTTCATGGAAAACTTGGTATTTAGTTTGATGGTTATATTTGTTGGGAAACTTGCGGTGTCCACCGAACCACATAAATTGATAAGTGTCCATAGGATGTGAAGTTATTATTAGATTTTAAATATTATGAGTTTCTCTAGTCTAGTGAGAGACAAAGTCATTAAGAATGATGCATCTATTTAAGGAATCATTGTAGAACTTACCATAATTGCATTACTAAGTTTTAGATTATACCATAATTTGAGTATATGAATGATAAGTAATCCCATTAGTGAAATTGAATTTGGTTGTTGTTAAATGCTTATAGATAAGCTAAATGTAAGAAGCAAACATGCATTTTTTTTTTTGTAAATGAGTGGTAAATTCAAAAGAGAAGTGATATTTGATGAACAAGAAAAAAGTTAAAGATCTATCAATTATGCATGCTATGAAATTAGTTTAGACAATCAAATGGAATTATTCAGTATAAAGAATAATCGAAAGTAGTGAATGAAGGTAAACTTAGGGACTGCACTAACTGCAATGACGGTATAAGTTGAAGGGATGGATTTAAAATTTAGGATATGATATTCTATGTTAATCTTGGATTTGATACTTAAAGGATGAATATAAGTGGAGACATCATGGCCAAATACGAATTAGATAAACTAACTCGACGATTAAGTTTCAAGGACGAAACTTTCCTTTAGGGAGTGGAATATAAGATCCCGTACTAAAATTAAATAAGAACAATATCATATTAATATTTATCCTAGGAAGAATAAAAGGATTTTAGAAACCTCGAATCATTGTTAAAAGATTGATCATGAAGTTTGAGTTTTGGACGAATTGACTTTCGGGTCAAACTTGGTTTCGAATGTGTGTAAGCTTCTGAAGGGTGATTAGGTAAGTTTCTAAATGATTTTAGGTCAAAATAACGCATCCATTGAATCTGGAAGGCCAAGAAACATTGGGTGAGGTAATAGGAGGTGTATTAGAAGTTAGAAAATATTTCGGAGTTAAATCGCATTTTAGAAAGAATTCGGGTAGGAAGGAATTTGACACTACCTTAGTATTTTATTCATCAATTTTTAATATGAACTCCGATTGAGCTAATTTATGGATAGTAGAAACTAGACTTCAAGGGCTACAAAATTTTATTTCACGAAAAGTTCTTGAATCGACTTCTAAATAGGTGAAAACCGCGCTCTTGAAGTTGGGACAGAAAGTTGCCACCGTTCGGACGCTCCAAGCACCGTCCGAATGGTACTCCTTACCCAAAAACTTTACTTTTCATCAAAAACAGTGACTTTGAACCATCCGGACGCCCAAGGACCGTTCAGACGCTACACTAAAAACTACCCCGCTCAGTTTTAGGATTTTTCTCCTTTTTTCACCCTACAAATACCATAAGGATGTCCCTTTTGCCATGTTTCATCAGTTTTCAACCCTAGCCAACCCTAGAGAGTGAAAGAAAAGGATAAAACACAAAATTAAAAACGGATTCTCACATTGGAACGGATCAAACACGATAGGTTTACACACAAACTACGGAATCAAGGTAGGAGATTCTTCTCAAGTTCTTTGATTGAGGCTTAGGGTATTACATATGTATTTTTTCAATATTCTTGATAGTTATATGATAAATACTTATGATTTCTTGGTTTCTTTATTATTGAAACATAGTTTTGAACAAAACACATGTTTGGGTTCAAAAAATATTGTTCTTGAATTTCTAAAACCCTAGTTTTGTTAAATACATGTTTGGTTATGAAAAATACATAGATTCTTGATATCTAAATTCCTATTCTTCATTAAATCATGTTTTCATCTAATACTTGTTCTTGTTCCAAAAAATTATGATTTTTGGCAAAAACCCTAGAATTTTGAATATCGAAATTATAAATGTTTTCTCTATATGATCTATTGCATATTTTAATTCCTTTATTATTGTAGTATGTTGAGAATTATGCAAATGTGATACTTGAATAGTTAATGAAAATTGTGATTGGTTAAGATTGTGGTTGTTGAGAAAGTTGTGGTTTCATCTCTTGTATGGTTTATGGTGACGGACTTGAATTGCCTTCGAGAGCTGCCGTAGAGTGTTAGAGGTTAGTCTATCCTAGTGGGGGTGATATGGTTGCCTAACAATTGTAGTGAATTTTTGTTTGTGAGAACAACCAATATTGTTCATGTAAGTTTGAGGCTGAGGGATGGTATACCTTTCCTTGGAAGGATTCATCAATGTAGTGGGAAACAGTATATGCCCTTCCTAAAGTGGTTTGTGATTTGGACCTGTGGGGAATGATTGAGATTGTGTGGTTGTGATGGGTGAACGAGGTAGAATCGTTGTGTAGATTCCTGAGAAACAACCAACATACATGAGAATGGAGATGAACCAACATACATGAGAATATGTGATGATACTACTTAGTTAATTATTGATTACTTTAATTTTGGCATGTTTATTCTTGTTATTGATTTATTGTATTCCGTACACTTGGGATCATTACAACTGTCATGATTTTTGTTAGCGAGGAGGATGTCAAGTTAGATGAGCAGGTTGATCTTGAGAATGGAGAGGGTCAGTATGAGGATCCTAAAGTGGAGGTTTAGAGATGTTTCGTCTTAGTCTAGATTATTTTATTTGAGAGATTTCTATGAAACTATTTTTCGGCTAATTTTGATTATTCTGCTACTAGATACTATTTGGTTTGAATTGTAAGTTGGAGAGGTTTTAATGTTTTATTGGCTTTAGCATTTATTATTTATTAGATGGATGACTGATTGGTTGTTCTAATGATTATTTTTAGTTGCTCTCATGGTTGGATGGTTTGTAGATAATAATGTCTTCCAGGGTGGATTTTGGGGCGTTACACTCCTTGCCTTGCTCGGATTGATGAGGCTCTTGTTTTTGCTCTTAGATCTATGAATTTCGAACTTCTTGCTCAATATAAAATTTCAAGGATTTTTGTTGGGTAAAACCTGTAAAATATGATAGGTAAGTGTTTAATCGGAGTAGAATTGAAGAAACGTTTATGCGTGAAGCGAATCTGAAGAGAGAAGGCAGAGAAATCTGTTGGCTTCTTGAATTTCTGTTGTGAGGGACTGTTAGACCGGAACATTAATAACTTGAACCGGAACAAAATTTAATCGTTTCGGGGCGAAAACGTACCCAGAAAAAGAGGGTCGTGTGGCGCGTTGTGGACCAAGCAATTAAAAAGTATAAATAGGGAGAGAAAATATGATTTCTTCCTATTGTTCAGCTAGTTCACGTTGGAGAAAAGAAGAGAGGGAAAACCTTAGTTCTCTCCACCTTTTCTCTACGATCTACGAAGATTCGTCGCTCGAATCGTCACGAGCCAAGAACAAAAGTTGTTCTCCTCGACAAGGGCTACAAAACCATACCAAGGAAGTCGGGTTTAGGCGAGATTTCAAGGGCGGGATTTGGGGAAGCTAGGATTTGGGCTTACTCGAGATTCTTAGAGCTTCCTACGGCAAGTTTACACATTGAAAGGTAGGGTTTTTTCCCTAATTAGGTTTATTCCCAACTTAGGCTTGAAATATGAAATGTGTAGGTTGTTAGATGCATTTTAACACTTGCCTATTGTTGTTGATTTGGTGAAATGAGTATTGAAAAGATGCGTGTCTATTCCCGTCCGGACGCGGGTGACAGTATACCCTCAACTTCCAAATCGATTTTGACCTATTTAGAAGCCGATTCATAAAATTTTTGTGAAATACACTTTTGTTACTCTTGCAGTCTAGTTTCTACTGTCAACAATTCAGATCAATCGGAGTTAGGAGGAAAGATTTATAGCTAAAATACTAAGGTAGTATCAAATTTCTTCCTATCCAAATTCTTTCTAAAATGTGTTTTAACTCTAGAATACTTCCTAACTCTAATACAACCCATATTACCTCTCCCAAGGTTTCTCGATCTTCCGAATTCAATGAAAATCTTATTTTGACTTAAAAATATTTAGAAACTTACCTAACAACCTTTCCCAAGTTTAAACGCCTTCGAAACTTAAACTTCAAAATCAATTTGCCTCCCTAGTATTTATTCCCACTGTTACAATCTATATGATTCATTCTTAGTTCATTACATATATAAGAATTACCAAATAATTATATTACTATATTAATATAAACATGTGGGGGTTTATAATATGGAGTTGGTAGCCACTGTCTTTGCCTTGAAGGCTTGACACCACTATTTATATGGTGAGCAGTTCGACGTGTTTTCAGACCACAAAAGTCTGAAATACATCTTCACTCAGCAGGACCTCAACATGAGGCAACGTAGGTGGATGGAGTATTTGGAGGAACACGACTTCACTTTGCGTAACTATTCTGGTAAGGCAAATGTGGTGGTTGATGCACTCAGCCGGAAGTCACGGGGGGTCTTGGCTAGTGTGGCTTCTCGGGAGTGGCAGATGTCCGACACTGTGGGACAGTTCGGGCTACATTACATGAGTCAAGCTCAGGGCATGATGGGGAGTTTAGTGGCTATGCCTTCCCTAATGAGCAGGGTGATTGAGTCACAGGGGTAGGACACGAAGATATTGTCCATCAGGGACTGAGTACAGTCAGGTACAGGTGACGAGGGCTGGGCGATTCACACGGATGGTAGTCTTCGGTTTAGGGGAAGGATTGTGGTTTCCAAGTAGGCGGATTTAAGAAAGCAGATCCTCAGTGAGTTTCATTGCTCCCTTTTTTTGTGCATCCAAGAGGTACGAAGATGTATCATGATCTTCATCGCCAGTATTATTGGAGCAGGATGAAAAGGCACGTCGGAGATTTTGTTAGTCGATGTACCACTTGTCAACAAGTCAAGGCTGAGCACCAGAGACCAGCAGGGCTACTCCAGCCTTTGGAGGTGGCTTAGTGGAAGTAGGAGCATGTCACGATGCACTGTGTGACCCACTTGCCACGGACATCGTGGGGACATGACGCGGTGTGGGTGATAGTGGACCGAATTAGAAAGTCGGCACATTTTTTGGCAGTGCGGATGACCTTCACACTAGAGAAATTCTGTCGATTGTACATACGGGAGATTATCAGGTTGTATGGGGTGCCCGTATCTATAGTATCGGATCAGGATCCCAGGTTCACGGCCCATTTTTAGGAGAGTTTCCAGCGGGACATGGGGACACAGTTGATGATGGGCACAACTTTTCATCCCCAGACGGACGGTCAATTAGAGAGGACCATCCAGACACTGGAGGATATGCTACGGGCATGCGTCCTAGATCTCAAGGGTAGTTGGGAAGAGCATTTACAATTAGTAGAGTTCGTCTACAACAACAGTTATCAGGCGAGCATACAGATGACACCCTATGAGGCACTTTATGGGAGGTCTTGTCGTTCTCTGGTTTGTTGGATAGAGGTTGGAGAGAGACCCTCTACGGGTCCAGATTTGATTAGAGACACCTCGGAGAAGGTGGACTTGATTCGGGAGCGTCTTCTCACGGCTCAGAGCCGGTAGAAGAGTTATGCTGACAAACGGAGGCAATCTCTGGAGTTTGAGGTTGGAGATCACGTCTTCTTGAAGGTGATACCTAAGAGGAGAGTGGTCAGGTTCGGAAAATGGGGGAAGTTATCACCGAGGTTTATTGGGCCCTTCGAGGTACTCGAGATGGTGGGTACAGTGGCTTATCGATTGTCGTTACCGCCAAATTTATCGTGTGTTCACACGGTGTTCCATGTCTCTATGCTCCAAAAGTATACTCCAGATCCGACACATGTGGTGGATTAGGGCGAGTTGATTGTTGATGCGGATGGGACCTTTGAGGAGGGACTAGTGCGTATCATGGATAGCCTGTGAGACTAGTGAAGGTGCTGTGACGGCACCGAGGTGTGGAGGAGGCGACATGGGAGCATGAGGACACTATGCGTACTGGTTATCCGTTCTTATTTGAGGAAGGAGGTACAATTCTTCTAGTCATTTATTTTACATGACCGTAGAATATACATGTAGTTGAATGTACGTGTGTGTGAATTTCGGGGACGAAATTCTTTTAAGAGGGGAAGAATGTAAAACTCGGGTAAATTTGAACTTTTTACAAAAAGAGGCAAAATGGTATATTGCCACTTCGGTACGGGTTAAAAACTTAAATTTTTTTAGAACTCGGATGATGAAACGAACCTCACCGTTGAATTTGTTTCGCGAAATCTAGTTACCGTGTCAAATTCATCGAATTCCGAGATAGTTGGATTTTTCACGTTTTACGAGGCAATCGGAACTCAGGTGACCCAAAAACGAAATTTTTAATAAAATTTCGAAATTTTAAAAATAATTTAAGGCGAGTTAAAATAAAAATATTTTCAACTTGAACCAGGGTGAAATTTAATCGTTTCGGGACGAAAACGGACCCGGGAAAAGAGGGACGTGTGGCGCGTTGTGGACCAAGCAATTGAAGAGTATAAATAGGGGGAGAAAATCTGATTTCTCCCGATTGTTCAGCTGGTTCGCGTTGGAGAAAAGAAGAGAGGGAAAACCTAAGTTCTCTCCACCTTCTCTCTACGATCTACGAAGATTCGTCGCTTGAATCGTCACGAGCAAAGAATAAAAGTTGTTCTCCTCGACAAGGGCTACAAAACCATACCAAGGAAGTCGGTTTTGGGCGAGATTTCAAGGACAGGATTTGGGGAAGCTAGGATTTTGGGCTTACTCGAGATTCTTGGAGCTTCCTACGGCAAATTTACACATTGAAAGGTAGGGTTTTCTCCCTAATTAGGTTTATTCCCAACTTAGGCTTGAAATATGAAATAGGTAGGTTGTTAGATACAATTTACCACTTGCCTATTGTTGTTGATTTGGTGAAATGGGTATTGAAAATGGGTAGAATAAATTGTATCTTAAATTGGGTAGGTAGAAATTGCTTAATGTAATTTCTTCATAAATGTGGAATTTTGGGCATGTTATGTGTTTACATGAATGGTGCCTTGAAGGTGTTTGATAAATTGCCTTGAATGATTGAAGTTGTTGTTTTGATGAAATTGAAATGACATGCTTGGATGATGTGGTAAATTGAAATCATATGCTTATGATGTGAATTACAATTGGAAATGTAAATGATGGTATGTGCTTGTGATATATTGACATTGTGATGATTTATGGAGATTATATGCTTAGGATGTAATTATCCATGGTATGTGTTGAAATGTGGTAGAAATAATCCATATGACATTCATTACATATGGATATGATATTGATGTTGCAATTGTTCATTACATTGCATATGCACGGATGCATCACATTCCTGGGCGTGATGCATGAGTGTGGGTGTGTGTGCATGGCTGATCAAACACCATTCTTGGTGGTTGATAAGTGGACCGGGGAAGGTTGGATCGAAGATCCGGCTGAGTTGCATGGTCACATGAAAAACTTGTGTCGGGTATAGCAAGAAGGGCTAGATTCTCCCTCGGGTACAAGATCTAGCTACCTAGTTCATACACTCCCCTGAGGTGCAATTCCGAAAAAGTGTATCGGTGTGTGGAACGGGCGGTGTGACACCAAAACTCTACTACCCAACAAAGACATGATTTTTTTTTTAATAAAATAGTCATTCGATGTGTAACATCCGACAATAATACATGATGTTGTTTTATAACAAAGACACATGATTTTGTTTTAAAAAAAAAAGAAGATCATTGGACATATATCATCAATGACGGATTTATACACATTGACATTGCATTGTGTTGAATGAGCCAGAGAGGGCTTGGGTTGAAGTGCACGAGTGAGTCTCATCTCATTTCATGGCATGGCATAGAATTCTTATCATTGAATGCATATTCTTGATTGGAATGTTTTGAATGGTTGATTGTTGCATGTGAACATTTCATATGCATCTAGGTTGGGGAGTAGCCTATTTAGAAGATATCCTATTGAGCGTGGCTCACCCTTCGTGGGAAAATATTTCAGGCGCGGGCTATACACCAGTGGAAGGCCCTCATACGGGACCTTAAGGAGGAAGAAAAGCCGAAATGTGCCTTTAACTTAGAGTTTTTGTAAAACTTTGTGAAATTTGATTTTGGGGCATGTAAATATTTGAAAATTATTGTAATTGACCTTATGGACCATGTTTTATATGAAAATTTTCATTATACATGTGTTGGGTTAGTTTTGAATGAGTTTGGAATGGATTGGAATTGAAAAGGGAAGGAGCCATAGGAAAATAGAGAAAACCTTCCGGAAGAAATTTTACAACAGGCAAAACGATGAAAACCTTTCGGAAGAAATTTTTCAGTAGGCAAAACCTTCTGGAAGGTCGATCAAAACCTTCTAGAAGAACTTTTCCAGTGGGTAAAACCTTCCGGAAGGTCTATCAAAACCTTCCGGAAGGTTTTCCAAAAACCTAAAATTTTAAGAATGATTTCCTATGCTTTCGGGCCTTGATTCCTTTTGTTCAAATGATATAAATAGAAATTAAATGAGGATAAATTGTAGCGTATTGGACCTCGGATGGGTCATGTGAACGTCGTGTACACAAGTTATGCATTGGGAGTTCCTGGTACAAGGAAGACTCTGTCCAAATTTTGGGTTCGACGTGATGTCGGGTGGTACGACAATAACGGGTATTTTCGTGGGTTGATGGTTGGTCAACGGGTTGATAAAGGACCCCCGATTTCCGGGGCATCACAGCTTGATATCTTAGCTTAATTCGAATTAATCATGGGTAAATTACGGACACCCAGATTTTGGGGTGTCACATATTTACTATCAGGTATATGATATATAATATCATCATCTAATAGTTTAAGCAATTCAGCTCAGACTATCTCTTTCAAATGTGGATTTAATCTTCTTTGTGGATGTCAAGATGGTTTATAGCCTTTTTTCCAATTATATACAATGAGTACAGAGAAGATGATTTATCTCCTTTATATCTGCTACTGTCCAATCGATTGCATTTTGATGATTTTTTATAACTCCTATCAATTGCTTTTCTTGGACTTCTGACAATTTTTAAGATATTATCACTGGATGAATTTCATCCTCCCCCAATAAGACATATTTCAAGTCAGCTGGAAGAGATTTCAACTCTGGATTGGGGACTACAACACTATACTCAACAGACTTAGTTCCAGAAGGCAATAACTCGTCAAATTTTGGAATCCATGTTTCGATAGCAAACATATCTACAGACTCAACCTTATTTACAGAGTCTAATACATGTGACTCTTTCTTTGTACAACCATTTTCAAACAGATTTTGAGTTAATGACTTAATGCAATTTAGTTCATGCAATTCTTCTTCCTTTCATGTTGCTTAGCAATATCAAACACAGTCAATTCCAATGTCATATTTCCAAATGAAAGTTTCATAATTTCATTCATAAAATTGATCAATGCATTAAATGTAGCAATAAATGGTCACTCTAAGATGATAAGAATTTGTGTAGAGACATGCAAGACAAGCTGTGTATGCAAGACAATAAAATCCACTGAAAAATAAAACTTATCTACTTAAACAAGTACATCCTCAACAACTCCCCTTGGGATTCCCACAAAACGGTCTGTCAACTACAATATGACATTTATGGGTTTTAATTCACTCAATCCTAACTGCTCATAGACTGAATATGGAAGCAAATTAACACTGGCTCGACCAAGCAAGGCTTGCTCAATCCTGAAGTTCTCGATTATGCATAAAACTATAGGACTCCCAGGATCTTTGTACTTGAGAGGGGCCTTGTGCTGAATGATAGCACTAGCCTGTTCAGTAAAAAATGCTCTTCTCTATACATTGATCCTTTTCTTAACTATGCAGAGTCTTTCAAAAACTTGGCATAAGATGGGACTTGCTTGATTTAATCCAACAAGGGGATGCTAATTTTTACTTGCTTAAATAATTCAAAGATTTCAGCATGATTGTTTGATGGTTGAGGTTTCTTAACTCTTTGAGGAAAAGGTAAAGAAACAGGGATTGATTTTTCTTTTTCAATTGGCAATTCTATTTCCTTTTCAATCAATGGTTCAAGCTCACTTGATTCATTAATAGGGATTGACTTAGCTATGGGCTCTAAGGTTTTGGATTTAATGGTCTTCTCAGTTACCTTTCCACTTCTCAGTGTGGTAATTACTTGCAATTGACTTGTAGAAGGTTCGGAAGACACGAGATTAGTTTGATTTTGACCATATGGAGGTTTAGGTTGAGATGGAAATTTTTCCTTCTCTATTGTGCTCAAAGATTGGCTCAACTTGGGTAGATGAGTCTTGATATCCTCAATATTTTGTGAAGTCTGATTAGTAGTTAAAATTAGCATATTACTATGCCCTTTTAAGACTAATTATACTTTGATGGAGTTTAAATGATGACATTTCAGGGCATAAATTGTACAAGGGACCAAATGTGATAAATATCAGACTTTCATGCGACACCAGCATATTATGGAGCAAAAATTGGAAAAGCTTGGACCAAGGCAAGAACGTTCGAACGCCAATCAACGTTTGAACATTACGTTAAATCATGTGAAGACCAGACTGCTGAGACATGGCGTGTTGAAACCAAGAATACTTGAGTACCACGTTCAAACGCCAATCAACGTTCGAACGTCCCCTGGAATTGTTTGAAGACCAGACTGCTGCATGGAGTGTGGAAATGAACTTCACAGAAGACTACAGGCCACTTGAGTGGGAAGGTTAGACGCCATCAGCACGTTCGAACGCCAGACAACATTTGAACATTGTAAACCCCCACATTCGTATCTTTATATCGTAATATAACTATGTTTTGAAATGCTAATGTATGTGATAATGTATGCAGGAACTACTTAGATTGTATGAGTATAAATAAAATATTAGTTGACGTAACAGGGTATGTTGTAGAAGTTTGGAAGTATTTCGGAGTGAAATCGCATTTTAGAGATAGTTTGGGTAAGACAGATTTTGGACACTTCCTAGTATTTGGATCATAACGTTTTATACTGATGTCCTTTTTATCTTAACTTTTGATAGTAGATAGTAGACTTCCAGGGCTACAAAAGAGTATTTCACGAACATTTTCCAAATCGACCTCTAAATAGGTCAAAACTTCACTGGAAGTTACAGCAAAAACTGGGAGGACGTTCGAACGTGAATAGACGTTCAAATGACAGTGAGTCACAGTACTTTGGTGTCTGCAAAGCTCTGATGGAAATGAAAAAGTATTGGGAGCAACCAACGTTCGAACGCCAAAATGACGTTCGAACGTGAATCAATAATTTGCACTGTTGACGTTCGAACGCCAAATGACGTTCGAACGTGAGTTACGAATTCTGACTTTCAGATTCGCGCACAGGGGACCATTTCACCCCCTATAAATACTTAAGGACACCTCCATTAGCCCCATTTCAACATTTCTAACCCTAGGAAGACTCAGAGAGGAGGAAAGAAGGGGAAAACACAAGATCAAGGGAGGATTTACACATTGAAGAGGATCAAAACTTCAAGTTTTTCAAGAACACTAAGGAAGAAGAAGGTAGGAGTTTCTTCCTATTCTCTTCCATTGAGGCTAAGGTTTATATGTATGTATGTTTTGACTCTCAATCCTATATATATGATATGAAATCATTATTTCTTGATGCTCTTGCAAAGATTACCATGTTTTGAAGGAAGCTATGGTGGAATAGCCATGAAATCTCTTTCTATTGTCTTGAAAACCCTAATTTTCAAGAAAAATGGGTTTTTCTCTCAATTTTCATTTGATCTTGGTTTCTAAAGTCCTATTCTTAATTAAATCATGGTTTCATCTAATATTTGTTCTTGTTCCAAGAAATTATGGTTTTTTTGGCAAAACCCTAAAATGTTGATATTGAAATTGTGAATGTTTGATTGATATGATCTATTGCATATATTAATTCCTTTATTATTGTAGTATATGATGAATTGTATAATTGAGATACTTGAATTATTAACGGAAATGGTGATTGATTAAGATTGTGGTTGTTGAGAAAAATGTTGGTTTTATCTCTTGTATGGTTTGTTGTGACGGACTTGAATTGCCTTCGAGAGCTGTTATAGAGTGTTAGAGGTTAGTCTATCCCAGTGGGGGTGAGATGGTTTCCTAACACTTGTAGTGGATTGTTGTTTGTGAGAGCAACCATTATTGTTCACGTAGGTTCGAGACTGAGGGATGGTATACCTTTCCTGGGAAGGATTCGTCAATGCCGTGGGAGACGGTATACGCCCTTCCTAAAATGTCTGTGATGTGCCCTGCGAGGAATGATTGAGATTGTGTGATTGTGATGGGTGAACGAGGTAGAATCATTATGTAGATTCCTAAGAAGCAACCAACATACATGAGAATATAGAATGATGTCACAGAATTATTTATGGATTGCTTTAATTTCTTGTAAGTTATTCCTGTCATTGATTTACTGTATTCCATACACTTGAGATTATTACAACTATCATGGTTTTATTCTCAAAATCTATATATGTTATTTTCCAAAAGAGACTTGCCATATTTTATTTGTTTTAAAACCTTGTTCGAGTTTGGGAGGATGTTGCTACAAAGCTTAGTGTTCACCCCTACAAACAATATATTTTTCAGATTATGGTTTGGAGGAGGAGCTCGGAGTTGATGAGCAGATAGCTTGAGAAACTCAATTGGATGGAAGCGTGGATCCCGAGGGGAACGTATAGAGTTGTTCTCTTTATGTCCTAGACTAGAAGAGGATTTTGAGACAATGTACAGATGATATTTTGTTTATTCCGCTGCAAGATAACAGTTGATTTTTGATGTACTTGTCATAGTGGGGGCATATTCTTTTTGGATGTAATGGCCATGGTTTGGCATATTCTTTTGGATGATGTTATAGATATTGTGCATGATGAATGAAATTTTCTTTACTTATGGAAATTATTAGTTGCTCTCCTGATGTGAATGGTTTTAGATAGTAATGTCGTCCAAGAGGAATTTTGGGGCATTACAAGTTTGGTATCAGAGCCTAGGAATTAGGTATTACATGGGAGCTGTAGGTTATGGATTACCACTAGTGAAGTAGGATTATGTTGAATGAATTGTTGACTTAAATCTTATACAAGCCTTATGTTTTAGATTAAAGTGATAGTTAGGATGTCTTGCACATCAAGGAAACTAAATTGTAAATTGATGTGCAGGATGGATGGTGAACGTAGACTTGGGCGTGGTCGTGGAGGTCAAGCAAACCCACCACCACCACCACCACCTCCAGATGCCATGAATGGCATTTATCAATGCCTAAGGGAGCTAACCACTTTGGTACAACACCAAAATGGGAACAACAACCACAACAGTGGGGTTCATCCCTTAGCTCAGGAACTGGGCAACGGGGACGAAAACTGAAGGATGATAGTTCTTCGAGAATTTTTGAGGCAACGCCCACCTATTTTTCTTGGAAGCTCTCACCCCTTGGATGCGGATAAGTGGATTCGCCGGGTGAGGAAGATGTGTAATGGCATGGGAGTTGCCGAGGATTTGCGGGTTGACTTGGCTACATACCTGTTAGAGGGGGAGGTGATGAGTGGGTTTTATACCTACGAATTGAGTATTTTCAGTTTGATGAAATTACAAGTTTTTAATTATTTTTTGTTCATTTTTATTTGTTTTTTGTGTTTTAATGTTATTTTGTAGGAATCATCATTTCGAAGGAAACAAGATGATTTGGAAGGAAACAAGGTCAATTTGGAGCCAAAATGTTGGATTTTTGAAGGCTAAACAACAAGGGAAGATGCTAGGCTTCAAAGGAGTTAGTGCTCCTGCACCAAAACCAGTGCCCTTGCGCCACAAGGGCAGTAACTCAGCGCCCCTGCGCTGATTTTGGCGCAGCTGCGCTTGTGAGGGAAGTTGGACGCGAATTAGGACTCGTTTTTGACCCAAAATTGGACTCTAATGCCTCTTATGTGCTAGGGTTTGAGGGGAATATAAAAATACTGATTTTGGGGGCTGAAAACATAGAGAAGAAGACCAAGGATTAATAGAAAATTGAAGGCAAGAATCGAAGGAACCGACACGAAGAAAATCGGGCTTGAAGGCTAGAGAGAGAAGATTGCAACTAAGTTTTCATTCTTTTCTCTTACTTTTACTTCTTGATTTTTTGAGATGTTGTTTAATTTGAGAATGATGTTAATCAATTATATTATGAACTAAATCTTTATTAAGATTGCAACGGAACCTAATGTCTAGTTAAATTGATCTACTCTCGCTTCTAGTTCTTGTTGATCATACATGAGTTGTTTTTCATATTTTGTGCTTAATATATGATTGTGTGGCCAACAATTAATTTGATAACTTATGAAATTGGAAGATGAATTCTAAGTTTAGATCTGAATATGAAGACATTCGTCTGGTTAATTCTTCTTAGGATTGAATTGCTGGGTTTGTGTATAGGATAGGAATATACCTATATGCCGTGTGTAACTTTTATGAGAGTTTGAACTTAATGAATCTATTCCAACTTATTTTGCATAGGAATATAGCAATTTAATTGGGAAAGATATGCTTATCTAACTATCGGAAGAGGTTTGATAAATAATTTTGAAGTCTCAGTTAACAACTTATTTTGATCAATTAACTGGAAAGAGAGTGGAATGATTTATACGAAGCATTAGGGGAAGTTGTAATCTTAACTTCTTCTATCCGTAAAATTCAATGTTTGATTATTAAATTTAGATTTAGTCTTAAATTAGTAAATTCATAGTTTAATTCCTATTGTTTAAATAAAATCGAATTGATATAAAGTTAGTACTTGAAAGTTATTAGCAATAATTCTCCGTGGGAACGATATTCTACTTATCACTTTATTACTTGTTGATTGTGTATACTTGCACGTAAATTGTCAATACCAAATTCAGACAACAAGTTTTTGGCGCCGTTGCCGGGGACTTATTCTAGTAATTATTTCAATATTAATTTCAATCAATTTGATCTTAGTTTAAACTTATTTAATTTTCTGTTTTAATTGTTTTTGCAAGCATTCTTGAATTTTGTATGCAAACACAATCTACAGGTTAGGAGCTACTGTCATACGAACCAGAAATTGAAAGAAGGCTCCGAAACTTGCGAAAACAGTGTCAAGAAGAAAACAACTAAGAAGCTATGGCTGAAGAGGAACAGAAATCGTTAAGGGATTATGCTATGCCGCTTGTGACGGAAATACAATCGAGCATTCGAGGGCCTGCAATTCGAGCAAACAATTTCGAGATCAAGCCGGGTACCATTCAAATGATTCAGAATTCAGTGCAGTTTGGGGGTTTGCCTATCGATGACCCAAACGATCATTTGATGAGTTTTCTGAAGATATGCGACACATTCCGATACAATGGGGTTTCTGAAGATGCAATTAAACTCCGAGTTTTCCCTTTCTCACTTCGTGATAAGGCGAAGAATTGGTTGCATTCTTTGTCGCCTGATTCTATTACTACGTGGTCAGATTTAGCTCAAAAATTCTTAGCTAAATTCTTTCCACCAGCTAAAACTGCAAGGATGAGAAACGACATCACTTCATTTGCACAACATGATTCTGAGACTCTCTATGAAGCTTGGGAACGATTCAAATACTTACTCTGAAAATGCCCTCACCATGGTATTACTAATTGGTTGCAAGTTTAAACGTTCTACAATGGGTTGTTTAGTGCCACCTGAACCAGTATCGATGCAGCTGCAGGTGGGGCATTAATGGGGAAAAATTTCGATGAAGCATACGAGTTATTAGAGACGATGGCTGCGAACAATTATCAGTGGCCTTCTACAATGATCAATCAGCCAAAGGTAGCAGAGATTTATGAAGTTGATGCAGTTACTGCATTGGCTGCACAGGTTGCTACGTTGTCAAAGAAGATTGATGCTCTAGGAGTGCACCCTAGTCAGAGTGTGGCAGTTGTCTGTGAAATATGTGCAGGGAACCATCCAAGTGATCAATGTGCAATTAATTCAGAGTCGGTACAATACATTGGTAATTACAACAGGCAGCAATATAGTAACAATTCCAACAATTATAACCCTGGTTGGAGGAATCATCCGGGCTTTTCTTGGAACAATAATCAAGCCAAACCTCTGCTCCAAGACAATCATACCCACCAGGCTTTCAAAATCAAGCTTCACCACAGCAGGAAAAGAAGTCGAATTTGGAGGAGTTGCTTTCCAAGTATATAGCACAGAATGAGACCAGGATGAACAGTCAGGAAGTATCAATTAGAAACCTGAAAAATCAAATGGGTCAGCTTGCTAATGCCATTAACAACCGACCTCAAGGAACTCTACCTAGTGATACGGAGATCAATCCTAAGAGAGAAGGAAATGAGCAATGCAAGGCTATTTCATTATGAAGTGGAAAAGAGCTATCTGGAGTTGTTGGTGGAATTCCAAAACAATCACTTGGAGATGATAATAGGGATGAGAATAGAGATAGCAAGAATGTGGAACATGCAAAGAAGAAGGAAGATTCAGTGGTAAATTCTGATGAAGGCAAGCAGAGTCTTATTGTGCCTCCCGTGCCGTTTCCACAACATTTGCATAAAAAGAAGTTAGATAAGCAGTTCTCACAATTTTTGGAAGTATTTAAGAAGCTCCAAATTAATATCCCTTTCATAGATGCATTGGAGCAGATGCCTAGCTATGTGAAATTTATGAAGGAAATTTTGTCAAGGAAGAGAAAACTAGGTGATTTTGAGACAGTGGCACTCACTGAGGAGTGCAGTGCTATCCTTCAAAAGAAGCTACCACCAAAGCTCAAAGATCCGGCTAGCTTTACAATTCCATGCACAATAGGCAGCCAGTTTTTCGGGAAAGCATTGTGTGACTTGGGAGCTAGTATTAACTTAATGCCGCTCTCAATCTATCAACAATTGGGTTTGAATGAAGCAAAGCCTACCAATGTTACATTGCAATTAGCGGACAGATCACTCACTTATCCAAGGGGCATAGTTGAAGATGTTCTAGTTAAAGTGGATAAGTTCATTTTTCCAGCTGATTTCATAGTTTTGGATTGTGAGGAAGATAGGGAAGTACCTATAATTCTTGGGCGACCATTCTTAGCGACGGGGAGAACAATTATTGATGTATAGAAAGGTGAGCTAACCATGCGAGTCCAAGATCAAGAGGTGACGTTTAATGTATTTTCAGCTATGAAATTTCCTAAGGAAGCTGAAGAATGTTTTCGGGTTGATTTGGTGGAAGATGCAATAAATGAGATATTCGTAGGAAGCTGTATTTCAAATCCCCTTGAGACATCACTGGTTAGTCCCACTGCTTTGGACTACCCGGCTCCTCTAGAGTATGTACAGTGGTTGAATGCTTCCCCACGGGTTGTTAGGTTTAGACAACAATTTGAGACTTTGGATCAATCAGGAAGCTCTACTCGTGCAAAGTCATCTTTGGAAGAACCACCTATATTGGAGCTTAAACCTTTTCCAAATCATCTACGGTATGCGTATTTGGGTGACTCTTTTACTTTACATGTTATTGTTTCTGCTTCACTTGATGAATTTCAGGAGAGTAAGCTGTTGCGAGTCCTTCGTGAGTACAAAACAGCTTTAGGATGGTCTATTGCAGATATTTAGGGCATTAGTCCCTCAATTTGTATGCACAAAATTCTGCTTGAAGATGATGGTAAGCCAGTGGTTGAGCAACAACGCCGCTTAAATCCTATCATGAAGGAGGTAGTCAAGAAAGAAATCATTAAATGGTTGGATGTCAAAATCGTATATCCTATCTCAGATAGTTCATGGGTTAGTCCAGTTCAATGTGTTCCGAAGAAAGGAGGCATGACGGTAGTGTCCAATGAGAACAATGAGTTAATCCCAACACGAACAGTGACTGGGTGGAGAGTATGTATGGATTATCGCAAACTCAACAAGGCAACTCGAAAAGATCACTTCCCTCTACCATTCATTGATCAGATGCTTGATAGATTGGCTGAGCATGTATTCTATTGTCTATTGGATGGTTATTCCGGCTATAATCAGATCGCAATAGCACCCAAGGACCAGGAGAAGACTACGTTTACCTGCCCTTATGGAACCTTTGCATTCCGGAGGATGCCTTTTCGATTATGCAACTCACATGCAACGTTTCAACGATGCATGATGGCAATATTCTCCGATATGGTTGAGCAAAATCTTGAGGTATTTATGGATGATTTTTCGGTATTTGGAGATAGCTTTGACCTATGTTTAGAGAACTTAACCCCTGTGTTGAAAAGATGTGTGAAAACAAACTTGGTGTTAAACTGGGAAAAGTGTCACTTCATGGTTCAAGAAGGTATTATTTTGGGGCACAAACTTTCTGCTAATGGCATAGAGGTGGATAGGGCAAAAATAGAGACTATTGAGAAACTACCACCACCAACATCAGTCAAGGGAATTCGTAGTTTTTTGGGCCATGCAGGATTTTATAGGCGATTCATAAAGGATTTTTCCAAGATCACAAAGCCTCTGTATAACCTTTTAGAGAAAGATGTGCCTTTTAAGTTTGATTAGGCTTGCCTAGAGGCCTTCGAGGTGTTGAAAAATAAGCTCATAATTGCCCCTGTGATAGTTGCACCAAATTGGGATTTGTCGTTTGAGCTGATGTGCGATGCTAGCGACTTTGTAGTTGGCGTAGTTTTAGGTCAACGGAAAGAAAAGATGTTTCATGCTATCTATTATGCTAGCAATACATTATCGGACGCACAGCTCAACTACACAACCACTGAGAAAGAATTATTAGCTTTCGACAAATTCCGATCTTATCTCATTGGTACAAAGGTGATAGTGTTCACAGATCATTCTGCCATTAAGTATTTAATTTTGAAAAAGGACGCCAAGCCACACTTGATTCGATGGGTCCTTTTGCTTCAAGAGTTTGATCTAGAGATTCGGGACAGAAAGGGGACAGAGAATCAAGTGGCAGATCATCTCTCCAGACTTGAGAATACTGTACAACAAAAGGGGGGGAAGTAATGATCAATGAATCCTTTCCGGATGAGCAACTCTTTTGTGTTGCAGGGGAAGCACCATGTTATGCAGCTTATGTGAACTATATAGTGAGTCATGTGTTTCCTCCTGACTTGAGCTACCAACAAAGGAAGAAGTTCTTACACGAGGTGAAGCATTACATCTAGGATGAGCCATTCATATTCAAACAATGTGCGGATCAAATGTTAAGAAGATGTGTACCCCGGGAAGAGATCGAAGGAATCTTGCAGCATTATCACTCATCAGATTATGGAGGCCATTATGGGGGAGAGAGAACAGCGGCAAAATTCCTTCAATCAGGTTTTTATTGGCCAACTCTCTTTAAGGATGCCCATTTTTTCGCATTAAAGTGCAACAGATGTCAACGGACTGGGAATATTTCAAAGCGTCATGAAATGCCCTTACAGAGTATTTTGGAGGTTGAGATCTTTGATGTCTGGGGTATAAACTTTATGGGTCCGTTTCCATCATCTTACAATAATCTCTACATATTGGTTGCGGTGGATTACATCTCGAAGTGGGTTGAAGCAGCTGCTTTACCCACTAATGATGCAAAGGTGGTGTTGAATTTCCTTCGAAAAAACATCTTCACGAGGTTTGGTACACCGAGAGAGATCATTAGCGATGAAGGTACGCATTTCTGTAATAAACATTTTGCAGCCCTTCTCGCTAAATATGGAGTCACCCATAAGATTGCCACAGCTTATCACCCCCAGACTAGTGGTCAAGCTAAAGTTTCGAATAGAGAAGTGAAGCGGATTCTGGAGAAAATTGTTAACCCAACCCGGAAGGACTGGTCGAAGAAGCTAGATGATGCCATATGGGCCTATCGAACAGCATACAAAAACGCTAATCAGAATGTCTCCATATCGGCTCGTGTATGGAAAAGCTTGTCACCTACTGGTGGAATTGGAGCATAGTGCATATTGGGCTATTCGGAAACTTAACTTTGACTTGCATGCAGCGGGTGAGAAGCGTCTCTTGCAGTTGAATGAAATGGATGAGTTCCGTCTCCAAGCATACGAAAACGCCAAGCTTTATAAAGAGAAGATAAAAAGGTGGCATGATAAGAAGATCATTGAGCGAAAGTTTGAGTCGGCACAAGCTGTACTCCTCTCCAATTCGCGGTTAAAACTCTTTCCGGGTAAACTCAAATCAAGGTGGTCAGGGCCATTTATTGTTACTAAAGTGTTCCCGCATGGAGCAGTTGAAGTCGAAGATTCCCACTCCAAGAGAAATGTTAAAGTGAACGGACAAAGACTGAAGCACTATTGGGGGTGGCGACATTGATCGCCAAAAGACTTCAGTTATTCTCGCCAATCCGGAATAAAAACAGGGAGTAGTTAGGCTGATGACTATAAAATAAGCGCTATTTGGGAGGCAACCCAAAAATCTAGTTTTTTATTTTTATTTTTTTGTTTATGTCAATTTAATTTTTTTTAGATTATTAGTACAAGTTTTTAATTAGTGTGTTAATTGCTTGTAGGTAGCGAGGATCGAAAAGAAACATCAAAGAAAATAAAAGAGTGCAAAATAAATGGAGTTTGATAAGTAAAAAGAAGATGGAAACCAGAAAGTCAGCGCCTAGGCGCCCAAAACCAGCGCCCCAGCGCTGAAATTCTGTTCCCAAAGCAGCAAGGCAGCGCCTAGGCGCCAGTTCCAGTGCCCCAGCGCGCCAATGCAGTGCAGAATCCAGAGGGCCAGCGCCTAGGCGCCCAGGCAGGGCCCCTGCACGTCCCAGCCAGCCTCCAACACAGCCAGCGCCCCTGCGCCCAGCCAGCGCCCCTGCGCCCAGTCCCTGCCTAGGCAGCGCCCCTACGCGCCCATCCAGCGCCCAGGCGCACCCAAGCTGTCCGAACAGCCTCCAAAACTGCTTTCAGATCAGATTTTCAGCTTCCAAACATCAAAAATAGCATTCAAACTCAGATTTTTAGCATCCAAACTCAGATTTTCAGCATCCAAACATCAAAAACAACTTCCCAAATAAACTCCTACCACTACCACAAAAATTTCAAACCTCTAAAAATACATACACACCAACTCTTTTTCATCCAAAATTTCACTCCATCATCTTGAATATCTCAAACTCCTTTCCACCAACATTATCACATCTCAAGTGGCATCAATGAACATCAACTAGCAACAAGGGTTATTCCATCCTCCATGGGTAAAGAACAAACTTTGCAATTTAAGGTACAATTCTCATTCATTCTCCATGGGTAATGTTGAAGTCTTTTAAATGCTTGCAAGAGATTGTTGGGTGTAGTCTTTGGTGGTGCTCATGATATTTGGGATGGCTTATCATTGACGAATTGAGCATTGCACACAAGGTGTTTGTTAAATTACCCAAGAGGGAACAAAGATTTGCTAGCTACTTTGTGACCAAATTTTAGTTGTTGTGAGGGTATATCATTGCATATTCAACATGTCTTCAAAACGCCAAAGAGGGGAAAGCTCTAAATCTACCAAGTCATACGACAAAAAGAGATTTGTTAGCGAAGCGGCATCGAAAAGATTTCATACGTGGTTGGTGAAAAAGGTATTGATTCCCGAACGTGGTCTTCGCCCAGATGAGACGCATGATGGGTGTGTACACGACATGATTATGGAGCGTGGTTGGTTCGATTTCACAGAACAACCGGAGGCCGCCGTAATCCCCATTGTCAAAGAATTTTATGTCAATGCCAAGGAGGCTGACTACCATGTGGTTCAAGTCCAGGGAAAAGCAGTGTCGTTCGACAAGAAAAGCATCAATGCTTATTACAACTTCGAAAACATACCCGATGATGATAAGTATACGAAATATAAAATTGAAGAACTTGAGTTGGATGAGGTGATCAAGTGTCTATGTAAGCCGGATGCTAAGTGGACATTAAAGGGGTCAGAGAAGGCTCACTTTTCACATAGCGAGCTGAGCCGATTTGGGAAGGCATGGTACTACTTTCTATGTGCTAAGCTGATGCCTTCCACACACTTTACTGAATTACTCCGTGAAAGGGTGGTATTGCTCTATTGCATAGTTACAGGAAAAACCATTAATGTGGGACAAGTTATTGCAGATTCAATCACAAAGGCTATTAAGAGCGGTTCAAATACCGAGCTGCCTCACCCATCCTTAATTTGCGGGCTATGTAAGAAAGCAAAAGTCACATGGAGTGCTGATGAAGTAGTTCAACAACCGCACGTGCCAATTGATCATCAAATCATTAGCCGTTTTAAAGTATGGAAGGGTGGTTTCTCCGAGCATAGGGGTGCCGGGTTTGTTATGGTGAATATGCCTCAAGAGTCTGGGGACCCATCGGAGCCTCCTTGGCCTGCGGCTGCTTCATTCCAGTCACCTATGGAGAGTCTAATTGATGAGATGCGTGGATTGCGCCGAGAAACACAGGAGTTACACAGAGAGACACAAGAGTTACATAGGGAATCTCGACGCGAGTCTAGACGCAATGACCAACTTGCACATCATTTGGACTCATTCATGGAGTACTCAACGAACTTCAGATCTTCACTAGTCCAGATTACCAACTGTGGTTTCAACTCGG
Organism: Ilex aquifolium; assembly: GCA_951799425.1. NCBI lineage: Eukaryota > Viridiplantae > Streptophyta > Magnoliopsida > Aquifoliales > Aquifoliaceae > Ilex > Ilex aquifolium. The sequence continues at coordinate 32,813,815 of OX637392.1, forward strand.
GCACATCTCCAGTACAGTTTCCTAGTCCACCTATGTTTCCCGAATACATTCCTGACTCAGCGGACGACGAGGACGCTGACGATGATGCGAACTAGCGAAGTCTCAGGGAAGTCCTCTGTCTTAATTTTTTATACTTTCTACATTGAGGACAATGCTTATTTTAAGTTTGGGGGTGTTTTCTTGTTTGCATTTGCATCATTAGGTATGCATTTAGATAGCATATTTTTGCATGTTTTAGTACAACTTGAGCAATGGGTTGATTGAATTTGATCATGGTCAATGATGAAATGGATTAATTGTTAATTCAAGGGAAATCGATGAACATGTTGAGTTTGTAGTTTAACATACTAGTTGGTTTTACACTGTTTATGATCCATTCATACATGAGCACATATCTATCTGTTTGGTTAGTTATCATTTAGAGAATTTATTTGGCTAAGTGCTTGTGGGAAATATCAGTGAAACTCTAGAAAATTTATTTAAGCATCATTCAAAGCAATTTTAGGCATTCATATAAGTTTGGGGGAAATATTGATTAGGATGAGTTAAAAAAAAAAGAGTTTTTGAAAAATTATTTTGATTTGATCTTTCATGAGTTAGAAAGAAAAAAAATAAATAGGAAGACAAGAACAAGAAAGGGGCATGTGGTGAGTAGAGATGGAGCGTAAAACGCACTCACTCATAAACACATGTTAAGAACGAGATGGAGCGTAAAACACACTCGTTCAAGAAAAGGCGAGATGGAGCGTAAATCGCACTCGCTCAATAGGAGGTGAGATGGAGCATAAAATGCACTCACCAAATGAACGAAAAAAAAGAAAAGAGAGAGAGAAAAAAAAAATTTATTTGTACCTTCTAATTATATGTTTTGCCTTGATTAGCAGAGGTTGATGTGAAACGTAAGTTCATAGAGTTTATATTGAGTATCTCTTATGGAGCGCTTTACTACGTAAATTTATCTGGGTGATGGCTAGTTTAAACAGTTAGAATATGCACATGTATTAAAAGAGTCATGAGCGGAGGTAAAATTAAGGAGTATGTTGAGCTGTTGGACTTTGCATTGTTTTGAAGTTTCCCGTGAATTATTATTTGTAGTAACTTTTGGGGCCATTATTCAAATTCATATTGATCCATTGTTTGAGTATTTTTTAGATTTAATTTTTATAGTTTTTGTTCTTAGTATTTTGTTTGAGGACAAGCAAAGATTTAAATTTGGGGGTATTTGATGAGTGGGTATTATACCTACGAATTGAGTATTTTCGGTTTGATGAAATTGTAAGTTTTTAATTATTTTATATTCTTTTTTATTTGTTTTGTGTGTTTTAATGTTATTTTGTAGGAATCATCATTTGGAAGGAAACAAGATGATTTGGAAGGAAACAAGGTCAATTTGGAGCCAAAATGTTGAATTTTTGAAGGCTAAACAACAAGGGAAGATGCTAGGCTTAAAAGGAGCCAGCGCCCTTGCGCCAAAACCAGTGCCCTTGCGCCAAAACCAGCGCCCCTACGCTGATTTTGGCGCAGCTGCGCTTGTGAGGGAAGTTGGACGCGAATTAGGACTCGTTTTTTACCCGAAATTGGACTCTAATGCCTCTTATGTGCTAGGGTTTGAGGGGAATATAAAAATACTGATTTTGGGGGCTGAAAACATAGAGAAGAAGACCAATGATTAATAGAAAATTGAAGGCAAGAATCGAAGGAACCGACACGAAGAAAATCGGGCTTGAAGGCTAGAGAGAGATTGAAGATTGCAACTAAGTTTTCATTCTTTTCTCTTACTTTTACTTCTTGATTTTTTGAGATGTTGTTTAATTTTAGAAGGATATTTTTCAATTATATTATGAATTAAATCTTTATTAAGATTGCAACAGAACATAATGTCTAGTTAAATTGATCTACTCTCGCTTCTAGTTCTTGTTGATCATACATGAGTTGTTTGTCATATTTTGTGCTTAATATATGATTGTGTGGCCAACAATTAATTTGATAACTTAGATGAAATTGGAAGATGAATTCTAGGTTTGGATCTGAATATGATGACATGCGTCTGGTTAATTCTTCTTAAGATTGAATTACTGGGTTTATGTATAGGATAGGAATATACCTATATGCCGTGTGTAACTTTTATGAGAGTTTGAACTTAATGAATCTATTCCAACTTATTTTGCATAGGAATATAGCAATTTAATTGGGAGAGATATGCTTATGTAACTATCAGAAGAGGTTTGATAAATAATTTTAAAGTCTAAGTTAACAACTTATTTTGATCAATTAACTAGAAAGAGAGTGGAAAGATTTATACGAAGAATTAGGGGAAGTTGTAATCTTAACTTCTTCTATCTATAAAATTCAATCTTTGATTATTAAATTTAGGTTTAATCTTAAATTAGTAAATTCATAGTTTAATTCCTATTGTTTAAATAAAATCGAATTGATATAAAGTTAGTACTTGAAAGTTATTAGCAATAATTCTCCGTGGGAACGATATTCTACTTATCACTTTATTACTTGTTGATCGTGTATACTTGCACGTAAATTGTGTACCAAATTTAGACAACAGGAGACAGACCATTGGTGGGACTCGGTGAAGAGAAGGAGGAACACTGATATGCTTACCTGGGAGGAGTTTGATCAAATCTTCCAAGTATTTTCCTGAATCGGTCAGGGACAGGATGAGTGCATATTTTCTTGCTTTACGACAGGGTAGTATGACAGTGACGGAGTATGAGAGGAAGTTTGATGAGCTATCCCGCTATGCCACGGAGTTCATATTTACTGAGGCTAGGAGGGCCAAACGATTTGAGCAGGGCTTGAGGCCTGCTATCAGGGAGAAGCTTGTGGCTCATAAGATCCGAGACTATGGAGATCTTGTTGACAGAGTGACACTAGTGGAGAGAGACACGGAGGACAACCAGTGGCGACAGAACTTCGCGAGGGGAGGTCGGATCCGGACCAGTGCTAGCAACAGTGGAGTGCAGAGGATGACACCATACCGTCGCACAGACTAGGTGGTTGGATAGAGACTTCAGACAGTTCGAGGAGATGGGGTTACTCAATATAGAACCGACACTGACCCGCGTCAATGCTTCGCATGTGGAGGGCTTGGGCACTTCAGAAATAACTACCCATCATTTCCACCAAAGACCAATCAAGCAGGAAAACAGGTAAATGCAAATAGGCCACCCCTACAAAATCCACTACAGCAGAAACCGTTAGAAGCTATGGCCTTAGGCGGTACCAATCAAGGAAGAGTTTTTGCTTTGACCCAACCGGATGAAGACGTTTCCAATGCAGTTGTGGAAGGTATCGTTCTTCTTTATAATTCTTGGGCCCGAATTTTATTTGATCCCGGCACGACTCATTTATTCATACGCACTATATATGCTCTTAATTTGGGGTTGGAATTTGAGAAGTTAGAACATGCCTTAAGTATTGACATGCCTACGAGAGAACGGTTGGATAATAAAAGGGTGTATAGAGGTTGTGTGCTTCGAATTGGGGAGCAAGAATTGATTGTAGATTTGGTTGCATTATACATGAAGGGGTATGACATAATATTTGGGATGAACTTGTTATCCACTTTCCATGCGGTAATGGATTGTTTTCATAAACGGATTTCATTTCAATTACCGGGAGGGGTAGTTTTCAGTTTCATAAATGATCAAAATTCTTACCATCCATTTCCTACTACGGGTAGTAGATTCTTGAAAGCTAAGGCGGGGAGCCATTTGAGTTTCTTAGCTAGCTTGATGGGAGATGATCGGGACAGACTCCAACCGGACGTGGTATTGATAGTGTCAGAGTTTCTTGATGTCTTCCCAGATGAACTACTCGGGTTACCCCCACAGAGAGAGATTGAGTTTACGATTGATCTCTATCCTGGAACCGAACCCATATCCATTACTCCCTATAGAATGGAACCTTTGGAGTTGAAGGAGCTAAGGAAGTAGTTGGACCATCTATTGGCTATTGGGTTTATCTGTTTAAGCACTTCACCTTGGGGAGCCCCCGTCCTCTTTGTGAAGAAGCATGATGAAACACTTCGGTTATGCATGGACTACCGAAGGTTGAACCGAGTTACAGTGAAGAATAAATATCCATTGCCATGAATTGATTATTTATTCGATCAGCTGAGGGGTTCTAATTATTACTCCAAGATTGATCTTCGCACATGGTACCATCAACTGCGAATCAAGGAGGAGTATATTCCTAAGACAGCTTTCCGTACCCGTTATGGTCATTTCGAATATACTGTAATGCCGTTCAGACTGACTAATGCTCCTGCAGCCTTCATGGATTTGATGCACAGGGTATTCCGGCCATATCTAGATCAGTTTGTCATTGTGTTTATTGATGACATATTAATCTGTTCACGGACACAAGGGGAACATGAACACCATCTTTTGGTAGTGCTTCAGACCTTGAGAGAGCATAAGTTATATGCTAAGATGAGTAAATGCGAGTTCTGGATGAAGGAACTGAAATTCCTTGACCATGTTGTGTCGGAACAGGGTGTAGCTGTTGACCCCGCAAAGATTGAAGCCGTGATGAAATGGGAACCACCGAAGAATATGACCGAAGTATGTAGTTTCTTGGGCTTAGCAGGCTACTACCGGAGGTTTGTGGAAGGGTTCTCAAAGCTAGCAATGCCAATGACCCGCCTTACGAAGAAGGGGGAAAGATTCTTGTGGACTCAAGAGTATGAACTAGCCTTTCGCACCTTGAAGGAGAGGTTGAAAACAGCTCCTGTCCTCATTATTCCGAGCAGTGAGGAAAGATACAATGTCTACACCGATGCTTCGTTACGAGGCTTGGGATGTGTGCTAATGTAGGAAGGTAAGGTAGTTGCTTATGGCTCAAGACAACTAAAGATTCATGAGCGGAACTATCCCACTCACGACTTGGAGCTTGCCGCTGTGGTGTTTGCTCTTAAGTTGTGGAGGTGTTACCTATATGGAGAAAAGTTTCAAGTGTTTTCTGACCATAAGAGCCTCAAGTATGTATTCACATAAAAAGACTTGAATCTTCGGCAAAGAAGGTGGATTGAATATCTAGAAGATTATAATTTCACACTCAACTACCATCCGGGAAGGGCTAATGTAGTCGCAGATGCACTTAGCAGAAAGTCTTGGGGTGAAATCAATGTGCTTGCGGTTAATAGGTGGAAGATGATTGATGTTTTAGATGAATTTGATCTACGGGTGGATAGACAAAAGGATCGACCATGCTTGTTTAACCTTGTAGCTCAACCAATTCTTCGAAAAAGGATTGTGGAGTTGCAATGATTAGATACCAAGTTGGAAACTATCTGGAGTAGATTGAAGAGGAATGAAATTGTTGAGAACTGGTCTATACATGATGGTGAGCTATGGTTTCATTGAAGACTATGTGTTCCAAACAATGACCAAATAAGGGAAGAAGTGTTGGGTGAGTGCCATCGTTCAAAATTCTCCATACATCCGGGTAGTACTAAGATGTATAGAGACATGAAGCGTCAATATTGGTGGAAAGGGATGAAACAATACGTGGCTAAATACGTTGCAAAGTGCGCGGTGTATCAGCAGGTGAAGATTGAGCATCAAAACCCGGAGGATTACTACAGTCCTTGCCTATCCTAGAGTGGAAGTGGGATCACATCACCATGGATTTCGTGTCTGGTTTTCCACGGACTTCACGAGGGCATAATGTCGTATGGGTCATTGTAGATAGACTCACCAAGTTCACCCATTTCTTAAGTATGAAGACAACGGATACTTTAGAGACCTTAAGCAAACTTTATATTCGTGAGATTGTTAGATTGCATGGAGTTCCACTCTCTATTGTGTCGGATCGTGATTCTCGTTTTGTGGCGCAATTTTGGCAAAATCTACAACGAGCTATGGGGACAGAGTTGCACTTCAGCACCGTCTTTCATCCTCAAACAGATGGCCAATCCGAGAGGGTGATACAAATTTTGGAGGACATGTTACGAGCTTGTGTGTTGGACTTCAAGGGAAGTTGGAGTGATCATTTGCCATTGGTGGAATTTGCATATAACAATAGTTTTCAATCTAGCATTGGCATGGCACCTTATGAGGCATTGTATGGGAGACCATGTAGGTCCCCGACTTGTTGGTTAGAGGCTGGACAGAGTAGCTTGTTTGGGCCAGAGATTGTTCGAGAGACTACGGAGAAAATTCAACTCATCCGGGAAAGACTACACACGGCACAAAGTAGATAGAAAAGCTATGCGGATAGAAGAAGAAGACCCTTGGAATTCCAAGAGGGGGACTATGTGTTCCTCAAGGTGTCACCCAAGAAGGGAGTGTTTAGATTTGGCAAGAAAGGAAAATTAGCTCCAAGGTACATTGGAACATTTGAAGTGATCAAAGCGGTGGGCAAAGTGGCATACCAACTTCGGTTACCAGCCCAGTTGTCAGGGGTACACGACGTGTTCCATGTTTCAATGTTAAGGAAATGTCAATCGGATACAACGCATGTCTTGGATTTGGAGGATATTGAATTTAAAGATGGAGCAACATATGAAGAACAACCGGTGAAGATTCTTGATACCAAGGAGAAGGTGCTTCGCAATAAATTCATCCAACTGGTGAAAGTCTTGTGGCAACATAATGGGTTTGAGGAAGCTACTTGAGAACCAGAGCTGGAGATGCGCGAGAAGTACCCTCAATTGTTCTCTACTTAAGGTAAGTTTCGAAGACAAAACTTTCTTTAAGGGGGCGGATTGTAAACCCCCACATTCGTATCTTTATAGCGTAATATAACTATGTTTTGAAATGCTAATGTATGTGATAATGTATGCATGAACTACTTAGATTGTATGAGTATAAATAAAATGTTAGTTGAGGTAATAGGGTATGTTGTAGAAGTTTGGAAGTATTTCGGAGTGAGATCGCATTTTAGAGATAGTTTGGGTAAGATGGATTTTGGACACTTCCTAGTACTTGGATCATAACGTTTTATACTGATGTTCTTTTGATCTAAACTTTTGATAGTAGATAGTAGACTTCCAGGGCTACAAAAGAGTATTTCACGAACATTTTCCAAATCGACCTCTAAATAGGTCAAAACTTCACTGGAAGTTATAGCAAAAACTGGGAGGACGTTCGAACGTGAATAGACGTTCGAATGACAGTGAGTCCCAGTACTTTGGTGTCTGCAAAGCTCTGATGGAAATGAAAAATTATTGGGAGCAACCAACGTTCGAACGCCAAAATGACGTTCGAACGTGAATCAATAATTTGCACTATTGACGTTCGAACGCCAAATGACGTTCGAACGTGAGTTACGAATTCTGACTTTCAGATTCGCGCATAGGGGACCATTTCACCCCCTATAAATACTTAAGGACACTTCCATTAGCCCCATTTCAACATTTCTGACCCTAGGAAGACTCAGAGAGGAGGAAAGAAGGGGAAAACACAAGATCAAGGGAGGATTTACACATTGAAGAGGATCAAAACTTCAAGTTTTTCAAGAACACTAAGGAAGAAGAAGGTAGGAGTTTCTTCCTATTCTCTTCCATTGAGGCTAAGGTTTATATATATGTATGTTTTGACTTTCAATCCTATATATATGATATGAAATCATTATTTCTTGATGCTCTTGCAAAGATTACCATGTTTTGAAGGAAGCTATGGTGGAATAGCCATGAAATCTCTTTCTTTTGTCTTGAAAACCCTAATTTTCAAGAAAAAAGGGTTTTTTCTCTCAATTTTTATTTGATCTTGGTTTCTAAAGTCCTATTCTTGATTAAATCATGTTTTCATCTAATATTTGTTCTTGTTCTAAGAAATTATGGTTTTTTTAGCAAAACCCTAAAATATTGATATCGAAATTGTGAAGGTTTAATTGATATGATCTCTTGCATATTTTAATTCATTTATTATTGTAGTATATGATGAATTGTATAATTGTGATACTTGAATTATTAATAGAAATGGTGATTGATTAAGATTGTGGTTGTTGAGAAAAATGTTGGTTTTATCTCTTGTATGGTTTGTTGTGACGGACTTGAATTGCCTTCGAGAGCTGCCGTAGAGTGTTAGAGGTTAGTCTATCCCAGTAGGGGTGAGATGGTTTCCTAACACTTGTAGTGGATTGTTGTTTGTGAGAGCAACCACTATTGTTCACGTAGGTTCGAGGCTGAGGGATGGTATACCTTTTCTGGAAAGGATTCGTCAATGTCGTGGGAGACGGTATACGCCCTTCCTAAAATGTCTGTGATGTGCCCTGCGGGGAATGATTGACATTGTGTGATTGTGATGGCTGAACGAGGTAGAATCGTTGTGTAGATTCCTGCGACGCAACCAACATACAAGAGAATATAGAATGATGTTACTGAATTATTTATGGATTGCTTTAATTTCTTGTAAGTTATTCCTGTCATTGATTTACTGTATTCCGTACACTTGAGATCATTACAACTATCATGGTTTTTTTCTCAAAATCTATATATGCTATTTTCCAAAAGAGACTTGCCATATTTTATTTGTTTTAAAACCTTGTTCGAGTTTGGAAGGATGTTGCTACAGAGCTTAGTGCTCACCCCCTACAAACAATATATTTTTCAGATTATGGTTTGGAGGAGGAGTTCGGAGTTGATGAGCAGATAGCTTGGGAAACTCAATTGGATGGAAGCGTGGATCCCAAGGGGAATGTATAGAGTTGTTCTCTTTATGTCCTAGACTAGAAGAGGATTTTGAGACAATGTATAGATGATGGAGAGTTGTTCTGGAGATTAGTTTGGCATTTAGACCAACATCTCTTAGCTTGCTATAAAGTTAGTCATAGGCTTAAGCTTTCAATTACATGCGTAGAGGAAGATAGATCTTTTGGCTAAGGATCACCCTCCAAAAGTGACTAGCTTTCTTCTACTTTCAATATTTGTTATTCCATGTTTATAAGGAAGATAGATCGTCTTTTGGTTGCGGATCACCCTCCAAAATGAATAGCTTTCTTCTACTTTCAATATATGTTTCATTCACTTCCATTGTTTGAGCTTCTTTCTTCCCTTAGAGGAGTGAAACTCTTCTACTTTTCTAGAACTTCGCCAAAGCCGTGAAGGGTGGAACATGATTCACTTATTCTTTGTCGAAGATCGGCTCTTTTTTTTTTATGCTTTACCTTGTGAACCCTCTACTTGGAGGAATGAACATCACTCAATTTTTTAGCTTTGCCAAAGCTATGAAGAGTGAGTAGTTTCTCATTCACTCTTTAGTAAGAGGTGTTGGACATGTATAAATTATCCGGAAGTTATATCTGTGCAATTTCGATTATGCTTAATGCTTTATATTCCCCATGCTCATTGAATGATTGATTGCATCTAGCAAAACTAAGGTACTTTGTATAACCGTGAGTTCTTTCTATAACATAGATAACTCTTGCATAGAAAGACTCATCGGTTCAAGGCAAGTACCCCGGCTAGATCTTCATGACTACCCTTCAATCTTCACCATTATTGTGCTTCAATTAAAGAATGGAAATGAAACATTAATGTCATGATTGTATGTCTTGTAGAAACACCTGCTTGTTTGTAGACGGGTTGAGTCTCGGCACAGATAATTCTTGTAAACTTCTAGAAAGACATCGGAATCATGTGCTTAATTCCCACAATCCACCTTTATCTTCTGATTAACCTGCTGTTGACACGGGGGTTAATTGAGTTATCTAGCACAAATATACTAAACCGGATGATTAACTACATGTCCAGATCCTCGAACTAAAGAGTGACCTTTTTTTGTGCTTATCTTATCTTCTGTCTATAAAACCTTCTTGGAAAGAATCTTATATTCTGTCTAGGATACCCCATACATCACTCTACTTCAAATCTCAAGGATTACAATCACTAGGTCTCCACCACTACTTACCTCAAAACATTAACAAGAGTTCCCTGTGGATTCGACTTCAGACTCAAACCGGATTATTACTACAGCTTGACCGCCTACACTTAGGTGTACACATTTTAGATCAATCCAAAGTCTGAGCCTTGAAATCATTGAATGCATGAGTGGACTGAGTATTAAAACTCATTGACTTTGAATGAACTGGTTGATGTTGTGTTCTAAACTTCTCTTGTGTGGGGGTTGAAAAGGCTGATATGGTTGCTAAGTCCGGGGTTGTGGTGAAGATGGACCTAGTGGTTGACTCATAGGCTGTGTATTTTTTTCAACTGAAATTCTGGTGATTCCACCACCCTGGATTATAGGTTTTAGAATAGGGATTGAAATAAAGCTTGTTAAAGTTTGAAATGATATTGATTTGTTCCATCAAGACCTCTTTGAATGCTCGAATGGTGGGACATTCCCCCGTGGGATGTCTTGACAAAGCACAGATTCCACACAACTGTTCTGTGGGTGACACAACCCGAAACTTCCTTGAGTGTTTTCATCTCTAGAGCATCCAGCTTTCGAGACAAAGTAGTCATTATGGCCCCTAATTCATCATCCTCTTTTAACGTGTATTTTCCTCATTGGGATGAAGTTGGTTTGGTTTCAAAAATATTTGGTGAGGTCGAGTCCCACATTTGGGAACTCTCAGAAATGGTATCAAAAAACTCGAATGCCTCATCGGGACTCTTACCCATGAATTCTCCATCGAGTATCATTTTAACAAACTGACGCATTGTAGACGGGAGGGCATCATAAAAGAAACCGACTAAGGTCCAACTCTCAAATGCATGATGTGGGCAAGCTTGGAGAAGATCCATAAATCTTTCCCAACATTGGTAAAAATTTTCTCTTTCTTTCACAGAAAAATTCATGATTTGACGTCTCAATGCATTAGTGCGATGTACAGGAAAGAACTTTTTAAAAAATTCAATTTGCAAAACTTGCCAACTAGGAATGCTTTTAAAGAATTTAGCCACTTTTTAGCGTTATCCTTCTAAGGGAAAGGAAAATTTTTCAACTGGGCCATTTCAGAATTATCTTGTAATGCACCACATGCTTCACCAAATTCTTTCATATGCAAATAAGGGTTTTCATACTGAAGATCATGAAACTGAGGCAAAAGTTGTATTGTTCCTGCATTGATTTTAAAATTTGGAGCATTTGTGGGAAAAGAAAAACATGAAGGGACACTAGTACGTGTGGGATGCAAATGTTCTCTTGAAGGTCTAACATTTTGAACTACCTCTTGTTCCCTTCGATTATTATTAGCCATGCTTAACTCAAAAGAGTCCAACGATGCTTGTGATGATGAAGATGATGAAGAAGAAGAACTAGATTGATTTACAGACCCTACTGATAACTTAAGAAACATAAAATATTAAAATAAAACAAATAGTGTATACACATATAATACAAACTAGATGACTTCCTTATTTATTTTGAAATCACTGTAACTCCCCGGCAACGACCCCAAAAAGCTTGATCTGATCTGCTTTAAATCATACATCAAGTATTAGTGGTCAAATTGTAGTATTTATTGGTTTAACTTTGAGGTCGAACCCACATGGAGCTAACTATTGGTACTCAAAACAGAAAAAGGTAAGATTGCCGTGTGTGCTATGTGCAAAGGAAGAGCTTATGGTGTGAGCTTAGAATTATCAAATAAACACTTAATTAAAATTTGAATTACAATGATAAAAAGAATAATACTCTTCAGTTCAGGGATTCAACATGAATTATATTGTTTGTTTATGAAAATGTCACCTTACAACAATTAACTCCCATTTTATTGGAAAGTCAACCAGTAGGTTTGATGTATAACTGAACCATACCACAACAGCTAGTTAAGTTAGTCAAAAGTTCTATGTACCATGCAACAACCAAATAACCCTACTAAACCCGAAGGTGAACCATTCAAAAGGTTTACTCTAGCTATTCGATTGACAGGTTGATGATTTAATGAAGATGTAGTTCCGGTTTATGCATTGAATGAAAAGCATTGGCTATGGCAAGATTTAACCCCTCTATAACTAATCTCCCAACTGTTACATAAAATCTAACTGCTTGCGCCACTGAATCATGTATGTAATAACTTATAAACTGGTATATAGCAATAAGCTCCGCTCGGTGTTCATAACCATGAGTATATTATAGTAATAACCATCCATCAAATAAGAGAGGTGTAAACATTAACGCATAAATAAAACATTGACATTTTTATAGCTCAAACAATATTACACATGCATTCACCCTTCACCGAAAAGTATAAATGGACTACTCACGCTTCATTGCTATAGACGAGCAAGAAGAATGATATAATCCCATTACAACTGAAAACAAAATACAACAAGTCCTTCCTGATGAATAGTTAAAATATTGCCACTCTTATTACATCTAGGGCACAAAAGTGGGAGAGCTTCAACCCTCCAAGTAGAAATGATAAAAGGAAATGTAGAAGTAAGAAAAGTATTGGCTGGGAAGTGATTAGGGCAGGGTTTCGCTCTTTATGACTGTAAAAACTCTCTCTGAAGCCTCTCTTTCTTTCTTCATTCTCTCCTTTTTTGAACTGGCTTGCACTCTCATGGATCACTCTTGACAGTGAGCTGAATAGAGCTATTTATAGGCACCAGAAGAGGGGTAGAGGCAACAATCACCCAAACAGGCCAATCAGGGCTTGTTGTTGCTTAAATGGACCAATAGGAGGAAGAGAGCAAAGGCGATTTAGCCACTGTTTGGACGCCACCACCACCGTCCGGACGGTGCTAAATCTCTGGTTTTTCATGCTTAGTAGCCTCCTTTTTTGACTTGTTGACTTCTGAATTACACTCGCCACCCTTGCTTTATTAAACCTCTGCACTTTGATCCTCTTAAACTTCCGTATTTATCCTTAAAACCCTACAAAATATACAAACTACACATTAACCTAAATACTTTATAAATTAACCACTTTAACCTTATTTATGCACATAATTAACCCTAAACTCTAATTCATTTATGCACTTTCTAGGGTTAATCAACAACCCCCTATTGGATGCAATCAAACAAGTCCCATCATATGACAATTTTTTGAAAGACCTCTACATAGTTAAAAGAAGGATCAATGTACAGAAAATGACATTTTTGACTGAACAAGCCAGTGTTGTCATTCAGCACAAGGCCCCTCTAAATTATTGATTAACCTTAATTAGTGTATAAATTAGAATGATTAAGTAATCAATTTTGGAAGATAAAACAATTAAATATTACGAATTATAGTTTGTGCTTAAATTAAAGTTTTTAATACTTTATGTTTAAAGTTCAGGGTCAAATGCAGAAATATTGAAAAATACAAGACAAATGTGCAATGCTTGAAGTCACCAAGGACCAAGGTGCAATAAAGAAACTTGGACCAATAAGAAGCTGACAAGTGGCAGCCCAAGAAGGCGACACCTAGCACTACTGCAAGACACCAACCTTCCGGAAGGTTAAGGAAGGTGGTTAGGACCCTGACAAGTGGCAGCTCCAGAAGAATGACACCTAGGACCCCTACTGCAAGGCATAACCTTTTGGAAGGTTAGGAAGATGGTTGGGACCACCCTCCCCCTCTATAAATAGGGGTGCCTTGTTCATTTTTCAAGTAATTCCTTCCAAGCCTTCCAAACACCTCTCCAAGACAAATTCTTCCTCCTTTGGCCGGCCACCCTTGAAGCCAAGAGAGTTTTTCAAAGCTAGAAAGAAAGAAAGAAAGAGAGAAAGAATAAGTAAGGGAGAGTTCAATACATAGCCTGTCTGTGATACACTTTTATTTGTTACTCTGTATTTCTACATTTCTATTGTATCTTTCTATTCGGATAGTTGAACTACCGCCACTTTTGTGTCTTGAATGATAATAAAGGTGGTTGTGTTTCAATTGTTCCTTGTGAAAGAAGCTGTACAATTTACCGTTTAATTTTAGTTGTAATGACGAATAGTCACACTCCTTGCTTGTCTGTAGCAATGGAGCGTGAGTAGTCGTTTTATACCATTCTAACTAGGGTAAACATATGTATAATATTGGTTAAATTATGGAAATGCTGATGTTTTATTTATATGTTTATTTATATATGTATTATATGTTTAATGCATGATATAGTGATGTACGTAATTCTGGTGTTGTGCCTGGAATTATGTCATCAGTGTATCATAAGACCATCCAGTTAAAGATTCACGATGTTCCTACCGGTATGGCTTGTCCTCCATTGGAAAGTTGAGGATTTTCTACTGATGTGTGGTACAAAACCTAAATGATCCTCATGAATGGCTTGTCCTTCTGGGTTATTAGGGTTTCTTTACTTATTATATATCTAACTATACTGACAGTCTAACAACCACGGTGTTCCTACTGGTATGGTTTGTCCTCCGATGGAATACTGAGGATGTTTAACTGGCTAACAATATCGACAGTCTAACAACCACGGTGTTCCTACTGGTATGGCTTGTCCTCCGATGGAATACTGAGGATGTTTAACTGGCATGCATAAATATATATATATATGTATAGATATATCCCAGATGACCTATTGGGTAATTCAAGTATTCCTCATGAATGGCTTGTCCTTCTAGTTCATTTGAATTAGTTAATTGGTACGTCTATAACCAGCTTTCCTAAGAAGTTGATGTGTTATATTATATTACCACCAGTTAACCTACGAAGTGGCTGTGTTATGGTTTATTCTTTATGTACTTGCTATCAAGAGATCAATTGAAGAACTCAAGTATTTCTCATGAATGGCTTGTCCTTCTGGTTTGCTTGGATTAATCAATTGACGTAAATATAACCAGCTTTCCTAAGAAGTTGCTGAGTTATAATTTATTACTACCAGTTAGCCTAAGAAGCGGCTGTGTTATAGTTTATATACATCAGACCTGCCGATTGACTTTCCAGTAAAATGGAAGTTAATTGTTGTGAGGTAGCATTTCCAGTAATCAACCAATATAAAACATATGGATCCCTAAACTGAAGGGTATCTTTTATACTGTTATTATTTATACGCTTTACTTATGCAGTTTATTATTTCCGCACTTTATTTCTGCAGTGTATTTAAATTAAACTAGTTATCAATCTAAGCTCACATCACAAGCTATCAAACATCATACTACTTCAAACAACAACTTTACTGTTTTTATTTTGTTTTTATTTTAAAATCTAAATTACTAAAACTCTTCGTGGGATCGATACTTGGACTTAAAACCGAGAAAACTACAATTTGACCACTTATACTTGGGTGTATAATTAATATAATTCAGATCACAAAAAGTGGCGAATCAATTATAATGATCTTGGGAGTCCCACAGTTTCATGCATAATTAGAGACTTCATACTTGAGTAAGCTTTGTTTGATCTGGGAACAAGTGTCAATTTACTCCCGCATATAGTTTATGAGCAGTTAGGGTTGGGAGAGTTGAAACCCATAAATGTCATATTATTGTTGGCATACCGATCTATAAAAATTTCACGAGGATTTGTTGAGGATGTGCTTGTTCAAGTTGATAAGTTTTATTTTCCTATGGATTTTATTATTTTAAATACTCATCTAGTTTTGCAAGTCTCTACACAAATTGTGACGCCCCAAAATTTGGGGGTCCGTTGATCACCCATCAACCCGCGGAACACCTGTGGATATCGTGTAACTCGATATCACACCGTTGTGTCCCATTTACCGAGATCCAAAATTTAACAAAATCAGACAGATTCTCCTTTGTACGGGGAGCTCTACCCAAAACCCAACCTGTACAATATACAATACATGACCCATCCGAGGCCCAATATAACACAATGACCGCACCGGGTCCATTTATGAGTAAAAATTGACCACACCGGGTCCATTTATCTATACTCATATAAAAACATACAAGATTATATTAAAAACAGTACATATGAGTTCCATTACAACTCTCTTATATAAAATTACATGTCAAAACTAGTTTGCTCCAAAAGTTTTACAAAAGGAGTTATAAAAGCCACAAGTCAGCTTTCTTCACCCTTGCGGCCCCAAATGAGAGCCGTCCACCGGCATATATCCCGCACCTGAAATGTTTTCCCCGTATAGGGTGAGCCACGCCCAGTAGAGTAATTCCTACAGAGGCTACTCCCCACCTAAGTGCATATGCAATGTTCACATTCAATAATTCATACTCACATCAACATTCCAAGTAAGAATATGCAATTCTAAGTTGGAATTCTACATGCCATGCTATGAAATGAGATGAAACTCACTCATGCAACTCAATCCGAGCCCTCACCGTCTCCCACCACACAATGCAATGCAAGTGTGTAAAACCTTCATCATAGATGAATTACCTCCAATGCTTGTTTAAAATAAAATCATGTGTTTATAAAAATCAAGCATTGTTGGATGTTGCACATCCAAGAGTATGTTTATAAAACAAAATCTTTAACAAAATCTTGTGTCTTTGTTGGGCAACGAATTTTGGAATTTCACTGCCGGCTCCATACGCCTAATTCACTTTTTTTTACTTGCACCGACGGAAGTGAATAAACCAGTAACCGGGTCTTGCACCCGAGTGAACGTCTATCCCTTCTTGCTATACCCGACACAAGTTTTTCCATGCATGCAACCGTGCGACTCAGTAGGATCTTCAATCCCACTTTCCCGAGCCCACCCTTCAACCACCAAGTATGATGTTTGAATTAACCATGCACACGCACACACACACCCATACTCATGCCTAAGCCCATGAATGGGATGCCTCCGTGCAAATGCAATGTAATGTACCATCGCATATCAATGTCAAGTCCCATATGTAATGAATGCTATATGGATCAATTTAACCACATACTTCAACATATGCCATGGCAATTCATATCTTATGCATATAAATTCCATAATTCACCCCAATGCCAACATATCATAAGCACACATCGACATTTACATTTCCAATTATAAATCATATCATAAGCATATGATTTCACTTTACCACATCATCCAAGCATGTTATAGCATAATATCATGCAATTAACACACTTTATTTCACATAGGCATTTTATCAAACACCTTCAAGGCACCAAATCATGTAATCACATAAAATGCTCAAATTTGTCACATAACTCAAAAAAAATCAGAATACATGATTTCCACATACCCAATTATCAAAACATCCAAGAAATCACAAATGAGCAATTTCTATTTACCAATTCACACTAGAATTGAACTTACCCATTTCCTTTAAACCAACTATAATAGGCAAGTGTTCAAAACACACAAAACAGCCCACACATTCCCTAAGAACACCATAGGTTAGAAATAAACCAAAGTAAGAGGGAACCCTACCTCTTGAAGCGTAGAAATGAAGGTAGAACCTTTAAGAACACCAATACAAGCCCAAAAGTCTTGATTTCCCCAAACTCCCTCCTTGGATCTTCGGTGAAATCCCTTTTTTTTGGTATGGTTGTGTAGTCCTCGTCGCGTAGATGAAGTTTAATTCTTGGTCCGACGAATTCCGACCGACGGAACTCCGGGAATCGAAGAAAAAAGATTGGATTTTCCTCTTGTCTCTCCCTCTTTCTCCCAACGTTGAAGAAACTGGTTTTCAGCAGAGAAATCTGCTGAAAATCAGATATTTTACCCCTTTTTATAATTTTAAAAACTTGGCCCGAGTCGCGCCACATGTCCCCTACTTGTCCGGGTCCGTTTTCGCTCCGAAACGATTAAATTTCGCTCCGGTTCAAGCTCAAATATTTTTATTTCAACTTTTTTTAAATTATTTTCTAAATATTAAAATTTTATTACAAATTCGTTTTTGGGGGTCACCGGACGCCCGTCGTCTCGAAAAACATGAAAAATCTGACTATCTCGGAATTCGGCGAAATTTGACAGGGTAACTAGATTTCGCGATACGAATCCAATGGCGAAGTCCGTTTCCTCATCCAAGGTCTAGAGAAGTACTTATTTCAAATCCGCAGAGCGGTGACAAATTATTATTTTGCCATTTTTCAGAAAAAGTTCAAATTCACCCGGGTCTTACATTCTTCCCCCTTTAAAAGAATTTTGTCCCCGAAATTCACATACACATACACATAAACTCACATGCATATACAACATTCATTCAATATTAAATGACTATAAGAATGTACCTCCATTCTCGAATAAGAAAGGATAATTGGTACGGATAGTGTCCTCACACTCCCATGTCGCCTCCTCCACTCCTCGGTGCTGCCACAACACCTTTACTAGCTTCACGGTCTTGCCTCGCAAAACCTGATCTCGGCTATCCATGATATGCACCGGTCCCTCCTCGAAGATCCCATCCGCATCAACAACAAGCTCGCCCCAATCCACCACATGAGTCGGATCTGGGGTGTATTTCCAGAGCATGGAGACATGGAATACGGCGTGAACACCCGATAGATTTGGCGGTAACACCACCCGGTAAGCAACTGTACCTACCCTTTCGAGTACCTCAAAGGGCCCGATATACCTCGACGACAGCTTTCCCCGCTTGCCGAACCTGACCACTCCTCTCTTAGGCATCACCTTCAAGAAGACATGATCTCCCACCTCAAATTCTAGAGGTCGTCGCCGTCTGTCGGCGTAGCTCTTCTGCCGGCTCTGATCCGTGAGAAAACGCTTCCGTATCAAATCCACCTTCTCAGAGGTGTCTCTAACCAAATTCGGACCCGTAGAGGGTCTCTCTCCTACCTCCGTCCAACAAACCGAAGATCGACAAGGCCTTCCATATAGTGCCTCATAAGGTGTCATCTGTATGCTCGTCTGGTAACCGTTGTTGTAAGCGAACTCCACTAAGGGCAAGTGCTCTTCCCAGCCACCCTTGAGATCTAGGACGCATGTCCGTAGCATGTCCTCTAAAGTTTGGATTGTCCTCTCCGACTGACCGTCCGTCTGGGATGAAAAGCAGTGCTCATCATCAACTGTGTCCCCATGGCTCGCTGGAAACTCTCCCAAAAATGAGCCGTAAGCCTGGGATCCCGATTCGATACTATAGATACGGGCACCCCATGCAACCGGACAATCTCCTGTATATATAACCTGCATAATTCCTCTAGTGTGAAGGTCATCCGCACCGCCAAAAAGTGTGCCAACTTCGTAAGCCGGTCCACTATCACCCATACCGCGTCATGACCTCGCAATGTCCGTGACAAGTGGGTCACAAAATCCATCGTGACATGCTCCCACTTCCACTCAGCCACCTCTAAAGGCTGGAGCAAACCTGCTGGTCTCTGATGCTCTGTCTTGACCTGCTGACATGTGAGACATCTACTGACAAAGTCTCCCACGTGTCTCTTCATCCCACTCCAGTAATACTGGCGACGAAGATCATGGTACATCTTCATGCCACCTGGATGAATAGCAAAACGGGAGCAATGAAACTCCCTGAGGATCACTTCTCTCAGATCATCAGACTTGGGAACCACAACTCGTCCCCTGTACCGAAGACTACCATCCGAATGAATGGCCCAGCCCTCAGCACCTGTACCAGCCTGTACTCGGTCCTTAATGGACAATATCTCTAGGTCTTGCCCCTGGGACTCAATCACTCTATTCAGTAGGGAAGGCGTAGCCACCAAACTTCCCAAAGTACCCTGAGCCTGACCCCTGTAGTGTAGCCCGAACTATCCCACAGTCTCGAGCATCTGCCACTCCCGGGAAGCCACACTAGCCAAGACTCCCCGTGACTTCCGGCTGAGTGCGTCAGCCACCACATTTGCCTTACCGGGATGGTAATGCAAAGTGAAGTCATAGTTCTCCAGAAACTCCATCCACCTGCGTTGCCTCATATTGAGGTCCCGCTGTGTAAAGATGTACTTCAGACTTTTGTGGTCCAAAAACACCTCGAAATGCTCACCGTATAGATAGTGGCGCTAAGCCTTTAAGGCGAATACAATGGCCGCCAACTCCATGTCATGTGTGGGATAGTTCTGCTCGTGGTTCTTTAACTGCCGAGAACCATAAGCCACCACCCTCCCGGACTGCATTAAAACGCAACCAAGTCCGTCCTTCGAGGCATCACAAAACACCGTGTACCTCTGTCTCCTTTCTGGGACTATCAAGATAGGAGCTGAAGTAAGACTCCTCTTCAACTCCTGGAATGCCTTCTCACACGAGTCATTCCACTCAAACTTGACCTCCTTCCGGGTCAACTTTGTCATAGGTGCAGCTAATCGGGAGAAGTCCTCAATAAACCGCCGGTAATACCCTGCCAATTCCAAGAAACTACGTATCTCAAAAACTGACTTCGGTCTCTCCCAATTCATGACTGCCTCAACCTTCTCCGGGTCCACGGATACGCCCGAAGCCGACATCACATGCCCCAAGAATTTCACCTCAGTAAGCCAAAATTCACACTTACTGAATTTGGCATACAACTGATGGTCTCTCAAGGCCCGGAGAACAATCCTCAAGTGACTCTCATGCTCCTCCTCAGACTTGGAGTAGATCAAGATGTCATCAACGAAGACCACAACGAACTGATCTAGGTAGGGTTGGAACACCCTGTGCATGAGATCCATGAATGCCGCCGGGGTATTCGTCAATCCAAATGGCATCACTGTGAACTCGAAATGTCCATATCGCGTCCTAAACGCCGTCTTAGGGATATCCGCCTCCCTAACCCTCAACTGATGGTAACCGGTGCAGAGATCTATCTTGGAGTAGACCCGCGCCCCTCTCAGTTGATCAAACAAATCATCAATCCGCGACAAAGGGTATCTATTCTTGATAGTAACCCTATTCAACTGCCGACAGTCTATGCATAGCCGAAGGGTCTTGTCCTTCTTCTTGGCAAACAACACCGGAGCGCCCCAGGGTGAAGTGCTCGGTCTAATAAAACCCCTGTCCAACAATTCCTGTAATTGGACCTTGAGTTCTTGCAACTCAGCAGGTGCCATCCTATGTAGAGTCATAGAAATGGGCGATGTACCGTGATGCAACTCAATGGTAAAGTCTATATCCCTATGTGGAGGTAATCTTGGTAGTTCATCCGGAAAAACATCCTCATACTCACAAACCACCCGAGGTAGACCCAACCCCTGTCTCGCCTCGTCCTCCAGGGTAAGGCTTGCTAGCCAACCCATCAACTGCCTGTGCCATCTAGAGTCGTACACGGCTTGGGGTAAAGCATCATGCTTATCCCCCTGAAACATAAAACAAATACCGTCTGGTGTGTAGGCAGTGACCCTCTTACGATCACAATCAATGACGACTCGGTGTGCCGTCAACCAGTCCATCCCAAGGATGACATCAAACTCCGACATGTCCATGACCCTAAGGTCCACAGTGAGTAGAATCCCCGAGATCTCTAACTCACAACCCCGACATATCTGATAAATGCTCACCATAGCTCCTAGGGGAGACCTCACATGCAGTGGCTCTTCCAAGGTTTCAACCTCTAAGTCCAAATCTTTCACACATGATGCAGCAATAAAGGAATGAGATGCACCAGAATCAAATAACACCCTTGCCCATAAGCGAGAGAGTAGAAATGTACCCTGAATAATCGATTGATCTGCAGGCTCAGTCTGAGGTGTGATGGCGTAGACACGCCCCTGGGTCCCTGAAGTCCCAGCTTGAAAGCCTTGTCCTTGACCTCGACCCATACCCTGGCCCATCTGGCCTGATTGTGAAGTAGTAGGGGCCTGTGCAGCACCCTGGGACTGGTACTAGCTCCCCTGACCCATGGTGTGGTAGGGAGGAACAAACTAAGTCTGTGAACGTCCCACTGATGACTGGGACTGGGGTGTCCCATAACTCTGGGATCCCTGCCTCTGAGGGCAATCCCGTTTCATGTGTCCAGGCTTGTGGCACTAGAAACATGCTCTCTGCCCTGGCTGGCTAGGAGCCCTAAAATGTCTCCCACCTTGGGCTGATTAACCCTGGCCTTGGCCTTGATAGCCACGGCCCTGTCCCTGAAACCCTTGCGGAGTAGAAGTCCTCTGCTTCTTCCCCGAGCTAGAAGAAAAAGGTTGGCTCTCATTTCTCTTATCTTTAACACCCGCCTCCCGGATGTTCCGCGCGTCGTCCACTTCCCTCTCAATGGTCATAGCAGTCTCAACCATCAAGTCCAAGTCTTGCAGGAGAAGACCTACAATTTTTTCCCGGATGGACAATTTTAGGCCATCCTCAAACTTCCTCACTTTGGCCATGTATGTGGCCACGTACTCATCGGCGAAACGGACTAATTCAGTGAACTTAGCCACGTATTCGAGTACCGTCAGCGTCCCTTACTTCAGGACTAGGAACTCCCGAGCTTTTGCATGCCGGGCAGACGCGGGGAAGTATTTGCCCATGAAGAGCTCACGAAACTCTTCCCATGTCGTTGCCTTCAAGTCCCTTGAGGCTTTGACCCAATCTCACCACACTTGGGATTCTCCCTCTAACTGGAACGCAGCTAACTTTATCTTAGTGGCATCGGAGGTGATCTCCATAGCCCCTAAGATCTTGTCCACTTGTCGGAACCAATGGTCGGCCACCATCGGATCAGCCCCTCCTACAAAAACCGGAGGTTGGTGTGCCTTAAACTTCTGGAGGTTGTTTGAGCCTCCTTGTCCCCCACTGGCACTAGCCTGTGCAATGGTAGCCGCTGTAGCACTAGCTTGTGCAATTGTAGCAGCCGCAGTACGAATAGCCTCTATGAAGGCTTGTTGGTTGTTGTTCCGCCCACCGCCTCGGCGTCCTCTTCCTCGATTAGCCATCTACATATGTCAGATAGCAATAGAGTCTCAAATTGTATCCCAAAATAGGGATCAAACACAAATGTTGAGAATTTTCTCATTGTCCCCCTAGTAGAATATGTGTCACATACTAGTAGACGTTTAACCCTCAAACTATCCCGTTCATCCCTTTTCCGAACCCAAGGTTATGTTTTCTAACCCTTGTGTTCCTTTTTTTTTTCCATATACATTTTACCATGCATAGAATTCACATAACACATAGCACATAATCATGTAGCATATTAGAGCACATAATCAGGCAGCATATTAGAGCACATAACATGAAATGCACAATGAATGCAATGGTCTAGACCCATGCCCATCAAGCCCTAGATAAATCGCATACCTAGGCTCTGATACCAAGCTGTGACGCCCCAAAATCCGGGGGTCCGTTGATCATCCATCAACCCGCGGAATACCTGTGGATATCGTGTAACTCGATATCACACTATTGTGTCCCATTTACCGGGGTCCATAATTTAACAAAATCGGACAGAGTCTCCTTTGTAAGGGGAGCTCTACCCAAAACCCAACCTGTACAATACACAATAACATGACACATCCGAGGCCTAATATAACACAATGACCGCACCGGGTCAATTTATGAGTAAAAATTGACCACACCGGGTCCATTTATCCATACTCATATAAAAACATGCAAGGTTATATTAAAAACAGTACATATGAGTTCCATTACAACTCTCTTATATAAAATTACATGTCAAAACTAGTTTGCTCCAAAAGTTTTACAAAAGGAGTTATAAAAGCCATAAGTCGGCTTTCTTCACCCTTGCGGCCCCGAATGAGAGCCGTCCACCGGCGTATATCCCGCACCTGAAATGTTTTCCCGTATAGGGTGAGCCACGCCCAGTAGAGTAATTCCTACAGAGGCTACTCCCCACCTAAGTGCACATGCAATGTTCACATTCAACAATTCATATTCACATCAACATTCCAAGTAAGAATATGCAATTCTAGGTTGAAATTCTACATGCCATGCTATGAAATGAGATGAAACTCACTCATGCAACTCAATCCGAGCCCTCACCGGCTCCCACCACACAATGCAATGCAAGTGTGTAAAACCTTCATCATAGATGAATTACCTCCAATGCTTATTTAAAATAAAATCATGTGTTTATAAAAATCAAGCATTGTTGGATGTTGCACATCCAAGAGTATGTTTATAAATCAAAATCTTTAACAAAATCTAGTGTCTTTGTTGGGCAACGAATTTTGGAATTTCACCACCGGCTCCGTACGCCTAATTCACTTTTTTGGACTTGTACCGACGGAAGTGAATAAACCAATAACCGGGTCTTGCACCCGAGTGAACGTCTATCCCTTCTTGCTATACCCGACACAAGTTTTTCCATGCATGCAACTGTGCGACTCAGTAGGATCTTCAATCCCACTTTCCCGAGTCCACCCTTCAACCACCAAGTATGATGTTTGAATTAACCATGCACACGCACACACACACCCATACTCATGCCTAAGCCCATGAATGGGCTGCCTCCGTGTAAATGCAATGTAATGTACCATCGCATATCAATGTCAAGTCTCATATGTAATGAATGTTATATGGATCAATTTAACCACATATTTCAACATATGCCATGACAATTCATATCTTATGCATATAAATTCCATAATTCACCCCAATACCAACATATCATAAGCACACATCGACATTTACATTTCCAATTATAAATCAAATCATAAGCATATGATTTCACTTTACCACATCATCCAAGTATGTTATAGCATAATCTCATGCAATTAACACACTTTATTTCACATAGGCATTTTATCAAATACCTTCAAGGCACCAAATCATGTAATCACATAAAATGCTCAAATTTGTCACATAACTCAAAAAAAATCAGAATACATGATTTTCACATACCCAATTATCAAGATATCCAAGAAATCACAAACTAGCAATTTTTATTTACTAATTCACACTAGAATTGAACCTACCCATTTCCTTTAAACCAACTATAATAGGCAAGTGTTCAAAACACAAAAAACAGCCCACACATTCCCTACGAATACCATAGGTTAGAAATAAACCAAAGTAGGAGGGAACCCTACCTCTTGAAGCGTAGAAATGAAGGTAGAACCTTTAAGAACACCAATACAAGCCCAAAAGTCTTGATTTCTCCAAAATCCCTCCTTGGATCTTCGGTGAAATCCCTTGTTTTTGGTATGGTTGTGTAGTCCTCGTCGCGTAGATGAAGTTTAATTCTTGGTTCGACGAATTCCGACCGACGGAACTCCGGGAATCAAAGAAAAAAGATTGGATTTTCCTCTTGTCTCTCCCTCTTTCTCCCAACGTTGAAGACACTGGTTTTCAGCAGAGAAATCTGCTGAAAATCAGATATTTTACCCTTTTTTATAATTTTAAAGACTTGGCCCGAGTCGCGCCACGTGTCCCCTACTTGTCCGGGTCCGTTTTTGCCCCGAAACGATTAAATTTCGCTCCGGTTCAAAATCAAATATTTTTATTTAAAATTTTTTATATTATTTCCCAAATATTAAAATTTTATTAAAAATTTATTTTTGGGGGTCACCGGACGCCCGTCGCCTCGAAAAACGTGAAAAATCTGACTATCTCAGAATTCGGTGAAATTTGACAGGGTAACTAGATTTCGCGATACGAATCCAATGGCGAAGTCCGTTTCCTCATCCAAGGTCTAGATAAGTACTTATTTCAAATCCGCATAGTGGTGAAAAATTACTATTTTGCCCTTTTTCAGAAAAAGTTCAAATTCACCCAGGTTTTACACAAATTCCTATAATTTTGGGTCATCCATTCCTAGCCACATCAAATGCATTGATAAATTGTGGAATTAAGAAACTTTCATTCGGTAACATGACATTGGAATTGAATGTGTTTCATATTGCTAACCAACCCACGGAGGAGGAAGAGTTACAAGAAGTCAATTGCATTGAGTTGTTTAATCAGAGTCTATTTGAAAGTGCTTGTAACAAAAAGGAGTCACATGCATTAGTAGAGTCTGTAAATAATATTGAGTCCATTGTGAACATTGTTGAGACATGGGTTCCAAAATTTGAAGAATTGTCACCCAAGGGAACAAAGTTTGTTGAGTCCAGTTTCGTGGCTCCTAAGCCAGTGTTGAAACCTCTTCCAACAGACTTGAAATATGTCTTCTTCGGGGCGGATGAAAGTTATCTAGTGGTGATATCTTCAAAGTTGTTAGAATTTCAGGAAAATCAGTTGAGAAGATTAGTAAAAAGTCATTAAAATGCAATTGGTTGGACAATAGCCGATATTAAGGGAATAAGTCATTTTCTCTGTACTCATTATATATACTTATAAGAAAAATCTAAACCATCCCGACAGCTGCAACATAGGTTAAATCCACATCTTAAGGAAGTTGTTCAGGATGTGTGACGCCCCTAAAACCGGGGGTCCTTTGTCAAATTGTTGATCACCCATCAATCTGCAGAAATACCCGTGAATGCCGCATAACCTGACACCACGGCACAAACAATAAAAAGTTTGGACAGAGTCTCCCTTGTACCGGGAACTCCCAAACGCGTAACATGTGTACATTTAAACCACATGACCCATCCGAGGTCCAATATACCACTATTTATACTCCATTATTATTCATTTGCATCATTTGTATAAAAGGACTCAAAGCCCGGAAGCATAGGAAAACATTCTCAAAATTTCAGATTTTTGGAAAACCTACCAGAAGGTTTTGTCAGACCTTCTAGAAGGTTTTCCACAACATTCCAACACATGTATAATGAATTTTTTTCATACAAAACATGGTTTATACAAGTCCTATTACAATCATTTCCATATAATTACATGCCCAACACCAAATTCCACAAAAGTTTTACAAAAATGGTTTTAAAAGCCACAAGTCTGCTTTCCTTCATCTTTGAGGCCCCGAGTGAGAGCCTTCCACCGGCGTATAGCCTGCACCTGAAATGTTTTCCCATAAAGGGTGAGCCACGCTCAATAGGGTATCTCCTACAGAGACTATTCCCCAACCTAAGTGCATATGAAATGTTCACATGCAACATTCAATAAGCAACAACCATCCCAAACAAGAATATGCAATTCAATGTTAGAATTCTACCATGCCATGCCAAGAAATGAGATGAGAATCACTCATGCACTTTAACCCGAGCCCTCACAAGCTCCCACAACACAATGCAATGCCAATGTGTAATAAATCCGCCATTGATGTTATACATCCAATGACTATTTTTATAAAACAAAATCATGTGTCTTTGTTGGGTAGCATATTTTTGGTGTCGCACCGCCGATTCTGCACACCGATACACTTTTTTGGACTTGCATCGACGAAAGTGTATTAACCAGTAACCGGGTCTTGCACCCGAGGGAGTATCTAGCCCTTCTTGTTATACTCGACACAATTTATTCATGCAACCCGTACAATTCTGTTGAACCTTGGTCCAGCTATACCGAGTCCACTTTTCAACCACCAAGGATGGTGTTTGACCCAACAACATGCACACACCCCCACACTCATGCCTCATGCCCATGAATGTGATGTCTTCGTGCATATGCAATGTAATGAATGCCATATGGACTATTTTTACCACATTTCAACACATACCATGGATAATTATATCCTAAGCAAATAATTTCCATAATTCACCCCAATGCTAATATATCATAAGCACATATCAACATTTACAATTTCAATTGTAAATCACATCATAAGTATATGATTTCAATTTAACACATCATCCAATCATGTTATTCCAATTTCATCAAAACAACAATTTTAATCATTCAAGGCATTTTATCAAACACCCATACAAGGTAGAACTCATGTAAGCATATAACACGCCCAAATTTTCACATTTCTCAAGAAATTATATTAAACAATTTCTACATACCCAATTTAAGATAGAATTTATTCTACCCATTTTTAATACCCATTTCACCAAATCAGCAACAATAGGCAAGTGTTAAAATACATCTAACAACCTAACCATTTCATATTTCAAGCCTAAGTTGGGAATAAACCTAAGTAGAAAGAAAACCCTAACTCTTGAAGTGTAATACACCCGTAGAAGACTCCAAGAATACAACCCAAGCTCTAATCCAAGCTTCCCCCCAAAATCTCTTCTTTTTTTTTTTTTTTATCTTCGGTGCAATTCCTCATTTTTGGTATGGTTGTGTAGCCCTCGTCGAGGAGATTGACTTTAATTCTTGGCTCGAGTTGACTCGAGCGACAGAGAGGCATAGATCGTAGAGAAAAGTCTTGAAATCTCTCTTTTTTTTTCTCCTTTCCCTCTCTTCTCTTCCAATGTAAAGACCCAGCTGATGAATAGGGCAAAAATATGATTTTCTGCCCTATTTATACCCTTTAAATGCTTGGTCCACGTCATGCCACACGTCCCCCATTCCCGGGTCCGTATTTGCCCCGGTTCAAGTTCAAAATACTTTTATTTCAACTTACTTTAAATTATTTTCTAAATTTTAAAAATTTATTAAAAATTTGGTTTTTTGGGTCACCCAAGACCCGAACGCCTCGTAAAATGCGAAAAATCTGACTACCTTGAAATTCGACGAAATTTGTCTGGGTAACTAAATTTCGCGAGACAAATCCAAAGGTGAGGTCCGTTTCGTCATCCTAGTTCTATAAAAATTCAGGTTTTCAACCCATATCAAAATGACAAATTACCGTTTTGTCCTTTTTCATAAAAGTTCAAATTTACTCAGGTTTTACAGGATGAAGTGCTAAAATTGTTAGATGCAGATATTATATACCCTATATCTGATAGTAAATGAGTCATCCCTGCACAAGTAGTACCCAAAAATTCTGGTGTCACAGTAGTGAGAATCAAGAAAATGAATTGATCCCTATGCATACAGTCACTGGTTGGCGTATGGGTATTGACTATCAAAAATTAAATTCTTTTACTAGAAAATACCAGTTTCCTCTACCTTCTCTAAACCTAGTCCTAGAAAGGATAGTAGGACATACATTTTATTATTTTTTGAATGGGTACTCTAGTTGCAACCAAATTGAAATAGTAATTGATTACCAGAAGAAAATCACTTTTACATGTCCTTTTGGCACTTGTGCTTATAAAAGAATGTCATTTAGATTGTGTAACACTCCAATTACTTTTCAGTGTTATATGTTGAGTATTTTCAGTGACATGGGGGAGCAATTTTTAGAAGTCTTTATGGATGATTTTTCTGTTTATAGTGATTCATTTGAACTATGTCTAAAAAATCTTGAAAAAGTACTTGCTTGGTGTGAGGAGACAAACCTTGTTTTGAATTGGGAAAAATGTCATTTCATGGTTACATGAGGTATTGTTTTAGGTCATGGAGTTTCTGCTGATGTAATTGAAGTTAATAAGTCAAAAAATTGATTTGATAGCTAATCTCCCTCCACCAAAGACTGTAAAGGATGTTCGATCCTTCCTAATGTCATATAGGATTCTATAGAAGATTTATTAAAAAATTTAGTTTGATATCCAAACCAATGTGTAATCATTTATATCAGGATATACCTTTTGATTGAAATGAAGCATGTAAATTAGCATTTGATAAACTTAAGAGCATGCTTATTTCGAAACCAATTATACAACCTCCTTATTGGTCCTTACCTTTTGAATTAATGTGTAATGCTAGTGATTATGTTGTAGAAGCTATCTTGGGACAAAGAAAAGACAAGTGACCTTACATGATCTACTACGCAAGTAAAACTTTGAATGATGCACAAATGAATTATTCTATCACATAAAATAAGTGTTTGCTGTAGTATTTGTTTTAGATAAATTCAGATCATATTTAGTTGTATCCTCAATTTTTGTGTTTACTGATCATGAAGCTTTGAAGTACTTGCTTACAAAGAAGGATGCTAAGCCATGTCTCCTACGATGGATACAATTACTTCATGAATTTTCTCTTACTATCAAAGAAAAAAAGGGAGTTGAAAATGTGATAGCCAATCATCTATCAAGGCTGAATTATGATACAAAAGAGGAGTTAGTACTAATCAAAGAAATTTTTCATGATTAGCAATTGTTTGCAATAACTGAGGTACCATGATATGCAGATATAGCCTACTGCATGGCCACAGGTACCATTCTTTTTCACAATACCTTTACTGAAAAATAGAAATTTTTAAGAGAGACACGCAATTTCTTTCAGGAAGATCCCTATGTGTTCAAATACTGCAAGGATCAAATAATAAGACATTGTGTACCCAATCATGAAATAGGTAAAATTATTTCATTTTTCTATTCAAAAGCCTATGGTGGGCATTTTTCTTCAAAGAAAACTGCTATTAAAATTTTGCAGTGTGGATTTTATTAGCCCACTCTTTTTAAAGATGTACATTTTTTTTTTCAAAATTGTGACCGATGTCAAAGGTTAGGAATTATTTCAAAAAGAAACATGATGCCTTTAAAACCTATTTTAATTATTGAAATTTTTTATTGTTGGGACATCAACTTTATCGGATTATTCCCTCATTCCTTTGGACATCGATAAATTTTGGTTGTTGTTGATTATGTTTCCAAATGGGTTAAGGCAATTCCTCGTTAGAATAATGATTATTGTGATCAATATTTTAAAATGAAATATTTTTTTCTGGATTTGGAATTCCTTGAGCTATCATAAGTGATGGGGGTGCACATTTTTGCAATAAACCTTTTGAAAATTTAATGAAGAAATATTTGATTTCACACAAAGTATCTACCATTATCATCCTCAGACAAGTGTATAAGCTGAATTAGCCAATACGGTGATAAAATATATTTTAAAAAAAATGATTAACCCAGACCGCAAAGATTGGTCTGTTAGGTTGATTGATGTGCTTTAGGTGTACCGCACTACATATAAAATCATTTTAAGAATGTCTTGTTATCGGCTAGTTTATAGAAAACCATGTCACTTACCTGTGAAATTGGAACATCGAACATATTGGACAATCAAAATGATGAATTCTGTTATAGAAAAGCAAGTGCATCCCGCAAGCTTCAGATTTATGAATTGGAAAAGTTGAGAAATGAAGCGTATCAAAATACAAAAATTGCCAAGGCCAGAATGAAGATTTTTCATGATGAAAACATTTTGCGAAAGTCCTTTGTACCATCTCAAAAAGTCCTGTTATACAACTCAAGGATCCGCCTATTTCCTAGCAAGTTAAGGTCTAGGTGGATGGGTCCATGCATTGTTAAACAAATTTTTTAACATGGGGCAGTTGAAATTAAAATTTTCTTAAGTGAGAATGTTTCTAAAGTGAATGGTCAAAGGTTTAAGCCATACAATGATGGATTTGTTCGAAATGTTGATTCCATTAATCTAGTGGAACCAAATTATTTGTCTTAAGAAGTTATTATTTGTGTTTATTTGTAAATAGTAGTACTAATTGTTTTCTTGCGTGTTTTTCAGATTATGGTTTTGCACTATGGATTTATTTCATTTCTAGACCTTATTAGCGATTGTCTTTAAATTTTGCTTTATGAAGTTATACATTGAGGACAATGTCAAATTTAGATTGGGAGAAATAACAATTCATAACCGTCTTTGTGACTGGCAGACGTTAAAGAACCGGATAGGGAGTCTTTTTAAACTTTTCAAAAAAAAAACTCAAATTTTTTCAAAAAAATAGATGAAAAAATCTTTTGGTTTAGTCTTGGTGTGTTACACACATTCTTGATGGATGTGCACTATTTGATAACGATAAAAAGTAGCAGGTGTTAGAAAGAAAGAGATAATTAAAAGCCAACTAAAACCATTGTGTGGAAAGAATTCATATGCTAAACGTCGGCGAGCAAGGTGTCTTGGTGGGTGTGAATGATGTGGTCGACTCATGCGCATGGGTGAATGCCTTGGCAGAGTTAAGGGCTTTGGGTGTAGAATTCAAGTTAATTGGAGATGATACAATAATGGGTCAAATTAAAGTTAAGACGGTACATGAAGACCAGGTCCATGACGCTCAATTACGAGATTTATTTGCAAAGAATATGAAGGAAATTAATGGTGGGGACCAAACTGATTTAAAAGTGCGAGAATATGATGTTTTGATATTTGGAAAATCGTCTTTATGTACCTAACGACCTCAAGTTAAAGCATGATATTTTAGAGGAGGCGCACAATTCTATCTATGCCATGCATCCGAGGAGCACCAAGATGTATCGTGATCTCCGATAATATTATTGGTGGATGGGTATGAAGTGGTAAATAGCTAAGTGTGTATCTAGATGCTTGATATGTCAACAAGTTAAGGCGGATGATCAACGACCTGTGAGACTCCTTCTACCACTCCCTATTCTATAATGAAAATGGGAGCATATCATGATAGATTTTGTGTAAGTTTTTCACGAACCCAGAAGGGACATGACTCCATTTGGGTAATAGTTGATCGCTTAACCAAGTCTGCTCACTTTCTCTTTGTAAAAACAAGTTTTCCCTTAGAGAAATAAGAGAAATTGTATGCAGATGAAATTGTGCATTTACATGGAGCACCGATGTCTATTGTGGCAAATAGAGATCCAAGGTTTACTTCGCGGTTTTGTCCAAGTTTGCAACTAGGCACTGCACTTAAGCTCAACTCAGCTTTTCATCCTCAAACATATGGACAATCAGAGAGAGTTATCCAAATTTTAGAAGACATGCTGAGAGCTTGTGTGATGGAGTTCAAGGGTAATTGGGATGATCACGTACCCTTGATTGAATTTTCCTATAATAATAGCTATCAATCTAGTACAGGCATGGCTCCCTATGAAGCATTGAATGGACGACATTGCAAAATTCCAGTGTGTTGGACCGAGGTGGGGAAAAGAAAAATACTGAGTCCAAAATTAGTGAAAGTAACTGTGGACAAGGTGAAAGTTATACATGAGCGATTAAAATTCGCTCAAATTCGGTAGAAAAGTTATATAAACAATCGGAGATGAAACTTAGAACTTTATGTGGATGACCTAGTATTCTTGCGAGTATTGCCGTGGAAAGGGGTTATGCAGTTTGGGAACAAATAGAAATTGAGTCCGAGGTATGTCAGACCATTTGGGATACTTGAGAGAGTTGGAGTTGTCGCATATTGTTTGGCATTACGAACAAACTTGTCTTGGTTACATGATGTATGTCTTGTGTCAATGCTCCGAAAATATGTAAGTAATCCCTCTCACATCTTAACAATGGTACCGGTGGAGCTAGAAAATAATTTGACCTAAGTAGAGGAACCTGTGGCAATCCTAGATCAACGAGATCTAGTGCTTCGAACGAAAGTCATACCATTGGTAAAGGTGTTGTGGCGGAATGAAGCAGTTGAGGGAGCAACTTGGGAAGCTGAGGAACGCATGCAAATAAAATATCCTCATTTATTCCAGAATGGTAAGTCAAATTTTAGGGACGAAATTCCTAAAGGGGGGAAAATTGTAATACCCGAATACGTATGGCAATCATATAAATATTTATTACGAGCATGTTCACATGTGATATGAATGTGCATTATAGGTAACTACTAATTAATAAGGGACATTGATTAGGTGTGAAAAGTTAAAAGAGTATGTCTACATGTGACATGATTTTATTATTTTATGCATGTTAGTGCATGTGAGATTAAGTGGGTGTCAACCATGTGATATCAACTTATTATCTATAAAAAAAATGTGTTAATGTACACAAGAAGCAGATTAAAGTCTAGCAAAATAAATTATGGGTTATATAGATGTGAATATATATATATATACACACACATGCAAGGAGTACAACTAGATATATGGTATATAAATATGTATGCAATGATGAAGAAGACTCTCCACTAAGGAGAGCTTGCGGATGGAATTAGGAGGGAGGGGTTAGCGGCTAAGGAGGGGAAATGAGTGGGCATCCCACTAATTGCATGTAAATATAAAATGGATGAAAAAAAAAAAGAGAACAACAACAAAGACTTCTCCACACTTAGCAATTTTTAGCTCAGGGAGAAAAGGCAAGGAAAAAGTTCTACATATTTGAAAACAAAATTGGCTAAGGCTAGGAGGTAAGGTTGGAGGACTTGTGGTGGTGCTTGGTGGTGTAGGGGTGGTGTAAGAAATAAACCAAGTAACCTATTAAAATTCTTAGTATGAATGTTGGATATTGCATGTAGTTCAAGAATGATGTTTTGTATGTAGTTGAGTATTGCATGTGGGTTTAATGAGATGCTTGTTATGAATGTGTAGTGCCATGGGTGTTGCTTGGAAAATTAACATAATGCTTGTGTGGGAGTTTGAGCATAATTAGTGTTGTTGCTTAGAAAATAAAAAGAATGGGATTGTTGTTTGTGGGTTGAATTTTGGTCAAGAGAGATAGTAGTTTGGTGAGTTGTTTAGAAATCTAATGAATTCTTCTTGAATTCTCATAAAATCCATGGGTGTGATAAGAATTAGTTCGGACAATCATAAATAATTACTGAATGAAGGTGATAAATTAATGTTAGTGAATAAATAAAATATTGTAGACTTTTAATAATTGCAATGTTGGTACAAGTTTGAGGGATGAATTTAAAATTTAGAATATGAAAAATCTATTGTGACCTTGGATTTGATGCTTATAGGATTAATATGTGTTGAGACCTTGTGGTCAATTAGGATTAAATGGACTACGTCAACGATTAAGTTTCGAGGATGAAGTTTCTTTTAGGGGGGTGGATTATAAGACCCCATATAAAATTTAAAAGTAGATAACATTATATTAAGAGTACATTCAAAAGGATGATAGAAACTTCAAATCGTTGTTGAAAGATTGATCATGAAATTTGGGCTTCGCGCGATAGTTTCGTGTCGATAGTTTCGGAGTGTTTAAGCTTGAGAATGGTGGCTTGTTAATTTTCTAAATAATTTTAGGTCAAAATAAGGTCTTCATTAAATTCGGAAGGCCGAGAAATATTGGGGGAGGTAATATGGGTTGTATTAGAAGGTTGGAAGTATTCCAGAGTTAAAACGCATTTTGGAGAGAATTCAAGTAGGAAGGAATTTGAAACTACCTTAGTGTTTCAGCCATAAATTTATATTCTGATCTCCTATTGATATGTTTTGGACTAAAGAAATTAGAATTCATGGGCTACAAAAAGTGTATTTCACAGAATTTTTGTGAATCAACTTCAAACTAGGCAAAATCGAGTCAGAAGTCTGGACAAAAAGTTGACACTGTCTAGATGCCCCAAAAAATAGAATTTGAGGTTCTGACAGAGAGGATATACTAGGAGTAAATATCCTCCGACACTTGTATTACTGTCAAGATGCCATGACGAAAACTACAGCGATCATATTTTAGCACTGGGTTCGTTTTTCACCTTATAAATACCTTAAGGATGTTCCTTAGGACAATTTTAAGCAGTTGTGAACCATAGGACGCCAAGAGTGTGAGAGGGAAGAGAAAAGGCTAGAAGAATCAAAAAGCTAAGGTTGCATCAAACAGCGGATTAAAAGTAGGATGTCTTTCTCAAATTCAAGATTGAGGCTAGAGTTATTGTTTATATGCTTTCAATCCTTATATATATGCTAGATAGAAAAATATTAGGGATTCTTTTCAACTATGTGAATTGTTTCTTGAAAATAATTGATTTCTATCTAGGATTCTTTTATTCTTTATTGAAAAATCCTAGTTCGTGAATTATAACCTAACTTATCCATGTTTTATATCAAAAATTGCAAGTTATTGATTTCTAAAACTCTAGTTTTGGTTATGATCAATGTAAATATGTTTATTCAAGATCTCTTGCATATTTTCTTAACTTTTATTCTTCTTGAAAAGTTATGGAATCATGATTCTTGATTGTAGTTGGTTTTGTTGAAAATTTTGTGAAAAATATCTTATGTATGAGTGGGTGTGATTGACATGGGTTGCAATCTACCAGGTATCACAGAGGGGTTAAACGAGTTTCTTACCTTGAAGGCTTTGAAGGTTTCTTAGCACTCGTAGTGGAGTTGGCGCCTTTTGGGAACCAAACCACTATTCGCTTATGGTGATCGAGGTGGAAGGTTAGTATACTATTTTTGGGAAGTTACGTTAATGTCGATGCGTCTATTTACGCGTTTCTTGAAAATGGGTCATCCTTGCAAGGATTGTATTGTCGATTGGGTGTGTGTGTGTGGGTCGGGATATTTTCGATGTGTGGATTCATGTTAGCCAACCTGGAGATGTACATGAGAAATATATTGATTATGTTGATGTACGTGGCTTAAGAGTTGTGATCTTATTTACTCATGAATTTTTACTATGTTTACCGTAAACCTGAGATGTTATCAATTGTCACAGTTTTAATTCAAATCTTTATACATTATTTTGTAGAGATCTTACTATTTTATGTACTTCAAAACCTTGTTGGGTTTGAGAAGATTTCTCTACTTGGCTTATTGGCTTATCCTACGATATATATAATGTTTTGAATTTCAATTTCTAGGAAGATCTCGGACTACGTGAGTAAGTAGTGTAAAACCCGAGTAAATTTAAAATTTTTCAGAAAAAGGGTAAAATAGTCATTTGCCACTATAATGCGGGAATTAAAATACGTGTTCTCTAGAGCTTGTATGACACAACGGACTTCGCCGTTGGATTCGTATCGCGAAATCAAGTCATCCAGACTAATTTCGTCGAATTCCAAGATAGTCGGATTTTTCACGTTTTACGAGACGACTGTGTCGAATGACCTCATAAAGGTCCCCATAAGTGGAAAATATAAAATTTCCTTATAATTGAATTAAATTTCAAATAAAATTAATTTGAACTTAACCGGGATCAAATAAATCGTTTCAAGGCGAAAACGGACCCGAACAAGTGGGGGGCGTGTGGCGCGATCTGAGCCAAGCCTTGGAAATTATAAATAGGGTTAAAAAATCAGATATTTGGCACAAATATCTCTGATTTTTCTGTTGGCTTGAACGTTGGAGAGAAAAAGGGAGAGAAAGAGAGAAATCCAATATTTCTTTCATCGATTCTCGGAGTTCTGTCGGTCGGAATCTGTCGAGCCAAGAGTTAAAGTCGATCTACTCGACGAGGGCTACGCAACCACACCAAGAATGAAAGATTTCACCGAAGATCCAAAGAGAAGATTTTGGGAAACCAAGACTTTGAGGTTGGTGTTGGTGTTCTTGGAGGTTCTATGACTTCTATTACGCTTCAAGAGGTAGGGTTCTTCCTACTTTGGTTTTATTCCACCCTTGGGTGTTCATAAACAAAGGGTTAGATATAGAAATTGACCCAAGACATGTCTATGGTAATGGAAATGAGGAAATTTGACATATAAATGATTTAGGCTAATTTCTAGCTTGATTTTGGTATGTGGAAGTTACTTGAATAATTTCTTGTGACTTGGTGAAATTTTGGGCATGTTATGTGTTTAACATGATTATTGCCTTGAAGGTGTTTGATAAAATGCCTTGAGTGATTGGAATTTGGCATTTGGTGGGCATGCTATATGTTTATATTGTGCCTTATGAAGTGGTTTAAATTGTCCATATGACATTCATTACATATGAGACATGACATTGATATGCAATGGTTCATTACATTGCATTTGCACAGAGACATCGCATCATGAGGGTGTGTGTGCATAGTTGTCGTCATCACCTCACTTGGTGGATGGCAGGTGGACTTGGAAAAGTTGGGTTGATGATCCGACTAAGTCGCGCGGTTGCATGAAAATTTGGTTGGGGTAGCAAGAAGGGCCAGACTATCCCTCTAGTGAGAGACCCGGCGATTGGATACGCACTCCGTTGGTATAAGAGCCCATAAAGTGTGTCGGTGTACGCGGAACCGTTGGTGGAAGTCCATGAATTCCATGTCGGTTGGGTGCCATTGGTGTAAGTCCATGAATATCCACCACAAGAAAGACCCTAGATTTGTAAGTGTCATTTGATGTGTAACATAGATGACGGAGTCATTCACATGGGTACTTGCATGTGTTGAGGAGTCGGGAAGGGCTCGGGTTGATGTGCGTGAGTAAGTCTCATCTCATTTCATGGCATAGCATAGTGAATTCCTACATGGAATACATATTCTTGAGTGGAATGTTATAAAGTGTTGATCGGTTGCATTGTGAACATTTCATATGCATCTAGGGTGAGGAGTAGCCTTTGTAGGGGATACTCTATTGAGCGTAGCTCACCCTATACGGGAAAACATTTTAGGTGTGGGATACACGCGGGTGGACGGCTCTCATTTGGAGCCTCAAGGGTGAAGAAAGCCGGAATGTGGCTTTAGTTGGAGTTTTTGTAAAAAAAAAATATTTATGAAAACTTAGTTTTGGCATGTAAATTTATGTAAGTGAATGTATTAGAACTTGTGAGTACCAAATTTTGTGTGGGAAATGATGTTAAACATGTATTGGATGGATGTGGAAGGATTTGGAATGGATTTGAAATCCAAAGCAGTTGAAATAGGCAAAAATGGACAGACAGTACCGGTACGCTGCTGTCCAGTGGACAAACCATACCGGTACGCAGTACCAATACACTTTTTCCAGTAGGCAGACAGTACTGGTACAGCGTACCGGTACGCTTTTTCCAGCGGGCAAACCGTACCGGTACGCAGTACCGGTACTCTTTCCAAAAATTTTAAATTTTAAAACTATTTTGCCATGTTTTCAGCCTATGTTTTCCTTCCCTCCAAAGATGTAAATGGACCATAATGGAGTATAAACCATGGTATATTGGACCTTGGTTGGATCCAATGAACAATGGAACACTGGTTACACTTGTGGGCTATAATCCCGGTTAAGGGGATGCTATCGACGTGGTGTCGGGTTAAGCGACATCCAAGGGTATTTTCGCGGGTTGATGGATGATCAACGGTTAATAAAGAACCCCCGGTATTAGGGGCGTCACAATTAGAGTGTTATGCGGATGTGGATTAGGATGTGTGTCTGGATGTGGAGATTTAGATATATTTCCTTTAGTTTTGAGTTTTAGGTAATGGTTTAACAAATGTTTTGGATATTTGTGTTTATTAGTTAGTTGAAAGATCAGTATTGTTTTGGGTTTTGGATTTAACAAGAAGGTTTTAATTATGTCTTGATTGGAATTGATTTAGTTATTAATTTAATGGATGGATGCTTTCTATTATTTAATGTTTATTTTAGATGTTATCATGGTTGGATGTCGTGTAGATAGTAATGTCTTCCAGAGTAGAT
Organism: Ilex aquifolium; assembly: GCA_951799425.1. Classification (NCBI taxonomy): domain Eukaryota; kingdom Viridiplantae; phylum Streptophyta; class Magnoliopsida; order Aquifoliales; family Aquifoliaceae; genus Ilex; species Ilex aquifolium. The sequence goes on from OX637392.1 coordinate 32,852,565, forward strand.
GTTGGGGCGTCACAACTTGTGTCCGGAGGGTTAGAGTCTGTAGCATCAATTGCGTCCGAACGGTCAATTGGGTGTCCGGACAGTCAAACTTCTCTAGAATTGATACTTTAATACTTGAGTCTGGATAGTCAATGTTGCGTCTGGACGGTGATCTTCTGTCTTCAATTTTCACTTCGGCCTCGATAAGTCAACTATTCAAACTTCAACCCTTGTGTCCTGACTGTGATACTTATATCCATGCGGTGCTATTTATTCAATTTCTATTGGGTTTTGTGCTCCAATTTTCTGGGAATGGATTTAGATCATCCACGAGTATCCATTTTGATTTAAATCTCAATTCATACTTCAAATTATGGTTTTGCCATCCTGAGTCCAATTCATTCATCCACAGCAACTGATTCATCAAGTATCTTCAATTTTATTTCAATTCTCCTATTTTTCCTAGAAAGTAAATCAATCACTAAAAATAATATTTAAATTGAAAATCCCACATTTAATTATATATAAGCTCAAATACTACGAATTAGCCATGAATTAAATGTAATAAAATACTCTTTTAAAGGCTAATCAGGTATCAAGGTCTCTTGTGGCAATGTAGCTTGAACTGTTGGACCAAAAGAGTTTTTTAAGTGTAAAAACTGAATTGTTTGTCGACTTTGAGCCTAAATTAAAGTGAGACTCACTCGTTGTTTTGAGTAAACTTTCGTGAGTTCGTGTTCTATCCCGTGAGGAGAATAACGTAGTATATTCACGTGTTTAAATCAAGTAACAAATGAATGAGAAAATAGGCACTAAAGTGACCCTCTTGAAATGTGGAAATAGAGGTTGTGCAATGTGGGATTTGACACCAATCCCACATTGGTTGAGGAAGAAGTTCTACATGGCAATATATAGACCAATTTTGCTCTATGCGATTGGGCCCCAAGGGGTACCACAATTTTATGAGCAGAGCGAGCGCTTACATGCCTTTGGTTCAACCAAACACGTGCACGCGCCGCCCGCCTGCCCGCCTCGCCACGACCACAACTGACCTGGCCGGGCTGGGTAGGACATGGGTATTGGTGTGGCTTATACCAAGCCATATCCTTTAAGACAAAATTCGTTTAATAAATTGGGCGTGAATTTCTTAATCTGGAATTTATTTTGGTACCCGTTAGATTTGAATTCGTACTAGTTCGGATTATGACTTCATTCCAGTCCGAAATCAGAGTTGTGTCTATTCATAGAGAACAGTTACACAAGTGGTGTCTTCTGGCTGCATATGTCTTCTGGGTTGAGTCATTTCGTATGATGGCTGTTAAGGTAGTCCGCATTTGGAGAGTACACAACATAATTTTTCGTTCACTAGATGAATAGATTGGAGTGCTACTTTTATTTGTAAGATCATTGTATCCTAGGAGACATACGCTTTGATTTCCATAAGCACCATGTGTGGGGGCAAAATTTGTCTTAAGGACATAGTTTCAAACACTAGTCTTGATCTACTTAAAGTTCAATAACAGTTCCTGTACTGCAAATGGGTCAGTTTTTATATTGTTTAAACACAGATTTATTGTGTAACTATTTTGTTCGTATCTGTGACTGTTTCGTACCTGTAACTGTTTCATACATACTACTATAACTGTTTTGTTCTTGACTGTTATTGTTTTGATTTACATTACATGTTTCAAATCAAAAATTTCAATAAGTGGTTTTACTATATTTGGGATACATAAACAACATGAACTTCTTTAGCACATCTTTCTTTGGTGTTCAATCTTCATAAGCATCATGACTATCAATTTAGTTAACATACAAGTGTTAGTGACCTCACCAAATTTGTCAATTACAATCAATTTCCTAATAATTGAGATTAAAAAGAATGTAGTATACCCCTTGGTGTATTCACTTGTGAAACTAGTATTGATCTTGTCAACTACAACTATGATAGTAGAAAGAACATTTTTATCAATGAATATAATAAGAAATCAATTACGTAACCAGATGAGAGTTCAATAGATGAACGAGTCATTGATTACATATATCGAGAAAACAATTCTCAAATGCCATTGTAATGCTCGTCAAGAACAATTATGAAAATCTAAAAGAGGCTCAAGTGTTTGAATCTCCCGATGGATAAACTGAATTTAGAATTGAACACTATTTTTTGATTCAAAGCTTGTTAGGCCTTACGGATAACTTTATAGTGTGCTTTTTATCTTTGGACATTTTTCTACATTGCTTATTTACATGAATAACACTTCTAATTAACGTTCTTTTAATGAAACTACACTCGTGAAAAAATATTATTAGTTAGTATTTTCGAGAAACTAATCTTTGATATAATAAAATTAAGTTCTTAGTTTCATATTTGTCCCTATTTTTGTTGTTTTTTATATTTTGATTCAATCAAAAAGGATAAATGATCAACTTTTTGAACCACTGCAACTCTGACCAAAAAAAAAAAAAAACCACTGCAACTAAATATATTGAGAAAGAGAGTCTCCGTGTCATTTTTAAATATCAAGAAATTTTCATGTTATTCAACTAAAAATAGGATTTATAAGAGACTATCAGAAATCTGTTATCTTAAAGGTGAACCATAACTATTAACTACTTTAAGAGAATCGTAAACGGGCATACCGGGGGGTGGGGGGAGTGGGTTGTGTAATAGTCCGTTAAGGGGGTTATGGTGGCCTTCTTTTGTGAATTATTGTCAAATAAGCTAGCTTGTTATTTGGACTTGTGGGGTCCATCTAGTGTGATTATGTTTAAATATGTCTCCTGTGCTGATCCAGTCACAATTAATAATACTAATAATGCACTTAGATATGTGTCAATGGCAAACATGTTTTGTTCAAATCCATGCATAAGATTGTGATTAAGATGCATAAATCAAATCACTGACAGATGATGTGATAATTACCTGCCATCTAACAGTGGTTTTGTCTGATCACTATTTGATGCGTGTCAAGGGGACAGCCACGAAACACTTACAGCCATTAATCAATAACACCACTACTTTAAGGACAACTTCTATCAATTATGCAATGGGGAATTACTACACATCTACAATACCGAAAAGTCATAACAAAAATTAGAAGCAAATATGAACTAATTATAATTTCTTTAGATTCAAGTTACCATTGAAAGATACCAGCTACAAGATAATTGAGTCTACTTATGATTTAAAAAATTTTGATCTATATTAAAATGTTATATTTGATTTTAAATATTAGAATCAACCTAAATAATCTCATTTATTATAATTTTACAAGATTAATTATAAGCTTATTTTTATTTTTTATAACTTTCAATAGAGTACTGATAAGTAATCATTTGTTGTTGTAGGCTTATTAAGTATAATAAAGAGTTGGACACACAAGGATTACAATTTGCATTCAAATCTATTTTTAAACCTTCTTTGTCTCATTGTTGTACCAAACATAAAATAAATAAATAAATCAGATTATGAGTAATTACAAATTAAGGATCATCCTGCAAGGACGAAGAGTGAATAGGATTACTACTTTTTCCTTTAATCTAAACCGGTTATTTTCTACGGTAGAGAAATTCAAAATAGTACTTAGTTACACAACAAATGTGGAAGTTTGATAATTGAGTATAACTCTAGATTAGTCCCCACTAGATTTGCGATTCAGTCGCCCAGAAAATTAGTTGATTTTGCAGCTTGGTTGACTAGGAGTGGATCTTGATTGAACAGCTGATAGACTAGCTCCAAGGGGTGGGGTGGTTGACTACCCTTCAAAATGATCGTCCTAATTTTTTTTTTTTCTTTCAGCAATTATCATCCACTTGCATTTGTTTTGTGTAAGCGAAACAATATTGCGGTTTATACACGGGTAAACTAAGAGTCAACCTAGAAACTATTCCCTGTATGATACTTTATAAATTTTCATATGCATTTGAATGTTTTCTTATGGCCGACCTAAAACTATTACAACCTATATAAACAGAATAAGTTATCGCCATCCCTCATCCACACATCTATCCACTACGACTCTCACGCTTTCACAATAGATTTTGAGAGGCTTATTCTTCCAAGTGTACATGCCAAGTACGTGGCAATAAATTGTGAATGTACAAATTTAAGAAATTGTACCTGAAATGAAAATGAACACTGCTGCACTAGATTTGTTCGTCAAGTTCTTCAAGCAAACGAAACTTATGATGGCAAGGAAGGATGTAAAAATACTTAAAGCTCTCCCAAATCTTTTAAAAGTGTTGCTTATTCTACGAGGAAGTGTACCTTCCTCTTGCAAAACAAGCACATTGCTAAGGGATGGGACCGGTCAGAGACACTCTGATTCTTAAGTTAGTAAGGTTTTGAGAATAAACATGAAAGTTTTAGAGAAGAGTGTGTACCATTTTCTCCACTTAGGAGCAGGAAGGTGTTAATTTTAAGGGTCCACTTTTCTGATTTGTTCTCCACTTTCTCCATTGTTACTCCCTTAAGGTTTTCTGAAGCTTTTCTATTTTTTATTCACTACTTGTTAGCTTCTTTCCCATGGCTCCTCTCACAAAGAAAGAAATCATTGCCTTCAAAGTCAAGTATAACATTCCGGATGATGTTAATGTATGTCTTGCTGGCAAGGATGAGCCCCTTCTTGACTTTAAAGAATCAATTCCCATTCACACCAAAGCCATCACCGAGGGTGGCGTGAGATTTCCTTTTCACCATCTTTTGCTATGATTGTTTTCGGCTTTAAAGTTGTGCACCATTTAGTACTACCCTAACTTTTTTTTTCAGAATCGTGATGGGGGCAGCTGCACTTAACAGCCACTACAAGAAAATTCACTTTTAGCCGCTAAATTTAGATTGCAGCTAATATTGTTGTCACTGAATATATATGTTTAGTGACAAAAAAATATTATTGTCACTGAAGATATGATGTTTAAATTATTTAGTGGCCATAGTTATTTGTCGCCACTAAAAATATATAATTAGTGGTGAAAAAGTACTATTGTCACTGAAGATATGATAGTGAATCTAATTAGTGACAATTTAAATGTTGCAGTAAAAATATATTACTAATTCATCACTAATTTTAAATATTTAGTGACAACAATTTAAATTTAGTCACTAAAAATATAAAATATTAGTGATAACATTTTGTACTTGCAGCAAATATGCCTTAATTTTAGTCACAATTTTTTTTTTTTTGTCACTGTGTAAATTTTATTAAATAAGTTGTCGCTGGTAAATGTAATATAAGCCCCCCAAAAATAAAACAAAAAAACTAAAATTCCTGCCTTTCATATAATACGAACGGTGCTTTTAAAATATATATATATATAAGAACGACACCCTTCTTTTTCATATTTGCCCCAAATCATTTTTTGTTCAAGTTCTCTCTCAGCCTCACCTTTCTCTCTCTTGTTCTTGATCTCTGCGTTCATCCGACGATGGATTCTACCAATCTTCCATGGATGACCAATCTGTCATTGATGACCTCTCTGCCATGGACAATCTCTCCTAATCCATCCGCTATGGCAGATCTGCAGGTATTCATCAACATTTATCCTGAGGCATCGACCGCTTCTCAATTCTTCCGCAACATTTATCCCTCACACAACGGTCAATTCTTCTCAAATCTTCTTCAGAGATCATCTTCTTCAGCCTCTGCCATTAGCCTCGCTTACATGGACAAGCTCTCTGCCATGGACGATCTGTCCTAGTCCGCCCGCTATGGCATAGGTCTGTAAGTTTTAACACTAGACTTCTCTCCAACAGATCTATACAAGCTACAATCACTCTGTCTTCACACACACACACTCAATCGGGATTTATATAGCCATAGATTGTGGCCTATAAGTTGCTTTTGAGAGAAATTCGTAGCTTGTATCTTCATACTATGCCATGAATTTGGCGAGTGGCAGCTTCATATTTATATGAATTTGCACTGAAAAATTATTTAGCTTGATCTTGTAATAGTTTAGGGTTTTTTCTTACTAGGAATTTTATGTGTGGTGAGTTAGTGGAAATTATTGCGGTGTTAGGTCAGTTGTTTCGTTTTCTTTTTTTGATTCTTTTCTTTCCTCATCTGATTGAACGATCAGGCCATTATTCAGGAACTTAATTACTTATTTGCTATTGAATCCATGCCGACTCTGCAAATAGCATGATTGAAAACTATGTATCTGATTTAATGGGTAAGAAGCTTTATTGAAAACTATGAATCTCATCTGTTTGGTGAAGTTCTTGTTGTACATCTAAATTTCATGAGGCTTTTGCTTGTTTGGCACGCTCACCCTACTTTGAATCTGCCTAGGTCTAGTTAGGGCTGCTCAGAGTCATTGTAGGATTATTGTCTGATCTAGTAGTCAATAGTTGAGTGTCCCCATAATCATGATATGAATAATTTGTGATCCATCTATATATACTCAAGTGTTATAATTTTGTTTAATTTTTTTTCCTCTAAACATTCAAACCTCTACACACATATAAAGCACAAACCATTCAACTCATGGAGTGAAACTATGTATAATTTTTTGGAGAATTTGTCTAAACTGTTTGCTTATGTGGGATCTTTTAGGAACCCTGAGTAGATCCCATGGGGTGACACTAGTGCTGATATTGTTGTGGAGTCTACTGGAGTCTTCACTGACAATAACAAAGTTGCCACCCATTTGAAGGTTTGCTCTGATCTCCTTTCTTATGTATTTATTTTATTTGTATTCAAGATTTGTTATTGGGGTACACTAGGTCGATTAAGACCAGATCTGGTGATATTTGATTAAATATATTTCCAATAGTGAATTGGATGAATTTTGAGGTGATTCAGTAACACTCTATTGATCTTACTTGGTAGATTTGGTGATATTAAGTTAAACATCTTGAGTTTTTCTCTACAAAACAGAGGATTTTAACTAGATTAGTCATAGGGACATCCTTATTTGATTTAGTTTGCTTCCAATATCTTGCATCGAGGAAGCTATATACTAATAGCTGAATCGAAAATATAGGAATCATTAGTGCAAATATGCCACTGATGATATTAGACTTCAAAATTGTCCGTCGGATGTGAGCCCAAATGACTGGACTAATCTTATTGGTTATTTTGGATCTGTGAACTTCAAGGTATGCACAACTGAAACTTTCCTGTTGTTTAGGACTTTTAAGTATGCCTACATGTTTTGAACTATCCAACAGTGACAACAGTGGATTTATTGTCAGGTTCTCAATGGTGTTTTTATGGGGAAGAGGCTTTGTTAAACGACCAGTAAAAGGAGGAGGTATTGGGTTCTTGTGTTTCTTTAGCTGCAGTTGATGATAAATTGATTTGGCAGCTGACTTCGTCTGGGAGTTTTTGAGGAATGATAAAGGAAATGTGGTTTTAGTTGGCTTTCTCTTCTATGGTGAGTGCTCAAACATGGCGGCTGAGTTCAGGGCATTGTATGATGGTCTTCATTTGATATGGCAGTATGATTTGTCATGTTACAGATTTGTTATTGAATGTGATTCGCTGGTGCTTGTGAATTATGTTCTGGGTTTGTGTGCATGTCCCTGACCTTTTCTGGATATTCTAAGGCAGATTAGAGAAATGTTAAGGAGTTTGGAGTATGGCTTGGTTCATATTTTTCGAGAAGCTAATAACGTTGCTAATCGTTTGGCTAATCAAGTTGTATTAATTAGAAAGACTATTGATTATCTGTATGGTGTTTGAAACATGGTATATGGGATGAAATTGGTAGTCTGTTAGCTTTTTTGGATGTTCTTTGCTTTGCTGGTTTGCTACTTTGGACTGGTCTGGAGGGAGCTTTTGGAAGGAGTTGTTTAGTTGTTTTGGTTATTGTATATCTTTTGTTAGTTTTGAATAGGCTATGGCCTTACTTGCTTCTTGTAATTCTGTTGGTTTTGTGAATAAATAAAATTTGTTTTTGTTTTAAAAAAAAAAGGTATATATATTGATTCATTAAACTATAACAGGTATGTGAAATTGGAAAATATTTAAAAATAAATTATTTCAAATATGCGATAGGTATTTTTTCTGTTCATTTTAATGTATTAGCCGCGACAATAAGTTGTCACTAAAAACATGTTTCAAATTTTAGTGGTGATTTTAATTGTGGGTAAAATGTATACTTTTAGTCACAATTAATTATTGCCACTAAAAGTCATGTTTTAATTAGACTTCTAGTGGTGATATGGGACATTTTAGTGGCAAAATTACGTTAACTTGCTACAACAATTATTGTGGCTAAAGATTTCATATTTAGTGACAATTTTCACATTGCGGCTAAAAAATTTACATTTAGTGGCAACAATTAAATGTCATAGCTAAATGATTTAGCCACGCACATATTGCCGCGGCCTAGTGGCAATAAAAACATTGTCACTAAAATATATAGTGACAATTTTTATGCATTAGCTGCAATAATTTTCGCGGCTAAATGACCAATTTCTTGTAGTGAGCCTTCTAAAGGTTGATTTGGGTTTGTTGGACATTCTCTACTGCTACATCGTCAAGCCAGTAGGTGATAGCAACAACTATTACTTTACGGTGAGGAGGAAAGATCACTATTTAGTTACCCATCTTCCTGACTCTAACAAGGGTCATGAAAATGACATTATCTTCATATGGGAACTGGGAGCACAGAGTTGGTGAGGAACCTCCCTATCAATGCCCTTTCATGGAGGGTGCACCAGTTATTGGTGTTTTGGTTTTGTTGCTCATCTTTCTTTCTTTCTTCATTCTGTTGAAATGTCTTTGTCCCTTTTAGGTGAAACTTTTAAGGATAAGATTCGAAGAAGGTCTGGTCCTTCAACGATGGCCTCTTATACCGATTTGCTCATGTTCTCCTCGCTTATAATCTAACTTATCATTCTTTCATTTTCGTACTGGATTGTCCCAATGTGAGTCTTGTTGAAGACTGAGCAGCAGTAAGGACTTAATGTGCTTCAACTCCTCGGTCTCACAATAGATTAAGCTCTAAAGTTTCTAGAGGAGGTAGGCCTGTGAAGAGTTTCCTCAATTTCCTAAACCAGGTCGGTACTTCTAATGCAACAACTTTTCTTTCCTCTGATCAGCCGATACCCCAAGTCTCCCCTTCTAATGAACCTACTTGACCAGGTTCGGCCGAGCCTATACCCATAGTTGTTTCGGATGAAGATCCAGTTGATGTTCCTCCTAGTCCTCAGTCCAACATCCCTAAAAATCCAACGACCCTAGTGCCCCCACTTTCTACCCCTAACAAAAAGTCCCTCTTCGAGAGTGAGGTTTTCCCATCTTTGGGGTTCAAGACATCAATATATGTCACAAAGAAAAGAAAAGTTGAAGAAAGTTGCCCATCTGACCCTCCTAGAGAAGTGGTTCCTTCCTTTCGGTACTTTAAAGGCTAAGGGTAAGGAAATCGAAGTGCGAGACTCGACAGTGAAGGATGGGAACGTGGTAGTTGGGTTTGCTAGGGGGGTAATTATTCTCCTTGATTTGGCAACCGATGAGAAGATGTCTGATGATGAGATTATTCAGAGTGTCGTCCAGTAGATGGTGTCAGTATGATGCATTATCTCCTTTACTTCCTCTTTTCTACATCCATTCTTCTTTTTTCTTTTTCATTTTTCTAAGTACTAGTTCCTTTACAGGTTTAACAGTGATTCCATGAGGTCGGGGCCCGGATTATGAGGAAGGACAAGGCCATTTATGACTGCATGGTCGCTTTGGAGAAAAATGAGACCCTAGTCGCTGATGTCACCAAGCTCTACGAAGAGGCCCTCGTTCTCTAGGCCTAGATGACCGAGCTCAAGGAATAGAGAGATCATCCAAAATCTCTAAATGATGATTTGAAGTCTTCAGAAACATTGTGTTCCCATGAGCTCTTCCACATCCAAGAGGAACATGCTTCTCTCCTCAAAGAATTTGAGGCCTACAAAGCCAAATCTAGAGCTAGGGAAGATGAATCTTTTGAAGATGGGATGGAGAAGGCGGAGGAGGAGCTAGCTTAGCAATTACTGTTGATTGAGAAGACACATTTCAAGAAAGGTTAGGATGAAGCCTTTCGTGCCGCCGGTATTCCTATATCCTCCAAGTTATTCTCTCGTCATGATGCTGGTGGTACTTCTACTTCTTATGTTGCGCCGACAAACAATCATCCTCAAAATATGTACTTTTTTTTGTACTCATTTATGCTTTCCTTAATAAAAAGAAACTTCTATTTATTTATTGATTATGAAAATTTTCTAGTCCATTATTTTTCCTATTAACTATTTTCTAACTATTCGTGCTTCCTCCCCTTTGTAGATGCTCCGCCTCCCTTGAGAGCTAGGGCCTTCTATAATTATAAAAAAAAAAAATTAGATAGTTTCCCTTGTCTTAGCATAGAGGCTCAGACTCAATGAAGGACTAGAGCCTTCCACACTTAGGAAGTTTTTAAGATAAGACCCCTTACCATAGAAAAAGGCTCAGCCTAAATGAAGGGCTAGGGCCTTCTATACCCAAGAAAAATATTTAACATCTGCCCCTTTCCCTAAGCAAAGATGCTAGGCATCAATGAAGGGCTAGGGCCTTCTATACTTGGAAAAAAATTCAAGATATGTCCCCTTCCCCTATAAAAGAGGCTCTGCCTCAATGAATGGCTAGAGCCTTCTATAATTAGAAAATTTTATAGATAGGTCATCTTCCCTAAGCAAATAAACTCAACCTAAATGAAGGGCTAGGGCCTTCCATACAAAGAAAATTGTTAAGATATGTCTGCTTCCCCTAGCAAAAAGGGTTGGCCGTAATGAAAAGGTATGGCCTTCTATTCTTAGTTTCTTCTTCTATCCACTGCAGTGACCCACCCAACAAATTGGCCTCAAATATTATCCATCTTGGCTTACACCGTCGTGCCTACACTTGGGCACAGTTTTATCGGATGGCTGCAATTGATCTAGGGCTCTACCTCTGTAAGTAATTTTGCCCTTCCTACCTTGGTAGTAGGTTGAATTGCTCCCAGGTCTTCCTAGGTCTTTTCCCATAATTCCATCCTTGGGACTTTCCTTTGCCTCGACAAAGGCTAATTGTATAAAAATTTTACGAAGGTACTTTGATGAACACTCAATATTACATTATTTCATAGTCTTCCACGTCTAACTTAGGATTGCTAACTGATGAGCACGTAATATTGCATATTTAACGGCCTCATTACATGCATTTTAACTCACTTTGCATTTAATTACTTAGAGTTAATCGAAGCTATGAATAATGTGAAAATTTTGATGTTGCAGGTAATCATAGGGTAAATGATGGCTTTCGGAACCCTAAAACTAAGTGTGGATGAGTGGTGAAGTGATATACACATTACATGACGATTAGGAGGCTTTAAAGTGAAAGAAATCAAGGTGGTAGAGGTACTTGGTATCATAGGTACCGGTATCTAAGCCTACTTGAATTTTGGTATCGGCACCCGCACCATTTGGTAGCAGTACCTCGATATTCCCCATTTTTTACTATGATCCACTTCGAATATGAAAAAGTTGAAACCATGAAAGTTGTAGATCTGGATGTCCTCTTTCTTGTGTCAGAAATTTAAGCTTAATCGGACAGTTTGATCAAAATTTATGACAAATTTACGAATACTGGTCCTGAGCTAGCATCCCCCTTACGACCTACCAGTAGAAGGAAACCAAAACCTACCGGTAGGTTTTGCCTACTAGACAAAAACCTACCAGTAGGTTTTGCTAAAAAATACCAGATTCTGCAACTCAAGCTCCACTTGCTTGGGGGGGCCACCAAAGCTTCTCTCACACATCTGCTGACATAGTCTACATACAACCATGCCTACAAGACCCTAAAATCTAAATTTTGAGGATTTAGGATGGGAAAGGAAGAGAAGAAGGAGGTAGGCATCGTGGGTACAGGCTAAGCATGTCCTAGCCTGTCCAATGCATCAAATCACTTCCCATTAATGGGAAGCCTGCTCCCACAGGCCATAGGGGGATGATGGACAAAAATGCATAATCCTTACACCGTTTATTCAGCTTCACACAAGCTTTTGAGGGGGGAGGCTACCTAAGCTTAGGAGTAGTTTTAGAGATAGAAAGCTCAAGGAAAAAGATGAAGTTAGAGGGAGAAAGTTGGGTTTTCATATTTCTTTATCATTTTCAGTGTTGTAAGCTTTAAACTACTTGTAATCTTTCCCTTTTTCACTTTCAACTCTTTCATCCAAGTTGTATGCAAGCTTAGCTAAATATTTCTAGCATTTCAAGTTCTACATTTGGGTATTTGTTTCCAATCTTTGTATTTTGACTATGAATGTCATTTCTCTTGTAGTTTAACTCTTATATTGCATTAATACTAGTTCCATGTTTCATTTCTTCATCATGTCTCTTTACATTGTGTTTGTCTTTGAATTTATTATGAGTAGCTAAGTTTTAGTTGGCTAATCCAAGGGAGATTTCCTCTTGGGTATGCTAAATCAACTCTCATTCACTCCTCCTCGTAGTGTAAAGTGTTTTGTTTGACTAGGTTGAGTGCGGACGTGGGTGTGAGCTCTTGATACACCAAGACTTGCCACAGGGTATGCCTACACCTCCATATTAGTCTCTCACTTCCTACGAATCAATCAAGCACCAAGATACTATTGGAAGAATATTTTGAGTTGATTTGGTATTCCCATTGGAATGACCCTTTCGTATTAGCCAACCTTGTTTTTCATTGCATTTTTATCAAAAACTTCACTCATCAAAACACAAACTCACAAGATTTTACACTTTTCTATTTTTAAAAAATTATCTTCACACAATTCAACCTTCTTTCCCTCAGGAGACGACCTTGGAATACCCATTCCAAGTAAAACCCGACACTCGAAAGTCTCTCTTCGCTTAGAGAGCACTTTTGCACACACACTCACATTTTTATCCACACACACGTTTTTCCCATTTCTAGCATCAAACCCAAGGGAGAGTGACACTCATCTACACACATAAGCCATAAACACTTAGTCCGGGTTAGTGTTTGGAGATTAGGGTGAACGCCATCAAGCACTAACTAACTAACTTGTCTAACTTATTGCATTTTGTAGCTTAAGTTTTGTTTTTGGTGTTATTGGTATTTTAGGTATAAATATGGAGTTTTAGCATTAATATGATGAAAAGGTGGCAATGAGTTTTCTCAAGATTAGATAAAGTTGGAGGCCTTGTAAAGTCAATTGGAGAAAAGAGAAGAACTACTAGTAGGTGTTCTACCGATATGAAGACATAAAAACAATGTTCTACTGGTAGGAAATATGTTCTACCAGTAGCAGAGCACATAGAATTTTTCAAGTTTTCATCAAAGAAGTTCTACCAGTAGTTGTATCGTGTTCTACTAGTAGCTGAAGCCCCAATATGTTTATCAGAAGAGTCCTACCGGATTAGTTCTTGAAAGACAAAGAACTACCGGTAGGTCTACTGTGCCACTGGTAGATCGAGGCAGATATTCCCGGAAAGTTTAATTAAAGATCAGATTTTACCTAATCTTTTGGGGATTCTCAACCAATAGAATTGAGAGATATTTTATGAATTGATATCTTTCAAAGAGCTGAAGATTCTCCTTCAAAATCATTATAAATAGAGACTCTTTAATAAATCAAATAGAGGTTCACAGCTTTCTAGATACGTTTTAGGAGTTTTTTTTTTTATTTTCTTGCTACATAATTTTAGGGTTTGCTCTACATAATTTCATTTAAATTTCTGTTCTTTTGACTTATTTGGTAAAGCAAATTCAATTTCTGTTGTCTTTACTTCGGAAGTTTTGTTATTTAAATTCGGTCTTTCAATACAAGCAATCAATTTCAATTTTTTTATTTTCTTTTTTTGCATTCAGTTATGTCTTCTTTTAAGCTTTATGTCATTTTCATTATCATAAGTGAGTAGTCTTCTTCTAGATGATCTGAGGAAGGAGTCCCAAACCTATGAAATAGGGCCTATGCCTTAAACTAGGGTTTTAATGTTTATGTGATTGATTAAATATGTTATGCTTCCAAAAACCTAATTCATTTGCATATGTCCCTATTATACACCAAATTGGTTTTATCATCACACAAAAGACTTTGCCATTATATCAAAATTTGGTGTATATAATTGGTATAACCATGTCGTGATACTAAATGGTGCAACTATTTGGTTTATGTAAACAACTAAATGACAAATTGAGTTGGTGTTATAATTTCGTGTAATTGTTTAGTGTAACTGTTTGATTTATTATAACACATGAGTAACTGTTTAGTATATTATAGGTTAATTGTAACTGATTTGTGTAATTTTGTTGTTGTAACATTGATATAAAGAGAGATAAAGAGTAACTGTGGGAGAAAATAAGGGGAGAGATAGTGAGAGAGAAAAAATAGGGGAGAGATGAAAAAATTAAATTTTTGCATATTTGAAAAAAAAAATTATCGAAGTGTGTGTGTGTGTGTGTGAGAGAGAGAGAGAGAGAGAGAGAGAGAGAGAGAGAGAATATGGGAGAGATAAGGAGAGTAATGGAGAGAGAGAGAGAGAGAGAGAAAGATAAAGAGAAAATAGGGGAGAGATAGTGAGAGAGAAATGGAGAGAGAGGGAGAGAGACAAATGGAGAGAAAATAGGGGAGAGAGAAAGAGAGATTGAGAGAATAAAAATTATGCATAATTTAAGAAAGGGTAAGTAAGTAAAAAAATTCAATTGTCCTTTGAATTTTGTACCAAATCACAATATATTTTATTAAAATTGAACTTAATAGAGTAAAATACTTATCCACACACTTTCTTTCAAATAAGTCTGAAAAAATGTACCCACACCAAAAAAAATCTTTTTTCAAAATTGGATGAACTGAGTTTACTAATAAGGGCCTAGATGACTAATTAGCAACATCACGGGCTAGTCGATCAACCAAGTCCCTAATTGGTCAGAGTGGGCCTATTCGGTTATCATTTTCCTTGCTTATTCTAATTGTGTGTACCAATTACTAACACTACCGCGTAAGTCTAAACCAAACACCTAGTCCTACAACCATAAGACGACTCCAATATACTTGAAGGCCATGTTTGGATGACATTAGTCTTATTTGAGAATGAATATCTCATTCCTAATAATAAGATACCAAAGTTTCAATTACCATGATAATCTCATATTAAGTGTTTGGTTCTTGTCAATAATCTAGCGTCGGAATTAATATCATTTTTATGTTTTTTTAGAAAAAGAACTAATTATAGAAAGGAGATTGATTTTAATTCTAGGAAGTAGCTTTATTTTGGGATTTTTGTTTCTTTTTTACAATACCCAATCAATATAGGTATGAGATTATCGTCATTGACAATGAGTTTAGGATATCAAACATCATTGGAAATTTGATTACGGTAGTAATCTTATTCCCTATTTGGATTATTGCATAGCTGACTAGCTTCATTTTTAGATTTTTATTTATTTTTTAACATATCTAATCAATATATGTATGAGATGACTACCATTGGCAATGGATTTAGGATATCAAACATTATTGAAAATTTGATTACGATAGTAATCTTATTCTCTACTTGGATTATTGCATAGCTGACTATCCAAATATGATAATCTAGTATTTAGGAATAAGAATCTCATTCTTAATCAAAATTATCATCATCCAAACGATGCCAAAGTTGTTCCAAAAGTTTTCTTTTTGCTCACCTTGAATTCTTTGATTTTAAGGCTTGAATTCACTCTTCTTAGGACGCTTGTAATTTTCTCGCTCAAGTAATGTAATGTGTATTGTACATGTATTCTAAAATTATGTATAGCCAAACAAAAGGTAGCACTTAATTATGAAAATTAATACACTATTACACACTATTTCAATAAACTATCAATAACCCGTGTCTGAAGAAACTTTGTAATACCAAAAAATCGAATATTTATCGTACCAACATTTATAATTTATTACATGTGTGATCAATATGTAATTAGAATTAAACAATAATTACTGCATCAAATCTCTATCTCTATGTATAATGTTATAGTAAAAGAATTATATAAATTAGAATGTATAAAAACAGAAGTAATGCATTTACTTGAATGCAAAAACAACAATAAGAAATAACCGAAATAAGAAATAATCTTAGCCTTGTGAAACAAAGTTTCCTTAAGATAAATTCGTTCCCTCTCGGTGCTCAAGACTAATAAGGAACTGTCTTCCAAGATAGAATGAATTTCATCTTTGAAGAAATAACACTTCAATCTCCAAAAAACCAATGAACACAACAAGTGTTTGCACTTGAACTGAATAGAAATGAAATGCATATAGAAAGAGAATGCATGAATTTTCTATGTTCAAAAACGGCTTCAAGAGAGTCCTTTGATAGACACTTCTGTGTCTGTTCGGATTGACATGACACTATTGTTCATTGTATCTACTCAGATTAAATAGACACTACTGCTCAATTAACAATCACGAAAGGCATCTCTATGGTGAGAAGGACACTTTTGAAATAGGCGCCAAATTCAAAAATAACGGACAGGAAATTTGAATTTCGGATGAAAGAATAAAGGTGATCCGATTCCGGACCTGTTTGATTTAACCCACAACCCGCACCGCGCCAAATAAAATTTTAGAAAAAATATAAGATCTTGTAAGCCCAAGCCTAAGCTTGAGCCCAATCAGGGCGACGCATGCACCTGTGGTAACCAAGTTTGTGTAGGTGCTCGCTATGCTCACAAAATTATGGTACCCCTTGGGGCCCAACACAATAAGCCAACTAGGAATGTATTAATTCACCAAGTTTTTGGTTTCTAGTCAATGTGAGCAAAGCTTATTATACTACACTACGTCATTCTTCATTTTCTCCATCCATTCAAGTGGGAACTTTGAAATACAATTTCTAATTCAATACTTAATGGTTTTGAACAAGTGAATATACCACATTAAACTACTCGCAGAGGAGAGCATGTTTAAAAATGGTCCCACCAATTTCGAGGTATGAGTTCCACTGTTATTTAAGCCCAAAGTTAAAATAAATTGTTCAAAAACTATTTTTTCCAACAATCCCCCAAATGAATGAAAAATTGTTATAGAAAAATACAAACATTGGTTCAATTACAGTTTAAATGTTACTACATCATGATAACTAGCCCTGTAGCCTTGAACTTTTCTTAGTGAAAGACTATTAGATTTACTTGGCTAATCTAAGGACTTGATGTCTTTGAACTGCCAGCTATTTGTGGACAGCAAGATAATAGAATTCACACAGTTTTCCTTCGAACACAGTTGGTTCTCACGTTTGTGTTCATTTTGGCTTGAACACCACTTTGTTTTAGGGAATTCAACCTAAGACTCTCATAGAAGCGGCCCCTTCTTCCTTGAATCTTTGAGGATTATTCTCTAATAGATAATTTTGAGGATCGGCACGATTGGTCTTGTCCTTGAGTTTGGTCCTCTGGTGGTCCGACCCCTCTAGGACCTCTCGGTCCATAGATCTCCTTAAGGTCTCTTTAAGCGCCTCATTCTATTGCCTCAACTTTTCTTCTCCCTATTGAGATCTCTTTAGCATGGTATCATGTGCATCGAGACGGACTTGGAGAGACCGGACTAGTGTCATGAACGCCGAGACCTCCCCATCGGTACTTGGGGAGTTTTTTTGGTGTCGGTTCATTCGATTTCTAGTGGCGTCCTCCCTAATATCACTATCCGAAGGAAAAGGACACCGTGTAGTTATGTCCATGGTCATACTCGTTGGTATCTAGGTTGTTGCATCGTGACCCAATTTTACTTTGGAGGTTTGACATGATCTTTTTTATTTGTGTTTCCCATAGATGGTGCCAATTGTACAAGAAAAAAATATCGTACCTCTGCAAGTGGTGATGATTGAGAAACCCGGTAGGTATGTGAGAGAGACGAACATGAGTGCAACGTTCTATTGCAAAACAAGTAGACTGCTAGGGGTTGGGACCGGTCGAAAACACTCTAATACTTAAGTTAGTATGGTTCAAAGAATAACCAGGAGAGTTGAAGGGAAGAGAATGTGTGCCTTAGACTTCAGCATTACTTGGTAATTATACTAGTTCGTGGAGCCCTTTCTGGTAGGATTTCCACCACTAGCTTTTCAACGTGGCACACCTTCATCTTAGGTGAATTCCCCATAGTTAGTGTTGGATCCTTCCTTACTCACTTATTCTTTAGGCCACGTTTTATTTTGATCACCCATAACTTAGGCGACTTCCTTATCGGTTTTGTATTTTTTTTTTTTCTAATTTCTCGAGATAGTAGAGCTATCTTTAGCTCGCTTTTCATCTTGGCAAAATCAACCTAATGGCTTCCATTCATTTTCCTCGGATCAGCCAGTTGCTTGGTATCCTTGCTAACCGAACAACCCCTCCAAATAGCTGGTTTTGTTCGGGTTCATCAGGTAGGTCGGCATATGGCTCAGTCAACCGAACTGCTAGCCTAGAAGGGGCTTTGTATCTATCAATGTCTTTTATGCCACATGTTTGTTGTCGCGGCCTTTCTTGCCACGTCTCCGTTGTCATGTGCTTGTCTTGGTTACAAGTCGATGCCAATTGAAATTATTAAAGGGTCTAGTCATGCATAGTAATTATGCATCCTTTCACTTACTATAAATATATGATTTACGACTCTCAAGGAATAGTTTAGTATACGAAGTTCTTGTCACTATGAATTATGAGTTGAGTCAGATGAACTCAGTTTTAACCCTGCAAAAAGAGTCAGAGTCTGTTTTGTGACTAGAACTACTGACACTCAAATCACAATAAAACAACTTTAGTATTATGCCGAGCTCACCGACTCCCAATAGCATCAGTCTATCAATTGAAAGACAATTGTGCATATTTTTGGAGTGCTCAACATCTATCTAACGGTTAGTTATTCAACCTTGATTGAGCTAGTTGATTAGCATAAAGGCAGAGTTGATTGGCTAGTTAAAAACATTAGGGTAGGGCCAAGTCGATTAGATTGGTTCTGCTCAACAGTCCCTAACTGTTCGACTAAACCTATTTCGGTTTAAATTTTTCTTCTTGTTTTAGTTCGGAGCATGTCTATCAATTCCATGGACCAAGTCTAAGCCTAATACCTATTTCCCATGACTCCAAGACTCCGTCCTATATACTTGAAGTGGTTTCCCTAATTGTGTTCTTCATGTCCACCTTGGAATCTTTAAGTTTGACCCTTGCATCGACTCATCTCAAGATGCTTGCAATTTCTGCACTTTTAACTATAAAATAAGTCTTGAACCCCTTACTGTAAGATAATAGACATAATATACCTTCTAATATTTTGGACCCTTAGCACATTAGTTCAAAGGGTAATACTATGCTTATCAAATTTTTTTTATCAAATCTCCATCATAAATGGTGTGAAATAGTTTTTCAACATCAGATAAGTGGATCCCATTAATATTTAATGACGGAGATTGTGCCACATCATTTGGTATGAAAAATTTGAAAAAAATATTTGGTAAACATAGCATTTTCTTAGTTCAAATGGTTTATACCTCAACCTTACCCTCTACCATACCTTTTTATGGTTTCAAAACTTACATTTTGTCCCCTCAAGTTTTTCGAGTAAAGTACAACAACTAATGGAGTTAGCAACTCAATATAAAGAGACATTATTCTCCTTCAACCTTTTTCAATAAATTTGTTAATTTTTCTCTCTCAACACAAAAAAACAATAAAAATACCAAGATGTAACCGATAAAATATTGATTTAAGTTAGAGAGATGGAGAAGGAAAAAGAATAGAAAACTAATTCAATAAGAAAATAAAAGTTATTACTGAGTTACAATATAATTGAACATCTCGATATGTGAATCTTTAAACATCAATTTAAATGAAGATTCTAAAGATAACACTTTAGTCTAAAAATAGTAAATGGACAAAAAAAAGTATGTTTTTAGCCCACATGAGGTGAAATATAAATATTCCCAATCACGAAAAAGGTCAACTTCAATTTATTCTAATTTACCATAACTGATATTTAACTGGTTGGAAATGAGAACCATATTTTCATGAAGACTGAATGGATTTGAAAGAAGAGATTATTCTGTCTCCTTGTCTTTCCAAATCTAAGGCAACATCAACATGTGCTTAATCCCACGAAGCATGTGCCCATGTATATCAAATAATGTGATGCGTTCACTATTATTAAATAAGTGATCACATTAATATTTAATTTCTTTAATATGAAAATTAAATAAGAGTACTATTATTTCGAAATGCAATAAGAGCTCAAAAATATCAAATAGTAGGTCCACGGTGGGCATGATCACGATTCTTTCTTTCTTTCTTTTTTTTTTTTTTTTACTGGTGCATAATTTTGATTCATCAATTGCTTTCATGAAACTTGTAGAAAATAAATTTACCAAAAAAAAAAAACTTGCAAAACTTCTTTTTTTTTTTTAGCAGTTCTTACAAAATAGTAACCACAAGGGCACTGATATCTAAGCTCTAGGGTTGTGGTGTTGTTTGAAAGAAGCTGCACTATTTTTTTAGATACTAAATTTTAGACCATTATAACCACTACGGATTTGTGTTCCTGCCTACTTGGAACCATTGAAATGTATCCAAACATTTAATGAGCAGGACAAGGGCTATCTATCCGAGCATTTGTGTTTGGTAAATCTCTCTTCTAGATTACAATTAATCTTAAATACGTTGAAACAATACAATTTCGCTCTCCTAACTTCTTTCAAAAAATTTAAAAATAACTCTTGCGAATTTTTTTCCTTTATAAGCCAAATTTCTAGATTGGTCCATGGCAACTTCAAACTAATGTTCGA
The DNA here is from genome assembly GCA_951799425.1 of Ilex aquifolium. Taxonomy (NCBI): domain Eukaryota; kingdom Viridiplantae; phylum Streptophyta; class Magnoliopsida; order Aquifoliales; family Aquifoliaceae; genus Ilex; species Ilex aquifolium. The sequence goes on from OX637392.1 coordinate 32,873,263, forward strand.
ATTATGTCCACCTAGCATTGCTTGTAGGCAATCTAAAAGCCCCAAATCAACGATATGAATTCACTCTCTTAGCTAGCTTCTTTCAAATTTTTAAAAATCACCCCCAAAATTTTATACCCTTTTAGCCAAATTCGTAGATCGGTCCATGGCCGAATTTTGTCCACTTAGAGTAGCTTGAAGGGAATCAAAAGCCCCGAGGAATTTGGGCTTAAAGCGAAAAGGTTTCATCTGAATACAGAGGAACAAGAACTAGGCCCATCAAAGGCTATGGTCCTTCTTTCTTTTGTATAAAAGGCTATGGTCCCTTAGAATCATGGTATTAGTTATTGTACCGCCACAACTATTTTTTTTGGGTCTTTTGGAGGTCGGTATATTTAATTAGATTTACTGTTGTTTAAGTCCATACAAAATTATTTTTGCAAAAACTCCACCAGTACATATATTAATACATGAAATATTAATAGGGCTCATGTAAATTTTTTGCCTATAGCACAGGTTTACGTTGGGCTGCCACTGATTTTAATAGCTAGATTTTTCAAGAGTTTTTTAGAAGTCAGTGCACTATTATTGTGTAACACCCCGCATTTTCTTTTATATATGTATATAGATATATAGTAGATAATTGAGGTAAAAATGGGGATATGTGTAGTGACGGTAGGAATAAAAACAAAAACTAGAGATACAAATTGATTGGAGAGTTAAGTTTCGAAGGTGTGTAAATTTGAGAAGAGGGATTATGGAAGTTTCTAAATATTTTTAGGTCAAAATAAGTTCTCCGTTGAATCCGGAAGGTCGAAAAACATTGGGAGAGGTAATATGGGGTGTATTGGAAGTTAGGAAGTATTCCGGAGTGAAAACACACTTAGAGAGAATTTGGGTAAAAAAGAGTTGGGACACCTTCTAGTATTTTGGTCATAACTTTTTATCCTTATATCCAATTGATTTTAAATTTGTACAGTAGATAGTAGACATCTAGGGCTACAAAAGTGTATCTCATGAAAATTTTCCAATTCGACCTCTAAATGGGTCAAAAATTCCCTGGAAGTCGGAGCAAAAATCTGTCAAACCGTACCGGTACGATACCGTACCGGTACGCCCGACTCCAGTAGCTTTGGAGTACCAGTACTGAGTACCGGTACGGTACGATTTTCTCTGACACTCGCCGAACAGTTAAAAAGTCAGGATTTTTTGGTTTAAAACACCATCTCAAGCCCTCATTTGCCCCATTCTTCCATCTCACTCTCACCCCAAACATCTTAGAGCTCTAAGAGAAGAGAAAATGAGAGAAAAACACAAAGATCTTGAGAGAGTTACCCCTTATAGAGATCAAAACCGAAATTCCTCAAGAACACCATTATTCTACTCTCTTCTTCTACACTTTCACTACACCCTTACCCACACCTCTTGGAATCCTAGAGAGAGTCTTAGAAAAGAATAAAGAAGGAGAAAACACAAGATCAAAAGGGAAAAACAAAGGATTTAAGAGTGATTCAAGATCAAACCCTAGATTTTCAAGAACATCAAGGTAGGGGTTTTCTTCCATTCTTTTACATTGAGGCTAGGTTTATTTATATGTATATCTTCACTCTAAATGTTATATGTATGCTATCCAATCCTTAATTCTTGCTATTCTTGCAATTAATGCCATGTGGAAAATATTGTGATTGTTGGGTAACCCTTAAATCTCCTTGCTTGCTACCAAACCCTAGTCTTCAAGGGAAATGTGTTTTTCTCTTGACTTCTCCTTTGTTATTGATTTCAATACATGATTGTTCCTTTGTTTTGAATTCTAAGCTTGATATTCTTTATTCTTGGTTCCAAGACTTGAGTTTTCTTTTGGTCTTGATTTCTAAGCTTCATAATCATTTGCTCTTGATTTCACACCTTGATAGTCGTTTGTTATTTATTTTCATACATGATTGTTCCGTTAAATCTTACTTTCTCCTTTGTCCATGATTTTCAAGCTTGGTTCGCCTTTATTCTTTATTCTCCAAGCTTAATATCCATTTGTAATGATTCCAAAGTTTGATTACTCATAGGTTCTTGATTTCAAAACTTTAGTGTTTCATATTGAACAACAAAATGGTATTTATGATGATCTCTTGTACATTTTCTTATATTGCTCTTTGTACAACTACTTGAGAAAATTGGGGGTTTATGGAATTGTTTGTTAATGGAGGAAATTGTGGATATCGTATTTCTTGTTTGGTTGTTTGGAGGAATATGAGTGAGAGGTTCCTTGTAAGGATGCTCATCCCTTCTCAAGAGGTTCCCGGTAAGGATGCTTGAGAATCAAAGATGATCTAAAAGGGGGTGGAGGTTACCACAAAGTATGCCACCTACCGAAAGAATTGTTGGGAATTGGGGACTTGTGTGATTGTTGGTATTTTATTTCTTGTGTGGTTGTACGATACGAACATGGATTACTATTGACCGGGTATCATGTAGTGGGTGATTAGTACTTAAAGTTGACATATTATTATGACATTTTAAAACTAACTGTACTTTAATGGAGTTTAAGTGATGTCATTTCAGGCCCTAAACTGAACAAGGACCCAAGAACAACAAGTACCATACTTGGATGCAACACCACCACATTAGAGCCAAAATTGGAGCAGCTTGGAGCACAGCTAGGACGTTCGAACGCCACCTCACGTTCGAACATCCACATTACACTGTAGCAGACTCAACTGCTGAGAGAAGGCATGTTGCAGTTAGGAAAGAAGACTGGAGCTCTGAAGCACTTGAGTGTCACATTCGAACGCCAACTCACGTTCGAACGTGCACTTGAGTTGATGGAAGACCAGACTACTGCAAAGAGTTGGAACTGAACTTCACAGAAGACCAACAGACCACTCGAGTGAAAGGGTCAGAGCAAATCTGGCGTTCGAACGCCCTTAGTGCAAAAACAGAAGAAACGTTCGAACGGCAGTCAACGTTCGAACGCCCTTAGTGCAAAAACAGAAACAACGTTCGAACGCCAACTCACGTTCGAACGTTCTCCACAGACTGGCAGCAGAGTTGTTGACTGTTCACTTGGACTTGGGCGGCAAACACTATTCCTTCACCTCCTCTTGTCTCCTCCTCTTGCCTATAAATACTCCCCTTGTTGGAGAGCTTCAGGAGCCAAGTAGGAAGTAGGAAAGTTGATGGAGGCTTAGACTCCCACTCTCATTGTAGATTTAGCTTATTTTCCTTTTATGAAGTTTTTATTTTAGAGATTAGTTTGCCTTTAGTCCAACATCTCTTGCTTGTTATAAAAGTAGTTTTATGCTTATGCTTATGTTTATGCTTTCATTTTACATGCATAGAAGAGAGATAGCTCACCTTTTGGTTGAGGAAGCAACCCTCCAATTCTTGGTTGAGGAAGCCACCCTCCAAATGTGACTAGCTTTCTTCTACTTTTATTGTTCATGCATTTCACTTCCATTGCTTGAGTTTCTTTCTTTCTTAGAAGAGTGAAACTCTTCCACTTTTCTAGAGCTTTACCAAAGCCGTGAAGGGTGGAACGTGATTCACCCATTCTTTGTTAAAGATTGGCTCCGTGTTTGTTGTTACTTTATCTTTTAAGCTCTCTACTTGGAGGGATGAGCATCACTCACTTTTCTAGCTTTACCCAAGCCATGAAGAGTGAGTAGTTTCTCATTCACTCTTTAGTAAGAGGAGAAGGGCATGTATAAGTTATCCGGGAATCATATTTGTGCAATGTTTTTATGCCTAACGTTTATTTCTTTTTGTTATTGGATGATTGATTGCATCTAGCAAAGCTAAGGTACTTTGTATAACTGTGAGCTCTTTCTATGACACGGATGACTCTTGCATAGAAAGACTCATCAGTTCAAGGCAAGTACCCCGGCTAGATCCTCATGACTACCCTTCAATCCTCCCCCTTATTGTACTTCATTTAAAGAATGGAATATTAATATCATGATTGGATATCTTGTAGAAACACTTGCTTGTTTGTAGACGGGTTAAGTCTCGGCACAGGCAATTCTTGTAAACTTCTAGAAAGACATTAGAATCATGTTCTTAATTCTCACAATCCATCTTTATCTTCCGATTAACTTGTTGTTGACACGGGAGTTAATTGAGTTATCAAGCACAATTATGACAAATCGGATAACTGACTACATGACCAGATCCTTGCACTAAAGAGTGACTCTTTTTAATTAGCACTTATCTCCTATTTTGTTAAGAAAATCATATTGGAAAGAATCTTATATTCTGTCCAGGAAAACTCATATCTCACAGCAAATCTCAAGGGTTACAATCAATAGGTCTCTACCACTGCTCACCTCAGAAATATCAACAAAAGTTCCCTGTGGATTCGACTCCGGACTCAAACCGGATTATTACTACAGCTTGACCGCCTGCACTTGGGTGTACACATTTCGGATCAAGAACAAGTTTTTCGCGCCGTTGTCGGGGAGCCTTTGAAATGTGTTTTAAGGTGAAAGGTAAAAAGACCTTCAACGTTATGTATAGTCTTTGGTTTATTGTAAATAACTTTGTTTTATTTTCTTTATGACTGAGGGCACTCCTCACTTCCAAAATTTGCCGGCAGAATTGTGTGAGTCCGTGAATCAGCCTGAACCTAATTCACCTAGATCAGTAGCAGACTCTTGTGAGGGTAGTATGGCAAATAATGAAAGAAATGGAGAAGTCCCTATGAGAGAGGAGGAGGTCCCTAACATCCGAACTTTGCGGGATTACTTAAATCCCACAAGAAATAGTGTCCCCTCTTGTTTTATTTTTCCTGAAAATGCTCCCCTCTTTACTGTAAAGCCGGGGACAGTGCAGTTATTACCCGTGTTTCATGGATTGGATGCAGAAAATCCATATCTGCATATAAAAGATTTTGAGGAAGTGTGTGGAACATTTCAAGACAATTCTGAATTGGCCAAGATGAAACTGTTTTCTTTCTCCTTGAGGGATAGAGCCAAACAATGGTTAAATTCTTTAAAGGCTTTTTCCATACCCTACTGGCAAGCATTACAAAATGAATTTTTTAGAAAGTTTTTTTCTCTACACCGCACAAATGCACTAAAAAGGAAAATCATGAATTTTGCGGTCAAAGAAGGAGAAACTTTTTATCAAAGTTGGGAGAGATTCAAAGATCTGCTCCAATCCTACCCACATCATGCTTTTGAAAATTGGACTTTGGTAGGATTTTTCTATGACTCTTTACCCTCTAGACTACGTCAGTTTGTCGAAATGATGGCCCAAGGAGAATTCATGGGGAAAAAGTCCGGAGGAAGCATTCAATTTTTTCGACACCATATCTGACAGTTCTCAGATGTGGGATTCAGCCTCCCCTACCACTGTAGAAGCCAGACCATCTAATTCCCAAGGAGGAAAATATGTCTTAAGAGAGGATGATGACTTGAGAGCAAAAATGTCCACATTGTCTCGAAAGCTTGAAGCTTTAGAGATGAAGAAAGTCCATCAAGTTGATGTTAGCCCTTCCACCGAGCAAGTGTGTGGAATCTGTGCGCTAACAGGACACCCTACTGGGGAGTGTCCCACCATCCCAACATTCAAATAAGTCTTGTTGGAACAAACACATGCAGTTTCCAACTTCAACAAGCCCTACTCCAACCCATATTCTGAAACATACAATCCAGGGTGGCGAAACCACCCTAACTTCAGCTGGAAGAACACACAACCAATACCCATGAACCAACAACAAGGGTCATACCCACCACCTCAAGGACCTCCTGCAAATCAACCATATCAACCACAAGGCCAATTCCATGTAGGGAACCCTTCAACAACAGGAAACACCCAAGACCAAGCCCAAGTTGTCACGACACTAAGAAGTGGCAAAGTGATTGACAAAACAATCAGAGACATACTCTTTCCCAAGCCAAGACCTGAGTCAAGCCCAGCCAATCCATCATCTGAACCTGAACCAATTGAGACTAAACTTGAGAAAGACCCTGAGCCTGTGATTGAACAAGAGCCAGAACCTTCTGAGAAAAGGGAACTTTCGTATCCCATTCCGGCTCCGTTTCCTCATCGACTCAAAAACAAACAGAAAGTGAAAAATCAGCCTGAAATTTATGAGCTTTTTAAGCAAGTAAATATCAACATCCCACTTCTGGATGCAATCAAACAAGTCCCGTCTTATGGCAAGTTTCTAAAAGACTTGTGCACAGTCAAGAGAAGCCAGAATGTCCAAAAGAGAGCTTTCCTAACGAAACAAGCTAGTGCTCTTCTCCAACATAAAACTCTTCCAAAATACAAAGACCCAGGGTGTCCGACTATCTCATGTATCATTGGGAACTTCAGGATTGAACAAGCTTTGTTAGACCTTAGAGCCAGCGTTAATCTGCTACCCTACTTTGTCTATCAGCAGTTGGGTTTGGGTGAACTTAAACCCACTTGTGTCACACTCCAGTTGGCCGATAGATCTGTCAAAACCCCCAGAGGGATTGTTGAAGATGTGCTTGTCCAAGTAGATAGTTTTTTCTTCCCTGTTGACTTCATTGTTCTGGATACTCAACCAGCAGTAAATTCGGAGAACCAAATTCCCGTCATTCTTGGTCGGCCATTCCTAGCAACTTCCAATGCTTTAATCAATTGCAGGAATGGAGTCATGAAATTAACTTTTGGGAATATGACTCTCGAACTGAACATTTTCAATATTGCTAAACATCCAGAAAAAGAAAAGGAAGTAAACTCCATAGAATCTTTGATACAGGAACATCTGGATGATACATTCTGTGAGGATCCTACTGAATCATCTCTGTTAGAACTCATCTAATCAGAAATAACAGATGATGACACAAATCCACCAAGTGGCCCTACTCATACTGTTGAGACATGGGCACCCAAATTCGAAGAAATTTCACCAAGTGGCACAAAGTCAGTCTCATCAAGTGTTAGCCCACCAAAGCCTGAATTGAAACATCTCCCATCTGACCTCAAATATGCATTTTTGGGAGAGAATGAGTCATATCCAGTGGTAATTTCATCTAAACTCACAGACTTGCAAGAGTCTAAATTGCTTGAAGTTCTTCGAAGTCATAAAAGTACCATTGGATGGACCATCGCTGACTTGAAAGGTATAAGCACGTTAATCTGCAATCATGCCATATACCTTGAAGAGGATTCAAAACCCTCTCGTCAAATGCAGCGACGACTGAACCCTCACAGGAAGGAAGTTGTGAGAATCGAGGTACTCAAACTCTTAGATGTAGGAATAATCTTCCCTATCTCAGATAGTAAATGGGTCAGTCCAACCCAAGTTGTGCCAAAAAAATCTGGGGTCACAGTGGTCAGAAATGATGCAAATGAACTAGTACCAACTCGAGTCGTCACAGGATGGCGAATGTGTATTGATTATCGAAAACTCAATTTGGTCACTAGAAAATATCATTTTCCTCTCCCATTTCTTGACCAAGTCCTAGAGAGAATTGCAGGCCATGCATTTTACTGGGTATTCAGGGTATAACCAAATTGAGATAGCCCTAGATGATCAGGAGAAAACAACCTTCACATGCCCCTTTGGCACATTTGCATTCAAAAGGATGTCATTTGGACTTTGTAACGCTCCTGCAACATTCCAAAGATGTATGCTAAGCTTGTTCAGTGATATGGTTGAAAAAAATTTGGAAGTATTTATGGATGACTTCTCTGTCTATGGTGATTCCTTCGATTTGTGTTTAACCAATCTGGAGAAAGTACTGATCAGATGTAAGGAAGCCAACCTAGTGCTCAATTGGGAAAAATGCCATTTTATGGTAACACAGGGCATTGTTCTTGCTCACATTGTGTCGTCTGAAGGCATGAAAGTTGACAAGGCAAAAATAGATTTGATTGGAAATTTGCCTGCCCCTAAGACTGTAAAGGATGTCTGATCATTCCTAGGACATGCAGGGTTCTACAGGAGATTCATAAAAGATTTCAGTACCATAGCAAAACCAATGTGTCACCTCCTAAGTCAGGATGTAATATTTGATTGGAATGAAGCATGCCAAAAAGCCTTTGACAAGCTAAAAGACATGTTAATTTCTGCACCAATAATGCAACCCCCTGAATGGAATCTTCCCTTTGAACTAATGTGTGATGCAAGTGATTTTGCTGTAGGTGCTGTATTGGGACAAAGAAAAGATAAGAAACCCCATGTGATTTACTATGCAAGCAAAACTTTGAATGATGCTCAAATGAATTATTCGACAACTGAGAAAGAATTGTTTGCTGTAGTTTTTGCACTGAAAAAATTTCGTTCTTATCTTGTTGGTTCTTCTGTTACTGTATTCACTGACCATGCAGCCCTAAAATTTTTGCTCACAAAGAAGGATGCCAAACCAAGACTCTTGAGATGGATACTTTTGCTCCAAGAGTTTGATCTTGTCATCAAAGACAAGAAGGGTGTCGAGAATGTGGTGGCAGATCATCTGTTCAGACTAACCTATGAATCTCATGAGGATGGACTGCCAATCAATGAGAAATTCCCTGATGAACAACTGTTCATGATTGATAGGACACCATGGTATGCAGACATTGCTAACTTTCTTGCTACTGGTACACTCCCTCCATCCTTTACCATGTTGGACAAAAAGAAATTTCTGAGGGAGGTTCGTAACTTCTTTTGGGAGGATCCTTACGTATTCAAGTACTGTAAAGATCAAATCATAAGACGATGCATCCCTGCTCATAAAAGTAGCCAGGTAATAACATTTTGTCATTCTGAAGCATGCGGTGACCACTTTTCATCAAGAAAAACAGCTGCAAAAATATTGCAGTGTGGATTTTACTGGCCCACATTTTTCAAAGATGTTCATGCCTTTTGTTTAATTTGTGATAGGTGTCAAAGGTTGGGAACCATTTCTAAAAGAAATATGATGCCCTTAAACCCCATTCTGGTAATTGAAATTTTTGACTGTTGGGGCATCGATTTTATGGGACCATTCCCCCCTTCCTTTGGCTATCTGTGCATTTTAGTGGCTGTAGACTATGTATCCAAATGGGTTGAAGCAATTCCATGCCGAAACAATGATCACAAAACAGTGATCAAATTTTTGAAAGAAAATATTTTGTCTCGGTTTGGAATTCCGAAATCAATCATAAGCGATGGGGGTGCTCATTTTTGCAATCATCCCTTTTGGAATTTAATGAAAAAATACTTGATTTTTCACAAAATTGCAACCCCTTATCACCCACAGACCAGTGGACAAGCTGAGTTAGCTAATCGGGAGATCAAATTAATTTTGGAAAAAACGGTGAATCCAGATCGCAAAGATTGGTCGTTAAGACTAACTGATGCGCTCTGGGCATACCGTACTGCTTTTAAAATAATTTTAGGCATGTCTCCTTATTGATTAGTCTATGGAAAGCCATGTCACTTGCCTGTGGAATTGGAACATAGGGCATACTGGGCCATTAAAGCAATGAATTTTGACTTGGACAAGGCTGGGCTAACAAGGAAACTTCAGATAAATGAATTGGAGGAGTTGAGAAATGAAGCATATGAAAATGCTAAGATTGCTAAAATCAGGATGAAAATTTTTCATGACAAACACATTGTGCAGAAATCTTTTGAGCCATCTCAAAAAGTCTTGCTATTTAATTCAAGACTCCGCCTCTTTCCTGGTAAGTTGAAATCAAGATGGACTGGGCCTTACATTGTCAAAAAGGTGTTTGAACATGGAGCAGTTGAAGTGGAAAACCCAGCAAACGGTAATAATTTTACTGTTAATGGTCAGAGGTTAAAACCATTTTTGGAGAATTTTGTTAGAAATGTGGAAACCATTCTTTTAATGGAACCAAAGTACTCCTCCGAAATTCGCGCCTGCCGACACTCCAGTGGATTGGGTCAGGAAATATCTACTCCAACCCGACCCACTGGGGCGCCTTTATAAGGCACCCACTTTTTCCCCAACCGCCGCAGTTGCCCCCCCCCCCCCACTTCTTCTTCTTTTTCTTTTCTTCTTCTTCCTTCTGTTCGTCTTCGAGTTCTCTGTTACCCAAGAAACCACCCATGACCACACACTCCACAAACACGATTTTTTGCTTCATGCTTTCCATTTTAATCTTATATTTGCTCATGGGTGTTCTTCTCTTGTTCGCACTCACATATAAGGATTTTCAGTCTACCCGAAATCCAGATCTGCGCACAGATGAGTAATTTTTGTGTTTTTATTTGTAGGTCTCAGCGGTGAACAAATCTCTACCATTCAACCTCGTCTCCACACTCCATGAAACGGTAAAATCGAAACATTGGGGACAATGTTCAGTTTAGGTTGGGGGGTATGATCAGTTCATCAGTTCATTAGTTCATATTTTCGTAAATTTTTAAAATTTTTATTGTCGTCGTTGATCATGCTTGAACATTGATTGTATAAATTGATGATTATGCTTACGAATCAGCTTCAATCGTCTTTGTGACTGGCAGACGTTAAAGAACCAGATAGTGAGTCTTAAAACTTAGCAATCATGGATGTAAATCCTTTTTGGTTTAGCCTAGGAGTTCTACATACTTTTCCATCTGATGTACATACTATGATCATGAGAAAAGCAAGATTAGTAAGGAAGGCTGAAATCAAAGAAAAACAAGCAAAACCCCTCTGTGGCAGAAGCAGCTTTGCCAAACGCCGTCGTGCCAAAAGGCTTGGTGCCTGTAAACAGTGTGGCAGATTCTTTCACGAAAAAAGATACAACCAGTGTTCTGAACCAATTTCCGGTCGCGCACTTGATCGATTAGACTGGATAGTGAATGGGCTGAGTAAGGATTACCCTGATACGCCATACTATTCCGGTACTGTGCTTAACCGATTTGTGAGAGAGGAAGTTGGGAGAGTTACTGGTTGTCCATTTCACACAGACACAGAGGGAGACTCGGATTAGATAATTTTCTGTAGGAAATGTGTACTTTTGTTGGGGGAGTGAAAGCCAAAGGTCCGAATTTGTTGTAAAAAGTGTAAAAATCTTTTTGTATAAATTTTTTTGACTGAAATGAAAATATGGGCCGAGTAAGGAATGTCCCAAAATACCAACCTGAAGCGTGGGTAGGGGTTCATCCTGAGACGCCTTAGTTTTTCTTGATTTAAATTTGTGTGTTTTGCTTTCTTTGATTGTATATAGTGTAGTGAAGAAAAAATTTTAATTTTTGGTTCAACGTTCGAACGCCAGGTAAAGTTCGAACGTCAGCTGCTTACAGTACTCAGCCTCTGATGAAGCTTCTGATGAAACGTGAAAGTACTGGGATCTCTATCCGTTTGAATGCCAATAGACCGTTCGAACGAGATTAACGTTCGAACGCCAATAGAACGTCCGAACGAAGAGAACTTGCAGTACTTTGGCCTCTGACAGAACACAAAAGTACTGAGAGCTCACCACGTTCGAACGCCAAACCACGTTCGAACGGTCTGTTTAAAATCCTTCTAACCACGTTCGAATGTTACGACTCAGGCTATAAAAGCCTGGCTCGTCTTCTTCATTTCAAAACCCTCCAAAACTTCTGAAAACCCGAAAAACCTTGGAGACTCTTCACTACCCAGACCCCAAAACCCCAACCATTCTCCATCTTCACCAAAAATCAACCCTCCCAAGACATTCGCCACTTCAAGAAGATCCATTTTCACAAAGAAATCAAAGATTTCAAAACCCTCCAACTCAAAAACCGAAAAAATGCCAAGAGTCAAGCTTCCTGCCAGGAGGAACCCAAACACCCAAGAGCCAAATTTTGTCGAAGAAGTGGTGGAGGTGAGAGAAGGAATGCCACCACTCACAAGGAGATACGACAAGACTCGGTTTCTCACAGCTCTAAAAGCAGACAGGTATGAAAATTTCTACCAAAACAAAGCCATTGTTTGTGAAAGAGATGTGATTTTGGCTGATTTTGCGAAGTTGGGGATCTTTGCGGAGATGGAAAAAAGGGGGTGGTTGTTTTATTTAAGGAACGGCGGTGAGGCCGTAGTCGACTTGGTGCGGGAGTTTTACTCCAACGCCGAGATCATCGACGGGAAAATTCGAACTTATGTAAGGGGAGTCCATGTGGACGTTGATAAGGATTATATTTGGGGGGTAAGGCAAGAGGTGCCTCGGATTCCAAATCCCGCTTATCCCCCAAGGAAGAATGTGGCGATGAATGAGGTGGGGAAGGAACTGACTGGAATACCCAATTTTTCGTGGACTGGGAAGAAATTTTTTAGACAAGGGGAGCTAAGTGACAAATAAAAAATGTTAAACTTGATTGCGGTGTCAAATTTTGCTCCAATAGGAAGAAAAAATGAAGTTTTACCTGACATGGTCCGGTTGTTGTACGCGATTGGAAAATGGCAAAGCATTGATCTCCCCTCCCTAATTCTGACAGAAATGAAAAAGGGGTGTGATGTGAAGAGGAATTCGCTTCCCTTCGGCACCCTAGTGACGGAACTGTGCAAAGACCATGGGGTCAAGGTAAAGCCCGAGATGGAAATCCAAAAGCCAATGGGGCCACTGAACAAGGCTTCCTTCCGGAGAAGCCAAAGTCATAGTGGCGGCCCAGCGGCAAAGCAAGAAAAGCCCCCTGCCCACGGAGTGGATGAAGTACAAGAGGAACTTGATGCAGAGGAGGAGATAGAGAGAAATCAGCCACCAGAGGCGGGCCCTAGCACCAGCACCAGCACCCGACGCTCCTTATGGGACATCATGCTTAACATTGAAGCTAAGCAGGATGAGATCCTTAGGCTTCTGAGGGGTGGACATGGTGGAGCTAGTGGACATGCAGAAGAGTGAGAGGGAGAGGGATTTCTGTTCTTGTGCTTGTTTTTATGTTTATTTAAAGTGCTTCTTTTTATGAATTTCTTCTTTGATAGTTGTAAGTTTTTGTGTGATTGTGAATGAGTCGAACCGTTGATATTAAAAGATGATATTTTGATAAATGAATGGTTCCATTTATCACTTTTATTTGTTTGAATGCATTTGTAGATTTAGCATAAAAATTAAAAGGTGATGGAACAAATGTGGATGTTAAGAATGCATGCTAGAGTAAATATGCATATGATCGGTTTGACACCTCAATTTATCAACCGAGACTTAAAACCACATTTCTTGAAAAATTGGTATTCTCTCTATACTTAAATTGTCATTTGTACATCGATATTTGTTATTTTAAAGGTACAGGAGGATCTAACTCGAAAATGGAATTGGTATATAACCAATACCCCCTGGAAAACCCGACATACACAGTGGAGATAACAAAGAACACCAGCGTGAGTTTCGAACCTAACGATGCTTTCGAGAGACAATCAATGTTTACTCAAGTAAATTCTTTTCACTCTCAATTTTTGAATGATCTCATTAACCTTGCTTTGATTGACGCACCTAAAAGTGATCTATTGACATATCCCACAAGGAACCATCGTATACGACACATACATGTGCACATGCTTGAGAAATGATCTTAGGCCATCTTTGATATAATATTGAGCCTTAGACCTTTCTTTGACAAAATTTATCCCTCGTTAGCCATGTTTGAGCCATCAATGTATGAATTTTTCTTTGATAAACCTATATGATTACCAATCCACAGGAAAACATACTTGACATACCTTGGCTATCTAATTTTCTTACATCCTCTTTATAAGATGATACAGAAAAAGGAAAAGAAAAAGAAGCATTCGAGATTATCATCCAAGAAGAGTTGATTGGAACAAGTGAAACAAAACAGAAGCAAAAAGGCAAGAACTTGCCAAGAAAGTGAAAAATGAGAAAAGTGAAAGAAAGAAATGTCATTTCTCGGCAAAATATCAAGAAGTTAGAAAAAGGTGTGCTACAATATGTAAAAAGAAGATAGCTTTTGAAAATCCCTGACGTCGTTTCGTTAGCCACTGACCTCTGGCCACGCTACAACCTACGAAAAGCCCTAATTGATCTCAAGTCTGTTACATGCATGTGTTGTTAATCAAAATTGGGATATGGTAAATAGCATTCCTTTTAATTGCGTTAATATTCTTTCATGAGATTATGCCAAACATAAGTAGTTGCTTCTTTAAAATTTCACTCATTTCCTAAATTGTGCATGTGATTTTTCGATTAGCCATCTTCTGATCACATGATCTGTGAGAAACAAGTCACTATAATCAGAGTGAACTTTTGCTGAGGGTATACTACGTGAGGTTTGTGAAATCGAAACTATCCATGGAAGGTGATAAAAGGGAGTATTTGTTACATAACAATTCCTGTTGCTTGAATGATCATTCCTACTGCATTGAGAATTTCAAATACCAATGTGACAAATGATAATTTTTGCATAGAATGAATACCTGTGAAATAAGGACGTGTGAGATATAAGTCAAAATTGAGAACCTGGTGTCCCAACGACCATGATGCTAATTTACTTTAATCAGCACTCTCCTATGCACATCTGTTCGACTGAAGTTTATGGGTAGCTTCCCTGGAAACCCTCACGAGACAACACTCGTCCGCTAGGGTAAACCTAGTGGTTCAACGGCTTGTTGCATAAGCTAAATGCAACCGGATGACCTACGAAAATGGCATTAGGAGTAGATTTTTCTTTTTCGTATTACTAGAGACTAGCAATATTTAGGTTGGGGAGTGTGATTAGTACTTAAAGTTGACATATTATTATGAAATTTTAAGACTAACTGTACTTTAATGGAGTTTAAGTGATGTCATTTCAAGCCCTAAACTGAACAAGGACCCAAGAACAACAAGTACCACACTTGGATGCAACACCACCACATTAGAGCCAAAATTGGAGCAGCTTGGAGCACAGCCAGGACGTTCGAACGCCAACTCACGTTCAAATGTCCACATTACACTGTAGCAGACTCAACTGCTGAGAGAAGGCGTGTTACAGTTAGGAAAGAAGACTGGAGCTCTGAAGCACTTGAGTGTCACGTTCGAACGCCAACTCACGTTCGAACGTGCACTTGAGTTGATGGAAGACCAGACTACTGCAAAGAGTTGGAACTGAACTTCACATAAGACCAATAGACCACTCGAGTGAAAGGGTCAGAGCAAATCTGGCGTTCGAACGCCCTTAGTGCAAAAACAGAAGAAACGTTCGCACGGCAGTCAACGTTCGAACGCCCTTAGTGCAAAAATAGAAACAATGTTCGAACGCCAACTCACGTTCGAACGTTCTCCACAGACTGGCAGCAGAGTTGTTGACTGTTCACTTAGACTTGGGCGGCAAACACTATTCCTTCACCTCCTCTTGTCTCCTCCTCTTGCCTATAAATACTCCCCTTGTTGGAGAGCTTTAGGAGCCAAGTAGGAAGTAGGAAAGTTGATGGAGGCTTAGACTCCCACTCTCATTGTAGATTTAGCTTATTTTCCTTGTATGAAATCTTTATTTTAGAGATTAGTTTGCCTTTAGTCCAACATCTCTTGCTTGTTATAAAAGTAGTTTTATGCTTATGCTTATGTTTATGCTTTCATTTTACATGCATAGAAGAGAGATAGCTCACCTTTTGGTTGAGGAAGCCACCCTCCAAATGTGACTAGCTTTCTTCTACTTTTATTGTTCATGCATTTCACTTCCATTGCTTGAGTTTCTTTCTTTCTTAGAAGAGTGAAACTCTTCCACTTTTCTAGAGCTTTACCAAAGCCGTGAAGGGTGGAACGTGATTCACCCATTCTTTGTTAAAGATTGGCTCCGTGTTTGTTGTTACTTTATCTTTTAAGCTCTCTACTTAGAGGGATGAGCATCACTCACTTTTCTAGCTTTACCCAAGCCATGAAGAGTGAGTAGTTTCTCATTCACTCTTTAGTAAGAGGAGAAGGGCATGTATAAGTTATCCGGGAATCATATTTGTGCAATGTTTTTATGCCTAACGTTTATTTCTTTTTGTTATTGGATAATTGATTGCATCTAGCAAAGCTAAGGTACTTTGTATAACTGTGAGCTCTTTCTATAACACGGATGACTCTTGCATAGAAAGACTCATCAGTTCAAGGCAAGTACCCCGGCTAGATCCTCATGACTACCCTTCAATCCTCCCCCTTATTGTACTTCATTTAAAGAATGGAATATTAATATCATGATTGGATGTCTTGTAGAAACACTTGCTTGTTTGTAGACGGGTTAAGTCTCGGCACAGGCAATTCTTGTAAACTTCTAGAAAGACATCAGAATCATGTTCTTAATTCTCACAATCCATCTTTATCTTCCGATTAACTTGCTGTTGACACGGGAGTTAATTGAGTTATCAAGCACAATTATGACAAACCGGATAACTGACTACATGACCAGATCCTTGCACTAAAGAGTGACTCTTTTTAATTAGCACTTATCTCCTATTTTGTTAAGAAAATCATCTTGGAAAGAATCTTATATTCTGTCCAAGAAAACTCATATCTCACAGCAAATCTCAAGGGTTACAATCAATAGGTCTCTACCACTGTTCACCTCAGAAATATCAACAAAAGTTCCCTGTGGATTCGACTCCAGACTCAAACCGGATTATTACTATAGCTTGACCGCCTGCACTTGGGTGTACACTTTTCAGATCAAGAACAGTGGGTAGACGTCTTTGTATGCCACGCGGGTATGAACTTTTCCTACCACATGGAGTGGGTAGACGTCTTTGTACGCCGTGTGGGTACGAATTTTTCCTATCACTAATGATCACAGATTAGTAACGTGGGTTGTGTCGGACATACAGTGTGGGTTATCGTGCATTGTACCAGAAATGGTTTCGACAAGAGTTTCCGGAAATATGGGATTCCGCGAGAACTTGTTGGAAGCGGTTTATGGTAGAATGGATTATCTATTGTATATTGGTTATTGTTCACTCTACCATAGAAGGTTTCTACAAGAGTCTTGGGAAGTATGGGATTCTGCGAGAACTTGTGGAAACAGTGTATGGTGGATTGGATTATATTTGGATATGGTTTGTTAATTGTATAGTGGTCCCACTTATTCATTCAATTACTGTTGTTCCTTAAACTTGAGATCTATTTAAATGTCCTGGTTTTACTTCAAAAGTTATATATGATATTTGTGAAATGAGACCGACTTGCTTTACACGTTTTCTAAACCTTGTTTGATTTTGGGAGGATTTTCCTATAGAGCTTAGTGCTCACCCCCTACAGTTGAACATTTTTCAGATTTGGTGCCAGAGGATGAGCTCGGTGCTAATGAGCCAGGCCATGGAGAGGCTTCACTAGAGGGATACTTGGATCCCGAGTGGGACCTCTAGAGATGTCGCTTACTTTTGTTCTAGACTAGGATATTCATTTTGAACCTTGCGAAGTCTAGTTTTCTTTTATTATTTCCGCTGCGCTACATTAGTTGATTTTTGAAATGTAAAGGCCAAAGATGGCATATTGTTTTGGGATAATGATGTAAATGTTATGAATGATTTTTATGAAGGGTTTATTTTAGTGCTCTCATGATGTCAATGGTTTTAGTATGTAATGCCGTCCAAGGGGGTATTTGGGGCGTTACATATTGTCTTCTAGATCAATTAATCCAGACGCACCTCTTTTGGGTCTTAAATGAAAAATTCTTTAAAAAAACTCATTTACCCTTATATCAATAAATATAGAAAAATTTAATTATATCCATATAAAACGCACATTTTAAAATTCAAATAAAATCAAATATATATAGCAAACATTAGAGATTCCTTAAGTAAACAGTAGTAATCTTATTCTCTACTTGGATTATTACATAGCTGACTATCCAAACATAATAATTTAGTATTTAGGAATAAGAATCCCACTCACAATTAAAATTGCCGTCATCCAAACAATGCCAAAGTTGTTCCAAAAGTTTTCTTTTTGCTCACATTGAATTCTTTGATTTTAAGGCTTGAATTCATTCTTCTTAGGATGCTTGTAGTTTTCTCGCTCAAGTTATGTAATGTGTATTGTACGGCTCAAAATGAGTGAAGACAAAAAGAAAGCACTTCATGTGAACTTAGTTAAGTCCTCCAATGCTTATATTTGTGGGCTTATGGAGCAGAATAAGTCCCTCCATGACAAGGTGAGCTTCCTTGAGAGAGAGAGCACAATAGGCTTTTAGAGTCTAAAAAAGGTCTTGAATTTAAACTTATCAAACTTGATAGAGACCTACATGAATCTCAAGAGCTCTCAGAAAAACTTTTCCCTAAGCACCGAAAAGCTTGACAAAATGTTGGTTATAGGAAAAGTGTTGTTGACAAGAGAGGATTAGCATTCACTAATGAAAAAAACACATCCACTTCTTCCAAGACCATGTTTGTAAAGGGTGATCCTAACCCTACACCCTCACGAGTAAGGACATCTCCCAAAAAGACTAAGAATGGTAAGGGTAAACATGAAAATAAGCTGATTAAAAAGAATACACAAACCAAATCATTTGTGAGTTTTACTTGTGGAGAGCATGGTCACTATAGTACACATTGCATTCAAAATAGAGAAGTCTAAGACAAAAAGCTCATGCCCCAATCCAACCAATCAAAAGCATTGAACAATCAAGTTTTCAATCTCTCCAAGCTTATAGAAAGGTCAAGTGTGTCCAAGCATATTCATGTGTTATCTTTACATGGACCACTTGCTAGAGTGCCCAAGGCTCCTTTTCCTCCCAAGGTCAAGATTGATCTACCCACTTCCGTGGAGAAGAGAGCTAGTACTCTACTCATTCCCCGACCTAACCCGAGTTTTAGAAACGGAAAACAAGTTTGAGTGTCTAGGGAGGATCTTGAGAAACTCACCATCTCAACTAAGTTAGAGGCCCCAAGTGTTTCTAGCAAGGTCATGACTCCTAAGAAGTAGGAGATGTGAGAGTATAGACCTAAGTGATCTTTAATGCATTTCATCGAACACCTTAGGGTCACATATTTTGTACATATTTTTTTTGCTTTTTATTTTGTTATTTTCTTTCTATATGAAAAATACAAAAAAAACATTTGAAATTTAAAATACCAAAAATAAAAGAAATATACAAATCCAAAAAGAATTTTGATGTCAATTTTGACATTCATTATTAGGATTTATGATAAATGCTTTATTTTTTTTCCTTTGTTTTAATTGCATTTTTATGCATTCTTTTTCATATATATGTGATTAATTGAAAATTTAAAAAACATTGAAAAAGAAAAAGGCGAAAGATTTTTTTTTATTTGTTTTTCTTTGTTTCATGATCATAATAATTCACACTTTGATTTGTATTAAAATTATTTCATCCTAAAATCAAAGTTCAAATGTGCATTGCTATGAGGCATATTATGGGATAAAGAACTTAGTGGCATAATCTTATTGCATGATTCATTAGTCAAATTCTCTTTCATCGTTGCGTGTTTGGATAGTGCTTACCTTTGAAAGATTTGAAACCAAGTATATGCATGTCATTCACCTTCACACTTAGGAGTTTGATTAGTTTAAGTTAGTAATAATCTTAAAGGACTCTAAGTGTTGGTGATAGGTGAACATGTGGCTAAAGGTTAGTTAAACTCCAATCCCTCAAACGATATCGAAGGCCAATTGTGAGAAAAGAGCCCAATGGCCAAATTTAAAAAGGTGAAACATAAATAAATGGATAAAAATAATTGCACTTTAACTATTAATTGCTTATATGTAAAGCTCATAGAGCTCATGTTAACCATGATTAAAAACATATAGTTAAAGTACAGAATTCACAACCGTGTTGATTGAAGTCATAGAGTAGAAGGGATAAAAGAAAGGGGGTGTTGTCAAAAAAATAATAGTAAGAACACTCACTAATCGGTCATGTTTTCACTTAAACAATGCATTAGGATTTCATGATGAGCTTATTAATGATTTAAACCTAAGCAGAATCTTTTTGTGTTGGAGGTTGGTTTCATACACTATGCACTTGAATTTATTAGAGTTGAACAAAATTTGATCACGTGTGTGTGAAATTGAACCAAGTGAGGAAACATTGCTCTATAATGCATGAAATTGAGTTTTATATTCTTAAATATGTCTTAGGGTAATATATTGAGATGCTGAATTTTTTATGGAGCTATTAAAATGTCAATTTTTGTAATTTTCATGATTATTGGAATTTTGAGCATTTATTGTTGAATTTTGAAAATTGCATATGATCTTGATCCAAATTCATCCATGCATTGCATTGAATTGCATTTAGAATTTATTTACATTATGTTTGGATGTTGAGAATTGATTGGCGAAGGGTTGAAGTGGACTAGACTGCAAAAAGCAAAAGTGTTCTGCTTCAGACCTCACTCGAGTGTCCAAAGTCCTCGATTGAGTGGTCTACATCGGGATTCAACACTGCTTGTTTAAAAGACTGGATTTTGATGGGAGTAACTCATTTCCACCACTTCCAAGCTGGAACCCACTCATTTTCTACCTTACCCAAAGCATTTCCAAGTGATATAACTTCCTAAAGAGTGAGATTTAGTGTTGTTTGAGTTTAGATTTGAGTTCACTATACACATTTACACTATTTCACTGATTCATTTTGGAAGAATGTCACCACGAGCGGAGAAAAAGGGCGAGAGTACAGGCTTCGGGCATTAGAGCTTGCTTTTAGATACTACAGTACCAAGGGTCAATCATGTTGGGGGTAAGTAACACTTATGTCTATTCGTTATTTGACTCGAGATGGTGGACTGAGTTATTTGCGGCCCCTATGCCTACAAATGTGGACATGTTCAAAAAGTTCTGCACACTATATATGATAGTAAGCACTTCACAACATATATTCGAGGTGTGTTATTTGAATTTTTTACTAACCATATTGCCACCACCCTATGTCTTCCCTAGGTAGCACGAGATCCTTATCACTTTAGACCTAATAGTGCTAAAGTGTTGTACGGAGTTTATTACCTCAAAGGTTGGAATCGCTAGTTATAGTACCACAAGGACTTGACAAGGGACTATAGGTTTATAAATCTGATTATCAACTTGTAACACCCCGCATTTTCTTTTATATATATATATATATATATATATATATAGATATATAGTAACGTAATTATGTTTTTGAAATGCTAATATATATGTAATGATGTATGCATGAGCTACGTAGATGATAAGAGTAGAAATAAAAGGTTAGTGGAGGTAATAGTGTATGTTGTAGAAAGTTGGAAGTATTTTGGAGTGAAATCGCATTTTAGAGATATTTTAGGTAGAAGAATTTTAGACACTGCCTTAGTGTTTGGATCATAACTTTTTATCATTATTTCCAATTGATCTGAAATTTGTACAGTAGATAGTAGACATCCAGGGCTACAAAAGTGTATCTCACGACAATTTTCCAAATCAATCTCAAAATAGGCCAAAACTTCACTGGAAGTTTCAGCAAAAACAGGAATTACGTTCGAACGTGACTCGACGTTCGAACGTGAATCGACGTTCGAACGTGAATAAACGTTCGAACGTAAGTGCGTTCCAGTACTCTTGTCTGATGGAAAAACAAAAGTACTGGGAGCAACGACCGTTCAAACGCCAATGACGTTCGAACGTGAATTACGAATTCTGAACTTCAGAATCGCGCACATGAGGCCATTTCTTCCACTTTAAATACATAAGGACGCCTCTCTTTGCCTCATTTCAACATTTCTAACCCTAGGAAAACTTAGAGAGGAGGAAAGAAGGGGAAAACACAAGATCAAATGAGGAATTGCACCTTGAAGAAGATCAAAACTTCAAGTTTTTCAAGAACACTAAGGAAGAAGAAGGTAGGGGTTTCCTTCCATTCTTGTTCATTGATGTTAGGGTTATTATATATATATGTTTTGACTCCTAATCATATGTATTTGCTATGAGTTCATTGTTTCTTGGTTCTTTTGCAATTGTTAACATGTTTTACACAAAGTTAGGGTTGAATACCCATGAAATCTCTTTTTGGTTTGAAAAACCCTAGTTTTCAAGAGTGATGGGTTTTCCTCTTGAACTCTTCCTTTATTCTTGATTTCGAAACCATAGTGTTTTGTGTTGAGTAATAAAATGATATTGTTGTGATCTCTTGCATTTTTCGTGGTTGGTTATTGAAAATGTCACATGCTCAATTTGGGGATTTTTAAGATATACTTGTAAATTGTGAAATTGGGTTTGGTATTGTATCTCTTATGAGTGTGGGATGACCATGGGTGGCCTTTGACGAGATATCGTAGAGTGGGTAGACGTGTTGCTTGCTCCGTGTGGGTGGGCATTTCTCCTACCACTCGTAGTGGGGTTAGTGCTTTGGTAAGACTAAACCGCTATTGCTCACGGGTGCCGTGTAAGAGGGTTAGTATACTAATACCTGGGTTGGATACGTCACTGCCAGTGATATGGCATACGCCCTTCCTAAAGGATGGATATCTTTGAAAAGATTTGTGTGCGTGTGTGTGGGCTAGATATTACTCAATGTGTTGATTCATGGGGTTTGCCTTAAATCATGGTGGAGATACATGTTTATAATGTTGATACGAATGAAATGGTTAGTATTTGTTTATTCTACCAGATACGGTTTCTACAAGAGTTTTGGGAAAGTATGGGATTCCGCAAGAACTTGTGAGAAACGGTTTATGGTGGAATGTATTATTACTTGTGTAATTGGTTCCATTTATTCATTAAAATGACTGTTGTTACCTAAACTTGAGATCTATTGAAATGTCTTTGCTTTCTTCAAAATTGATATATGATATTTGCGAAATGAGACCGGCCATTTTATATGTTTTTATAAACCTTGTTCGAGATTGGGAGGAATGTTGCTACAGAGCTTAGTGCTCACCCCCTACAAACAACATATTTCAGGTCTTGGTCTAGAGGAGGAGCTCGGAACTGACGAGCCGGGACGTTGGGAAGCTCCCATAGAAGGGAACGTAGATCCTGAGGGAGATGCTTAGTGTTCTACTTTCTTTTGTGATAAACTAGGAAGTTCCTTTTGAGACAATGTAAAGTCTAACATTATTTTTATATTTCCGCTGCCAAGTGTAATTTAATTCTTTTGGGATGTAGATGCCATTGTTTGGCATATTCTTTTGGGATAATGTTATGGACATGAAATATGATGAATGAAATTTCTTTATTGATGGAATTTATTAGTTGCTCTCATGGTATAAATGGTTTTAGAATGTAATGCCGTCCAGGGTGGTATTTGGGGTGTTACACAACTACAACATTAACCCGAAGACTCATGTTTCAACATTTCCCACACCACAATCTTATCTTTTACATGTGAGTGGTACGAGTTTGGATATAGATATGTCACGTGTGATTCTTGGGTCATTCGGAGAATATTTGATGAGGAGAGGATTACTAATACTCTGCCATTTAGGTCACTGATCACTTGCATTCGTTTAGACAAGGGTGTTGGAGCTTTACAGTCTCATCAGCTAATGAGACCCAAGAGACCTTTAGGAAGAAGTCTCTGAGACAGAGCAAGACACATACTAGATATACATTTGACGCTATGGAGGTTGAGGCAGAGGGTGACAAGATGAGGCTTAGATACATGGTACTACTTCTGAAAAGTCTGGTACATCTAGTCATGCACCATCTGTGGACTAGTAACGTTCCTAAAATTATGGGGTCTTCTAAATATTTGAGGCCTAAAGGTCAAGCTTTATTTTGTATATTGTTGGGCCGGCACTGTCTATAACCATATGATATAAGAATTAATGACAAGATACACTATCTAATTTATTTTAGGGAAATTTGGGTGTTGGTCCCTATATGTGGACTTATTTGGTGAAAAGTCCATCAAGAAAACTTGTTTAGGAATAAGTCCATTTTGATCTCTATTTTCGAAAATACCCTCAGTAGCTATATTTAATTAAAACAAAATTAAAAACTAATAACTCCTAAATTTTAGAAGTTTGATTAAAATTAAAATTCTCTCTCATATCTATCTATATCCATATATAGATTATGATTATTTCTCTCTCTCTCTCTCTCTCTCTCATATATATATATATATATATATATATATATATATATATATATATATATATATATAATAGTAACATTCAAACACAAAAAAAAAAAAAAATAGTAACATTAAAAACAAAAAATAGTAACATTCAAAAAAAAAAAAAAAATACAAACATTCAAAAACCAAAAAAAATAGTAATATTGAATATTAATATTTAGAAAAATAATAATAGTAACATGCTCAACAAAAAACAGTAACATGCTCAACAAAAACAGTAACATGCTCAACAAAAAAAAAAATAGTAACATGGAATATTCAAACCCAAAAATAGTAATATTTAGAAAAAAAGTAACATATAATCGGTATCAATAATTCAATCATGATTAACTACCAAATTAATTACCTTTCAAGCATTGCTAGTTCAAACACACACTACTACTACTACTTAGAGTATCTCCAACCACACTCATCAAAATAGTTACTCAAAATATATTTAAATATTGAATTCACTACTTTAGCTAGCTACTTTTTAAAATTCACTCCAACCACGCTCTCTATTTTAGTTAACTAATTCAACTAACTTTAACTAATTTTCAATAATATAATTCAAAAATGCCCCCAATTGATGTTTGAATCGAAGCCGGAATACCATATAAAATCAACAACTAAATTTTCACCCTACACGCCCAAATCAAGGAAATATAGAACCCAAATTAGAGCTAAAATTGTTAAATTTGCAAATATTATGAACAAATTAACAATACCCATTAATAAAAATTCAATATATTCAAGCTAAATTGCGAAAATAATCGAAATGGGTTTCTTACTTCTCTGCATAAACACTTAAGAAAGAACACGTAAACGATAGAAGAAGGAAATGTAAGAGATGGGCCGCCATGAATGACTGTAGAGGCTGGGAGAGGGAGAGAGTGGAGAGATTCCCAAAGAAGTTCGGAAATCAAAGTTTCTGGGTTCTTGATTTCATCATTTGAGGTATCAAAATCATCTCAGGTTTCTATTTGGGCATTAGGGTTTCTGTCGAATCAAGCACAGAGAGAGAGAGAGAGAGAGAGAAAGAAAGAGATAGAGAGAGATCCATACCGGGTGAAGACAAGCTCTGATGAAGACAATGATGAAACCACAGTGAAGACGAGGTCTGATGAAGAACAATCCCAAAATTGGCGCAAAGAGCAAATAGAGAGGGAGCCTTGTGTCGTTGTGCAAAAATGGAAGGAAGGCAGCAACTGGCGAGCTGGATGGCCCTCTCCAGATCTGGCTAGGATGAATCCCAAAGCTATTTTGGCGAGCTGGATAGCTAGCCCGTTGGAGCCTGGTGAGAGACGTTTTGCTCGCTAAAATGGCGTACAGGCAGGTTATAGCGAGGGCGTTGGAGTTGCTCTTAGAGAGCAGCCTCAAGTCCCCAAAAAAATCCCAAACTACTACATAAGCCACCTCTGTCTCTCTCTCTCTTCCCTCTCTTGACTATGGAGTTATTTTTTTTTTTTTTACTCTTATCTGACTGTGGAGTTCTTAGATGAAGAAAGCAAACGCAAATTCCTCTTCCAATCTCGCTCATTACGCCAATCTTCTCAACCCTCACCCCAACCCGAATCTCTCTAGAAACCCATCCTCTTCATCTTTCTTTCTCTTACTTCACACTTTTTCACTTTCTCTCTCTCCTTTTCCTCCACACACACACACTCATTTCAATTGGACACTTGCGAATTCGAGATGGGAGAGGATTTCTGCCGTAAGAGACGATGCCGGAATGCCCACTGGAGTTTCAGATGAAGGGGCAAGAGTCGCCGGAACTAGAGTTTTAGATGAGCTATGCCTTTCTGGGGGTGGGTGTGGGACTTGGAAACATAGCCTACTCCCTTATGAAATGAGCGTTCTTTGGCCGGAGAGAGAGAGAGAGTTTGAATTTCAAATTTATGATGGAGATTTTATTGACATATCTCCATTGACATTGAATTAAGGGATAATAAGTTCTAAAATAGGAAACTAATTTAAGCTGTTTTCAAGGAAATGTATTTTGGAGTTTTAAAAAAATAATAGACTTAACTACTTATTAACAAAATTAAAAACGGACTTATTACCAAATAAATTTCCTTGACGGACTAAACTTATTACAAGTCCCATAAGGAAGACTTAACCCTAATTTTCAGTTAAGTTGTTGAATAAGGTTAGAAACTGGGTAATTCTAGCCATTGTGTTGGAAAAATTTTGGACATTAAAAATGGAAATGAACTTCTCCACCGAAGAAAAAAGGTGTCACATTGAGTCATTTTCTACGAAAAACACTATTGGAATGATAGGCTCTGAATCTGATGACCAAAATTAAACCGCGCTTAGGTCTGTAATCGTTATGATGAAGACTATAGCAAATATTGGCCGTATAACAGTCATTGCAAGCAAAATAAAGCTATTAAAAGTCCATGGTCGAACAAACATGTCCATTTCACTGCAGGACTGTCTAATGCACTCTATTTTGGACGCTGACTGTCTAATGTAGTTGTGAAAAGTGAAAACTGCCAAAAAAATATGATAATAATGCAAATACAATTTGATCCCCTCAACTTCTATGTCAGCGCAGATATATCTCTTGTTTCATGTTGCTCTCTCAATTATTATTTTTCTCACTTTGCTTTTTTAACTATTATTTCTCACATTGCACTTGTAACTACATTATTGGTTTCACATTGCCTCTCAACTATCATACTTCTTATTAGGGGTGGCAAATGGGTGAGTTGGGTTGATTTTGGATTGGGTTAAATTAGATTGGGCTAAAATAAATCTAATCCATTTTTCACTCACCTAGTAAATGAGTTATAATGGGTTGGGTTTTTAACGGATTGAGTTAAACCGATTAACCTATAAAATAATTAAAATTCTTAATAGACACATTAGTACACCAAAAAATACACACACACATTAATAGTGCACCAAAATACAAACATACACACACACACTAATACACCAACACACACACAAACTAATACATTAAAAATATACACACTAATAACTAAAATACACACTAATACACAAAAAATACACACACATATACTAACACAAAACTAAAACACATTTAATAAAAAAAAATACACACATAATGGGTCGGGTCAATTTGTGGCTATGGGTTGGTCCGTGGGTCAATTCATGGGTCACGGGGCGACCCATGAGTTATAGATCACCCTATGGATCATGGGTCGACCAATGGGTTATGAGTCGACCCATGGATCGTGGGTCGACCCGTGAGTCATGGGTGGTGTATTAATGTGTGTGTTTTAGGTATACTAGTGTGTGTATATTCTGGTGTATTATTGTATATGTGTGTATTTTTTGGTGTAATAGTGTGTGTATTTTTTGGTATATTAATATATTTATTTAATTTTATTACTTGTGTTATTTAATAAAAAGATAAATATTCAACTCAATGAGCACCCATTTGTAACCCGCTTAATTAAAATGAATCATATTACTCAATCCATTTAGAACTCATATTAATTAATATAGGTATCCAACCCATTTATTTATAGACGGGTTAGACAGATTAATGGATAATTGGTTAAGATTATCACCTCTACTTCTTATATTGCACCTCCAACTATGATTATTAATTTCACAGTACCCTAATTGTAAAATTTGGAAACATGTTAATTATTGCACATATGATCATTTTCAATCCAAAACATAGCAGGACGTTTAGTATCGAAGTAAAACCAATTCAAATAGTT
This sequence comes from Ilex aquifolium, assembly GCA_951799425.1. NCBI lineage: Eukaryota > Viridiplantae > Streptophyta > Magnoliopsida > Aquifoliales > Aquifoliaceae > Ilex > Ilex aquifolium. The sequence continues at coordinate 32,900,788 of OX637392.1, forward strand.
GCAATCCAATGTGAGAAACTTAATACTGAGAGGGTAAAGCGAGATCGAGGCCATAGTTCTAGGGGTCAATGTGTAATTTAACTCATAAATCAATGTTCACGTAATGCTTCTGTTCCACAGGTTGGTATAGTGACTAACACAAACATTGCCTAGAATGAATTAGCAGAGTAGCTAATTGAAGCAATTGCAATGAATCTTTTTCACCGGAATCAATCTCCATAATTTCCTACGTTTTGCCAACCTTGGTCAGCCTGTGCCTTCACAAACTCTGCCAAGAGTTTAATCTCATCTTCTTTTAGACGGGGACCAAATGTGCATTGACCCTTTGGGGTACAGTTCTCACCAAAACCCTGCAGAAACCAGCTAAAATATTTAGCCAACCACAGAATCTATACAGCAAAAATGTTTTTCAGCAGAGAACTTACCGGCATTCTTCCCTTGCCATAGTATGTCACGCGGTATATCTCCTCTTCTGTATCTACTCCATTGCTACAGAAGTAGTAAGCTAATGCCAATTATTCCATTCTAGACGTCTTATTTGTAAAGGGTAAACCTTACAATACCCAAGAACTAATTTTCCATATCAGGCAACAAAATAAGTGAGAGATTACGGAAAAATGAGGTTTGCTTGGAATCGATGTTAGCATTTTAGGGTTGATTGTAACATTGAGGATCCATCTAACTGACTTTTTTGAGTGATAACTTGAACACATACATTAGGTGTAACTAACCACTATATACTTGTTAATGCTGGTATGGTACAGAAGTCAGTGTCGCATTCTTATCTTTGGAAATAGCAATGACTACCCATCATAAATTGATTCATTTTGTGCATAGGATGCTCATTCTACACCAGCAACTACTGTGAAACCTAGACTTGATCAGTTAAATGAAAAGTGAAAACATGAATTGGCCACTGTTTCCCTTTGTTTGAGTATATCTTTTTTGATTTAAAATCATTTCCATTTCCAGAAACAAAAGTTTAAATACTAAGATAATCATTAGCAAAGTCACTAAAACTTGTACATGAAATTCTTCCCTGATTTCCTTTCAGATAACAGGCGCCACAAATATGGGGAACAAAATTGACATCTAATCATCAATGAATGGATATTTAAGCTTATTCCTATACCTTCGTAGATCCTTCAGAAAGAGTGTTGCACCCTGATGATAAGAAGAGGCAGTGCATTAGAGTAGTAGGTTTGCAGATGTAATTAAATTAAGATGTACAAGTCTATGAAGACTCACTGGTAGTATTATGTTTCCGCCTCCATCATGACACCCTATGCAGGCTCGGCCAAACAATGCGGCTCCTTTTTGTGTATCCACTGTTTGTCCATATGACACTGCAAATGCAGTAGGAGAAGTATAGTGAACATGAATCCATGTTTACCTACAAAAGGTATTCATTGGATAAAACTTTTACCAGGATCTGTGGTTGAAAATGGAACAATTTTACAGGAAAAATGGCATCACAGGCAGCAGCCACAACCAATATTAACAACATTAGACTTGTGTTTCTTCACAATCAATGAACATACATGATTGTAACAAATCTCGTTTCTTGTTAATTTAAGGCCTATATTTCCCAATAATTATTGTCATCTTTTTTTTTAGGTTAACTGATCTTCAAGACTTCTCATGAAAATAGAGACACCATGACACTGCTGAAATACTGAAGTTCCCTGAAAATAAATGGTTATGCAAGAAGTGGCAATCATGCATACAGGGGGCACCTCTCCTCGTCTCCACCACAGACATAGAAGATAAACATTAAATTCACTGAATTGACAAAGAATTGGACCTCATAGCCAATTTGTATATGCACTCAACCTAAATAACTTGTATAATATAATGTAGCTTCGTTTGCAACACTATATTTCACATTTTCAATTTTCTAGTTACTTGACTCAATGCCATCAGAATGATACAATTTTTTGGATCCCTATGTTCTGCAGCCAAGCTAGTCTTGATATAATTTCTTTTCAGGACATCATCTACCAATTTCCTTGTGTGATGAGCAATCAAATAAGCCCAAATTACTTTTTTTAACCAGGAGTTAATTTAATGTCAGATATTTTCCGTACAAATATTTGGATCTGTGATACCTGATTATTCAAAAAGGTAGCATGTCACAATAAGTAGCTGAATCAAGTGAGAAGCTGCACTCATAACCAACAGGAACACAGCCATAGCTTGAAACCAAGTGAGGCAGAGCATAAAAGCAGGTTCAACCAGGGATAAAGGCATCATTCCAAGAATTTGTGCGATAGTTGTTCAAACGACACTAATTTCCACATTTGAAAATGTTCGATAAGCTCAAATCCATTACCTTTTTGTACCTATTGTCCAATTCCAAACTTGAATTTGATTAAATTGATCCACAGATATTGCTAAAATCGTACTTAAATACCAAAAATATGTTTCTAACGGTGTGTGTTGTGCACGCACATATGTAAATTCGCACACTCGTTATTTAGCCTCAAACTTAGAAGCACATCATTATGATATTGCAAATATTGGATAATGTTTATTGACCCATTTGCTGGCTCTGCTTTTGCAGATTTGAACTTCATCTATCACAAAGACTAAAGATTATTCCACATCACAATTATTTATGGATCTATGTGAGGACCGAGGGGACAATTATTCCACTACAATTTGAAAAAGCTTAGTTTGAAATTTATAAAATGGTTATTAAAAATTCAAGGAGGTCGAAGCCCCAAATTACTTTTTTTCTTCAATTTTTTTCTAAATATACTCCCAAATCCTGAATCAATACCTGCTTATGATCTTTCCATTGATATAACGCCACATTACGATCTCCTCCTAATTAAATAGAATTGCATGAGGAATTAGCATGCAATATACATTGGGAAGTGTTCCAAATGGCATTCTGGTATTTTGACGAAAAATAAAGGGCATTTGAATTTTAGGAGGTGAAGAATAAAAGCTGACTGAGAGGTGTGTACCTGGCGGATTTAAGACGGGAGATAAGGCTACAAGTGCAGCCATGAGAGGTGAAGCCAAGCTTTTAAGAAACCTCACTTGTTTTTGCCTTTCACCAACTGGGCTTTGTCCTTCTCCTTGCTTCATATTTCCCTTTTCAACATCCTTAAAATTACAAACATGTGGCAAAGTAACAGCATCCTGTAATGCTGACGAACACATACCCCCTCTCCCACACAAAAACATGGGTAATCCTCCCTAACCCCCACCACCAAAACACAGACGCACACGCACATATATATGTATAGAGAGAGAGAGAGAGATGAACCTTTGCTGACAGGGAATAGGCCCTGAACTTGCAAGTAGGCATCAACGATAGAAGCTGCATACCTGTACCAGTGTGTGCGAGTTTGGGAGAGGGGAGAGGGGAGAGGGCCGAGGTACAGAGAGAAGGGTGGGGGAGGGGAGGAAAGTGTTGGGCCTTTCGTGAGTTTAATAGAAGTGAATTGCCGAAGTTAGGAGGATTATTACATCCACATCATCTAAAATTTGTAATTTAATCACTTAGACTTCTAATATTTAAAATACTATATACATTTTTTGAGATTTATATTCGTACAATACTTAAACCTTGTCAAAGTTAATAAATCTTTTAATAAATTATACTCACAATTCCTAAACTTTGTAGATATAATATTTAAACTTCTCAAATTTAAAATATTACATTTAAATCACTTATTAGTTACAGAACTAAAAAAATTTATTAAACAACCAAATTATTGCAATTAAAGATAAAATAAATTATATTTATTAAGATTTGACCTCTTATTTGATTTTTTAGATTTATTCCAATAGATAATATAATTGTATACTAATTATAATTTTTTAAAGAAAAATTAGATTTTTATTTTAAATTTTATTTCATTAAATGATATAATATAACATAAATTTTAGTTATAAAATTTAAAATATTTGATATTCTATTTTTGGTTTAAGTATAATGTTTTAAATTTGATGAGTCTAAATATTACATACCTAAAAACTTCAGGGAGTCTGAGTATAATTTATTAATGGCCATCGGCAGTAGAGATCTAATTACTCGCGTATAAACCTCAGGGAGTCTGTGTGTAATATTTTAAATATTATGGGAATTAAGTAATTAAGTGACAAATTTCAAAGAGTATGTATATAATTTTCCCTTAAAATTAGTATGCAAACATGTTGAATTTTCAACTTAGTTAAGAATATCTCTAATCCTGACTCAAATCTTGATTCAAATTTAATTTTAAGTCAAAATTGTTGTTTGAGGTATTCCAAATATAGTAAAATTACTTACTGAAATTTCTGATTTCTATTGTGTAACTTAGAATAAAACAGTAACAGACAATTACGAAACAGTAACACAAAAATACTGAAACAGTTACAGAAGAATTAACGAAACAGTTACAATAGTCTTAACGAAACAGTTACGCGTAACTGTTTGTTTAACCAATATAAATACTAACCCGTTTGCAGAATATGAACTATTATTGAACTTTAAGTAGATCAAGGCTAGTGTTTGATACTATATCCTTAAGATGAATTTTGCCTCCACACACAGTGCTTATGGAAATCAAAGCATCTGCCTCTCAAGTTACAATGATCTTCTCACAAGTAAAAGTAGCACTCCAATCTACTCGTCCAACGAACCAAAAATTATGTTGTGTACTCTCAAAATATAGACTGCCTTAATGCCAAAATGTAATACACTAATGCTTGCCTTAACTCTGAAAAATGGACTGATGAATTGATGCAAAATGTTAATGAGAGCCTAGGCACTTATAGACAGTTTGGTGACTGTTCCGGACAGTGTTATCAGAACCGAACCAGACCAACCGGTCAGACCGTGAACTGGGCCTTACACCGGTCCAGTTTGTTTAACAGACTGCTTGAGCATTTGAACCGTAAAATTGGTCGATTTTCGGTTAAAATCGATGAACCGGGCAGTTCATATAACCCGGGTGGTTCAAATAACTCCTCATATATAATAATGAAAAAAATTGGGGCAAATTTAGCCCTAGGCAGCTTTGTCTTCTCTTCTCCAGTCCAGACGACGCATAGGTATAGGCATAAACTAGTAGCTCTGTAAACCCCCACATTATTATCGTTATATAGTAACATAATTATTATTTTGAAATGCTAATATATGTGAGGATGTAAGCATGAACTATGTAGATTGTAAGAGTATAAATAAAAATATTAGGCGAGGTAATAGAGTATGTAGTATAAGTTAGAAAGTGCTCCGGAGTTCAAACACATTTTAGATAAGATTTGGGTAGAAAGGATTTTGGACACTGCCTGGTGTTTGGACCATAACTTTTTACTCTGATGTCCGTTTGATCTGAAATGTTGACAGTAGATACTAAACTTCCAGGGCTACAAAAAAAGTATTTCACAAAAAATTTTCAAATCAACCTCTAAATGGGCCACAACTTCATTGGAAATTTAGCTGAAAAATAGGATGACGTTCGAACATGAAAGTTCGTTCGAACGACAACCGTTCGAACGTGAAAGTACGTTCGAACGTGAAAGTACGTTCGAACGACAGTTCGTTCCAGTACTCTTGTCTGATGGAAAAACAAAAGTACTGGGAGAAACTAACGTTCGAACGTGAGCAACAAATCAGAGTATCAGATTTACGTCGGTTGGACTCTTTTCTCACCCTATAAATACATAAGGGCGCCTCTCTTAGCCCCAATACAACATTTCTAACCCTAGAGAACCTTAAAAAACAAGAAAGAAAGGGAGAAACACAAGATCAATAAGGATTTGCACATTGAAGAGGATCAAAACTTCAAGTTTTTCAAGAACACTAAGGAAGAAGAAAGGTGGGGGTTTCTTCCACTCTTGTTCATTGATGCTAGGGCTTATATATATACATGTTTTGACTCTAAATCGTATATATATGTATTGGAATCCTTGTTTCTTGATATTCTTGCAAATCTTACCATGTTTTGATGGAAGTTATAGCTTGATAGCCATAAAACCTTTATTCTTGACATCCAAACTCTAGTTTTTCAAGAAGTATGGATTTTTCTTCTTGATTTTCATTTGTTCTTGATTTCAAAACTTGATATTCATTTGTTCTTGATATCAAAACTTGATATTCGTTTGTTCTTGATTCAAAAAATCTAGTGTTTTGTTTGGAACAATTAAATTATATCTTTTGATGATTTCTTGCTTATTTTTCTTGAGTTGTTATATTGGAAAAATACCTATGAAATTGGGGGTTTTTGATTTACTTGTGATTTGAGAAATTAGTTGGTATTGTATCTCTTGTGTGGATGTTCGGATGAACATGGGTGGCTGTTGACCGAGTTTTCGTAGAGTGGTGTAGATGCATTTCTTACTCCGTGCGGGTTTGAAGGTTCCCTACCACTCTTAGTGGGGTTGGTGCCTCGCGAGGACCAAACCAGTATTCACTAACGTGAAATCAGGACTGAGGATTAGTATACTATTCCTGGGTTAGATTTGTCACTGCTGATGCATCGGTATACGCCCTTCCTAAAGTTGTACATCCTTGCGAGGATTGAGTTTGTGTGTGTGGGCCAGGATATTCTCAATGTGCGTATTCATGCGAAGTCTTACTTCCTACCTGAGATACGAATAAACAAGTTTGGTTAATGATACAAATTGGGGATATAGATCCAAATGTGGGTGAAATGGTTTATTGTTGGAAACGGTTTAATGTTGGAATGGTTTATTGTTTGGAAATTGGTTTTACTCTTCATTTAATTTATTTCTATTGCGTTAACTTGAGATCGGGTAAATTGTCACTGTTTTATTTCAAATTTATATATGATATTTTGGAAAGTGAGACCGAACTGTTCTATATGTTTTCCAAACCGTATTCGAGTTTGGGAGGATTTTCCTACAGAGCTTAGTGCTCACCCCCTACCAACAACATTTCAGATTTTGGTCTAGAAGAAGAGCTCGGAGTTGATGGGCAGGTAGCTTGGGAAGCTCAGTTGGATGGAAGCATGGATCCCGAAGAGGATGTCTAGAGTTGTTCTCTTAATATCCTAGACTAGGGGATGTATTTTGAGACAATATATAGATGATATTTTGTTTATTCCGCTGCAGGATTAAGTTTGATTTTTGGATGTAATGACTATGGTCTGGCATATTCTTTTTGATGATTTTGTAGATATTATGTATGATGAATGAAATTTTCTTTATCTATGAATTTTATTAGTTGCTCTCATGATGTAAATGGTTTTAGATAGTAATTCCGTCCAAGGTGGATTTTGGGGCGTTACAAGTTTGGTATCAGAACTTAGAAATTAGGTCTTACATGAGAGCTGTAAGTTATGGATTACCACTAGAGATGTAGGACTAGGTTGAATGAATATTCGACCTAAATCTTATACAAGTCTTATGCTTAAGGTGATAGTTAGGGTGTCGAGTACATCAAGAAAATTAAATTGTAAAGTGATGTGCAGGATGGACGGTGGACATGGGCGTGGTCGTGGAGGTCAAGCAAACCCACCACCACCATCACCTCCCGATGCCATGAATGGCATTTATCAATGCCTAAGGGAGCTAACTACTCTGGTACAACACCAGAATGAAAACAACAACCACAATAGGGGGTTTCAACCATTAGCTCCTGTACCGGGCAACGGGGACGACAATAGAAGGATGATAGTTCTTAGAGAATTCTTGAGGTAACGCCCACCTACTTTCCAAGGATGCTCTTACCCTTTGGAGGCGGATAAGTGGATTCGTGGGGTGAAGAAAATGAGTGATAACATGGGAGTTGCCGAGGATCTACGGTTCGGCCTAGCTACATATCTACTGGAATGGGAGGCAGATCATTGGTGGGACTCGGTGAAAAGAAGGAGGAACACCGATGCTTTTACTTGGGAGGATTTTGATCATATCTTCCAAGACAAGTATTTTCCTGAATCGGTCAGGGACAAAATGAGTACAGATTTCTTGGCTCTAAGACAGGGTAGCATGACAGTGGCGGATTATGAGAGAAAGTTTGATGAGCTATCCCGCTATGCCACAGAGTTCATCTCTACTGAGGCCAGGAGGGCTAAACGATTTGAGCAGAGCTTGAAGCCTGCCATCAGGGAGAAGCTTGTGGCTCTCAAGATCCGGGACTATGGGGATCTTGTTGACAGAGCTGCACTGGTGGAGAGAGACACAGAGGACAACCAGCGGCGACAGAACTTTGCAAGGGGAGGTCCGATCCGGACCAATGCTAGTAGCAGTGAAGCACAGAGGGCGGCACCATACCGTCGCCCAGACCAGGTGGAGGTCTGAGGCCCATGAGCCTGCTTTGTATGTGGAGGTCTGAGGCATCTTCGGAATCATTGTCTGATCTTTCCACCCCAAAGGAATACCTAGACGACCGGACAGGTGAATACAACTAAGCCACCACTACAGAAGCCACTACAACAGAAACCATTAGGAGCTATAGCCCCAGGTGGTACCAATCAAGGAAGAGTCTTTGCTTTGACCCAACCGGAGGAAGATGCTTTCAATGTAGTTGTGGAAGGTATTATTCTTCTCTATAATTCCTAGGCCCGATTTTTATTTGATCCCGATGCTACTCATTCATTCATACGCACTACATATGCTATTAAATTGGGATTAGAACTTGAGAATCTAGAACATGCCTTGAGTATTGACATGCCTACGGGAGAACGATTGGATACTAGAAGGGTGTGTAGAGGTTGTGTGCTTCGAATTGGGGAGCAAGAATTGATTGTCGACTTGGTTGCATTAGACATGAAGGGTTATGACATAATATTTGGGACGGACTTGTTGTCCACTTTCCATGCGGTAATGGATTGTTTTCGTAAACGGATTTCATTTCAATTACCGGGAGGGGTAGTTTTCAGTTTCATTAAGGATCGGAATTTTTCCCATCCATTTCCCACTACGGGCAATAGATTCTTGAAAGCTAAGGTAGGGAGCCATTTGAATTTCTTGGCTAGTTTAATGAGAGATGATCGGGATAAATCCCATTCGGACATGGTGTTAATAGTGTCAGACTTTCCGGATGTCTTCCCAGATGAACTACCTGGGTTACCCCCACAGAGAGAGATTGAGTTTAGGATTGATCTATATCCGGGAACCGAACCCATATCCATTGCTCCCTATAGAATGGCACATTTGGAGTTGAAGGAGCTAAGGAAGCAGTTGGACCAACTATTGGCTATTGGGTTTATCCGTTTAAGCACTTCACCTTAGGGAGCTTGGGTCCTCTTTGTGAAGAAGCATGACGAAACACTTCGGTTACGCACGGATTACCGAAGGTTGATTCGAGTGACAGTGAAGAATAAATATCCATTGCCAAGAATTGATGATTTATTCAATCAGCTGAGGGGTTCTAAGTATTACTCCAAGATTGATCTTCGCACAGGGTACCATCAAATGCGGATCAAGGAGGAAGATATTCTTGAGACAGTTTTTGTACCCGGTATGGTCATTTCGAATATACGGTAATGCCGTTCGGACTGACTAATGCTCCTGCAGCCTTCATGGATTTGATGCACAGGGTATTCCGGCCGTATCTAGATCAGTTTGTCATTGTGTTTATTGATGACATATTAATCTATTCACGGACACAAGGGGAACATGAACACCATCTTTCGGTAGTGCTTCAGACCTTGAGAGAGCATAAGTTATATGCTAAGATGAGTAAATGCGAGTTCTGGATGAAGGAAGTGAAATTCCTTGGCCATGTTGTGTCGGAATAGGGTATGGCTGTTGACCCCGTAAAGATTGAAGCCGTGATGAAATGGGAACCACCGAGGAATGTGACCGAAGTACGTAGTTTCCTGGGATTAGCAAGCTACTACTGGAGGTTTGTGGAAGGGTTCTCAAAACTAGCAATGCCAATAACTCACCTTATGAAGAAGGGGGAAAGATTCTCGTGGACTCAAGATTGTGAACTAGCCTTTCGCACCTTGAAGGAAAGGTTGACAACAGCTCCTGTCCTCATTATTCCGAACAGTGGGGAAGGATACGATGTTTACACTGATGCTTCGTTACGAGGCTTGGGATGTGTGCTCATGCAGGGAGGTAAAATAGTTGCTTATGGCTCGAGACAACTAAAGATTCATGAGCAGAACTATCCCACTCATGACTTGGAGCCTGTTGCTATGGTTTTTGCTCTTAAGTTGTGGAGGTGTTACCTATATGGAGAAAAGTTTCAAGTGTTTTCTGATCATAAGAGCCTCAAGTATATCTTCACACAGAAAGACTTGAATCTTCGACAGAGAAGGTGGATTGAGTATCTAGAAGATTACGATTTTGCACTCAACTACCATCCGGGGAAGGCTAATACAGTAGCAGATGCACTTAGCAGGAAGTCTTGGGGTGAAATCAATGTTCTTGCTGTTGATAGGTGGAAGATGATTGATGCTTTCGAGGAATTTGATCTATTGGTGGATAGACATGGGGATCGACCATGCTTATTTAATCTTGTAGCTCAACCAATTCTTCGACAAAGGATTGTGGAGTTGCAACGATTAGATACCGAGTTGGGAGCTATCCGGGGTAGATTGGAGAAAAATGAAATTGTTGAGAATTGGTCGATACATAATGATGAGTTACAGTTTCGTGAAAGACTATGTGTACCAAACAATGACCAAGTAAGGGAAGAAGTGTTGGGTGAGTGCCATTGTTCAAAATTCTCCATACATCCGGGTAGTACTAAGATGTATAGGGACACGAAGCGTCAATATTGGTGGAAAGGGATGAAACAAGACGTGGCCAAGTATGTTGCAAAGTGCGCGGTGTGTTAGCAGGTGAAGATTGAGCATAAAAAACCCGGAGGATTACTACAGTCCTTGCCTATCCCAGAGTGGAAGTGGGATCACATCACCATGGATTTCGTGTCTGGTTTTCCATGGACGTCACGAGGGCATAATGTTGTATGGGTCATTGCAGATAGACTCACCAAGTCTGCTCATTTCTTGAGTATGAAGACCATTGACACTTTAGAAACCTTGAGCAAGCTTTATATTCGCGAGATTGTTAGATTACATGGAGTTCCACTCTCTATTGTGTCGGATCGTGATTCTAGTTTTGTGGCACAATTTTGGCAAAGTCTACAAATAGCTATGGGGATAGAGTTGCACTTTAGCACCGCCTTTCATCCTCAAACGGATGGCCAATCCGAGAGGGTGATACAAATTTTGGAGGACATGTTACGAGCTTGTGTGTTAGACTTCAAGGGAAGTTGGAGTGATCATTTGTCGTTGGTGGAATTTTCATATAACAATAGTTTTCAATCTAGCATTCGCATGGCACCTTATGAGGTATTGTATGGGAGACCATGTAGGTCCCCGACTTGTTGGTTAGAAGCTGGAGAGAGTAGTCTGTTTGAGCCAGAAATTGTTCAGGAGACTATTGAGAAAATTCAACTCATTAGGGAAAGATTACGCACGGCTCAAAGTAGACAGAAAAGCTATGTGGATAAAAGAAGAAGACCATTAGAATTCCAAGAGGGGGACTATGTGTTCCTCAAGGTGTCACCCAAAAAGGGAGTGTTTAGATTTGGTAAGAAGGGGAAATTAGCTCCAAGGTATACCAGACCATTTGAAGTGATCAAAACGGTGGGCAAAGTGGCGTATCAACTTCGGTTACCAGCCCAGTTTTCAGGGATACACGACGTGTTCCATGTGTCAATGTTAAGAAAGTTTCAATCGGATACAACACATGTCGTGGATTTGGAGAGAATTGAAATTCAAGATGGACTAACATATGAAGAACAACCGGTGGAGATTCTCGATACCAAGGAGAAGGTGCTTCGCAATAAAGTAATCCAACTGGTGAAAGTCTTGTGACAACATCATGGGGTGGAGGAAGCTACATGGGAACCAGAGATGGAGATGCGAGAGAAGTACCCTCATTTTTTCTCTACTTAAAGTATGTTTCGAGGACGAAACTTTCTTTAAGGGAGGTGGATTGTAAACCCCCACATTCTTATCGTTATATAGTAACATAATACATATATTGAAATGCTAATATATGTGAGGATATAAGCATGAACTATGTAGATTGTAAGAGTAGAAATAAAAATGTTAGGCGAGGTAATAGAGTATGTAGTATAAGTTAGAAAGTGCTCCGGAGTTCAAACACATTTTAGATCAGATTTGGGTAAAAAGGATTTTGGACACTTCCTGGTGTTTGGACCATATCTTTTTACTCTGATGTCCGTTGGATCTGAAATTTTGAAAGTAGACACTAGACTTCCAGGGCTACAAAAGTGTATTTCATAAAAATTTTCCAAATCAACCTCTAAATGGGCCACAACTTCATTCGAAATTTAGCTGAAAATGGGATGACGTTCGAACGTGAAAGTCCGTTCGAACGACAACCATTCGAACGTGAAAGTACGTTCGAATGATAGTTCATTCCAGTACTCTTGTCTGATGGAAAAACAAAAGTACTGGGAGCAACTAACGTTCGAACGCTAATGACGTTCGAACGTGAGCAACGACTCAGAACATCAGATTTACATCAATTGGACTCTTTTCTAACCCTATAAATACATAAGGGCGCCTCCTTTAGCCCCAATACAACATTTCTAACCCTAGAGAACCTTAGAGAACAAGAAAGAAGGGGAGAAACACAAGATCAAGAAGGATTTGCACATTGAAGAGGATCAAAACTTCAAGTTTTTCAAGAACACTAAGGAAGAAGAAAGGTAGGGGTTTCTTCCTCTTTTGTTCATTGATGCTAGGGCTGATATATATATATATATATATATATATATATATATATATATATATATATATATATATATATTGGAATCCTTGTTTCTTGATATTCTTGCATATCTTACCATGTTTTGATGAAAGTTATAGGTTGATAGCCATAAAACTGTTGTTCTTGACATCCAAACTCTAGTTTTTCAAGAAGTATGGATTTTTCTTCTTGATATTCATTTGTTCTTGATTTCAAAACTTGATATTCATTTGTTCTTGATTTCAAAACTTGATATTCATTTGTTCTTGATATCAAAACTTGATATTCATTTGTTCTTGATTCAAAAACTCTAGTGTTTTGTTTGGAACAATTAAATTATATTTTTTGATGATCTCTTGCTTATTTTTCTTGAGTTGTTATATTGAAAAAATACCTTTGAAATTGGGGGGTTTTTGATTTACTTGTGATTTTAAGAAATTGGTTGGCATTGTATCTCTTGTGTGGATGTTCGGATGAACATGGGTGGCCGTTGGCCGAGTATCGTAGAGTGGTGTAGATGCATTTCTTACTCCGTGCGGGTTTGAAGGTTCCCTACCACTCGTAGTGGGGTTGGTGCCTTGCGAGGACCAAACCACTATTCGCTCACGTGGAATCGGGGTTGAGGGTTAGTATACTATTCCTGGGTTGGATTTGTCACTGTCGATGCATCGGTATACGCCCTTCCTAAAGTTATATATTCTTGCGAGGATTGGGTGTGTGTGTGTGGGCCAGGATATTCTCATTGTGCGTATTCATGCGAAGTCTTACTTCCTACCTGAGATGGATAAACAAGTTTGGTTAATGATCCAAATGTGGGCGAAATGGTTTATTGTTGGAAACGGTTTAATGTTGGAATGGTTTATTGTTTGGAAATTGGTTTTACTCTTCATTTAATTTATTTCTATTGCGTTAACTTGAGATCGGGTAAATTGTCACTGTTTTATTTCAAAGTTATATATGATATTTTGGAAAGTGAGACCGAACTGTTCTATATGTTTTCCAAACCTTGTTCAAGTTTGGGAGAATTTTCCTATAGAGCTTAGTGCTCACCCCATACCAACAACATTTCAGATTTTGGTCTAGAGGAAGAGCTCGGAGTTGATGGGCAGGTAGCTTGGGAAGCTCAGTTGGATGGAAGCGTGGATCCCGAGAGGGATGTCTAGAGTTGTTCTCTTTATATCCTAGACTAGGGGATGCATTTTGAGACAATATATGAATGATATTTTATTTATTTCGCTGCAAGATTAAGTTTGATTTTTGGATGTAACGGCCTCTGACATATTCTTTTGGATGATGTTGTAGATATTATGTATGATGAATAAAATTTTCTTTATCTATGAAATTTATTAGTCGCTCTTATGATGTGAATGATTTTAGATAGTAATGCCGTCCAAGGTGGATTTTGGGGCGTTACAAGCTCAGCTTGAACTCTCGCTTCTCTGGAACTCGAGTCTCGAACTCCTTTCTTTGCAGCTCAGCTTCGTCTTCTCTTCTTCATCGTTGCTTTATTTCACTCTTTCTCAATCTCTCTGTTTCATTCTCTCTCTCACACACACACAACATAAACTCGATGGAAGATAGAAAATAAAGGGGGTTGTAACTTATATGGAAGAAAAAAGATAAGTCTGATCCAGTGAGTAGTAGTGGGTATTTGTCCTATTGGAGGCAGTGGGCATTAGTCCTATTGAAGGCTGTTTAATGAAATTCCCAAGTTAATTAGGAATTTTAATTGTCATGTGATTGAGATTTTTATTTTAATGTATGGGTTTTATGCTTTGTCAATTTTTTTGTTCTAGAAAAATATATTCTTCATATTTTTTTAATTAAATTATTATGCTTTATAAATTTTTATTTTCTTATTATATGACCGGTCCGACCAGTTAGCTTACTGGTTAAACCAATTTTTATTTTCTTATTATATGACCGGTCCGACCAGTTAGCTCACTAGTTAAACCAGTGAACCATTGACCCGGTCCCTCTATAGGTTCGATGATCGGTCCGGTTCTGATAACTATGGTTCTGGACAACCACCATACAAAAAGACACAACACAAAAGACACCATTTGTGTAACTATTCTCTATGAACAGACACAACTCAGAATTTCAAACGAGAAGGAAGTTACACTCCGAACCAATACGAATTCAAACCTAATGCGAACTGAAATTTAATTCCGGATTAAGAAATTCACGCCCAATTAATTAAACTAATTTTCTCCAAAAAGATAGGGTTTGGTCTAAACCACATCCCAGGTCGTGGCGAGGCGGGCGGCGCGCGCGCGTGTGTGGTAGAACCGAAGGCATGTAGACGCTCACTTCCCTCATAAAATTGTGGTACCCTTTGGGGCTCAATCCCATAGAAAAAATTGGCCTATATATGCATATCTAGAACTTCTTCCTCAACCAATGTGAGATTGGTGTCAAATCCCACATTGCACAATTTCTATTTTCACATTTTAAGAGTGTCACTTTGGAGCCTATTTTCTCATTCATTTCTTACTCGATTTGAGCAAGTGAGTATACTACACTATTCTCCTCATAGAGTAGAATACGAACCCTTGAAAGTTTACTCGAAGCAATGAATGGGTCCCACTTGAATTTATGCTCAAAGTTGACCAAAAATTTAGTTTTTTCACTTAAGAAACGGTTTTGGTCCAACAAAAATAACTCAAAACACTTCTCCAACCTTAAACCCAAACTTAAAATCAAATCAAGACAAAAATTATTTAGGACCCAAATTGAAGGGGATTCAAATCTTATATCAAATTTTTAACAGTAACTTTTTATCGTATCCAAATTTAAAAGACTCCTTTAACGAAAGAAGTTCTTCCCTCTCGTGCCTCTATCTTCAAAGCCATTACCTTCATTGCCTGTCCTTGCCTCTCTATTCTTCGAGGGTAAATTTTTACTCTCTCTCTCTATATGTGTGTATATATATATATCTCGTATCTCAAACGGAATTGCTTTAGACGAAATTGAAGACAGAAAATACTATTTTTTGATATTGAGTAGGTATTTTAAAAAAATTCCTTGCTTTATACGAACGTTGCTTTAGACAGTAAGAAGCTCACGAATCTACCACTCAAAGGGGTTGTTATTCATGATTGCTCTTTTGGTTAATATTGGTGAAGTTTGTATAAGAAACAAGTTTTAATATTGGGAGGCCTTTTCTTTCCTCTTTTAATATTGGAGAGAAAATGAAGACAAGAAAATGAGAGATGATAAAATATTTTGATGGGAAAAATTTTAAAAATGAGTTTTAGGACATTAAGAGAATTTCTTTTAAAAGATTTGAATAGATATTTAAGTTTGCCCATTTAGAGCATTTTCGACCATGACTCAAATTTTTACTCAAATTTAAGTTAACGTTTGAGTAAAAACTTGATTTTATATAAATAGCTCCAATGGACAAACTCAAATTTAAAGAAGGAGAGACTCAAATTTAAATGAGGGCAAACTCAAATTTAAAAGAGAGTAAAGATAACCATTGAATTTTTAAAAGATGGTAAAATCTCACCATTACAGATTTAGGTAAGCATTTGAGTCTCCCTTGATTTGAGTAAAAAATGAGTCTTCCTTGATTTTGTATAAGTTTGAGTCAAATGTTGAAGCAAATTTTTAGACTTTTTTACTCAAATTTTAATTTTAGTCTAAATTTGAATCAGGGTTGGAGATGCTCTAAATTGTTCTATATCAAATCAAGTTTTTTACTTAAATTTAAAATCCAATTTAAGTTTAAATTTGAGTCAATGTTGGAAATGCTCTAATATTGATCTAGCTTTTATTTATTTTAATTTAATTGTATAAAATTCATCTCAAAATTTTTTTTTTTGGCCAAAAAATATCATATTTTTTGCATGGCTCCGAGTGTTAAATAATTCAATCAACACACTCTTAAATGTCAGATAACTTTATTAATCCATATCTGTCTCTCTCTTCTATTTTTTCTTCCTCTATTTTATTTTTTATTCGACGACTTTAATTCTAGATTGCATAACTAAAAAAAATTTATTATTTAAAATATAAATATTACGCGATCAATGATCAATTTTTATTATTACATAGTGTTTTCGTGCGTGTGGAATTATTAGTCCTCTTATAAGTAAAGAAAACAAATTTCATAAATTGAGACTGTCGTTGTACTCTTTCCCATTTCCCATTGACTTGCTCATGTTTTTAAAAAAACCATTGACTTTATCACTTAAGTCAATAACTGTGCCTTTTTTCTTTCTTGGAAATCAAGTCCATAACTATGTTTTCTTTTGTGATTGAAAAAAACAAAAGGCAACGTGGACTTGAAAATTGAAATTTATAATATGTGGAAACAAGAAAAAATCTAAAGAAAGTTAAACTAGAAACTACACATATATGATTGAAGAAACACAGATATGATGGGAGACACTTTAAAAATTCAGCATTTTGAATCGAAGTATAGAGAAGCACTACGGTATCGTTTTTTTAACTTTTCGGTATAATATCGAAAAGTGAAAAAAAAAATTCCAAAAGGTGGTAATTTTTTTCCTATAAAGTGATAGAGTAATGTTATAGAAACTTAATTTGAGACCCTATTCAAAGACCTAATTCAATGTAATTATTGAATTAATTGTGAGTTATAGTGTTAGATTGAGTCCACTTATAATCTAACAGTTGTAATTGATTATGTGTTCACATTATGTCCCTAAGTTAGGTCCAAATACTAGCATCACCCAAGTGATAAGTGCATCGAAAATGTGAGTGCACCGCAAAATTAGGTGAGGTCCACCAAAGAAATGGTATAGACACCCAAAAAAGTGATAAGTAGAACATAAATCAATAACCAGAATACAACTCTTTCAAAAAAAATTTATCAATCAATAGTGATGACGCACAAATTGGTTTGCACACCATCTGTCAAGTAAACTGTAATAAATGCGGTAGTAAAATAGAGAGAGATAGAAACACAAGAATTTATAGTGGTTCGGTCAATGTGACCTACGTCCACTTTGAATGGCTAGGGCCGCCGGGTATTTTATTACTTCAAGTATGTAGGGAGAACAGAGAATTACAAGCTGAGAGAGATAGGAGAGATGTGCTCGACTAAATGTGATTTCCCCCTCAAGTGTTGGCGGGGCTTACAATTTATAGTCGCCTCTTAACAAATTGGGGCGACTTAATAGTAACTAAATGGCTAATCTGGTGGAGCAGACGACTTCTTGTCAACGGATGAGGTAGTTGCGGTGTTCTCCATAAGATTCGGTCAAAGGATGAGGCGGGGGTTGACTCTTTCCAAGGCGGCGAGGATGAGGCTCTTGGATGACCCTGCATGCTCCCCTGCTGATGTGGCTCCTTGATGTAGCTCCTCGAACCTGATGAGCTTGACCGGGAGTGAACCACTTTGGGCTAGACTTGCTGGATTTCTTAGAGTTGAGCTATTAATTCAGATCGGGCTTATAACATGAGTTGGGCCCTTGGGCTTGGTCCATCATTTTTCCCCCAATGTCGTGCGT
This sequence comes from Ilex aquifolium, assembly GCA_951799425.1. Classification (NCBI taxonomy): domain Eukaryota; kingdom Viridiplantae; phylum Streptophyta; class Magnoliopsida; order Aquifoliales; family Aquifoliaceae; genus Ilex; species Ilex aquifolium. Next base: position 32,918,970 of record OX637392.1, read on the forward strand.
CTAATGGAACTTGGACAGGAGGGCATTCAGTTGAGTTTGAATTTCGGCTGAACGCACAACTGAAAAAATTTCGGGAGGCCAAAACAGATGCTTCTAGGCCTTTTTTGGGATTTTAACAACGTCTATCATAGCCATAGGCAGTGAGTCTTTTAGGGCTCGTCGAGAGCTTCGATTTGATATATTATGGGCCCCGTTTAGAGGTGGACAAGCTAGCTGTGCGCGCAGGAGAGGCGACTGCATTGGCTAGGCGCACAGAGGGGCTGCTGCGCGAGCTGGGCGCACAGGAGGGGCGCCTATGGCGTTGGGCATTGCTGGATGGACGCAAAAAGATGTGGCCCGATTGTTGACATTCAATCTAATATAGTATCGCGGGTTGCAGACGGCCTGAGTTTCAAAAGTATGCCTAGAGATGGTAAAAACAATGTTATTCCAACATCAAAATATCTAACATGATTACCTGGAGAGAGAGGCAGACTGCTTGCGTGAGAGCAAAGACAAAGTCTGAGGATTTCTCGTGAGAGAGCTACACCTTTTGAGACCGAGCTTTTGGCGACCCATGAGAGAGCCGCTAAGTTGGAGATATAGGTTGTCTGCTTGAGAGCAGAGCAGAGGCCAAGCTTTTAGCGACCCACGAGAGAGCCGCTCAGCTGGAGATATAGGCTGCCTGCTTGAAAGTAGAGTAGAGATAGGCCAAGCTTTTGGCGACCCGCGAGAGAGCCGCTCATAGGCTGCCTGCTTGAGAGCAGAGCAGAAATAGACCAAGCTTTTCACGACCTGCGAGAGAGTTGCTCAGCTGGAGATATAGACTACCTACTTGAGAGCAAAGCAGAGATATGTCAAGCTTTTGACGACCCACGAGAGAGCCGCTCAGCTGGAGATATAGGCTGCCTGCTTGAGAGCAGAACAGAGGCTAAAATTTTTGGCAACCCACAAGAGAGCCGTTAAGCTGGAGATAGGCTGCAAGCTTGAGAACAGAGCAGAGAATTTGAGGGTTAGCCCAAGCCGGAGGCTCATTCCAATAGATTTAGATGAGGAGGGCGCTAAAGATTTGGGCGCCTGGGGCAAGGAGCCTGGGCTGGGCGTCTGGGGTGCTCGGTGCCTGGGCGCCTGGGCGCCTGGGCCTGGGTGTAGTGTTGGGCGCCTGGCACTGAGTCTTCTTGACAATCTCTCTCCTCAAGCGGTGTAAGCTGAGCCACAAAATCTGTTAGTGCCTTTGTAGCTTCTTTTTTTATAGTCGGGCGCAGGTGGTGATGATGACGGCGAGGACTCACCTTTCCTCGCTTTAGTGACATCCTTGGCGTTTATGTATTTTTGAGCTTTTGCCCACAATTCTGGCATTCTTTTTGGTGGGTATTTTATCATTGAGAAGAGAAAACTAGATGAGCGTAGGCCTCCCAAGAAAGCGGTCATGGTGACCTTGTCATCGGCCTCCTCAATGTGAAGGACCTCCTCGTTAAAACAAGTGAGGTAACTTCTCAGGATTTCATCCCGATCCTGTTTTATGCTGAGCAGATGGGTGGCAGGCTTCTGGTGGCGGCGTCCGCCAATGAATTGTGCCACAAATGATCTGCTTAGTTCGGCGAAGGAGCCTATGAAGGCTGGGATGAGTTTGGCGAATCAATGTCGGGCAGATCTCTTCAAGGTAGTCAGAAAAGCCCTACACATGATTTCATTAGGAACATTGTGCAACTCCATCAACGATTTGTAAGTTTCAAGGTGATCAAGTGGGTCTTTTGTGCCGTCAAAGGTTTCGACGAATGGCATTTTGAACTTTTGGGGAAGAGGGTAGTTTCCCACATCTGGCACAAAAGGTGTGTCAGTTCACCTTACGAGGTACTCCACAATTTCTGGTCCTTGTGCCTTCATGGCATTGAAGACGTCGCCCAGTTGATTTTGTATTTCTTTGATTTTTTTGTCCCAGTGATTTGGGGCTTCTTTGGAATTGTCATGGAAATGGCTCCCATGCTCCAAACTTTGATTTTCGTCCTCATCCTCTTGGAAATCGGAGTCTCCACCAGGGGAAGAGGGAGTTTGAGGAGGAGGTGTAGGTGCCTTGTGGTTTTGGTGCCGGGCTCCCCTGTTTGGGGCGCCCCCAGGTGGGGAGCTTCTTGACGCCCAAGGCGCGGAGCTCCTCTGGCTTGAGGTCCTCCGGGCTGTGCTCCTCCTTCTTGTCCAGCAAACATCAGTTGCAGGATCTGCTGATTCTGAGTTACGAGTTGTTGCATTGTCTCCAGCATCTACTATGTATTTGGAACATGATTGGTTGGTGGAGGAGCAACCTCCTCCTCTCATGTTGGATTATCTTCAGGCTGATTCATGGATCTGGTGGTGATCGTCATAGGCTTAACAAAAGAAGTGTTTAGGTGAGAATTTTGTCGTTCCCACAAACGGCGCCAAACTGATGATGCACAAATTGGTTTGCACACCACCTGTCAAGTAAACAGTAATAAATGCAGTAGTAAAGTAGAGAGAGATAAAAACACAGGAATTTATAGTGCTTCGGTCAACGTGCCCTACGTCCACTTTGAATGGCTAGGGCCGCCAGGTATTTTATTACTTCAAGTATGTAGGGAGAGCAGGGAATTACAAGCTGAGAGAGATAGGAGAGATGTGCTCGACTGAATGTGATCTGCCCCCCAAGTGTTGGCAGGGCATACAATTTATAGTCGCCTCTTAACAGATTGGGGCGACTTAATAGTAACTAAATGACTAATCTGGTGGAGCAAGCGACTTCTTTTCAACGAATGAGGTAGTTGTGGTGTTCTCTATAAGATTCGGTCAAAGGATTAAGTGGGGGTTGACTCTTTCCAAGGCGGCGAAGATGAGGCTCTTGGATGACCCTGTATGCTCCCCTGCTGATGTGGCTCCTTGATGTATCTCCTCGAACCTGATGAGAACCGGGCATGGACTACTTTGGGCTGGACTTGCTGGATCTCTTTGAGTTGGGCTATTAATTCAGATTGGGCTTATAACATGAGTTGGACCCTTGGGCTTGGTCCATCATATAGCACTTTTGAATTTATTTATCAAATTACGATACTTTTTAAAGCGGATTTATTGATTCCTCTCTTTCATAGAAGACATAGTCATCAACTACATTTTTTCAAAAGACTTCGGTACACAAAAAAATAAGCTTTCAACATCTCAAAAAAGTGTGGTTAAAAATCACATTTTAAAGAGGCGAGTCCACTGTATGTTCGTTATAAGTGTTTTCAACAATAACGCTTCTATAAAGGAAGCGTGGTTGATAAACATGCTTTTAAGATGGATATTAAAACCCACACGAACCCCTCTGTTTCATTTTCTATTTTCTTCCTCTGTTCAAAATTTCCCCTTTCCCTACCATGTCCTCATTCTTCCTTCTGTTGCCCATTCTCTCATTCTTTTCCTTCTGTCAGCTCCTGCACTATCTGAACCTGTGATCCAATCTGAGCTCTAGCTTCACAATTTCTTTGTGGGATTCTTCTGTAAAGCCTGAGCCCTAGTTGCAAATGACCCCTAGTTGAGCCCTAATTTTTGACACTTTGTGAATCTGAGCCCTTCGTGGTGTATATCCCCAGCACTTCACGTGAAGTCCAACAATGCACAAGATTCGATTGTAATCGAAGAAGACAAAGTGACAACCTATAGTTTCAGTTCAATCTAAACTCGTGAGCCTTGGGGTGTATAATAGAACTAAATTGCCAGATGTAATATAAGATCTCAAAATAATATCAAGCACCCAAATATCTCACACGCACAAAAAAATTTAATCAAAGCCCAACAAAATAAAACAAGAAATCAAGAAACAAAAGAACTGAAAAAAAATGAAGAAAAAGACGGCGTCAAAGGTTAACACCAAAAAGAGAAAAGCGTCAAAGGTTAACGCCAAAAAGAGAAAACAATCTTCCAATATCAAAGATACTACCAATGTCAATTAAAAAGACAGACTTTAAAAGAAAGCAATAAAACTAATTCTAATCCTATTCTATCTTTAATAAAATAGACCAAAGCTAACTAAAATAATCAATGGGTCAAAATTCTTAAATCCATTAAAATTCTAATTGTAAACTAATACCAAATAAATAAGGAATAAAATACTTGGAGAGTTTGGGTCAAACTCCAACAGCCTATTTGCAACTTGATCTTCCAAACGGCAATACAAGATCTCAATCTCGCCATCAATAACCAAGTCAAGAATATAATGGTACTTCACATGAATATGTTTGGTCCTCCCATGAAAAATTGGATTCTTTGAACAAAGTAATTGCTGACTTGTTATCACATAAAATCTGTGAAGGAATTTTCTGTGCATGTTGCAAAAATCCAAGCATACGACGCAACCACACTGCTTGGGTAGCACAACTTGTGGCTGCATTATACTCCGCTTCAGTGGTAGATAAGGCAACAACTTGTTGTTTCTTTGAAGACCAGGAAAAAATTCCTAAACCAATTTGAAAACAATACCCTGAAGTACTTTTGGCTTTTTTTACATCATCTCCCCAATCACTATCTGTATACCCTACGAGTTCACACTAACCAGTATGAGAATAAAAAATAACATCATTCTGGGTACCTTTAACATATCTCAAAATCCTTTTAGCTGCTTGTAAGTGGAATTGACGTGGAGACTCCATGTACCTCGTGATAAGTCCAACTCCAAAAAAAATATCAGGTCTAATGGAAGTCAAATAACGTAAACTTCCCACCAACCGTTTGAAATATGTGGGATTTACCAACTCACCATTCCTATCTTTACCCAATTTCAATATAACCGGAGTCAAAATAATATTGCAAGAATCCATTCTGAACCGTTTAAAGATATCCCTAGCATATTTATGTTGGGAAATAAAAATCTCACTGTCTATCTGATTAATCTCAATCCCAAGAAAATAGGACATTAAACCCATATTAGTCATCTCAAATTGAGAAATCATTGTCTCTCTAAATTTCTCAATTAACTTCAGATTATTCCTTGTGAAAATAAGATCATAAAATAATATCTCCATGCGAATTTGTTTTGACATACAACGTGTGTTTATAGGGACATCTCTGAAAACTATTCTCCACAAAATAAGAATTAATGCAAGTGTACCAAACTCTAGGGGCTTGTTTAAGGCCATACAAAACCTTTTTCAACTTATGGACTTTGTTATCTTCTTTTTTATTCACATAACCAGCAGGCTGCTCAACATAAATTTCCCCCTTAAGGACACCATTTAAGAAAGCAAATTTCACTTCCATTTGAAAAATCTTCCAAGAATTATTAGCTGCAAGAGAAATAATCACACGAACAATAACAAGCCTAGCAACAAGAGCAAAAACCTCAAGATAATCAATACCTAATTTTGTTTGTAACCCTTGGCTACTAACCTTGCTTTGAAGCTATCCACCTCTCCGTTTGGGTTGTATTTGGTCTTTTACACCCATTTAACTCCAATAGCTTTCTTTCCCTTGGGAAAAGAAATAAACTCTCATGTATTATTTTTCTCAATTGCATGAATTTCTTCATCCATTGCATTCACCCAATGTTTCTCCCTGTATGCATCACTAAAAGAAACAGGATCACAATCTGCATATAAAACAAGATCAAATCCTCATATGAAGGATCAATGTCAGTGCCAATCACATAAATCCTCCAATCTAGCTGGCATGTGTTGTTCACGCTGTGAACGCCTAGATGACTCAGGTTGTGGGGATTGAACAATTGGGGACTGTTTAACTGGCTGATCACCAATTGAATCATCAATATCAAAGGGAAGAAGTGTGACTGACTTGTTTTTCTTTTGGGACCAATCCTAGACACCCTACTCATCAAAAGTGACATCCCTGCTAATAATCATTTTTCCTGTTATGGGATTATAAAGTTTGTACCCCTTTGTAACTGAACTGTACCTAATAAAAATACACTTTTTAGCCTTTTCTTCAAGCTTTTTCCTGAGTGGATCAGAAACATGGGCATATGCAATACAGCCAAACACCCTCAAATGCTGAATACCAGGCTTCTGACCACTCCAAATCTCATAGGGAGTTTTTTCCTTAAAACTTCTAGTAGGGGACCTGTTCAAAACATAAACAGCACAAGCAACAACTTCTACCCAAAAATTTTAGGCATATTTTTAGATTTCATCATGCATCTAACCATATCCATACAAGTTTTATTTTTTCTCTCTGCCATACCATTTTGTTGGAGAGTATACCTGGCTGTCAACTGATGCTTAATACCATGATTTCTCAAAAAATTATCATAAACCATATATTTCTGACATCTGTCAGTCCTTAAAGCTTTAATTTTTCTCCCACTCTGCCTTTCAAGATAAGCTTTAAAATACTTAAATGTATCATATGCATCAGATTTATTTTTCAAAATATACACCCAGGTCTTTTTACCAAAATTATCAATAAATATAACAAAATACCTACTCCCACCATTGGAAGGAACTTCAACTGAACACAAATCAGAGTGAATTAAATCAAGGGGTCTTCTTGACTGCCGAACTTGTTTATCAGGAAAAGAGTCTTATGTTTTTTTTCCAAAATACAAGTCTCACAAACTTGACTGGGAATATTAATAGCAGGTAAACCAAAAACCAATTCTTTTCAGACAAGAAAATTTGAACTATGAAAATTTACATGCCCAAACTGCATATGCCATAACTAATTATCCCAAGAAATTTTAGAATTAAAGCAAGATAAATTTTGACAATTAATTTGTAAAGGGAACAAATGATTGGGTGTCAAATTGATGAGCACGTAATATTGCATATTTAATGGCCTCATTACATGTATTTTAACTTAAATTTGTATTTAATTACTTAGAGTTAGCCGAATTTATGAATAATGTTGAAAATTTGATGTTGCAGGTAGAAGTACCTCGGTTTTCCCCATTTTTGACTATGATCCACTTCGAATTGGAAAAAGTGAAAACCATGAAAGTTGTAGATCTGGATGTCCTCCATCCTGTGTCAAACTTTCAGCTCAATCGGACGGTGGAATCAAAAGTTATGACAAATTTACGAAAATTGGTCCTGAGCTTGCATCCCCCTGAAGACCTTTAGGAAGGTTTTGCACACTGGAGAAGACCTTCTGGAAGGTTTGGCCCAAAAATGCATATTCTGCAACTCAAATTTTCTTTGCTTGTGGGGCCCACCTTTACTTCTCCCACACATCCCTGACATGTTATACATCCTAGCATGCCTCCCTACACCTAGGGTTGGACATTGGAGGACAATGCATTTATTAGGAAGAGAGAGAAGGAGGGAGCCTGGTGGGTTGCAGGCTAGGATTGTCCTAGTTTGTCCAAGCCATCAACTCACCTACCATTGATGGGAGGCCTGCACAAACAGAGTTGAGGAGCCCTATGGACGAAAATGCAGAGATCTACACACCATTTATTCAGCTGGACACAAGCTTTGGGGAGGGAGGCTACCTAAGCTTAGGAGTAGTATAGAGAAAGAAGCCCCCAAGGAAGAAGATGAAGTTCTAGAGAGAGAAAGTTAGGTTTTTGCATTTTCTTCTCTATTTCAGTTGTAGTAAGCTTTAAATCACTTGTAATCTTTACTTCTTGTACTTTAATCTCCTTTATTTCAAGTGTATTCAAGTTTAACTACATTTTCTAGCATTTCAAGTTTTACATTTGGGTATTTGCCTTCAATATTTGTATTTTGACTATGAATGACATTTCTCTTGTAGTTTAACTCTTTTCTTGCATTAATACTAGTTCCATGTTTCATTTCTCCATCATGTCACTTTACATCATGCATGTCTTTGCATTTATTATAACTATCTAAGTTTTTAGTTGGTTACTCCAAGGGAGATTTCCTCTTGGGTATGCTAAATCAACTCTTTCTCATTCCTCCTCGTAGTGTAAGTTGTTTGGTTTGACTAGGTTGAGTGTGGACGGGGTTGTGAGCTCTTGATACACCGTAGACTTGTCACGGGATATGCTAGAGCCTACACCTCCACATTAGTCACTCACTTGCTACGAATAAATCAAGCATCGAGACAACATTGGAAGGATGTTTTGAGTTGATTTGACATTCCCATTAGAATGACCCTTTTGGATTAGGCAACCTTGTTTTCATGTACACTTTTATCAAAAACTCCACTCATCAAAACACAAAACTACAAGATTTTACACTTTTCATTTTTTTACAAAATCACCTTCACCACAATTCGACATTCCTTCCTTGAGGAAACGACCTTGGAATACTTATTCTAAGTAAAACACAACACTCGAAAGTCTTTCTTCACTTGGGGAGCACTTTTGCACACACACACATTTTTATTCATCCACACACATTTTCCCCATTTCTAGCATCGAACTCGAGGGAGAGTGACACTCACCTACACACATAAGCCGTATACACTTAGTCTGGGTTAGTGTTTGGAGATTAGGGTGAACGCCATCAAACACAAATTTACCTTTGCTATTAGTCCCCTGCAGTTGTCATTGATTGTACAAACACCCTTAAAAATCCTCATATCATACCACTTTTCTGACAACTGTCCCATACTCAATAAATTATGGCTAAGATCAGGAACATAATAAACATCTTAAATAGCATTCAATGACCCATCTTTTAACTTGATAGAAATTTTACCTTTTTCTCTTTATGGGGATAGTTGAAGCATTCCCAAATTTAGTGTCTGATTGAACAGATTCATGTAATACAGTGAACATCTCTCTGTAACCACACATGTGATTATTGTAGCCTAAATCCAGATACCACTTGTTCTTTTGAACATGATCCGCTGCACTATCAGCCAAAAATAAAACAACTGAATTATCATCATTGCCCTATGCAATTTTAGCATGAAAATTCTTATTGTTGGGTCTTCTTAATTTGAAGCACTCCTTTTTATAGTGCCATAATTTTCCACAATTGTGGCACTTGATTTTGGATTTATCATGTTGTTCACCCTAATTATTACCTTTGTATCTTTCTCCACTAGATCTGTTTTGCCATGTAACTTGGTTATTTGAATGATGATACTTCTGATTTGATTGAAATTTATTGTGAGACTCATCCTTCTCTTTCTTGAAACTCGTCTGAGTCTGCAAGGCTTCTTCTCCTAAAATCTCAGTCTTTTCATTCAATATTTATTCATAGCCTTGTAGGGAACCCATCAACTAATCAACTGTTAGGGAATCAAGATCTTTTGACTCCATGATAGTTGTGATAATGTATTCGAACCACATTGATAAAGTCCAAAGAATTTTCTCTATAACCTGGAGATCCTTCACATCCTTGCCGTTGGCTCTCATCTGATTGATAATAACCAATGTACACGAAAAATAATTAGATATACTCTCTGATTTTTCCATCTGAAGATGCTCAAACTATTTGCGTAGGGTCTGCAACCGAGCCTTTTTCACCTTGTCTTGTCCAATATAACAATTAAGACATCCCATGTCGCTTTTATCGTCGAAACATGAGCAAATTTGTCATAAATTGATGAATCAATTGCTCCATAAATATGCATCAATGCTCTACTGTCTTTCTTCAGATTAATTACCAATTCATCCTTTTGGGCTTTTGTGGGAGTTGGTAGATCTCCAGGATCTATGAACCTGATTGTCACAAAATCTGAAAAATTCATGACCTTAAAAAACAACTCCATCTGTGTTTTTCAATGTTGAAAATTTTACTTTCTCTCAAATTTTCCAACCGGGCATTGAACGAACTCATTTCTGTTTGTCATCTCTGAAATTGGTTCTGATACCAGATGTAGGATCTCAAAATAATACCAAATATCACACACACACAACAAAATTTAATCAAAGCCCAAGAATATAAAACAAGAAATCAAGAAACAAAAGAACTGAAAAAAACGAAGAAAAAGACAGTGTCAAAGGTTCACGCCAAAAAGAGAAAACAATCTTCCATTATAAAAAATGCAGCCAATGTCAATTAAAAAGAAAGACTTTAAAAGAAAGCAATAAAACTAATTCTAATCCTATTCTATCTTTAATAAAATAGACCAAAGCTAATTAGAATAATCTATGACTTAAAATTCATAAACCCATTAAAATTCTAATTGTAAACTAATACCAAATAAATAAAGAATAAAATAGTTGAAGAGTTTGGGTCAAACTCCAACATGAAAGTTATTACGCGAACCTGTATATGAATGGATGTGATATCCTCCTATAAGTAAAGAAAAAAAGTTCATAAATAAAAACTTTTGTTGTGCTCTACTCCATTCACCATTGTCTTTCTCATTTAAGTCAATAACTGTGATTTTTCTTGGAAATTAAGTCAATAACTGTTGTATTTTGCAATTGAAAAAAACAGAAGGCAATGTGGACTTGAGAATTGAAACTTATAATATGTGGAAATAGGCAAAAACCTAAAAAAAGTAAAATTGGAAACTACACATGTATGATTGAAGAAACATAGATATGATTGGAGACACTTCGAAAATTCACCATTTTGAATCGAAGTCTAGGGAAACACTTAGGTATTACTTTATTACTTTTTGGTACCATATCTAGAAGTGAAAAAAATCCAATAGGTGGTAATTTTCACACCCAAAAGTGAAGGAATAATGTTATGATGATCTAATTTGGGAACCTATTCAGAGATCTAATTCAATGGAGTCATTTAATTAATTGTGAGTTACAATATTTGGAGTCCAGTTTTAATCCAACAGTTGTAATTGATTAGACACTCATATTAGGTCCCTGAGTTAGGTCCAAATAGCATTTTCAAATTAATAAGCTTCATCCAAAAGGTGGTAAGTGAACCGAAAAGGTGAGTGTAGCCCAAAATTTTGTGAGTTCTAATGGGAAAATGGTATAGACCCTCAAAAAAGTGAAAAGTATAACAAGAATCAATTACTAGAATACAACTCTTTCAAAACAAATTTACCAATCTATAACACTTTAGAACTTATTTACCAAACTATTACTTTTTTAAAAGCGAGTTTGTTGACCCCACTTTTTAAAATTTGGTACAAAAATAAAATAAAATTTTAACGTCTCACAAAAGCGTGGTCTAAGACCACGTTTTAAAGGGGCAAGTCCATTGTATTTTCAGTAAAAGTGCTTTCAACAACAATGCTTTTATAAATGAAGTGTGGTTGCTAAACACACTTTTAAGACAAATATGAAAAGCCATATGAAACCTTCTATTTCATTTTCTATTTCTCCTTTGTGCAAATTTTCCCTTTTCCCTCGCTTGTCCTCATTCTTCCTTATGTCTCCTGTTCCCTCATCCTCTTCCTTCTGTCTCCTCCTCTCCCATCTTAACTTGTGATCCAATCTGAGCCCTACCTCTGCAATTTCTCTCTGAGATTCCTCTGCAAATCCTAAGCCCTAGTTCCAGAAGACCCATAGCAGAGCCCTAATTTTTAACACTTCGCAAATATGAGCCCTTCATAGTCAATCCCCAGCATTTCACGTGAAGTCCAAAGCTACAAAAGATTTGACTTTAATTGAAGAAGACAAAGTAACAACCCAAAGTTTCAGTTCAATCTGATCTCGTGAGCCCTGGGTTGCAATTCAAAACAGTGCACTTGAAGACCCAAATAGAGTCTACTTAAAGTATGTGATCCTTCAGCCTCAAGCACAAAAATTTCATTCTTAGTTATGCACTCAATCACCCAAATTTTATTCTTAATTTGAGCAACACAAGCTATTTTCTGTTTAAAAATCCCACTACCCAAGTGTTTTGCTTCGAGTCCTAACCCTAACCCATCTCAACGGTGAACTAGTAGCTCATTTATGTCTCTTACAACCCGAATTCTCTTGCTTTAAGGCTTCCTCTATACACAAGTTCAACCTCTCTTTCTTGTTATTAGTAATTCTTATCAAACTAGAGACAAAACACTATATTTTTTCTTCTAAAACTTTCTTCTACAGTTGGACATATCCAATTTCTTTATTGCCCATATCAGGTATACTGTTCTTTTTTAGTTCCCATATATTTTACAACGACCAAGAATGTTTTTAACCCTGTTGCATTTGTGTGTGAACTCTTGTGGAGAAGCAATAGTTGAATCTTGGAAAACAATCCACCATAACCTACAACACCGGGTCAATTATTTTGAGGGGCAAAATCTACTATTAAGGAAAATGAGTACATGCCTTTATCGATAAATTTTCTGTTGTTCTGAGAGGGGGGACAATCACAAGTATATTGCTTGACTCTGAAATGTGCACCCAAGTATAGGTGGTCAAGTGTAGTAATAACTCGGAGATGTCTGAGGTCGATCCATAAGGATTGAATAGATTGTAGGAAGGTAAAAGGAAGAACAATTTGAAGGTTGTTTGCTTTGAGAAATTGTTAAAAATTGTAGGAAATTTCTTATAAGGAAAAACTACTATTTAGTCTCAGGATCAAGAATTGTTCATATACACTAAATATTATATCTATACAATTATATTTTATCTCAGTTTACTTCCAACGTCAGTATAATCAACCAAAATATATAACTTTGAAAACAAAAAGTTGATTGATATGAAAATATGAATTTAAGAACTAGTTTTGTAAACTCACAGGGAATTATAAGTATTAATCATACCAAGAAATCCATCTACTTAATGAGCAATCAAATAAGTATACAAAGTACAATACTTTGATTAAAAATCATTTATTCAATCAATAAACCACGTGATAAAATCATTTGAGAATGATAAAGAACAATTGCATGAATAAAATATTCAATGTATAGTCCCAAAAAATCTACCCTAACTAATGAGTAGAAGGAGAACTACTCACAAGGCATGGGTGTTCTCTCAAAAAGTTGGTAAAATAAAGCTAAGGATCGGATCCAGATGGACAAGGCAGAACGAATTTTGGTAGCCATTAGGAGGTGCAGAACGAATTTTGGTAGCCATTAGGAGGTCCGTCCGGATGGACAAGGCGTATTCAGACGGGAGCAAGGAAGTTTATTCAGTTTGACTTGGTCAATACATGCGTCCAGATGAAATTCCTACGTCCTAACACTAATACATCGTCAATTGATCATCTGCATGCATTACCACATTTGAACAATTTCAAATCTCTTGAATTTGCATCTTCAAAGCAGCATCCGGATAGGCTTCTTGCGTCCGGATGGAAGTAGTCCGTATCGCCAAATTCAGAGCATCTTCAATCAATGATTGCGTCCAGACGAAAGAGCTTCGTCCAGATGCACCTATTTATTTAGGCATTGTTCGGATAGGACCCACTTCCACCAGAATTGACCTTTCACTTTTAATAGCACTTTGATCCCCTTGACTTCACTGTAATCTCCAATTGACAGGTTAATTTACCAAGTATCCTAATTGAGCTCAATTCCTCATGTTTTTAACTGATAAAGTATTACAACTTGATAAGGTAAAACGAGTGTTGAAAGGTGGTAGGGTGAATAAGTTAGATTTGAATCTGGATTGAATCTGATAATGGAATGTGAATTCCTATTGTATTGTATAGTATCCTTTTCTTTTGATTTTCAGGAATTTTTTTTTTGAGTTAAATTTTGTTTTTGAGTGCTAGATTTGGTGCTGATTTTGCGGATACATGTATTCCTTCTACCCTACCTTAATTATTTTTTTGATTTTTCTCGCTTTTATTATTCATTGAAGACAATGTTCAATTTAGGTTGGGGGTGGGATAGTTTTTGATGCACAATCTTTACCTATTTGGGTTATTTCTATTCTAATATATTTTTTATTTTTATTTTAAGTAGTGCATGTAGTTAGGACAATGCATGTAGGTACATTATGAGAATCCCGAGGAATAATTTTGATTGACCAGTGTTTAGGGTGCAATAAGGGGGAATTTTTGAATATAAATTTTGGAAAAATAAGTGATTTGAAATGGTTTCAAGATAAACAGATGTGTCCGGACGCACTTCTTCCGTTTGGACGCAGCTGCCCAAAGAATTATCACTATCCAGACGTACCTTTTAAATGGTCAATTCCTCGAAAGATAATTTAGTCCTTTTAGGGCCATTCCTCGAAAGATAATTTAGCCCTTTTAGGGCCATTCCTCGAAAGAATTATCACTATCCAGACGTACCTTTTAGGGCCATTCATTCTTGGAGTGACATTTACATTTAGTCAATAAAGATAATTTCATTCAGGAATATTCTTTGAATATTCTCATTCTATTTGATGAATATTTGATGTTATGAATGACTACGTGATTCTGAATTACTAAGCATAGGGAGTGTGTTTCCAAGAACACTTGAGGTATGATTTTAGGTTATGTTTGTCATAATTTAAGCCTTAGCCTTGTTTTTTGAAATTTTGTTATCCTTAGAAGCCGTGATTGATCCTTTATTTTGATTAAAGTTTCGATTGTAAACCACATATAATAACCAAGCCTAGAATGTGATATAATATCATTTAACCTTAGTTATCTTGAGATTAAGCTGATATAGTTGATGTATAAAAGAATATGTGGTTGAGACATATTGAAAAGAAAAGGTGAGTTTGTGTACACTTGTGAAATTAGTATTTGTTTGACTTGTTAAAAGAAGAGAAAAAATATGTATATGCTTGTTGAAGAAAATAAGGGAAAAAAAAATTTGACCATGAAAAGAAAGCAAGGAGAATAGGGAAAAAACATATGAACAAGTGATGAAATTCCTGCTTATAGGGATTGATGAGAAAAGCATATGCCAAGAAATATTGGTGTGTAAAGTTCTCTTGGGGTAATGTTTTGAATTCTTATTCTTTTTTTGTTCAAAACTCCAATACCCAAGGCCACATTACAAGCTTCAGAAAAGACCTATTTGATCTCAAGAGTTATTAGTGGATATATTACTTATGTGAATAAGGAGGAGGATAGTGGTTGTTTTGCATATCATGTGTTGATTTCTGATCATGAGACTATACTAATTCCCTTTCTTTGATAAAATGTTTATTGTTTATAAGCATATGTAAGATGTATTTTGTTTTGATCTTACAATAACTCTACTGACATATGGAATGATGAGGGGGAGACAACCATATAATTTGATTGAATTCATTATTGATAGTATAACAATGGTCAGACTTGATTCAAAGCTAGTAGTGGATAGTAGAGAGGTGAGGTATTTTGACTGATTTTCTGATCATGGAAGTTCTGGTACACACTACACACTAGTTTCAATGGGAATTTAGTACGTTAATAGTATTGTTGTGACGCCCCAAAATTCGGGGGTCTTTTCTCAATCCGTTTATCATCTATCAACCCGCGGAAGTATACCTATGAGTACTGCATAACCCGATACCACTTTGTTACACCCCATTCACCGGAATCATAACCAAAAAAAACCTTGAGTAAAGTCTCCTTTGTACAGGAGCCCTATCCAATCCGTAACTTGTGCATACAATAATCATAGAACCATTTCAAGGTCCAAACCCCCATCAATTAGAACTTAATGTTTGACCAATTACATCATCCCAACAAGAGAGCTCAAGATCTGATGGCTAGACAGAGTTATATTTAAATTTTGAAATTTTTGGAAGAGGTACTGATTAGCACAAAAATATGACATATATTGTGTGCTAATATGCCCTTTTATACTTGCTTTAGTTGTAAAATTAGGGAGAAATGCGTTTAATCTTCGTTTTGATGGAGTTTTGTGCAATTGCAGGTAAAATGATGTAAACGAGTTGAGTTAAGCCCCCATTGAAGTGTTTGAAGTCAATGAAGATGAGGGGGTAGTTTAAAGGAAGACTTGGAGGGTGAAGAAACCAAGAAAAATTCAAATTGGTTGAAAACCTTCCGGAAGGTTTTGCATACTGGAATGAAACCTTCTGGAAGGTTTTGCTTACTGGATTGCTCATTTAACTGTTCATGCACAAACCTTCCGGAAGGTTTTGCCCAGATTACCCAGACAGCCTGCAACTCAAGCTCTGCCATCTGGGGGTCCCACATACACCTCTCCATCTTGTCCCCTGACATTCCTTACACATCTACAGGCCTCCCCTCACCTCTACTTGGACTTGGAAGACTTATGCATTAATGAAGAGGAGAGAGAGGAGAAAGGCAAAAGGAGAAAGGCTAGGCTTGTCCTAGTGATGAGTGCGTAATTTTGCATATTTCATGGCCTCATTGCAAGCATTTCAACTCAACTTTTGCATATAAGTGCTTAGAAGTTAGCCGTTTTGAACTATAATGTTGATATTTTGATGTTGCAACCTTTTATAGCTTAAATGATTGATTTTAGGACATTGCAACCTTGATGGATGTGTGGTGAAGGCATGGACACAATACATGAAGAATTGGAGGCTTAAAAGTGAAGAAATCAAGAAGGCATTGGTGCTTGGGAACAAGGGCATCAACAGCCACATCGTTTGGAAGTACTGCCTCGGAGTTCCTCCATTTTGACCATGATCTACTCATAATTTGAAAAAGTGAAAAACATGAAAGTTGTAGATCTGGGTGTCTTATATTTTGTGTCAAAATTTCAGCCCAATCCAACGGTTGGATCAAAAGTTATGCCAATTCTACCAAAAGTGGTCCAGAGCAGAAAAGAGGGTACCGGTACGCGTACCGGTACGCCGAAGTTTCTGGTGTTCGGGGTACCGGTACGCGTACCGGTACGCTCCCCTGAAGCAGCCCCGATGCTCCTGCAACTCAGCCCCACTTGCTTGGGGGTCCCACCATCGATTCTCCCACGTTTCCCCCAACATTTCCTTACACAACCATGTCTCTCTTACACCTTGGGGAAGACTTTTGAGGCTTGAACATTGAAGGAAGGGGGAGGGAAGTGGGCTGCCAGGCTATGCTCTTCCTAGCCTGTCAAAGCCATCCATTCAGCCCTCTCTTGATGAGAGCTCGTTCACACAACTAGGGGGGACCACCATGCACGAAAATGAGAGGCATACACTCCATATATTCAACATTACAAGCTTGTATTGGGGTTGGCTACCTAAGCTTATGATTAGTTTTTTGGAGCTCCAAGGAGGAAGATGATGAATAGTGACGTTTTTGCATTTTCTTATCCATTCAAGTTGTAGAAATCTTTTTTAATCTCTTGTAAGGATCTTCTAAGTTTAATTTATTGTCTTTAATCCCATTCCTTTCAAGTACATTGCAACTTTAGTTACATGTTCTAGCTTTCACCATTGTTGTATGAGTCTTTCCACTTCAAGCTTTTCTTAAAATGGGTATTGAATGTTTTTCTTCATAGTTTTAGATTTATTGCTTCAAGTTAAGTTTCATGCTTTAATCTCCATTTCCTTTATATGTCTATTTACATTATGCTTGTCTTTCATTTATGCATAAGTAGCTAGCTTTTAAGTTGGTTAGTCCAAGGGTGAATTCCATTTGGGGATTCCATTCCAACTCTCTTTCATTCCTTCTCTCGGTGTATGTTGGCTTGGTTTGATTGGGTTGAGGGTGGATAAATTGGTGAGTCTTTCATATTCCGTAGGCCTAGTCACGGTTTATGCTTGGATACTCACCATTTTATCCCTAGCTTCCCATGAATCAATCGTACTTCTAGGCACCATTGGAGGAAGGCTTTGAGTTGGCTTGATATTCCCATTGGAATGAACCTTTTGGATTAGCCAACACTTGCTTTCTTGCATTTTCATTTTGAACAAAACTCAACAAAACACAAATACAAGATTTTACACTTTCTTTTCTCTTTTTGCAAAATCACTTTCACAAAACTCCCTTTCCTTCCCTGAGGAGACGACCTTGGAATACTTTTCCAAGTAAAACACCGACAACAAGAGACTCCTTACGATTGGGGAGCACTTTTGTTCACATGCATTCCATTCCACATTTCATTCCATACATTTTGTTCATTCCACATTTCCATTCACATTTGTTGTTGCTCCTATATCTCTTGCATTATCCGGAGGGAGAGTGACACTCCCCCATCACTATAAGCCACATACACACATTGAGGGTGAGGGTGATGTTTAGAGGTTAGGATACAACAACGTTTTTCATCAATCACCTAGCCTGCAAGGATCCCATCCAATTAGCCCCCTTTTGGTGTAAGGCCTGCCACACACCCTTGAGAGCTCTCTATGGACGAAAATCATCATTCATATTGTATTATGCAGTTCATATTACATGGTAGTGAGAGAAGCTCTAGGTGGAAAACATAGTTACAGAGGGAAAGATTAGATTTACACATTTCTTCCTTCCATTTCTCTTGGAATATCTTGTAAGACACTTGTAAGCTTACTTTATTGTCTTGAATGTCATTTATTTCCTGTCCGTTTCAAGTTTAGTAGAGTATCTTAACTTCTACCATTAATGTATTTGAGTTTTCTACATTTCAAGCTTCCAAATGGGTATTAAATGCATTATCTTATAGTTTGTCTTTCCTTGCATTAACTTAACTCAAATCTTCATTACTTGATAATGTCCTTCCATTACATTATTATCTTTCCTTTAAGCATGAGTAGCTAAGCCTTTACGTTGGCTAATCCAAGGGAGACCTCCTTTTTGGGTATGCCATTTCAACTCGTTTTCCTTCCTCCTCTCGGTGTACGATGGTTCAGTTTGACTGGGTTGGGTGTGGACATGGTTGTGAGTCTTTGATATCCCGTAGAATTGTCACGGGTTATACTTGGATCCTCACCTCCATCTTATCCCTAGCTTCCCATGAATCAATCGAGCATCTAGGCACAATTGGAGGAAGGTTTCAAGTTGACTTGGCATTCCCATTGGAGTGAACCTTCTGGATTAGCCAACACTTTTCCCATTTAAATTCCATCAAGATACGATCACTCACCAAACTTCAAACAACAAAAGATTTTTACACTTTACCCCTTTTTATCAAAATCACTTTCAACATGATTCACCTCCTTCCCTGAGAAGACAACCTTAGAATACTTTCCAAGTAAAACACGACATTCAAAAGACTCTCTACGCTTGGGGAGCACTTTTGTTCACAACCCACATTTTACACTTCATTCATCCACCATTCCATTACCCTTTCTTTTGACATCGTTCCAAGGGAGAGTGACACTCCCCTATCCCGATAAGCCACACACATATTGAGGGATGATGTCCGGAGATTAGGGATTACAACGGAAAATATCAAGCAGATACCAGTACCACTTACATGTGGGACCAATACCTAAGCCTTATGTCTGCCAGGTCCTTTCCATTTGCTAAGTACTGGTACTTAATCACTTAGGTACCGATACCAGAGCCCACTATTTGCTAGGTACCTGTACCTATATGTCGTGGTACCGGTACCTGAGTCCACTGTCCATCGAGATAACGCTACCTGAAGCCTTGGTACCGGTGCCTGAGCTCACTAGAATCCAGGTGCTGGTACCTGTAAGTCTAGGTCCCGGTACCTAGGCCATCCAACAACGTGGTACCGGTAATTAATCACTTAGGTACTGGTACCTAGGCCCAGATTTTCCTCAAATCTTTTCAATTTTCAACCATTGCCATCCAAAACCATTCCATACTTATTCATACATTTATATACACAATTTCTAGCCCATAAGAGTTCATTACACAACTATTTATACAATTTTACAAGTCCAAAATAAATTACACAATTGGTTACAAAAATGTAATCTAAAAGCCACATTTCGGCTTCTTCTCAATAAGGGCCCAAGTGAGGGTTGTCCACTGGTGTTTGTCCTGCACCTGAAATGTTACACTAAATAGGGTATTTCCTAAAGAGGCTACCCCCAACCCAGATGCATATGAAATGTTCACATGCAATTCAAAAATCAATCAAACATCCATTCAAGAATATGCAATTCATAAATGAATTTCACAATGCCATGCCATGTCATGAGATGATGCTCACACATGCAATTCAACCCGAGTCCTCCACCAGCTCCCATAACACATGCAATGCCATGCGTATGCATCCGGGTATTCTAGGCCCCCGCCATTGATGTTGAACATTCAATGACCAATTTTCAAAATCTCGGGTCTTTCTTGGGGTGGGTATTTATGGACTTCCACCAATGGGTATCCAACTAACACGGCATTTATGGATTTCCACCAACGGCTCCACGTACGCCGACACACTTTATAGAATCAATACCAATGGAAATGAGTATCCAAATTATCGGGTCTTGCACCCGAGGAAGAATCTAGCCCTTCTTCCTAATCATTCAAGGCATTTTGTCAAACACCTAGAAGGCACAAATTATGTAAATACATAGTATGCCTCATTCATCACATATCTCAAGAAATTACAAACAATAAATTTTAACAAAACCCAATCATGCAAAATTGGTTCTATATATTCTCACACCATTTCCCATACTCTAGTTACACTAGGAGAATATTAAACAAGAGATTTCATCTCTAATCATGCTACCCATTCCATATACAACACTAGGTTAGAAATAAACCTAGTTAGGAAACAAACCCTACCTCTTGAAGCGTAATATCGCATAGTAGAAGCTCCAAATTACCCAAATCAATCTTCAAGACTTGATCCCAGCAATCCTATTCTTGAGATTTTGGAAAAATCCATGATATTTGGTACATACTCGTAGCTCTCGTTGCGTAGAACAACTTTTGTTCTTGGCCCGAAGCAATCCGAAGGACGGATCACCTTAGATCGGAGAAGAAAGCTTGGAGATCTTGAGTTTCCTCTCTCTTCTCTCTCTCTCTCTCTCTCTCTCTCTCTATATATATATATATATATATATATATATATATATATATATATATATCCGAAAAACCCAGAAACACAAGTGGGGAAAAATCTGAATTTTCCCCCTTTTTATACTCTCTAATGCTTGACTCTATTTAACCAGACGCCCCGTCTTTTTCTAATCTGATTTTGACCTGAATCAATTAAATCTCGTCCCGTTTTAAGTTTAATATATCTTATTTGAAGTAAATTTAAATTATTTTTCATGTTTCGCAAATAAAATCTGATCTTGTTTATTTTAGTCGCACGACGCCCGATCACATCATAAAACCCGAAAAATCCGACTGTGTAGACATTTAACGAAAATTGACTGGGTAACTAGATTTCAGAAGACGAATCTAACGGTGAGGTCCGTTTCGTCATCCGAGTTCTAAAAAAATTCAGGTTTTCAACTCATACCGTAACAACTAATTACCATTTTATCCTTCACAACAAAATTTTAAATTTTTCCGGTTTTTACATTCTCCCCCCTTAGAAAATATTTTGTCCCCGAAATTTACACACACATGCACATATAACCACATGCATATGCAACAAGCCATATAATACTTTATGACTATAAGAAAGTACCTCCATCCTCGAACAAGAATAGATAGCTGGCATGTATAGTGTCCTCACGCTCCTATGTCACCTCCCTCACACGATGGTGCTACCACAACACATTCACCAGTCTCACGGTTTTCCCATGCAAAACCTGCTCTCGACTATCCATGATACGCACCGGTCCCTCATTGAAGGTCCCATCCGCATCAATAACTAACTCACCCCAATTCACCACATTTGTAGGATATTGAGTGTACTTGCATAGCATGGAGACATGGAACACTACGTGAACACTAGATAGATTTGGCGGTAACGCCAACTGGTAAGCGATTGTGCCAACCCTCTCGAGTACCTCGAAGGGCCTGATATACCTTGGCGACAGCTTCCCTCGCTTCCCAGATTTGACCACTCCCTTTTAGGCATCACCTTCAAGAAGACGTGATCTCCAACCTCAAACTCTAGAGGTCTCTGTTGCCTGTCAGCGTAGCTCTTCTGCCGGCTCTATACCGTAAGAAGAAGCTTCCATATCAGGTCCACATTCTCCAAGGTGTCTGTAATCAAGTCCGAACCTATGGAGGGTCTCTCTCCAACTTCCGTCCAACAAATCGGAGAACGACACAACCTCCCATAAAGTGCCTTATAAGGTGCCACATGTATACTCGCCTGATAATTATTGTTGTGGGCGAACTCCACTAAGGTTAAGTGCTCCTCCCAACTACCATAGAGATCAAGGATGCATGCCCGAATCATGTCCTCTAAAGTCTGGATGGTCCTTTCCGACTGACCGTTCGTCTGGGGATGAAAAGTTATACTCATCATTAACTGTGTCCCCATAGCCCGTTGGAAGCTCTCCCAAAAATAGGTCGTAAACTTGGGGTCCTGATTCGATACTATAAATACAGGTACCCCATGTAACTGGACCATCTCCCGTACATACAACTTGCATAATTCCTCCAATGTGAAGGTCATCTACACAGGCAAAAAGTGTGCCGACTTCATGAGCCGGTCCATTATCACCCACACTGCGTCATGCCCACGCGAAGTCCGTGGCAAGTGGGTCACAAAGCCCATAGTGACATGTTCCCACTTTCACCCAGCCACCTCCAAAGACTGGAGCAACTGATGCATAGTTAAAAGTTACATCTTATTTTGCCTTTATGAGATTAATTATGCTTTAATTGTGTTTAAATGATAATATTTCAAGATAAAGAAAGTACAAGGGTTTAAAAGCAATAATGTCACTCTTTCAAGCAGCACACATGTGTTTTAAAAGGTAACTCAAGAAGCAGGGAACAAGTTGCACAACAAAGTAGACTTTGCTTTCACGTTCGAATGCCACGTTGAAATCATTCCAAATCTATAGGAGGCTACTAGGGAGATGACACGGAGCTAGTTACTATGGATGACAAAGCTACATTAGCAACCACGTTCGAACTCCAACATTGTTTGAATACACTTCAAAGAAGAAATGCTTTGACGTTCGAACACCAAGTACCGTTCAAACGTAAATCCCTGACAGAATGCAGGCAGATTAGATTTTCACCTGGATTTTCTGGCATAGGCTTGGAATTTAAGCACCTAGGTCTATCCTTTACCTCCCTCCCTTGTCTATAAATACTATCCCTTGGAACTTACTGAAAGATATCTTTTTGGAAGTGGAAAAATCCTCCAAAAGTAACTAGTTTTCTTCTACTTTCATCATTAGTTTTTTTAGCTTCAATTATAAAGCTTCCTTCTTCACTTAGAGAATTGAACCTCTCTCACCTTTCTAACTCTCTTGTAGTATTGAAGGGTGGGTAGTGACTTGATCCGAAACGTGTACACCCAAGTGCAGGCGGTCAAGCTGTAGTAATAATTCGGTTTGAGTTCGGAGTCGAATCCACAGGGAGCTGTTGTTAGTGTTTCAAAGTAAGCAGTGGTGGAGACCAGTTGGTTGTATCCTTTGAGATTTGAAATTGTGGTGTTCAGGATTCTTTCTGGACAGAATATAAGATTCTTTCCAGGAGAGTTTTCTAAACAAAATGTGAGATAAGCTTTAATATAAAAGAGTCACTCTTTAGTTCAAGGCTTTGGATATGTAGTTAATTATCCGGTTTATTATAATTGTGCTTGATAACTCAATTAACCTTCGTGTCAATGGCAGGTTAATCGGAAGATAAAGGTGGATTGTGAGAATAAAGAACATGATTCCAATGTCTTCCTAGAAGTTTACAAGAATTTCTTGTGCCGAGACTTAACCGGTCTACAAACAAGCAAGTGTTTCTACAAGACCTCCAATCATGATATTAATGCTCATAGTTCATTCTTTAATTGAAGCACAATAATGGTGAAGATTGAAGGGTAGTCATGAAGATCTAGCCGGGGTACTTGCCTTGAATCGATGAGTCTTTCTATGCAAGAGTTATCTATGTTATAGAAATAACTCCTGATTATACAAAGTACCCTAGCTTTGCTAGCTGCAATCAATCATTCAATAAGCAAGGGGAATATAAAGCATTAAGCATAATAAAAAATGCACAGATATAACTTTCGGATAATTTCTACACGTCCATCACCTCTCACTGAAGAGTGAATGAGAAACTACTCACTCTTCATGGCTTTGGTAAAGCTAGAAAAGTGAGTGATGCTCATTCTTCAAAGTAGAGAAGTTACAAGATAAGGTACAATAAACAAGGAGCCGATCTTCGAGAAAGAATGAGTGAATCACGTTACACCCTTCACGGCTTTGTCGAAGCGCTAGAAAAGTGGAAGAGTTTCACTCCTCTAAGGGAAGAAAGAAGCTCAAGCATTGGAAGTGAATGAAACACATATTAAAAATAGAAGAAAAGTAGTCACTTTTTGAGGGTGATCCACAACCAAAAGTAATCTATCTTTCTTCTAGACATGAAATTAAAAGAGACAAATTAGAAGAAAACAATTACTTTTGGAGGGTTTTCCACAACCAAAAACATCTATCTTTTACAAACCCCAAGGGGTGGTATTTATAGGCAACCAAAAGATGCCCTTTGCAAGCCCCAAGAAGATCTTGAATTACACTTTGATCCCCCTTTATTTTGCTTTAATAATTGACACCATATAGTTTGTAGCTTTGATAATTGGCTCCCCAGTAATTTGTAACTTTGACACAATTGGCTCCCCAGTAATTTTGACGCACAAAACCCTGAAAAGAACAACAATTAATGCATTATTCCTAATTCACACACTAACCCTAATTTGACTTACTTTGACTAGTTTAACTTTGTTTTACTAACACAATTGACCTATTAACTTAATTAAATTATGCATTAATTAGGATTAATCACACCCCCCAACCTAAACATTACTAGTCCCTAGTAATAAATAACAACAGAACAAAAAAAAATCACTTTCGTAGATAACGCGATTGCATTTAGCATATGTAACAAGCCGTTAAACCCCTAGGTGATCCCTACTGGACGAGTTTTGTCTCGTGAAGGTTTTCAGTGAAGCTACCTACAAACTCCAGTTAAAAAGATGTGTATATGAGTTAGCACCATGATCGTTGAGACACCCCATCCTTTAGTTAAATTTTTTTTTAAACACTTCTCTGTCATTGGTACGTACTATATGCAAAAATAAACACTTGTTATATTGGTATTTGAAATTCCCTATGTAGTAAGAATAATCATTCTAGCGACAAGAGTTATTATATAACAAAAACTCTTCTTTTCAACCTTCTATGGATAGCTTTGATTTCACAATCCTCTCTTAGAAATCTCTCAGCAAAAATTCTCTCCGATTATAGTGACTTTTCTCTCAAAAGCATGTAATTAGAAGAAGGATAATTGTAAATTTACATGCTCAATAATTACGGGAGTGAAAACCAAGGAAACAGACTAATCAAGTTTGGCATAATCTCATGGAAGAATATTAATACAAATAAAGTAATACTATTTAACATATCCCACACTTTTGATTGATGACCTACACATGCATCAGACTTGAGATCAATTAGGTCTTTTTATAGGTTATAATGTGGCCAGGGGTCAGTGGCTAACGAAACGATGTCAATGATATTCGAAAGCTATCATTTCTTTGTGTAATGTAGCACACCTCTTTCTAGCTTTTCGAAACTTCACCTACATGGTATTTCTTTCTTTCATTATTTTTCTCATTTTTCACTTTTTTTTCCAGTTGTTTCTATAGACATTCTTTGAACAGTAGCCACCATCTTCTTTTCTTTTTCTCTTGCTTTTCTATATCATACTGATTTATAAGAGGGCGCGAGAAAATTAGATGGCAAAGGTATGTCAAATATATTTTCCTGTGGCTAGGTTATCATATGGGTTACATGAAAAAGAAATTACACTTTAAAGGCTCAATCACGACTAACTAGGGATATAATTTTGTAAAAGAAATGGCTAAGACTCAAAAATTAAATCAAAGATGGCCTAAGATCCTTTCTCAAGCATGTGCACATGTATGTGTCATATGAATAGATTCTTTGTGGGATACATTAGTAGACTGCTCTATTTGCATCAATCAAAATAATAATAATGAGATTATTTAAGGATAGAAAGTAAAAAGAAACCTTACTTGAATAAATGTTGATTTTCTCTCAAAAGCATCGCAAGGCTCGAAAACTTACAATGGTATTCTTCGTTATCTCCACTAGTTATGTCAGGTTTTCAAAGAATTTCGGTTATATATCAATTCTATTTTCGAGTCTGGTCATTCTGTACCTTAAGAATAACAAATACCAATGTACATTTGACATTTAAGCATAGAGAAAATACCATTGAACTTGGAAAACTATGGCGTCTCAGGATAAGTCCCTACCCACGCTATAGGTTGGCATTTTAGGACATTCCTTACTCGGCCCACATCTTTATTTCAACAAAAAGACTTTGTAAATCTAAAAAAAAAACATATTTACACTTTTTACAAAAAACGTTCGGACCATTAACCTTCATCCCCAAAACAGATTTTTCCACAGCTTTGTCATTTATTAGTCAAAATCTAATCCGAGTCTCCCTCTCTGTCTGTGTAGTTAGAAAAACCAGTGACTCTCCCAATTTCCTCTCTCACAAACCGGTTAAGCAAAGTACCGGAATAACATGGCGTATCAGGGTAATCCTTACTCAGCCCATTCACTATCCAGTCTAATCGATCGAGTGAACAATTGGAAATTGGTTCAGAACACTGGTTATATCTTTTCTCGTGAAAGACTTTGCCACACTGTTTACAGGCACCCAGCCTTTTGGCACGACGGCGTTTAACAAAGGTGCTTCTGCCACAGAGGGGTTTTGCTTGTTTTTCTCGGATGTCGGCCTTCTTTACCAGTCTTGCTTTTTTCATAATCATAGTATGCACATCAGATGGAAAAGTGTGTAGAACTCCCAGACTAAACCTAAAAAGTTTAACATCCATACTTTCTAAGCTTTAAGACTCACTATCTGGTTCTTTAACGTCTGCCAGTCACAAAGATGATTGAAGCTGACTCACATACATAATAATCAATTTATACAAGGCAAGGTACATAATATGATCAGAACAACAACAACAACAACAACAACAACAACAAAAACAACAACAAAAATTTTAAAAATTTACTAGCACATGGTGGCAATATGAACTGTAGTTCTCACCCCCAACCTAAACAGAACATTGTCCCCAATGTTTCGAATTTACCAGTTCACGGATCTTGGAGATGAGATTGAATGGCAGAGATCTATTCATCTGCCGAAACCTACAAAGAAAATACCCAAATTAATAATCATTCTTCGAAATAAGGGTTTCGGCTAGGCTGGAAACCCGTCCCCGTAAGTGCATATAGCAGAAGAAGACCCATGTACAAATACAAACATATAAAGCAAATCATTAAACAAAGGACTAGGTCTTCGGGGTATATGGTCATGGATTTGCAGGGGGTGGGTTTTTTTTATAGAGAACAGAGAACAATGAAGAAGAAGAAAGGAAAAGGATGGGGGGGCCAACACTGGTGGATTGGAAAAAAAGGGTTGTATTTCCAGAAGACGGAGAACGAAGAAGAAGAAGAAGAAAAGAGAAAAAGAAGAAGGAAAGGGGGGCCAACAGCGGTAAATGAAAGAGAGACAAAAGGTGAGGGCCTTATAAAGGCGTTCTCTCGGGTCGGGTCAGGTTGTATTTTTCCTGACTCGATCCATTTGAGTATCGGCAGGCGCGAATCTCGGAGGGATATTCTGGTTCCATCAAAAGAATGGTGTCCACATTTTTAACAAAGTCCTCCAAAAATGGTTTCAACCGCTGACCATTAACACTAAAGATATTACCATTTGATGGGTTTTCTACTTCAACTGCTCCATGGCCAAACACCTTTTTGACAATGTAAGGCCCAGTCCATCTTGACTTCAACTTACCAGGAAAGAGGCGGAGTCTTGAATTGAACAATAGGACTTTTTGAGAAGGTTCAAAAGACTTCCGTACAATGTTCTTGTCATGAAAAATTTTCATTCTGGTTTTCGCAATCTTAGCATTCTCATATGCTTCATTTCTCAATTCCTCCAATTCATTTATCTGAAGTTTCCTTGTCAATCCGGCCTTGTCTAGGTCAAAATTCATTGCTTTAATGGCCCAGTATACCCTATGTTCCAATTCCACATGTAGGTGACATGGTTTTCCATAGACTAATCGATAAGGAGACATGCCCAAAATTGTTTTGAAAGCAGTGCGATATGCCCAGAGTGCATCAGTTATTCTTAACGACCAATCTTTGCGGTCTGGATTTACCATTTTTTCTAAAATTAATTTGATCTCCCGATTAGCTAATTCAGCCTGTCCACTAGTCTGTGGGTGATAAGGGGTTGCAATTTTGTGAAAGATCAAGTATTTTCTCATTAAATTCCAGAATGGACGATTGCAAAAATGAGCACCCCCATCACTTATGATTGATCTTGGAATTCCAAACCGGGACAAAATATTTTCTTTTAAAAATTTGATCACTGTGTGGTGATCATTGTTTCGGCATGGAATTGCTTCAATCCATTTAGATACACAGTCTACGGCCACTAAAATGTATAAATAGCCAAAGGAAGGGGGAAATGGTTCCATAAAATCGATGCCCCAACAGTAAAAAATTTCAATCACCAGAATGGGGTTTAAGGGCATCATGTTTCTTTTAAAAATGCTTTCCAACCTTTGGCATCTATCGCAAGTTAAACAAAAGGCATGAACATCTTTGAAAAGTGTGGGCCAATAAAATCCACACTGCAGGATTTTTGCAGCGGTTTTCCTTGATGAAAAATGGCCACCGCATGCTTCAGAATGGCAAAATGTTATTACCTGGTTGCTTTCATGAGCGGAGATGCAACACCTTATGATCTGATCCTTACAGTACTTAAATACGTAGGGATCCTCCCAAAAGAAGTTACGAACCTCCCTCAGAAATTTCTTCTTGTCCATCATGGTAAAGGATGGAGGGAGTGTACCAGTAGCAAGAAAATTAGCAATATCAGCGTACCATGGTCTCTCATCAATCGTGAACAGCTGTTCATCGGGAAATTTCTCATTGATTGGCAATCCATCTTCATGAAATTCATACGTTAATCTGGAAAAATGGTCTGCCACCACATTCTCGACACCTTTTTTGTCTTTAATGATCAGATCAAACTCTTGGAGCAAAAGTATCCATCTCAAGAGCCTTGGCTTGGCATCTTTCTTAATGAGCAAGAATTTTAGGGCTGCATGGTCAGCGAATACAGTAACAGAAGAACCAACAAGATAAGAACGGAATTTTTCCAGAGCAAAAACTACAGCAAGCAATTCTTTTTCAGTTGTTGAATAATTCATTTGAACATCATTCAAAGTTTTGCTTGCATAGTAAATCACATGAAGTTTCTTATCTTTTCTTTGTCCCAACACAGCATCTACAACATAATCACTTGCATCACACATCAATTCAAATGGAAGAGTCTATTCAGGCGGTTGCATTATTGGAGCAGAAATTAACATGCCTTTAAGCTTGTCAAAAGCTTTCTGGCATGCTTCATTCCACACAAAAATTACATCCTGACTCAGAAGATGACAAATGGGTTTGGCTATGGTACTAAAATCTTTTATGAATCTCCTGTAAAAACCTGCATGTCCTAGGAATGATCGGACGTCCTTTACAGTCTTAGGGGTAGGAAAATTTCCAATCAGATATATTTTTGCCTTGTCAACTTTCATGCCCTTATACGATACAATGTGACCAAGGACAATGCCTTGTGTTACCATGAAATGACATTTTTCCCAATTGAGCACTAGGTTGGCTTCCTTACACCTTATCAGCACTTTCTCTAGATTAGTCAGACATAAATCAAAGGAATCACCATATACATAGAAGTCATCCATGAATACTTCCAAAATTTTTTCAACAATGTCACTGAACAAGCTTAGTATGCATCTTTGGAATGTTGCAGGAGCGTTACAAAGTCCAAATGGCATCCTTTTAAATGCAAAGGTGCCAAAGGGGTATGTGAAGGTTGTTTTCTCCTGATCATCTAGTGCTATCTCAATTTGGTTGTACCCAGAATACCCATCTAGGAAACAGTAGAATGCATGCCCTGCAATTCTCTCTAGGACTTGGTCAAGAAATGGAAGAGGAAAATGATATTTTCTAGTGACCAAATTGAGTTTTCGATAGTCTATGCACATCCGCCATCCTGTGACAACTCGAGTTGGTACTAGTTTATTGGCATCATTCTTGACCACTGTGACTCCAGATTTCTTTGGCACAACTTGGGTTGGACTAACCCACTTGCAGTCTGAGATGGGGAAAATTATCCTTGCATCTAACAGCTTAAGCACCTCAGTTTTCACAACTTCCTTCATATGAGGGTTCAGTCGTCGTTGTATTTGACGAGAGGGTTTTGAATCCTCTTCAAGGTATATAGCATGATTGCAGATTAACGGGCTTATACCTTTCAATTCAGCGATAGTCCACCCAATGGTGCTTTTATGGAGTTTGAGAACTTCAATCAGCTTAGATTCTTGCAAGTTCGTAAGCTTAGATGAAATCACCACTCGGTATGACTCGTCCTTTCCCAAAAATGCATATTTGAGGTCAGATGGAAGTGTCTTTAGGTCAGGTTTTGGTGGCTTGACACTTGATGAGAGTGGCTTTGTGCCACTTGATGGAAGTTCCTCGAATTTGGGTGCCCATGTCTCAACAACATGAGTAGGGTAACTTTGTGGATTTGGGCCATCATCTGTTGACTCAGACGTGCTGGGTTCCAAATGATATGATTTAGCAGAGGGTTCAACAAAAATATCGTTCACATGTTCATGAACCAGTGACTCAATGGAATTCATTTCTCTCTCTTCTTTGTCCTCTCTTGGGTGTTTGGCAATATTGAAAATATTCAGCTCAAGAGTCATGTTCCCAAAAGTTAATTTCATAACCCCATTCCTACAATTGATCAGAGCATTGGAGGTTGCTAGGAAGGGTCGACCAAGAATAACGGGAATTTGGATTTCTAAATGCGATGCTGGCTGAGTATCCAAAATAATGAAGTCAACAAGGAAGACAGCGTTGTCCACTTGGACAAGTACATCTTCAACAATGCCCCGAGGGATTTTTACAGATCTGTCTGCCAATTGGAGTGTGACACGAGTGGGCTTTATTTCACCCAGACCCAATTGTTGGTAAACAGAGAACGGGATCAAATTGACACTGGCTCCAAGGTCTAACAGTGCTTGTTCTATTCTGAAAATTTCAATAACACACGACACTGTTGGACACCCAGGGTCCTTGTATTTTGGAGGGGTTTTATGTTGAAGCAGGGCACTGGTTTGTTCCGTCAAGAAGGCTCTTTTTTGGACATTTTGGCTTCTCTTGATTGTGCACAAGTCTTTCAGAAACTTGGCATAAGAAGGAACCTGTTTGATTGCATCCAGAAGAGGGATGTTGATATTTACTTGCTTAAAAAACTGGTAAATTTCTGGCTAGTTGTTCAGCTTCTGTACCTTTTTGAGTTTATGAGGAAAAGGGGCAGGAATAGGGCATAAAGGTTCTTTTTCCTTTGATGGTTCTGGCTCTTTTTCAATCACAGGCTCAGGTTCAATTGGTTCAGTGCATGGGATTGACTCAGGTCTTGGCTTTGGGATCAACATGTTTCTTATTGTTTTGTCAATCAACTTGCCACTTCTTAGTGAAGTGATGACTTGGGCTTGGTCTTGTGGGGTTTTCATGATTGAAGAATTTCCCACTTGGAATTATCCTTGTGGAGGTTTTGGTTGGGCAGGAAACTTGCCCTTCTCATGTGTGTTCATGGATAGGGTCAATTTTTGGATGTGGCTTTTGATATCCTCAAAAGAATGGGTGGTCTGTGCTTTGAAATCAGTGAAAGCTTGTGTGGAATGGGTGTTGTAGTTCATTTGGGTTTGCATGAACTGGTTCAGTGTATCCTCAAGGCTCCTTTTGTGTGGTGGTTGGTATGGTTGATATGCGGGAAGCCCTTGAGGTGGTGGTTGTGGACCTTGTGGTTGGTTCATGGGAGTTGATTGTGTGTTCCTCCAACTGAAGTTTGGGTGATTTCGCCACCCTGGATTGTATGTTTCAGAATACGGGTTGGAGTAGGGCTTGTTGAAGTTGGAAATTGCATTTGTTTGTTCCAACAAGACCTCTTTAAATGCTGGAATGGTAGGACACTCCCCAATAGGGTGTCTTGTCAGTGCACAGATCCCACACACTAGTTTTGTGGGATGGCCAGTATTAACTTGATGTACCTTTTTCATCTCTAAAGCTTCAAGCTTTCGAGATAAGGTGGTCATTTTTGCTCTTAGGTCATCATCTTCTTTCAAGACATACTTTTCTCCTTGGGAAGGAGATGGTCTGGCTTCAACAGTGGTAGGGGAGGCTGAGTCCCACATCTGAGAACTATCAGATATGGTGTCAAAAAAATCGAATGCCTCTTCTGGACTTTTTCCCATAAATTCTCCTTGGGCCATCATTTCGACGAACTGACGTAGTCTAGAGGGAAAGGAGTCATAGAAAAATCCTACCAAAGTCCAATTCTCAAAAGTATGGTGTGGGCAGGATTGAAGAAGATCTTTGAATCTCTCCCAACTTTGGTAAAAGGTTTCTCCTTCTTTGACCGAAAAATTCATGATCAGTCTTTTGAGTGCATTAGTGCGGTGTAGAGGAAAAAACTTTCTGAAAAATTCATCATGTAATGCCTGTCAGTCAGGTATTGAAAGAGCTTTTAAAGAACTTAGCCATTGTTTAGCTTTGTCCCTTAAAGAGAAAGGAAAAATTTTCATCCTGGCCAGTTCAGAATTGTCTTGAAATGTTCCACATACTTCCTCAAAATCTTTTATATGCAGATATGAATTTTCTGCATCCAAAGCATGAAAAACAAGTAACAACTGCACTGTCCCCGGCTTTACAGTAAAGAGGGGAGCATTTTCAGGGAATACAAAACAAGAGGGGACACTATTTCTTGTGGGATTTAGGTAATCCCGCAAAGTTTGAATGTTAGGTACTTCCCTCTCTCTCATAGGGACTTCTCCGTTTCTTTCATTATTTGCCATATTTCTCTCACAGGAGTCTGCTACTGATATAGGTGAATTTGGTTCAGGCTGATTCACATACTCAAACGATTCTGCTGGCAAATTCTGATAGTGAGGAGTGCCCTCAAACATAAAAATAAAGAAAATAAAACAAAACAAAATTATTCACAGTAAACCAAAGAATATACAAAAAAGAAAGGTATTTTTACCTTTTACCTTCAAACACTTTTTATGGCTCCCCGGCAACGGCACCAAAAACTTGACTTGATCCGAAATGTGTACACCCAAGTGCAGGCGATCAAGCTGTAGTAATAATCCGGTTTGAGTCTGGAGTTGAATCCACAGGGAGCTATTGTTAGTGTTTCAAAGTAAGCAGTGGTGGAGGCCAGTTGGTTGTATCATTTGAGATTTGAAATTGTGGTGTTCAGGATTCTTTCTGGACAGAATATAAGATTCTTTCCAGGAGAGTTTTCTAAACAAAATGTGAGATAAGCTTTAATATAAAAGAGTCACTCTTTAGTTCAAGGCTTTGGACATGTAGTTAATTATCCGGTTTATTATAATTGTGTTTGATAAGTCAATTAACTCCCGTGTCAACGGCAGGTTAATCGGAAGATAAAGGTGGATTGTGAGAATTAAAAACATGATTTCGATGTCTTCCTAGAAGTTTACAAGAATTGTTTGTGCCGAGACTTAACCCGTCTACAAACAAGCAAGTGTTTCTACAAGACCTCCAATCATGACATTAATGCTCCTAGTCCATTCTTTAATTGAAGCACAATAATGGTGAAGATTGAAGGGTAGTCATGAAGATCTAGCCGGGGTACTTGCCTTGAATCGATGAGTCTTTCTATGCAAGAGTTATCTATGTTATAGAAAGAACTCTTGATTATACAAAGTACCATAGCTTTGCTAGCTGCAATCAATCATTCAATAAGTAAGGGGAATATAAAGCATTAAGCATAATCGAAAATGGACAGATATAACTACCGGATAATTTCTACACGTCCAACACCTCTCACTGAAGAGTGAATGAGAAACTACTCACTCTTCATGGCTTTGGTAAAGCTAGAAAAGTGAGTGATGCTCATTCCTCCAAGTAGAGAAGTTACAAGATAAGGTACAATAAACAAGGAGCCGATCTTCGAAGAAGAATGAGTGAATCACGTTCCACCCTTCATGGCTTTGGCGAAGCGCTAGAAAAGTGGAAGAGTTTCACTCCTCTAAGGGAAGAAAGAAGCTCAAGCATTGGAAGTGAATGAAACACATATTAAAAATAGAAGAAAAGTAGTCACTTTTGGAGGGTGATCCACAACCAAAAGTAATCTATCTTTCTTCTAGACATGAAATTAAAAGAGACAAATTAGAAGAAAGCAATTACTTTTGGAGGGTTTTCCACAACCAAAAACATCTATCTTTTACAAGCCCCAAGGGGTGGTATTTATAGGCAACCAAAAGATGCCCTTTACAAGCCCAAAATATGCCTTTTACAAGCCCCAAGAAGATGTCATTTACAAGCCCCAAGAAGATCTTGAATTACACTTTGATCCCCCTTTGTTTTGCTTTAATAATTGGCACCATATAGTTTGTAGCTTTGATAATTGGCTCCCTAGTAATTTGTATCTTTGACACAATTGGCTCCCCAGTAATTTTGACGCACAAAACCCTGAAAAGAACAACAATTAATGCATTATTCATAATTCACACACTAACCCTAATTTGACTTACTTTGACTAGTTTAACTTTGTTTTACTAACACAATTGACCTATTAACTTAATTAAATTATGAATTAATTAGAGTTAACCAGGTAGCGTTGCACTCATTCTTTGTCAGAGATAAGCATATTTTTTTGGTAAACATTAACTTGTAATTATAAGTTCCTCTACTTGGAGGGATGAGATTCACTTACTTTTTCTAGCTTTTTCAAAGCCATGAAGAGTGAGTATTTTCTCATTCACTGTTTAGTGAGGTGATGGACATGTATATTATTGTTCGGAAGTTATATTTGTCCATTTCATTTATACTTAATGATTTATCTTTTCATTGCTTATTGAATGATTGAATGCATCTAACAAAGCTAAAAGTACTTTGTACGATCATGAATCTCTTATAGACAAGTTAATTCTTGAAATAGGAGAATTCATTGGTTCTTTGCAAGTACTCAAGCTAGGTCTTCATGACAACTTTTCAATCTTCATTGTCATTATGTTTTAACTAAGAATGGGGTAATTTAATAGTTGCTGGATGATTTGTAGGATTGTTTGCTTGTCTATAGACAGTTTAAGTCTCGGCACTAACGATTCTTGCAAATCTCTACAAAGACATCGGAGTCATGCTCTTAGTTCACACAGTCCATATTTATCCTCTAATTAACTTATTATTGACTTAGGGGTTAATTTAGTTGTTTACAAAGCACAAATATAACAACCGGATGAATAACTACATGTCCGAATTGTTGAGCTAAAGGGTGACTTTTTCATTTAAGAGAATCATATATTTTGTCTAGAAAATTCTATAGTCATCATAACTTCAAATCTCAAGGGTTCCAGTTACTTTGGTCTCTATCACTTATAACTTTAAAACACCAAAATTAGTTCCTTGTGGATTCGACTCCGGACTTAATCGAATTATAACTACAACTTGACCATCTGCACTTGGGTGTACACATTTCAGGTCAAGTCAAGTTTCTGGCACCGTTGTTGGGGAATCTAACAGTGTTTTAAAGTAAAAAGTGAAAAAAATATTTATTTGTTGTATATATTTTTGATTTACTGTATATAATTCTTATTTTATGTCTGAGGAAGATCCTCGCTTTTCAAATTTGCCAGAAGAATCTGTTGGGTCTATAAATCAATCTAAACCTTCTTCACCTTGATCAATAGTAGACTCCTTGATAATAACATGACCAATAATGAGAGAGAAGGGAAAATTTCTAATATTCAAACTCTAAGGGATTCTTTACATCCCACACGAAACAGTGTCCCCTCTTGTTTTGTGTTTCCTGCAAATGCGCCCAACTTCAATGTCAAGTCAGGAAATTCCAATTACTACCTCAATTTCATGGACTCGAATCAGAAAAACCCATATTTACATATTAAAGATTTCGAGGAGGTATGTGGGACATTCCATGATAATTCTGAACTGGCCAAGTTGGAACTTTTTGCTTTCTCTTTAAAGGACAAAGCTAAACAATGACTAAATTCTTTGAAAGCTCATTCGATACCAAACTGGCAGGCATTACAAAATGAGTTTTTCAGGAATTTTTTCCCTCTACACTATACCAATGTACTTAAAAGGCAAATCATGAACTTTTTGGTTAAAGAGGGAGATACATTTTACCAATGTTGGGAGAGATTCAAGGATCTTCTCCAAGCCTGCCCACACCATTCTTTTGAGAGTTAGACTTTGGTAGGATTTTTCTATGATTCTCTACCCACTCGACTACGTCAATTTGTTGAAATGATGGCTCAAGGGAAGTTCATGGGAAAAAGTCCAGAGGAGGCATTTGAATTTTTTTGATACAATATCCGAGGGTTCCTAGATGTGGGACTCAGCCTCTCCTTCTACTATTGAAGCCAAACCATCCACTTCCCAATGGGAAAAATATTTTTTAAAAGAAGATGATGACCTGAGAGCAAAAATGACTACCTTATCTCGAAAGCTTGAAGCTCTAGAGATGAAGAAGCTAAATCAGGTTGTTGTTGGCCCTCTCACAGAACAAGTGTGTGAGATTTGTACTTTGATAGGACATCCTACTGGGGACTGTCCTACCATTCCTGCATTTAAGGAAGTCTTGTTAGAACAGACCAATGCAATTTCCAATTTTAGCAAGCCCTATTCCAACCCTTATTCCGAAACTTATAATCTAGGATGACGGAATCACCCAAATTTCAGCTGGAGGAACACAAAAAAACCTCCCATAAATCCACAACAAGGTTCACAACCACCACCACAAGGTCTTCCTACGTATCAACCATACCAACCACCAAACAAGAGAAGGCTTGAGGACACATTGAATCAGTTCATGCAAAGCCAAATGAACTACAACAATCATTCCACTTAGGATTTCAATGACTTCAAAACCCATACTACTCAGTCATTTGAGGACCTCAAAAGTCATATCCAAAAGTTGACCCAGTTAATGACCACACATGAGAATGGCAAGTTTCCTGCCCAATGATGAATAGCTAAAATTAGGATCTTACTATGCTTTTACAAAACTGATTATGCTTTGAGGGAGTTTAAATGATGACATTTTAGGAAAAAGTTTCACAAAATTCTAAAGTCAATGAATATCAAACTTTCATGCAACACCCACGTATTCCGGAAGAATTGGAGAAGTTTGAAGCAAGGCATCAACGTTCAAACGCCAATATATGTTCGAACGTTATCCTAAATTATTTGAGGGCTCCTAGAAGAGTGCTATGGCAATGGCATATGGTGTGTTGCAGTTATTTTCACAGAAGAGGAAGAGCTACTTGAGTACAACATTTGAATGCCAATCAACGTTCGAATGCCATCTTGAATTATTTGAGGACCAGACTGCCAGGATGATGAGACATGGCTTGCTATCTACTATGGGTGACAAGAGCCACTTGAGTCCACGTTCAAACTCCATTAAGCGTTCGAACACCCATAACAGAAGACATGAGTCAACGTTCGAATGCCATACTATGTTTGTACGTAGTCCCCAGACAGGTTGCAGAGTGGTTGGTTTTCTATCCGGACCTTGGGGCATTCACTTGGAATTTGAGGACTTTGTACTATTCTTTTACACTTCTTGACCCCCTCCTCCTTGCCTATAAATACTCCCATTGTGGGAGCTTCAAAGAGAACTTAGACTTACACTTGTATGCACTTAGACTTAGAGATAGATAGACATACATAGAGGAAGATAGATAATCTTTTGGTTGAGGAGGAAACCCTCCAAAAGTGACTAGCTTTCTTCTACTTTCATTATTAGTTTCATTTGCTTCCATTGTTTGAGCTTCTTTCTTCCCTTAGAGGAGTGAAACTCTTCCACTTTTTTAGAGCTTTACCAAAGCCGTGAAGGGTGGAAAGTGATTCACTCATTCTTCGTCGAAGATAGGCTCCTTGTCTTGTGTATTTTACCTCGTAACTCCTCTACTTAGAGGGATGAGAATCACTCACTTTTCTAGCTTTCTCAAAGCCATGAAGAGTGAGTAGTTTCTCATTCACTCTTTAGTAAGAGGTGATGGACATGTATAAATCATTTGGAAGTTATATTTGTGCATTTCATTTATGCTTAATGCTTTATCTTTCACTTGCTTATTGAATGATTGAATACATCTAGCAAAGCTAAGGTACTTTGTACAACCATGAGTCCTTTCTATGACATAGATGACTCTTGGCATAGGAAGACTCATTGGTTCTTTGCAAGTACTCCAGCTAGATCTTCATGACTATATTTCAATCTTCATAATTATTGTGCTTCAACTAAGAATGGAATACTAACACAATGGTTGGATGCCTTTTAGAAATACTTGCTTGTTAGTAGACGGGTTGAGTCTCGGGACAGACAATTCTTGTAAATCTCTACAAAGATATCGGAACCATGCTCTTAATTCTCACAATCTATCTTTATCCTCCAATCAACTTTATGTTGACACAGGGGTTAATTGAGTTCCCAAGCACAAGTATAACAACCGGATGATTGACTACATGTCCAGATCCTCAAGCTAAATGGTGACTTTTCCATTTGAGAGAATATTATATTTTGTCTAGAAAATCCTCTTGGAAAGAATCCTATATTCTGTTCAGAAAAATCCATAATCATCACAACTTTAAATCTCTAGGGTTCCATTTACTTTGGTCTCTGTCATTGCTTACTTCGAAACACCAACATTAGTTCCCTGGCGATTCGACTCCGGACTTAACCGGATTATTACTACAACTTGACCGCCTGCACTTGGGTGTACACATTTCAGATCAAGTCACCCAACCTAAGCAACCACATGGTCAATATCATGTGAGTAATCCTTTGACCATGGAATCTCCACAAGAGCAAATTCAAGTCATCACCACTCTAAGAAGTGGTAAAGTCATTGATAAAACCATCAAACCATTGCCACTCAATGAGAACACACATGTGCTGCAACCTACACAAGTCTCTCCAGGTGAGACCGAGTCTAGAGAAGATAAAGAGTCACGACCACTATATCCCATTCTTGCTCCTTTTCCTCAAAGACTCAAGAAAACACAGAATTTGAACAACCATGCAGAAATTTATGAGTTTTTTAAGCAACTAAAAATCAATATACCACTTTTGGATGCCATCAAACAAGTTTCTTCTTATGCCAAGTTTCTAAAGGACCTATGCACAATCAAAAGAAATCAAAATGTTCAGAAAATGGATTTCTTAACAGAACAAGCCAGTGTCATGTGTCATCGAAAATTTCAGGATAAAACAAGCATTGCTAGATCTTGGAGCCAGTGTCAACTTGATGTCTTTCTCAGTCTACCAACAATTAGGTTTAGGTGAAATCAAACCCACATATATCACACTATAGTTGGCAGATAGGTCTATCAAAGTTCCGAGGGGCATCGTTGAGGATGTCCTTGTTCAAGTGGACAACTTCTTTTTTCTCGTCGACTTCATTGCCTTGGATACTCAACCAGCAATACATTTGGGGAATCAAATTCTCGTCATCCTTGGTCGACCTTTCCTAGAAACTTCAAATGCATTAATCAATTGTAGGAATGGGGTCATAAAATTGACTTTCAGGAATATAACTATTGAGCTTAACATTTTCAACATTGTCAAGCACCCAAGTGAGGAAAAATAATTGAGAGAAGTGAATTTCATTGAGTCTTTGGCACATGAACATTTGAACAAAGCATTTTGTGAAAAATCCCCAGAATCTTGTTTACTAGAGTCTATCACATCTGAGTTGAAAGATGATTTTCAAAGTCTAAAGAGTTGCCCAACTCATGCTGTCGGGACATGGGTACCCAAATTTGAAGAATTGACCTCAAGTGGTATAGAGCCACTCTCATCCAGTGTCAAGCCACCAAAACCTGAATTAAAACCCCTCTCATCTTACTTAAAATATGCATTTTTAGGGGAGGACGAGTCTTATCCAGTGGGCATTTCATCCAAGCTTGCAAATTTGTAAGAGTCTAAGCTAATAGAAGTCCTTAGACGTCATAAGAGCACCGTTGAGTAGACCATTGTTGATTTAAAATTATAAGCCCATTAATTTGCAATCATGCTATATACCTCGAGGAGGATACAAAACCCTCTCGTCAAATGCAGCGATGGTTGAATCCTCACCTGAAGGAGGTTATACGAACTGAGGTGCTCAAACTATTAGATGTAGGAATCATCTTTCCCATCTCTGATATTAAATGGGTCAGCCCAACTCAAGTCGTGCCCAAGAAGTCTGGGGTTACAGTGGTTAAAAATGATGCCAATGAGTTGGTACCAACCCAAGTTGTCACAGGATGGCGAATGTGCATAGACTATCGAAAACTCAATTCAGTAACTAGGAAGGACCACTTTCCTTTTCCTTTTCTCGATCAAGTCTTAGAAAGAATTGCAGGTCATGCATTTTATTGTTTCCTAGATGGGTATTATGGGTACAATCAAATCGAGATAGCACTTGATGACCAAGAGAAAACAACATTCACATGCCCATTCGGTACTTTTGAATTTAAAAGGATGTCATTTGGACTTTGTAACGCTCCTGCAATATTTCAAAGATGCATGTTGAGTTTGTTTAGTGACATGGTTGAGGGATTTTTGGAAGTATTCATGGATGATTTTTCTGTGTATGGAGATTCATTTGAATTATGTTTAGCTAACCTAGAAAAAGTTTTGATAAGATGTAAGGAGACCAATCTGGTGCTTAATTGAGAGAAATGTTATTTCATGGTAACACAAGGCATTGTTTTGGGTCACATTGTGTCATCAGAAGGCATAAAAGTTGACAAAACAAAAATAGATTTGATAGGCAATTTGCCTGCTACTAAAACTGTTAAAGATGTCCGATCATTTCTAGGGCATGTAGGGTTCTATAGGAGATTCATCAAAGATTTCAATACCATAGCAAAACCCATGTGTCATCTCCTAAGTCAGGATGTAACTTTCGTATGGAATGAGGCATGTCAACAAACTTTTGACAAGCTTAAAGGTATGTTAATCTCCGCTCCAATAATGCAATCTCCTGACAGGACGTTGCCCTTTGAATTGATGTGTGATGCAAGTGACTACACTGTGGGAGCAGTGTTGGGTCAAAGGAAGGATAAAAAAACCTTATGTGATCTATTATGCAAGCAAGACTCTGAATGATGCTCAAATGAATTATTCCAAAATTGAAAAAGAATTGCTTGCTGTGATTTTTGCTCTAGAAAAATTTCATTCTTATCTAGTCGATTCATCTGTCATTGTGTTTACCTATCATGCAACGTTGAAGTCTTTGCTCACAAAAAAGGATGCCAAGCCACAACTGTCGAGATGAATACTCTTATTGCAAGAATTCGTACTCATCATTAAGGACAAAAAAGGGGTCAAAAATGTAGTGGTAGATCATCTATCAAGATTGACATATGAATTCCATGAGGACAAGTTACCAATCAATGAAAATTTTCCTGATGAACAACCATGGTATGCTGATATTGCTAACTTCCTAGCTACTGGTACGTTCTCCCCTTCCTTTACCATGATGGATAAAAAGAAATTTTTAAGAGAAGTTCGTAATTTCTTTTGGGAGGATACATACGTGTTTATATACTATAAGGATCAAATCATAAGACATTGTGTACCCAATCAAGAGATCAGACATGTAATTTATATTTGTCATTTTGAAGCATGTGGTGGCCTTTTTTCATAAAAAAAAAATCACTGAAAAATCTTGCAGTGTGGATTTTATTGTCCCACACTTTTTAAGGATGTTCATGCCTTTTTTCTAACATGTGATAGATGCCAAAGGTTGGGGAGTATTTCTAAAAGAAACATGATGCCCTTGAATCCCATACTAGTAATTGAAAATTTTTATTATTGGGGCATCGATTTCATGGCACCATTTCCCCTTCCTTCGGCTATCTATATATTTTGGTGGCCGTCAATTATGTGTCCAGATGGGTTGAAGCAATTCCATGCCAAAATAATGATCACCGAACAGTGATTAAATTTTAAAAAAAAATATCTTATCCCGGTTTGGAATTCCTAAATCCGTCATAAGTGATGGGGGTGCTTATTTTTGTAATCGTCCTTTTGAAAACTTGATGAAAAAATATTTGATTTCTCATAAAGTTACAACCCCTTATCATCCACAGACTAGTGGACAGGCTGAATTGGCTAATCGAGAGATTAACATGATTTTAGAAAAACGGTAAACCCGGATTGCAAAGATTGGTCATTACGACTAACTGACGCACTCTGGGCATATCACACTGTCTTTAAAACAATTTTGAGTATGTCTCCTTATTGATTAGTTTATGGAAAGCATTGTCACCTACATGTTGAATTGGAACAGAGAGCATACTGGGCTATTAAAACCATGAACTTTGACTTGGACAAAGTAGGAATATCAAGAAAACTTTAGATCAACGAGTTGGAAGAATTGAGAAATGAGGCTTATGAAAATGCTAAAATTGCAAAAGAAATGATGAAATTTTTTCATGACAAAAACATAGTGAGAAAATCTTTTGTTCCTTTCCATAAAGTTCTCCTATTCAATTCAAGACTCCGCTTGTTTCCTGGTAAGTTGAGGTCAGGTGGACTGCACCTTATATTGTAAGGCGCATTTTTGGACATGGAGTAATAGAGGTAGAGAATCCTTCAAATGGTAATATTTTTACTGTTAATGGTCAACGCCTAAAACAATTTCATGAAGGGTTTGTTAAGGATGTAGAATCTATTGTTCTAATGGATCCAAAATATCTTGAATAAAATTTCCATCCCAAGAACCCGACCCTACTAGAGCAATGTCTTTATAAAAGCATCAAAACCCTAAATTGACATCATTTTTCACACTCCACTATGCCGCTTCTCTTTTTCTCCCTCTTTACCTTTGAAACTCATCCTTTGCAAACTCCATGACTTCACACTCAAAGATACCATCCTTTGTTTTATATTTTGTATTTTAATTCTTTATTTACTCATGGGTTTCATTCTTATTTATGCATTTACGCATCGGGGTTCCAATGTTGAACAAAACCCTAGTTTTTGTAAAGCTTAGTAAATATAATAAAATTATGTATTTTGTTTGTATGACTTCTGCAGATGTACATATCTCTCTTTCAACCCTAAGTGCACTTTGCGCATACTCGTAAATTCGAAACATTGAGGACAATGTTGAGTTTAGGTTAGGGGTGAGAAATATTTATCATGTTTGTAGTATTTGTACAAAGTATTTGTATAGTCTTGTTCTCTTGATCGTATTTTGTCTTGATCGTATTTATACAGTCTTGATCATATTTTGTACCATCTTAAAAAAAATGATCATGTCTTTAAAGGCATCTTCAATCGTCTTTGTGATTGGCAGACCTTAAAGAACCAGATAGGGTGTCTTAAGCCTATCAAACATGGATGTTAAGATCTTTTGGTT
The DNA here is from genome assembly GCA_951799425.1 of Ilex aquifolium. Taxonomy (NCBI): domain Eukaryota; kingdom Viridiplantae; phylum Streptophyta; class Magnoliopsida; order Aquifoliales; family Aquifoliaceae; genus Ilex; species Ilex aquifolium. The sequence continues at coordinate 32,962,134 of OX637392.1, forward strand.
CAGTTTAGGTGTTTTACGCACATTTCTATCTGATGCACATTCTTTAATAATGAAAAAGCGAGACTAGTAAGAAAAATTGAAATCCAAAAAGAGCAAGCGAAACCATTATGTGTAAGAAACACTTATGCTAAACGTTGCCGCGCCAAATGACTTGGTGCATGTAATCAATGTGGCAGGCTCTTTCATATGAAGGAATATAATCAATGTTCTGAACCAATTTTTGGTCGCACACTCGATTGTTTAGACTAGATTGTGTATGGCCAGAGTAAGGATTTTCCAGACACGCCATAGTATACCAGTCCTGGGCTTACACATTATGTGCGACAAGAAATTAGAAGAGTCATTGATTTTTCAAACAAAATCGAGATAAGGCAAGACTCGGATTAGAAATTTTCTTTGACAAAGTTGGGATAAACATGTTTATGGGGAATGAAGGTCAATGGTCCGAACCACTTCTGTAAAAAAAAAAAATGTAAATATTATTTTTATTAAATGTAAAAATTCTTTTTGCTAAAATAAGATGTGGGCCGAGTAAGGAATGTCCTAAATTGCCAACAAAGTTGTGGCGTGGGTAGGGACTTATCCTGGGATGCCATACTTTTTCAAGTTTTGTAAAACCCGAGAAATTTAAACTTTTTCCAAAAAAGGGCAAAATAGTAATTTGCCACTATAATGCGTATTTAAAATACTCATGTTCTAGACCTCGGATGAGGAAACAGAGTTCGCTGTTGAATTCGTATCGCGAAATTTAGTCACCTTGTCAAATTTCGTCGAATTCCGAAGTAGTCGGATTTTGCACGTCGTTCGAGGCGACTGCGTGGCGATTTACCTTACGAACGTCCCCATAAATAAATTTTATAAAATTTCCTTAAAATTAAGTTAAAGTTCAAATAAAATTAATTTGAACTTAAACTGGGATCAAACGAATCGTTTCGGGACGAAATCGGACCCAATTAAGCAAAGGACACGTGGCGCGACGTAGGTCGAGTATTAGAACTATAAATAGAGGCAAATATCTGCATTTTAGGCAGAAAAATTCTGCCATTGTGCTGGTCATTAACGTGTGGGAGAAAGAGGGAGAGAAAAGAGAGAAAACCTTGATCTTCAAGCTTTCTCCGGCGATTTCCCGGACTTCCGTCGCTCGGAATCCGTCGAACCAAGAGTCAAAGTCGATCCTCTCGACGAGGGCTACGCAACCACACCAAGAACGGGGGATTTCACCGAAGATCCAAAAGAGGAGATTTGGGGGAAATCTAGTCTTGGGATAGGAAAGTGTTCTTGAAGCTTCCTTCGGGTGATTACGCTTCAAGAGGTAGGGTTCTCCCTACTTTGGTGTAATCTTTCCTTAGATGTAGTAGTCTAAAGTTTTGATATGCTATGCCTAAGATAGACCTTCATATATAGGTTTATGGTCATAGAAATGGAAAAGTGAGCATAGAGATGGTTTAAATCTAATTTCTAGCTTAACTTTGTTGTATGAAGTTACATGTGAATTATTATGTAACTTGGGGAAATTTGAGGCATGATTATGAGATTTATAAATTGTGCCTAGAAGGTGTTTGATTAAATGCCTTGTTTGAATGGAAGTAGTTGTTTTAATTGAATTGAAATAACATGCTTAAGTTTAACTTGTGGAATCATATGCATATGATATGATTTGTAATTAAATGTGCTTGTTGATATATGCATATGTTGATATAGTAACATTGAAATGAATATGGTAATTATATGCTTAGGATATAAATTTACCATGGATGTGTTGAAATTGTGCATGGGTTGTTCTTGACATATTGAACACCATGTGGTATGCAATGGGACATAGCATTGCATGTGCACGGAAGCATCTCATTACATGGGTGTGTGCATGGTTGATGTCAACGCCACACTTGGTGATTGACGAAATGGCTTGGGAAAAGTTGGGTCGAAGACCTAGCCAAGCCCATGATTGCATGATAAATTGGGTCGGGATGAGCAAGAAGAGGCATGACGACCTCTCGGGTGAAAGACCCGGTGATTTGGGGGGTGCACTCCATTGGTATAAGAGCCCATAAAGTGTACGGGTGTGGAAGACCATTGGTATGAGTCCATGAAAAAGTCCGATCCCAAGAAAGACCCTAGCTTTGAAAATGTCATTTGATGAAACATAAATGATGAAATGAAACACTTTGGCATTGCATCGTGTTGTAGGAGTCGGTGAGGACTCGGGTTAAAATGCATGAGGGAGTGACATCTCATTTCATGGCATGGTAGTATTGCATTCCAACTTAGGATGCATGCCCTTGTGAGAAATGATTGTTTGCAAATGAATGTTGCATGAGCATGAGCATCTAGGGGGAGAGTAGCCCTTGTAGGGTTTACTTTACTGGGCGTTGGCTCACCCTATACGGGAAACATTTCAGGTGTGGGGTTTGCACCGGCGGATGACTCACTTGGAGAGCATCAAGCATGAAAGGGGCCGGCTTGTGGCCTTAGTTCGAGTTTTTGTAAAACTTTTGTATAAATTCCATTTTGATGTGTAAATTATGGAATTAATTGTAATGGAACTTGTATAAGTTGTGTATTATATGGAAATCCTTGTCAAACATGTATTTGATGAATTGGGAAGGGTTTTGAATGGCTTGGAAATGAAAAATAGGTAAAAAGGGCAATTCTGGGCCAGGCGTACCGGTACGGTTAGGTCCAGAAGGCGTAGCGTACCGGTACGCGTACCGGTACGGTTAGGTCCAGTAGGCGTAGCGTACCGGTACGCGTACCGGTACACTCTCCAAAATTCAGAATTTTTTTATTCTTTTACCAAGTCTTTGGGCTATGTTTTCCTCCCTTCTGATGTTACAAATGGATAATAAGGGGATACCAATGGTGGTATATTGGATCTCGGATAGGTCAACCAACCGAAAGAAATTGGACTTGTATTTTTTTTTTTATCCCGGTAAAGGGAATGTGGTGCCGCGGTATCGGGTTAAGCGACATCCACGGGTATTTCCGCGGGTTGACGGGTTGTCAACGGTTAATACAGGACCCCCGGAAAATGGGGCGTCACAAGTTTTATTTATGCATTTATTTTTTTTAGTATTCATTTATTTTTTATATGTATATACATATATAAATGTTGTGATTTTAGGTTGGCGTTCGAACGTAAGGAGCTTACAGTATCTCAGGCTCTATAGAGAACCAAAGTACTAGGAGCAACCTTAGTTCTAGTGCCAGTACCACGTTTGAACTTACTTTTAAAATTCCTTACACCGTAGTTTGAATGCCAGTTACGTTCGAACGTTGGCTGTTGGGGTATAAAACTTCTCCCCCTTCAAATTTTCCGCAAAAATCATTCATTCAATCCATTTTTTCCATCCAAATCCTCACTTTTAACCGAAAAAATTTAGCCCAACCCCTCAAAACCACCAAATCCAAGATCCCTCCAAGAATGAAGATGCCCGCTAGATGAAATGTGAATGTAGTAAGCCAAGAGCCAAATTTTGTGGAAGAAATCATCGAGGAAAGGGATGGAAGGCCAGCGCTTGTCTGTCGATATGATCGTACTCGTTTTCCAAGCATCCTCAAGGCCGATAAGTATGAAAATTTCTTTCAAAATCAATCCATTGTGTGTGAACGAACTTTTGAATTACACCATTTTGCTGAGTTGGGTATTTTGGGATAATTACTTGAGGAATGGAGGGGAAGCAGTGAAGGAGATTGTTAGGGAGTTTTACTCCAACGCCGAGGTGGTGAATGGGGCAATCAATACGTATGTGAGGGGGATTTACATCAATGTGAGTGAGGAAACTATTTTGGATGTAAGGCCAGTGCCACATGTACCTAGGCCTAACTATCCTTCGAGGAAAGAAGTAAGTTTGGATGTGGTGGGAGTAGAATTGACAGGAATTGTGAACTTCAAGTGTGTGTGTGTGTGTGGGGGGGGGGGGGGGGGCAGATAAATGGTCTCTTAAGTAAGGAAAAGTGACCGACAAATACAAAATGCTTAACTTAATTACCGTTTCAAATTTTGCTCCACTTGGGTGAAAGAATGAAATTCTTCCAGACATAGCTTGGCTTTTGTATGTGATAGGAAAGAATCATAGCATTGACCTTCCCTCTTTGATCTTGTCTGAGATGATCAAAGGTTGTGACGTTAAGAGAATTCACTTCCCTTCAAAACGTTAGTAACAGAGATTTGCATTGACTAAGGAGCGAAGATCAAACCAGAAAGGGAAGTGCTAAACTTGTCTAAATAAAATACTATGGCAAGTAGTTCCTTTTTAGTTGTGGAGTAATTAATTAGGAAAGAAGTTTTATTAAATAATAAAGGAAAAATTTCAAACACACTCTTCTAGTTTATCATATCTTCAAGGACACACCCTCTATTTTTTGAATCTTCTGTGACACCCCTTGTTAGATTAAAGGTCTTAACTGTAATACAATTTTACTAAATTGCCCATAATATATTTTTGGAAAAGCTTCATCCACGCCCCCTTTAGATTGTCATATCTCCAATGAGACCCCCCCTCTGTTTTATGAATTTTTTTACGTATTAAAATTCGGGCCGATTAAAATTTGGTTCAAGCCGATTAAAAACGAATTTTAATCGCCCTGAATTTCGATACATAAAAAAATATAAATTTTAATCGACTCAAATTTTAATACATAAAAAATAAATTTTAATAAACTTGAATCGAATTTTAATTGACACAAATTTTAATAAGTAAAAAAATATAAATTTTGATTGACTCAAATTGAATTTTAATCGACGCTAATAGTTCAGGTTGAGCTCAAATCGGCTCGAATTTTAATATGTAAAAAAAAATTAATAGATTCAAATTTTAGTACGTAAAAAAATAACATTTAGTCATTTCGAATCAAATTTTAATCGGCTCAAATTTTTATATGTAGAAAAATAAATTTTAATCAACTCAAATTTTAATACATAAAAAAAAATGAATTTTAATGGCTTGAATTTTAATTGAATTTTATGTAGAAAGATTAGTTGGAGTTTATGTAGGGGTAATTTTTGATATTTTAGATGAATTTTTTTTTGTTGTTGTTAGAAATGGTGGTTTAATGGTAGTGGGTGTCAGTGATGTTTAAATATAAATTAGAAAGCGTGTTAGTGATATTTTGGATAATAAAGGAAGTGTCCTTGAAGATATGGTAAACTAGAAAAGGTGTGATTGAAATTTTTTCAATAATTAAAATTACAATGTGGTAGGAAAACGATTAGGCTAACCCTACGTCCAGCCCTAATCATCTCCCGCCCACATTACAGAGCATGATTAGGCTACAATACCTTCTATTAAATAATAAAATTATGTGACCATAAAAGTGAAATAGGAACACTGCAAAACATAAATTAGCACAGTTCCACATTCTACCCATCATCCTTTGTATACGTCTACTCGTTTTACTTGGACAACATGATTGTATTCAATATATACACAGTATCAACGAAGGCTCTGATACCACTTGTTGGAATGGTAGTCCCAAGATCAGTTGACAGAGCGTATAATCGAATACAAAAAATTAATTTATTAACTATTAACCATACAAGGAGAAATTAGAGTTTTCCTTTGATGATCACAACACGAACAAAGACTCGTGCAGGTCGAATAGTCGGCTCAATGGATCTCACGATCTTCTACCGTATGTCCTTCTGAATGCCAAAATCTGGATGTAATGTGGGTTGCAATCCTCCAAATTTTTTCTATTGCTCTTTCTATCTATGCCTCTTCTAAACATGAATGTAAAGTTTTACTGAGGAACCACAAAGTGTGTCTATTTATACGCTATAGTAAAGACCCTGTGGAGAAATAAGAGACGGGCTTCTAATGGACTTAGGCATCCTATGGTCCATTAATAATAAGTTAATTCATTAAAAACTTATTATTGATCTCCTGTGCTTTATCTCAAAATTATAGTTTGAGTTCCTTATTATTATATGCTAAATAATCTCTCCACATTTAAGATTACAGATATCCGTCAATTAATTAAATTACTAGCAATTATGTTTAATTGACTTATTTTTATCTTTGGGATCTTAGCGCTCAACTTATTTGTTACATTTGATAATTAAATCCACCTACAGGGTTTGACATGGACAAAACTTATGTGCTTTCCCAATATGATATCATCAACCAATTTAAATACTGAGACGTATTTTTTCTTTAATAATTAATTTCTACCATACAAATAATTTCATCTCCAATTCACTGAGTTTGTCGACAAATATGAATCTTACTTTTTGATGAATTAAAATAACAATCATTATATGCATGCGTCCATTAAATATCTCAGGATTAAGAGCTTAAGCAGTCATAATAACCATGAGGTATTTATTTTTTATTTAGTCAGTAAAAAGATAATCGCCTCAATAACGATGATGTTCAATACACAAAGTATACTAGTGCAACAATCTGAGACATCAGATAGTCTTTTATAGCCACGACAGACTATGCTAGAAGATTGCACTACAATCCTAGTGATGGTGGGTCCAATTCCATCTAAGATTGTGAACCAAACTCATAAGAAGAAGGTGATTAACATGTGGTTTTATAGGAAAATGTCAATTTGGGACGATTTACATGTTGACATTCAGGAATGGGGTTATGGTTCGATGGTGGAAACTTATAACGAGTTGGTCAATAGGGAAACAATGAAGGTGCTTTGGGATAATATTCTGGAAGTTCCCATAACTTGGCTTTTCTTTCCTCCTAGGGAGCAAAAGATATTTGTGCATAATCGGATGATTGGGTTTGAAAGGACTGGAGAGAGGGCAATGTGTGTGGTTAAAAATGAGGACTGTTATCAGATGCTATTAGAAGAGTTGGTTGTGTAGCAAGCATGGCATTAACCTCCCATCTGGGTTGGAGTAACTAGGCAACAATGTAATGACGGGAATAGATCACTAGCAGTGAACTCATAGGAAGCAGGAGATTTGAATGGAAAAGGTAACTGTGCGAAAAATTCGGTTCAAATTCCAAATGCGGAGGAGGATGACTGAGTATGGGAACTTAAGAACCAAAAACTAACCTATGTACATAGTGTATAAGGTGTGAGTAACTTAACATGGTTGTGTGTGTGGGGTATCAAAATAAGAGTGTTGTTTGTACCATATAGCCGTCAGATTATTTTGGGTGTGTGGAAATCTGACCTTGTGTAGTAACCCTGCTAACTTTTGCTATAAAGTGATATGTTTTGCTTTATGAGATGTTTATATGTTGATATAGTGATTAATACAATTATTTTATTATTATTTTATTTTTTGGTGAATGATGATGTTTGAATTGGTGATTGGAAGTGAACCTAAGGAAATGTCACTTTGGGATAATATGTATGAGCTCCAAAGGGTTGTGGGACATGAGGAATATGCAAGAAGAATGCAAATTAGATTGACGGCAGAGGTTTTGGGAAGAGTGGTATGAGCAACCCGAGAGGTGGCTTAAAATTATAGGGTGTTTAATCCAACACAACAACGGAGGATAGTGAAACATAGGTTGGATGAAAATTAAAAATAAGTCATCAGGCGATTTAGATTGAATAGGAGTTCCTAGAGATCTAGTAGGGTTAGTGCAACTGGTGCAGTAGATCCAGAATGGATGGATTCAGGTAGATCTGGTTGAGTTAGTGGTGGAAACAAAGGTGGAATTGGACACATCTACTATTACAGATGTAGGGGATTGAAGGGTAAAATGGTGTATTTGTGTGAATCAAGGATGAAGGATATGTACATGGAATATTTTATAATGTATATGTATATAAATAAGTGTGTGAATGTATAAAATGTAGTAGTAAATTATGTGAATTTAATAGTATTACTAAAAGTTTTGTGAGATTATAGCAATTTGAGTATCTGGATACTTAAGTTTGTTTTATATGGTGCCTGATCAGGAACTGATTATATTATTGATGATTTTGCTAGAACCATGGTGAGTATAAGAACTGGAAAAGGAAAGCAAGTAGGTACATCCATAGAGAATAATGTGGAGCAGGAGCAAGATCAGAACAATACTGTGGAACCTAGACAGGGAGGGTTACAACAACTATATCAATGTTTAACTGCACTTACGACACTGATGCAGACTCAACTACTTGGATTAGGAGGGAACATGGGAACTGTTCCAAGGCATCCAGAACCGGTACGAGGTACTATGAATTTCAGAGTGCAGCCGATACTTAATGTACCAGAGGTAAATGTTGGGGGACAATTAATACCAAATCAAGGTGATGTTGGTGATAGGCATATGATAATTCTGAAGGAATTTCTGAAACAACAACAACCAACATTTCAAGGATCTTCTGAACCAGTAGAAGTGGAGAAGTGGTTTGCTTGATCAAAACTGTTGTAGTTCCTAACCTCCTAATATCATCCCTCAATGTGTGTATGGTGTATGTGTGAAGGGAGTGTCACTCTCCCTCGGAATGATGTGGGAATTAGGGCAACGGAATGGTGGTAATGAAAATGGAATGAAATGTACAAAATGTGTGTGTGGTGAACAAAAGTGCTCCCCAAGCGCAAGGAGTCTTTTGCTTGTCGTGTTTTACTTGGAATGAGTATTCCAAGGTCGTCTCCTCAGGGAAGGAAGGGAATTGTGTGAAGGTGATTTTGTCAAAATGGAAAAGTGTAAAATCTTTTGGTTTTGAGTTATTGTGATTTTTGTTCTTGATGAAAATGAAGTAAAACAAGTGTTGGCTAATCCGAAGGGTTCATTCCAATGGGAATCCCAAATCAACTCGAAGTCTTCCTCGAATACAACTTAGATGAACGATTGATTCGTGGGAAGCTAGGGACGAAATGGAGGTGAGGATCCAAGCATAACCCGTGACCAGGCCTACAGGATATTAAAGACTCACAACCGCATCCACTCGCAACCCAGTCAAACCGAATCATCGTACTCTGAGAGGAGGAAAGAAAATAAGTTGAAATGGCACACCCAAGAGGAGGTCTTCGTTGGATTAGCCAACTTAGAATCTAGCTACTCATGAAAGCAAGAAAGAAATGCATAATGTAAAGAGACATAATGAAGAAATAAAACATGGAACTTAACTTAAAGCAAGAAAATAGAAACTATGAAGAGAAATATGCAATACCCATTTTAAGCTTAAAAATGAAGATAACTTGCTACAACAATGGTGAAATCTAAAATGTAGCATTAAACTTGAAATGTACTTGAAGTAAATGACATTAAAGACATTAAATGAAGATTACAAGAGTCTTACAATAAATTACAAGTGAAAGGATGGAATAAAATGCAAAAATATAAGCTTTCTATCTACTATTCATCATCTTCTTCCTTGGACTTTCTAAGCTTAGGTAGCCACCCCTGAAATGCTTGTGGAATGCTGAATATATGGAGTGTGAGAGCCTTGCAATTTCGTCCATGGTGGTCCCTAGCATGTGTGTGCAGGCCTCCCATCAATGGGAGGTGAGTTGATGGCCTTGGACAGGCTAGCCTGCAACCCACCATGGCAGCCCCCTTCTCTCCCATCCCCATTAATGCCAATGTCTCCAAAGTCAAGAAATTGTGTAAGGATGACATGGTAATGTGTAAGGGAAGTCAGGGGACAAGTGGGAGAAGTGCAGGTGGGACCCCCAAGCAAGTGGAGATGATTTGCAGGTGTTCTGGGCAGTTTGGGCTGTTTCAAAAGAGCGTACCGGTACATCGAACACAAGTGGGTAAATCGTACCGTACGGCATACCGGTACTCTTCTGCTCAGGACCAGTTTTCGTAGAATTGTCATAACTTTTGATTGAACTGTCCGATGGAGCTAAAATTTTGAAAAAATACACAGGACATCCAGATCTACAACTTTTATGTTTTGTACGTTTTCAGATTCAAAGTATATCATGTTCAAAATGGAGGAAAACCGAGGTACTGCCACCAAATAGTGCGGGTGCTGGTGCCTATGCTACCAAACACCGATACCTCCTTGATTTCTTTCACTTTTAAGCCTCCAAATCCTCAAGTAATGTGTCCATGCCTTCACCACACATCCACACTTAGTTGCAAGGTTCTAAAATCCATCATTTAAGCTATAATTACCTGCAACCACAAGATTTCAACATTATTCACAACTTTGGCTAACTCTAAGTAATTAATTACAAAGTTGAGTTAAAATGAATGTAATGAGGCCATCAAATATGCAATATTTTGTGCTCATCATGATTAAGACAGGTAAAGAAAGTAATAGATGCAATGAGAATATTGCAAGAGTTTCATGTAAACTTAGCTACTTATCTATTTGTGGGGGAAGCAGATCCGTGACGCCCCAAAATCCGGTGGTCATTTCTCAACCCTTTGATGGGTGATCAACCCGCGGAAGTGCATGTGAATGTCGTATAACCCGACACCACGCCATTACATCCCCTTCACCGGGATCATAACCAAAACAGAGTTTCTGCAGAGTCTTCCTTATACCAGAGCACTACCTAACACATAACCAGTACACATATCAACCACAAGACTATTCCAAGGTTCAAACCCCAATAATTAGGACTTATTATTATCCATTAAAATCATCCATAGAGGGTCGTTCAAAAAGTGAATGCCCCTCAGTTTTACATTTTAAAATTTCAAGTTTTGGGAGGAAGTACTGGTACCTCGCATAAGTGGTACCAGTACCTAGGCATTCTGTTTTCCAGGTACCGATACCTATGTGACTTGGTACCGGTACCTAAGTCCACTGTTTGCTAAGTACCGGTACCTATGGGTCCTGGCACCGGTACTTGAGCCCATTGTCCATCGGGGTACCAGTACCTAAGGTCTAGGTACCGGTACCTAAGCCCACTAGAATCCACGTACTGGTACTTGTAAGCCTACGTACTGGTACTTAGGTCATCCAACAGTTTGGTAACAATACCTGAGATTCTAGGTACTGGTACCTAATCCCAGAATTTCTCCAATCTATCCAATTTTCAACTCTAAACCATCCAATCTCATTCCATATTCATTCATTCATTCATTCATTTAAATCAAAACATTGTCTAGTAGAGTCCCATTACATGCTCTATTACCAGTAAACAAGTTAAAAACGAATTTACATATTTGATTTACAAATTGCAATTCAAAAGCCACATTCTAGCTTTGTCATCAACAAGGACCCAAATGAGGGTAATCCATCAGCGCTTGTATAACACCTAAAATATGTTCCCTAAGGAGGCTACTCCCTAACTCAAATGCATATGAAATGTCACATGCAATTAAACAATTCAAGCATCTGTTCAAAAACATACGTTTCATAAATGAATGCTACGTTTTCCATGCCATGTCATGAGATAGAACTCACACATGTAATGCAAACCCGAGCCCTCCACCTGCTCCCATAACACATGTCATGTCATACGCATGCTTCCATTCATTCCAAGCCCCCGCCATTGATGTTACACATCCAATGACCATTTTATAAAATCCTTGTGTCTTTCTTCGGGTGGATATTTATGGATTTCCACCAACGGGTACCCAAACGACACGGCATCTATGGACTTCCACCAATGGCTCTGCGTACGCAGACACACTTTATGGACTCAATACCAAATGGAGTGCGTATCCGAAGTCACTGGTTCTTGCACCCGAAGGAGAATCTATGCCTTCTTGCTCACCTTGACACATATTTTCAATTCAACCCGTGCGACTCAATCAAACCTAGGTCCAACCTTTCCAAGCCCACGTATCAACCCATCAAGGATGGTGTTTGATCAAAACCATGCACACACACCCACACTAATGTCGAATGCCCACGACTTTGATGCTACCCATACATATGCAAATATAATGTATAATTGCAATTACAATATCATGTTCATCATATCATACGCATATTATGAACATATTCACTGTCTACCAACAATCCCCAATTTCTCAAACGTCAATTATATCATAAAGCACCACCAACCATGTTATAGCATATTCAATACACATGACACACTTAATCAACCATAGGCATTTTATCAAACACCTACAAGGCACAAAGATTATGTAAACACATAGCATACGCAAAACATGAATTTCTTCATGTAATTCAAAGCCAAGCAATTTCATCATACCAAGTCATATAAGAATTGGTTTAAATATTCTTATACCCATTTTCATATTCTAACAACCCTAGGTATGTGTTATGCATGAGATTTCATCTCTAACACCCTACCAATTTCATATTCCAACCCTACGTTGGAAATAAACCTAGTTAGGAAAGGAACTCTACCTCTTGTTTCGTATATTCGCACAGAAGACATTCCAACGATCTCAAATCAAGCTTTTAAAACTCGATCCCAAAAATCCCGACCTTGAGATCTTGTTGAAACTCACGATCTTTGGTATGTACGCGTAGCTCTCATCGCGTAGAACAACTTTATCTCTTAGCCCGAAGAGATCCAACAGTCGGATAGCTGTAGATTGAAGGAAGGTGGGGAGAAACCTTGATTTTCTCTCTCTTATTTTCTCTCTTTTATACCCTTTGATTGTTTGGTCCACAACACGCCACACGTCCCTTTTTTGATCAAATTTTGTTCCGAATTAATTTAAATCTCATCCTATTTTAGGTTCAGTACATTTTTATTGAACTAAATTTAAATTATTTCCTGGGTTTTACAATTAAATCTTGATCACGTTTATTTTAGTCACGCGATGCCCCATCACCTCGTAAAACGTAAAAAATCTGACTATCTTAGAATTCAACAAAAATTGACTAGGCTAGATTTCGTGACACGAATCCAACGGTGAGGTCCATTTCATCATCTGAGTTCTAGAAAAATTTAGAATTTCAACCCGTATAGTGACGGCTAATTATTGTTTTGCCCTTTTTTATAAAATTTTAATTTTTCTGGGTTTTACATTCTTCTCCCCTTAATGGAATTTTGTCCTTGAAATTACATACACATGCACATATAACAACATGCATATGCAACAAGCCTTATAACACTCTATGACTATAGGAAATGTACCTCAATCCTCAAACAAGAATAGATAGGTAGCTTGGATAGTGTCCTCACAGCCCCTTCACTAGCCTCATAGTCTTACCCCACAAAACCTGCTCTCAGCTATCCATGATATGCACCGGTCCCTCCTGGAAGATCTCATCCGCATCAACAACTAGCTCACCCCAATCCACCACATGTGTAGGATTTGGGAGTGTACTTCCGGAGCACAGAGACATGAAACACCGCGTGAACACCAGATAGATTTGGCGGTAACGTCAACTGGTAAGCAACTGTACCAACCTTCTCGAGTGTACCTCGAAGGGCCCAATATAATTCGCCAACAACTTGTCCCGCTTTTCAAACCTGACCACTCCCCTCTTTGGCATAACATTCAAGAAGACGTGATCCCCAACCTCGAACTCCAGAGGTCTCTACCGTCTCTCGGTGTAGCTTTTATGTCTGCTCTAAGCCATAAGAAGACGCTTATGTATCAAGTCCACCTTATTTGAGGCATCTCTAATCAAATCCAGACCCATGGAACGTCCTTCTCTAACCTCCGTCCAAAATACCGGATAACAGCACGATCTCCTCTAAAGTGTCTCATAGGGTGCCATTTGTATGCTCGCCTGGTAACTATTATTGTAGGCGAATTTCACTAAGGGTAAGTGCTCTTCCCAGCTACCCTTGAGATCAAGGACGCATGCCCAAAGCATGTCCTCTAAAGTCTGGACGGTCCTCTCTAACTAACCGTCCGTCTGGGATGAAAAGTTGTGCTCATCATCAACTGTGTCCCTATAGCCCGCTAAAAGCTCTCCTAGAAATGGGTCGTGATTCTAGGATCCCGATCCGATACAATAGATATGGGTACCCTGTGCAACCGGACCATCTCTCACATGTACAACTTGCAGAATTCCTCCCCGGTGAAGGTCATCCGTAGAGCCAAAAAGTGTGCCAACTTCGTAAGCCGATTCAATATCAACCACACCGCGTCATGCCCACGCAAAGTCCGTAGTAAGTGGGTCACAAAATTCATAATGATAGGTTCCCGCTTCCACTCAGCCACCTCCAAAAGCTGGAGTAACCCCGCTAGTCTCTGCTTGAGTGCTTGCTCCCTAATCTCTGAACACGAACCCTCAAATGTGTATATGGATTATATGAGTAAGTGAGTGTCATTGTCCCTCGGGTTCGATGCTATAAATGGGGAAAACGTGTGTGTGGATGAAAATGTGTGTGTGCAAAAGTGCTCCCCAAGCGTAGAGACACTTTCGATGTCGTGTTTTACTTGGAATGGAGTATTCCAAGGTCATCTCCTCAGGGAAGGTTGGTCAAATTGTGGTGAAGCTGATTTTGTAAAAATGGAAAAGTGTAAAATCTTGTGAATTGGTGTTTGGGTGAGTGAAGATTGTTGGTAAAATGCAACAAAAACAAGGTTGACTAATCTGAAGAGGTCATTCCAATGGGAATACCAAATCAACATAATTCATTCAACCAATAGTGCCTAAGTGCTTGATTGATTCGTAGGAAGTAAGAGACTAATGTGGAGAGTAGGTTCAAGCATACCCCGTGACAAGTCTACGGTGTATCAAGAGCTCACAACCACGTCTGCACTCAACCTAGTCAAACCAAGCACAAGAGACATGTAGCAAAAAAAAAAAGAGTTGATTTAGCATACCCAAGAGGAAGTTCCCCTTGGATTAGCAAAAAAAAAGCTTAGCTACTCATGTTTAAAGTAAAAGCATTCATAATGGAAAGAGACACAGTGCATTTCTCCCTCTAAGTTAGAATAAATATGTTTTCGAACCATCTCTTACTGAAAATAGAGATAAAATGAAGCTTAGAACTTGTATTAATGCTAGGAGAAGGTAAACTACAAAGGAGAATTCATTTCATACCAAAATGGAAAGCTTAAAGACAAAATCCAGTTGAAAATATAAAAGTGCAAGAACATTGAATTAAACTTGATTACACTTGAAATAAAGGAGATTACAAAGCAAGAAATGAAGATTACCAGAGAAATATAACTTACTATAATTGAAATGGGTGAGAAAATTGCAAAAATCTAAGTTTTCTCTCTCTAAACTGTCTTCTACCTTGGGAGCTTCTCTCTCTAAAAGTGTTGAACAATCCTGTGTAATGTCTTGAGAGTTGTGTAATTTTCGTCCATGAGAGATCTATGGTTTGTGTGCTGTAGATTTTCCATGATTTGAAGAGTTTGGATACCTGCACAAGCAAAGTGCAAGCATGCTTGCACTCCCCATGCCCTTGACCAGCCTCCTTCTTTCTCTTTCCTCTTCATCCATACCTTTTCTTCCAAATTTAGAATTTTGTGTAAGGATGGCATGGTTGTAGGTAGTACATGTTAGGACAGGTGTGGGAGAAGCATAGGTGGGCCCCCCAAGTTGGTAGAGTTTGATTTACAGGTGTCTGGCGTTTTTGGGCCAAACCTTCCGGAAGGTCGAAGCAAAACCTTCCGAAAGGTCTTCTCCAGTGGGCAAAACCTTCCGGAAGGTCTTGGCAGAGGCAGAGGTAGAAGCTGTCTAGTGTGCAAACCTTCTGGAAGGTCGATGTCCAAACCTTTCGGAAGGTTTTCTCCTGATTTGCCTTTTTCTTGATTTCTTCACCTTCCAAGCCTCTCGTTAAGCTGCCCCTTCTTCTCCATTGTCTTTAAGCATTATGATGAGGGTTTAACTCAAGCCATTTCCTATTCCTTACCAGCAATCGCACAGAAACTTCAATAATTGTTAGATTAATTGTATTTTCTCGCATTTTTACCACAAACGCAAGTATAAAAGGGGTGCAAATGTATACATGATGTGCAATATTTTGTGCTAATCACACCCTCCAACTTGAGTTTTTCTAGCCCCTAGCAAACTTGATTTTCAAACTTCAAAGCATAAAGCTACAACAATCCACTCATGAAAAACAATCACAATGCAAAAATCACAATGCAATTAAAGTAATGACATTGGGCAAGTTGAAGCAAACGAATGTGATTCTTTTCATTAATTCCTTCCAAAAGTTAAGTACAAGGATTTGAATTCAAAAACAAAATGGCCCAAAATCCTAGAGACACTTCTACTAGGCCGATAATTCTAATACTAACTGTGCAACAACTAAAACTAAAACAAACAAAACAAAATGACACAACTACTCATAGTCCTCGTCTCCAATTTCCTCCTCATCACTCTCATCATCACTCTCCTCCTCGTTGTCACTCGATTCTTCATCATCAGAACCCTCCACGTCGGCGATAGTAGAAGCCATAGGTGCAGTGGTCCAATCGGAGGAGGTGGAGGTCAACCAGGGATCGACTTGCCCTGAAAGGTGTGCTCAAAGATCCAGGTCACCATCAGTGAAAGCCCATACATCGTCCTCTCCAAGGCGTCTAGGCGCTGTGGAACTGTACTGACCGGGACAGAGGTGGAAGGCCCAGAAGTAGACGGCCCAGCAGAGGATGGCTCAGGTCCCGAGGCTCTAACTCTCTCATCCCTAGTCCTTGCTGCCCTCTTACTGCTACTCGATTTCCCAATAGCGCCAACCTCAGGAGGCAGCAGCACATCATGTGCATAGGCCTTGACCTTGCTGTTGGAGCACATCCTAGTGACTAAGTTGGCGAATCAGAGATTCGCCTTCGGCTTTGCAGCCTGAGCGAACTCCTTCATGAATTCCCATATTAATAGAGCCACGTCCATTCTCTTCCCGGTCATGGATGCATGGAGAAGAGCGAGCTTCTCCACATTAGGGTTCTTCTCCGCACCCCGATGGCTCAGATTGTAGTGCAGGATCTTGTTCATGACCCCGTAGGAGTGCTTGAGGCCCCCGACTAAAGTTGTCCCTTTGAATTGGGTCGGGTCCTCATAGGTAAGTTGTACATACTCAGGGAGTGTTTTTCTCCCTTAGACATTGTGTGGGTAGATCAGGGTGTTAGGGGGAGGTCTCTGGTATTTCATCAAGGTCGCTATCAAATCTGGGGTCACATCAAACGTCTTCCCCCTCACATTCGTCCTAAGAATACAACCATCCTCATCTACCACATTCAACTTCCTATAGAACTCCCTACACAATGCTAGGTTATACCCGCTAACTGGCTCAAACCAAAGAGGGTTAAACATGGAATTTTTAACAAAGAGGGTTGTTCCGAGTGAATGACTTTTTTTCAAAACAATTTCACCATCACTTTTTCGTTTTCTTTCTTTTCCTTAACATTTTCCTTTTTCTTTTCTCATTATTTTCTTCTTTCACCCATTTCTCTCTCCTTTTTCTTGGATTTCTCATTCTTTTTCATTCAACATTTTTGAAATCTGCATCATTCATCCCTTTTGCTGGGTTTTCGCACCACTATTCCTTCTTTTTTTATGGTCAATCTTGGTCAGCTCTCGGAACAACCAAGGTGTGACAAATTTTTATCATTTTGCACTGGCTTGGTTAAATGTGTGGCATGAAAACGAATTTTCAACAAGGCTCAAACATGGCACTAAGGATAGAATTTCACAAGACAAAGGCTAAGGCTCAAAGAAATCAAAAATGGCCTAAGATCATATGTAGATAAGCATGAGGGAGATTATGCATTTCAAAACAAATCAATCAACTACCCAAATGCACTCTAACCAAAAACAAGCATAATGAGATTATTGAATAAATTTGAAATTTGAAGAATTTATTCCTTGAGTAAATGTAAGTTCCCTCCAACAAGGATTGACACTAAAGCTCTCATGGGTACTTATTCATCTCCACTATTTATGTCAAGCTCTAAAATGTGAACTGAATCCATAAATTGTCGAAACTACACATTCATTGTGCACTTATGGGTGAGTTCAAAAGCAAACACATATGTGATACTCTTAGCAATAGGATAAACTTCTATGACGCTCTCAGTTATCCAAAGTTCAAAGCAACGATCAACATATCAATAAGCCCACAATACTTTGAATAATGGAATATGGTTCAAAATTCAGATATTTTTCACAAAAATTTTCAAATTTTCCACATATTTTGCAACTATTCTACAAAAATTAGGTCAAATATGTGAATGGTGAATTTCACCACAAAATGGTATCATCAAACAAAAATTTTCACAAAAAAAATTGGTGTATCATACAAAATTGTGCACCTCATCCCCAACTTGACTCATGCATTGTCCTCAATGCAACAAAAAAGATATGGTATGCAATGAAAGACTTAAAAAGATGAGTAGGGTTAGAGAACACCTCGCATTGAGCTTTGACAAAAAAAAATACCGTAATCTGCACATCTAATGAGAAAATTACACACGGATGAAAGTAAATAAACAAAATAACTTGGAAAGTAAATGTTAAAAGAAAACAAATGTACACTAAAATCTACATTAACAATTAATCCTCCAAAAGGTCCAGGTAAACCGGATCCACCAACTCTTCATCCACCTTTTGAGCCTCAAAACCCTCGAAGAATGGCTTAACTCTTTGGCCATTGACCTTGAATGTTTTACCATCCTCAAGGTTTGTGATTTCCACGGCTCCATTGGGGTAGGCCACCTTGACAAGATAAGGGCCATCCCAATGAGATCGGAGTTTCCCTTGAAAGATAGAGAGTCGAGAATTATACAATAGCACTTTTTATCCTGGCTCGAATGTCTTTCTTACGATGGATTTATCATGAAAAATCTTAGCCCCTTCTTTGGAAATTTTTTAGCTCTCATATGCATCTCTACGGATCTCTTCTAATTCATTCAACTCCAATTTCCTATTCTCTTCGACTATTCTCAAGTTAAAGTTCAAGGTCTTGATGGCCCAATAAACCTTTTGTTCCATTTCTACCGGCAAATGGCAAGCCTTGTCATAGACTAGCCTATAGGGTGACATACCTAGAATGGTCTTGTACGCAGTGCGGTAAGCCCATGGGGCATCGGTCAACCTAAGTGATCAATCCTTCTTATTAGGGTTCACCGTTTTCTCTAGGATGTTCTTGATCTCCCTATTGGCCAACTCGGCTTGGCCATTGGTCTGTATGTGATAAGCGGTGGACACTTTGTGTGTGACGCCATACTTATGCATTAAGGATGCAAATGGCCTATTGCAGAAATGAGAACCACCGTCACTTATCATTGCTCGAGGCATCCCAAACCTCGAAAAAATGTTTTCTTTGAGGAATTTGATCACGACCCGGTGGTCATTGGTCTTGGTTGGGATAGCCTCTACCCACTTGGACGCATAGTCCACTGCTAACAAAATATGGGGGTAGCCAAAAGACATAGGGAATGGACCTATGAAGTCAATGCCCCAACAATCGAATATCTCAATTGCTAACACAGGAGACAAGGGCATCATATTCATATGGGTCACACTACCTAATCTTTGGCACCTATTGCATTCCTTGCAAAATGAAACACAATCCTTAATTAAAGAAGGCCAATAAAAAATGGATTGCAAAACCTTAGCCGAAGTCTTTTTGGAAGAGAAGTGTCCACCGCACGCTTCAAATGGCAGAATGCAAGGACGTCCCGTTGTTCATTCTCAGGTACACATCTTCTCATGAGTTGGTCAGGGCAGTATTTGAAAAAGTATGGGTTATTGAAGTAAAAGTATTTCACATCCGCCATAAATCTCTGTCTATCCTCCAGGCTCCAGTACGGTGGAATTTGTCCTATAGGAAGATAATTGCAAATGTCAGCATACCAAGGACAAAGAGAATGAATGGAAAATAAATGCTCGCCAGGAAAAGAGTCAGGGATAGGAATATGCTCTCCGGAATCTTGAACTACAAGTCGGGACAAATGGTCCGCCGCCACATTCTCAACTCCCTTTTTGTCTTTGATTGTCAAGTTGAATTCTTGTAGGAAGAGGATCCACCTAATGAGTCTCAGTTTTGCGTCCTACTTAGACAAAAGATACTTCAAATCAGAGTGATTAGTGTAGACTACAATAGGTGAACCAATGATGTAAGACCGAAATTTATCCAATGCAAATACTACGGCAAGTAACTCTTTTTCGGTGGTAGTGTAATTCATTTGTGCCTCATTTAAAGTCTTACTACCGTAGTTTATTACATATGGTCTCTTGTCTTCCCGTTGACCAAATACAGCGCCGACCGCGTAGTCACTCGCGTCGCACATGAGCTCAAATGGTAAATCCCACTTTGGTGGTCGCATAATTGGAGGTGTAGTGAGCATGCTTTTGAGTTTTTTAAATGATGCCTCACAATTATCCGACCAAATAAATGGGACATCTTTGGATAGAAAATTGGTCAAGGGTCGTGCCAATGCACTAAAATCTTTTATAAAATGACGATAAAAGCCGGCATGGCCAAGAAACGACCTAATGTTTTTGACGACCTTTGGCGTAGGGAGGTTGGAAATTGCATCAACCTCTGATTTGTCAACTTCAATCCCCTTTACAGAAACGATGTGCTCGAGCACTATCCCTTGTGTCACCATGAAGTGGCACTTCTCCCAGTTAAGAACCAAATTCTTCTCCTCACATCTCTCAAGTACTCTCTCCAAGTTCTCCAAACAACCTTCAAATGAGTCCCCAAATACGGAAAAGTCATCCATGAAGACTTCCACAATTCTCTCCACCATGTCGCTGAAAATTCCCATCACACATCTTTGAAACGTCTCTGGGGCATTATACAACCCAATTGGCATTCGGCGATATGCGAAGGTGCTGAAGGGACACGTGAATGTAGTCTTCTCTTGGTCTTTCAAAGCGATCTCAATTTGATTGTAGCCGGAGTAGCCATCCAAGAAACAATAAAACAAGTGTCTGGTTACTCTTTCCAATACTTGGTCAAGGAATGGCAAAGGGAAGTGATCATTTCTTGTGCAAGAGTTGAGTTTTCGATAGTCGATACACACTTTCCATCCGGTGACTACTCTAGTCGGAATCAACTCATTGTCCTCATTTGCAACCACGGTGACCCCCGATTTCTTGGGCACTACTTGAGTGGGACTCACCCATTTACTGTCGGCAATTGGAAAGATGATGCCCACATCAAATAGTTTGAGTACCTCATCCCTCACGACATCCTTCATGATAAGATTTAGCCTTCTTTGTGGTTATCGGGACGGCTTGTAGTCTTCTTCTAGGTAGATGCGGTGTGTGCAAATGAGGGGGCTTATCCTTTTGATATCGGCAATCGTCCAACCAATTGCTCCCTTGTGCCACTTTAACAATTTCAATAGATCATCTTCTTGCTTCGACTCCAATGAAGAACTTATGACTATCGGGAATGTTTTGTTCTCCCCGAGAAAAGCATACTTGAGAGTAGAAGGTAGTGGCTTCAACTCCAAGGTGGGTGTTTTTTCAGTGGATGGAAAAATTCTCTTCTCTTGCTGTGGAAGCTTCTCAAATGTTGGGGTCCATTTTTCTACCCCTTGTAAACTTTTCGGCTCCTCTTGATCAACAATCTCCTCCTCCCCCAACTTCAAAGTGCTCAATAGCTCCAAGTGATCCTCCAACAAGGTGTCAATCCAATTGATCTCATGTACTTCTTCATCGTCACCCGGTTGCTTGCACAAGTTAAACATGTTGTGGTCCATTGTCATATTCCCGAATGCAAGCTTCATTAGTCCATTCCTGCAATTAATCACGGCATTAGAAGTAGCAAGGAACGGCCTAACTAGTATGACAGGAATTTGTGAGCTAAGGTTAACAACCAGATGAGTATCAAGTACAATCAAATCAACAGGGAAATAGAAATTATCAACTTGAACTAAGACATCCTCAACTACTTCCCTCGGTGTTCTAACGGTGCGATCCGCCAATTGAAGAGTGATTGGAGTTGGCTTCAACTCTTCAAGTTGGAGTTGTTGGTACAATGAATATGGTAGTAGATTGACACTTGCCCCCAAGTCAAGAAGTGTTTGCTCCACCTGACAATTTTCTATTGTGATAGCAATGGTTGGGCAGTCGGGGTCTTTGAACTTTGGCGGTGTGTTGGTCCTCAAGATTGAGCTCACTTGTTCGGTGAGGAATGCCTTCTTGTGTACGTTCAACTTCCTCTTCACGGTACACAAATCTTTCAAAATCTTTGCACATGATGGGATTTGCTTTATTGCATTGAGGAGTGGGATGTTGATTTTCACCTGCTTAAACATTTCAATAATGTCAAAATAGTTAGCCACCTTTACGGGTGGCTTCAGACGTTGGGGAAAAGGGGCCGGAATGGGACATGCATGCACATTAACATCAACAAATTTTTCTTTTTCACTCACCTCACGTCCCTCGGAATTTTCCTAAATCTCTTTTTCTTTTTCCAATGTGGCCTTTGGTGAGACTTTTGGAAAAATGGTCTTGTCAATTTGTTTGCCACTCCTAAGGGTGGTGACCGCCTTGAGTTGCTCAGAACTCTCTTTTGTGGGCTCGGATGACTCTATCACATGTTGACCCCTAGGGTTCTCTTAGGGTTGAGCGGAGAATTTTCCCTTCTCTTGTTGTGACGACCCTATGGCATTGGTCAATTTTGTGATTTGAGTCTGAATGTCATTAAAAGCGGCGGCGATTTGATTGTTAATGGTGGTTTGTCTTTGAATGAATTGGTGCATGACATCCTCCAAATTTATTTTATGAGGCAGTTGGTAGGTGGGTGGGTTGGATGGTCTTTGTTGACCAAAACTTTGTGGAGGTGGGTTTTGTGAAAACCCTTGTGGATTGGACCGGGGGTATTGGGAGCTAGACGAAGGACCTTGACCATGGTATTGATTTTGCTTGGGAGGCATAGGAGGTGAGTATGAACTAGACCCGTGAGGAATGGGATTATCATTCTTCCAACTAAAGTTCGGGTGATTACTCCAACCCGGATTGTATGTATTAGAGTGTGGGGAGAATGATTGCCTACTTTGATTGAAGGCATTGACTTGTTCATGGTACACCTCTTTAAGTGCCGGAATGTTGGGGCACTCTGATATGGAATGCTCAACACTCTCACAAATATAGCAAAACTCCTTAGTCTTGGAAACGTTGGACACCTCACGTCTCCTATTGACCTCAAGACTCTCCACTTTTCGAGACAATTTGGTGATTTTGGAAAGCAAGTCTTCCCAATACCTTAAATCGTACATCCCTCCCCCGCTTGGTTGATTACTACCCAGAGAAGACCTCGGTACATCGGCAGGATCCGTGATATCACAAGATTGTGCATTTTATGCCAATGTATTGAAGTACTCTAGGGCCTCATCGGGATCCTTGTTTAAAAACTCCCCATTGCACATCATGTCGATGGCCCGGTATAATCCCTTCATAGAAGAAACTCACCAATTGCAATGGTTCAAGACCATGATGTGGAATGGATTGTAGTAATTCCTTGTAGCGATCCCAACATTGATAAAATTGCTCATTGGGCTTTTCCGAAAAATTTTGGATTTGCTTTTTAAGAGCCGTGGTCTTGGGCACTGGAAACAATTTGTTCAAAAACTCGGAAAGCATTTGTGTCCAAGAGCTTATTGATCGATGCTTCAAGGAATTCAACCACGTTTTGGCTTTGTCTTTAATGGAAAAAGGGAACAATTTCATGCGAGCTATGTCTTCCATGGCATGATTAGTGAGGAAGGTTGCAACTATTTCCTCAAATTCCTTAATGTGCAAATAAGGATTTTCTCTTTCAATTCCATGGAATTGAGGAAGTAGTTGTAACATTTCCGGTTTACAAGGAAGGCATGAGCTTGGACCGGTAAAAGAATGCATAAGGGAGTGGTGCTACGAGTGCATTGACCTCGCCGGAGGATCAATTGAAATATTGTTTCCTTCATTCCTAGGAAGGGGAAAATGAATTCGCGGGTTTGGCATTCTAGGGTTTTGCATTCCCCCACCCCTTGGAACATTAGCCTCCTCATCCTCGAAGTTATCACCGGCATCCTCTGGTGGGTCTTGGTCAAGATTCATATTAGCTTCTAGGGGTTGTCTAACCAATCTATTTTGGTCGTCCCGTCCCCACATGCAAAAATAATAACTATAATTGAAATGAAAAGTAAACAAAAGTATATACAAGGAGCAACGTACCTCGGCCCGTAATAAGAATCATGGGACTTACCTTCGTTGTCTGAAATCACCTTCTAATTCAACACTTTGCCTTCCCCGACAACGATGCCAAAAATGCTTGAGTGCTTGCTCCCTAATCTCTGAACACGAACCCTCAAATGTGTATATGGATTATATGAGTACGTGAGTGTCACTCTCCCTCAGGTTCGATGCTAGAAATAGGAAAAACGTGTGTGTGGATGAAAATGTGTGTGTGTGCAAAAGTGCTCTCCAAGCGTAGAGAGCCTTTCGATGTTGTGTTTTACTTGGAATGGCGTACTCCAAGGTCGTCTCCTCAGGGAAGGTTGGTCAAATTGTGGTGAAGGTGATTTTGTAAAAATGGAAAAGTGTAAAATCTTGTGAATTGGTGTTGGGTGAGTGAAGATTGCTGGTAAAATGAAAAAAAAAACAAGGTTGGCTAATCCGAAGAGGTCATTCCAATGGGAATACCAAATCAACTCAATTCATTCAACCAATGGTGCCTAGGTGCTTGATTGATTCGTAGGAAATGAGAGACTAATGTAGAGAGTAGGCTCAAGCATACCCCGTGACAAGTCTGCGGTGTATCAAGAGCTCACAACTACGTCCGCACTCAACCTAGTCAAACCAAGCACTTTGCACTACGAGGTAGAATGGAGAAGAGTTGATTTAGCATACCCAAGAGGAAGTTCCCCTTGGATTAGCCAAAAAAAAAAAAAGCTTAGCTACTCATGTTTAAAGTAAAAGCATTCATAATGTAAAGAGACATGTAGATGAAATGGATTGAAAATAGAGATGAAATGAAGCTTAGAACTTGTATTAATGCTAGGAGAAGGTAAACTACAAAGGAGAATTCATTTCATACCAAAATGGAAAGCTTAAAGACAAAACCCAGTTGAAAATATAAAAGTGCAAGAACATTGAATTAAACTTGATTACACTTGAAATAAAGGAGATTACAAATTAAGAAATGAAGATTACTAGTGAAATATAACTTACTACAACTGAAATGGGTGAAGAAATTACAAAAATCTAAGCTTTCTCTCTCTAAACTGTCTTCTACCTTGGGAGCTTCTCTCTCTAAAAGTGCTGAACAATCCTGCGTAATGTCTTGAGAGTTGTGTAATTTTCGTCCATGAGAGCTCTATGGTCTGTGTGCTCTAGAGTTTCCATGATTGGAAGAGTTTGGATACCTGCACTGCCCATGCTCTTGACCAGCCTCCCTCTTTCTCTCTCCTCTTCATCCATACCTTTTCTTCCAAAATTTAGAATTTTGTGTAAGGATGGCATGGTTGTAGGTAGAACATGTCAGGGCAGGTGTGGGAGAAGAATAGGTGGGCCCCCCAAGTTGGTAGAGTTTGAGTTGTAGGTGTCTGGCGTTTCTAGGCCAAACCTTCCGGAAGGTCGAAGCAAAACCATCCGGAAGGTCTTCTCCAGTATGCAAAACCTTCCAGAAGGTCGAAGCAAAACCTTCCGGAAGGTCTTGGCAGGGGCAGAGGTAGAAGTTGTCCAGTGTGCAAACCTTTCGGAAGGTTGATGTCCAAACCTTTCGGAAGGATTTCTCCTTATTTATCTTTTTCTTGATTTCTTCACCTTCTAAGCCTCCCGTTAAGCCACCCCTTCTTCTCCATTGTCTTTAAGCATTATGATGAGGGCTTAACTCAAGCCATTTCCTATTCCTTATCTGCAATTGCACAGAAACTTCATTAATTGTTAGATTAATTGCATTTTCTCCCATTTTTACCACAAATTCAAGTATAAAAAGGGTGCAAATGTATACATGATGTGCAATATTTTGTGCTAATCAGTTTCTAGTGCTCAACCTTGACCTACTAACATGTGATACATTTGCTAACAAAGTCTTCAACGTGTCTCTTCATCCCACTCCAATAATACTGGCGGCAAATATCATGGTACATCTTCGTGCCACCTTGATGCATAGCAAAACGGTAGCAATGAAACTCCCTAATGATCTCCTTTCTCAAATCCGTAGATTTGGGAACCATAACTCTTCCCCTGAACCGAAGACTACCATTAGCGTGAATGGCCCTCGTCACCTGTCCTCAACTGTACCCAGTCCATGATGGATAATATCTCTGTGTTCTGCCCTTGGGACTTGATCACCCTGATCAGTAAGGAAGGCATAGCCACCAGACTTCCCAAAATACCTTGAGCTTGATCTGGATAGTTTAGTCCAAACTGTCCCACAGTCTCGAGCATTCACCACCCTCAGGAAGCTATACTAGCCATGACTCTCTGTGACTGTTGGCTGAGTGCATCAGCCACCACATTTTCCTTACCAGAATAGTAATGCAAAGTGAATTCATAGTCCTCTAAGTACTCCGTCCACCTGCATTGCCTCATGTTAAGGTCCCGCTGTGTGAAGATATACTTCAAACTCTTGTGGTCTAAAAACACCTCGAATTGCTCTACATACAGATAGTGGTGTCATGCCTTTAAGGCAAAGACAATGGTTGCCAACTCCATGTCGTGTGTGGGGTAGTTCTATTCGTGACTCTTCAACTACCGTGAACCACCACCCTCCCGAATTGCATCAAAACCCATCAAAGTCCGTCCTTTAAGGCATCACATTAGATTGTGTACCTCTGCCTTCTCTCTGGCACTATAAGGATGGGCGCTGAAGTAAGCCTCCTCTTCAACTCCTAGAATGCCCTCTCACATGAGTTATCCCACTAGAACTTGCCCTTTTTCCTAGTCAGCCTAGTCATAGGTGCAGCTAGCCATGAGAAGTCCTCGATGAACGTTCGATAATATCCCGCCAATCCCAAGAAATTACATATCTCGTAGACTGAGTTCGGCCTCTCCCAGTTCATAACTGTCTCAACTTTCTCCAGGTACACTGACACACCCGAAACAGACACCACGCGTCCTAGAAATTTTACCTCAGTCAGCCAAAATTCACACTTGCTAAACTTGGCGTACAACTGATGGCCCCTCAAGGTCTAGAGAATGATCATCAAGAGACCCTCATGCTCCTCCTCAGACTTGGAGTAGATCAGGATGTCATCAACAAAGACCACGATAAACTGATCTAAGTAGGGTTGCAATACCCTATGCAAGAGATCCATAAATGCCACCGGGACATTCGTCAATCCAAATGGCATAACCATGAACTCGAAATGCCTTTATCGTGTCCTAAACACAGTCTTAGGGATATTAGCCTTGCTAATCCTCAACTGATAGTATCCCGTGCGTAGATCTATTTTGGAGTAGACCTATGCCTCTCTCAGTTGATCAAATAAATCATCTATACGCAACAATGGGTACTTGTTCTTGATGGTGACCCGATTCAGTTGTCGGTAAGCGATACATAGCCTAAGGGTCATGTCCTTCTTCTTGGCAAATAGCATTGGAGCGCCCAAAGGTGAAATACTCTGTCTAATAAATCCCTTGTCCAACAATTCTTGTAACTGGACCTTGAGTTCTTGCAACTCCGCCGGTGCCATCCTATGCGGCATCATAGAAATAAGGGATACACCGGGTTGTAACTCAATAGTAAAGTCTACATCTCGATGTAAAGTTAATCCCAATAACTCGTCTGGGAAAACATCTGCATACTCATAAACTACCCGAAGTAGACCCAACTCCTGTCTCGCCTCGTCCTCAAGTGTAAGGCTCATAAGTCAAGCCATCAACTATCCATGCCAATGAAAGTCATACATGGCTTGGGGTAAAGCATCGTGCTTTTCTCCCTAAAATTTAAATTAGACACCCTCTAGTGCATAAGCAGTAACCCTCTTCCAATCACAATCGATGACGACTCGATGTGGCGCTAACCAATCCATCCCGAGGATGACATCAAACTCCAACATGTTCATGACCCTAAGGTCCACAGTTAGTAGAATCCCTGAGATCTCTAACCCAGACCCCCGACATATCTGATCAATGCGAACCCTAGCTCCTAGGGGAGAACTCACTTGCAATGATCCTTCTAAGGTCTCAACCTCTACGCCCAAATCATTTACACATGATGTAGCTATGAATGAATGAGATGCACCCAAATCAAATATTACCCTGGCCCATAAGCGAGAGAGTAGAAATGTACCTTGAATCACCGACTGATCCACCTGCTAAGTCTGAGGTGTGATGGTGCAGACTCACCCCTAGGTCCCTGAAGTCCCTACTTGTAAGCCGTGTCCTCGACCTCAGCCTCAGCCCAAACCCTGGCCCATCTGGCCTGATTGCGGAGTCCCCGCTTATGAAATGGTAGGGGCCTATGTAGCACACTGGAACTAGAACTGGCCTGCCTGGCCCATGGTGGGATAGGGTGGAGTGAAAAATATCTGTGGATGCCCCATTAATGACTGGGACTGAGATGTCCCATAGTTCTCGGATCCTTGCCTTTGAGGAAAATCTCATTTCAAATGACTCGATTGGTGGCATATGAAGCAAATCCTCTGGCCGACCTAATAGGTGGCCTTGAAATTTCTCCCACCTTGGGGGGATTGACCCTAGCCTTGGCTTTGATAGCCTCGACCCTGCCCTTGATATCCTTGTGGGGTAGATTTTTTTTGCTTCTTCCCCAAACTAGTAGAAGAGGATTAACCCTCTTTCTTCTTATCCTTAGCACCCGCCTCTCGAATGCTCTTGGTGTCTTCTACTTCCCTCCCAATAGCTATAGTCATCTCGACCATCAAGTCTAGGTCTTGTAGGCGATGGCCCACAATCTTTCCCTAAATGAACAATCTTTCCCTCCTCACTTTGGCCAAGTATGTGGCCACATAGTCTTCGACAAAACGGGCTTGCTCGGTGAACTTAGCGATGTACTTCATCACTGTCATGTTCCCTTGCTTTAAATCCAAGGATTCCTAGGTTTTCACTTTCCGAACAGCCGATGGAAAATACTTGTCCATGAAGAGCTCGTGAAACTCTTCCCATGTCATCGCCTCAAAGTTCTTTGAGGCCTTTGCCCAATTCCACCATAGATGGGCATCTCCCTCAAACTGGAATGTTGCTAGCCTGATCTTAGTGGCATCGGATGTGATCTCCATAGCCTCCAAGATCTTATCTACTTGTTGGAACCAATTGTCAGCCACCATCGAATCCGTCCCTCCCATAAAAGTCGGTGGCTTATGTGCCTTGAACTTTTGGAGGGTGTTCGAGCCTCCTTGGCCCACGTTGGCGCTAGTTTGTGCAAAGGTAGCCGTCATTGTGCTTATAGCCTCCATGAAGGCTTGTTGATCTGTAACGCCCCAAAACACACCCTGGATGGCATTACATTCTAAAACATTCATATCATGAGAGCACTAATATAATTCCATCAATAAGAAAATTTTTCCATTCATCCTCCATATAATTTACAATATCATCCCAAAAGAATAAGCCAAGCTATGGCATTTACATCTCAAATGATCAAACGTAACTTAGCAGCGGAATAACAAAAGAAAACTAAACTTCACATGATTTCAAAATAAATTCTCAAGTCTAGTACAAAAGAAGCTATGTCTCTACAAGTCCACCTCGGGATCTAGATTCCCCTCGGGTGAGGTCTCCCAATACCCCGGCTCGTCAACTCCGAGATTCTCCTCTAGCACCAAATCTGAAAATGTTTAACTGTAGGGGGTGAGCACAAAGCTCTGTAGCAAAATCTTCTCAAACTCATACAAGGTTTAGAAAAACGTATCTAAAATGGTCGGTCTCATTTTACAACATAGCATACATAATCTTTGAAGTAAAACAGGGACATTTTAGAATGGATCTCAAGTTTAAGTAGCAACAGTAATTTAAATGAACAGTAGAAAAAACCAAGATCCAATACATATCCATTTCCCAAAGTATAAACCATTTTTCCCACAAGGCCTTGTGGAATCCCATACTCCCACAAGTTCTTATAGGTAACCATTTACCACAATAATACAATAATCCGTAAATTGAATATTCCACAACCAAATGTATATGTATCTCAAACATGATGTAAGGCAAACCCCATGAATCAACACATTGAGTAATATCTAGCCCACACACACCCACACAAATCTTATCAAAGATATCCATCATTTAGGAAGGGCGTATGCCATACCAATGGCAGTGACGTATCCAACCCAGGTATTAGTATACTAACCCTCTGACACGGCACCCGTGAGCAATAGCGGTTTAGTCTTACCAAAGCACAAACCCTGTAAAACCCGAGGAAATTTAAACTTTTGAGAAAAAGGGCAAAATGGTAAATTGCCACTATGGTACAGGTTGTAAACCTGAAATTTTCTAGAGCTCGGATGACGAAACGGACATCACCGTTGGATTTTTCTCGCGAAACCTAGTTACCTTGTCAAATTTCATTGAATTCCGAGCTAGTCGAATTTTTCGCGTTTTACTAGACGGTCGGACCTCGGGAGACCCAAAAAAAAAACGAAATTCTGAATAAAATTTTAAATTTTGGAGAAATAAATTACGGCAAGTTAAAATAAAAATATTTTGAACTTGAACCGGAGCGAAATTTAATCGTTTCGGGGCTAAAACGGACCCGAGAAATAAGGGCCGTGTGGCGCATTGTGGGCCAAGTATTTAAAGGGGAGAAAATCAGATTTTCTCCCCATTTGTTCAGCCGGTTTTAGCGTGAGAAAGAAGAGAGGGAAAAGCTAGGTTTTCTCCACTTTCTCTCTAAGATCCTCGTCTCCACGGAGCTCAAATCAACTCAAACCAAGAGGAAGAATTGTTCTCCTCTTCAAGGGCTACAAAACCCTACCAAGAAGGACGAATTTCACCGAAGTTCCAAAATCGAGCTTGGAGAAATCAAGGGTTTTGGGCAAGATAGAGATTCTTGAAGGTGTCTACCAAGTGGGTTTACGCTTCAAGAGGTAGGGTTTCTTCCTACTAAGGTTTATTCCAAATCTAGAATGTTTTAGTGAAATGGGTAGGATGATAGGATGTGTATCTCTTGCCTATTTGTTTGATTTGGGTGAAATGGTTATGGATTTGGGTAAAGATCAATTCTAATTGGATTGGTAATTAGAAGTTTCTAAAAGAGATTTCTAGAATTGGGTACATGAAATTAATCCAATGTGAATCTTGGGTTATATGGAATTGTGGGCATGTTATGTGTTTATGTATATGCCTTGAGGAATTTAAGATGTTGATAACATGATTATGTGACAACATGCTTGTAAATTGTTTTATGGAAATTATATGCTTATGATATGATTTTGCCATGAAGTGTGTGAAATGTGTTGTAAATGTTCATATGTTACTCATACCATATTGAACATTGTATTATTGTTGCAATGGGACATCACATTGCATATGCACGGGAACATCGCATTTAGTGGGTGTGTGTGCATGGTGGTTGTCTTCACCAAGTTTGGTGGACGACGAGTGGGCTCGGGTGATACGGGTCGATGACCTAGTCGAGTCTCACGGTTTGCATGGTTGTTAGGGTTGGGGTAGCAAGAAGGGCTAGACTATCCCTCGGGTGGGAGACCCGGTGATTGGATATGCACTACGTTGGTATATGAGCTCATAAAGTGTGTCGGTGTACGCGGAACCGTTGGTGGAAGTCCATGAATTCCGTGTAGGTTGGGTGACCTTTGGTGTGAGTCCATGAACATCCACCCCTATAAAGACCCTAGAATGAAATGTCATTTGATGTGCAACATAAATGACGGATTGGTACACATTGGCACTTGCATGTGTAGAGGAGCCGGGAAGGGCTCGGTTGATATGCATGAGTGGGTCTCACCTCATTCCATAGCATGGCATTGCAAATTCCATCATTGAATATATTTCTTTGCTTGGGATGTTATGAATTGTTGATTTTGGCATGTGAACATTTCATATGCATTTAGGTTGGGGAGTAGCCTCATTAGGAGATACGCTATTGAGCGTGGCTCACCCTTTGTGGAAAAAACATTTCAGGTGCGGGGTTTACACCGGTGGACGGCTCCCATTTCGAGCCTCAAGGTTGAAGAAAGCCGACTTGTGGCTTTTATGTTTATTTTGTAAAGCTTTTGTAAGAATTCCATTTTGATATGTAAATATATGGAATCAATTGTAATAGAACTTGTACAAACCATGTTTTATATGGAAATCCTTGTCAAACATGTATTTGATGAATTGGGAAAGGTTTTGAATGGATTGGAAATGAAAATTTGTTGAAAATGGCAAAACTGGGCAGAGAGTACCGGTACTGGGTACCGGTACAGTATGGTACCGGTACTGTGTACCGGTACCCCCTTTCCAGTAGGTTAACAGTACCGGTACTGTGTACCGGTACATCGGGGTACCGGTACTGTGTACCGGTACACTCTCCAAAAATTACTGATTTTTAAATTGCTTTGCCCTATTTTCAATCTATGTTTTCCCTTCCTCCAATGATGTAAATGGACTATAATGGAGTGTAAATCAAGGTGCGTTGGGTCTTGGTTAAACCAAATGAATAATTGATTTCAATTTATAGTTGTGGGTTATGATTCCGGTTAAAGGAATGTTATTTGACGTGGTGTCGGGTTTAAGGGACATTCACAGATACTTCCGCGGGTTGACGGATGGTCAACGGTTAATATAGGACCCCCGGAAATTGGGGCGTCACAAACCCCACTACGAGTGGTAGGAAAATGCCAACCCACACGGAGCAAGCAACACGTCTACCCACTCTACGATATCTCGTCAAAGGCCACCCATGGTCATCTCACACTCATAAGAGATACAATACCAAACCCAATTTCACAATTTACAAGTATATCTTAAAAATCCCCAAATTGAGCATGTGACATTTTCAATAACCAACCAAGAAAAATGCAAGAGATCACAACAATATCATTTTATTACTCAACACAAAACACTATGATTTTGAAATCAAGAATAAAGGAAGAGTTCAAGAGGAAAACCCATCACTCTTGAAAACTAGGATTTTTCAAACCAAAAAGAGATTGCATGGGTATTCAACCCTAACTTTGTGTAAAACATGTTAACAATTGCAAAAAGAACCAAGAAACAATGAAACCATAGCAAATACATATCATTAAGAATCAAAACATACATATTTATTAACCCTAACATCAATGTAAGAGAAAGAGAAGAAATCCCCTACTTGGTGTTCTTGAAATCTAGGGTTTGATCTTGAATCACTCTTAAATCCTTTGTTTCTCCCTTTTGATCTTGTGTTTTCTCCTTCTTTATTCTTTTCTAAGACTCTCTCTAGGATTCCAAGAGGTGTGGGTAAGGGTGTAGTGAAAGTGTAGAAGAAGAGAGTAGAAGAATGGTGTTCTTGAGGAATTTCGGTTTTGATCTCTACAAGGGGTAACTCTCTCAAGATCTTTGTGTTTTTCTCTCATTTTCTCTTCTCTTAGGGCTCTAAGATGTTTGGGGTGAGAGTGGGATGGAAGAATGGGTCAAATGAGGCTTAAAAGGGTATTTTAAAACACCAAAATCCCGACTTTTATCGGGTGTACCGGTACGCTGTACCGGTACGGTTTAGCTACTGGTTCGGGCGTACCGGTACGGTACCGTACCGGTACTGTGTACCGGTACACTTCGGCTGCTTCGACTTTCAGGGAAGTTTTGACCCATTTAGAGGTCGAATTGGAAAAGTTTTGTGAGATACACTTTTGTAGCCCTAGATGTCTACTATCTACTGTCAAAATTTCAGATCAATTGGACATCTGGATAAAAAGTTAAGACTTAAATACTAGAAGGTGTCCCAACTCCTTTTTACCCAAATTTTTCTCTAAGTGTGTTTTCACTCCGGAATATTTCCTAACTTCCAATACACCTCATATTACCTCTCCCAAGGTTGTTCGACCTTCCGGATTCAATGGACACCTTATTTTGACCTAAAAATATTTAGAAACTTCCATAATCCCTCTTCTCAAGTTTACACACCTTCGAAACTTAAACTTTCCAATCCATTCCTAAGCCAACCAAAACCATCTCAAACCTCTCCAACACATATTTCTACACATATCCACATTTTTACCACAATTATTTACTATATATTTATATACATATATAAAAGAAAAATGCGGGGTGTTACATGATCAAAAGCCGGTGGTGGTTGGTTGTTGTTTTGTCTCACTGGTAGGAGGCGTGCCTCCTACCAGTAGACGCCCAAACCATAAGCTTTCCCATTCTTTCTCTTTTCCGACCCCCAAGATTATGTTTTATAACCCTAGTATCTCATTTTCACACACATTTAATCATGCATATAATCACATATCACACAACATAGAGCATTTAATGTACATAACATGTAATGCATAATGGATGCAATGGCTTAACCCACTCTACCCTCAAGTCCAAGCTAATCGGGAACCTAAGCTCTGATACAAAGTTGTGACGCTCCAAAATCTGGGGGTCCTTTCTCAACCCTTTGATCACCCATCAACTCGCGGAAGTACGAGTGAATGTCGTATAACCTGACACCACGTCATTACATCCCCTTCACCGGGATCATAACCAAAACAATTTTTTGGCAAAGTCTCCCTTGTACCGGAACACTACCAAATGCATAACCTATACACAAATCAACCACATGACCATTCCAAGGTTCAAACCCCAATAATTAGGATTTATTATTTTCCATTTACATCATTCATAGATGGTCGTTAAAAAAAGTGAATGCCCCTCAATGTTACATTTTAAGATTTTAAGTTTTTGGGAGGAAGTACTGATACCTCGCATAAGTGGTACCAGTACCTAAGCCTTCTGTTTGCCAGGTATGGGTACCTATGTGACTTGGTATCGGTACTGAGTCCACTGTTTGTTAGGTACCGGTACCTATTTATCCTGGTATCGGTACCTGAGCCCACTGTCCATCGGGGTACCAGTACCTGAGGTCTAGGTACTGGTACCTGAGCCCACTTGAATCCAGGTACTGGTTCGTGCAAGCTTAGGTACCGGTACTTGGGTCATCCGACAGCGTGGTACCGGTACCTGAGAACCTAGGTACCAGTACCTAAGCCCAGAATTTCCCTAATCTATCCAATTTTCAACTCTAATTCATCCAATCTCATTTTGTATTCATTCATTCATTCATTTACATCAAAACATTCTCCAATAGAGTCACATTACATGCTATATTACCAATATACAAGTTCAAAACGAATTTACATATTTGATTTACAAATTGCAATTCAAAAGCCACATTCCGGCTTTGTTATCAACAATGACCTAAATAAGGGTCGTCCACCGGCGCTTGTCCAACATCTGAAATATGTTCCCATAAAGGGTGAGTCACGCTTAATAGGGTATCTCCTAAGGAGGCTACTCCCCAACTAGTTGTATATGAAATGTTACATGCAATTCAACAATTCAAGCATTCGTTCAAAAACATATGCTTCATAAATGAATGTTATATTTTTCATGTCATGTCATGAGATGGAACTCACACATGCAATGTAAATTCGAGCCCTCCACCAGTTCCCATAACACATGTCATGTCATGCTCATGCTTCCGGGCATTCCAAGCCCCCACCATTGATGTTACGCATCCAATGACCATTTTATAAAATCCTTGTGTCTTTCTTGGGGTGGGTATTTACAAACTTCCATCAAAAGGGGTATCCAACTGACATGGCATTTATGGAATTTCACCAATGGCTCCGTGTACGCCGACATACTTTATGGACTCAATACCAATGGGAGTGCGTATCCTAAGTCACCGGGTCTTGGACCTGAGGGAGAATCTAGCTCGTCTTACTAACCCTGACACATATTTTTAATGAAACATGTGAGACTCAGTTAAACCTAGGTCCAACCTTTCTGAGCCCACGTATTAACCCACCAAAGATGGTTTTTTATCAGAACCATACACACACACCTACACTCATGTCGAAAGCCCACGAATGTGATGCTACCCGTGTATATGCAAATGCAATGTACAATTGCAATTACAATATCATGTTCATCATATCATATGCATATTATGAACATATTCAATGTCTACCAACAATCTCCAATTTCTCAAATGTCAATTATATCATAAAATATATAATTACATTCCACAACACCACCAAACATGTTATAACATATTCAATACACATAACACACTTAATCAATCATAGGTATTTTATCAAACACCTACAAGACACAAAGATTATGTAAACACATAGCATACCCAAAACATCACTTTCTTCGTGAAATTCAAAGTCAAGGAATTTCATCATACCAAATCATACAAGAATTGGTTTAAACATTCTTATACTCATTTTCATATTCTAACAATTCTAGGTATGTGTTATACATGAGATTTTATCTCTAACACCCTACGCATTTCATATTTCAAACCTAGGTTAGAAATAAACCTAATTTGGAAAGGAACCCTATCTCTTGTAGCATATATTCGTGTAGAAGACATCCCAAAGATCTCAAATCAAGCTTTCAAAACTCGATCTCGGAAATCCTGTCCTTGAGATCTTGGCGAAACTCACAATCTTTAGTATGTAAGTGTAGCTCTCATCATGTGGAACAACTTTATCTCTTAGCCCAAAGAGATCTAATGGTCGGATCGCCGTAAATTGGAGGAAGAATATGAGGAGAAGCCCTGGTTTTCTATCTCTTCTTTCTCTCTCTTTTTCTAGAAATTGCAGGTGTAGAATGAGAGAAAATTTTGATTTTTTTCCTTTTTATACCCCCCTTGATTGTTTGGTCCACAACGCGCCACACGTCCATCTTTTCTGATCAAAGTTTGTTCCGAATCAATTTAAATCTAGTCTCATTTTAGGTTCAATACATATTTATTGAACTAACTTTAAATTATTTCCTGAATTTCGCAATTAAATCCTAAGTGGGGTGGCGGCGTTGGTGGTGGTTGTGAAGTGTTTTGTAGAGAAGTGATTTTAAAGAAATAGAAGTTATTTTTGTTTACTTTTATTTATCTATATTACTTATAAATGTCAGCATCTATGAAAAACTTTTAATTTCATATTTTATCATTAATTATTACTATAATACCAATTATACCCTCACATATCTTTATTAATATTATTTTTTTTTTCCATATCCTATTAGCCCATAAATTTCATTTGAATCAAAACTCTTCTTATTAGATAACAACTTTAATTACAATTGTAACTCTAAGAACTCCAATTATCCATAATTTTATTAAAATATAGTTGTAACATTAGATTTTATGATCAAATATATGTCATATATTTTTTGGTATGAAACGATATCATAATAGTAATACGGACAAAAGTATTACAATCTAATCAATCTCTTTGTTAATAAAATATAATACATTTATAATATAATTAGATGTGCAAATACTCAAGAATAACAATTTTTAAACTCCATTATAAACAACAAAGGAAATGTTTAAGAGGGCCAGAGAAATGCTTGAAAATAACATATTAGATATTGTAAGAAGGGTAGAATAGATTAATAATTATATTTAGTAATAATTAAAATAAAAATAAATTGTTCGACATATAATTGATTATTCATTTTAATTACAAATATAATAATAAGTAATTTATTATTTAAATATATTGACGTGCAACGCACGTCGTGCATTGCTAGTTTATTTAAGTGGTAAAACTACTTTTGACTTATTTTGAAGTAATTAAAAAAATTGTTCCAAACACTACTTTTTTAAATAAAAAAATACTTATGAGAAGTCATAAGTACTAGAAACATGAACAGTTATCTCAAACATACTTTAAATGGCCTATTTTCTCTATTAAATTTAAAAAATTAATATTAACCGTCAGATTAACTTTAAAATAAAATTTAAAACGATCTCAACCGCAAAAAATCATTTTTTATGTCTTCAATCTTTGTACTTTATTATTTAGATAATGAAGGTCCTAACTCCTCTAAAACAAATATAAATGAGGGTATTAATCAATCTACTTCGACAGCCATTGCAAACTCTATTAATAACCTAACGACGTATCAGAGTAGTTCTAATCATTTATGACTGCAACTGAGGAAGAAGGCCCGGAGGTCACCTAATTTCTCACAAAAACGAGCTTATGATAACAGCATCGGTCGTAATAGCAACTAGGAATGGTTACACAGAAACAACTTCAACACATAACAGTCTAGATGGGGTAGGAAGGGGAAAGTAAAAGTAAAGTGAGATATGTTTTGTCAACAGAACCTAAAAACAATTCTGGAGAGATTTTCCATAACAGAATTATTTCGTATAAACAAAATTAGAATAAAAACTACTTTTCTTACCAACAAAACGAGCATCCCAATTATACTCATTTTTCATTCCAATTATCCTCATTTTCTCATCTTTCTGTGTGTTCTTATTTACCTTTTCCTTCTCTCAAAAAGATAAAGTGGGGAAGCATCGAGTCATTTGGAGCACATTTTGATTCGAAGGATCTCATAGTTTACAGAATACAGAAGAGTAAGCAAACTGTATGCACCATTTGAGATATACAACATTTTCTATTTTTCATCAGCTAGTAATATCAGATTGCCTTTTTTTGTCTATCTCTATTTCTTTTTCCCCTCAACCAATTTGTACAAGTAAAGAAAATGTATGAAGGGAAATGAAACCAACAGGCTTGGAGAAACTATACTACAATGGCGATCACTGCCTCTTTGCTAAAGTTTTTCTCAAACCTTTGATAATCTTTCCAAACCACATCAAGTTCATGGTAGCAAGCGCAGACGGCACAGAAAATACCAAGAGAAAACCGAATGTGTGCATCTTAGTGACCTGCAAGTCATTCAAGGATCTCTTACTGTTACTACAATTTATTCTGGGCGCAAATCCAGGACATCATAAGGATCATATGAAATATTCTATAAAAGAGATACAATTCTAAGGGAAACATATTTTGTGTTTTTGTGTGTGTGTGTGTGTGTGTGTGTGTGTGAGAGAGAGAGAGAGAGAGAGAGAGAGAGAGATGGGGTAAATTGTTTTTTATTTTTATTTTTTGGGGGTGAGGGAAAGGCAGACCCATGATTAAGAAAATGAAATGCAACTGGGATATTGTTTATGGTGGATGAGAAATTGCAAAACATAGCATAATTCTCCATAAGAGGGGGGATTTTCCCCACCATATGGTGAAATTATGCTGCTGAGATACTATCAACTAACAGATGAAATCAGTAATTCACAAGAATGTTGGGCCTAAGAAGTGGAATATTCAGGAGGCAATTACCTGATCATAGTGCAAGTGAACATGGTAAAACAAGTAAATGAACAGCAAAATTCTAGCAACCTGCAAGAAAAGTCAGAGAGAGAAGTTAAAAATAAAAACACCGCCATACTGAGAGTGGTGAGGACCATAGATCCCATCACCTAGGGCATGCCATTTGGTTGACAAGTTTAATTAGGCTTTCCTTCAACCAAAGAACAATGGTGGCATGGTTGGCAACTAGATTATCTACAGCACGGTATATCGAGTGGCAAGTGCACCCATTTTTAGTTCCTCTATGATGGGAATACAATATGATTTTTACTCACCAGCCAAGCAAAAAATATGACTACACCATTGATTAGATATGCATTGGATCTCTTCAAGCCAGCCATATCGAGGTACCTGCACGAGATCCAAAAACATACGTCGAACTGAACTCAGACTTAATCCATTGTAAAAGCTTCAGTTGTCCAAGACATACCATCTCATGTTGATCTCTGGAGTTGTCACCTCAGAGATAAGTACCATAAAGGTATAAAGCTGCCCCTCCCCAGTAAACATGGCATATGCCACAGCAATTCCAGAGAGAGAGTGATGGATGATCTGAATCAAACAAACCATATAGTGAGTCATACAGTACCATATAGACATAATGTGCATCTCTGAAAAGGTTTCCATATGCAGCCGTTTTGTGTTTAGAGTGTATTTACACATCAAATTGAATTTTTGAATGAAAAATTCACCCTCACCACACTCAACAAAAAGCTTTATAACTCCATCTCATAACCTGATTCTAGCAGAACAATCACTTAGCTAAATAATGAGACTGCAGATATGTACGACCCACAGTAAACATGGTTCACTGTTGCAGCTCACATAAGAAACAGGGTGTGGGATACATGTTTTAAAAATCACATTTCAGATGAGGGGTAGACAAATCTGTGCCATCTGGATCAGTATTTCAGTGGCATAAATGACCTATGATAAGCCTTGGTATATTCCATCGTAAACAATATACTTACATACTCCAATCCACCCAAGGAAGGATACAGCCAACAAATCATTCCAAGGTCCGCAAGGAAGTACCCAACAGATACCTGTCAGAAATCATTAGAGTTACTGTATGAGGACTGATCACAAAAACAACATATACGAGTCTACTGAAGATAGAATCATAAGTTTGCTTCAACAGACGGATTGCCAGAGGATTCATGCCCAAATGTCCCAGAATAATGCAGAAGCAGCCTGACAACTGATTCCTATGTCGATTGGCAAAATCATAGTAGCGTCACAATGACATAGAGTAACAGACTTTTGCTTCTTGATAAATCTTAAGGGCATGTACTTTGATATATGACAATGAATAAAACTGCAAAATCAAGAACTAGGGGAGGAAACATGTGTCGACACAAAATTCGTTAGCAAGTGAACATGGATTTTAAGAGCTCACCTTTTATGGGTGTGAGGCAATACTTAGTTTTGCTTTGAAAATACCTGCTTTGTTGCACAATAACCCATCGACTCAATGAAATAAGGACACTCATAAGTAAGAACATAAACAATACCAGTGACCTTTTGCTTAGTTCATATCAGGGACTGTGATCCACTGATGGCGTAAGGATTTCAGCTTCCAATGAAGAGACTCATATGCGGAAAAGTGGTGACTATCTCCTTAGAGTGAGATTGGAATCATTACCCATAGGATAGGATGAGTAGCACAGTAGGGAAAATCTTGCAATCCATTGCATTCAAGGGGTAGATGATGTAATGCCAATGACACATATAGTATATCTCAAATAAACATACTACAATCTACCCTGTATTCAAAAAGAAATGATTTTCTCAATAGAGTGAGTTTCTGACAAAAGTACAGATTTCATACTCTGGTAGACTTTTTCTAAGATACCAGCCAACCTAGCTGGCAAAGTCTCCCAATGATTGCACAAGAAACCTAAGATCAAATCATGTCTTCTTCAGGGTATTTTCCCCTTTTTCTTTTTTGTGTTGGATGACGGATGGAATGGACAGTAGGAGGACACCTACCCCACTTGTGTAGTCCACCATTCTCATTGGATCAAACAAAAAATCAATTGATTTTATGGTATCATTAATGCCAGTGAGAATATTTCCTCTCCTCAGTATGCTTAATAGATTCAAAGCAATCAAAGGGATGGTCTGCTTAAAATCTATAGTTTAGATGCCGTGAAGATGAAGCAACAGATTGCAGGAAGATCACTGAAGTTAATGGCAGAATAAAACAGGACTTACCCCCAGTGTAAAAGTTGAGAGTGGTGAGCTTCGGAACGTAATAAGGCCATCAAGATGCTGGTCAGAAAAAAGATCTGACCCGAACACAAAGTACAAAGACATACTTGCAATAAAAATGGCATGAACACTGGAGATGCCACTGCACAAATATTTAGTAAGAACGTTAAGAAAAGAATCACAAAAGAATGCAGAACAAAACAAGCAGTTCATATGTATTCACCGGTTGTTCCATTCAATCCGTTGCATTTTTGTAAGGCTAGTATAGCTCTTACAGTAAAAAGCACTGATCAGCTGATTAAGATCGTAGACCTGTGAAGGCCAAAACTAACAGAACGGGTGAAGCAAGTATCATAAGGGAAAAATATGTAACTCTACAAGAGAAGTCTGAAGAAGTTCAAATAAGAACTACTTTTGCTAAAGATACAGCATGATATATGAGTATACTTGCCACAGAGTGACATAATAAGGCCTAGACCACAAGGAGCCTATTCATCAAAGATGTCTCAATTTTTAATAGAGAGAAAGAACTTTTTCCTTTTCTTTTTTCTCCCTTTCAATTAAGGAAAATGCATAAAAGATAAAAGGAAGGAAAAGTTTGAACATACCATTTTGCATGCAAATATGCCTCCAAGGATGGAAGTGTATGGAATAAAAGGATCTGCCAGTAAGTAGTCCTTAACCAGAACCTTAGCCTGATTTTGGTAAGACTTAAACGCCATAGCTGTCTAAGAAACTGCTATTTCAACGAGTTTACAAGATCATATATTCAGTCCGCTTGTACAACACAATAATCCCCCACATGTAATAGCTGCACACAATCCTGTGTATCAATAAAAGAAGCTTTACTCAGCAAGTTGTGTATCAGAAATGAATGCAAAACACACAACATATCACATCACCACCTTCCACATACATTGCCTCAGAATAAAAACAATAGTTATATATCAAATAATTTAAAGATATTCCCCCAGTAGTAGTGGGTTAGCCAAACTACATGTGTGCCCTCATAATGCTATATTCTTCTTCTTTTTTTCCATTTTTTCTACTCTTTTTTGTGATGTATTTACTTCTTTTTGCAGTAAACAGTTAGCACCAATTATGCAATGCAGAGATTTAAATGATGGTAAATGTTGTTAGTGATGTAGTAAAATCTCAAAGGTATTAGAACACCATTTGCATCTTTAATTCATAAAACTCGCGATGGCAGTAAGGCAAGAAAATACATAGAATAGAAGACGGAGGCTTGTATATGACGGTGATATAGACTTATAAAAGAAGGTGAAGTTGATGCCTACTGTCACAACCTCCGTATGCTTGAGGCACATCTGAAATTCAATCATTTGTCAAATATTAAACCATCAAAAACTCAGCCATTGTTAGGAAAATATTCGGCAGAGCTCGGATAAAATGGGAGGGGGGGTTCTAAACCATCAAAAAGATACAATAACGGAATTTTGAA
Organism: Ilex aquifolium; assembly: GCA_951799425.1. Taxonomy (NCBI): domain Eukaryota; kingdom Viridiplantae; phylum Streptophyta; class Magnoliopsida; order Aquifoliales; family Aquifoliaceae; genus Ilex; species Ilex aquifolium. The sequence continues at coordinate 33,004,788 of OX637392.1, forward strand.
TATGTTGGAACCAGGTGCACTTTTCTAATTACTACTGCCGGTCGACAGTAGCAAGGCCCAGCTGCTACTTTCTAATTGCTACTCCCGGTCAGCAGTAGCACTGCCCAGCTGTTACTGCCCAGCTGCTACTTTCCAGCTGCTCCTGCCAGTCGGCACTTGTCAAAGGGGGGTCCTTCCACGAGCCTACTCGCAACCACTAAGTCTCAACTACTGAGCTAAGGTCCAACCAAGGACTTAGAGTCTTAGTCCAACTCTACTTCGAGTATAAAGGGACTAGTGATAGGGCTAAGCTAACAACGCCTTTTGACAAGCACATATCTTCCTTCAAACAAGGACCTAGTATCCTAGTGCGATTCTACCTCGAATAACCAGGAGCTAGTGATAAGGACCGGGGACCAAGAGTCCTAGTCTAACTCGGCTCCGAACTTCTAGGACCTGGTGACCAGGTTGAGCCAATCAACCTAGAGTGGTTCCTTTGGGACATATCTCCCTATTACTATAAATAAAAGCCTCCGGGTACCAGGTAATTCATTCAATCTAAGCCTGTTCACTCAATACTTCTCTCTAACTTGCAATCTTACTTAAACATCTAAGTCCTTTTGGCAACCTCCGGCCATTGATTCACCTAAATGTTCTCTTGTCTTGTAGGTTCCACGAGGCTTCTTTACCACCTTCTTTATTCTTATGAGGTGATTACTCTTTGTATGAAATTATTCCCCCACAATTGGCGCCGTCTGTGAGAAACGACTAAGTTTTCTACCAACCAAAAAGCCTTGAACTATGTCCGGTGAGAAAGCCCTCGATCTGGTGACTAGTTGCACAACACTTCCACTACCCCCAATTCTTGAAGATCCCACTAACTATGACATTCAATTATCAGAGGATGTACTACTCCGTGATAGATAGGAGAACTCCAAAGAAAAACCTCCTTCAAACCACAACCTACTTGCCCTCGGTGCAGAAGGTGGTTTAGCTACTAAAATGGATTACCATAAGGCAATAAGGAAGAATATAGAGGAGCTAGAAGCCCTCCAACAAGGGCTTCTTCTCTAAAGAGGCAACAAACTTGCAAGCCAGGTTAGACGCCCGCCTCGCCAAAGCGACCACCACTAATGTCACTCGCATGAGGCTCAATCCACCTGCCACATGAGTAGGTTGCTAGCAAGGAGCTATTCGACTCATAATTAGAATTGAAGTAGGTACTCACCAAGACGCACTACTTCTCAACGCCTTTTTAGGGACCCTTCACCTAGATGGTATCCTCCTCATCATGTGGAGAAGGGGGGCGACTCACATAGGGAACGCCAACCTAGGAAACATAGACACAAGCATGGGAGCTCAACTCATCACTCTGCACGAGATGATTAGTATGATGACTATGAAAGAGAGAAGCTAGGCGCTCTGAGCCAACTCGTGAAGTAGCCATTCGGCTACAACATAACTTCGCTCAAGACGACCTCATATATTCAGTGAAAGAGAGGGCAAGGCAGACCCTGCTTAAGATGACCACAACTCCTTTTGTTCGGTCCATAAGAGAAGCCAAGCCCCCACGTAAGTTCTCTCCTCTATCTTTCGAGTTGTATGATGGTAAATTCGATCCTGTACTCCACATAGGGGCCTTTACTAATAAGATGACACTCTGGACGAGCAACGAGGCATTGATGTGCAAGATATTCCCCCCAAGCTTGGGGAGATCGACTCTTAAGTGGTTTTATGGGATACTTGTGAACTCGGTTTTCTCTTGGGAACAGCTCGCCGGGTAGTTTGTCTCTCGATTCATAACCAATAGTCGAGAGCCAATGATAATTGACACACTTTCAGCATTACGCCAAAAACTGGAGAGACTCTACGAGTTACTTGAAAACCTATACCGACATAGAAGAGTGCAATGAGAGAACCGCCGTTGTCTCTTTTTGTTTGGGCCTCCCTAGGAAAGCGAATTGAGGAAGCACCTTACCATGTGGCCGCCCCGGAGTATGTCACATTTGTAGGAGCATATCAAAAGGTACGTGAAGGTGGAGGACGACAAGGGACCAGTCGACCAGTTACCAAAGAAGAACCAGATAGAGGAAGACAACACTTTCAACCCATCAATGAGAGATGGGTCATTCCTGGCAACGAGAGACTCCTACCAAGGAGTCAACACTGTCTTCAATGAGCCTATCTATCAAATCCTAAACCAAATCAAAGACAAAGAGTATTTTAGGTAACCACCTAAGATGATAAGAGATCTATCAAAGCGGGACCAAAACCTCCATTGTTCTTATCACAAGGATAAAGGCCACCAGACAGAGAATTGTTGGGCACTTAAGCGCCACCTAGAAGAGTTGGTCAAGCAAGGCCACCTCTCACGGTACATTAACAAGAAAAAGACTACCAAAGAGCACGAAAAACAACAAATCCAATCAAGTGACCAACCAGATAACTAAATTTTACTTTCGGTTTAGTCAACATCATCTTATTATTAGTCTCCAAACACATTTGTTTCTCATTCTTGTTGATTAGTAGAGAGAAGTTTGTTTTTTACAACTCTAAGGTAGCGTTTGGTAACAGGGGGTTTGTGTTTTTTTTTGTTTTTTTTTTCATTTTTTGCTAAAAAAAAAAATAATAACGCGTTTGGGATGTGTTTTCGTTTTTTTTTTACTCCCCTGTTTTGAAAACAAGACCAAAATATAAAAACATCAAAAATGATGTTTTTGAAAACATCAATAAAAAAAAACACGTGCGCCTCAGTTAATGAGGTCTTGCCTTCGAATCTTGTTAACACCAAAATTTAGGACTTTTTGTTAGAAGTATAAAAGCCCTTTTCTTTTTATTTTTTTCCCACTCTCTCATCTCTCTCTCTTTCTCTCTCTCTCTCTCTCTCTCTCTCTCTCTCTCTCTCTCGATGGTTTCTCTCTTGTGAAATCGAAGCCACTGGTTTCACTCTTGTGAAACTGAAGCCAAGACGCAGATCTGGAAGATGAAATCGAAGACGAAGACGAAACCCACTTCGTCTCTCTCGCTCGTGGTCAGTGTTTTTCCCTAATTTTATACCATATATACATAGATCTATGTATATATATACATATATAAATATATATCGGTATATATATATAGATCGGTATATATATACATATATAGACATAGATCTATATTGGTGGTTGCGGTTTCAGTGGTGGTGGGGGTGGGTTTCGGTGGTTGGGGGTGGTCAGTGGGGTGGTTGTGGTGGTGGTTTTCAGTGGTGGGAGTGGGTTGTGGGTTTCGGTTGTTGGTTTCGGTGGTGGGGTTGGGTGGTCAATGGGGTTGGGTGGTGGTTTTGGGTAGTCAGTGGGGTTAGGGGTGGGTTTCGGTGGTGGGGGTTGGGTGGTCAGTAGGGTTGGGTGGTGGTTTTGGGTGGTTATTGGGGTTGAGTGGTGGAGTTTGGGTGGTAATTTTTTGGTATAATACCAAATATGTTTTTTATTTTTGTTTTTACAATTTTTTAAATATAAATGACTATCAAACATGTTTTAAATTTTTTATTTTTATCACAAAAAAAACAAAAATTAGTTCTATTTTTTTTTTATAAAAAAAACATAAAAACAAAAACGTTACCAAACGCACCCTAAGTGTTTCTCTATTTGTGATTATTACAGGCTCTGTGATGGCACTTCAAACCAACCTCCGTGGTTACACCTCCAACCGAACTCCGTGGTTGTCCTGCTAGCCAACCTATTTGGTTGCACCTCCGGTCAACCTCCTTGGTTGCACCTCTAGCCAACCGCATTGGTTGCACCTTCATCCAACCTCCATAGTTGCACCTCAAGCCAACCTCCGTAGTTACACCTCCATAAAACGTCATTGGTTGCACCTCAAGCCAAACTCCTTGGTTACACCTTTAGCCAACCTCCATGAAGCCAACCTCCGTGGTTGTACCTCATGCCAACCTCCTTGGTCGCACCTCAAGCTAACTTCCTTGGTCGCACCACAAACCAACCTCCGTAGTTGCACCTCAAGCCAACCTCTATGGTTGCACTTCAAGTCGACCTCCTTGGTTACACCTGAAGCTGATCTCCGTGGTTGCACCTAAAACCGACCTCCGTGGTTGCACTTGAAGCCAACCTCCGTGGTTACACCTGAAAACCAACTTCCGTGATTGCACCTCAAGGCTACTTGGCCTCCATATAACCTCCATAGTTGCCCCTCAAGGCCTCAAGGCTACTCGGCCTCTATGCGACCTCCACAGCTGTCCTTCAAGGCTACTTGTCTTCCATGCAACCTCTACGGTTGCCCTTCAGGCTACTTCGCATCAATGCAATCTCTAGGGTCGCCCTCTAAGTTACTCAACATTCGACAAATGACTATCAACTTCTACGATTGCTCAGCAGGCCACTTAGCCTTTCTTAAAGATTTGCTACCTCCGAGCATCAAGCACCTCAACTCATGGCAATTCTCTCCCTTCAGTCAAAACAGGGGGCACAAGTGTTAGAAGACTCAGAACACCTCCACCAAGGAATTTGTCCATGATCACAAGGATCACGAAGTCACTTCCAAGCCATGAAATGTCCTCCGAAACTGGATATGACCCATCAATCCCAGCCTAACTCTCGAGCAACTCTTATCGCTCAACTAACTCATGAGCAAAATAAGATAGTCTGATGTACAAGCAACAATGAATGCTTCTCATTTTCCTCTATCAGCTAAGTTCATGAGTGAAGAGGAGAAGAGAGAGAAGAAACTTAAAGCCCTAATCCTTTAGGCAATAACGACCAAAAAACCTTAAGTCCTCCGAAAGCATACCTCAATTAATTTCATTCATTAAATGAGGTATGGGGCCAATTGAGGGAACCAGATGCACTTTTCTAATTGCTACTGTCAGTTGGTAGTAGCAAGGCCCAACTGCTACGTTCTAATTGCTACTCCAATTAGCAGTAGCTACGGCCCAACTGCTACTGTCTAGTTGTTATTGTCCAGTTGCACCGGCCTAGCTGCTAATACCTAGGCTCTACTGCCAGTCGGGACTAGTCAAAGAAGGGTTCTTGCACAAGCCTACTCACAACCACTAAGTCTCAATTACTAAGGTCCAACCAAGGACTTAGAGTCTTAGTCTAACTCTGTTCCTAGTATCAAGAGACTAGTGATAAGGCTAACAATGCCTCCTGGCAAGCACATCTCTTCGTTCAATCTAGGACCTAGTATCCTAGTACGATTCTACCTCGAATAACCAGGAACTGGTGATAAGGATCGGGGACCAAGAGTCCTAGTCTAACTTAACTCCGAACTTCTAAGACCTGGTGACCAGGTTGAGCCAATCAACCTAGAGTTCAGGTTCCTTTAGGACAATCTCCCTATTGCTATAAATAAAGGCCTCCGAGTACCAGGTAATTCATTCAATCCGAGCCTGTTCACTCAATACTTCTCTTTGACTTGCGATATATTCACCTAGATGTTCTCTTGTCTTGTAGGTTACACGAAACTTCTTCACCAACCCTCTTTATCCGTACGAGGTGGTTACTCTTTGTGTGAAATTACTCTTGCACAGAATAAAAAGAAACACTAAGCAGCATACTCAGCCATTGTTTGAAAAATATTCGACAGAACTAGGATACAAGCGTAGGTGAAAGTATAATTTTTTATAAGATAGCATCTATTAAGAAATGTAAAAAAAATGATTTACTGGTCCAATTTATTTTTGTCATTTGGTCTAAGAACCAAGAGAAAGGATCATCTCTAACAAAAGTGCCTAATTGTTGTATTTAATTGCCAAATTAAAAAAAAAAATATGCTAAATTATGCAAGTTTTATAATAGCTGAATGATGCCACTACAAAATGGTAAGGAGGGAGAATATTGAGTAAATTCTTTTAGGACATTTTTCTTATTTTAAGGATAAAAAGGATTGGTGCACATCATTTAAAAAAAAAAAAGATAAACAAGGATTCACATAATTTTTTCCACATGCCATTGGTTAGTTCTTTTGACTTGTGAGAGGCAACCAGAGACATTAATGAAGTGGAGGCAGTCCATTAATATTAATATTGTAGCTTTACTTTATTGGTTTTCCCTTAGCTAAGAATTATAACTTCTCACCGTTTCTAAATTCTATTAGATTCATGGTTCAAAATTGCGATTTCGGTCACCAATTCGGAGTGTACTAAGACACATCGGTCACGGCGTTGGCCGATACGCTCAAAACGTTAGATAGAAAGCCCAAAAAAATTTGAAAAAATCATGAAAAAATTCAAAAAATTTTAAACATTATCATTCAAGTATCATATCCCCAAAATGTATTATTTAACCCACTAAATATAGTAAAAATAAAAAATAAGGGCAATACTAAGAAAAAAGATTTAATGGAGAAAAAATCCAAATTGACAAAAAACATAAAATAAATCTAAAAAGTGGAATAGGAAAATAAAAAGGATAAAATGATTGGGAAATAGAAAGTATAAAAAAATAATAAAAGGCAATGGTCCAAGTCCAACCGACTGTGCTTGATATTTTAAGTCACAGTCGGTTTGATACTGTTTGACTAGGAAAAGGAGAGACGAATTAATTCAGACGAAGAGAGAGAGAGAGAGAGAGAGAGAGAGAGAGAAACAAAGGGTGAGAGCACGAGAGACAGAGACAGCACGCGAGGCATAGAGATCAAGAGACCGCACGCAAGCCACTGACTGCTGCCTAGTGCTTGATCCTTTGCTGCCACTACGAAGAAGAAATAGAGGTCTTTCTATGCCTTCAATTTTAACATGTATGCCTTACAATTCTTTTAATTTTTCTTATTCTTTTGTAGTTGCAAAAGGAGGTGAATTTGATTGTGATTTTTTGTGACTTAGGGTTTGAAAAATGCCCATTTGGGTCTCAAATCTTTTTTTCCATTTCCTTTTTTTCCTTTGCCATTTTGATTTTGGTGAACATTCTACCAGTATCGGTCCAACTCTGATATAACTCATCCGATTCGAATCATATAAGTCTGAGTTGAACGAATATTACCAAGTCGTAACTAATTCACTACCGAGGCATGGGTGACTCGTGAAATTTACGTATCGATATCGGATTGGTCATGGCTACCAAAAGATGCAACAAATGTTAAGTAGACTACACAGCACATATGGAATAAAAACCAGAGACAGCTATTGAATGTATGATCACTTTCACGCATACAACGCACAAAGCTTTCCCGCTCACAAAATCTATAATTACACAAATCAGCATTTAACAGTGACACTCGGCAAAACAAATCTGACCATAACTAGAAATTTTAGCCCTACGGATATTGCACAACACATGGAAGACAAAAACTACAAGAAAGGAGAGAAGGATCACACATGCTCCTTTACAACACATAGAACAGAAAGTACACCTTCACGGTGGCATAAAGATAACTCCCACTGTTGGATATGATGAAGGGGGATTGCATAATAAGTCTAGCTACTCTATATGTACATATTTGTGTGTGCATATATAATAAAATCAAAATGGACAAACAGAAATTCGACATGATGTACTCCCGCCGAGATCCAATTCATAGCCAAGGGCAATTAGAACCAAATCAACATCTATGCAAACCAGAAACAATGTAAAACAGTGAGATCAGAATAAATACCCAGGAAGCTTGAAAATTTAAGCAACACCCATAAAACTACAGAGAGAAATAAACAAAATAAACTCAAAAATCAGATGGTAGGAAGGGTCGCTAACCTGACGCAGAAATGTATGGACATTTGAAGAAGAAGAAAGGGATTTAAGAAACCAAATCACCCACCAACAGATTACAGAAATCACGAGCATTTCATTGTGTAATGTAGAAGGCAAAAAGGGCACTTGAGAAATGTGAAGTAATCAATTCAAAAGGCAATAACAACATGTCAACAACAATAAGGTTCAATCAATATGCATTTTCTGGCGTATTCGATATGGAATCCCCAACCGAAGCAATGAATAAGATGATTCATTCATTTTGATAAAGGAGGAAACCAGACAAGGGACAAAATGGGAATTCAAACATATAGTGGGGCTAACACAATGTCTCTCTCCCTCGCTCTCTCTTGTGTATGTGTTGGATTTGGGTCCTTTGATTGTTTAGGGTCCATATGGATGGCATTCTATTCTATCACTTCTCTTGGTGATAAGGAAATGAGAGAGACGCAAAACCATTCGCTCATGCGTTCGTAATTTGGCTAGTGGTAAGATAGAGGATATGTTCGGTGCAACTGGATGTAGGACAGTTAAGCTGAAAATCTTGACTTCTATTTTTTTTCGTTTAAGAAAGGAGAGAATCAAATTTGATCACCCACTAATGATAGGTGATAACGTGAATTTTAGCACGAACTCGGCATGGGGCTTGGGAGAGCTTGAGCTCGCCAACTCATCAAATAGTGTTCGAGCTCACTAGCTATTTGGAAGGCCAATTCGACTTTCCAACTTGGAGGAGTTCCTAGTTGCATACTGATGGTGTAAACCTTCGGAGATGAGCTATGGAACTAAATTAATTGGTATGAACAGTTTGCATGGGGATTGATATGGCATCTGAGCTACGAGGCTCATGAAGTGGTGAATGAATGCTTTATCTAGTCATGTATAATGTGTGAAATACCATAGAAATATAGTGGTTCACCGGCTAGTGAGCTCGGCTAGTCCACTCTCCAATGAAGGCTCTTGCTCCTTTTTCTTTATTCATCTAGAAAATGTTTTACAAGGTGTCTTTGATGCCAGTAGGGTTCTCTCCCCTTGATTGAGGCGCTGTACAGTATTTATAGTGTAATTCCTATCTCTAAGGGATTTTCACCGAGATCTTTGCCCTTCATCCGTGGGATCTTCCTTGATTTTTGGGAGAGGATCTTGGTTAGTTGAGAGTTTTGTGCCTTGATTATAGCTTTCCATTGCTTTGAGGATGTCATTCACTAGCCAGCTGTTTCCCTTTCAATTTCCCGTTTGTTTTCTTTGAGGAGAGCTTGAGGTCTGGATTGCGGAGCCCTGGTTACTGTGTCTGACCTCCTTGTCTGACCTCATACTTAGTGCTTTTTTCTAGGTATCATCAGTTGCCCCCCAGCCCTTGGCCCAAGCGAGCTTGGGCAGGGGCTGAGTCGATGCTGAATTGAAATAGACTTCCACACAACGACCTCGATTTGCATGAGCTCGAGATGTAGAGAGCTGCTGCTTTTCCTACGGTTGCCGAGTTCCCAGTTGTTCCCATTGCTTCGAGAAGTGCTTCTTAAAGCAAAATTATTGACTTTATGAGCTGCCGGACCCTTTTTTTTTTTATGAACTAGGGAACTCATCATGAGCTTCAGGGCTCTTTTAAGGAATTAAAGAATTCATTATGAGCTACAAGGCTCTTTTTAGGAATTAAATAGCCCATTCCGAGCTCCTAGGCTCTTTTCTGAACTATTGGAGTTCTTCGTGGGCTGTGTTGCTCATATCATGAACTGAATAGTTCAGCGCGAGCTACGTGGCTCATATTATGAGCTGAAGAGTTCAGCGTGAGCTGCTTGACTCAAGTTATGAACTGAAGAGTTCATCGTGAGCTGCGTGGCTCAAGTTATGAACTGAAGAGTTCATCGTGAGCTGTTTGGCTCAAGTTATGAACTGAAGAGTTCATCGTGAGCTGCTTGGCTCAAGTTAGGAACTGAAGAGTTCATCGTGAGCTACTTGGCTCAAGTTACGAACTGAAGAGTTCATCGTCAGCTGCGTGGCTCAAGTTACGAACTGAAGAGTTCATCGTGAGCTGCTTGGCTCAAGTTATGAACTGAATAGTTCATCGTGAGCTGCGTGGCTCAAGTTAGGAACTGAAGAGTTCATCGTGAGCTGCTTGGCACAAGTTATGAACTGAATAGTTCCTCGTGAGCTGCGTGGCTCAAGTTATGAACTGAAGAGTTCATCGTGAGCTGCTTGGCTCAAGTTATGAACTGAAGAGTTCATCGTGAGCTGCTTGGCTCAAGTTATGAACTGAATAGTTCATCGTGAGCTGCGTGGCTCAAGTTAGGAACTGAAGAGTTCATCGTGAGCTGCTTGGCTCAAGTTATGAACTGAATAGTTCCTCGTGAGCTGCGTGGCTCAAGTTATGAACTGAAGAGTTCATCGTGAGCTGCTTGGCTCAAGTTATGAACTGAAGAGCTAATCTTGAATTTATGAGCTGAAGAGCTCATCGGATGTTTATGAGCTGAAGAGCTCATCGGATGTTTATGAGCTGAAGAGCTCATCGGATGTTTATGAGCTGAAGAGCTCATCGGATGTTTATGAGCTGAAGAGCTCATCTTAAATTTATGAGCTGAAGAGCTCATCTTGAATTTATGAGCTGAAGAGCTCATCGGATGTTCATGAGCTGAAGAGCTCGTCTCGTTCTCTGATATTTTCCCTTCTTTTTGGGGAGCGATCCCTGTCTCTTCTTGGGGACCTATCTCGTCCTCCTTCTTTCCTAGGACTTCGATCCCTCTTATTTTTTTCCTTCACTTTTTCCTTCTGTGAGGATGAGCTCCCTACCTTTGAGAGAAGGGCTTCCTCGCCATTAATATACTTTTCTGCTTTAGCCAGCACCTCTGCCATGCTTGCTTGCGGGTTCTTTGATATAGAAAATATCAACTCCTTCGACTGCACTCCTAATCCAGCAATGAAAGCAGTGATAGCAAACTTCTCATCTGGAATTTCTACCTTCAGGGATTCTGAATTGAACCTTTGGACATAAGACCGTAAGTTCTCGTTGGGTCCTTGTTTTACATTCAACAGGTGGTAGCTCGGCTTTCGGTAGGTCCGAGCTCCTATGAAATGAGATACAAAAGCTATGGAGAGCTCTTTAAAGGATGAGATCGAGGCTGGTGGGAGCCTGTGAAACCAGGCTAGGGCAGAGCCTTTCAACGTGATGGCAAAGGCTCTGCAACGTACAGGATCCTGGTATCCATGCAGCTCCATCTGGTTCTTGTAAGTGTTGAGATGATCTACGGGATCTTTCGTTCCGTCAAAGATCTCTATTTGTGGCATCCTGAACTTTGGTGGGAGAGGAAAGTGCAGCACTCCAGTGGTGAATGGGGACTCGGTCTGTTGTACTAGGGCGTCCATTGTAACCGGAGCCTTGCTCTTTACAGCCTCCTTCATGTGGCTGAGCTCTTGCTGGATGTCCTTGAAGCGTTGCTCCCAGTGCTGCTCTCTCCTGTCCTGCTGGTAAGGGAAAAAATCATCCCTCTCGCCCCCATCGTTCTGACTTTGCACTTCTTCGTTGTGGCCATTCCTAGGGGGTAGGTAGGGAACATGCCCCCTGGTCTGGCTGCTTTCTCCTCCTTCGTTGACCTCTCTAAGGAGGTCCAAGTGTCGTTGTTCCCTATGAGGGAGATTATTCTGGCCTTCTTGGGCCGGTCGTGCCTCCTGTGGGCGTTGTATGAGCTTCGATAGCTCTGCGTTTTCCCTTAGCAAACGTTGGTTGACGAGGCGAAGGGCCTCCATCTCGTTGTTAATGGGGGAATTAGTCTCTTGGACGTTCTCGGGTTGTCTGCCGTTGGTGGCTTCCTGCTGATCCTGCGTTCGTGGTGGGTTTGTTTGGCTTCTGCTCATGTTTCGAGTTGATACCATCAGTCACTGAGAGATCAGCTTATTTGTAACAGGAACAGTCGTTCCCACAGACGGCGCCAAACTGATGGTGTAAACCTTCGGAGATGAGCTATGGAACTAAATTAATTGGTATGAACAGTTTGCATGGGGATTGATATGGCATCTGAGCTACGAGGCTCATGAAGTGGTGAATGAATGCTTTATCTAGTCATGTATAATGTGTGAAATACCATAGAAATATAGTGGTTCACCGGCTAGTGAGCTCGGCTAGTCCACTCTCCAATGAAGGCTCTTGCTCCTTTTTCTTTATTCATCTAGAAAATGTTTTACAAGGTGCCTTTGATGCCAGTAGGGTTCTCTCCCCTTGATTGAGGCGCTGTACAGTATTTATAGTGTAATTCCTATCTCTAAGGGATTTTCACCGAGATCTTTGCCCTTCATCCGTGGGATCTTCCTTGATTTTTGGGAGAGGATCTTGGTTAGTTGAGAGTTTTGTGCCTTGATTATAGCTTTCCATTGCTTTGAGGATGCCATTCACTAGCCAGCTGTTTCCCTTTCAATTTCCCGTTTGTTTTCTTTGAGGAGAGCTTGAGGTCTGGATTGCGGAGCCCTGGTTACTGTGTCTGACCTCCTTGTCTGACCTCATACTTAGAGCTTTTTTCTAGGTATCATCACATACAGCTTTGACTAGTTCAACTCGGCTAAAGGTTGTTTACCCCAATGAAAAGTCTGTCTTAACTATATTGGTGGAATCGCCACAATTCAAATAGCGGAAGATAAATCGCTAACAACCGAATTGAATGGCCTATAAAAGGGGAGTACATGGAGATCAGCGAGGCAAGTCAATCAAACCCCAGTTGAATAATGTTTCTTCTCCAATTTCCTTTCTAACTTAAGCATTGGAGAGTTGAACCTGAAGCCCCTTTGGTCTTCGACTTGTCCTTGTAGGTATCTCCCTTGATCTGCCAATAAACAATTCCGGTCACTCACGCCCTTGGAGCTCGAAGGCCATTTTATGATATCAATAGTCAGCACCATTTTGTGGGAAACACTGAGTTTTTCACAATTCAAAATCTATTCTCGAGTTTCAAGAGTCAATGGCAGTCACAAGATCGAAGGACCCGCCTAGGGACCAAACCCATGATAACGAGCAACCTAGATCACATCCGACGGAGCAGCGGGACCCAACACCACCCGAGAAAGTGTAAGACCTCGTACTAGAATTAAATAAGAATAATATCATATTAATATTTCTTTTAGGAAGAATAAAAGGATTGTAGAAACCTCGAATCATTGTTAAAAAATTGATCATGAAGTTTGAGTTTTGAATGAACTGACTTTCGGGTCAAGCTTAGTTTCGAAGGTGTGTAAGCTTGAGAAGGGTGATTAGATAAGTTTCTAAATGATTTTAGGTCAAAATAAATGCCTCCATTGAATCCGGAAGGTCGAGAAACCTTGAGAGAGGTAATATGAGGTGTATTAGAAGTTAGAAAGTATTTTAGAGTTAAACCGCATTTTAGAAAGAATTTGGGTAGGAAGGAATTTGACACTACCTTAGTATTTTAGCCATAAATTTTTAATCTGAACTCCGATTAAGCTGATTTTTAGGGAGTAGAAACTAGACTCCACAGGCTACAAAAGTGTATTTCATGAACATTTTCTGAATCGACTTCTACATAGGTGAAAACTGCTCCTGAATTTGGAACAAAAATTTGCCACCGTCCAGATGCTCCAAGCACCGTCCGAATGGTACTCCTTACCCAAAAACTTTATTTTTCATAAAAAACGAAGACTTTAAACCGTTCGGACGCCCAAGGACCGTTCGGACGCTACGCTAAAAATGGGCCCGTTCAATTTTAGGATTTTTCTCCGTTTTCCATCCTATAAATACCATAAGGACGTCCCTTTAATCATGTTTCATCAGTTTTCAACCCTAAGAAACCCTAGAGAGCCAGAGAGAAGGGGAAAACACAATTTAAAAGGGATTCTTGCATTGAGATTGATTCAAACATGGTAAGGCTATCTTCAAACATCAGATTAAGGTAGAAAATTCTTCTCAAGTGCTTTCATTGAGGCTTAGGGTATTATATATGTATGTTTTCAATCTTCTTGATAGTTATATAGTAAATATTTATGAGTTCTTGGTTTCTTTATCATTGAAATATAGTTTTGAACAAAATACATGTTTGGGTTCAAATAATACTTGTTCTTGAATTTTTAAAACCCTAGTTTTGCTAAATACATGTTTGGTTATGAAAAATACATGGATTCTTGATTCTAAACTCCTATTCTTGATTAAATCATGTGTTTCATCTAATACTTGTTCTTGTTCCAAGAAATTATGATTTTTGGCAAAATCCTAGAATTTTGAATATCGAAATTGTGAAAGTTTTTTTAATATAATCTCTTACATATTTTAATTCATTTATTACTGTAGTATATTGAGAATTGTGAAATTGTGATACTTGAATTGTTAATGAAAATTGTGATTGGTTAAGATTGTGGTTGTTGAGAATATTGTGGTTTAATCTCTAGTATGGTTTGGGTGTGATGGTGTAACACCCCAAAACACACCCTGGACGACATTACATTCTAAAACATTCATATCATGAGAGCACTAATATAATTCCATCAATAAGAAAATTTTTCCATTCATCATCCATAGAATTTACAATATCATCCTAAAAGAATAAGCCAAGCTATGACATTTACATCTCAAAAATTAATTAAAGTTGCACAGCGGAATAAACAAAAGAAACTAGACTACACAATGTTCCAAAAGAATGTCCTAGTCTAGTAAAAAAGGGAAGAAGGTTGCTCTATGCATCCACCTCGGGATCCACACTCCCGTCAAGTGGAATCTCCCAAGTAGCGGGCTCCTCGACCCTTACGTCCTCCTCAAGCGGGTAATCTGAAAAATGTTAGCGGTAGGGGGTGAGCACGAAGCTCTGTAGAAAAATTCTCTCAAACCCATACAAGGTTTAGAAAAGCATTTAAAACGGTCGGTCTCATTTCACAACTATCATATATAACTTTTGAAATAAAAACCAGGACATTTAATAGATATCAAGTTTAAGGAACAACAGTAATTGAATGAATAAATGAAACCACTATACAGTTAGCAAATCGTTTTCAAATATAATCCAGTCCACCATACACAATTTCCAACAATTCTTTCGGTAGGTGGCATACTTTAGGGTAACCTCCACCCCCATTTAGGTCATCTTTGATTCTCAAGCATCCTTACGAGGAACCTCTCACAAATCATTACATGGCTTCCCAAACATCCTTATAAGGAACCTCTTGGGAAGGGGTGAGCATCCTTATAAGGAACCTCTCACAAATCATTACATGGCTTCCCAAGCATCCTTATAAGGAACCTCTTGGGAAGGGGTGAGCATCCTTATAAGGAATCTCTCACTCATGTGCATCACAAACAACCCAACCAAGCTTACAATTCCAATATTGATTTCAATTCACAATCATCTATTCAAAATCCCCCAAAATATATCATGTAATAATTCCACAACCAACAAAGAAAATACATGAGATCACAATAACATCATTGTTCTACCCAACACAAAGCACTAAGGGTTCGAAAATCCATAATAAAGAAAGCATTTAAGAAAGAAATACATCACTCTCCAAAAATGAGGATTTTAAAACTAGAGAAGAGATTTCATGGGTATTAAACCCTAGCTTTGTTCAAAACATGTAATCTTTGCCAAAAAGCCTAAGAGAGGATGATTTCATAGCATATATATACCATTGATAGCCAAAACATACATATATAAATACCCTAGCCTCAATGTAAGAGAGTGAGAGAAAACCCCTACCTTTCTTCTTCCCAAGTGTTCTTGAAAACTTGGAGTTTTGATCTTCTTTAAAGTGCAAATCCTCCCTTGATCTTTTGTTTTTCCCCTTCTTTCCTCTTCTCTAAGGCTTCCTAGGGTTAGAAATGTTGAAATGAGGCAAAGAGAGGCGTCCTTATGTATTTATAGGGAAAGAAATAGCCTCATGTTCACGATTCTGAAGTTTAGAATTCGTCATTGGCGTTCGAACGTCATTGGCGTTCGAACGGTTGTTGCTCCCAGTACTTTGGTTTTTCCATCAGACAAGAGTACTGGAACGCACTTTCGTTCGAACGTTTATTCACGTTCGAACGTCGATTCACGTTCGAACGTCGATTCCTGTTTCTGCTGCGATTTCCAGTGAATTTTTGGCCTATTTAGAGATTGATTTGGAAATGTTTCGTGAAATACACTTTTGTAGCCCTAGATGTCTACTATCTACTGTAAAAATTTCAGATCCAATAGACATCATGATAAAGAGTTATGATCAAAATACTAGGAAGTGTCCAAAGTCCTTTCTACCAAAGTTTTCTCTTAAATGTTCTTTCATTCCGAAAATCTTCCTAACTTCCAATACACCTCATATTACCTCTCCCAAGGTTGTTCGACCTTCCGGATTCAATGGACACCTTATTTTGACCTAAAAATATTTAGACATTCATCTAATCATCCTTTCCAAGTTTAAACGTCTTTGAAACTCAAACTTCTCAATCAATATGCATCTCTAGCATTTCTCCTACTATTACAATCTATATAGTTCATTCTTACATCATTACACATATCCACATTTTTTACTACAATTATTTACTATATATCTATATACATATATAAAAGAAAATGCGGGGTGTTACAGATGGACTTGAATTACCTTCGAGAGTTGTCGTAGAGTGTTAGAGGTTAGTCTATCCCAATGGGGGTGAGATGGTTGCCTAACAATTGTAGTGGATTTTTGTTTGTGAGAGCAACCATTATTGTTCACGTAAGTTCGAGGCTGAGGGATTGTATACCTTTCCTTGGAAGGATTCGTCAATGCGGTGGGAGACTGTATATGCTCTTCCTAAAGTGGTTTGTGATTTGGCCCTACGAGGAATGATTGAGATTGTGTGGTTATGATGGGTGAACGAGGTAGAATCGTTATGTAGATTCCTAAGAAGCAACCAATATACATGAGAATGAGGATGAACCAAAATACATGAGAATGGGAATGAATCAATATACATGAGAATATGAGATGATGCTACTGAGTTAATTATTGGCTGCTTTAATTTCTTGCATTTTTATTCATGTTATTGATTTTATTGTATTCCGTACACTTGAAATCATTACAATTGTTATGGTTTTACTCTCAAAAATGTATATATGCTATTTTCCAAAAGAGACTTGCCTTCTTTTTATTGTTTTAAAACCTTGTTGGGATTTGAGAGGGATTTCCTACAGGCTTTTGCTCACCCCCTACAACACACTTACAGATTTGAATATAGAAGATGATGTCGATGTGGATGAGAAGGTTTGTAAACGCCCACATATTTATATTAATATAGTAATGTAATTGTTTAGTAATTCTTATATATATATATAATAAAGTAGAATGATTTTGAATTTTGGAGACAAAGAGCGGTCCAGATCGCTTCGTAACCAAAAAAATCATCATCCAACAGACGGCGTTATCCCAAACTGTCTCAAGCTATTGACATCTCAGATCGTTTTGATTAGACATACCACATTAGCTCTTTTGAAATATTTTTGCTGCTCAAAATTTTTAGTTTCCAAAATTGACATCCCTACATTGAATTCGCCACTCAATCTCGCCCAAAATCAATGTCATCTAAATCTAAAATTCTGTCCAAATCTAAAATTAATGTCCATATTTAAATTTTAACCACCACTCATGCTGCTCTAAATAATATCATTTCCATATTATAGAAATCACTTTTTTACATCATAGCTTCAGAATATTCAATATAATGATGATACAACAGGGTCGGCCCAACAGTATGGAAAAAAAAGTATGGGCTTTAGAACCCAAATGTTTAGAAGGTCCCATAATTTTAGGTACATCACTAGCCCACAAAAAAAAAATTAAATCCAGTAAATTTTAAGCACTCCAAAAAAACTCCAAAAAATTAAATTCACTCAAAATTTTTATTGCAATAATTTGGGCCTATAATCCAATCCATAACATCAAAAACTTAGAAATAAAAAAAATACACAAAAGTCAACTCATATTTACTCCCACCCACTTTCTCTTTCTCTCTCCCCATCCAGTAAAAAAAAATAAAAAATAAAAGCAAAAGTTGGAATTAAACACTCTCTCTCTTTCTCTATGGTAAAAAACAAAAACAGAAGTTGAAATGTCTTTTTCGACAATATTAACACATCATTCTTTTGTCTCCCTCTCACATAGAAAATTAAAAATAAATTAATTTTTTTTAAAAAATAATACTAAAAATAAAAAAGTCTCCATTGAATATTTTTGTTTTAGGTCTCAAATTGGCTTGAGCCACCTCAGTAGCCACCGGCGCCCCTTTCTCTTCTCTCTTTTTCTCTCATCATCGAAACCCTCTCTCTTCACAACAACACTATAGAGGCACCATCAGAGACACAATGATCAACTATCGACAATCTTGAAGCCTCACCCAGGTATCCCTCCCCCTTTCTCTCTCTCTTTCTCTCTCTCTCTCTCTGCGTATGTCTCCCCTTACCGCAACCACCCCTTCCTTCCCTCTCCCCTCTGCCACCGAAACTCATAACAGCCCACCAAACACCTTATATATCCAAAGCCAAACTCTTACCTGCAGCCAACCACCACCTCCACCCCCTTTCCTGCCCAGTCCCCACCATTGACACCGAAACCTCCTTAGCCAACAAATGCCTCCCCACCCCCGCACGCACACATTGCTACCGAAACTCACCACGGTCACCGAAACACCAAGTGTTTGTATTATTGCTTCAATAAGCGGGCCAACATTATCCTTATTTTTTAGTGAACTTACTTTGTATGTTGCAGTGACCATCTATAGCACGACGGCGCAGCTCCAGTGATCAGCAATAGCACAATTCCAACGGGACGATGATCTCCTAAAAAAGTGGCTTATTGGTTTGGGTTTGTTATTTTTTTAATTTTACATATTTTTAGGTTATTTATAATCTTTTTCTGCACGTTTTAAGATATGAGGACCTAAGTTTGGTTCAGGCTAAGTGGTCTTTTGTGAACAAGGATGAGTTCATCTATTTCTGGTGTTTGTTTTGTCCAAAAACTGTAAAGAATTCCGGGAGAACCAAGGAGCCCTTTTGATCAAGAGCCAAACCTTTTGTTTTTTTGGCACATTTGTGAATGGTTTGCACCAAAAGAAAGCAAAAATGACAAGAACCACTATGAGGTGTATGAACGATGTTTAATGAGTTCTCTATACTGCTATTCAAGGTTCTTTAGGTTGTAATGTCTATATTTTTAAATATTATTTTCTCTCTAAAAAATTTCAAATATTGACTTCAATTTAATGTTTTGTGCACATTCATAAAATTTACAAGTTATACACTATTCTTGCAGTATACTGAAATTCACCTTGATTTACTGTCAATATGTCTTATAGTTCATTTGATTTGTTGCCAATTTGATATATTATTTGACTTGGATTGTAGTTAAAAATAAGTTTGCATTCTCGAAGCGGTACCGATGGTTGCTGAAGATATGTTTTAGGTTTGGAAGTGATAATAATGGTGGTCTTAGTGATGATAGTTAATCTCGAAGTTGTGATGGATGGGTGGTGGTGGGGTAAAGCTCTTGGGACAAATTTGTGCAATATAAAATTAACTTAGTTGATGAAATTTGGTTTGAATTGAATAGCAAAATTAATTTAAATAGTTGACTTGGTTAAATTTAATTTCAATTTGAGTACAAAATTTGATTAGTTATTAAAATTTAGGCTAAGTGGTAATAATAGTAATGGCGGTATTAGTGGTAATAGTTCTGTATAGTTGTGTTTTTAGAAGATTTTGCTTGAATTCTTTATGGGACTCAAATTTTATGTATTCAATTTCTCAATTTGATAATGTTAGCGTAGTTGGATTTAACCATGAAAATTTGATCAATACCCGTTTCCATTGATGGCATGCTATCTCTCCACGAATATATTTAAGTATGATATATGAAAAACATCTTTACTTGATAAGGTTTGCACATCTTCATATTTTTGTAGGGTCTTATTTTTAGAGAGAATTTAGTTGTAATTGTTTTGAAGAATAGAAAAAAAATATTATATTTAGAAGCACAAGCATTCTCTAAACTATCAACATACTATGAGGACAAAAAGTGTAATTTAACCCGATAAAGTGTTAAAATTTTAGTTTTAATTTATTTAGGTTTTGTTGATGTTCTTTATTATATTTTTTGTTGCAATCCATCTCTTAATCTCTCTTCCTTGCTTTCTATCTCATATTTATTTGATTGTTTTCATACCACAATGATTTTTGAATTTACTACCATTTGGATATCAATCAATAATTAAACGATCATTGAACAATGTTTGAGATTGTTTTGATTTGTATTCTATCAATTTTTTTTAAAAAAATAATGGGCCCATATTATATTTATCAATGTTTTTTCTTAGTTTTTATAATTGACAATTTTTTATGGCATACAGTCTTTTAATGCACATGTATTTGCTTTCGATTTTTTGTTTGTTACGTCGTGCCTTCAGGCACGGGCAATTGCTAGTATTTAATGACGTAACAATGAACCATATAGATTGTAACAGTAGGAATAAATACTAGGGAGGCAAATTGGTTGTGAAGTTTAAGTTTCGAAAGCGTTTAAGCTTGAGAAGGGTTGTTAGACAAGTTTTTAAATATTTTTAGGTCAAAATAAGATTTTCATTGAATCCAGAAGATCGAGAAACCCTGGGAGAGATAATATGGGATGTATTAGAAGTTAAGAAGTATCCCGGAGTTTAAACACATTTTAGAAAGAATTCGAATAGGAAGAAATTTGACACTACCTTAGTATATTAGTTACTCTCATGATTGGATGGTTTTTAGATAGTAATATCTTCCAGGGTGGATTTTTGGGCGTTACAAGTTTGGTATAAGAGCTTAGGAATTAGGTCTTACATGAGAGCTATAGGTTGTGGACTGATGAGCGCATAATATTGCATATTTGAAGGGCTTATTACATGCATTATAACTCAACTTTTGCATTTAAATACTTAGTGTTAGCCCAAATTGTCAATAATGTTGATATTTTGATGTTGCATGTTTTTATACCTTAAATCATGTATTTTATAACCTTGCAACTATGATGGCTGTGTGGTGAAGGCATAGACACAATACATGAAGAATTGGAGGCTTAAAAGTGAAGAAATCAATAAGGCATTGGTGCTTGGGAACAAGGGCATCAGCAGCCACATCATTTGGAAGCACTGCCTTGGTTTTCCTCCATTTTGGCCATGATCTACTCAGAATCAGGAAAAGTTCAAAACATGAAAGTTGTAGATCTGGATGTCTTCTATATTGTGTCCAAATTTCAGCCCAATCCAACGGTTGGATCAAAAGTTATGCCGATTCTACCAAAAATGGTCCAGCGAAGCCAGATACCGCATTACTACCGGTAGCCGATGGCTACTGGAGTCATGACTACCGGTAGTAACAACCGAGCTACCAGTAGCTGATTGCCCAGAAGTGCCCAGAACGACTTCTTTCTTGCTCCACTTGCTTGGGGGTCCCAGCTACACTTCTCCCACGCCTAGCCTGACATTTTATCCCTACAACCATGCCTCCCTTACACAAATGGAAGACTTTGGAGGCTTGGCATTGAATGAAGAGGAGGGAGAAGTGGGCTGCCATAGGGGGTTGCAGGCTAGCCTGTCAAGACCCATCAACTCAGCCCCCTCTTGACAGAGGCTTTGCATACACCTTGGGGGGAGCCTCATGCACGAAATTGGAAGTCTCCCACACACCATTATATTCAGCATTACACATTGTATGGAGGGGGTTGGCTACCTAAGCTTAGAGTAGTTTTAGTGAGGAAGAAGATGAATAGTAAAGTTGTGATTTTTACATGTTCTTCCATCCATTTCTCTTGTAACCTCTTGTAAGGATATTGTAAGCTTCCTTTACTGTCTTTAATGCCATTTATTAGAAGTACATTTCAAGTTTAGCCTTGCACTTTACATTTCACCATTGTTATGCTTTCAAGTTCTTCATTTTCATGCTTTAAATTGGGTATTGTATTTCCTTCTTCTTACTTTAAGATTTCTTGCATCTAGTTAAGTTTTAATCTTCTTTTCCTTTACTTGTCTATTTACATTATGCTTGGCTTTCTTTTATGAATGAGTAGTTAGATTTAAGTTGGGTAATCCAAGGGAGACCTTCTCTTGGGGATTCCATTTCAACTCTTCTCCTTCCTCCTCTCGGTGTACGGTGGTTCGGTTTGACGGGGTTGAGAGTGGACGAGTTAGTGAGCCTTTGATATTCCATAGGCCTAGTCATGGTTTATGCTTAGATACTCACCAATCTTGTCCCTAGCTTCCCCCGAATCAATCGTTCACGTATGCACCATTGGAAGAAGATTTCGAGTTGAGTTGGAATTCCCATTAGAATGACCTCTTTGGATTAGCCAACACTTGCTTTATTTGCATTTTCATTTACAAACCAAACACAAAACTCAAACAAAAGATTTTACATTTTTTTTTCACTTTTGCAAAATCACTTTCACAAAACTCCCTTTCCTTCCCTGAGGAGACGACCTTGGAATACTCTTCCAAGTAAAACACCGACAACGAAAGACTCCTTGCGATTGGGGAGCACTTTTGTTCACACACCGCATTTCATTTTCATCACATTTTGTTCATTCCACAATTTCATCCACCACCATTCCGTTGTTGCCTAATCTTGTGCATCATCCGGAGGGAGAGTGACACTCCCCCATTCCTATAAGCCATACACACATTGAGGGTGAGGGTGATGTTACGAGGTTAGGAACGACGTAGTTTCCAATCAATCATGGACTATCACTGGATTATTAGGCTAAAGAAACTCTAGACTTGAATTTGTTTTAAGTTATAGGTTTATAAGATAAGTGTTATTGGTTGTTTAGTTAGGTTTTTTATTAATGATTTGTTCGAATTCATGGATTAGCTAGCTTAGAGGAATTGAAGAAAATTTTGATAGATATACTAGTTCTATATCATGTCGTTATGGATGATTCTAGAAGACGGATGGTAATTTGTTTTTGGTTAGTAAATGATGCAAGACATGGATCTTTGTGCAAGTGATATTATGTATATTGGAGATTGGTATGAGATAGGATTTGTTATAAAAGACACTCAAACTCGAATTGGACAGCTGTAGCAGAATCATCAGTGAAGTAGACTACTTTTCACTAATTGGACCATAACTCTTTGTTGGGAAGTCCAAATTGTGCACCACATTTTTTTTAGAAGCTTAATTTGTATATCTTTCCAGCCATATAGGTCACACATGCTAGAAATACTTGAATTAAATCAGTTTATTCTCCGAAGTTGATCAAAAATCTACATTGTGGTATTCCTTGGATAGCAAAGTGTTATGCTTTCTTCTTAGACTCTGAAGGACTTATCCTTAAACGAACTTCCACCACTATTTAGGCTTTGATTTAGAGACACCCCTATGTTGATTGAAGTTTTTTGATGGATAATAATATAAAATTTGACTATGATTTGGTGTTTTGTCGACTTTAAGTATTCTATTCTACTATCAGTGTTACTTATATTTTTGGAAGTGAATGAGATATGATAACCCAATTTGGATGTGTGGAGGTAAGGTCAATTTAGATGTTTTTAAGATGGACTAAATTTTGAATAATAAGGTTATGAAAAGTTATGAGTGTTACATAAAAGTCATAGAAATTGTTTTGGTTTTACGATATGAACCATGAGAATGTTATGTTTTCCTCAAGGATAAGTATGATGGTATGAGATAGTATAATTCTCAAATATTGATCAATTGAAGGAATATGGTGAAGTAACATCGAATGAGAGCCTATTTTGTAATAACGATAGGAATTGTAGTTATGGTTCTTAAATGGACAGGAGTTTGTTTCATAACCACGTACTTGAGGTTACCAATAGTGGTTTGAAAATATTACTGAGAGTTGATTAAATTTACTTGGGAAATATTGATGGTTTAGAAGGGTCATACATATGATACTCATTGAGGACGTTATACTTAGGTAATCGTATTTCGTTGTGGGTTTAGTTCACTACACTTGGACACCCTAAAGCATCAACAATCGAGAATCTCTTGGTTAAGTGTTGAATTAATAGTTGACTTGTATTACAAATCTTGATTGAAAATTGAGGTCAATTTATGAAAATGAACTTATAGACATATAAAAAGGAAAATCTAGGAAGCCTAATAAGTGGTAGCAGTTACCTATGACCCTCGATATTGTAGAATTAAAGATTATAGAGATTTAAAAGCTCGAGGTCAGATATAGTAGGCATTTATTGAAATCAGGATGATTTCAATGTTTGGTGTTAACTTCTATCGTTATGTAGGATCTTTCAATGTTATTGGAATTTTGTTGGGGGAATATGGAGTTCTTTTTCTTGTCTCTTTTAGTACATTATTAAGATATGTTTGATTAGTTATACTTGAGGATTGTTGGTATGAGTATTGAAGATTTGAACTTTATGGTTAGTGGTGATAATTGGGAAGATGTAATTTGAGGAACCAATAATGATACCTATGCAGATCGGCTTTGACATGGATGTGAAACTTTATGTAATATTTAGAATAAATGACTATGGCTATCCTAGTAATTAGAAGATTGTTATTATCTTGAGGATTATGAATAATGATTAAGACTATAATGACTAATGTGGTTAAATCGAGGAGCATTGGATTAATCATCGCAAGTCTTGTTTTTTCCTACAATTATATTACAAGAAATTTGATCGTATTGAATTTGAGGCATATTATTGTGATCCTTTGAATTCTACCTTTATCTTATGAATCAGAAATATATTTACTCTGGATTGAATCATGAGAATTCAAGATTATATGTAACGAATATAAGGGAATGGGTGTGAAAGCTGCAAGAGATTGATTACATGGGTTATTGAGTCTAGCTTAAGGTTAGAGATTGAAAAGGAATATTTGAGAGATAGAGAAAATGATTAGTGTTAATCGAGTTGGTGAACAATGTGAAGCTATTAAGATTGATCTAATAGTAGGAATTCAAATGCGTGTGAGCTATGAATGAAATTTTAAGCCTTATTGAGTTGAACGCAAGATTGAGGACTGAAAGCAATAGTTTAGAGCTATAACTTGACCCATAGCCCAAGTAGTATATTTGTTTATTTACAAAATTTTCCTTTGGAGGAGAAAGATAGATCATTAGTGAACACATTTTGGAAGTTATAATCAAAAAACATATATAGTGAAACATGACATATCTTCACAAAACCTTATGAACTTATGAGAATTCTTATATTGAGGCTAGTTTTTACTTAATGATTATTTATTTATAATTTATATCAGAGTGCGCAGCGAACCATTGAATTAAATTTAATATAAGTGGAATTAACCATTAGTTATGGTTACAGTGGTGAATGTAGAGAGTATAAGCTTGAAGAGTGAGATTCAATTTCTTGGAAAACTTGGTGTATAGTTTGATGGTTATAATAATCTTATTAGCGAAATTGAATTTGGTTGTTGTGAAATGCTTATAGATAAGCTACATGTAAGAAGCAAACATGAATTAATTTTTTTAATGATTGGTAAATTCAAAAGAGAAGTGATATCTGATGAACAGACAAAGTTGAACATCAGTAGTTATGCATGATATGGAATTCGTATAGACAATCACATGGAATTATTGAGTATAAAGAATAATCGAAAGTATTGAATGAAGGTAAACTTGGGGACTTCAATAACTGCAATGATGGTATAAGTTGAAGGGATGGATTTAAAATTTAGGATATGATGTTCTATTTTAATCTTGGCTTTTATGTTTAAAGGATGAATAGAAGTCGAGACATCATGGCCAAATGAGAATTATATAAACTAACTCGACGATTAAGTTTCGAGGACGAAACTTTCTTTTAGGGGGGTGGATTGTAAGACCCCGTACTAGAATTAAATAAAAAATAATATCTTATTAATATTTCTCTTAGGATGAATAAAAGGATTGTAGAAACCTCGAATCATTGTTAAAAGATTGATCATGAAGTTTGAGTTTTGGACGAACCGACTTTCGGGTCAAACTTAGGTTCGAATGTGTGTAAGCTTGAGAAGGGTGATTAGGTAAGTTTCTAAATGATTTTAGGTAAAAATAAATGCCTCCATTGAAAATAGAAGGTCGAGAAACCTTGAGAGAGGTAATATGAGGTGTATTAGAAGTTAGAAAGTATTTTCAGCGTTAAACTGCATTTTAGAAAGAATTTGGGTATGAAGGAATTTGACACTACCTTAGTATTGTAGCCATAAATTTTTAATCTGAACTCCGATTAAGCTGATTTTTAGACAGTAGAAACTAGACTTTACGGGCTACAAAAGTGTATTTCACGAAAATTTCCTGAATCGACTTCTACATAGGTGAAAATTGCTCCTGAATTTGGGACAGAAAGTTGCCACTGTCCGGACGCTCCAAGCACCGTCTGAACTGTACTCCTTACCCAAAAACTTTATTTTTCATCAAAAACAAAGACTTTGAACTGTCCGAACGCCCAAGGACCGTTCGGACGCTACTCTAAAAGTGGCCTCGCTCAGTTTTAGGGTTTTTCTCCGTTTTCCATCCTATAAATACCATAAGGATGTCCTTTTTACCACGTTTCATCAGTATTCAGCCCTAAGCAACCCTAGAGAGCCAGAGAGAAGGGGAAAACACAAGATTCAAAAGGGATTCTTGCATTGAGATTGATTCAAACATGGTAGGGCTATCTTCAAACATCAGATTGAGGTAGGGAATTTTTCTCAAGTGCTTTCATTGAGGCTTAGGCTACTATATATGTATGTTTCCAATCTTCTTGATAGTTATATGGTAAATATTTATGAGTTCTTGGTTTCTTTATCATTGAAACATAGTTTTGAACAAAATACATGTTTTGGTTCAAAGAATACTTGTTCTTGAATTTTTAAAACCCTAGTTTTGCTAAATACATGTTTGGTTATGAAAAATACATGAATTCTTGATTTCTAAATACTATTCTTGATTAAATCATGTTTTCATCTAATACTTGTTCTTGTTCCAAGAAATTATGATTTTTGGTAAAATCCTAGAATTTTGAATATCGAAACTGTGAAAGTATTTTTAATATAATCTCTTGCATATTTTAATTCATTTATTACTGTAGTATATTGAGAATTGTGAAATTGTGATACCTGAATTGTTAATGAAAATTGCGATTGGTTAAGATTTTGGTTGTTGAGAAATTGTGGTTTCATCTCTAGTATGATTTGGGTGTGATGGACTTGAATTGCATTCGAGAGCTTCCGTAGAGTGTTAGAAGTTAGTCTATCCCAGTGGGGGTGAGATGGTTTGTGACGCCCCAAAATCCGGGGGTCCTGTATTAACCGTTGACAACCCGTCAACCCGCGGAAATACCCGTGGATGTCGCTTAACCCGATACCGCGGCACCACATTCACTTTACCGGGATAAAAGAAAAATACAAGTCCAATTTCTTTCGGTTGATTGACCTATCCGAGATCCAATATACCACCATTGGTATCCCCTTATTATCCATTTGTAACATTAGGAGGGAGGAAAACATAGCCCAAGAACTTGGCAAAAGAAAAAGAAAATAAAAAAAAATTCTGAAGTTTGGACCTGATGGTACCGGTACGCGTACCGGTACGCTACGCCCTCTGGACCTCACCGTACCGGTACGCCTGGCCCAAAATTTTCCTTTTTACCAGTTTTTCGTTTCCAAGCCATTCCAAACCTCCCAAAACTCATCCAACATATGTTTAATGAGATTTTCCATATAATACATAACTTATACAAGTTCCATTACAATTAATTCCATAATTTACACATCAAAATGAAATTTATTCAAAAGTTTTACAAAAACTCGAACTAAGGCCACAAGCCGGCCCCCTTCATGCTTGATGCTCTCCAAGTGAGCCATCTGCCGGTGCAAACCCCACACCTGAAATGTTTCCCGTATAGGGTGAGCCAACGCCCAGTAGAGTAAATCCTACAAGGGCTACTCTCCCCCTAAATGCTCATGCTCATGCAACATTCATTTGCAAACAACCATTTCTCATAAGAACATGCATTCTAAGTTGGGATGCAATACTACCATGCCATGAAATGAGATGACACCCACTCATGCAATTCAACCCGAGTCCTCTCCGACTCCTACTACACGATGCAATGTCAAAGTGTTTCATTCCGTCATTTATGTTTACATCAAATGACATTTTCAAAACTAGGGTCATTCTTGGGATCGGAAACTTCATGGGCTCAATACTAATGGTCTTCCACACCCGTACACTTTATGGACTCTTATACCAACGGAGTGCACCCTCCAAATCACCGGGTCTTTCACCCGAGAGGTCGTCATGCCTCTTCTTGCTCATCCCGACCCAATTTATCATGCAATCAAGCGGCTTAGCTAGGTCTTCGACCCAACTTTTCCCAAGCCATACCGTCAATCACCAAGTGTGGTGTTGACATCAACCATGCACACACCCATGTAATGAGATGTTTCCATGCACATGCAATGCTATGTCCCATTGCATACCACATGATGTTCCACATGTCAAGAACAACTCATGCACAAATTCAACATGTCCATGGTAAATTTATATCCTAAGCATATAAATACCATATTCATTTCAATGTTAATATATATCAACACATGTATCTATCAACAAACACATCCAATCATATCAATAGCATATGATTCCACAAGTTAAACTTAAGCATGTTATCACAATTTCGTTGGAATAACAACCAATTCCACAACCAAGGCATTTAAACAAACACATTCTAGGCAAACAACATGTTATCACATAAGTTATTCAATTTCTCTCAAGAAATTCCTATAGGCAATTTCTAGTAAACAATTTAGGATAAAATTAGTTTACCCCAATTGCAACAATAGGTAAGTGTGCTTCCTTAACAACCTATCCATTCTTTTACCAATTAAATCAAAATAGGCAAGGGTCATTGGCCTCTAACACCCTACCCATTTCTAATACACATTCTAGGTTCGGAATAAACCAAAGTAGGGAGAACCCTACCTGTTGAAGCGTAAAACACCCGAAGGAAGCTTCAAGAACTCTTTTCTAGCCCAAGAATTGATTTCCCCCAATTTTCCTCTTTTGGATCTTCGGTGAAATCCCCCGTTCTTGGTGTGGTTGTGTAGCCCTCGTCGAGAGGATCGACTTTGACTCTTGGTTCGACGGATTCCGAGCGACGGAAGTCCGGGAATCGACGGAGGAAGCTTGGAGTTTTAGGTTTTCTCTCTTTTCTCTCTTCTCTCTCTCTTGGCCGGCCAAACAAGAACACAAGGGGAAAGAAAATCTGATTTTCTAGATATTTACCCCTATTTATAGTTTTAAATACTCGGCCCACGTCGCGCCACGTGTCCCTCGCTTAATCGGGTCCGATTTCGTCCCGAAACGATTCGTTTGATCCCAGTTTAAGTTCAAATTAATTTTATTTGAACTTTAACTTAATTTTAAGGAAATTTTATAAAAATTATTTATGGGGACGTTCGTAGGGTGAATCGCCACGCAGTCGCCTCGAACGACGTGTAAAATTCGACTACTTCGGAATTCGACGAAATTTGACAAGGCGACTAAATTTCGCGATACGAATTCAACAGCGAACTCCGTTTCCTCATCCGAGGTCTAGAACATGAGTATTTTAAATATGCATTATAGTGGCAAATTACTATTTTGCCCTTTTTGGAAAAAAATTCAAATTTCCCGGGTTTTACATTCTTCCCCCCTTAAAAAGAATTTCGTCCCCGAAATTCACACACACATATTTGCAGTCTCATGCACATGCTACAGTCAGGTAAATAGCAAATGACTATAAAAACGTACCCCTATCCTCAAATAGGAAAGGATAATTGGCACGTACGGTGTCCTCGCGCTCCCATGTCGCCTCTTCGACTCCCCGGTGCGGCCACAACACTTTCACTAGCCTCACGGTCTTGCCTCGCAAAACCTGATCCCGGCTATCCATGATACGCACCGGTCCCTCCTCGAAGGTCCCATCCGCATCAACAACAAGCTCGCCCCAATCCACCACATGAGTCGGATCTGGGGTGTATTTCCGGAGCATAGAGACATGGAACACCGCGTGAACACTCGATAAATCTGGCGGTAACGCCAACCGGTAAGCAACTGTACCCACCCTCTAAAGTACCTCAAAGGGCCCGATGTATCTCGGCGACAGTTTCCCCCGCTTACCAAACCGGACCACTCCTCTTTTAGGCATAACCTTCAAGAAGACATGATCTCCCACCTCAAACTCTAGAGGTCGCCGTCGTCTATCGGCGTAGCTCTTCTGCCGGCTCTGAGCCGTGAGAAGACGCTTCCGTATCAAGTCCACCTTCTCTGAGGTGTCTCTAACCAAATCCGGACCCGTAGCAGGTCTCTCCCCAACCTCTGTCCAACAAACTGGAGATCGACATGGCCTCCCATATAGTGCCTCATAGGGTGCCATCTGTATGCTCGCCTGATAACTATTGTTATAGGCGAACTCCACCAAGGGTAAATGATCTTCCCAACTACCCTTGAGATCTAGGACACATGCCCGCAGCATGTCCTCTAAGGTCTGGATGGTCCTCTCTGACTGACCATCCGTCTGGGGGTGAAAAACAGTGCTCATCATCAGCTGTGTCCCCATGGCTCGTTGGAAACTCTCCCAAAAATGAGCCGTAAACCTGGGATCCCGATCCGATACTATAGACACGGGTACCCCATGCAACCGGACAATCTCCCGTATATATAACCTGCAGAATTCCTCCAGTGTGAAGGTCATCCGCACAGCCAAAAAGTGTGCCGACTTCGTAAGCCGGTCCACTACCACCCATACCGCGTCATGTCCCCGCGATGTCCGTGGCAAGTGAGTCACAAAATCCATCGTGATATGTTCCCACTTCCACTCAGCTACCTCCAATGGCTGGAGTAACCCTGCTGGTCTCTGGTGTTCAGCCTTTACTTGCTGACAAGTGAGACATCTACTAACAAATTCGCCAACCTGTCGCTTCATCCCATTCCAATAATATTAGCGACGAAGATCATGATACATCTTCGTGCCCCCTGGATGAACCGCGAAATGGGAGCAATGAAACTCCCTAAAGATTTCCTCTTTCAGATCCGCCAACTGAGGAACCACAACCCTTCCTCGATACCGAAGACTACCATCTGAGTGAATGGCCCAGCCCTCGTCACCTGTACCTGCCTGTACACGGTCCCGGATGGACAATAGCTCCGTGTCCTGACTCTGGGACTCAACAACCCTGCTCAGTAGGGAAGGTGTAGCCACCAAACTTCCCAAAGTACCCTGAGTCTGTCCCATATAACATAGCCCGAACTGTCCCACAGTCTCGAGCATCTGCCACTCTCGGGAAGCCACACTAGCCAAGACTCCCCGTGACTTCCGACTGAGTGCGTCAGCTACCACATTTGCCTTACCGGGATGGTAATGCAAAGTGAAGTCATAGTCCTCCAAAAACTCCATCCACCTGCGTTGCCTCATATTGAGGTCCCGCTGTGTAAAAATGTACTTCAGACTTTTATGGTCTGAAAACACCTCAAACTGCTCACCGTATAAGTAGTGGCGCCAAGCCTTCAAGGCAAAGACAATGGCTGCCAACGCCATGTCATGTGTAGGGTAACTCTGCTCATGGTTCTTTAACTGCTGAGAACCATAAGCTACCACTCTCCCGGACTGCATCAAGACGCATCCAAGTCCGTCCTTAGAGGCATCACAATACACTGTGTACTTCTGTCCCCTTTCTGGGACGATCAGTATAGGAGCTGAAGTAAATCTCCTCTTCAACTCTTGGAATGTCTTCTCGCAAGAATCATTCCACTCAAACTTAACTTCTTTCCGGGTCAACCTAGTCATAGATGAAACTAGTCGGGAGAAGTCCTCAATGAACCTCCTGTAATACCCCGCCAATCCCAAGAAACTACGTATCTCGAAGACTGACTTCGGCCTCTCCCAATTCATGACTGACTCAACCTTCTCCGGGTCTACGGATACACCCGAAGCCGACACCACATGTCCCAAAAATTTCACCTCAGTAAACCAAAATTCACACTTGCTGAACTTGGCATACAATTGGTGGTCTCTCAAGATTTGAAGAACGACCCTCAAGTGACCCTCATGCTCCTCCTCAGACTTGGAGTAGATCAAGATGTCGTCAACAAAGACTACAACAAATTGATCAAGGTAGGGTTGAAACACTCTATGCATGAGATCCATGAATGCCGCTGGAGCGTTCGTCAATCCGAATGGCATCACTGTGAACTCGAAATGCCCATATCGCGTCCGAAATGCCGTCTTAGGGATATCTGTCTCCCTAACTCTCAACTGATGGTAACCGGTGCGGAGATTTATCTTGGAGTAGACCCGCGCCCCTCTCAGCTGATCAAACAAGTCATCAATCCTCGGCAAAGGGTACCTATTCTTGATAGTAACCCTATTCAACTGCCGGTAGTCTATACATAGTCGAAGGGTTTTGTCCTTCTTCTTTGCAAATAACACCGGAGCGCCCCAAGGTGAGGTACTCGGTCTAATGAAACCCCGGTCCAACAATTCCTGCAATTGGACCTTGAGTTCTTGCAACTCAGCAGGCGCCATCCTATGTGGAGTCATAGAAATGGGCGATGTACCAGGATGCAACTCTATATTAAAATCTACATCCCTATGTGGAGGTAATCTCAGAAGTTCATCCGGAAAAACATCCTCATAATCACACACAACCCGAGGTAGACTAAACTCCTGTCTCGCCTCGTCCTCCAGGGTAAGGCTTGCTAGCCAACCCATCAACTGTCCGTGCCATCTAGAATCGTACACGGCTTGAGGAAAAGCATCGTGCTTATCCCCCTGAAACCTGAAACAAACCCTATCCGGTGTGTAAGCAGTAACCCGCTTCCGGTCACAATCAATGACGACTCGGTGTGCCGCCAACCAATCCATTCCCAGGATTACATCGAACTCCGACATGTCCATGACCCGAAGGTCCATGGTGAGTAGAATCCCTGAGATCTCTAGCTCACAACCCCGACATATCTGATCAATTCTCACCCTAGCTCCCAGGGGAGAACTCACATGTAATGGTTCTTCTAAGGTCTCAACCCCTAAACCCAAGTCTTTCACACAAGATGCAGAAATAAAAGAATGAGATGCACCATAATCAAACAGTACTCTTGCCCATAACCGAGAGAGTAGAAATGTACCCTATATCACCGACTGATCTGCCGGCTCAGTCTGTGGCATAATGGCGTAGACACGCCCCTGGGTCCCTGAAGTCCCGGCCTGTGAACCTTGGCCTCGCCCCCGACCCATGCCTTGGCCCATCTGGCCAGCTTGCGGTGTTCCCGCACATGAAGTGGTAGGGCCTTGTGCAGCACTCTGTGACTGGTACTGGCTCCTTTAACCCATGGTGGGGTAAGCAGAAACAAACTGTGTCTGCGGCTGTCCCACAGAAGACTGGGATTGGGATGTCCCATAGCTCTGGGATCCCTGCAGTCGAGGACACTCCTTCTTTATGTGACCCGGCTGGTGACAAAAATAACAAGTCTTCTGACCCGTCTGGAAGGCGGTCCTGAAGTTTCCCCCGTCTTGGGAGAATCGACCCTGGCCTTGGCCTTGATAGCCGCGGCTCTGCCCTTGAACTCCCTGCGGAACATAAGTCCTTTGTTTCTTTCCCGCACCAGAAGAAAAGGATTGACCCTCCTTCTTTTTGTCCTTAACACCCGCTTCCCGGATGTTACGCTCGTCCTCCACCTCCCTCTCGATAGCCATAGCAGTCTTGACCATCGAATCAAGGTCTTGCAGGAGAAGTCCCACAATCTTGCCTCGAATGGACAACTTCAAGCCATCCTCAAACTTACGTACTATGGCCATGTCAGTGACCACATAATTGTCGGCGAAACGGGCTAATTCAGTGAACTTAGCCACATATTCCATCACCGTCATCGCTCCCTGTCTCAAGTCTAAGAACTCACGGGCCTTTGCATGTCGAGCAGTTGCTGGGAAATACTTTCCCATATAGAGCTCTCGGAACTCTGCCCAAGTCATGGCCTCCAAATTTCTGGAGTCCTTCACCCAATCCCACCATAGCTGGGACTCTCCCTCCAGCTGAAAAGTTGCCAGAGTTATCTTGGTGGCATCGGAAGTGATCTCCATAGCCCTCAAGATCTTCTCCACTTGCCGAATCCAACGATCTGCTACCATTGGATCCGCCCCTCCCAGAAAAATCGGAGGATGATGGGCTTTGAACTTCTGGAGGTTACTCGAGCCTCCTTGTCCCATGTTTGCACCTGTCTGTGCAATGGTAGCGGCCGTAGCACTAGCCTGTGCAATAGTCGCCGCCGCCTCACCAATAGCCTCTGCAAAGGCTTGGTGATCAAAGGCCGGAGGTGGTTGGTTATTCCACCTACCGCCTCGGCGTCCACGCCCTCTATATGCCATCTACATAAGTCAAATAGCAATATAGTTTTACAAGGCATCCCAAAAATAGGAATCAACACTCTAACATAAAGAGTTTCCGTATCGTCTCACTAGGGAAGCATATTCCTCTCCTTAGTAGACATTTATACCATGAACCCTCCCGTTCATTTGTTTTCCCATTCCCAAGGTTATGTTTCCTAACCCTAGTGTGTTCATTTCCATATACATTCCACAATGCATATTATCCACATAGCACATAACATGTAGCATTTAAATACATAAGATGAAATGCACAATGCATGCAATGGTCTAGACCCAATGCCCATCAAGCTTAGGTTTTCGAATTACCTAGGGCTCTAAACCTCGTTCTCCCTTGCAATGGAAGATGATAGACTCATTTCCCACAAGACCACATAAGATCTATGGCCTATGCTCTGATACCAAGCTGTGACGCCCCAAAATCCGGGGGTCCTGTATTAACCGTTGAGAACCGGTCAACCCGCGGAAATACCCGTGGATGTCGCTTAACCCGATACCGCGGCACCACATTCCCTTTACCGGGATAAAAGAAAAATACAAGTCCAATTTCTTTCAGTTGATTGACCTATCCGAGATCCAATATACCACCATTGGTATCCCCTTATTATCCATTTGTAACATTAGGAGGGAGGAAAACATAGCCCAAGAACTTGGCAAAAGAAAAAGAAAATAAAAAAAAATTCTGAAGTTTGGAGAGCGTACCGGTACGCTACGCCCTCTGGACCTCACCGTACCGGTACGCCTGGCCCAGAATTTCTCTTTTTACCTGTTTCTCGTTTCCAAGCCATTCCAAACCTCCCAAAACTCATCCAACATATGTTTAATGAGATTTTCCATATAATACATAACTTATACAAGTTCCATTACAATTAATTCCATAATTTACACATCAAAATGGAATTTATTCAAAAGTTTTACAAAAACTCGAACTAAGGCCACAAGCCGGCCCTCTTCATGCTTGATGCTCTCCAAGTGAGCCATCCGCCGGTGCAAACCCCACACCTGAAATGTTTCCCGTATAGGGTGAGCCAACGCCCAGTAGAGTAAATCCTACAAGGGCTACTCTCCCCCTAAATGCTCATGCTCATGCAACATTCATTTGCAAACAACCATTTCTCATAAGAACATGCATTCTAAGTTGGGATGCAATACTACCATGCCATGAAATGAGATGACACCCACTCATGCAATTCAACCCGAGTCCTCTCCGACTCCTACTACACGATGCAATGTCAAAGTGTTTCATTCCGTCATTTATGTTTACATCAAATGACATTTTCAAAACTAGGGTCATTCTTGGGATCGGAAACTTCATGGGCTCAATACTAATGGTCTTCCACACCCGTACACTTTATGGACTCTTATACCAACGGAGTGCACCCTCCAAATCACCGGGTCTTTCACCCGAGAGGTCGTCATGCCTCTTCTTGCTCATCCCGACCCAATTTATCATGCAATCAAGCGGCTTAGCTAGGTCTTCGACCCAACTTTTCCCAAGCCATACCGTCAATCACCAAGTGTGGTGTTGACATCAACCATGCACACACCCATGTAATGAGATGTTTCCATGCACATGCAATGCTATGTCCCATTGCATACCACATGATGTTCCACATGTCAAGAACAACTCATGCACAAATTCAACATGTTCATGGTAAATTTATATCCTAAGCATATAAATACCATATTCATTTCAATGTTAATATATATCAACACATGTATCTATCAACAAACACATCCAATCATATCAATAGCATATGATTCCACAAGTTAAACTTAAGCATGTTATCACAATTTCGTTGGAATAACAACCAATTCCACAACCAAGGCATTTAAACAAACACCTTCTAGGCAAACAACATGTTATCACATAAGTTATTCAATTTCTCTCAAGAAATTCCTATAGGCAATTTCTAGTAAACAATTTAGGATAAAATTAGTTTACCCCAATTGCAACAATAGGTAAGTGTGCTTTCTTAACAACCTATCCATTCTTTTACCAATTAAATCAAAATAGGCAAGGGTCATTGGCCTCTAACACCCTACCCATTTCTAATACACATTCTAGGTTCGGAATAAACCAAAGTAGGGAGAACCCTACCTGTTGAAGCGTAAAACACCCGAAGGAAGCTTCAAGAACTCTTTTCTAGCCCAAGAATTGATTTTCCCCAATTTTCCTCTTTTGGATCTTCGGTGAAATCCCCCGTTCTTGGTGTGTTTGTGTAGCCCTCGTCGAGAGGATCGACTTTGACTCTTGGTTCGACGGATTCCGAGCGACGGAAGTCCGGGAATCGACGGAGGAAGCTTGGAGTTTTAGGTTTTCTCTCTTTTCTCTCTTCTCTCTCTCTTGGCCGGCCAAACAAGAACACAAGGGGAAAGAAAATCTGATTTTCTAGATATTTACCCCTATTTATAGTTTTAAATACTCGGCCCACGTCGCGCCACGTGTCCCTCGCTTAATCGGGTCCGATTTCGTCCCGAAACGATTCGTTTGATCCCAGTTTAAGTTCAAATTAATTTTATTTGAACTTTAACTTAATTTTAAGGAAATTTTATAAAAATTATTTATGGGGACGTTCGTAGGGTGAATCGCCACGCAGTCGCCTCGAACGACGTGTAAAATTCGACTACTTCGGAATTCGACGAAATTTGACAAGGCGACTAAATTTCGCGATACGAATTCAACAGCGAACTCCGTTTCCTCATCCGAGGTCTAGAACATAAGTATTTTAAATATGCATTATAGTGGCAAATTACTATTTTGCCCTTTTTGGAAAAAAATTCAAATTTCCCGGGTTTTACATGGTTGCCTAACACTTGTAGTGGATTGTTGTTTTTGAGGGCAACCATTATTGTTCGTGTAAGTTCGAGGCTGAGGGATGGTATACTTTTCTTTGGAAAGATTTGCCAATGTCATGGGAGACGGTATACGCCCTTCCTAAAATGGTTTGTGATTTGGCCCTGCGGGGAATGATTGAGATTGTGTGGTTGTGATGGGTGAACGAGGTAGAATCATTGTGTAGATTCCTGAGAAGCAATCAACATACATGAGAATGGGGATGATCAAACATACATGACAATGGGGATGAACCAATATACATGAGAATATGAGATTTTGACCATCCCCCTACTACCCCAGTCTACCCACACAATGTTGAAGGGGGTGGAACACTTTCCGATTATGTGCGGCTCACCTATGAGGACCCGACCACATTTAAAGGGACGACTCTTGTCGGGGGCCTCAAGCATTCTTACAGAGTCATGAAAAAAGTACTCCATTATAATTTGATGCCCCGGGGTTCCAAGAAGAGCCCAAATATTGAGAAGCTCGGCCTCCTCCATGCTTTTATGATGGGGAAGGCGATTGATGTGGCCTTGTTGATATGGGAGGAGATGAGGGAGTTCACCAAGGTTGCAAAGCCGAAGGCGAATCTCCCTTTCGGGAATCTCGTCACGCGGATGTGCTCTCACAGCAAGGTGAAGTCATACGCGCATGACACGCTGCTTCCCCCTGAGACTGGTGGCATTTGGGAAGTTGAGCAGCAGTAAGAGTTCAGCCAGGACAAGGGGAGAGAGAGCCAAAGCATCGGGACCGAAGCCACCTGCAGCGGGGCCATCCTCCTCAGCATCTTCTACTATTGCCCCAGACCGCACCATGTCACAGCGTATGGATGCCTTGGAGTCTACTATGTACGGGTTGTCGATGATGGTGACGAGGATCTTTCAGCATACCTTCCCAGGCGAGCCCATCCCCGGTGGACCTTCGCAGCCTCCGGCCGGGCCATCTGCCTCCACTCTTACACCTTCTACGGTTGTTGAGGTGGGAGAGTTCGGTGATGACGATGATGACGACGAGAAGGGGAGTGAGTCTAAGAGTGGTGTTGAGGATGAGGAGGCATTTGATGATGATGATGGTGATGATAGTGATGAGTAGGATGTCTCTAGTGTTTTGTTTCTTTTGATTTTATGTTGTACAGTTAGGGTTAGTTTTTTCGGCCTAGTAGAAGTACCTCTAGGATTTTGGGCCATTTTGTTTTGAAACTCTAACCCATTATATTAAACTTTTGTGAATGATTAATGAAAAATACCACAGTTGTTTCATTTTATCATTGCCCAAATCCATTTATTTAATTGTGTTGTGATTTTTGCATTTTGTGTGTTTGAATATTTACTTGTATGAATGGATTTTGTCGTAGTTTTATATCTTGTAGTTTGAAATGAAGTTTTCTAGGGACTAGCAAAACTCAAGTTGGGGGGTGTGATTAGCACAAAATATTGCATATATTGTATGTGGTTATACCCTTTTTATAATTGCTTTTGTTGTGAATTTGGAAAGAAACGCAGTTAATCTACCTTTTGATGAAGTTTTGTGTGGATGTAGGTGAAAAGTTGTAAATGGCTTGAGTTAAACTCCCATCGTAGTGTTTAAAGTCATTGAAGATAAGGGGATAGCTTAAAAGAAGGATTGGAAGGTGAAGAAACCAAGAAAAATGCAAATTGGATGAAAACCTTTCGGAAGGTTTGGCCATAAACCTTCGGGACGGTCTGCACTTAGTCTACCTATGCACTGCCAAAACCTTCCGGAAGGTTTTGACTACTGGAATAAACCTTCCGGAAGGTTTGCATCGACCTTCCAGAAGTTTTAGCTCACTGGACTACTGTTTTCACTGTTCTTGCATAAACTTTCTGGAAGGTTTTGCCCAGAAATGCCAGACAACTTGCAACTCAAGCTCTGCCATTTGGGGGTCCCTCCTATTATTCTTCCACTTGTCCCCTAACATCTCTTACACACATACATGCCTCCCCTTGCCTTAGGTTGGACTTTAGAGGCTCAAGCATTAATGAGGAAGAGAGAGAAGAGGGATGCCAGGGAAGTTGCAGGCTAGGATTGT
Organism: Ilex aquifolium; assembly: GCA_951799425.1. Lineage (NCBI taxonomy): Eukaryota > Viridiplantae > Streptophyta > Magnoliopsida > Aquifoliales > Aquifoliaceae > Ilex > Ilex aquifolium. The sequence goes on from OX637392.1 coordinate 33,043,697, forward strand.
CCTAGCCTGCCCAAGCCGTCAACTCAGCCTCCTATGGATGGGAAGCCTATCACACATGCTAGAAGACCTCCATGGACGAAAAGGCAAGCCGGACTTCACATTATTGAGTATTGTAGAGAGATCAACTAAAGGAGGAAGACAGTTTTAGAGAGAGAAGTTAGATTTTTGCATTTCCTTTACCCATTTCAGTTGTAATCTTCTATAAGACTCTTGTAAGCTTCATTTATTGTATTTATTTCAAGTGCATTGCAAGTTTAGTCAAGTATCGTTCAACCTACCATTGTTACATTCAAGTTTTACATTTCAAGCTTTTTAGTTGGGTATTAAATGCACTTATTGTTGTAGTTTCACTTCTCTTCACTATAATTCAAGTTTAACTTCCATTTCAATACCATGTCTCTTTACACATTGTATGTTCTTATAATAAATATGAGTAGCTAAGCTTTAAGTTGACTAATCCAAGGGAGAATACCTCTTGGGTATGCTAAATCAACTCTTTTTCATCCATCCTCGTAGTGTAAGACGGTTTGGTTTGACTAGGTTGAGTGTGGACGTGGTTGTGAGTTCTTGATACACCATAGACTTGTCACGGGGTATGCTTGAATTCTCACCTCCATTTTAGTCCCTCGCTTCCTACGAATCAATCGAACGTCTAGGCACCATTGGAAGAATGTCTTGAGTTGATTTGGCATTCCCATTGGAATGACCTCTTTGGATTAGCCAACAATTTTTTCCATTGCATTTTCCATTAAGGACTCAACTCACCAAAAAACATATTCAAAAGATTTTTACACTTTTCCTTTCTCACCAAAATCACCTTCAAAACAATTCACCTTCCTTCCCTGAGGAGACGACCTTGGAATACTAATTCCAAGTAAAACATGACCTCAAAAGTCTCTCAACGCTTGGGGAGCACTTTTGTACACACACACACACATTTCATTCACACACCCATTTTTCCATTTCTTACATGATATCCGAGGGAGAGTGACACTCACTTAACTGTATAAGCGACATACACAGTACCGGTATGCGTACTGGTACGCCGTGCCCAGAACAGCCCAGACGCCTGAAAATCATCTCCCACTTGCTTGGGGGTCCCACCTACACTTCTCCCACACATATCCCAACATGTTCTACCTATAACCATGCCTCCCTTACACAATTTGAAGACTTTGGAGGCTTGGCATTTAAGGAGGATGGGAGAGAAGGGGGCAGCCATGATGGTTGCAGACTAAGCTTGTCTTAGCCTATCAAGGGCCATCAACTCACCTCCCATTGATGGGAGGCCTGCACACACCTAGGGGGACCACCATGGACGAAATTGCAAGGCTCTCACACTCCATATATTCAGCATTCACAAGCTTTGAAGGGTGGCTACCTAAGCTTAGGAGTAGTCCAAGGGAGAAGATGATGAATAGTTAGATTTTTGCATTGTCTTCACCCATTTCACTTGTAATCTTTTGTAAGGATCTTGTAAGCTTCATTTATTGTCTTTAATGTTATTTATTTCTAATGCTTTGCAAGTTTAGTTATGCATTCTAGATTCTACCATTGTTGTTTTGAGTTCTTCATTTTCAAGCTTTGAAATGGGTATTGAATATTTTTTCTTCTTAGTTTAAGTTTTCTTGCACTGAGTTAAGTTTTAATCTTCATTTCTTCTACATGTCTCTTAACATTATGTATGTCTTTCCTTTTACCATGAGTAGCTAGAGTTTTAGTTGGTTAATCCAAGGGAGACCTCCCCGTGAGGATTCCATTTCAACTCTTCTTTTTTCCTCCACTTGGTGTACGGTGGTTCGGTTTGACTAGGTTGAGAGTGGATACAGTTGTGAGTCTTTGATATCCCGTAGGCCTGGTCACGGGTTATGCTTGGATCCTCACCTCCATTTCGTCCCTAGCTTCCCATGAATCAATCGTTCATCTATGCATCATTGGAGGAAGGCTTTGAGTTGGATTGACATCCTCATTGGAGTGAACTCTTTGGATTAGCCAACACTTGTTTTCATTTCATTTTCATTCAAAACTTCACTCACAAAACTAAAACAAAAGATTTTACACTTTTTCCTTTTGTTCACCAAAATCACTTTCACACAACTTGACCTTTCCTTCCCTGAGGAGACGACCTTGGAATACTTTTCCAAGTAAAACACGACACGCAAAAGACTCCTTGCGCTTGGGGAGCACTTTTGTTCATTTCGCACATTCCATTTCATACATTCCATTTTCATTTCCACCACCATTCCCTTGTCTTTCTTTTGACATCATCCCAAGGGGGAGTGACACTCCCCTACACACTATAAATCATATACACATTAAGGGATGATATTAAGAGGTTAGGAACAACAACATTTTTCATCAAGCAGTGAGGACTGGGGGTGAGAGAGCTAGTGCCTCAGGACCGAAGCCATCCTCAGCTGGGCCATCATCCTCTACACCTTTGTAACGCCCCAAAACACACCCTGGATGACATTACATTCTAAAACATTCATATCATGAGAGCACTAATATAATTCCATCAATAAGAAATTTTTTCCATTCATCCTCCATATAATTTACAATATCATCCCAAAAGAATAAGCCAAGCTATGGCATTTACATCTCAAAGGATCAAACGTAACTTAGCAGCGGAATAACTGATGAGCACATAATATTGCATATATCAAGGCCTCATTACATGCATTTTAACTCAACTTTTGCATTTAAGTACTTAGGGTTAGCCGATTTATGAATAATGTTGATATTTTGATGTTGCAAGTTTTTATTGCTTAAATCATGTATTTTAGGACATTGCAACTATGTTGGATGTGTGGTGAAGGCATGGACACAATACATGAAGAATTGGAGGCTTAAAAGTGAAGAAATCAAGAAGGCATTGGTGCTTGGGAACAAGGGCACCAGCTGTAGCAACAATTGGAAGCACTGCCTCTGAATTCCTCCATTTTGACCATGATCTACTCAGAATTTGGAAAAGTTAAAAACATGAAAGTTGTAGATATGGGTGTCTTCTGTTTGGTGTCACAATTTCAGCTCAATCCAACGGTTAGATCAAGAGTTATGAAATTTCTACCAAAAGTGGTCCGGAGCTGTCACCTTCCGAAAGACCTTCCGGAAGGTTTTGCCTACTGGAGTCGACCTTCCGGAAGGTTTACAAAAACCTTCCGGAAGGTTTTGCCCAGAATGCCGAAAACAGCCTGTAACTCAACTTTGAGGCTTGGGGGTCCCACCTACTCTTCTCCCACTTGCTCCCCAACATTTTCTTACACAACCACATCCCTCCTACACCCTATTGGAAGACTTTGGAGGCTTTGCAATTAATGGAGGATGGGAGAGATGTGGCTACCATGTGGGTTGTCTCCATAGCCTTTGAAGAGCCATCCATTCAACCTCTCTTGATGGGAGAGCTTGCACATGCTAGGGGGACCACCATGCACGAAATTGGAAGTCTTTCACACTCCATTTATTTAGCATTCAACACACATTGGAAAGGGGGTTGGCTACCTAAGCTTAGGAGTAGAGATAGAAAGCTCCAAGGAGGAAGATGATGAATAGTATTTTCGTTTTTGCATTTTCTTCTCCGTTTTTGTTGTAGTAAGCTTTCATACTCTTGTAATTCTTAATCCTTGCACTTTAATCTCATCTATTTCATGTTCATTTCAAGTTTAGCCTTGCACTTTACTTTTCACCATTGTTATGCTTTCAAGTTCTTCATTTTTAGCTTAAAATGGGTTTTGAATATTTCTCTTCATAGCTTTAGATTTCTTGTTGTAAGTTAATTTTCATGCTTCATGTCTTCATTATATGTCTTTACATTATGCTTGTCATTCATTTTTATGTATGATTAGCTAGGATTTAAGTTGGTTAATCCAAGGGAAAATTCCTCTTGGGAATACCATTTTCAACTCTTCTTCATTCCTCCCTTTAGAGTCAAATGGTTCGGTTTGACGGGGTTGAGAGTGGATGAGTTGGTGAGCCTTTGATATTCCGTAGGCCTAGTCACGGTTTATGCTTAGATTACTCACCAATCTCGTCCCTAGCTTCCCCCGAATCAATCGTTCATTCATGCTCAATCGGAGGAAGGCTTTGAGTTGGCTTGACATTCCCTTTGGAGTGAACCTTTGTGGTTAATCAACACTTGCTTTATTTGCATCTTCATTCACAAACCAAACACAAAACTCAAATACAAGATTTTACACTTTCTTTTCACTTTTGCAAAATCACTTTCACAAAACTCCCTTTCCTTCCCTGAGGAGACGACCTTGGAATACTCTTCCAAGTAAAACATCGACAACGAAAGACTCCTTGCGATTGGGTAGCACTTTTGTTCACCACACACGCATTCCATTTCATAACATTTTGTTCATTCCACAATTCCATCCACCACCATTCCGTTGTTGCCTAATCTTTTGCATCATTCCGAGGGAGAGTGACACTCCCCCATTCCTATAAGTCATACACACATTGAGGGTGAGGGTGATGTTTAGAGGTTAGGAAACAACACCGTGTTTTTGATCAATCAATAACGAAAGAAAACTAAACTTCACATGATTTCAAAATAAATTCTCAAGTCTAGTACAAAAGAAGCTATGTCTCTACAGATCCACCTCGGGATCTAGATTCCCCTCGGGTGAGGTCTCCCAATACCCCGGCTCGTCAACTCCGAGATTCTCCTCTAGCACCAAATCTGAAAATGTTTAACTGTAGGGGGTGAGCACGAAGCTCTGTAGTAAAATCTTCCCAAACTCATACAAGGTTTAGAAAAACGTATCTAAAATGGTCGGTCTCATTTTACAACATAGCATACATAATCTTTGAAGTAAAACAGGGACATTTTAGAATGGATCTCAAGTTTAAGTAGCAACAGTAATTTAAATGAACAGTAAAAGAAATCAAGATCCAATACATATCCATTTCCCAAAATATAAACCATTTTCCCACAAGACCTTGTGGAATCCCATACTCCCACAAGTTCTTGTAGGTAACCATTTTCCACAATAATACAATAATCCGTAAATTGAATATTCCACAACCATATGTATATGTATCTCAAACATGATGTAAGGCAAACCCCATGAATCAACACATTGAGTAATATCTAGCCCACACACAACCACACAAATCTTATCAAAGATATCCATCCTTTAGGAAGGGCGTATGCCATACCAATGGCAGTGACGTATCCAACCCAGGTATTAGTATACTAACCCTCTGACACGGCACCCGTGAGAAATAGCGGTTTAGTCTTACCAAAGCACTAACCCCACTACGAGTGGTAGGAAAATGCCAACCCACACGGAGCAAGCAACACGTCTACCCACTCTACGATATCTCATCAAAGGCCACCCATGGTCATCCCACACTCATAAGAGATACAATACCAAACCCAATTTCACAATTTACAAGTATATCTTAAAAATCCCCAAATTGAGCATGTGACATTTTCAATAACCAACCAAGAAAAATGCAAGAGATTACAACAATATCATTTTATTACTCAACACAAAACACTATGATTTTGAAATCAAGAATAAAGGAAGATTTCAAGAGGAAAACCCATCACTCTTGAAAACTAGGGTTTTTCAAATCAAAAAGAGATTTCATGGGTATTCAACCCTAACTTTGTGTAAAACATGTTAACAATTGCAAAAGAACCAAGAAACAATGAAACCATAGCAAATACATATCATTAAGAATCAAAACATACATATTTATTAACCCTAACATCAATGTAAGAGAAAGAGAAGAAATCCCCTACTTGGTGTTCTTGAAATCTAGGGTTTGATCTTGAATCACTCTTAAATCCTTTGTTTCTCCCTTTTGATCTTGTGTTTTCTCCTTCTTTATTCTTTTCTAAGACTCTCTCTAGGATTCCAAGAGGTGTGAGTAAGGGTGAAGTGAAAGTGTAGAAGAAGAGAGTAGAAGAATGGTGTTCTTGAGGAATTTCGGTTTTGATCTCTACAAGGGGTAACTCTCTCAAGATCTTTGTGTTTTTCTCTCATTTTCTCTTCTCTTAGGGCTCTAAGATGTTTGGGGTGAGAGTGGGATGGAAGAATGGGTCAAATGAGGCTTAAAAGGGTGTTTTAAAACACCAAAATCCTGACTTTTATTGGGTGTACCGGTACGCTGTACCGGTACGGTTTAGCTACTGGTTCGGGCGTACCGGTACGGTACCGTACCGGTACTGTGTACCGGTACACTTCGGCTGCTTCGACTTTTAGGGAAATTTTGACCCGTTTAGAGGTCGAATTGAAAAATTTTCGTGAGATACACTTTTGTAGCCCTAGATGTCTACTATCTACTGTCATAATTTCAGGTCAATTTGACATCTGGATCGAAAGTTATGACTTAAATACTAGAAGGTGTCCCAACTCCTTTTTACCCAAATTTTTCTCTAAGTGTGTTTTCACTCCGGAATACTTCCTAACTTCCAATACACCTCATATTACCTCTCCCAAGGTTGTTTGACCTTCCGGATTCAATGGACACCTTATTTTGACCTAAAAATATTTAGAAACTTCCATAATCCCTCTTCTCAAGTTTACACACCTTCGAAACTTAAACTTTCCAATCCATTCCTAAGCCAACCAAAACCATCTTAAACCTCTCCAACACATATTTCTACACATATCCACATTTTTACCACAATTATTTACTATATATCTATATACATATATAAAAGAAAAATGCGGGGTGTTACAACCTTCTACCTCCACCCCGGCTCGTACCATGTCACAACATATGGAATCCTTGGAGACTACAATGTATGGGCTATCAGTGATGGTGACTTGGTTGTTTCATCATACTTTCCCGGGTGAGCCCATCCCCGGTGGACCTCCACCGCCTCCGACTGCTGGACCTTCTACCTCCGCTCCCATGACTTCTACAATCGTCGAGGTGGGAGGCTTCGATGATGACGATTCCGATGAGGAGGAGGAGAGTGTTGATGGGAGCGACGATGCTGGTGATGATGATGGAGATGAGGACGACGAGTATTCGTGTCATTGTATTTTTGTTTCTTTTGGTTGTAGGTTGTACAAAGCTGAATTTGGATAGCTAGGTGAATGTGGATTCCGTTGAGTAAATGCTTAAATTACATGTTCATTTCATACACACACACGCGAGTTTGAAAGCAAATGTGTAGGTGTATACTCTAGAATAGCATTTAAAGTTATGATGAAACTCATGTGTGCTTGATTCGGGTGTTTGAAAAAATTGTGTCAGGTAACCTTGAGCTTGTAGGATAGGGGAATATTGATCAAACTTTAGCTATGAGAAAGGAATAGGAATGCCTTTTGTACTTTAGTTGTGCTTTACTTATTGGGTGTTCATTTTTGTTGAATTTAGAATTCCATGTCATATGTTTTTGAAGCTTCAAAACTCAAATCGCATTTCAATTTCGTAAATGAATTTGGGCATGGTCACACATTGTGGTTCACTAGCATGGGTCATATTTTTTGTGGAGTTGAGTCTGTAAATAGGTCATTAGAATGTTGATTAGCACAAAATATTGCATATTATGTAAGTTTTTATACCCTCTTATGCTTGCTTTTGTGGTGGAAATGGGAGGAAATGCAATGATGCAAACGATTAATGATGTTGCTGTGTGATTGTAGGTAAAGAGTTGGAAATGGCTTGAGTTAAGCCCCCATCATAGTGCTCAAAGTCAATGGAGATGAGGGGTGGCTTAAAGGGAGGCTTGGAAGGTGAAAAAATCAAGAAAAAGGCAAATCTGGAGACAACCTTCCAGAAGGTTTGGTCAAAAACCTTCTGGAAGGTTTGCACATTGAACTACCTACGCCCATGCCAAAACCTTCCGGAAGGTTTTGCACACTGGAAGAAAACCTCCCAGAAGATTTATATCAACCTTCCGGAAGGTTAGACACACTGGACATCTTTTTTCCTTGCTCTTGCCAAAACCTTTTGGAAGGTTTACATCGACCTTCCGGAAGGTTTTGCCCAGAAAATGCCAGACAACCTGCAACTCAATCTCTGCCACTTGGGGGTCCCACCTATGATTCTCCCACTTGTCCCCTGACATATTCTACATGCATACATGCCTCCATACACCCTAAAGTCAGCATTAGAAGATGGAGGATGGGAAAGGAGGAGAGAGAAAGAAGGAGGCAAGGTAGGTGCAGGCTAGGCTTGTCCTAGCTTGTCCAAGCCATCAACTCAGGCCCCCATTGATGGGAAGCCTCTCACACAGGCTATAGTACCTCTATGGACGAAAATGAAGAGGACTCTTGACATTTTTGTAACACCCCAAAACACACCCTGGACGACATTATATTCTAAAACATTTACATCATGAGAGCACTAAGATAATCCATCGATAAGAAAATTTTTCCATTCATCATCCATAGAATTTACAATATCATCCCAAAAGAATAAGCCCAACAATGGCATTTACATTTCAAAAATTAATTAAAGTAGCACAGCGGAATAAACAAAAGAAATCTAGACTACACTGTGTTTCAAAAGAATATTCTAGTCTAGAACAAAAGTAGACGACATTTCTAAATGTCCCACTCGGGATCCAAGTATCCCTCTAGAGAAGCCTCTCCATGGCCCAGCTCGTTCGCACCGAGCTCATCCTCTGGCACGAAATCTGAAAAATGTTCAACTGTAGGGGGTGAGCACGAAGCTCTGTAGAAAAATTCTTCCAAACCCGAACAAGGTTTAGAAACAGATAAAAATCGGTCGGTATCATTTAGTAAATAGCATATATCAATTTTGAAAGAAAACGGGACATTTCAATATAGATCTCAAGTTTAAGCCGTAACAATAATCAAATGAAAGGTTACGGTAAATTTCATAACAATATACCATTCCCAACTTTTAGCCATTTAGGAAGGGCGCCTTCCGATGCATTGTCCCATACCAATACACCGGTCAAGGCGGTCCAACCCATCATCTCTTTTATATTGGTTCATCCCCGTACCATGTATGTTGATTATTTCTCATGTATCTACCCAACGATTATACCTGGCCCACCAATCACAATCACATTCACAAACACTTTAGGAAAGGGCGTCTACCATCCCAATGGCAGTGACGAGTCCCTTCCCTGGAAAAGTATACCATCCCTTGTTCGAACTCCAGTGAACGATAGTGGTCGCATTACCAAATGACAACCCACTACAAGTGTTAGGAAACCATCTCACCCCCACTGGGATAGACTAACCTCTAACACTCTACGACATCTCTCGAAGGCAATCCAAGTCCATCACAACAACCATACAAATGAGGAAACCAACATATTCTCAATTCACCAACAATTCCCAATAATTACAAAATCCACAATTTCTCATTGTACAAGCATATCCCAAAATTCCCAAATTAAGCATGTGCCATTTTCAATAATCAACCAAGAAAAATGCAAGAGATCACAAAAATATCATTTTATTACTCAACACTAAACACTATGATTTTGAAATCAAGAATAAAGGAAGAGTTACAAAGAAAAACACATCACTCTTGAAAACTAGGGTTTTTCAAACAAATTGTGTAAAACATGTTGACAATTGCAAGAGAACCAAGAAACAATGAACCCATAGCAAATACATATGATTAGGAGTCAAAACATATATATATAATAACCCTAACATCAATGAACAAGAATGGAAGAAAACCCCTACCTTGGTATTCAAATAAATCTAGGGCTTTGATCTTTTTGGAAGTGTAACTCCCTCGTGATCTTGTGTTTCTTTCTCCTCCTTTATCTCCTCCTAGGGTTCTAAAGTGTTTAGAATGAGAGTGGAATGAAGAATGGGGCAAATGAGGGCTTGAGGTGGTCTTTTAAACCCAAAAATCCTGACTTTTTTAACTGTTCGGCGCGTGTCAGAGAAAGCGTACCGGTACGGTATGGTACCGGTACGCAGTACCGGTACGGTTAAGCCACTGGTTCGGGCGTACCGGTACAGTATGGTACCGGTACTGTGTACCGGTACACTTCGGCTACCTCGACTTCCAGGGCAGTTTTGACCCATTTAGAGGTCGAATTGGAAAATTTTCATGATATACACTTTTGTAGCCCTAGATGTCTACTATCTACTGTCCAAATTTCAGATCAATTGGACATAAGGATAAAAAGTTATGACCAAAATACTAGAAGGTGTCCCAACTCCTTTTTACCCAAATTCTCTCTAAGTGTGTTTTCACTCCGGAATACTTCCTAGCTTCCAATACACCCCATATTACCTCTCCCAAGGTTGTTCGACCTTCCGGATTCAATGGAAACCTTATTTTGACCTAAAAATATTTAGAATTTCATCTAATTACCCTTTTCAAGTTTAGACGTCTTTGAAACTCAAACTTCCCAATCAATATGCATCTCTAGCATTTCTCCTACTATTACAATCTATATAGTTCATTCTTACACCATTACACATATCCAAATTTTTACAATAATTATTTACTATATATCTATATACATCTTATAAAAGAAAATGCGGGGTGCATTAGTCAATCCGAACGGCATCACCGTATACCCGAAGTGACCATACCTAGTACGAAAAGCAGTCTTAGGAATATCTTCCTCTGTAACCCGCAATTGATGATACCCTGTGCGAAGATCAACATTGGAGTAGTACTTCGAACCCCTCAACTGATCAAATAAATCGTCAATTCGGGGCAAAGGGTATTTATTCTTCACGGTAACCCGATTCAACCTTCGGTAATCCGTGCACAACCGTAGTGTCTCATCTGTCTTCTTCACAAAGAGGACCGGGGCTCCCCAAGGTGAGGTGCTCAAACGTATAAACCCAATGGCCAATAGATGATCCAATTGCTTCCTTAGCTCCTTCAGCTCCAAAGGTGCCATTCGATAGGGAGCAATGGATATGGGTTCGGTTCCTGGATAGAGATCAATCTTGAACTCAATCTCCCTTTGTGGAGGTAACCCAGGTAATTCGTCAGGGAAGACATCCGGAAAATCCGATACTATCAACACCACTTCCCCATGGGATTTATCCCGATCATCTCCCATTAAGTTGGCTAAGAAGCTCAACTGGCTCCCCGCCTTCGCTTTCAAGAATCTACTACCAGTAGTAGGAAATGGATGGGAAGAATTACGATCATTCATGAAAGTAAAGACTACCCCTCCCAGAAATTGGAATGAGATCCGCTTGCGAAAACAATCCATCACCGCACGGAAAGCGAACAACAAATTCATCCCAAATATAACGTCATACCCCTTCATGTCTAACACCACCAAATCTACAATCAACTCTTGCTCCCCAATGTGAAGCACACATTCTCTACATACCCTAGTTATATCCAATCATTCTCCCATAGGCAAATCAACATTCAATGCATGTTCTAGCTTCTCGAAACCCAATCCCAAATTAGTAGCATACGCAGTACGTATAAAAGAATGAGTCGCCCCGGGATCAAATAAAATTCGGGCCCAAGAATTGTAGAGAAGAACGATACCTTCCACAACGGCATTGGAGGCATCTTCCTCCGGTTGGGTCAAAGTAAATACCCTCCCCTGAGTGGCTCCACCTGGGGCTAGAGCTCCCAACGGCCTCTGCTGCTGTAGTGGCTTGTTTTCAGCCACTTGTCCCGTCGCTTGGTTATCCCTCGGTGGAAGCGATGGGCAATTGTGTCTGAAGTGCCCCACTCCTCCACATGCAAAACACTGACGAGGGTCTGTGGCTGTCCTCCCCGGTACACCTCCTGCTCCTCGAGCTACCTGAGGTCTCTGTCCCCCTGCCTGATCTGGGCGCCGGTAAGGTGCCGCTCGCTGCACTCCACTAGTGTTAGTGCCCGTCCTGATCGAACCTCCTCTCATAAGGCTCTGTCGCCGCTGAGTATCGACCATGTCTCTCTCCACAAGTGCGGCTCTATCAACCAGATCCCCATACTCCCTAATCTTGAGAGCCACTAACTTCTCCAGGATGACTGGCCTCAGTCCCTGCTCGAAGCGCTTGGCCCTGTCGGCCTCAGTAGATATAAACCCCGTAGCATAACGGGATAGCTCGTCAAACCTCCTCTCATACTCTGCCACCGTCATGCTGCTCTGTCGTAGAGCAAGAAAATCGGCCTTCATTCTATCTCTGACTGATTCGGGGAAGTACTTGTCTTGGAAGATTTGGTCAAACTCCTCCCAAATGAGTGCATCGGTGTTCCGCCTTCTCTTTACGGATTCCCACCAATGGTCGGCCTCCCCCTCGAACAGGTAGATAGCTAAGCCCACCCGCAAGTCCTCGGCAACTCCCATGCCGTCACAAATCTTCTTCACTCGGCGGATCCATCTATCCGCATCCAAAGGGTTAGAGCTCCCTTGGAAAGTAGGCGGGTGTTGCCTCAGAAACTCTTGGAGAACTACCATTCTCCTATTCTCCTCTCCGTTGCCCGGTACTTGGGCTAGTGATTGATTGGAAATTACGTCGTTCCTAACCTCGTAACATCACCCTCACCCTCAATGTGTGTATGTGGCTTATAGTGATGGGGGAGTGTCACTCTCCCTCCGGATGATGCAAGAAGATAGGAAACAACAACAAAATGGATGTGAATGGAAATGTGATGAACAAAATAGATGGAATGAGATGCGGTGTGCACAAAAATGCTCCCCAATCGAAAGGAGTCTTTTGTGGTCGTGTGTTTTACTTGGAAAATATTCCAAGGTCGTCTCCTCAGGGAAGGAAAGGGAGTTTTGTGAAAGTGATTTTGCAAAAGTGAAAAGAAAGTGTAAAATCTTGTATTTGTGTTTTGGTGAGTTTTGTTCAAAATGAAAATGCAAGAAAGCAAGTGTTGGCTAATCCAAAGGGTTCATTCCAATGGGACTACCAAATCAACTCAAAGCCTTCCTCCGATTGAGCATGAATGAACGATTGATTCGGGGGAAGCTAGGGACGAGATTGGTGAGTATCTAAACATAAACCGTGACTAGGCCTACGGAATATCAAAGGCTCACCAACTCATCCACTCTCAACCCCGTCAAACCGAACCATTTGACTCTAAAGGGAGGAATGAAGAAGAGTTGAAAATGGTATTCCCAAGAGGAATTTTCCCTTGGATTAACCAACTTAAATCCTAGCTACTCATATTAAAAATGCATAAAGGAAAGACAAGCATAATGTAAATGAAAAACATTGTATAGAAATGAAGCTTTAAAGCATGAAACTAAACTTGAAGCAAGAAATCTAAAGCTATGAACAAAAACATTCAATACCCATTTTAAGCTAAAAATGAAGAACTTGAAAGCATAAATGGTGAAATGAAGAACATGTAATTAACTTGCAATATACTTGAAATAAAGGAGATTACAATGTAAGAAATGAAGATTACAAGAGGAACGTAGCTTACAGCAATGACATGGATGAAGAAAATGCAAAAACAAAATTACTATTCATCATCTTCAACCTTGGAGCTTTCTACATCTACTCCTAAGCTTAGGTAGCCAACCCCCTTTTCAAGCTTGTGTAATGCTGAATATATTGGTGTGTGGAGACTTGCCAAAACGTCCAAGAGGCTCCCCCCTAGCTGTGTGAACGAGCTCCCATCAAGAGAGGGCTGAATGGATGGCTTTGACAGGCTAGGAGATCATAGCCTGGGCAGCCCACTTCCCCCCATTCCTCCTTTAATGCATTGGCCTTTAAAGTCTTCCACTTGAGTGTAGGAGGCCTGTAAATGTGTAAGGAAATGTTGGGATAGGCGTGGGAGAAGTGTAGGTGGGACCCCCAAGCCTCAAAGTTGAGTTACAGGCTGTTTTCGCGACCAGAAGGTCCGGAGTACCGGTACTAGGTACCGGTACCATTTGGTACCGGTACCGAGTACCGATACTGTTTTTCTGCACTAGACCACCTTTGGTAGAATCGTCATAACTCTTGATATAACCGTTGGATTGGGCTGAAATTTTGACACCAAACAGAAGACACCCATATCTACAACTTTCATGTTTTGCACGTTTCCAAATTATGAGTAGATAATGGTCAAAATGGAGGAATTCCGAGGTAGTGCTTCCAATTGTTGCTGCAGCTGGTGCCCTTGTTCCCAAGCACCAATGCCTTCTTGATTTCTTCACTTTTAAGCCTCCAATTCTTCATGTATTGTGTCCATGCCTTCACCACACATCCATCAAGGTTGCAATGTCCTAAAATCAATCATTTAAGCCATAAAAGGTTGCAACATCAAAATATCAACATTATAGACAATTTTGGCTAACACTAAGTATTTAAATGCAAAAGTTGAGTTATAATGCATGTAATGAGCCCTTCAAATATGCAATATTATGCGCTCATCACACCCCCCAACTTAAGCTTTGCTAGTCCCTAGCAAACAAAATGTAAAAGCAAGCAAACAAAAATAAACCTATACTAATTCCGCAATTGCATTTAGCACATGCAACAAGCCTTTAAACCCCTAGGTGATCCCTAGTGGACGAGTTTTGTCTCGTGAAGGTTTCCAGTGAAGGTACCTACAAACTTCTTGCTAATATCCAATATTTAAAGTATATTCCCCTATCTTAACTAGTGATGAGATTTCAATAAAAAAACTATGTTCAAAACATCCTAACTAAAAACACATGCAACACATTATAGCTTTAAATGCTATTCTAGAGTATCCACATACACATTTCCTTTCAAAACTCGTGTGTGTGTGAAATGAACATGTAATTTAAACATTTACACAATAGAGTTCACATTCACGTGGCTATCCAAATTAAGCTTTGATGCAAAAACTCACCAAGGGTTTCTCTCAAAAATGAATAGCTCAATGATTATCCTAGCATGCACTCCATGTGTATATGTGAGATAGAATCTTATTCACAAACCAAAATGCTCACATATAATCCAAAAATGAATCACATGTATACAAATGAAACAACCTTGGCATAATCTCATGAAAGGAATGCTAGGGCATTAGATAGTAAAATTAACTTCTCTTTTTCTTTAAAAGTATGCATCCCCCATGCTTCTCTAGATCTTTTAGGACTTTCATGGGTTGTAATGAGGCCTTGGGGTGATGTTGTGGTAAGGGAAACGAAGGATATATGATAACAAAGAGGGTTGTTCCGGGTGAATGACCTTAATCTTAGAAAAACACTTCCTTTTTATGGGATTTTGATTTTCACACCATCACCACACCCTTTGTTTCTTTTTTTTTTCTTTTCCTTTACATTTTTCCCTTTTCTTTTTCTCATTCTTTTTCTCCTTTTTCACTCCCTTTCTCTCCTTTTCTTGGATTTTCATTCTTTTTCCATTGAACTCTTTTGAGTTTCAACATCCTTCATCCCTTTTGTTTGATTTTTCACACCATCATTCCTTTTCTTTTATCATCACCCAACTTAGCACTAGGAACAACCAAGGTAAGGTAGATATTTATCATTTTCATTGGCTTGGTTACATGTGTGGCATAGAAACGAATTCAATTAAGGCTCAATCACGGCACTAGGGATAATATTTTCACAAGAAAAATGCAAAGGCTCAAAGCATTTCAAAGATGGCCTAAGATCATCTCTAGATAAGCATAGGAGGAGCATTTTGCGTTTCAAGACAAAGTCGATCAACTACCCAAAAGCACCTAACCAAAACAAACATAATGAGATTATTGAACAAATTTAGAATTTGAAAAATTGTTCCTTGAGTAAATGTAAGTTCACTCCAAACAAGGATTGGCATTAAAGCTCACATGGGTTCTTACTCATCTCCACTATTCATGTCAAGCACTCAAATGTGAACTCAATCCCGTAAATTGTCCAAATTACACATTCAAGGTGCACAATGGTTGAGTTTGAAAGAAAACACATATGTGATACTCAAGCATAGGATAAACTTCTATAATGTGCTCATGTATTCAAAGTTCAAAATGAAGATCAAGCAATTCACAAATCCCATAACAATTAGGATAAAGGAATATAGTTCAATATTGACTATTTTTCACAAAAATTGTCCAAAATTTTTCAAAATTTTCACATTTCCAACTTATTCTATACACAAAGTGGTGGAACATGTGAATGGTGCACCTCACCCCCCAACTTAAACTATGCATTGTCCTCAATGCACAAGGAATCATGCAATGAAAACAATGAAGGTAAAATGGGAAATGAGATACCCCCTTTTTTTTTTTATATATATATATATATAAACATAAAAGAGAAAATGAGACACACAAAGCTCATTTACACCCCCCAACTTAGACTAGAACATGGGGGAGAAATGCTGGTGATGCCCTCAAAGCAGGTGGAGCAACATTGCAGAGATTGGGTCTGTCAGGCAAACAGTACCGGTACTGGGTACCGGTACTGTGATTCCAGTAGACTTTTAGTACCGGTACTGGGTACCGGTACCATTTGGTACCGGTACCGAGTACCGGTACTATTCTGCTTTGTCTGCTTCCTGATTCTTAAACAAGCTTTATGTTAAAAACTTCACTACAATGATACTCACCATTATACTACAACGACATGAAAAATAAAAATATGACAATAAAAGAGATCTAACTACTATGTACATGGAAACAAAACAACAAGGGCTCATGTCAATCCGGCTTCAATTCGGATATGACCTTACACCCATGGATTTTTTTGATTTTAAAATTTTTTTGTTGCATCAATGCCCTTCTTAAACCATCTATCCAAACATATAAAGGATGTTGATTAAAAATTCTCAACCAAATAGATGTGTAGGCAAGTTTATGCAATCCAAACAATGGAGTATACAATTTTTCTTTCAAAGTTTCTTCACTTAACTCCATTGCAATGCCCTCCCCAAGTTGAGAAATGTGAATCTCAACACCACTCTTAGATGGAGAAAAGACCTTGGGCTCATTAGCCTCATGTGAGATTCAACCTCAATACATTGACTATGCTCAAGGTGTAATTCTTCATCCATAGCAATTATAGCATTAGTCAATGTATTAAGTTGATCACTAATTACATAAAGTTGTTGGGTCATTTGGGCATTGCATTCCATTTGGGATTGAATAAACTCGTACAACGTATTTTCCAATTCTTGTTCGGTTGAGTCCCTATATGTTGGATAGTGGCAAAAATCATTAGGTGGTGTGAAATTGGATGAAAAATCATGAGGTTCATTCTCCCAACCATAACTCGAGTAACTCGGTGTAGCATAATGGTTGGGGTAAAAGTTTTCGCATGCAAAGTCTTGAACCGGATAATTTTTTGGGCATTCACTATTGAGGTGTCCATTCTCACCACAAATCTCGCAAACATATTCAAAATAAGGGGCATTTATTGGGCACTCACTAGTGATGTGTCCATACTCACCACAAATCTTGCATACGTTTTCAAAATAAGAGGCCATTCTTGGGCACTCACTAGAAATATGCCCATACTCATCACAAATCTTACACATATTTTGAAAATTTTGGGCATTTGATACATTATCATAAAAATTAGAAAACATTACAAAACACAAACTAAAATAAAATATTTACAAGTTAGACGACATACCTTGGCCCGTGATGAAAATCACAAGACTTACCTTATGCCGTCCCAAAATCACCTCTTGAACTCAACGCTTAACCTTCCCCGGCAACGGCGCCAAAATGATTGATTGGAAATTACGTCGTTCCTAAACTCGTAACATTACCCTCACCCTCAATGTGTGTATGTGGCTTATAGTGATGGGGGAGTGTCACTCTCCCTCCGGATGATGCAAGAAGATAGGAAACAACAACAAAATGGATGTGAATGGAAATGTGATGAACAAAATAGATGGAATGAGATGCGGTGTGCACAAAAATGCTCCCCAATCGAAAGGAGTCTTTTGTGGTCGTGTGTTTTACTTGGAAAATATTCCAAGGTCGTCTCCTCAGGGAAGGAAAGGGAGTTTTGTGAAAGTGATTTTGCAAAAGTGAAAAGAAAGTGTAAAATCTTGTATTTGTGTTTTGGTGAGTTTTGTTCAAAATGAAAATGCAAGAAAGCAAGTGTTGGCTAATCCAAAGGGTTCATTCCAATGGGACTACCAAATCAACTCAAAGCCTTCCTCCGATTGAGCATGAATGAACGATTGATTCGGGGGAAGCTAGGGACGAGATTGGTGAGTATCTAAACATAAACCGTGACTAGGCCTACGGAATATCAAAGGCTCACCAACTCATCCACTCTCAACCCCGTCAAACCGAACCATTTGACTCTAAAGGGAGGAATGAAGAAGAGTTGAAAATGGTATTCCCAAGAGGAATTTTCCCTTGGATTAACCAACTTAAATCCTAGCTACTCATATTAAAAATGCATAAAGGAAAGACAAGCATAATGTAAATGAAAGACATTGTATAGAAATGAAGCTTTAAAGCATGAAACTAAACTTGAAGCAAGAAATCTAAAGCTATGAACAAAAACATTCAATACCCATTTTAAGCTAAAAATGAAGAACTTGAAAGCATAAATGGTGAAATGAAGAACATGTAATTAACTTGCAATATACTTGAAATAAAGGAGATTACAATGTAAGAAATGAAGATTACAAGAGGAACGTAGCTTACAGCAATGACAAGGATGAAGAAAATGCAAAAATGAAATTACTATTCATCATCTTCAACCTTGGAGCTTTCTACATCTACTCCTAAGCTTAGGTAGCCAACCCCCTTTTCAAGCTTGTGTAATGCTGAATATATTGGTGTGTGGAGACTTGCCAAAAGGTCCAAGAGGCTCCCCCCTAGCTGTGTGAACGAGCTCCCATCAAGAGAGGGCTGAATGGATGGCTTTGACAGGCTAGGAGATCATAGCCTGGGCAGCCCACTTCCCCCCATTCCTCCTTTAATGCATTGGCCTTTAAAGTCTTCCACTTGAGTGTAGGAGGCCTGTAAATGTGTAAGGAAATGTTGGGATAGGCGTGGGAGAAGTGTAGGTGGGACCCCCAAGCCTCAAAGTTGAGTTACAGGCTATTTTCGCGACCAGAAGGTCCGGAGTACCGGTACTAGGTACCGGTACCATTTGGTACCGGTACCGAGTACCGGTACTGTTTTTCTGCACTAGACCACCTTTGGTAGAATCGGCATAACTCTTGATCTAACCGTTGGATTGGGCTGAAATTTTGACACCAAACAGAAGACACCCATATATACAACTTTCATGTTTTGAACTTTTCCAAATTATGAGTAGATAATGGTCAAAATGGAGGAATTCCGAGGCAGTGCTTCCAATTGTTGCTGCAGCTGGTGCCCTTGTTCCCAAGCACCAATGCCTTCTTGATTTCTTCACTTTTAAGCCTCCAATTCTTCATGTATTGTGTCCATGCCTTCACCACACATCCATCAAGGTTGCAATGTCCTAAAATCAATCATTTAAGCTATAAAAGGTTGCAACATCAAAATATCAACATTATAGAAAATTTTGGCTAACACTAAGTATTTAAATGCAAAAGTTGAGTTATAATGCATGTAATGAGCCCTTCAAATATGCAATATTATGCGCTCATCAGCTAGTGGATGAGCCCCACCGTTATGGTTGTTCCCATTTTGGCTTTGTACCAAAGTGGTGAGCTCCCTCAAGCATTGGTAAATGCCTTGCACGGCATCCGGAGGTGGTGGTGGTGGTGGTGGATTTGCTTGACCTCCACGGCCACGGCCATGTCCGCGTCCCCGTCCTTGTTCGCCGCTCATCCTGCACATCAATTCACAACTTAGTTTCCTTGATGTGCAAGATATAACTAAAGTGATATGTAGGATGTCTTGATTTAAGCACAAGGCATATACAAAATTTAACTTAACAATTTCCTTCACCCTAACCCTACCTCTCTAGTGGTAATCCATAACCTACAACTCTCATGTAAGACCTAAAGCCTAGGCTCTGATACCAACTTTGTAACACCCCAAAACACACCCTGGACGACATTACATTCTAAAACATTTACATCATGAGAGCAATAAGATAATCCATCGATAAGAAAATTTTTCCATTCATCATCCATAGAATTTACAATATCATCCCAAAAGAATAAGCCCAACAATGGCATTTACATTTCAAAAATTAATTAAAGTAGCACAGCGGAATAAACAAAAGAAATCTAGACTACACTGTGTTTCAAAAGAATATTCTAGTCTAGAACAAAAGTAGACGACATCTCTAAATGTCCCACTCGGGATCCAAGTATCCCTCTAGAGAAGCCTCTCCATGGCCTAGCTCGTTCGCACCGAGCTCATCCTCTGGCACGAAATCTGAAAAATGTTCAACTGTAGGGGGTGAGCACGAAGCTCTGTAAAAAAATTCTTCCAAACCCGAACAAGGTTTAGAAACAGATAAAAATCGGTCGGTATCATTTAGTAAATAACATATATCAATTTTGAAAGAAAACGGGACATTTCAATATAGATCTCAAGTTTAAGCCGTAACAATAATCAAATGAAAGGTTACGGTAAATTTCATAACAATATACCATTCCCAACTTTTAGCCATTTAGGAAGGGCGCCTTCCGATGCATTGTCCCATACCAATACACCGGCCATGGCGGTCCAACCCATCATCCCTTTTATATTGGTTCATCCCCGTACCATGTATGTTGATTGATTCTCATGTATCTACCCAACGATTATACCTGGCCCACCAATCACAATCACATTCACAAACACTTTAGGAAAGGACGTCTACCATCCCAATGGCAGTGACGAGTCCCTTCCCTAGAAAAGTATACCATCCCTTGTTCGAACTCCAGTGAACGATAATGGTCGCATTACCAAATGACAACCCACTACAAGTGTTAGGAAACCATCTCACCCCCACTGGGATAGACTAACCTCTAACACTCTACGACATCTCTCGAAGGCAATCCAAGTCCATCACAACAACCATACAAATGAGGAAACCAACATATTCTCAATTCACCAACAATTCCCAATAATTACAAAATCCACAATTTCTCATTGTACAAGCATATCCCAAAATTCCCAAATTAAGCATGTGCCATTTTCAATAATCAATCAAGAAAAATGCAAGAGATCACAAAAATATCATTTTATTACTCAACACTAAACACTATGATTTTGAAATCAAGAATAAAGGAAGAGTTACAAAGGAAAACCCATCACTCTTGAAAACTAGGGTTTTTCAAACAAATTGTGTAAAACATGTTAACAATTGCAAGAGAACCAAGAAACAATGAACCCATAGCAAATACATATGATTAGGAGTCAAAACATATATATATAATAACCCTAACATCAATGAACAAGAATGGAAGAAAACCCCTACCTTGGTATTCAAATAAATCTAGGGCTTTGATCTTTTTGGAAGTGTAACTCCCTCGTGATCTTGTGTTTCTTTCTCCTCCTTTATCTCCTCCTAGGGTTCTAAAGTGTTTAGAATGAGAGTGGAATGAAGAATGGGGCAAATGAGGGCTTGAGGTGGTCTTTTAAACCCAAAAATCCTGACTTTTTTAACTGTTCGGCGCGTGTCAGAGAAAGCGTACCGGTACGGTATGGTACCGGTACGTGGTACCGGTACGGTTAAGCCACTGGTTCGGACGTACCGGTACGGTATGGTACCGGTACTGTGTACCGGTACACTTCGGCTACCTCGACTTCCAGGGTAGTTTTGACCCATTTAGAGGTCGAATTGGAAAATTTTCATGATATACACTTTTGTAGCCCTAGATGTCTACTATCTACTGTCCAAATGTCAGATCAATTGGACATAAGGATAAAAATTTATGACCAAAATACTAGAAGGTGTCCCAACTCCTTTTTACCCAAATTCTCTCTAAGTGTGTTTTCACTCCGGAATACTTCCTAGCTTCCAATACACCCCATATTACCTCTCCCAAGGTTGTTCGACCTTCCGGATTCAATGGAAACCTTATTTTGACCTAAAAATATTTAGAATTTCATCTAATTACCCTTTTCAAGTTTAGACGTCTTTGAAACTCAAACTTCCCAATCAATATGCATCTCTAGCATTTCTCCTACTATTACAATCTATATAGTTCATTCTTACACCATTACACATATCCACATTTTTACAATAATTATTTACTATATATCTATATACATCTTATAAAAGAAAATGCGGGGTGTTACATTTTTACAGCATTATTCAGCATTTAGAGAGAGAAGCTAAAGGAGGAAGACATAGTTTTAGAGAGAGAAGTTGTATTTTCTGTATTTCGTTTACCCATTTCACTTGTTGTAAGCTAGAATACTCTTGTAATCTTCATTTATTGCACTTTAATCTCATTTATTGCAAGTGTATTTCAAGTTTAGTTACATATTCTAGTTTCTACCATTGTTGTATTTGGTTTTTTTTCACTTCAAGCTTTTCAAATGGGTATTAAATGCACTTCTTTGTAGTTTAAATTTTCTTGCATTAAAACAAGTTTCAATCTTCATCTTTTCACAATGTCTCTTCATATTATATATGTCCTTGCATTAAATATGAGTAGCTAAGCTTTAAGTTGGGTAATCCAAGGGAGAATTCCTCTTGGGTATTCTAAATCAACTCTTTTTCATTCTTCCTTGTAGTGTAAGGTGATTTGGTTTGACTAGGTTGACTGCGGACGTGGTTGTGAGCTCTTGATATACCATAGACTTGTCATGAGGTATGCTTGAGCCTATACCACATTAGTCCCTCACTTCCTACGAATCAATCGAACACCTAGGCACCATTGGAAGAATGTTTTGAGTTGATTTGACATTCCCCTTGGAATGACCTCTTCGGATTAGCCAACCCTATTTCCATTACATTTTCTATCACAAACTTCACTCACCAAAACACAAACTCACAAGATTTTTACACTTTTCCATTTTTTACAAAATCACCTTCACCCAATTCACCTTCTTTCCCTGAGGAGATGACATTGGAATACCCATTCCAAGTAAAACACAAAACTCGAAAGTCTCTCTTTGCTTGGAGAGCACTTTTGTACACACACACATTTTGTTCATCCACACACATTTTTCCCATTTCTTGAATGATATCCGAGGGAGAGTGACACTCATCTAACCATATAAGCCACATACACATTACCAGAATCATGGTCGGAGATTAGGGCCAAAGCAAATCAAGCAAATGTGTTGGAGTCGAATAAACTTGGAGTAGAGGTAAGGAAGAGAGCGAAGGAATATTTTTGAAAAAAGTTGAAACCTACCGGTAGAAATTTTCTAGTGCACTGTTCTACCGGTAGGTTTTTGACGTTCTACCGATAAGTTTTGCCCATAAACTGAAAAACTAGGGTTTTTAATCAAAATTTTCGGTGAAACCCTTCACATTTTTCACTCATCTCATCCTTAAAAACATTATCCTCTCTCTCAAAACCTTCCAAATACTCAAAGAACTTCTGGGCACTCATCAAATCATCTGATTATCTTTCCCAAAGTTGTGATTCATGGTGATTACTTCTCACTTCCTTGATTTTTCCACTAAAAACCCTCCTTTCCTCCACAAAGCATCCCCAATCCATCAAAGACCTCAATTCTCACTCAAAGCTTGGAAATTGAAGTAATTGCTCGATTGGGTAAGTCTTCTCAAGCGTCATTTGATCTTTTTGATGAATTGTGGAGTTGGTTGTTGCCTTTTGTTGCCCTAGGGCATTTTTGATTGTTATGGCACGAACCAAGCAAACAGGGCCCAGTTCTCCACCAACCGCGGGAACAGAATCCCGCAAGAGGACTACAGTGGCTGGCCCCAGTGGTGGGGAACAACGAAAAAAGCAAAAAAGTGACGCTCGCATGAAGAGTATAAAGGAGAAAAATGTGACGTGCGAGCAGCAGGTAGATAAGCCCACCCTTGGGCTGAACGATGATGTGGTCCGAGTGATAGAGGACCATGGCATCGATGTCTTGTTCGAGCCTGTGGGGGTGTTTGTGCTCCCCATGTGTAGGGAGTTCTACCAAAAGTTGGGGGTGGTGGATGAGGATATAATCTTGTTGAAAACCAATGTGAGAGGGACGATGATGAAGATCACCCCGGGAGTCATTGGGGATGCCTTGCATTACCAGAGACCTCCTCCCAACACCATGGTCTATCCTCACAACACCTAGGGGAGGAAATCACTTCAGGAATATGCAAGCTTAATGTATGAGGACCTGATACAGTTTAAAGGAAAAAACCAAGTTGGGGCACTCAAGCATTCTTATAGGGTGATGAACAAGGTACTTCATTATAATTTGCTACCTCGGGGTGCGGAGAAGACTCCGGGGGAGGAGAAGCTAGCCCTTCTCCATGCTTTCATGGCGGGCAAGCTGATGGATATCACCTTCACGATTTGGGAGGTGATGAAGGAGTAAACCCAGGCTAATAAGCTGAAGGTGAATCTCCATTACGCCCACCTTGTCACGAAGATTTGCCGCCACAACAAAGGAAAGGGCAGCCCCACCGATGTGACCCTCCCGTCGGAGTTTGGAGCTATAGGCAAGTCTAGCAATATGAAGAGATCAGCCATGATAGGAGGGTTGACCCAGAGGGAAGAGAGAGCTAGGCCACCGAGAGTCAAGCCACCTACAGTCGGACCTTCCACTTCCGGGCCATCCACTACTGTCCTACCCCGCACAGTCCCTCAGCGCCTTGATGCGATCGAGGGGAGGCTGGACGACTGCTGATGGTCACCAGGATCTTTGAGAGGACTTTCCTAGGAGAGCCTTTCCCCGAAGTGCCACCACCTTCCACCTCCACGCCATCCACTTCTGCCCATACGGGCTCAACTGTCTTAGAGGTGGAGGAGTCCAATGATGAGGAGAACGATGAGGATGAGGAGACTAACGATGATGAGGGGGATGGTGATAAGTCGGGTGATGATACGGAGGAGTAGAGATAAAGAGAGACCACTCTTGTTTTGTTGCTTTTGTTAGATTGTATATAATGGTTTAATGGTAGTCGGCCTAGTAGACCAGCCCCTAGGATCACAGGCCGTTTTTGTTTCAAGATCTTTGTACTGAACCTCCTGAACTTATGAATGAAAGAACCACATTTTTTTTGTTTCATTTTGCCCCAAGTTCATTTACATAATTGCATTATGATTTTAGTAGTTTGTTGATCTATGAATTGTTAACATGAATGGAATTGTTTTGTATCTATGTGTTATTGTTTGAAAATAAAGTTTGCTAGGGACTAGAAAAACTCAAGTTGGGGGGGGGGGTGTGATGAGTATAAAATATTGCATATCATCCATCTCTTTTACACCCATATTACTTGTTTTGTGGTGAAAATTGGGAAAAATGGCTTTAAATTCACAATTAATGGAGATTTGTGTGATTGTAGGTAAAGGGCAGGTAAGGTCGTGTATGAAGCATCCCATTAAGTGTTCAAAGGCAATGGGGGAGAAGGGATTTCTTAACGGATGGCTCGGAACCTCAAGGAACAAAGGAAATTCCAAAGCAGGACAAAACCTACCAGCAGAAGGCAACCAAGACCTACCAGTAGAAGTCATTCAAGACCTACCGGTAGAAGACTCAACACCTACCAGTAGAAAATGCTACTGGAAATTTTCTACCTCTACCATGCAAAAACCTACCGGTCAAAAATATTACTGAAAAAAACCTAGTGGTAGGTTTTCTTACGTTCTACCGATAGGTTTTGCCCAGATTTGCCAGACACCTATTCACACGACTCCAACCACTACCGGTAGGTTTTCTTATGTGAAATTGACTCTCTTTCATTCTTCCTCGTAGTGTAAAGTGTTTGGTTTGACTAGGTTAAGTGCGGACGTGGTTATGGGTTCTTGATACAACATAGACTTGTCACGAGGTATGCCTTTGCCCAACACATCCACATTAGTCCCTCACTTCCTACGAATCAATCAAACACCAAGACACCATTGGTTGAATGAATTGAGTCGATTTGACACTTCCATTGAAATGGCCTCTATGGATTAGCTAACCTTACTTTCTTGCATATTTTACAAAACACAACTCTCTAAAACACGACTCACTAAAACACAATTCACAAGATTTTCTAATTTTCATTTATTTCACAAATTACTGTTCAAAAATATTCGACCTTTCCTTCCCTGAGGAGACGACCTTAGAATACCCATTCAAAGTAAAACATGACATTACAAGTCTCTATGCACTTGGGGAGCACTTTTGTACACACACACACACGTTTTTTTGTTCACACACACGATTTCCCCCATTTCTTGCATGGAACCCGAGGTAGAGTGACACTCACCAACTTCTATAAGCCATACACACATAGTCCGGGTTTGAGAGTTGGAGATTAGGGAAAACGATCAACTATTTATGCATGCCCTTACCAGCCCATTACCTACAATCAAACAACTCTTCGTTAATTATCAATTTAAAACCATTTTCCCCAATTTCCACCACAAAAAAAAGTTAAAATGGGTGCAATAGAGATGCATATTATGCACTATTCTATGCTCATCAGCCATGCAGGTTTTTATCGCCATTTCATTAAGGATTCTAGTGCATTAGCAAGACCTTTGCGAATTTGTTAGCAAAGGATGTCCCATTTGTGCGGTTGGATGGTTGTGAGGCATCTTTCAGAAAACTTAAAGGTATGCTTACCTCACCTCCAATCATGCGACCACTCAAGTGGGAACTCCCATTTGAGCTCATGTGCGACGCGAGTGATTACGCGGTCGGACTAGTACTAGGTCAAAGGGAAGATAAACGGTCGCATGTGATATACTATGCTAGCAAAATTCTAAATGAAGCACAAATGAATTACACTACTACTAAAAAAAATTTGCCAACTGTAGTGTTTGGATTGTATAAATTTAGGTTATACATCATTGGTTCACCTATTGTAGTCTACATTGATCACTCTGTTTTGAAGTATTTGTTGTCTAAGCAGGATGCTAAATCGAGACTCATTAGGTGGATCCTCCCCCTTCAACAATTCAACCTAATCATCAAGGACAAAAAAGGAGTCAAGAATGTGGTGGCGGACCATTTATCACAACTTATTATCCAAGACGTCGAAGAGCACATCCCTATCCCTGATTCTTTCCCTGATTAGCATCTATTTTCTATCCATTCATTTTGTCCATGGGAGGCTAACATTTGCAATTTTCTTGCCACATGACAAATACCCCCATATTGGATCCCAGAAGATAAGAGAAGATTTATAGCGGATGTGAAGTACTTCTATTTCGACAACTCGTACCTGTTCAAATATTGCCCTGATCAAGTCATGAGGAAGTGTGTACTGGAAAATGAACAACAGGGTGTCCTCTATTTATGTCATTCTGAAGCATGTGGTGGGGACTTTTCTTCCAAGAAAACTTCAGCTAAGATTTTACAAAGTGATTTTTGTTGGCCCACATTGATTAAAGATTGTGTCTCATTTGTAAGTAATGTGATAGGTGTCAAAGGTTGGGAAGTGTGACCCGTAGAAACATGATGCCCCTCTCCCCCGTGCTTGTCATTGAAATTTTTGATTGTTGGGGCATCGATTTCATGGGTCCATTCCCTATGTCTTTTGGCTACCTTTATATCTTGTTCGTAGTGGACTAGGTGTCAAAGTGGGTAGAGGCAATCCCGACCAAGACCAATAACCACCGAGTTGTGGTCAAGTTTTTAAAAGAAAACATATTTTCTAGGTTTAGGATACCTTGTGCAATGATAAGTGATGGTGGCTCACATTTTTGTAATACACCATTTACTTATTTGATGCATAAATATGGTATAACACACAATGTATCCACCGCTTATCACCCACAGACTAATGGCCAAGTCGAGTTAGCCAATAGAGAGATAAAGAGCATACTGGAAAAACGGTTAACCCAAATCGAAAGGATTGGTC
This sequence comes from Ilex aquifolium, assembly GCA_951799425.1. Classification (NCBI taxonomy): domain Eukaryota; kingdom Viridiplantae; phylum Streptophyta; class Magnoliopsida; order Aquifoliales; family Aquifoliaceae; genus Ilex; species Ilex aquifolium. The sequence continues at coordinate 33,071,361 of OX637392.1, forward strand.
ACTCAGGTTGACCGATGCCTTGTGGGCTTACCGTACTGCTTATAAGACCATTCTTGATGTGTCTCCCAATTGGCTAGTCTATGGCAAGTCTTGTCACTTGCCCGTGGAGATGGAGCATAAGGCATATTGGGCCATAAAAATTTTAAATTTCAACCTGAGAGTAGCTGGGGAACATAGGAAGTTGGAGTTAAATGAATTGGAGGAATTCGTAGAGATGCATACGAGAGCTCTAGAATTCACAAAGAAATGGCCAAAATTTTCCATGACAAATCCATCTTGAGAAAGACATTCGAGCCCTGCCAAAAAGTGCTCTTGTATAATTCTCGCCTCTCCATTTTCTTAGGGAAACTTCAATCAAGATGGGATGACCCCTATACTATCAAGGTGGCCTACGCACTTCAACCCGTGGACATAGAAAACCCCGAAGATGGGAAAACATTCAAGGTCAATGGTCAAAGACTTAAACCATTCTTCTAGGGTTTTGGAAGTTAAATAGTAGAGGAGGAGTTAGTGGATCCGGTCTACCCGGATCTTGTTGAGGCATAACTGTTCAAGTAGCTATTAGTGTACATTTGTTTTCAATTTTTCTTTACTTTACAAGTTAAATTGTTACTTACTTTCATCTGTACATAGTGTTCTTTCTTCATGTGTGCAGATAATGGTATTTTTTAAAGCTCATTGCAACGTGTTCTCTTACCCTTCTTGCCTTCTAAATTCCATTATCTCATTACATATCTTTTTGTTGTGTTGAGGACAATGCATAGTTTAAGTTGGGGCCGAGGTGCACCATTTGCAAGATGCACCAATTTTTGTTGATAATACTATTTTGTGGTGAGATGCACCATTCACATATTCTACCAATTTTTGTATAGAATAGTCGGAAATATGTAAAAAATATCTGAATGTTGAACCATATTCCCCTATTCAAATTATTATGGGGTCAATGACAGCTAGATCTTCGCTTTGAACTTTGAACACATGAGTACACCATAGAAGTTTATCCTATGCATGAGTATCACAAATGTATTTTCTTTGGAACTCAACCATAGTGCACCTTGAATGTGTAATATCGGCAATTTACTGAGTGGATCCACATTTTAGAGCTTGAAATACATAGTGGAGATGAAGTAAGTATCCATGTGAGCTTTAGTGTCAATCCTTGTTGGAGAAAACTTAAAATTACTCAAAGGAACAATTTTTCAAATTCAAAATCTGTTCAATAATCTCATTATGCTTGTTTTGGTTGGAGTGCATGTGGATAGTTGATTGACTTTGTCTTGAAATGCCAATATGCCTCCCCATGCTTATCTAGAGAGGATCTTAGGCCATCTTTGAATTGCGTTGAGCCTTAGCCTTTTTCTTGTAAAAAATTTATCCCTAGTGCCGTGATTGAGCCTTAATTGAAAATTTATTTCCATGCCACATGTTTTTACTAAACCAGTGCAAAATGATTACAATTACCACACCTTGATTTTTTCGAGACTAATTGTGATTAATCATGAAGAAAGGGAAATGTGGTGAGGAAACCAAAAAAAAAAAAAAAAGGGGATGAATAGCACTGACTTCAAATTTTGAATGAAAAGGAAGAGAAAAGCCAAGAAAAGGAAGAAAAGGGGGTTGAAAAAGAAAAGGAAAGAAAAAAGTTGAGGAAAGAAGGAAAAAATACATAAAAGTGAAGTGAAGGTGTAAAGCTGAAAATTTCACAAAAAAGGAGATTTTTGATAATAAATGTCATGTCCTCAGAATAACCCTTTTTGTCTCCCTCTAACCTTCATTTCACTCAGCCCAATTATCACCCCAAAGGCTTCATTACAATCCATGAAAACCCTAAATGATGTAGAGAAAGCACGGTGAGAGCACACTTTAAATGAAAAGAAAAGTTGGTTTTGCTATCTAATGCCCTAACATTCCATTCATAAGATTATGTCAAGGTCATTTCAATTGTTATGCATACACATCATTTTTAGATTATATGTGAGTACATTTCGGATTGTGCACAAGATTCTATCTCACATATACACATTGAGAGCATGCTAGGATAATCATAGCATTATTCATTTTTTAGAGAAACCCTTCGTGAGAATCGCATCAAAGCTAAATTTGGATAGCTAAATGAATGTGGATTCTATTGAGTAAAGGCTTAAACTGCACATTAATTTCACACACACACGAGTTTTGAACGGAAATGTGTAAGTGTATACTCTAGAATAACATTTAAAGCTATGATGAAACTCATGTGTGACTGGTTCGGATGTTTGAAAAGTTGTGTCAGGCGACCCAGAGCTAGTAGGATAAGGGAATATTGCTTAAAGTTTAGATATGGGAGGGAAAGAAAGAGGAATACCCTTTTTTATTGTAGTTTGTGCCTGACATATTGGGTGTTTATTTGGTTGAATTTAGAATTCCATGTCATGTGTTTTGAAAGCATCAAGACTTAAATTGCATTGCAAATTTGTAAATGAATTTGAGCATAGTCTTACAGTGTGGTTCGCTAGCGTGGAACATTTTTTTAGGTAGTCGAGTTAGGAAATAGGTCAGTAGAATGATTTGGAGTCGAATAAACTTAGAATGTTAGCGAGGATGATAAAGTTGGAAAATTTTTGCAAAAAAATTGAGTTAGCTATTAGTAGAAGACTTAAGACCTACCGGTAGCTCGTAGCGAAATGGCTAGAACAATAGAAGGATAGCTACCGACAGAATGATCAATACCTACCGGTAGTAGTTTTCTAGTAGGGTAATCAACTGGTATAAGACTGACAAGCTACTAGTAGCTCGTGCCCAGAATCCCAAAAATGAGGGTTTTAAAATCAAATTTTTCGAAAAACCCTTCATCTCCTTCATTGGTCTTCCTCTCTAAAACACTATTTCCTCTCTCAAAACCCTACAAACATTAAAAGAAACCCTGGGTATCTTTCAAATCCATCAATTTTCTCCCTCAAGTTCTTGACTCCCCGTGATTCCCCATCATTTCCTCAAATTCTTTTCCCCCAAAACCCTCATTTCTCCATAAGCATCACTAATTCCACCTAAAGCCGTGATCTCCACTCAAAGCTCGGGTTTTTGGCAAAATGGCTAGAATGGGTAAGTCTCTACCTTCAACTTTTGGCATTTTTGAGTTGTTGTGGGGTGGTTATTGTCGTTCATTGCCCTAGGGTCATTTTTGATTGTGATGGCCCGCACAAAACAAATGGGCCCTGTCTCACCAACTCAAGCAAGAATCAGGTCCCACAAGAGGGCTGAAGAGTCAAGCCCCAGTGGTGGGGAGCAAAGGAAGAAAAAGAAGAATGACCATCACACGGAGAACATTAAAGCTAAGAGTGTGATGTGCGAGCAACAAGTGGATAGGCCCACCCTCGGGTCACACGATGACATGGTCCAGACGATTGAGGGCCATGGCCTACACGTTTGGTTCGAGGTGGTGGAGGGGTATGTGCATCCCCTTTGTCGATAATTTTACCAGAATTTGGGGGTGGTGGATGAGGATTTGTGTTTGTTGAAGACGAATGTGAGGGGGAATGTGATTGAGGTCACCTTGGCAGTCAACGCTGAGGCACTGCAGTATCAAAGGCCTACTGCCAACACCCCTATTTTTCCTTATAACACCCTGAGGAGGAAATCAATCCAAGAGTATGCAAGCCTGATGTATAAGGACCCTACACAGTTCAATGGGAAGATTCAAGTTAGGGCACTCAAGCATTCCTATGGGGTGATGAATAAAATACTACATTACAACATTTTGCCTCGGGGTGCGGAGAAGACACTAGGGGAGGAGAAATTGGCCCTCCTCTATGCATTCATGGTTGGCACCAGGATGGACATAGCCTTGATGATCTGGGAGTTGATGAAGGACTACTCCCAAGCTACGAAGACAAGGGTGAACCTTCCTTACGCCCACCTTGTCACAGAGATGTGCCGCCATGCCAAGGTTAAGGGCATCCCCACTAACGTGACACTAACCCGAAAGTTTGACCCCATAGGTAAGACGAGCAGCATGAAGAGGACGACCATGATAGGAGGGTCTACACAGAGAGAAGATAGAGCTAGGTCACCTAGGGCCGAGCCACCTACAACTGGACCATCAACAGCCGGGCCATCTACTGCTACCCCACCTCTGACGATATCTCAGCGTCTAGCTGGGATCGAGCAGAGGTTGGATGACTTTGGGGGGACTATGCAGCTACTGAAGCTGATGGTCACCAAGATCTTTGAGAAGACTTTCCCAGGAGAGCCTCTTCATGAGATGCCACCGCCGCCTGCCACACCAGAGTTCCCATCATCAGCTCCAGGGACTAGTGCTGACCCCCGAGCAACTACCTCCACTGGCTTAACTGTTGTAGAGATGGGCGAGTCTGATGAGGTGGGGGACGATGAGTGATGAGCACATAATATTGCATCTTTAACGGCCTCATTACATGCATTTTAACTAAAATTATTACTTAGAGTTAGCCAAAGTTATGAATAATGTTGAAATTTTGATGTTGCAGGTAATCATAGCGTAAATGATGGATTTCGGAACCCTACAGCTAAGTGTGGATGAGTGGTGAAGAGATAGACACATTACATGAGGATTGGGAGGCTTGAAAAGTGAAGGAATAAAAAAAAAATGCATTTGGAAGAGAACCTTCCGGAAGGTTTTCATCGACCTTCCGGAAGGTTCAGCCCACTGGAATTGAAAAAATGCAAAATATAAACTTCTATTTGCATGACCTTCTATTTTTCCCATTTTCGACCATGATCCACTTCGAATCTGAAAAAGTGCAAAACATGAAAGTTGTAGATCTAGATGTCCTATGTATTTTGTCAAAATTTTAGCTCAATCGGACGGTTGGATCAAAGTTATGACAATTCTACGTAAACTGGTCCTGAGCTGTCACCTTCCAGAAGGTTTAGCCTACTGGAATAAACCTTCCGGAAGGTTTATGTCTACCTTCCGGAAGGTTTTGCCCAGAATGCCCAGAAAGCCTGCAACTCATGCTCCACTTGCTTGGGGGTCCCACCTATGATTCTCCCACTTGCCCCCTGACATATTCTACATATATAAATGCCTCCTACACCCCAAAGTCAGCAAAGGAAGATGGAGGATGAGAGAGGTGGAGAGAGAAATATGGAGGCATGGTGAGTTGCAGCCTAGACTTGTCCTAGCCTGTGCAATGCATCAACTCAGCCTCTTATGGATGGGAGGCCTGTCACACACCTAGGGGGTACCTCCATGGACGAAATTGCAGAGGTCTTTCACCATATATTCAGCATTCACACTCACATTGAAGAGGGAGGCTACCTAAGCTTAGAAAGCTCCAAGGAAGAAGATGAATAGTGCTAGATAAAAAAACTTAGATTTTTGCATTTCTTCCACTCATTTCACTTGTAATCTTCAGTAAGACTTTTGTAAGCTTCATTTATTACTTTTAATGTCATTTATTTCAAGTGCTTTGCAAGTTTAGTTCTACATTTTGGATTTTACCATTGTTGTATTAAGTTTTCTTCATTTTCAAGCTTTGAAATGGGTATTGAATATTTTTCTTCACAGTTTAAGATTTCTTGCATTAAGTTAAGTTCCAATCTTCTTTTATTCATTATGTCTCTTTACATTATGTATGTCTTTCCTTTTGTTATGAGTAACTAAGCTTATAGTTGACTAATCCAAGGAAGACCTCCTCTTGGGTATGCCATTTCAACTCATTTTCTTTCCTCCTCGTAGTGTACGTAGATTCGGTTTGACTGGATTGAGTGTGGATGTGGTTGTGAGTCTTTGATATTTCGTAGACTTGTCACGGGGTATGCTTGGATCCTCACCTCCATCCTAGTCCCTCGCTTCCCACGAATCAATCGAACATCTAGACACCATTGGGGGAAGGTCTTGAGTTGAGTTGGTATTCCCATTGGAATGAACCGTTCGGATTAGCCAACACTTATTCCATTTCATTTTTCACTAAGAACACAATCACAAACCAACTTCAAACATCAAAAGATTTTACACTTTTCATTTTCACAAAATCACCTTCACACAACTTGATCTTTCCTTCCCTGAGGAGACAACATTGGAATACGATTTCCAAGTAAAACACGACACTCGAAAGTCTCTCTGCGCTTGGGAAGCACTTTTGTTCACACACACATTCCATTTCATTCCACTATTCCATTGCCCCATTTTTGGCATCATTCCGAGGGAGAGTGACACTCCCCTATCCCGATAAGCCATACACATATTGAGGGATGATGTCCAGAGATTAGGGAATACAACGGAATAAGTCAAGAAATGAGGATGAGGACGATGATGATGATGACGACGACGATGAGGATTAGAGAGAGTCTAATCTGGTTTTTTTTTTTTGTGGTTGTATATATTGGGAAATAGTGGCCTATGAGTTGTTAGCCTAATAGAAAAGTCCCTAGGAACACAAACCGTTTTATCTTGAGTTTTGTGTACTAAATCTCACACATGTATGAATGAAAGAATTTCATTTTTTTGATCTTATTCTGCCCCGAGTTCATTTACCTAATTGCAATATGATTTGAGTATCTTGTTGATCCATGAATTGTTTAACATGAATGGAATTGTTGCACGTGCAGTGTAATTTTGAAAATAATGTTTGCTAGGGACTAGCAAAGCTCAAGTTGGGGGGGGGTGATGAGTGTGGAATATTGCATGTTCATAGCATCCAATTTGACTTGGGAAAATGGATTCAAATTTATAATTAATGGAGACTTGTTTGATTGTAGGTGATAGGTTGCAAGGGGCATGCATAAAGCACCCCCTGACGGATGGCCCCGGAGGTCAAGGAACCAAGAATTCCAAGACAAGGGAAGAGCTACCGGTAGAAGATAGGCAAAGATCTACTGGTAGAAGGCTCAATACCTACCGAGAGAAAAGCCTACTAGAAAGTAGCTCAAGTGCCTCCCTACAAGACCTACCGGTAGAAGCCTTATGAGATACCAGTAGCATACCCTAATGGAAATGATCTACCAGTAGGTCACCTAAGATCTATTGGTAGCATACCTTACTGGAATTGATCTACCAGTAGAAGCCCTACGAGCTACCGGTAGGAGTTACCCAGAAAGCTCAGACACTTCTCAACACGACTCCACCAACTACGGGGGCCCACCTTTTGTCATCGAAATCATGCCCTAACATTTCTAACACCCCATGATGATCTCCTAACCCCTACATTCAGATTGGAAGCATGAGGGAGTGAGAATGCAAAGGAGAGAGAGCGAGTGGTTGGAAAAGCATGGGAGGACCATTCTTTGACTGATTTTGCTTGTTTTAGTGGACAACCTCTCTCCAATGACTCCAAGTCAGTCACTCATGCTATGAGAGGGGGGCATGTATGAAAAAATTGATCTCCCTAAACACAATTTTAGATCATAGAAGGTCCAAGTTAGAAGATGAAGTTCTAGAGAGAGAAAGTTGGGTTTTAAATTTTTCCTTCACCATTATCATTGTAGTAAGCTCCATTTTACTTGCAATATTTCCCTCTTGCACTCTAATCTCTTTTACTCAAGTTGTAATCAAGCTTAGCTAAGGCCCTTGTTGTTTATTTTCACAATTGCATCCTATTTCCTTTAAGCTTTACATTTTGGGTATGAATGGCTTTTCTCTTGTAGTTTAAATTCCTTATTTACATTAATATAATTTATGCTTGATTTCACTACCATGTTTATCTACTTCATGTTTGTTCTTTCTTTTACCATGCATAGCTAAACTTTTAGTTTGCTAATCCAAGAGGGATTTCCTCTTGGGTATGTGAAATCGACTCTCTTTCATTCTTCCTCGTAGTGTAAAGTGTTTGGTTTGACTAGGTTGAGTGTGGACGTAGTTGTGAGCTTTTGATACACCACAGACTTGTCACGGGGTATGCTTGTGCCCAACACAACTACATTAGTCCCTCACTTCCTACGAATCAATCAAACACCGAGACACAATTGGTTGAATGAAATGAGTCAATTTGGTATTCCCATTGAAATGAACTCTATGGATTAGCCAACCTTACTTTCTTGCAAATTTCTTAACTCACAACTCACCAAACTTCAAATCACAAGATTTTCCAATTTTTACTTTTTCAGAAATCACTCTTCAAAAAAATTCGACCTCGCCTTCCCTGAGGAGACGACCTTGGAATACTTGTTCCATGTAAAACACGACATCTCTAGACTCTCTCTACGCTTGGGGAACACTTTTGCACACACACATTTTTGTTCATCCACACACGATTTTCCTTGCTTCTCGCATTGAACTCGAGGGAGATTGACACTTACCAACCTCTATAATCCATATATACACATAATTTGGGGTCGAGTTGGAAGTTAGGGAAAACCATCAAGCAAACGGCGCCAAAAATCTTGATCTAGCCTGAATTAAATCATACACCCAAGTATAAGTGGTCAAATAGTAGTATTTATCGGTTTAAGTCCGAGGTCGAACCCACAGGGAGTTAACTGTTCGTATTCAAAACAGAAAAAGATAAAATTATATGTGTGTGTAGTGTGCAATGAAATAGCTTGTGGTGTGAACTTGGAAATATCAAATAAACACTTAACTAAAACTTTGGATAACAATGACAATAGGTACTCTTTAGTTCGGGGATCCAACATGCGTTATACTGCTTATTTATGAAAATTTCATCGTACAACAAGTAACTCCCATTTAATTGGAAAGTTAACCGGTAGGTTTATTGCATAACTGAACCATATCATAGCAACTGGTTAGGTTAGCTGAAAGGTCTATGTACCATGCAACAACCAAATAACCCTAGTAAACCTGAAGGTGAACCATTCAAAAGGTTTACTCTAGCTCTTTAATCGGCAGGTTGATGATTCAATGAAGATGTAGTTCCGGTTTATGCATTGAATCAAAAGCATTGGCTATGGCGAGATTTAACCCGTCTATAACCAATCACCCAACTACTACATAAAACCCAACTATATGCATGAAGTACGTAATAATTATAGATAGAATGGTATATATCATTGGGCTTTGCTCAGTGTTTATAACTATGAGCATATTATATTAATAATCATCCATCAATTTAGGGAGGTATAAACATTAAAGTATAAATAAAACATCGGCATTTACATAATTTAAACAGTATTACACGTGCATTCACCCTTCATCGAAGAGTATAAACGGACTACTCACACTTCATTGCTATAGACGAGCAAGGAGTATGAGGTAATCCCATTAGAACCGAAAACAAAATACAACAAAGTCCTTTCCCGAGGAATAGCTGAACATCGCCACTCTTATTACCATCTAGGGCACAAAAGTGGGAGAGCTTCAACCCTCCAAGTAGAAAAGATAAACAAAAATGTAGAAGTAGAAAAAATTCTGGCTAGGAAGTGATTAGGGCAGGGCTTTGCTCTTTCTGACTGTAAAGACTTTCTTTGAAGCCTTTCTTTATCTCTTCCTTCCCTTCTTTTCTCCACTTTCTTGCATTGGACTGAACTTTGGTAAATCCCCTGAAAATGAACTAAAGCAGGCTATTTATAGGCACCGGAAGGGGGGGGGGGTAGAGGTGGTAGACACTCGAGCTGCCTAATCACATCAAATTGTTGCTCAAATAGACCAATGGGAGTAGAGGGAGGAGGAAGGCGATTTAGCCATAGTCTGGACACCACCACCATCGTCCGAACGGTGCTAATCCTTTGGTTTTCCATGCTTGGCAGCCTCCTTGTTTGACTCTTTGACTGTTTAATTACTCTTGCCTCCCCTTCTTCATTCAGCCTCTGCACTTTATCCTCTTAAATTTCTGTATTTATGCTTGAAACCATACAAAATATACAAACTACACATTAACCCTAATACTTCATAAATTAATCACTTTATCCTAATTTATGCACACAATTAATCCTAAACCCTTATTCATTAAGGCATTATTTAGGGTTAACCATGGCCTAAGATCACATTGTATGCTGACAAACAGTCTAAGATTATGAAATTCGTCATTATCGTTGTCTATCGCGGTGCCAGCCCAGCTGTGACTGTTATGATGATGGCTCCTATACGACGAGCCTTTTCCCCTGAGAATCCGATGAGTGGAGCAGTTACTAGAGTTATCTTTCTCTACCAATGTTCAATTTGTTGAAGGCTAGAACAAATATGATGTCTGTTGAGCTCCCATTATCGATCAAAACCCTCTTCACAAAATAATTTGCAATTATTATCCTACCCCAGATAATAGCATATATTATATATTCCATGAGATTGGACCCCACACATTAAATATAAACCTGTTTACTTGTGCCAAATATGTAATAGAGTAGGTTACATTCACCGACCAAGTGCATCAATATTTTGATATATACCATACACATCATCCATAAACTTAACTCATAATATAAATTCAAGTATAAAATTTTGACCCATAAAAATTTAAAATATGTACATGATTTTAACATTTGCAAAATGATACAGCAAGACTTCCACTTCATACTTTTTTCCCCGAGCATCTAAACTCAACAATGAACTTCTCATTATGCCTCTTTACCTAAAACAATGAAAACTATGAGGGCTGAGCACAACATTCTAAATGAATGTGTATCTTCATTAAATAGATATTAATAAGAACATACTCCTCAAGCTATAGCCATATCAATACATAATAAACTTTACACCACCAAAGGAACTATATCGAGTTTGCATCCCAACTCAAACCTCAAACAATACTATGAAATGAGTATCACTCACAAGCCACCATATATAAATACACACACTTGCATCTTTGTCAGTAAGGCCATAAAATGACCATCAAGGCTATATCTTCCTTCAAAGCTGTACTTCGCCACTAAGGCCATACAATCGCCACTAAGGGCCAAACCATCACCCTTCAAGGTAATACTAGCCAATAGGCTAATTACTCGCCATTTAGGCTATCAAGCAAATACATCATATGCGTCAATAAATAATCCATGTATTTGTCTATTATAAACAAACAATGTTAAAAATGAAGACCAACTCAATGCTCAAAGTAATATAGCATCTTTACATTGCCACCCATACATCCATAGTCCAAAATATTTCTATATAGACATCACAATAGCATATTTTTGCTATTATCTACTGCATGAAAAAACACACTCACCTCAAGTCTAATGGTAATACCACTCTTCCTTTAGATGAGACTTTATGTGTACTTGATGTAGGTGTTGACGCCACCGTTCCTACCACACATTATCACAAACCACATAAAAACATTCTCCACATAACATACACATCATAATTATGCGTGCATAAGTGCTTAAACATGCTTGTATAAATATATCTCAAAATCCCTCCCAAGTGATTCAATTTAAACCACTTAAACCATTCTTTGCCATACATTCATTATACATAGGCTAGGTTGCAATTCATTTCATAATGATACTTTTATAAAATCAATTGGATGCCATGGAAAGATTTGGGGTTAATTCGACGAAAGCCCAGAACACCACTATTAAACAACCTCAAGTTTTACCATGATGAACCAGTTCTTCATATGTAGAATCGGTTCTATGCGAGGCAAAATTTCTAGTATCGGATCTAAACCATGCAGAGCCCTTAGTACCAATTCTACCCTGCATGAACCGGTTCTACTATGAACCGAGAATTTCTTTCCCATTCAAACTCCTCTTCCACCATCAAAATTTCATTCCAACACCACCCAACCATTACCCACATTTCTAGAATACATTTAGAAGTTGGAAAACACATAAATTTGCAAGATTTCATTTACCTTTCTTGCCATTTGATTCCGTCGAACTCATCCGAACTTCCACTCAAAAACCCGTGGTTTATTAACCTTCAATTTCACAACCAACACCCAATTCTTTGAGCACAAGCAAGGATTTTTGCAAGCTACAAGAAAGACTTTTCACTCAAACTTAAGAATCCAAGAAGTTCTTCCCATTTTTTGGTTTTTGAAAGAAATTTTTTACAACATTTCAAAACCCACCAACTCACCATCTCTTAGTAAACCGGTTCTAAGGGGTGTCCCCTTTTTATACTTGAGGCATGCAAGTCTTCCTTGTGCCGGGAGTCTCTCTTAACTCACACCTATACCCATATTTGCATTAACCTCCCCCCTTGTTTTAATGCTTCTATACTTCAAAAATCTCATCTACACATTCTACCACCTCATAATTCAACAATGAAATTATTTAATTAAAAGCATACTTAACTTCTCAAAGTTTAATTATCATAATTTTAACCCCAAGCAAATATTAAAAAATTACAGTTTAACCCATAATTTATAATGTGTTATGATATGCATGCCCGGGTCTCACACTAGCAGTGGATCATCATGTGGTTGTTGAACACCACCCAAATCCTCCTCTGAGAAGGCAATTGGAAAATCCACTCAGGACCTCTTCCCAGACCATTTGAGGACCATATCATCCTGAATCTAGAAGAGGATATGCTCCATGGAAGTGTTCAATGGAGTATATTTCTGAGCCAGGTCATTGGGAGAGCAAGGTCCTAAATGATCCCTTGCACTAACCCTCTTAGAATGATTCTTCTTTGGGCTGATCTCCCTTTCTTTTATGTTCAAAAAATCTCGCCTTCTCTTGTCCTCCTGCCGATCTTCCCACCTGTCCTCCTGGTTTTAATGAGTCAGGAGGGTATCTTCGGCATTTATATAAATTTGGGCACTTGCCAAGAGCTTGGCCATAGATGAATGTGGCTCTTTGGAGAGGGAAAATAGAAAATGAGAAGACTGCAACCCGCCCATGAAGTAGTCCAAGCTACCTTATCTTCGACATTGTCAATCTGCCAGGATTTTGTAGTAAAGTGGCTGACATAATCTTGCAATGTGTCTTCCCTAGCATGCTAAACATTGAAGACGTATGTTAGGGATCGCCGATGAGCTCGGCCCCCGATAAAATGTGAGATGAAAAAAGTGCTAAGTTATCCAAATGTGCTGATAGAGTTTGGCTTCAACTTGTTGAACCAATGCCTCGTGGTTCCCTTGAATGTGGTGGAAAAATCTTGGCACATTATTTGGTTTTGGACGCTATGGAGTATCATTAGAGATCTATAAGTTTCTAGGTGGTCCAGCAGGCCATTTGTTCCATCAAATGCCTTAATTGTCGCCATCTTGAACCCCTCTGGTAGAGGATAATTTGATACGTCTTGAGAGAAATGTGATTTGGTGTGCTGGATCAGAGTCTTGATAGCTTTTGCGACCCAAGCTTTCATCGTATTTATGACATTCCCCAATTTTTTTGTTTAATTCTTGGAACTTTCGCTCTCATTGGTTGTTGATTTGGGGACGTAAAGCTTCGTTATGGCTTCGATCAACCTACTAGTTATCCCCCACAACCTTTCTGGTTTGAGGTCGATCTTGCTCCAAGAGCTAGAGGATTTACTGATTCTGCTGGTTCAATTCCTCGAGCGCTTTTTTCCAGTCTTTTGACCTTTGCTGACTCCTTTTCTGGTGGGGGCACAAACCTTCGTCCCACTTGGTGGGTTTTAGGGCGTTCATGCATTTGGTCAACTATAGGTGATTCGTCATGCAATTTACCATTTATTTATTGTGTATAATGATGAATTTCACTTATTTTGAATTAAATATTGTTTAATACTTTGATTTCATGCTATGATGGCATTTTTTTTGTCTAAGTGATTAATTAGGTAAAACATATGAATTGAGCTGATTTTGAATGGGTAATAAATTGCTTGGATGATTTGTAGATGGCATGGAAATCAAGGGGAGCTAAATGCAGTTGCAATGGTCAAAGTGTTGACCAGAGGAGGACTTCAGCTACATAACACAGTTCGTCTAGACGCGACATTGCCGTTTGGGACGCAAGCAAGAGTTTTAGAATCTTGGGAGAATGGCTAATTATAACAAACGATATGGAGAAAATCTGTTCGGACGTAGTCGCTCCGACTGGACATAGCTGATTGAAGCCAATTCTAGAGAATTCAAGGTGTTCGGATGAGGTTTCGCGTGTGAACATTTTTTTGACGATATGATGTACTATCATCCGAACAAGTAGGATTGCCCGGACTCTGCAGAGTTGACCAAGTCAACATTCAGGATTTGAAGACCTCTATCTAGATACAACTCTTCCGTCTAGACACATGTAGATTACTTGGTGCCATGCTTCTTTACACTAGAAGATTTTATGTATTTAGAATTAATTTTGGTAATTTTAGGATTTAATATAAATAGATAGGTTCAGCTAGAGAGAGGGAGATAGCCTTTTCTATAAAACAAAACTCTACGTAGGAACCTTCTCTTCTTATGGTTGACTATGAGTAAAATCCTTTTGTACTTCCTAGCTAGGGATTCAGCTTTATGATTGTATGAAAATTCTTTTATGAATGCAATCATTAAGTGACTTGTTTTTATAGTTATTTATTCTTCACATATAGATTGAAAGAATGTTATTAGTAAAGGATTGTACTCTGTAAAATGGTACAATTATTCCCAATGTTGATTCCTTGCCAAGAATACTTGTAAGATTCCCTCCGAGTTCGCAAACCTTGTTCCTTGTTAATTATTTTCTGATTCGATCAACTTATATTTTTCAAACTAAAATATTCCGGTTAACTATACTGATGTGTAATGCCCCAAAAACCCCCTTGGGTGACATTACATTCTAAAAACCATTCACCGCATGAGAGCACTAAGTAAATTCATCACGACGAAAGTTTCATTCATCAACCATTCATATTTTAACAAAATTTGAGCAGAGTCTCTTTTGTACGGGGAGCTCTACCCAAAACCCAACCTGTACAATTATATTACAATTGACCACACCGGGTCCACATATGCATAACTATTGACCACACCGGGTCCATTTATCCATCATAAAATAAACTTTCATTCACCATATATCATATCCACACTATCATCCCAAAAGAATAGGCCCAATCTTGGCCTTTACATCTCCAAAATGTAATAACATAACGCAGCGGAAATAACAAAAAGGAACTAGACTTCAAAAGGATATTCTAAGCATAATCTAGTCTAGAACAAAATAAAAGTGTCGCTCTAAGCGTCCACCTCGGGATCCACACTCCCGTCAAGCAGAGTCTCCCAATGGGCGGGCTCCTCGGCTCCTATCTCCTCCTCAAGTGTGAAATTTGAAAATGTTATTTGTAGGGGGTGAGCACGAAGCTCTGTAGCAAAATCCTCTCAACTCAAACAAGGTTTGGAAAAGCATTTAAAACGGTCGGTCTCATTTCACAACTAACATATATATAGATTTGGAATGAAAACAGTGACATTTTAAAAGAGATCTCAAGTTTAAACAGTAGCAATAATCAATTAAAAGAATAAAGTGAGTTTAGCATCGATAAACAAAATTCCAATTTAAGCTATTTAAGAAGGACTTCTCCCCATGCATTGTCTCATACCAATGCATCGGCAAGAACGACCCAACTCCTGATTCCATGTATTTTTGGTTCATCCCCGTACCATGTATGTTGATTGCTTCCCGTGAATCTACCCAACGATCATACCTAGTCCACCAATTCCAACCAACAATCACAAATCTCTTTAGGAAGGGCGTGTACCGTCTCCTACGGCATTGACGAAATCCTCCCAAGGTGTCTAGTATACTAACCATTTTTCCTCGATATATATGTGAACAATAGTGATCGCGGTCACAACAACGATCCACTACGAGCATTAGGCAACCATCTCACCCCCACTGGGATAGACTAACCTCTAACACTCTACGGCATCTCTCGAAGGTAATCCAAGTCCATCACAACAACCATACAATGAGGAAACCAAGAATATTCACAATTCACAACAATTTCCCAAATATAGTAAAAATCCCCAATTTTTCACATTTGTCATATAATCGAATAATCCAAGAAAATATGCAAGAGATTGTAATCTATATCATTTTGTTATACAATATTCAACACTAAAGTTTTGAAATCAAAGACAAAGAAGAAATTAGGAAAAAATCCTCTTTTCTTGAAAACTAGGGTTTTGAAGATAAAAAAAAATAGAGCTTTGGTGGTTACCCACCCTTTATATTGTTCAAAACATGGCATTTATTACAAATAGAACAAGAATCATGTATTTCATATTATATATATGAGAAGGAGAGTGAAGAAACATATATATATATACCTAGCCTCAATGTGAGAAATTGAGAGAAAATCCCCTACCTTAAATCAAGACTTTAAACTTAGAAACCAAGTTCTTGTGATCTCCTCCTTCCCTTTTCTCCCTTCTTGATCTTCCTCTAGAGTCCTAAGAGAAGTGGGTTGAGAGTGGAATGAGAGAAATGAGAGTAAATGGCTGAAATCTGTGTTTTTAAACACAGTAGTCCCGTTTTTTTTTTACTGTTCATGGGCTGTTTCGACATCACTTCGTTATCGGGGCATAACTCTCTCATCCGAGATCCGATTGAGATGATTCAAGATGCTATGGAATGCTAAGAAATAGCTCTACAACTTTCATGTTTTGAGTTTTGAAAGATATTGACTACGGCAAGGTCTAAATTGGGCTTGAAGTTGCAGCCAGTGCACTGTTCACGTGCACTGTTCACTGTTTCATCCATTTTCCATTTCCAATTCATTCCTAAGCCAACCAAATCCATCACAAACCTCTCCAACACATATTTTTACACCAAACCTATTTAATACAAGTTCTAGGACCTAAAATTTCATATTTTCACTTATTAAAACTAAATTTCAACTATTATTTCCACTAATATTTTAAATCTCTACTTTTCCAATCTACCAAATTCAAACACACATCACTACACATATCCCCATTTTTACAACAATTATTTACTATATATCTATATGCATATATAAAATAAAATGCGGGGTGTTACAATCCACCCCCCTTAAAGAAAGTTTCATCCTCGAAACTTACCTCAAGTAGCGAACAAATATGAGTATTTTTCTCGCATCTCCCACTCCGGTTCCCAAGTTGCTTCTTCCACGCCATGGTGTTGCCACAGGACTTTCACCAGCTGGATTACCTTGTTGCGAAGCACTTTCTCCTTGATATCAAGAATCTTCACCGGCTGCTCTTCATAGGTGACTCCATCTTGCACTTCAATATCCTCCAAATCCACGACATGTGACGTATCTGGTTGACACTTCCTCAACATCGAAACGTGGAACACGTCATGAACTCCTGACAACGGTGCTGGTAGCCGAAGTTGGTATGCTACTTTGTCCACTGTCTTGATCACTTCAAATGGACCGATGTACCTTGGAGCGAGTTTTCCTTTCTTGCCGAATCTAAGTACGCCCTTATTGGGTGACACTTTGAGAAATACAAAATCTCCCTCCTTGAATTCCAAAGGCCTTTTTCTCCTATCCGCATAGCTCTTTTTTCGACTCTATGTTGTGCGTAATCTCTCTCGAATGAGCTGAATCTTCTCCGTTGTCTCCCGCACAATCTCAGGCCCAAACATACTACTCTCTCCAGCTTCCAACCAACACGTCGGGGATCTACATGGTCTTTCATACAAAGCTTCATACGGTGCCATCCCGATACTCGCTTGGTAGCTGTTGTTGTATGCAAATTCCACCAACGGTAAGTGATCGCTCCAACTCCCTTTGAAGTCCAACGCGCAAGCCCGTAACATGTCTTCCAAAATCTATATCACTCTCTCGGATTGGCCATCTGTTTGAGGGTGAAAGGCTGTGCTGAAATGTAACTCTGTCCCCATAGCTTGTTGTAGACTTTGCCAAAAACGAGCCACAAAACGAGAATCGCGATCCGACACGATAGAAAGTGGAACTCCATGCAATCGAACAATCTCTCGAATGTACAGTCTGCTCAAGGTCTCTAACGAGTCTGTGGTCTTCATCCCCAAAAAGTGAGCTGACTTGGTGAGTCGATCTACGATAACCCATACGGTGTTATGCCCTCTTGAAGTCCGTGGAAAACCCGACACGAAGTCCATGGTGATATGATCCCACTTCCACTCCAGGATAGGCAGAGACTGTAATAATCCTCCAGGTCATTGGTGCTCAATCTTCACTTGCTGACATACGGCATACCTTGAAATGAACTTTGCTACATCCTTCTTCATTCCCCTCCACCAATATTGTCGTTTCATATCTCTATACATTTTTGTACTCCCCGGATGTATAGAGAACTTCGATCGGTGGCACTTTCCCAACACTTCTTCCCTCACTTGGTCGTCGTTTGGCACGCATAATCTTCCCCGAAACTATAACTCCTCATTCTTTATAGACCAATCCTCAACAATCTCATTCCTCTCCAATTTATCCCGAATTTCTGTCAACTCGGGATCTAACCGTTGTAACTCCACAATCCTTTGTCGGAGAATTGGTTGAGCCACTAGGTTAAACAAACATGGTCGATCCTCCGGTCCATCGACCCATAGATCAAACTCCTCTAACGTATCAATCATTTTCCACCGTTGAGCCGCAAGGACATTGATTTCACCCTGAGACTTCCTACTCAATGCATCCGCTACTACATTAGCCTTCCCCGGATGATAGTTGAGAGTGAAGTCGTAATCTTCTAAGTACTCAATCCACCTTTTCTGCCGGAGATTCAATTCTTTCTGTGTGAACACATACTTGAGGCTTTTATGATCCGAGAACACTTGAAATTTCTCTCCATACAAGTAACACCTCCACAACTTAAGAGCAAAAACCACAGCGGCTAGCTCCAAGTCGTGAGTGGGATAGTTCTGCTCATGAATCTTGAGTTGTCTCGAGCCATAAACAACCACCTTGCCTCCTTGCATCAACACACATCCCAAGCCTCGTAGTGAAGCATCGGTGTAAACATCGTAACCTTCCCCACTGTTTGGAATAATGAGGATCGGTGCCGTCGTCAACTTTTCCTTCAAGGTGCGAAAAGCTAATTCACACGCTTGAGTCCACACAAATTTCTCCCCCTTCTTGGTAAGGCAAGTCATCGGCATCGCAAGCTTGGAAAAAACTTCCACAAACCTACGATAGTAGCCGGCTAACCCCAAGAAACTATGTATTTCTGTCACGTTCTTTGGTGGTTCCCATTGCATCACGGCCTCAATTTTCGAGGAATCAACCGCTACCCCTTGCTCGGACACAACATGGCCAAGGAACTTCACTTCCTTCATCCAAAACTCACACTTGCTCCTCTTCGCATATAACTTATGTTCTCTCAATGTTTGTAGCACAACCGAGAGATGATGTGCATGTTCTTCTTGTGTCCGGGAATAAATCAATATGTCATCAATAAACACAATGACAAATTGATCTAGATATGACCGGAATATCCTGTGCATCAAATCCATGAAGGCTGCTGGAGCATTAGTCAATCCGAATGGCATCACTGTATACTCGAAGTGACCATACCGAGTACGAAAAGCAGTCTTAGGAATATCCTCCTCCTTGATACGCAGTTGATGGTACCTGGTGCGGAGATCAATCTTGGAGTAGAACTTAGAACCCCTCAACTGATCAAATAAATCATCAATGTGCGGCAAGGGATACTTGTTCTTCACCGTCACCCGATTCAACCGTCGGTAATCTGTGCATAACCGAAGTGTTTCATCCGTCTTCTTCACAAAGAGGACCGGGGCTCCCCAAGGTGAAGTGCTCAGACGGATGAATCCAATTGCCAGCAAGTGGTCCAATTGCTTCCTTAGCTCCTTCAACTCCAAAGGCGCCATCCGATAAGGAGCAATAGAAATAGGTTCGGTTCCCGGATAAAGATCGATTGCGAACTCAATCTCTCTCTGTGGCGGTAACCCTGGTAATTCATCTGGGAAGACATCCGGAAAATCTGATACAATCAACACCATACCCGATTGGGATCTATCCCGATCATCTCCCATCAAGCTAGCCAAGAAACTCATGTGGCTCCCTGCCTTAGCTTTTAAGAATTTACTTCCCGTAGTAGGAAATGGATGGAAAAAATCTCGGTTATTCACAAAACTGAAAATGGCTCCTCCCGGCAATTGAAATGTAATCCGCTGGCGGAAACAATCCATTACCGCCCGAAAAGCGGATAACAAGTTCATCCCAAAAATCACGTCATACCCCTTTCATCTCTAAAGCAATCAAATCCACAATCAATTCGTGCTCCCCAATACGAAGCACACAACCCTTGCAGACTCGGCTAGTACCCAACTGTTCTCCCGTAGGGAAGTCAACAGTCAAGGCATGTTCTAACTTCTCGAAACCCAATCCCAAATTCATAGCATATGCAGTACGTATAAAAGAATGAGTAGCACCGGGATCGAATAAGATTCGGGCCCAAGAATTATAGAGAAGAATGATACCTTCCACAATGGCATTGGAGGCATCCTCCTCCGGTTGGGTTAAGGCAAATACCCTCCCCGGATTGGCATCACCGGGGGCTTGAGCTCTCAATGGTCTCGGTGGTGGAGGGGGCCTATTTGCATTTGATGGCCCGACTGATTGATTAGTCTTGGGTGGAAGCGACGGGCAGTTGTTTCGGAAGTGCCCTACACCTCCACATGCAAAGCATTGACGAGGGTCAGTGCTTGGTCTAGTCGGCGCATGCCCCTCTCCTCGGACTGTAGAAGGTCTCTGCCCCACCGCCTGATCGGGGCGACGGTATGGTAACGCCCTCGGTGCTCCACTGCTACTGGCACCTGTACGGATCGGGCCTCCTCTAGCATAGCTCTGTCTCCTCTGAGAGTCATCAATGTCTCTCTCCACCAATGCCGCTCTGTCAACCAAATCTCTATAATCCTGAATTCTGAGTGCCACAAGCTTCTCTCTGATGGTCGATCTCAAACCCTGCTCGAAGCGCTTGGCCCTCCTATCCTCGGTGGATATGAACTCTGAAGCATAACGGGATAGCTCATCGAACCTCCTCTCATACTCAGCCACGGTCATACTACCCTGCCGCAAGGCTAGAAAGTCTGCACTCATCTTATCTCTGACAGACTCTGGAAAATACTTGTCGTTGAAGCTTTGCTCAAACTCCTCCCAAGTGAGCGTATCAGTGTCCCTCATCTTCTTCACTGACTCCCACCAGTAATCGGCCTCCCCTTCCAACAAGTAGCTAGCCAAGCCAACCCGAAGGTCCCCGGCGATCCCCATACCATCACAAATTTTTTTCACCCGGCGGATCCATCTATCCGCATCTAAGGGGTTGGAGCTCCCTTGGAAGGTGGGTGGGTGTTGCCGTAGAAATTCTCGAAGAGCCACCATCCTTCGGTTCTCATCGCCGTTGCCCGGTACTTGGACTAAAGGACGAACTCCACCATTGTGGTGGTTGTTCCCACCTGGTTGTTGCACTAGGGTGGTGAGTTCCCTTAAGCATTGGTAAATACCCTGTATGGCGTCGGGAGGTGGTGGAGGTGGTGGATTTGCTTGACCTCCACGACCACGCCCACGTCTACATCCACATACCCGTTCACCGTCCATCCTGCACATCAATTCACAATTTAGTTTCATTGATGTACAAGACATCCTAAATATCACTTTAATCTAAAGCATAAGGTTCATTTAAAATTAGACCAACAATTTCCTTCAACCTAATCCTACTTCCCTAGTGGTAATCCATAACCTACAGCTCCCATGTAAGACCTAAAGCCTAGGCTCTGATACCAAATTTGTAACGCCCCAAAAACCCCCTTGGGTGACATTACATTCTAAAAACCATTCACCGCATGAGAGCACTAAGTAAATCCATCAAGACAAAAGTTTCATTCATCAACCATTCATATTTTAACAAAATTTGGGCAGAGTCTCCTTTGTACGGGGAGCTCTACCCAAAACACAACCTGTACAATTATATTACAATTGACCACACCGGGTCCACATATGCATAACTATTGACCACACCAGGTCCATTTATCCATCATAAAATAAACTTTCATTCACCATATATCATATCCACACTATCATCCCAAAAGAATAGGCCCAATCTTGGCCTTTACATCTCCAAAATGTAATAATATAACGTAGCGGAAATAACAAAAAGGAACTAGACTTCAAAAGGATATTCTAAGCATAATCTAGTCTAGAACAAAATAAAGTGTCGCTCTAAGCGTCCACCTCGGGATCCACACTCCCGTCAAGCGAAGTCTCCCAATGGGCGGGCTCCTCGGCTCCTAGCTCCTCCTCAAGTGTGAAATCTGAAAATGTTATTTGTAGGGGGTGAGCACGAAGCTCTGTAGCAAAATCCTCTCAACTCAAACAAGGTTTGGAAAAGCATTTAAAACGGTCGGTCTCATTTCACAACTAACATATATATAGATTTGGAATGAAAACAATGACATTTTAAAAGAGATCTCAAGTTTAAACAGTAGCAATAATCAATTAAAAGAATAAAGTGAGTTTAGCATCGATAAACAAAATTCCAATTTAAGCTATTTAAGAAGGACTTCTCCCCATGCATTGTCCCATACCAATGCATCGGCAAGAACGACCCAACTCCTGATTCCATGTATTTTTGGTTCATCCCCGTACCATGTATGTTGATTGCTTCCCATGAATCTACCCAACAATCATACCTAGTCCACCAATTCCAACCAACAATCACAAATCTCTTTAGGAAGGGCGTGTACCGTCTCCTACGGCATTGACGAAATCCTCCCAAGGTGTCTAGTATACTAACCATTTTCCTCGATATATATGTGAACAATAGTGATCGCGGTCACAACAACGATCCACTACGAGCATTAGACAACCATCTCACCCCCACTGGGATAGACTAACATCTAACACTCTACGGCATCTCTCGAAGGTAATCCAAGTCCATCACAACAACCATACAATGAGGAAACCAAGAATATTCACAATTCACAACAATTTCCCAAATATAGTAAAAATCCCCAATTTTTCACATTTGTCATATAATCGAATAATCCAAGAAAATATGCAAGAGATCGTAATCTATATCATTTTGTTATACAATATTCAACACTAAAGTTTTGAAATCAAAGACAAAGAAGAAATTAGGAGAAAATCCCCTTTTCTTGAAAACTAGGGTTTTGAAGATTAAAAAAAATAGAGGTTTGGTGGTTACCAACCCTTCATATTGTTCAAAACATGGCATTTATTACAAATAGAACAAGAATCATGTATTTCATATTATATATATGAGAAGGAGAGTGAAGAAACATATATATATATATATATATATATATATATATATATATATACCTAACCTCAATGTGAGAGATTGAGAGAAAATCTCCTACCTTAAATCAAGACTTTAAACTTAGAACCCAAGTTCTTGTGATCTCCTCTTTCCCTTTTCTCCCTTCTTGATCTTCCTCTAGAGTCCTAAGAGAAGTGGGTTGAGAGTGGAATGAGAGAAATGAGAGTAAAGGGCTGAAATCTGTGTTTTTAAACACAGCAGTCCCGTTTTTTTTTTTTACTGTTTATGTGTTGTTTCGACATCACTTCATTATCGGGGCATAACTCTCTCATCCGAGCTCCGATTGAGATGATTCAAGATGCTATGGAATGCTAAGAAAGAGCTCTACAACTTTCATGTTTTGAGTTTTGAAAGATATTGACTGAATCAAGGTCTAAATTGGGTTTGAAGTTGCAGCCAGTGCACTGTTTACTGTTTCATCCTTTTTCCATTTCCAATCCATTCCTAAGCCAACCAAATCCATCACAAACCTCTCCAACACATATTTTTACACCAAACCTATTTAATACAAGTTCTAGGACCTAAAATTTCATATTTTCACTTATTAAAACTAAATTTCAACTATTATTTCCACTAATATTTTAAATCTCTACTTTTCCAATCTACCAAATTCAAACACACATCACTACACATATCCCCATTTTTACAACAATTATTTACTATATATCTATATGCATATATAAAATAAAATGCGGGGTGTTACATGATGTTTGAAATCAAATGAGATAAATACATGATTGCATGAGTTTAATAATTGGTGTAGAAGATTAATTCCTATTCCGATACTAGAAAGTATTTCTTCTCCCATTAAATTCATCCTAGTTTGGTATAAATTTCTCAACAAAATACCCTTTTCACCTTAAAGTTCTTCATTTTACCAGTTTTCTACCATTCCCAATTTCTTGTGGATCAACATCGGTCTTACGGAGTTATTACTACTTCTTGACCACCCATTTGGGATTCAAGCAAGTTTTTTGGCCCCGTTGTCGGGGAACTTGGCGAACGGTATTGATAGTTGAGAGGAAGAATGTGCACTTACAGCGAAGGGTTTGGATTTCTGGGTAACTTCATTCCCCATTCTTCTTGATTTTGCTCTATAGTTTAATTTTTGTTATGTTATGATAGTTAGGATTTTTTTTGTTGAAATAATTGCATCTAGGTTGTTAGAATTACCTTCAGTTTAGTTTAATTTTTGCATGTCATGTGGAGAAACCTCTGAATCCGAACATGAATTGTCATACTAAGAATCTGTAGCGTCAGTAGGTTCATATGCGTCATTGTCTTCCAATCAATTTGTATTGGCACCTACCTTTGATATAAGTAGAGTTGGTAGTATGGAGGGTCAGAATAACAATCGTGTTCCTTTAAACCCAAATAATTAAAATGGGCAACAAGTGGTTTATTAGCAGATCCAAACTCTTAGGGATTACTTGCACCCCATCAAGAGGAGTGTCTCGTCTTGCTTTGGCTTTCCTGATAATGCACAAAGGTTCACAATTAAACTTGGCACAACACAACTCCTTCCGCAGTTCCACGGTTTGGATTCTAAAAAACCGTACCTCCACATAAAGGAATTCGAGGATATATTAACATAGTCTAGGATAATACCAAATTAGCCAAGCTGAAGCTTTTTTCTTTCTCCCTGAAGGATAGAGATAAGCAGTGGCTTAACAATCTTAGCGCTTATTCTATCCCCGACAGGTCTACATTTCAACGGGAGTTATTCAAAAAGTTCTTCCCCTAATGCGCACAACTACCACTACCACAACTTCAAAACCAAATTCAATCAATCAGGCACAATAACAGTAATAACAAAGATGAACGGAGACCAAGAAGGAACTGAGGAAAACAGGGCCAGGACATTGCAATAAAATCAAATTGAAATCCAAAATGGAAAATCAAAATTGAATTGAAATCCAAAATGGAAAATGGAGATCTAATTCGTAACAGTACAGAAAGAGAGATGAATAAAGAGTTGCTACCGAGAAGAGATGGTGAGAAAAAGAGAGGGGGCAGTGAGGTTGATACTGGGAGAGAGAGAGAGAGAGAGAGAGAGAGAGAGGGGAGGGAGGGATTGCTGACCTAGGTGTGATCTACTGTAACAAGTTCTGGTGGAACTTGATTGACCAGAGTGCTTAGTCAATGTCTTAGGTCATTGGGAAAGTGACAAGTAATTGGTAATTGGAGGGTGTGAAGTATTGGATTAAACAAGACTTGTTACAGATGTGGCATCAAAGTGGTTTATTCAATAGATGACCCGTGACCTACTTTAGGATTTAATGGTTGAGATTTTGAGGGTATTAAGGTCATTTTATTACTTCTATTAACGGTGTTAATTGTGCAAATTGTTGCAAAAGTACTAGGGGATAATGCGTTGATTTCTAAACCATGAAGGGAGTCCTGTGCAAAACACCCAAACCACAAGGGGTAAACTGAATTTTACCCTAAATTTAATGTCACAATTTAAAGTTGTTTAATTGTTTGTTGTAATCGACATATGCGTACACAACAACATGCTTTTGGAATTATCTCTCAACCCTGAATGACAAAATCATTTTACTTAGGTTATCTCCGCTCTTTATTCAAATTCTTACTCAAATTTAAATTTGAGTAAAAACAGACTAAAAAATAAGCTCTAGTCTGACTCAAACCTTTACCAAATAAAGGGAGACTCAACTTTTTACTCAAATTATGACAAACTTAAAATTTACTCAAATTTTCAATGGTCAGAATTCACTTTTTAAAAGATCTAATGGTCATATTTCATATTCATTTAAATTTGAGTTTCTCATTGGAATGTCTTTTACTGAAACAAGCTTTTTACTCATTTTTTTATTCAAATTTGAGTTTGAGTTTATGTCAACATTAAGACAAAAAAAAAATCAAAGCCCATATCATCAGTGGGAGGGAAAGAATTAGGCGGACATTTTATCAACCGAGTCTAACAAGATTTGATCACCTACCGTTTTAAAGAAGGGCACTGCACACACCATTGTTCCACATGCTATCAATCGGATTGTACAAGATGTAAACAATAGTTCAACAATTCATTTTTCAACAGACTTCCCAAACAAAGCTCTCTTTTTCAACTCACAAAATTTGTTTACTAATTTCCCTTTTGCACATTGACCACATCCAAAAAAATTGGTCTGCTTAATATTTAAGTATGATGAATATGTAGTGTCATTTGGTAAATTTGATATAGAAAATTTAGTACACAAAAAACTTTACAGCACTCAAATATTAAGGGAAGGGGGAAACACCACGCTGGGGCATGGCTCAATGAACACGCTACAAGCAATTTTGGATCAAAAAAGCCAGAGATCATCATTCAGGCTGCAAAGCAAAATACATATCCAAACATATTTATAATATATATTTGCAAAGACAGACCAAAACAAACTTAATACCACCCTGGCTTATATGGCTACACTGTATACGCTTTCTTTTCCCTAGCTATATATATGTTGTGGGTTCAATTCCTCCCATTCACCTACAATTTACTTAAAATGTCAAATTTCCTCTCATTTTGATCTGAACAGACACATCAAAATTGCTTGTGCACACCACAAATTGGAACCCCACCCCTGCCTGTATCATCGAAGTCATTATCTTGGTCTCTTGAGGCTTATTTTAGTTTCATCTTCATCATAACCACTCCAATTTTGAAATGAAACTCTCTTTCACACCTCTGCAAACCCGACTTCTCAAATCCACAACAAAACCCACATCTCCTGCTCCATTCCCACCCTTACCCATCCTAAACCTCACCCTCTCTCTCCTCTCCGGCAACTCCATCTTCCCTTCTTTCTCCACCACCCTCTCACCACCCCTACTTGACACCAAACCCCATTTCTCGCCTTCATTATCCTCCTTCTCACCACCAGCCCCCACCGGAAAAGCAGGCAACCACTCTGGAATGTGACTCAACCTACCACTACCACTACCACTACCCTCCTTCAAGCTGCCTAAACATGGCGGCGAACCCATTTTTCTGGACCAAAAATAATGCCTAGGAACTGGCTTAGCAAATGGGATTTCATCAGTGTACTTCACAAATTTCATTATGTCAATCAAAGTGGATGAATCGTATAGCATAAGCTTTACATTAGATGCCCCACGAAACCCCTGGACAGAATTTAACTCTTCGAGGGCATGGACGATGTCGAGGAGGCTCGACTGAGTACGGCCGGCGGAGTTGGCGGAGGCGGCGGCGGAGTTGGCCAGGGCACGGAGGTACCTGCAGGCGATGTCGGTGAAGGTTTCCAAGGCTGAGGTTTGGGTGGATTTGAAGCCCACGGATTGGCAGATTTGTGACACTGCGATTTTGGTGATTGTGAAGGAGAATTGTGATGGGGTTAATTTGGACTCTTTGGTTTGTGATTTCATGGTGAATTTGAGGGGTTTTGGAGAAGAGGTATTTGCAGAAATTTGTCTCAAAACCCTAGTATTGAGTGAATTTGTGTAACTGGTTTAAAATGGTTTAAGTTCGCTGTTTTATTGGCCTGCCAAATAAATTATAAAAAAAAAAAACTCTAAAGGCTTGGTCCGGTTAGGGTGAAAAAAAAAAATGATTGAAAGGAAAAATAATAGAAAGGGAAGTAAAATAAAAAAAAATGATAAAAAATATATTTTTATGTATGTATTTCATTAGAATGAAAAACTTTATGAAATGTTTTTAAAATATTGCATTTTATTATTTGAAAGGAAAGAAAGTTACAAAAAAAATTATAATTGTCTAAATTATTCTTAATTATATTAAATCAGTCTAAAAAAGAAAAACATATGTATCATAATTGAAAGTTAACAATTTTTTTAAAAAATGGCTCGAAACATAATTCTGGGACAAACACCAATACGAAGATCTTTGAGTCAAATTATATGATTAATCAAATCTAAACCAAGATTGTTCAAAATTAATAACCAATAAAATATTTTTTTAAAATAAGGATAAAATTGAAAGTTGTTAGTTATAGACCACAATTTTCTTGTATTTCTTGGTTTTTTTATCCAAAAAATAAAAATTGGTTAGCTGTGAAAAAATTTAAGCATGAAATAATAAGATAGAATCAATTTTTAATCTCCAAAATTAGAAAAGCAAAAGAACGATTCACATTCCATCTAATTTAATCCAATGACCTAAAATTCATCAATTTTGATCAGGTGGCAACAATCATCCCAAACTCCCGCCAAAAAATTGAAACCCATAACACAAAAACCCAAAAACCTTTAACACACAACCCATCAACCTTCTCTCTCTCCATGTTCTTCTCTCTTGCTCTTTCTCAACTAGTGATCTCTGTCACACCTCGGATCGGTTAGGCATGCGACAGGTATTATCCCGACCCGTGGAAGCATGTAAAAATATCAATGTAATCTAGTGTAACATAATAGACCAACCCACATTATACAAACTAAAATATTTTTTATAAACACAGTTATAATACAAGCATTATAGTCGAACTACTATATTGGATACAACCTACTAAAATCAGAGTAACATTTATTCTAATTACATGCTCCGATTACATCTTATAAACTGTATAAGATTTATGGCAGTCCACTATGTACATGTCTCCCCGCTTTTACTCATTTGAAAAGGGAAAAGTAATGTTGGCTGAGCATCAATAACTCAGTGGAGTAACTCAATTTTCAAGAAAATGAGTTTAAAAATACATAGGCTAACACAATTGGACATAAACAAAACGAGCATTTGATATACTTATATAGGTAAAAATGTCATTTCTTGTAAGCAGAATCATTTAAATAAAGACTGGACAGTAAAATAGAGTTTAGAAATATTCTGTACAGTGCTACACTAGTGGGAAATCACCACTCATGGTCAATACGAACATATGATCCAACCTTTTGGGGGACTTGCACTTCGAGGAAGATACGCTCCATAGTCAAAGTTCAACACCCAAGTCTGATTACCAACTGGGCTACCCAAACATTTATGAACTCAATGAGAACCCTCTAAGACCTCAACTTGGAATGTAAACCCTCTGCCATTCTACCTGTATGCACTAACGTATAGTTCAAAAAGATCCCAATATCTCATTTAATACAACCAAATTGACCATTTTGGACAATTGTGCATAACAGCACTCAAAACCCTAATCCGGGTCCGATTTCCAAACCCAAGTTCAAACTCCCAATCATATAATTTAAAACATGTTAACAGTCATAAATAATGTAAGAAATAATTTAGAAACAATTTTAAAATGCATCGCTTGATTCGAAATTGAGAAACTATACCCAACACTACGTTTTGATCTAAAACTACCAAAAATGAAATGATGTTATTTGTAAAACCCGGGTAAATTTGAACTTTTTATGAGAAAAGGCAAAACGGTAATTTGTCACTACGGTGCGGGTTGAGAACCCATATTTTTTTAGAGCTCGGATGACAAAACGGACATCACCGTTGAATTCATCTCACAAATTCTAGTTACCCAGACAATTTTTGTCGATTTCTGAGATAGTCGGATTTTACGCGTTTTACGAGGCAACCAAGTGTCAGGTGACCTGAAAAACGACCTCAAAAATAAAATTTATAAAATTTTCTTATAATTTAAAGAAATTTAAAAAAAAAATATTTTAAACTTAAACCGGGACGAAATTTAATCGTTTCGGGACAAAAAGGGACCCGGAAATAGGGAACGTGCGGCACGACGTGGACCGCGCAATTAAAGGGTATAAATAGGGGAGAAATATCTGATTTCTTTTCATTTCTATCTGCTGGGTTCACATTGAAGAGGAGAAGAGAGGGAAAATAGAAGAAAAATCAAAAGCACCACATTCTCTCTACGATCTACGGAGCTCCATTGGTTGAATCGACTCGGACAAAGAGTTAAAGTCGATCACCTCGACGAGGGCTACACAACCATACCAAGAACGAAAGATTTCACTGAAGATCCAAAGAGAATATTTTAGGAAATCAAAGGTTTGAAGTTGGGGTTGTGTTCTTGAAGTTCTCTACACTTCGTTTTACGCTTCAAGAGGTAGGGTTCTCTCCTACTTAGGTTTATTTCCAACCTAGGAATGTGATATGGAATGGGTAGGTTGTTAAATATCTTTAGCACTTGCCTATTGCTGTTGATTTGGTGAAATGAGTATTGGAAATGGATAGAATAAATTCTATTTTAAATTTGGTATGTAGAAATTGCCTAATGTAATTTCTTGATAAATGTGGAATTTTGGGTATGTTATGTGTCTACATGAGTTGTGCCTTGAATGTGTTTGATAAAATGTCTTGAATGATTGAAGTTGTTGTTTTGATGAAATTGAAATAACATGCTTGGATGATGTGGTAAATTGAAATCATATGCTTATGAGGTGATTTACATTTGGAAATGTAATTGTTGATATATGCTTGAAATATATTGGTACTGTGATGATTACGGAGATTATATGCTTAGGACATAATTATCCATAGTATGTGTTAAAATGTGGTAGAAATAATCCATATGACATTCATTACATATGAATATGATATTGGTGTTGCAATTGTCATTACATTGCATATGCACAGAGGCATCACATTCATGGACATAAGGCATGGGTGTGGGTGTGTGTGCATGGTTGATTAATCACTATTCGTGGTGGTTGATAAGTGGACTCAGGAAGGTTAAATCGAAGATCCAGTTGAGTTGCATGGTTGCATGAAAAACTTGTGTCGGGTATAGTAAGAAGGGCTAGATTCTCCCTCGGGTGCAAGACCTTGATACTTGGTTTATACACTCCCCTGTGGTGAAATTTCGAAAAAGTGTAATAGTGTACGAAACCAGTGGTGCGATTCCAAAATCCGTTACCCAACAAAGACAAATGGTCATTCAATGTGTAACATCCAACAATGATTTGGTTTTATAAACACATGACTTTTATTTCAAATGATCATTGGATGTATTTCATCAATGAAGGATTTATCACACATTGGCATTGCATTGTGTTGTGGGAGCCGGTGAGGGCTCGGGTTGAAGTTGCATGAGTGAGTCTCATCTCATTTCATGGCATGACATGGAAATTCCTATCATTGGATTGCACTTTCTTGATTGGAATGGTTGTTGCGTGTTGAATGTTGCA
Organism: Ilex aquifolium; assembly: GCA_951799425.1. Lineage (NCBI taxonomy): Eukaryota > Viridiplantae > Streptophyta > Magnoliopsida > Aquifoliales > Aquifoliaceae > Ilex > Ilex aquifolium. The sequence goes on from OX637392.1 coordinate 33,102,512, forward strand.
TGTGAACATTTCATATACATTTAGGTTGGGGAGTAGCCTCTTTAGGAGATACCCTATTGAGCGTGACTCACCTTATATGGGAAAACATTTCAGGTGCGGGGTTCACGCCGGTGGAAGGCTCTCAATTGGGGCCTAAATGTTGAATAAAAGCCGAAATGTGGCTTTAAATGATGTTTTTGTAAAACTAAACTTGTAATTTAGTTTTTGGTATGTAATGTATATAAAAGAATTGTAATTTAAACTTGTATTAACTATGTTTGATGCATAAATTCGATGAGTTTATAAGTAGTTGGGGTACATGTCACATTGTCACAATGACACACGACAATGTCACAGTGGTACACTACAATGTTACAGTGGTACATGACAATGTCACACTAATGTAAGTCAATGTCACACCGATACCAGCCTATGTCACACTGATACTAGCCAATGTCACACTGCTACAAACCAATGTCACACTATTACAAGTCAATGTCACACTACATACATTGACATAGGACCCCTGGTTTTAGGGGCGTCACAAGTACGGATAAATGGACCCGGTGTGGTCAATGTTGTATATTAGACATTGGATGGGTCACGTGCCCTCACGCATCGACAGGTACCACTAAACTCCCTTGGCCACCCACCTTCTCCTTCATCTTCTTTTTTTAACCAACCCTTGGTTCCCCACTCCTCTTCCAACCACCTCACTTCTCTCATCTTTTTCTCACAACTCAGTACACCATTCCCTCTAATTTTAGATCCCATACAGTCACCTCACACCCCTATTTCAATCCCCATAGGAGGTGTACCTCGAATCCAACCCAAACCCAACAAAAATCCCACTCAAAGTTGGTGAAAAATCAGAACTCTAAACATGGCCAGACATGAAACTTTGATTTAACACCTTTAAAAATCTGTAAATCCAATTTAAATTGTGCCAATGGATTCCTTAGGCCATTTTAAGACTAGAAAAATACCCTTTACAATTTAAAGACACAAGATTAACACATCAAATTTCCAAGAACATAAACCCTAGCCTTCAACCTTCGCCTTCCTCAAACCTCCACCCCGACAACGAAAACACCCAAAACCACCACCAAACTTCATACAAGACTCTCTATAACCATTTCCAAACTAAAAATCAAACCAAAACCAACTCAAAACTTAGACCCATTTCAATACCCATTAAAACCCAAAAATTTCGAAGTAGAAATTCATGCTCAAACAGTAGGTAACACATGTTCTAAGCACCAAAAATGAACTCCTACCACCCTAATTAGGTTAGAAATTTACCTCTTCATGCTCGAATTCCTCTCTACCAAAGTTCAGTTCTCCAACCTTTCTTTCTCTCTCTCTCTCCCACTCTCTCTCTAACTTCTCTCCTCTCTTTCTTTCCCTTCTTAGCGGTTCTAACTCATCCAACCTCTCAGCTGAAGACTTCAGCAGCTCCTCAAACCTTCTAGATCAATAGATGGTGATGAAAAGATTCAAATTGCAACCAGGCAGCTGCTTGGAAGGGAATGCCATGCGATGTCATTTTCGTATATACCTTAACTCTAGAAATTAATTTTTTTTATAATTACATACATATTAAAACATGCCCTAGAAAAATATCCACTTAATTTTTTAAATTAAAATAAGCATTTAATTTCATCTCCAAATTCTACACCCGCACCCCTAACTCTCTAATTCGCGTTAGACCTACCTTTTCTGAATTCGCATTCCGGCTTCCTCCCACTTCACCAATCAAGATCTTATCCTTTTTTAACATTCCAATGATCATTAAAAACACCCACACACACTCTAGCAGTCTCATAATTACTGTCCGGCTCTCCAACATCCGAACCCCGTAATCACAGACACGCTAATTTTGATCCGAATCTTGGTCTTTGAATACCAGATTATTACAGTCTCTTTCTCTCTCCAGCTCTTATTTGCCATGGCTCACCCTAACAACGAACAGCCCACAGGTGTTGACTACTTAACCCAGGTGATCTCTTTCTCTCTCCCTCCCTTTCTCTCCCCTCTCCTTTTTCACATACATAAACACATCACACATGCACAAATAGCACACACACACACACACACCATGTCCTATCTCTCTCTCTCTCCTAATTCCTCCCTCTTTCCCCTCTATACTATTTCTCTGCTCCTTTTCTCCCAACATCAAACTCTGGTAAATCTCTAAAGTGGGTCTCTCTCACATTCTCTCTCTTCATCTCACACCCACACAACACACATAGATTACCATCGCACATTGATTAGACACACAACACACAAACACATGCATACTCACACGCATCACATAACAACACATGCACACACAATCGCACAGTCCATGCAGACAAACCCACACACGGCACACACACAACACACAATCATACATAGGTACCTACACATATTTGGGTGTTAATTTGGGTTTTTACACACATACAAATAAAATTGCGAATAAGGCACAAAAAATTATGAGGATAGAGTTTAATTATACTTGATAGTTTGATAAGCCTTAATTGCTTTCTTGGTAATTTGGGTATCTTCCATATTTTTTGTCGAATTAGACTTTTACGTTTTGTTTTAATCATTGTGGCTTTCATTGTTGTAATTAACTTTGATTGATCCAACCCAGCTAATTGGCTTGCACTTTGTGTTTGGTGTGGAAGTTTCCCAAACCAACTAGTCGTTGGCTGACCGATTGTTTTGTGAAATTTATTTGGAAGAAATTCCTTAGTTGCATAATAAATCTAATGGCAGTGTTGGTGGTTGTTGTGTATACTTTGGAAGAAGATCAAGTTTTTGAAGTGTTTAGTCGTTTAGTGAGAGGCATGAAAGAATAGTTACTCAGCAACTTGCTATATAAATGGTGCAGTTTTCTTTCTTTGTTTGATTGTGTGGATTAAATTTTTCACGGGATTTTACTTTTCGAATTGATTTGTTTTCAAATTTTTAGAATCGAGTTTTTACAAAGAGACTAATTGAATTTCTTTTGCCCATAATGATTGTGCAGTGCCATACACATTCGTGTGTGTGGTATGTGATATTTTTTTTTGTGTACAAATGTCCTTAATCCAAAGCTTAAGCGTTTTGAGCTTAATGGAGTGCTAATGCTTGACTTCGATTTGTTTAAGTTATTTTTCATTTTTGAATTAAAAATTTAGAATTTTAAAGAGTATTCACTCATCACATATTGGTAATTTATTGTAACATGACCGTCCATGAATGGGATTAATGTGGGTCTACTTGGATCTGTTTAAGAGATGGATCAAAGGAAATTTTTTTTTTTAATGGGTGAGTATGTTGTTAATATTTATGTGATTTTACCAATTTTACAACTGAATGAATATGTGTTTAAAGAATATTTCTGATTTTTTGATTTAGTCCATTTGAGTTATATGTTTCTTGATGTTTGTCCTTTTGAAAAATAAAGGGGAAACATTGAATTCAGTGGAACCATACATAGTGATTTAAGGCAGTAGACGAGTGATTAAAATATCTTAATTGTGTGCCTATGTTACATGTTTACCATTTTCTTTCTTTTTCGGTAGTAAAGCTAAACTTTTAATATGTTTTCAATCTATATCATGAAGGTGTGATCATTGTGCTAAAACGTATATGTTCACTGGTGTTTCTTACCAATCACACTATATATGCACAATTTGTTTGGTTTTATAAAATACATCTTTCCCGTGAACAATTAGTGTCATACAACTTTGGTAATAATCTATTTTTTTTTTCAACTCTATAAAGGTTTGAAAATTTAAGAAACTATGTCAATCGAAAGTTGATTATGTCCAGAAGTTTTACTGTCATTTTTATTTTTGTGGGTATTGATTAACCCTAAAAAGTGAGGAATTGAATTAGGGTTTAGGGTTAATAGGTTATGTTAATTAAATTAAAATGATTTATTTAAATAGTATTATGGTTAATGTTTAATTTATCTATTTTACAAGGTTTCAAGGGTATTTAAATAAGTTCGAAGGGAGAAAAGTGCAGAGGCTAAACAAGGGAAAGAAGACAAATGTAATTACAAAGTCAACAACAGCGGGAGTGCCAAGCAAGGAAACCAGATAATCTTCACCGTCCGAATGGTGGTGGTGGCGTCCGGACGATACCTTAACTGCCTTCCTCATTTTTCTTCTCCCATTGGTCCATTTGAGCAAAAAAATCACCTAATTGGCTAGCTTGGGTGTCTGCCGCCTCTACCCCCCTTCTGATGCCTATAGATAGCCTACTTCATTTTAGTTTCAGAAAGGGAAGTCCAGTTCAGAAAAGGGGAGAAAAAAAGAAGGGAAGAAAAAGGGAGAGACTTAGAGAGAGTTTTACAGACAAAAAGAGCGAAGCCCTGCCCTAATCACTTCCCATTAAGAATTCTCTCACTTCTACATTTCTGTTTATCCTTTCTACTTGGAGGATTGAACCTCTCTCACTTTTATGCCCTAGCTGGTAGTACGAGTGGCAGTGTTTCAACTATTTATCAGGGAAGGACTTGCTGTATTTTGTATTCTATTGTAATTGGATCATCTCATTCTTCTTGTTTGTCTATAGCAATGAAGTGTGAGTAGTCTGTTTATACCATTCGGTAAAGGGTGAATGCATGTGTAATATTGTTTGAATTATGAAAATGCTGATGTTTTCTTCATGCGTTAATGTTTACACCTCCCTTAATTGATGGATGGTTATTATTATAATATGCGAGGCGAGGCGAGCGAACTGGTGTCGCACGACTAAAATAAATGTGATCAAATTTTATTCGTGAAACCCATGAAATAATTTAAAGTTAGTTCAATTAAAAATGTACTAAACTTAATACGAGATGAGATTTAATTGATTCAGTACAAAATTGGACCAATTGAAGTGGGACGTGTGGTGCAACGAGAGCCAAGTATTTGAGAAGTATATGCTTCCGTTGTAGTATCCTAAGCTCCGGACATCACCCTTAAATTGTGTATGGCGTATGTGTGAAGGGGAGTGTCACTCTCCCTTGGAATGATGTCAAAAGAAAGGGCAACGGAATGACGATGGATGAATGAAATGTGTGTGTGTGAACAAAAGTGCTCCCCAAGCGCAGAGTCTTTCGGGTGTCGTGTTTTACTTGGAAAAGTATTCCAAGGTCGTCTCCTCAGGGAAGAAGGTCAAGTTGTGTGAAGGTGATTTTGTCAAAATGGAAAAGTGTAAAAATCTTTTGAGTTTGTTTTGGTGAGTGAAGTTTGTGAATGAAAATGCAAGAAAACATGTGTTGGCTAATCCGAAGAGGTCATTCCAATGGGGATGCCAAATTAACTCAAAACCTTCCTCCAATGGTGCCTAGATGCTCGATTGATTCGTGGGAAGCTCAGGACGAGATAGAAGTGAGGATCCAAGCATAACCCGTGACAATTCTACGGGATATCAAAGACTCGCAACCATATCCACACCCCAAATCAATCAAACCGAACCATCGTACACCGAGAGGGGGAAAGAAAATGAGTTGAGATAGCACACTCAAGAGGAAATCTCCCTTGGATTAGCCAACTAAAAATCTAGCTACTCATGGTAAAAGGAAAGACATGCATAATGTAAAGAGACATAATAAAGAAATGAATATTGGAACTTAGCTTAATTCAAGAAATCTTAAACTATGAGAAAAATATTCAATACCCATTTTAAAAGCTTGAAATGTAAAACTTGAAAGCAACAATGGTGGAATCTAGAACATGTGATTAAACTTGCAATACACTTGAACTAAATGACAATAAGTGAAATAAATGAAGCTTACAAGAGTCTTACAATAAACTACAAGTGAAATGGATGGAAGAAAATGCAAAAACATAAATTTCTCTATCTACTATTCATCTTCTTCCTTGGAGCTTTCTAAGCTTAGGTAGCCACCCTCAAAAAGCTTGCAGAATGCTGAATATATGGTGTGTAGAGATGCATTTCCATCCATGAGGCTCCCCTAGCCTGTGAGAGCAGGCCTCCCATCCATAAGAGGCTGAGTTGATGCTTGGACAGGCCAGGACAAGGCTAGCATGCAACCCACCATGCCTCCATTTTTCTCTCCCATCCTCTCTCTTCTTTTGTTGATTTTGGGGTGTAGGAGGCATGTATATATGTAGAATATGTCAGGGGGCAAGTGGGAGAATCATAGGTGGGACCTCCAAGCAAGTGGAGCATGAGTTGTAGGCGTTCTGGGCATTATGGGAAAAACCTCCCGGAAGGCCGACAAAACCCTTCCGGAGGGTTTATTCCAGTAGGCTAAACTTTCCGGAAGGTCTTTTAGAAGGTGACAGCTCAGAACCAGTTTTGGTAAAATTGGCATACCTTTTGATCCAACCATTGGATTGAGCTGAAATTTTGACACAATACATAGGACATCCAGATATACAACTTGCATGTTTTGTACGTTTTCAGATTCGAAGTGGATTATGGACAAAAATGGGTAAAAAAGTGGTAATGTGTCAAAAATGGGGAAACCAGTGGGCTAAACTTTCCGGAAGGTTTATGGCCAAACCTTCCGGAAGGTTTTCATCCAAAATCCATTTTTCTTGGTTTCTTCACCTTCCAAGCCTCTCAATCCTCATTTAATGTGTCCATATCTTCACCACACATCCACACTTAGTTGCAAGGCTCTAAAATCCATGATTTACGCTATAATTACATGCAACATCAAAATTTTCACATTATTCATAACTTTAACTAACTCTAAGTAATTAAATGCAAAGTTAAGTTAAAAAGCATGAAATGAGGCCATTAAATATGCAATGTTTTGTGCTCATCACACCCCCCAACTTAAGCTTTGCTAGTCCCTAGCAAACAAAATATAAAAATTAAGCAAACAAAGATAAACATATACTAATTCCGCAATTGCATTTAGTATATGCAATTTGCCTTTAAACCCCTAGGTGATCCCTAGTGGACGAGTTTTGTCTCGTGAAGGTTTCCAGTGAAGGTACCTATAAACTTCTTTTGCTCATATCTAACATTTAAAACATATGCCCCTATCCTAACTAGCATTGGGATGTCAATAATAGCATTGTTCAATACATCCGAACTAATCACATATGAATCACATCATAGTCTTAAATGCTATACTAGAGTATTCACCTACACATTTACTTTCAAAACTCGTGTGTGTGAAATGAATATGTAATTTAAGCATTTACTCAACGGAATCCACATTCACATAGCTATACAAATTCAACTTTGATGCAAAACTCACCAAGGGTTTCTCTCAAAAATGAATAACTCAATGATTATCCGAGCATGCACTCCATGTGTATATGTGAAATAGAATCTTATGCACAAACCGAAGTATGCTCACATATAATCCAAAAATGAAGCACATGTATACAAATGAAACAACCTTGGCATAATCTCATGAAAGGAATGTTAGGGCACTAGATAGCAAACCAACTTCTCTTTTTCTTTAAAAGTATGCATCTCCCATGCTTCTCTAGATCATTTAGGTCTTTCACGGGTTATAATGGGGCCTTGGGGTGATATTGTAACGCCCCAAAATACACCCTGGACGGCATTACATTCTAAGACCATTCACAACCTGAGAGCACTAATATAATTTCATCAATAAGAAAATTCTCCATTCATCATCCATAAAATTTACATCATTATCCCAAAAGAATAGACCCATTTTGACCTTTACATTTCAAAAATCAACTAATGTAGCACAGCGGAAATAACAAAAGAAAACTAGACTTTACAAGGTTTACAATGAATATCCTAGTCTAGAGCAAAAGTCAGCGACATCTCTAGATGTCCCACTCGGGATCCGAGTATCCCTCTAGTGAAGCCTCTCCATGGCCCGGCTCATGAGCACCGAGCTCATCCTCTGGCACAAAATCTGAAAAGAAATATTCAACGGTAGGGGGTGAGCACGAAGCTCTGTAGAAAAATCCTCCCAAACCCAAACAAGGTTTAGCAAAGTATATAAAACGGTCGGTCTCATTTCACAAATAACATATATAACATTTGAAGTAAAATGAGGACATTTAACAGATCTCAAGTTTAGATAGCAACAGTAATTGAAATGAATAAATAAACAAAATATACCATTGATAATCCATTCTACCATAAACCGTTTCCAACAAGTTCTCGCGGAATCCCATACTTCCCGAAACTCTTGTCGAAACCATTTTTGGTACAATGCACGATAACCCACACTGTATGTCCGACACAACCCACGTTACTACACCGTTATCATTAGTGCTAGGAAATGTTCGTACCCACACAGCGTACAAAGACGTATACCCACACCATGTGGTAGGAAAAGTTCACACCCGCGTGGCATACAAAGCCGTCTACCCACTACATGACACCCGATCAATAGTAAACCATGGTAGTATCGTACAACTACGCAAGAGATAACATATCAACAAACATCTCACCTCACATTACCAACAATACCATAAACCCCCAATTTCTCAAGCAAGTTTTCATAAAATTCCACACATCCAACATGAGGCAATTTCCATAGAACAATGAAGGAAAATACAAGAGATCATCATAAATACCATTTTGTTATTCAATATGAAACACTAAAGTTTTTAAATCAAGAATAAAGGAAGAGTTCAAAAAGGAAAACCCATCACTCTTGAAAACTATGGTTTTTCAAACAAGAGAGGGATTTCATGGGTATACAACCCTAGCTTTGTGTAAAACATAAAATCTTTGTCAAAAAGCCCAAGAGAAGATGATTTCCTAGCATATATATACCATTGATAGCCAAAACATACATACATAAATACCCTAGCCTCAATGTAAGAGAGTGAGAGGAAACTCCTACCTTAATGTTCTTGGAAAAATTAGGGCTTTGATCTTGAATCAACCCTTCAATCCCTTGTTTTCTCTTGATCTTGTGTTTCTCTCTTTCTCTCTTCCTCTCTTATGTTTTCTAGGGTTTGGAGTGGTGTAAGGAAGGCTAAGGAGGTGACAAAATGTATTTATAGTGGAGGAAAAATCGAGGGTTCGCGAACAGAAAAATTCGGATTTTTACAGTGGCTACCGGTAGCTGATTTTGGCTACCGGTAGCTCGGACACACGGGACCCTCGACTACCGGTTGGCTACCGGTACCTGATTTTTACTGGACCATCGGCTACCGGTTGGCTACCGGTAGCTGATTTTTACTGGACCATCGGCTACCGGTAGCTGATTTTTACTGGACCATTGGCTACCGGTAGTCACTACCCAGATTTTTCCTACTTCCACTTCCAATGCATTTTTGACCCATTTAGAGGTCGAATTGGAAAATTTTCATGAGATACACTTTTGTAGCTCTAGATGTCTACTATCTACTGTCAAAATTTCAGGTCATTTGGAATTAAGAATAAAAAGTTATGTCCAAAATTTTCCTACCACATGGTGTGGGTAGACGTCTTTGTACGCCGTGTGGGTACGAACATTTCCTAGCACTAATGATAACGGTGTAGTAACGTGGGTTGTGTCGGACATACAGTGTGGGTTATCGTGCATTGTACCAAAAATGGTTTCGACAAGAGTTTCGGGAAGTATGGGATTCCGCGAGAACTTGTTGGAAACGGTTTATGGTAGAATGGATTATCAATGGTATATTTTGTTTATTTATTCATTTCAATTACTGTTGCTATCTAAACTTGAGATCTGTTAAATGTCCTCATTTTACTTCAAATGTTATATATGTTATTTGTGAAATGAGACCGACCATTTTATATACTTCGCTAAACCTTGTTTGGGTTTGGGAGGATTTTTCTACAGAGCTTCGTGCTCACCCCCTACTGTTGAATATTTCTTTTCAGATTTTGTGCCAGAGGATGAGCTCGGTGCTCATGAGCCGGGCCATGGAGAGGCTTCACTAGAGGGATACTCGGATCCCGAGTGGGACATCTAGAGATGTCGCTGACTTTTGCTCTAGACTAGGATATTCATTGTAAACCTTGTAAAGTCTAGTTTTCTTTTGTTATTTCCGCTGTGCTACATTAGTTGATTTTTGAAATGTAAAGGCCAAAATGGGTCTATTCTTTTGGGATAATGATGTAAATTTTATGGATGATGAATGGAGAATTTTCTTATTGATGAAATTATATTAGTGCTCTCAGGTTGTGAATGGTCTTAGAATGTAATGCCGTCCAGGGTGTATTTTGGGGCGTTACAAAAGTTGGTATCAGAGCTTAGGCTTTAGGTCTTACATGGGAGCTGTAGGTTATGGATCCCCATTAGAGATATAGGATTAGGATGAAGGAAATTGTGGTCTAGTTTGATATAAACTTTATGCTTTAGACTAAATCTATACTTAGGATGTTTTGTACATCAATGAAACTAAATTATGGATTGATGTGCAGGATGGACGGTACACGGGGACGCGGACGTGGGCGTGACCGTGGAGGTCAAGCAAATCCACCACCACCACCACCTCCCGATGCCATGCAAGGCATATATCAATGTTTGAGGGAACTCACCACTCTGGTGTAAAACCAGAATGGAAACAACAACAACCACAACCACAACGGGGGAGCTCATCCATTAGCCCAAGTACCGGGCAATGAGGATGATAACCGGAGGATGATAGCTCTTCGGGAATTCCTACGACAGCGACCACCCAACTTCCAAGGGAGCTCCAATCCTTTGGAGGCGGATAAATGGATCCGTCGGGTAAAGAAGATTTGTGACGGCATGGGGGTTGCCGAAGACTTGAGGGTTGGCTTGGCTACCTATTTGCTAGAGGGGGAGGCCGACCATTGGTGGGACTCCGTGAAAAGAAGGAGGAACACCGAGGCACTTACTTGGGAGGAATTCGACCAAGTCTTCCAAGACAAGTACTTCCCTGAATCAGTCAGGGACAAGATGAAGGCCGATTTCCTTGCTCTACGACAGGGTAGCCTGACAGTGGCCGAGTACGAGAGGAGGTTTGATGAGCTATCCCGTTATGCTACGGGGTTTATATCTACTGAGGCTGACAGGGCCAAGCGCTTCGAGCAGGGACTGAGGCCGGTCATCAGGGAGAAGTTGGTGGCTCTCAAGATCAGGGAGTATGGGGATCTGGTTGATAGAGCCGCACTGGTGGAGAGAGACATGGAGGATACTCAGCGGCGACAGAGCCTTATGAGGGGAGGTCCGATCAGGACGGGTGCTAGCGGCAGTGGAGCACAGAGGCCGACACCCTACCGTCGCCCAGACCAGGCAGGGGGACTTAGACCGCCAGTAGCTCGAGGAGCAGGAGGTGTACCGGGGAGGACGACCACAGACCCCCGTCAATGCTTTGCATGTGGAGGGTTTGGGCACTACAAAAGTCAATGCCCATCGCTTCCACCGAGGGACAACCAAGCGACAAGACAAGTGGCTGCAAACAAGCCACTACAGCAGCAGAGGCCGTTGGGAGCTCTAGCCCCAGGCGGCGCCACTCAGGGGAGGGTATTTGCTTTGACCCAACCGGAGGAAGATGCCTCCAATGCCGTTGTGGAAGGTATCGTTCTTCTTTACAATTCTTGGGCCCGAATCTTATTCGATCCCGGTGCTACTCATTCTTTTATACGTACTGCATATGCTATGAATTTGGGATTGATTTTCGAGAAGCTAGAACATGCATTGAATGTTGACTTGCCTACGGGAGAACGATTGGATACAACTAGGGTATGTAGAGAATGTGTGCTTCGCATTGGGGAGCAAGAGTTGATTGTAGATTTGGTTGTGTTAGACATGAAGGGGTACGACGTTATATTTGGGATGAATTTGTTGTCCGCTTTCCGGGCGGTAATGGATTGTTTCCGCAAGCGGATTACATTTCAGTTACCAGGAGGGGTAGTTTTCAGTTTTATCAATGACCGAAGTTCTTCCCATCCATTTCCTACTACGGGTAGTAAATTCTTGAAAGCGAAGGCGGGAAGCCAGTTGAGTTTCTTAGCCAGCTTAATGGGAGATGATCGGGATAAATCCCATGCGGACGTAGTGTTGATAGTATCGGATTTTCCGGATGTCTTCCCTGACGAATTACCTGGGTTACCTCCACAAAGGGAGATTGAGTTCAAGATTGATCTCTATCCAGGAACTGAACCCATATCCATTGCCCCTTATCGAATGGCACCTTTGGAGTTGAAGGAGCTAAGGAAGCAATTGGATCATCTATTGGCCATTGGGTTTATACGTTTGAGCACCTCACCTTGGGGAGCCCCGGTCCTCTTTGTGAAGAAGACAGATGAGACACTACGGTTGTGTACGGATTACCGAAGGTTGAATCGGGTTACCGTGAAGAATAAGTATCCGTTGCCGAGAATTGACGACTTATTTGATCAGTTGAGGGGTTCGAAGTATTACTCCAAGATTGATCTTCGCACGGGGTATCATCAGCTGCGGATTAAGGAGGAGGATATTCCTAAGACTGCTTTCTGTACCCGGTATGGTCATTTCGAGTATACGGTGATGCCGTTCGGATTGACTAATGCCCCCACAGCCTTCATGGATTTGATGCATAGAGTCTTTCGGTCTTACCTCGATCAATTTGTCGTTGTGTTTATTGATGACATATTGATTTACTCACAGACTCAGGAGGAACATGCGCGTCATCTCTCTATTGTGCTACAAACATTGAGAGAGCATAAGTTATATGCGAAGATGAGCAAGTGTGAGTTTTGGATGAAGGAAGTGAAGTTCCTTGGCCATGTTGTGTCCGAGAAAGGAGTAGCCGTTGATCCCGCAAAGATTGAGGCTGTGATGAAATGGGAACCACCGAAGAATGTGACCGAGATACGTAGCTTCTTGGGTTTAGCAGGTTACTATCGGAGGTTCGTAGAAGGGTTCTCAAAGCTTGCGATGCCGATGACTCGCCTTACGAAGAAGGGAGAAAAATTGGTGTGGACTCAAGCGTGTGAGCTAGCCTTTCGCACCTTGAAGGAGAAGTTGACAACGGCTCCTGTCCTCATTGTTCCGAGCAGTGGGGAAGGCTATGATGTATACACCGATGCTTCACTACGAGGCCTGGGATGCGTTTTAATGCAAGGAGGGAAGGTAGTAGCTTATGGCTCGAGGCAACTCAAGGTGCATGAGCAGAATTATCCCACCCACGACTTAGAGCTTGCCGCGGTGGTCTTTGCTCTTAAGTTGTGGAGGTGTTATTTGTACGGGGAGAAATTTCAAGTGTTCTCTGATCATAAGAGCCTCAAGTATATCTTCACACAGAAGGATTTGAATCTCCGCCAAAGAAGGTGGATTGAGTACCTAGAAGACTACGATTTCACACTCAACTACCATCCGGGGAAGGCGAATGTAGTTGCCGACGCACTTAGCAGGAAGTCTTGGGGTGAACTCAACGTTTCCATAGGTGAATGGAAGTTGAAAGATGCCCTTGGAGATTTTGATCTATGGGTCGGAGAAGGTGGATCCCGACCATGTTTGTTCAACCTTGTGGCTCAACCTACTCTCCAACGTAGGGTTGTGGAATTGCAAGGCTTGGATCCTGAATTAATGTCGATGCGAGCTAAATTGGAGAATGGAGAAACTATGGAGGGTTGGTCTTTGAGAAATGGAGAATTGAGATATGGGGAGAAGCTATGCGTTCCCGACGATTCGTCTCTAAAAGAGGAGATACTTGGAGAGTGTCATCGCTCTAAGTTTTCTATCCACCCCGGTAGCACAAAAATGTATAGAGACATGAAGCGCCAATATTGGTGGAAGGGAATGAAGAAGGATGTGGCAAGGTTCATAGCACGATGTGCGGTGTGCCAGCAGGTGAAGATTGAACATCAAAAGCCAAGAGGATTACTACAGTCTTTGCCTATCCCAGAGTGGAAGTGGGATCACATCACCATGGACTTCGTATCTGGCTTTCCACGGACTTCACGAGGGCATAATGCCGTATGGGTCATTGTTGATAGACTCACCAAGTCCGCTCACTTCTTGAGTATGAAGACCACTGACACGTTAGAGACCCTGAGCAAGCTCTATATTCGCGAGATAGTGAGGTTGCATGGAGTTCCGTTATCCATTGTGTCGGATCGTGATTCTCGTTTCGTAGCGCAATTTTGGCAAAGTCTTCAAAGAGCTATGGGGACAGAGTTGCACTTCAGCACCGCCTTTCATCCCCAAACAGATGGCCAATCCGAGAGGGTGAACCAGATTCTAGAAGACATGTTGCGTGCTTGTGTGTTGGATTTCAAGGGAGGTTGGAGCGACCATTTGCCGTTGGTGGAATTTGCATACAACAACAGCTATCAAGCAAGCATCGGAATGGCGCCTTATGAAGCATTATATGGAAGACCATGTAGATCTCCTACTTGTTGGTTGGAAGCCGGAGAAAGTAGCTTGTTCGGGCCGGACATTGTTCGAGAAACGACGGAGAAGATCCAACTAATCCGGGAAAGACTACGCACAACGCAAAGTAGACAGAAGAGCTATGCAGACCATAGACGAAGACCTTTAGAGTTCAAGGTGGGAGACTACGTATTTCTCAAAGTGTCGCCCAAGAAAGGAGTATTTAGATTCGGCAAGAAGGGAAAGTTAGCGCCAAGATATACCGGGCCATTTGAAGTGATCAAAGTTGTGGGCAAAGCGGCGTATCAGTTGCGGTTACCAGCTCAGTTGTCTGGGGTGCATGACGTATTTCACGTGTCCATGTTGAGGAAGTGTCAGTCGGATGCAACACATGTCGTAGACTTGGAAGATATTGAAGTTGAAGACGGAGCAACATATGAAGAGCAACCGGTGAGAATTCTCGACACAAGGGAGAAAGAGCTTCGCAACAAAGTCATCCGGCTGGTGAAAGTTTTGTGGCAACATCACGGAGTAGAGGAAGCTACTTGGGAACCGGAGTTGGAAATGCAAGAGAAGTACCCGCACTTATTCGCTACTTGAGGTAAGTTTCGAGGACGAAACTTTCATTAAGGGGGGTGGATTGTAACGCCCCGAATTTTCTTTTATATATGTATAGAGATATATATATATAGATATATATGGAAACAATATTTGTAAAGATGTAGATATATGTAGTGACATGAGAATAAACCGTAGGAATAAATGCTATGGAGACAATTTGATTGGGAAGTTACGTGTCGAAGATGTTTAAACTTGGAAAGGGTGATTAGACAAGTTTCTAAAATTTTGTAGGTCAAAATAATGATTCCATTGAATCCGGAAGGTCGAAAAACATTGGGAGTGGTAATATGGATGTATTGGAAGTTAGGAAGTGTCCTGGAGTTAAAATACACTTTAGCGAGAATTTGGGGAAAAATGGGTATTGAATACTTCTTAGTATTTTGGACATAAATTTTTATTCTTAATTCCAAATGACCTGAAATTTTTACAGTAGATAGTAGACATCTAGAGCTACAAAAGTGTATCTCATAAAAATTGTCCAATTCGACCTCTAAATGGGTCAAAAATACATTGGAAGTGGAAGTAGGAAAAATCTGGGTAGTGACTACCGGTAGCCAAAATCAGCTACCGGTAGCCAATGGTCCAGTAAAAATCAGTTACCGGTAGCCAACCGGTAGCCGATGGTCCAGTAAAAATCAGCTACCGGTAGCCAACCGGTAGTCGAGGATCCCGTGTGTCCGAGCTACCGGTAGCCAAAATCAGCTACCGGTAGCCATTGTAAAAATCCGAATTTTTCTGTTCGCGAACCCTCGATTTTTCCTCCACTATAAATACATTTTGTCACCTCCTTAGCCTTCCTTACACCACTCCAAACCCTAGAAAACATAAGAGAGGAAGAGAGAAAGAGAGAAACACAAGATCAAGAGAAAACAAGGGATTGAAGGGTTGATTCAAGATCAAAGCCCTAATTTTTCCAAGAACATTAAGGTAGGGGTTTCCTCTCACTCTCTTACATTGAGGCTAGGGTATTTATGTATGTATGTTTTGGCTATCAATGGTATATATATGCTAGGAAATCATCTTCTCTTGGGCTTTTTGACAAAGATTTTATGTTTTACACAAAGCTAGGGTTGTATACCCATGAAATCCCTCTCTTGTTTGAAAAACCCTAGTTTTCAAGAGTGATGGGTTTTCCTTTTTGAACTCTTCCTTTATTCTTGATTTAAAAACTTTAGTGTTTCATATTGAATAACAAAATGGTATTTATGATGATCTCTTGTATTTTCCTTCATTGTTCTATGGAAATTGCCTCATGTTGGATGTGTGGAATTTTATGAAAACTTGCTTAAGAAATTGGGGATTTATGGTATTGTTGGTAATGTGAGGTGAGATGTTTGTTGATATGTTATCTCTTGCGTAGTTGTACGATACTACCATGGTTTACTATTGACCGGGTGTCATGTAGTGGGTAGACGGCTTTGTATGCCACGCGGGTATGAACTTTTCCTACCACATGGTGTGGGTAGACGTCTTTGTACGCCGTGTGAGTACAAACATTTCCTAGCACTAATGATAACGGTGTAGTAACGTGGGTTGTGTCGGACATACAGTGTGGGTTATCGTGCATTGTACCAAAAATGGTTTCGACAAGAGTTTCGGGAAGTATGGGATTCCGCGAGAACTTGTTGGAAACGGTTTATGGTAGAATGGATTATCAATGGTATATTTTGTTTATTTATTCATTTCAATTACTGTTGCTATCTAAACTTGAGATCTGTTAAATGTCCTCATTTTACTTCAAATGTTATATATGTTATTTGTGAAATGAGACCGACCGTTTTATATACTTCGCTAAACCTTGTTTGGGTTTGGGAGGATTTTTCTACAGAGCTTCGTGCTCACCCCCTACCGTTGAATATTTCTTTTCAGATTTTGTGCCAGAGGATGAGCTCGGTGCTCATGAGCCGGGCCATGGAGAGGCTTCACTAGAGGGATACTTGGATCCCGAGTGGGACATCTAGAGATGTCGCTGACTTTTGCTCTAGACTAGGATATTCATTGTAAACCTTGTAAAGTCTAGTTTTCTTTTGTTATTTCCGCTGTGCTACATTAGTTGATTTTTGAAATGTAAAGGCCAAAATGGGTCTATTCTTTTGGGATAATGATGTAAATTTTATGGATGATGAATGGAGAATTTTCTTATTGATGAAATTATATTAGTGCTCTCAGGTTGTGAATGGTCTTAGAATGTAATGTCGTCCAGGGTGTATTTTGGGGCGTTACAGATATTGAGGCAAATGAAATGAAGGATATAGGATAACAAAAAGAGTTGTTCCGAGTGAATGAATTTTATTTCAAAAATATCTCCCTTTTCATGGGATTTTCAGTCCAACACCACCACCACACTCTCTGTTTCTTTTCTTTCTTTTTCTTAACATTTTCCTTTTCTTTTGTCATTCTTTTCTTCTTCCACCCATTTTTCTCCTTCTCTTGTATTTTTCATTCTTTTCCATTCAACATTTTGAATTTCACTTCATTAATCCCTTTTGCTGGGTTTCCACATCACCATTCCTTCTCTTTTATGATCACTCATACTTAGCACTAGGAACAACCAAGGTGAGGTCGATTTTATCATTTTGCACTGGCTTGGTCAAAAATGTGTGGCGTGGAAACGAATTTGGATAAAATTTTTACAAGAAAAAAAGGCAAAGGCTCAAAGTAAATCAAGGATGGCCTAAGATCATTTCTAGAAAAGCATGGAAGAGCATTATGCATTTCAAGACAAAGTCAATCAACTACCCAAATGCACCTAATCGAAACAAACATAATGAGATTATTGAACAAATTTGGAATTTGAAAAATTGTTCATTGAGTAATTGTAAGTTCCATCCAACAAGGATTGGCACTAAAGCTCTCATGGGTCCTTACTCATCTCTACTATTCATGTCAAGCACTAAAATGAGAACTCAATCCGTAAATTGTCAAAATTACACATTCAAGGTGCATTATGGTTTAGTTCGAAAGAAAACACATATGTGATACACAGGCATAGGATAAACTTCTATGGTGTACTCATGTGTTCAAAGTTCAAAATGAAGATCACAAATCCCATAACCATTAGAATAGGGGAATATAGTTGCATTATTGGATATTTTTCACCAAAAATTGTCCAAAATTTTCAAAATTTTCACATTTCCAACTATTATGTACAAAAAGTGGTGGAACATGTAAATGGTGCACCTCACCCCCTAACTTGAACTATGCATTGTCCTCAATGCACAAGGAATCATGCAATGAGAAAAATGAAAGTAACATGGGAAATTAGATACCACCACCATTTGTTTTTCTTTTTTTTTTTAGTATACACATTAAAGAGAAAACAAAAAAGTTTGTTTACACCCCCCAACTTAAACTCGCACATGATATTAAATAAGATTTGTTACGATGATGCTCGCAATGAATTGAATCCAAATTAGGGAGAGGTAAACAACTTCTACACTATAACAACATGAAAAGGAAAATACAACAATAAAATAAGTCTAACTACTATGTACATGAAAACAAAACAAAAAGGGCTCATGTCAATCCGGCTTTAATTCGGATATGAGCTTGCGCCCATTGATTTTTTTGATTTTAAAATTTTTTTATTGTATAAATGCCATTCTATCCAATCTATCCAACAATATAAAGGATAATAATTCAAAAATCTCAACCAAATAGAGGTATAGACAAGTTTATGCAATACCAACAATGGAGTATACAATTTCTCTTTAAAAGTTTTCACACTTAACTCCATTTCAATGCCCTCCCCAAGTTGAAAATTGTGAACCTCAACACCACTCTTAGATGGAAAAATGACATTGGGCTCATTAGCCTCATGTGAGATAATAACTTCATTAAAATTTTCACAATCAATAGTGGTGGGAGATTCAACATTAATATGCATTCCATTGAGATGTTCATCCTCAGTATATTGACTATGCTCAAGATGTTGTTCTTCATGCATAACAATTATAGCATCAGTCAATGCACTAAGTTGTTGGGTTATTTGGGCATTGAATTCCATTTGGTATTGCATAAAATCGCACAAAATATTTTTCAATTCTTCTTCGGTTGAGTCCCCATATGTTGGATAGTGGCAAAATTCATTTGGTGGTGTGAGATCGGATGAAAAATTATAAGGTTCATTTTCCCAACCATAACTCGGATAACTCGGTGTAACATAATGGTTGGAGTAAAAATTTTCGGAGGCCAAAATTGAATTTGAACCTTCCCATGCAAAGTCTTGAACCGGATAATTTATCGGGCACTCACTAGTGATGTGCCCATACTCATCATAAATCTCACACACATTTTCAAAATATGGAGCATTTGATACATTTTCATAAAAATTAGGAAACATAACACAAAACACAAACTATTTACAAAAGAGATGACATACCTTGGCCCGTGATGAAAATCATGAGACTTACCTATGCCGTCCAAAATCACCTTCGAACTCAACGCTTAACCTTCCCCGGCAACGGCGCCAAAAATGCTTGATGGTTTCCGTTGTAGTATAACCTAATCTCCGGACATCATTCCTCAAATGTGTGTATGGCTTATGGGGATAAGAGATTGTCACTCTCCCTCGGAATGATGTGAGAAAAGGGGCAACAGAATGGTGGGAATGAAATGGATGATGAAATGTGTGTGTGTGAACAAAAGTGCTCCCCACACGCAGAGAGTCTTTCGCGTGTCGTGTTTTACTTGGAAAAATATTTCAAGGTCGTCTCCTCAGGGAAGGAGGTCAAGTTGTGTGAAGGTGATTTTGTCAAAATGGAAAAGTGTAAAAATCTTTTGAGTTTGTTTTGGTCAGTGAAGTTTGTGAATGAAAATGCAAGAAAACAAGTGTTGGCTAATCTGAAGAGGTCATTCCAATGGGGATGCCAAATCAACTCAAAATCTTCCTCCAATGGTGCCTAGATGCTCGATTGATTCGTGGGAAGCTCGGGACGAGATGGAAGTGAGGATCCAAGCATAACCCGTGACAAGTCTACGGGATATCAAAGACTCACAACCATGTCCACACCCCAACCCAGTCAAACCGAACCATCGTACACCGAGAGGGGGAAAGAAAATGAGTTGAGATAACACACTCAAGAGGAAATCTCCCATGGATTAGCCAACTAAAAATCTAGCTACTCATGGTAAAACGAAAGACATGCATAATGTAAAGAGACATAATCAAGAAATGAATATTGGAACTTAGCTTAATTCAAGAAATCTTAAACTATGAAGAAAAATATTCAATACCCATTTTAAAAGCTTGAAATGTAAAACTTGAAAGCAACAATGGTGGAATCTAGAACATGTGATTAAACTTGCAATACACTTGAACTAAATGACAATAAGTGAAATAAATGAAGCTTACAAGAGTCTTACAATAAACTACAAGTGAAATGGATGGAAGAAAATGCAAAAACATAAATTTCTCTATGTACAATTTGTCTTCTTCCTTGAAGCTTTCTAAGCTTAAGTAGCCACCCTCCAAAAGCTTGTGGAATGCTAAATATATGGTGTGTAGAGATGCATTTCCGTCCATGAGGCTCCCCTAGCCTGTGAGAGCAGGCCTCCCATCCATAGGAGGCTGAGTTGATGCTTGGACAGGCCAGGACAAGGCTAGCATGCAACCCACCATGCCTCCATCTTTCTCTCTCCTCCTCTCCCATCCTCCATCTTTTTTTGCTGACTTTGGGGTGTAGGAGGCATGTATATATGTAGAATATGTCAGGGGACAAGTGGGACAATCATAGGTGGGACCCCCAAGCAAGTGGAGCATGAGTTGTAGGCGTTCTGGGCATTATGGGAAAAACCTTCCGGAAGGTCGATAAAAACCTTCCGGAGGGTTTATTCCAGTAGGCTAAACCTTCCGGAAGGTCTTCCGGAAGGTGACAGCTTAGGACCAGTTTTGGTAAAATTGGCATAACTTTTGATCCAACCATTGGATTGAGCTGAAATTTTGACACAATAGATAGGACATCCAGATATACAACTTGAATGTTTTGAACTTTTTCAGATTCAAAGTGGAGCATGGAAAAAAATGGGTAAAACAGTGGTACTGTGTCAAAAATGGGGAAACCAGTGGGCTAAACCTTCCGAAAGGTTTATGGCCAAACCTTCCGGAAGGTTTTCATCCAAAATCCATTTTTCTTTGTTTCTTCACCTTCCAAGCCTCCCAATCCTCATTTAATGTGTCCATCTCTTCACCACACATCCACACTTAGTTGCAAGGCTCTAAAATCCATGATTTACGCTATAATTACATGCAACATCGAAATTTCCACATTATTCATAACTTTAACTAACTCTAAGTAATTAAATGCAAAGTTAAGTTAAAAAGCATGAAATGAGGCCATTAAATATGCAATGTTTTGTGATCATCACACCCCCCAACTTAAGATTTGCTAGTCCCTAGCAAACATCTCACCCTTCTTGCTCATCTATAGCAATGAAGTGTAAGTAGTCCATTTATACTCTTCAGTGAAGGGTGAAGACATGTGTAATATTGTTTGTGTTATGAAAATGCCGATGTTTTAACTATGCTCTTGTGACGCCCCAAAAATCGGGGGTCCTTTGTCAACCAGTTGATCACCCATTAACCCACGGAATACCCGTGGATACCATATAACTTGACATCACACAGTTATGCCCCATTTACTGGGATTCATAATTTAACAAAATTCGGGCAGTGTCTCCTTTGTACGAGGAGCTCTACCCAAAAACACAATCTGTGCAATCATACAACATTGACCACACTAGGTCCATTTATGAGTAAACATTGACCACACCGGGTCCATTTATCTAGACCTATATAACAACATGCAATGTTACATTAAAAAAAATAGTCCATATGAGTTCGATTACAATTCTTCTACATACATTACATGCCAAAAACTAACTTAGCGAATGTTTTATAAAAGTATAGTTTTTCACAATAGTTTTACAAAACGTGAAATAAAAGCCACAAGTCGGCTTTTTTTCATTCTTGAGGCCTTAAATACGAGCCGTCCGCCAGTGTATAACCCGTACCTGAAATGTTTTCCCATGAAGGGTGAGTCATGCTCAATAGGGTATCTCCTAAAGAGGCCACTCCCCAACCTAAGTGCATATGAAATGTTCACATGCAACATTCAATAAGCCACAAAGCATTCCAATAAAAAATATGCAATTCAATGTTGGCAATCACCATACCATGCCATGAAATGAGGTGAGAGTCACTCATACACTTCAACCCGAGCCCTCTCCGGCTCCCACCACACAATGCAATGTCAATGTGCATAAATCTCCCATTTATGTTGTACATCAAATGACCATTATAAATCTCGGGTCTTTCTTGGGGTGGGTATTCATGGACTTACACCAAGGGTCACCCAACCCACACGGAATTCATGGGCTTCCACCAAGGGTTCCGCGTACACCCACATACTTGGTGGGCTGAACCAAGGGAGTGCGTATCCGAATCACTGGTTCTTGCACCCGAGGGAATTTTCTAGCCCTTCTTGCTAACCCCGACCCTATTTTAAATTTAAACCATGTGACTCAGTCAAACCTCTGTCCAACTATCCCGAGCCCACGAATCATTCACCAATAGTGTTTGGAAAAGAAACAGAGTTTTCAGCTTCATTTTCAATAGATTCGCGGAGAGATAGTCCAGACATTGAGGAAAAGAGACAAGAGAGAAACTGAGAAGCGAAGCCCTGCCAGAGCCACTTTCCAACCAGATTTCTTCTATCTTCTACATTTTTGTTATTCCATTTTACTTAGAGAGTTGAACCTCTCACACTTTTGTGCCCTAATCGGTGAGAAGAGTGGCAGTATTTCAGCTATTACTCGGGGAAGGACTTTTTGTACTTTGTTTCGGTTGTAATGAGATTATTTCACTCATTTTGCTCGTCTATAGTAATGAGGCGTGAGTAGTTCGTTTATACTCTTCGGTGAAGGGTGAATACATGTGTACTATTGTTTATGTTATGGAAATGCCAATTTTTTACTTATGCTTTAATGTTTGTTTATACCTCCCTTAATTGATGGATGGTTATATTTATAATATGCTAATGGTTATGAACACCGAGCGGTAATTAATGCTATATACCATACTATCAATATTTATTATGTACTTCATGCATGATACACTGATGTACGTAGTTGGGATTTACGTAACAGTCGAGAGATTGGTTATAGACGGGTTAAGTCTTGCCACAACCAATGGTTTTGATTCAATGCATAGACCGAAACTCCATCATCAGTGAATCATCAACGTGCCAGTTGAATAACCCAATTACTCCTCCTGAATGGCTTGCCTTCTGGTTTACTAGGGTTATTTAACTGATGCATGATACAGAGACCTTCCGGCTAACCTAATCAGTTGTTGTGTTATGGTTCAATATACATCAAACCTACCGGTTGACTTTCTAGTAAAATGAGAGTTAATTATTGTAAGGTGGCATTTCCAATAACTTAAACAATATAATGCATGTTGGATCCCCGAACTGAAGAGTACCTTGTTATTATTATTTTTCCATAGTTTTAATTAAGCTTTTATTCGATTGTTCTAAACTCACACCACAAGCTATTCCATTGCACACTACATCCACAACAATTTCACTATTTCTATTTTGAATCCCAGCAATTAGCTCTCTGTGGGATCGACCTTCGACTTAAACCGAGAAATACTACAATTTGGCCACTTATACTTGGATGTATGACAAAAATCAGGTCAGATCACATCAGTTTGTCGAAATGATGGCCTATGGAGAATTCATGGGCAAGAATCTCGACGAGGTATTTGAATTTTTTGATACCATTTTTTAGAGTTCCAAAATGTGGAACTCGGCCTCACCAAATATCATTGAAACTAAGCCATCTTCATCCCAGGGTGCCGGAATCACCCGAATTTCATTTGGGAAAACATAGCCTGTGAGTCAACAACAAAGTCCACCTCCACCACAACCTCTGAATCAGCAACCATATCAGGCTTATCAACCCTCACATAAGAGAAGTTTAGAAGACACCTTGAATCAGTCCATTCAAAGTAAAATGAGTTTCAATAAACAGTTTACTCATTCATCCAATGATTTTAAAACTCAAACTTTGCAAAACATTGACGATATTAAGAGTTATTTCATAAGGTTGACCTAGTCTTTGAGCATAAATGAGAAGGAAAAATTTCTATCTCAACCTAAAACTCCGCAAGGTCAAAACTAGGCTAATGTCGTATCCTCTAAATCTTCTCCAAGTCAAATCTAAGCAATTACCACGTTGAGAAGTGGTAAGTTCATTGACAAGACCATTAAAGCCAAAAAACTCGAGCCAATAGCTGAGTTAATCCCTATTATTGAACCAATTGAGTATGAACTAATGCTTGAAAAAGAAACAGAGTTGTCTGACGAAAAAGACAAATCAAATCCTGTTTCTTTATCTTTTTCTCAATGAGTCAAGAAACCTCAACCATTGAATAATCATGTTGAAATCTTTGAGTTGTTTAAGCAAGTAAAGATTAACATCCCCCTGTTGGATGCAATCAAACAAGTCTTGTCATATGTCAAGTTTTTGAAAGACCTTTGACAGTATAAAGAAGGATAATGTATAGAAAATATCATTTTTGACTGAACAGACTAGTGTTATCATTCAGTATAAAGCCCCTTATAGTAAAAAGATCCTGAGACTCCTACAGTTTCACGCATAATTGGAAACTTCAGAATTGAGAAAGCTTTACTTGATCGTGGAGCCAGTGTTAATTTACTTCTATATACAGTCTATGAGCAGTTAGGGTTGGGAGAGTTGAAACCCACAAATGTCACATTGTAGTTGGCTGACCGATCTTTGAAAATTCCATGAGGAGTTGTTGAGGATGTGCTTGTTCAAGTTGATAAGTTTTATTTTCCTGTGGATTTTATTGTTTTGGATACTCAGCCTGTTTTGCATACTACTACTCAAATTCCAGTCATTTTAGGATGACTATTCCGAGCCACATGAAATGTATTAATTAATTGTAGGAATGGAGTCATGAAACTTTCATTTGAAAATACGACCAGTGAATTGAACGTCTTTGATGTGACAAAGCACCCAAGTTAGGAGGGAGAAATTTGTGAGGTAGATGTAATTGATTACATTGTAGAGGAGAAATTCAACACTTCTTGTTCTGACCCTCTATAAGTCTATTTGATTAATTACGTTAATGATAGTGGAAATCCTGATGTGGAATTTTATACTAATTTTTTAAAATCTTCACAGAAATTATCAAGAGATGCAAGAAACTTAAGCACAGAGAAGTTAGTTGGAGGAAACAAGCCCCGACTGAAACTAGGCACTAACTATAATTGAGAACTTAAGCCCGATTGATCTATTCCCTAAGCACTTCATGCATATAGTAGTTAGAAATTTTCTTTTGTGTTTTTATTTCTTTTGTATAGTTTCTTTGTTTGTTTTGCAGATTAGGTTTTTGCACTAAGGATGTGTTTCATTTCCAGACCTTCCTATCATTTGTTTTCGAATTTTACCAAATGATGTTATACGTTGAGGACAATATTAAGATTAGGTTGGGGGGAGGGAACAATCCATAACCGTCTTTGTGACTGACAGACGTTAAAGAACCGGATAGTGAGTCTTTTTACAAAATTTTCATTTTTCAAAAAAAAAAAAAGGACAAAAACCTCTTTTGGTTTAGTCTTGGTTGTGTGAAGGGTGGTCGATTAATGTATATGAGAGAATTCAATCAATGTTCTGTACTAATTTCAGGTTGTGCACTTGATTGTCTCTATTGGATTAAATATGGGCAGAGCAAGGTTTACCCTGAGACGCCATCTTATTCCAGTCCAATATTTACAAGATATGTGCAGCATGAGATTGTTGGGTTCACTAATTCACTGAGTTTAGAGGAATCTGATGAAAATTTATCTTTTTTCATAATCAAGAATGTTAACTGATGAATAGTTAAAATTAGCTTCTTACTATGCTTTTACAAGACTAATTATGCTTTGATGGAGTTTAAATAATGACATTTTAGGACAAAGTTGCACAAAAGCCTAAAGTCAATGGATACCAAACTTTCATGCAAGCACCCACGTGTTCTGGAAGAAAATTGGAGAAGTTTGAAGCAAGACATCAACGTTTGAACGACAATTAATGTTCGAAGGCCCATCTAGAAATAATTGAGGGCCCCTGGAAGAGTGCTAGGACAATGGCATATAGCGTGTTGCAGTTATTTTCACAGAAGAACAAGAGCTACTTGAGTACAACATTCGAATACCAATCAATGTTCAAACGCCATCTTGAATTATTTGAGGACCAAACTGCCAAAGTGATGAGACATGGCTTGCTATCTACTGTGGGTGGCAAGAGCCACTTGAGTTCAACGTTCAAACTCCATTAAGCATTCGAACACCCATAAAAGAAGACAGGAGTCAACTTTCAAACACCATACTACGTTCGAACGTAGTCCCCAGACAGGCTGCAGAGTGGTTGATTTTCTATCCGGACCTTGGGGCATTCAATTGGACTTTGAGGAATTCGAACTATTGTTTTACTCTTCTTTACCCCCTCCTCCTTGTCTATAAATACTTCCATTGTGGGGGCTTCAAAGGGGGAGACTAAGACTTACACTTACTAGTACTTAGACTTGGAGATAGATAGACATACATAGAGAGAGAGAGATAGGGGGGGATAGATAATATTTTGCTTGAGGAGGAAACCCTCCAAAAGTGACTAGCTTTCTTCTACTTTCATTATTAGTTTCATTAGCTTCCATTGTTTGAGCTTCCTTCTTCCCTTAGAGGAGTGAAACTCTTCCACTTTTCTAAAGTTTTACCAAAGCCTTGAAGGGTGGAAAGTGATTCACTCATTCTTCATCGAAGATAGGCTCATTATGTAGTATATTTTACCTTATAACTGCTCTACTTGGAGGGATGAGAATCACTCACTTTTCTAGCTTTCTCAAAGCCATGAAGAGTGAGTAGTTTCTCATTCACTCTTTAGTAAGAGGTGATGGACATGTATAAATCATTTAGAAGTTATATTTGTGCATTTCGTTTATGTTTAATGCTTTATCTTTCACTTGCTTATTGAATGATTGAATGCATCTAGCAAAGCTAAGGTACTTTGTACAACCATGAGTCTTTTCTATGATATAGATGACTCTTGGTACAGGAAGACTCATTGGTTCTTTGCAAGTACTCCAGCTAGATCTTCATGACTACATTTCAATCTTCACTTTTATTGTGCTTCAACTAAGAATGGAATACTAACACAGTGGTTGGATGTCTTGTAGAAATACTTGCTTGTTTGTAGACAGGTTGAGTCTTGGCACAGAAAATTCTTGTAAATCTCTACAAAGACATCGGAACCATGCTCTTAATTCTCACAATCCATCTTTATCCTTCGATTAACTTTATGTTGACACAGGGGTTAATTGAGTTCCTAAGTACAAGTATAACAATCGGATGATTGACTATATGTCCAGATCCTCGAGCTAAAGGGTGAATTTTACATTTGAGAGAATATTATATTTTTTCTAGAAAATCCTCTTGGAAAGAATCATATATTCTGTCCAGAAAAATCCATAGACATCACAACTTTAAATCTCAAGGGTTCCAGTCACTTTGGTCTCTGTCAGTACTTACTTCGAAACACCAACATTAGTTCCCTGTGGATTCGACTCCGGACTTAATCGGATTATTACTACAACTTGACCGCATGCACTTGGGTGTACACATTTCAGATTAAGTCAAGTTTTTGGCACCATTGTTGGGGAACCAAAAATGTGTTTTAAAGTAAAAGGTGAAAAAACCTTCATTTGTTGTATATATTTTTGATTTACTATGTATAATTCTTATTTTATGCCTAAAGACGATCCTTACTTTCCAAATTTACCAGAAGAATCTGTTAGGTCTATAAATCAGTCTGAACCATCTTCACCTCAATAAATATCAGAATCTTTTGATAATAGCATGGCCAATGATAGGAGAGAAGGGAAAGTTCCTGTGAGAGAGGGGGAAGTTCCTAACATTCGAACTCTGTAGGATTATTTGCATCCCACACGAAACAGTGTCCCCTCTTGTTTTGTGTTTCCTGCAAATGCACCCCTCTTTAATGTAAAGGTGGGGACAGTGCAACTACTACCTCAATTTCACGGACTTGAATTAGAAAACCCATCTGCATATTAAAGATTTTGAGGAGGTATGTGGAACATTTCAAGATAATTTGGAACTGGCCAAGTTGAAACTTTTTCCTTTATCTTTAAAGGACAATGATAAATAATGGCTAAATTCTTTGAAAGCCCATTGAATACCAAATTGGCATGCACTACAGAATGAGTTTTTTATAAAGTTTTTTCCTCTACACCGTACAAATTCACTCAAAAGGAAAATCATGAATTTTTCTGTCAAAGAGGGAGAAATATTTTACCAATGTTGGGAGAGATTCAAGGATCTTCTCCAATCCTGCCCATACCATGCTTTTGAGAACTGGACTTTGGTAGGATTTTTCTATGACTCTCTGCCCACTAGACTGCATCAGTTTGTTGAAATGATGGCTTAGAGATAGTTCATGGAAAAGAGTCCAGATGAGACATTCAATTTTTTTGACACCATATCTGATAGTTATCAGATGTGGGACTCAGCCTCCCCTACTACTGTTGAAACCAAACCATCTACTTCCCAAGGGGGTAAGTATGTCTTGAAAGAAGATGATGATCTGAGAGCGAAAATGACTACCTTAACTCGAAAGCTTGAAGCTCTATAGATGAAAATGGTACATCAACTTGATGTTGGCTCTCCCATAGAACAAGTGTGTCGGATTTGTGCGCTGACAGGAAACCCTACTGGGGAGTGTCCTACCATTCCGGCATTCAAAGAAGTATTGTTGGAACAAACAAATGCAATTTCCAACTTCAACAAGCCTTATTCCAACCCATATTCTAAAACATATAATCCAGGGTGGCGGAATCACCCGAACTTCAGTTGGAGGAACACACAACCAACTCCCATGAATCCACAACAAATTTCACAACCACTACCTCAAGGACCTCTTGCATATCAACCATACCAACCACCACACAAGAGAAGTCTTGAGGACACACTAAATCAGTTCACGCAAAGTCAAATGAACTACAACACTCATTCCACTTTGGCTTTCAATGATTTCAAAACCCAGACCACCCAGTCTTTCGAGGATCTCAAAAGCCACATTCAAAAGTTGACCCAATCAATGACCACACATGAGAAGGGCGAGTTTCTTGCTCAACCAAAACAACGACAAGGCCAATTTCATGTGGGAAATCCTTCAATCATGGAAACCCCACAAGACCAAGCTCAAACTTTCACTACATTGAGAAGTGGCAAGGTGATTGACAAAAACATCAGAGACATGTTAATTCCAAAGTCAAAACCTGAGTCAATCCTAGTCAATGAACCAGTAAAGCTTGAACCTATGAATGAAAAAGAGCCTGAACCTGTGATTGAAAAAGAGCCAGAATCATCAAAGGAGAAAGATCCTTTTTATCCTATCCCTGCTCCTTTTCCTCAAAGACTCAAAATAGTACAGAAGTTGAATAACCATCCAAAAATTTACGAGCTTTTTAAACAAGTAAAAATCAATATTCTACTTTTGGATGCAATCAAATAGGTTCCTTCTTATGCCAATTTTCTAAATGACTTGTGCATGATCAAAAGTAGCCAGAATATTCAGAAAAGAGCATTCTTTACAGAACAAGACAGTGTCCTACTTCAACACAAAACCCCTCCAAAATACAAGGACCCAGGGTGTCCAACTGTGTCATATGTTATTGGAAATTTCAGAATACAACAAGCACTGTTGGATGTTGGGGCCAGTGTCAATTTGCTCCCTTTCTCTGTCTACCAACAATTGGGTTTGGGTGAACTCAAACCCACATGTATCACACTCCAGTTGGCAAATAGGTATGTCAAAGTTCCAAGGGGCATTGTTGAGGATGTCCTTATCTAAGTGGACTACTTCGTCTTTCCTATTGACTTCATTGTTTTGGATACTCAGCCAACAATGCATTCATAAAATCAAATTTCCGTCATTCTTGGTCGACCCTTCCTAGCAACTTCAAATGCATTAATCAATTGTAGAAATGGAGTTATGAAATTAAATTTTGGGAATATGACTCTTAAGCTTAACATTTTCAATATTGCCAAACACCCAGTAGAGGACAAGAAAGTGAGAGAAATAAATTTCATTGAGTCTTTGGTTCACGAACATTTAAATGATACATTTTGTGAAAACCCTGATGAATCTTGTCTATTGGAACCTATCAAATCTGAGTTAACAGATGATGATCAAAGTTTACATAGTTGCCCCGCTCATGTTATTGAGATATGAGCACCCAAATTTGAAGAACTCTCACCAAGTGGTACAATACCACTTTCATCAAGTGTCAAACCACCAAAGCCTAAACTAAAAACTCTCCCATCTGACCTAAAATATACATTTTTAGGGGAGGACGAGTAATACCCAGTGGTAATTTCATCTAAGCTTACAGATTTGCAAGAGTCTAGGTTGATTGAAGTCCTTAGATGCCATAAAAGCACCATTGGATGGACCATTGCTGATTTGAAAGGTATAAACTCATTAATCTGCAATCATGCTATATACGTTGAGGAGGATTCAAAACCTTCTCGTCAAATGCAGCGACGACTGAACCCTCACATGAAGGAGGTTTTGAGGACAGAGGTGCTCAAATTATTGGATGCATGAATAATCTTTTTCATCTCTGATAGTAAATGGGTTAGCCCAACCCATGTTGTGCCCAAGAAGTCTGGGGTCACAGTGGTTAAAAATGATACCAATGAGCTGGTACCAACTCGAGTTGTCACAAGATGGTGAATGTGCATACAATATTGAAAACTTAATTTGGTAATGAGGAAAGACCATTTTCCTCTTCCCTTTCTTGATTAAGTCTTAGAAAGAATTGCAGGTCATGGATTCTACTGTTTCCTAGATGGATATTTGGGTATAATCAAATTGCGATAGCACTTGATGACCAAAAGAAAATAACATTCACATGCCCCTTTGACACCTTTGCATTAAAAAGGATGTCGTTTGTACTTTGTAATGCTCCTGCAACGTTCCAAAGGTGCATGCTGAGTTTGTTTAGTGACATGGTGGAGAGATTTTTGGAAGTGTTCATGGATGATTTTTCTGTATATGGTGATTCATTTGATTTGTGCCTGACAAATTTGGAGAAAGTGTTTATAAGATGTAAGAAAGCCAATCTAGTGCTCAATTGTGAGAAATGCCATTTCATGGTAACACAAGACATTGTCTTGGGTCATATTGTGTCGTCTAAAGGCATGAAAGTTGACAAGGCAAAAATAGATCTGATTGGAAATTTGCCTGCTCCCAAGATTGTTAAAGATGTCCGATCATTTCTAGACATGTAGGGTTCTATAGGAGATTCATAAAAGACTTTAGTACCATATCTAAACCCATGTGTCATCTCCTAAATCAGGATGTATCTTTTGTGTGGAGTGAAGCATGCCAAAAAGCTTTCGATAAGCTTAAGGGTATGTTAATTTCTGCCCCAATAATACAACCTCCTAACTGGACTCTATCGTTTGAATTGATGTGTGATGCAAGTCATTATGCCGTAGGAGCTATGTTGGGACAAAGAAAGGATAAGAAACCCTATGTGATTTACTATGCAAGCAAAACTTTGAATGATGCTCAAATGAATTATTCCACAACTAAAAAGGAATTGCTTGTTGTAGTTTTTGCTCTGTAGAAATTTCTTTCTTACCTTGTTGGTTCATCTATTATTGTGTTCACTGACCATGCAACATTAAAATTCTTGCTCACAAAGAAAGATGCCAAGCCAAGGCTCTTAAGATGGATACTCTTATTACAAGAGTTTGATCTGATCATTAAGGACAAGAAGGGTGTTGAGAATGTGGTGGCAGATCATCTATCCATGTTAACATATGAATTTCATGAGGATGGGCTTCCAATCAATGAAAATTTCCCTGATGAACAACTATTCACAGTCATGGAAACACCACGGTACGCTGATATTGCTAACTTCCTTGTTACTGGTATGTTTTCTCCTTCCTTTACAATGATGGACAAGAAGAAATTTCTGAGGGAGATTCATAATTTCTTTTGGGAAGATCCATACGTGTTTAAATACTGTAAGGATCAAATCATAAGGCGTTGTATCCCCAATCATGAGAGTAGAAAGGTAATCTTTTTGTCATTCTGAAGCATGTGGTGACCATTTTTCATCTAAAAAAATCACTGCGAAAATCTTGCAGTGCGGATTTTATTAGCCCACACTTTTTAAAGATGTCCATGTCTTATGTCTAATATGTGATAGATGCCAAAGGTTGGGAAGTATTTCTAAAAGAAACATGATGCCCTTGAACCCCATTCTGGTAATTAAAATTTTTGATTGTTGGGACATCGATTTTATGGGACTATTTCCCCCTTCCTTTGGCTATCTATATATTTTAGTGGCTGTTGATTATGTATCCAAATGGGTTGAAACAATTTCATGCCGAAATAATGATCACCGGACAGTGATCAAATTTTTAAAAGAAAATATTTTGTCCAGGTTTGGAATTCCTAAATCCATTATAAGTGATGGGGGTGCTCATTTTTGTAATCGTCCTTTTTGGAATTTGATGAAAAGTACTTGATTTCTTATAAAATTGCAACTCCTTATCATCCACAAACTAGTGGACAGGCTAAATTAGCTAATCAAGAGATCAAACTAATTTTAGAAAAAAATGGTAAATTCGGATCGCAAAGATTGGTCTTTAAGACTAACTGATGCACTATGGGCATATCACACTGCTTTTAAAACAAATTTAGGCATGTTTCCTTATCGATTAGTCTATGGCAAGCCATGTCACCTACCTGTAGAATTGGAACACAGAGCATACTAGGCCATTAAAATAATGAACTTTGACCTAGACAAGGTTGGAATCTCAAGAAAACTTCAGATTAATGAGTTGGAAGAGTTGAGAAATGAGGCATATGACAATGCCAAAATTGCAAAGGAAATGATGAAATTTTTTCATGAAAAAAACATAGTGAGAAAATCCTTTGTCCCTTCACAAAAAGTCCTCTTATTCAATTCAAGGCTCTGCCTATTTCCTGGTAAGTTCAGATAAAGGTGGACTGGGCCTTACATTGTCAAACAAGTGTTTGGACATGGAGTAGTGGAAATGGAGAATTCGGCAAATAGTAATATTTTTACTGTCAATGGTCAACGTTTGAAACCATTTTTTGAAGACTTTGTTAAAGATGTGGAAACCATTTTTTTAATGGATCCAAAATATTCCAACGAGATTCGCGCCTGCCGACACAAAAAAGGGTCGGTTAAGGAAAAATCCAACACAACCCGACCCGAAAGGACGCCTTTATAAGGCCTCCAAACCCTAAATCCCCTTTTCCCCATCCGCTGTTCTTCTTCTTCTTATTCTTCTTCTTCCCTTTTCTGTAAAATGATCCACTGTCTACAACTCCATGGCCACACACTCCACAGATACGATCCTTTGTTTCATAATTTGCATTTTAATTTTGTGTTTGCTTATGGCTATCCTTCTTTTGTCCGCACTTACACACAAGGGTTTCCATCCTAGCCGAAACTCTGATCTTCGTAAAGATTATTAATTTGTGTATTTTGTTTGTAGGAGTCGGCAGATGAATAGACATCTACTTTCAATCCTAACTCCACTTTGATATACTGGTAAATTCGAAACATTGGAGACAATGTTCAGTTTAGGTTGGGGGTGAGAACTACAGTTCATATTTTGTGCTTTTAAAAAAATTCTTGATCATATTGCGTATTCTATCTTGTATTCCGTATTCTATCTTTTATTCGTATTTATACAGTCTGTATAGTATATATGTAAAAAAAATTGATGATCATATCTTTAAAGCAGCTTCAATTGTCTTTGTGACTGTTAGACATTAAAGAACCAGATAGAGTGTCTTAAGCTTAGCAAGCATGGATAGTAAGATTTTTTGGTTCAGTTTAGGCATTTTACGCACTTTTCCATCTAATATGCATTCTGTGATAATGAGAAAAGCAAGATTGGTGAGAAAAACTGAAACCTGAGAAGAGCAAGTGAAACCACTGTGTGGCAGAAGCACTTTTGCTAAACGTCGTCGTGCCAAAAGACTTGGTGTATGTAAACAATATGGCAGGATCTTTCACATGAATGAATATAATCAATGTTCTAAACCAATTTTCAGTCGCGCACTCGATCGATTAGACTGGATAGTGAATGGGCAGAGTAAGGATTATCCTGAGACGCCATGTGTACTTACACGTTTTGTGCGACAAGAAATTAGAAGAGTCACTGATTGTTCGAATGACATGGAGACAAGGCATGACTCGGATTAGAATTTTTTTTGACAAAACTGGAAAAAGAATGTTTTTGGGATGAAAGTCAAAGGTCCGAACTTTTTTGTAAAAAGTGTAAATAATTTTTTTTTTAATTTTACAAACTTTTTTTGAAATGAAAATGTGGGCTGAGTAAGGAATGTCCTAGAATACTAACCTGAAGCGTAGGTAGGGACTTATCTTGAGACGCCATGATTTTTTTCAAGTTCAATTTGTGTATATAGCCTTCTTTTAATGTGTGTATATAAATGTGCATAAAATAGTGATTTTTGATTTGCCGTTTGAACGCCAGTTCATGTTCGAACGTTGGCTGCTCACAGTACTTTGGCCTCTGCAGGACATCAAAAGTACTGGGGGCAACAAATGTTCGAACGCCTGATTAAAGTTTGAACTCAGACCTAACGTTCGAACGCCAGGAGCTCACAGTACTTTGGCCTCTACAGGACATCAAAAGTACTGGGAGCACCAAACGTTCAAACGACAGTGTAACGTTTGAACCATCTTTTTAAATTCCTTCTATACACGTTCGAACGACAGTAATGTTTGACCATTGGCTGCTTGGGTAAAAATACCTGGTTCGTCTTCTCCATTTCAAAAACACCCAAAACCCTTGAAATCCTTCAAACCCTTGCTTGACTCTTCACCTCCCTAGCCTCAAAACTTCATTCATTCTCAATTTCTACCCAAGATCCACCATCCCAAACACATTCCCACCTCATTTCTCACATTTTCATCAAGAAATCCAAACTTTTCTTGCCCTAAAACCCCAAAAAACTGAAAAAATGCCTCCCAGGATGAAGATGCCCGCTAGGCGCAAGGCGGCTAACCAAGAGCCCAACATTGTGGAAGAAGTGATCGAGGAACAAGAAGGAAGGCCACCCATAGTCCAAAGGTACAATAGAACTCGCTTGCCTAATGTATTCAAAGCGGATAGGTACGATAATTTTTTTCAAAACCAACCAATTATTTGTGAACGTACCATTGAGTTATTAGATTTTGCGGAATTGGGGCTTTATGCTAATATAGAGGCGAGAGTTTGGACGATGTATTTGAGGAATTGAGGAGAGGCAGTGAAGGAGTTGGTGAGGGAGTTTTACTCCAACGCCGAAATTGTGAACGGGGCGATTAAGACATATGTGAGGGGGCTCACATCAATGTCAATGAAGATTACATTGTGGAGATGATGGCCGTACCACAGGTACTAAGGCCGAGCTACCCCTCGAGAAAGAATGTGGGGATGGATGAGGTCGGTGTTGGGTTGACGGGCTTGTCAACATTTGCTTGGGGACGACGAAGATTTTTTAGGCAAGGTGAATTAACGGACAAGTACAAAATGTTAAACTTGATTGTCGTCTCGAACCTTGCCCCCATCGGACATAAGAATGAGATACTCCCAGAGATGGCCCAATTGCTATACACAATAGGTAGGGGCCAAAGTATAGACCGCCCGTCCTTGATCTTGACGGAGATGATGAAGGGGTGTGATGTGAAGAGGAAGTCACTCCCCTTCGGTACACTTGTGACAGAGATGTGTGATTCGCACTTTTTGTGTGTCAGAATTATATTATTATATTACACCCAAGTATAAGTGGTCAAATTGTAGTTTTCTTGGTTTTTGAGTCCAAGTATCGATCCCACAGAGAGTTTTAGTAATTAAAATAAAATAAAATAAAATAAATAAAAATAAAGCAATAAAAAGGTTGTTTGGAGTAGTTTGATGTTTAATCGCTTGTGGTGTGAGCTTAGTCTAATGACGGTGCTAAAAACTTGATTCTAAAATAACAGGTGGAATAAAGGTGCAGAAATAAAATGCGTACGTAAAACAAATGAATGACAGAAATATAAAAGATATCCTTCAGTTCAAGGATCCCACATGCTTTACATCGGTCTTGTTACGGAATTGCTACCTCACATCAGTTAACTTCCATTTTACTGGCAAGCTAACCGGCAGGTCTGATGTATATATATATTATAACACAGCTGCTTCTTAGGCTACACTGGTTATATTTATGTCAAATGATTAACCCAAGCAAACCAGAAGGACAAGCCATTCATGAGGAATACTTGAGTTATTCACTTGATCTCATGATTGCAAATACGTATATATATAATAAACCATAACACAGCTGCTTCTTAGGCTACACCGGTGGTAATATATAGCACAGTTGCTTCTTAGGCTACACTGGGCTTAGATGTTCCAATTGACTAATTCAAGTAAAATCCGCAGGTGGTACAGACTATCTTCCGGTGACTTGTCAGGTCAACCGGTGGTAGTTAATCATAATACAGCTGCTTCTTAGGCTACACTGTATTTAGATATATCACCCAGAAAGTGAAGTTACTCGAACGGCATACTTGAATTATTCAATAGGTTATCTTGTAATATATATATATATATATATAGACAGTAGAACTTCCTCAGCGTTCCAGTGTAGGACTAGCCATACTGACAGGATCACCGGGGTCATTCTAGCTGGCCCGTCTTATATATATATAATACTATCAGGCGTCAGTGGAACTTCCTCAGCATTCCAGTGGAGGATTAACCATACCGGTAGGAACGCCGGGGTCATTCTAGCTGGCCCGTCTTGTATATATAATAAACGTATAAATAAAACATCAGCAATTCCAAAAACAGATCAATATTATACATGTGTTCCCCTCGAACCGGAGGATATACGGAACTACTCACGCTCCATTGCTATAGACAAGCAAGGAGAGCTAGCAGTTGTCATTACAACAGAAAGGAAAGTGCGGAATTTAAATGTCTTTCGCAGGGAACGATTGAAACACAACCACTCTTATAATCGGTTAAGATGAAAAAGTGGCGGCAGTTCAATTATTCGAATTGAAAGCTATACAAAAACTATAAAGGTACAGGACTTAGGACTGAAGTATAACACGGACCGGAGTGTATTTTCTCTTCTCTTTTCTTTCTCTCTTTTTCTCTCTTCAGAACTTCAGAACTTCAGAATCTCTCTGTTTCTCTCTTCTTTTCTGCCTCAGTCCGGCCGTATGAAAGCTGAAGTGGAGAAGGGTATTTATAGGCGTGGGAAGAGACATGGGCAAGTGGGCAACTTGACTTCTGACAGTGGTGACCGTCCGGACGGCAGTCCCACCGTCTGGACGGTGGTGCTTTGCTGGAAACTCCACTTGCATGCATGCTGACTCTTCTCGTTGGTTAATTACACTTTGGCCTTTATTCTTTGCATTTCCTTGACATTGCTCCCTTGGTCTTGTGTTAATTCAGCATTTGTCCTGCAACTTTCAGATAAAATGTTATAACTAATATCATTCCCGCACAAACCTTAATTCACTCTAAGTACTAATTTTTAGTGTGTTTATTATACTAATTCGAGTTTTTTGATTTTTTAATTTACATACTAAATAGGTTAATCACACCCCCTAACTTAGACTTTACTAGTCCCTAGTAAAAAGAAAATATAATAAAAATAGAGGTAAAATCATTTTCGTAGATTTTTTCACGATTGCATTTAGCATATGCAATAAGCCGTTAAACCCCTAGGTGATCCCTAGTGGACGAGTTGTGTCTTGTGAAGGTTTCCAGAGAAGCTACCTACAAACTTCAATAATTAGGAATGCATATTTCATATTTTTCACATGTATGATTAGAATGATATTTCTTCTGTCTTGCTAGAATGCTTCCTTTTCTGATCACCTTGAGAGAATCATATGTTGGGTGTAGTATTATCTATATATTTTTATGAAAACTTGTGTGTGTGTGTAGTGATGTTTTTATTTTCAAAAATCACTTGAAAAATATTACCCTCTTTCATGGTAGTCTTGATGTCAATCCTTCCCTGGAATACACTCAGTAAGAATAGCACACAAGTTATAGTGACTGTTCTCATAATTTTACATGTGATTGGAATATTGATAACAAAACAAATTATTGCACATGTAATAAAAAAGGAGCGGTTATTTTGAATAAACTGGAAATTGACATAATCTCATGAA
Organism: Ilex aquifolium; assembly: GCA_951799425.1. NCBI lineage: Eukaryota > Viridiplantae > Streptophyta > Magnoliopsida > Aquifoliales > Aquifoliaceae > Ilex > Ilex aquifolium. The sequence continues at coordinate 33,140,656 of OX637392.1, forward strand.
AGAATATTAACACTGTATTAAATATATTATTAACATTTTCCTTTTTAGATTGCTAGAATGGATGCAAATATATGATTTCTGGAATCAAAAAGGACTTTCATTAGGTTGTATTGTGGCCATTGGGTTTAGAGTTTAAGAAACGACGTTTATGGGGTTCAAAAGCTACCTTTTGGCATTCCTCTTAAAACTTTATGTATTCTTTCCATTTTTTTTTTTTTCACTTTCTTGGCTCTCTCTTTTTTCATTTTTCACTTTCTCGGCGTTCACTTTCTTGGCTCTCTCTTTTTGTTGAACGGGTGCGTTTTACGCTCCATCCCGTTCTCAACTCATGCCTCTTTTTTTTTTTTTTTGGTGAGTGCATTTTATGCTCCATCTCACTTTTTTGGTATCCTGTTGATTTAAAAGAGGGTGCAAGAAAATTATGTAGCTCAGGTAGGTTTAATATATTTTTATCTGGCTCGGGTCTTTTTTCAGGTTTCATGAAAAGAATTTATACTATTTTAGGCTCAAACATGGTTGACTAATGATATAATTTTGTAAAAGAAATGGTTAAGGCTCAAAATTAATCAAACATGGCCTAAGATCATTTTCCAGAAATCCTATATTTATATTCTTTCTAGATAAATAGTTAAGGGCAATGTACATAATATATTTCAAGACGTGCTAATCAAAGCAAATATAATGAGATTATTCAAAGAAAAGTTACCGCTGAATCGAAGATTCGTAGTTGAGTAGATGTAGCATTTCTCTCCAAGAAAGAATGGCTCTAATTCTGCATTTGGTTTTTTTTTACATCTCCACTATATATAGAAAGAGTGTAGTATTTTGCATGGTTTTCAAAAATAAAGACATCTGTTTGTGCTTCTAAGGTTAAGTTCGAATAAAAATATTGAGATAACGTACAGCTAAAATATGACAGTCTCATGAGATCAGATTGAGAGTATTTTCGCAAGGCATTAGAATATAATCCTAATCTAACTGTGAATTATATGAAATATACTTCCTACTTTAGCAATGTATGCTCTCATTTTAACAAAGACAATTAAAACATACTGAAAATTAAAACATATTAGTTCAAACATATATAAACATATAAGCAAAATTTAACTAAGTTCAAATCACACAAACATAAAAAACATAAAACATAACTTTAAGTTTTAAGTGCAGAAATTGAAAGTGCATAAACTAAAAAGGGTGAGTGAAAGAAAGCAAAAAAAAAAAAAAAAAATTATATTTTTTTTTTTTTTGCATGATCAATGTATGTATATCTTTTAGAAAGTGACGTAATAAAATTAAAATCAACCAAAATAGTTTTACATCCATACTGTATATTCTTGGTTTTGTTTAATATAAGATAAAAGACTCTCTATCCGGTTCTTTAACGTCTGCCAGTCACAAAGACGAACAAAATTTTTAAATCACGATTACTATTTTAAACTCATAAAGTAAACTCACACGCCTATCTTCCCAACTTAATTTAAATATTATCCTCACTCTATAAGATGAAAGTAGAAAATTGCTAATTAGGTCTTGCAGCGAGAGATATTTATAGTATAAGATTCTAATATAAAAGACAAATAAAGAAACTATACAAAAGACATAAAAACAAAGAAAATTCTAACTACTATATACAAGAAGTGCATAAAGGATAGATCAATCGGGCTTGAGTTCCCAAGTAGAGTTTCTTACATTCCCTGATACTTTCTGCGAAGAATTTAACAAATCAGCATAAAATTGGACATCAGGATTTCCACTATCAATAACAGAATTAATCAAACAGACTTGTAGAGGGTCAGAATAAGAAGAGGTGTTAACTTTTTCCTCTACAATCTTATCAATTTCATCTACCTCACAAATTTATTCCTCCTCACCTGGGTGCTTTATCACATTAAAGATGTTCAATTCACTAGTCATATTTCCAAATGAAAGCTTCATGACTCCATTTCTACAATTTATCAATGCATTTGATGTAGCTAGGAATGGTCTACCTAGAATGACAGGAATGTATGTGAAAGCATTCAAAACTGGCTGAGTGTCTAAGATAATGAAATCTACTGGAAAATAGAATTGATCAACTTGGACAAGAACATCCTCCACAATTCCTCGTGGAGTTTTTATAGACCGGTCTGCTAATTGTAGTGTAACATTGGTAGGTTTCAATTCACCTAACCCTAGTTGTGTATATACTGAATATGGCATTAAATTAACACTGGCTCCAAGATCTAGTAGAGCTTGTTCAATTTGAAAATTTCCAATAATACATGAGACTGTAGGACTACCCGGATCTTTGTACTTAAGAAGTGTATCATGTTGTATTATATTGACTTGCTCAGTTGCGAATGCTTTCTTTGGTACATTAGTTCTTCTTTTTATTGTGCAAAGATCTTTTAGGAATTTAACATAAACTGGAACTCTTTTTATTGCATCTAATAATGGAATATTAATCTTTACCTGTTTAAATAGCTCGAGAATATCAGATTGATCTTTTTCAGTTTGAAGTTGCTTGACTCTTTGAGGGAAAGGTAAAGGGATAGGACATGGCGGATCTTTTTCATTTTGTACTCCTGGTTGCTTTTTGATTAAAGGTTCAGATTCAAGTGGTTCGTTTACAGGAATTGACTCACGTATTTTCTTTGAAATCTTAGGTTTGATGGTTTTATCAATTACCTTACCACTTCTTAGTGTTGTAATTGCTTGTACTTGATTTGACGAAGATTCAGAGGATACAGAATTAACATGACTCTGACTTTGTGGAGGTTTAGGTTGAGAAGGAAACTTTCCTTTCTCTGACGTACTCAAGGACTGGGTCAACTTAGCAAGATGACTCTTAATATCTTCAATACTCTGGGAAGTTTGAGCTTTAAAATCATTAAATGCTTGATTTGTTTGAGTATTAAAATTCATTTGACTCTGAATAAATTGATTCATAGTGTCTTCCAGAGTTCTTCTTTGAGGAGGTTGATAAGGTTGGTACTGTTGTTGATTTTGTGGTTGTGGTGGACCTTGTGTTTGATTTGTAGGTTGTGTATTTCTCCAACTAAAATTCGGATGATTTCTCCATCCTGGATTGTAAGTTTCAGAATATGGATTTGAATATGGTTTATTATAAGTTGGAATAGCATTTGATTGTTCAATTAAAACTTCTTTAAAGGCAGGTATAGTTGGACATTCCCCAGAACGCACAAATTTCACACACTTGATCAGTAGAGGTTACAACAGATACTTGTTTAAGTTTTTTCATTTCTAAGGCTTCTAATTTTCGAGATAAACTAGCTATTTTAGCTCTTAGGTCATCATCTTCTTTTAATACATATTTTCCTCTTTCGGATGTAGATGGCTTATTTTCTACTATGTTAGACGAAGTCGAGTCCCACATTTGGGAACTTTCTGAAATAGTATCAAAGAATTGGAATGCTTCTTCGGGTCTTTTATTCATGAACTCCCCCTGTGCCATCATTTCAACAAACTGTCGCATTGCAGATGGGAGTGCATCATAAAAAAATCCGACTAAGGTCCAATCTTCGAATGCATGATGTGGACAGGCTTGGAGAAGATCTTTGAATCTTTCCCAGCATTGATAAAAAGTTTCATTTTCTTTTACAGAAAAGTTCATGATTTCTTTTCTTAACGTGTTAGTACGATGTATAGGAAAGAATTTTTTAAAGAACTCAGTCTGTAAAGTTTGCCAATTTGTGATAGAGTTGGTTCTTAAAGTGTGAAGCCATTGTTTTGCTTTATCTTTTAAAGAAAATGAGAATAATTTTAGTTTGACCATTTCAGAGTTATCTTGCAATGTTCCACAGACTTCTTCAAATTCTTTCATATGAATGTAGGGATTTTCAGTTTCTAGACCATGGAATTGGGGTAGTAACTGGATAGTTCCTGATTTAATATTAATGTTTGGAGCGTCTTCTGGAAAAGCAAAACAAGATGGGACATTTGTTCGCGTAGGATGTAGATATTCTCTTAAAGGTCGGATGTTTTGGATGACTTCTTGTTCTCTAGGAGGTTCTTCCCTAGGTACATTTCGAGCCATACTTAATTCAAACGATTCTTGTGTGGATGCAGATGAAGAAGATGAGGAAGATGAAGGAGTTGACTGATTTACAGAACCTACTGATGAATGAACAGACATAAACTATTAAAAACAAACTATAAACATATATAACAAACAAACAAATAAAAAAATTTTTTTTTATTTTTTTATTTTATTTAATTACCGTAACTCTCCGGCAACGGCGCCAAAAACTTGATTCGCACTTTTTGTGTGTCAGAATTATATTATTATATTACACCCAAGTATAAGTGGTCAAATTGTAGTTTTCTTGGTTTTTGAGTCCAAGTATCGATCCCACAGAGAGTTTTAGTAATTAAAATAAAATAAAATAAATAAAATAAAAATAAAGCAATAAAAAGGTTGTTTGGAGTAGTTTGATGTTTAATCGCTTGTGGTGTGAGCTTAGTCTAATGACGGTGCTAAAAACTTGATTCTAAAATAACAGGTGGAATAAAGGTGCAGAAATAAAATGCGTACGTAAAACAAATGAATGACAGAAATATAAAAGATATCCTTCAGTTCAAGGATCCCACATGCTTTACATCGGTCTTGTTACGGAATTGCTACCTCACATCAGTTAACTTCCATTTTACTGGCAAGCTAACCGGCAGGTCTGATGTATATATATATTATAACACAGCTGCTTCTTAGGCTACACTGGTTATATTTATGTCAAATGATTAACCCAAGCAAACCAGAAGGACAAGCCATTCATGAGGAATACTTGAGTTATTCACTTGATCTCATGATTGCAAATACGTATATATATAATAAACCATAACACAGCTGCTTCTTAGGCTACACCGGTGGTAATATATAGCACAGTTGCTTCTTAGGCTACACTGGGCTTAGATGTTCCAATTGACTAATTCAAGTAAAATCCGCAGGTGGTACAGACTATCTTCCGGTGACTTGTCAGGTCAACCGGTGGTAGTTAATCATAATACAGCTGCTTCTTAGGCTACACTGTATTTAGATATATCACCCAGAAAGTGAAGTTACTCGAACGGCATACTTGAATTATTCAATAGGTTATCTTGTAATATATATATATATATATATAGACAGTAGAACTTCCTCAGCGTTCCAGTGTAGGACTAGCCATACTGACAGGATCACCGGGGTCATTCTAGCTGGCCCGTCTTATATATATATAATACTATCAGGCGTCAGTGGAACTTCCTCAGCATTCCAGTGGAGGATTAACCATACCGGTAGGAACGCCGGGGTCATTCTAGCTGGCCCGTCTTGTATATATAATAAACGTATAAATAAAACATCAGCAATTCCAAAAACAGATCAATATTATACATGTGTTCCCCTCGAACCGGAGGATATACGGAACTACTCACGCTCCATTGCTATAGACAAGCAAGGAGAGCTAGCAGTTGTCATTACAACAGAAAGGAAAGTGCGGAATTTAAATGTCTTTCGCAGGGAACGATTGAAACACAACCACTCTTATAATCGGTTAAGATGAAAAAGTGGCGGCAGTTCAATTATTCGAATTGAAAGCTATACAAAAACTATAAAGGTACAGGACTTAGGACTGAAGTATAACACGGACCGGAGTGTATTTTCTCTTCTCTTTTCTTTCTCTCTTTTTCTCTCTTCAGAACTTCAGAACTTCAGAATCTCTCTGTTTCTCTCTTCTTTTCTGCCTCAGTCCGGCCGTATGAAAGCTGAAGTGGAGAAGGGTATTTATAGGCGTGGGAAGAGACATGGGCAAGTGGGCAACTTGACTTCTGACAGTGGTGACCGTCCGGACGGCAGTCCCACCGTCTGGACGGTGGTGCTTTGCTGGAAACTCCACTTGCATGCATGCTGACTCTTCTCGTTGGTTAATTACACTTTGGCCTTTATTCTTTGCATTTCCTTGACATTGCTCCCTTGGTCTTGTGTTAATTCAGCATTTGTCCTGCAACTTTCAGATAAAATGTTATAACTAATATCATTCCCGCACAAACCTTAATTCACTCTAAGTACTAATTTTTAGTGTGTTTATTATACTAATTCGAGTTTTTTGATTTTTTAATTTACATACTAAATAGGTTAATAAATGTGCTTGGATTGGGGAGTATAATTCAGGTCACAGATGGGAGTCCTCAAGCCAATGGGACCGTTGAACAAGGCGTCCTTCTGAAGGACCCAAGGTCACAATGGCTGCCTAGCGGCGAGGCAGGATGTGCCACCAGCCCAAGGCACCGACGAAGTGCAGGATGCCTTTAACGCTAAGGAGCAGAGAGAGGCCGAGGAGGTACAGGCACAGGCACAGGCACATACCGAGGCAAGTACCAGCACCAACACTAGCACCCGACGGACATTACAGGACATTATGCTTGGCATCGAGGCCAACCAAGATGAGATTCTCGGACAACAGGAGTAGATTTTCAGACTTTTGAGGGGTGGATCTGGAGGACCTTCAGGCTTGGGAGAGACGAGAGAGTGAGAGAGATTTCTATACTTGGAGTGGATGATGGGTTGTTGTTTTTGAATGATCTAAATCTTTTTGTGTTAAACGATGATATTTTATGAAATGAATGATTTAGTTTTATTACATTTATCTTTTAAAATGCATGTGTTAGATTTAGCATTACATTGTTAATCGTTAATGATTGATGGAACATATGTTAATATTGAGATTGATTGCTAAATTGACTAAAGCACGTGATCGGTTTGACACCTCACCTAACAATCTAGACTTAAAACTGCATGTCTTTGAAAATTGGTATTTTCTCAATGCTTAAATGTCAAATGTACATTGGTATTTTTTATACTTAAGGTACAAGATGACCAGACTCGAAAATAGAATTGATATATAACCGACATTCTTTGAAAACCCGACATAACCAGTGGAGATAACGAAGAATACCATGGTAAGTTTTCGAGCCTTGCGAGGCTTTTGAGAGAAAATCAACATTTACTCAAGTATGGTTTTTCACTTTCTATCCTTGAATAGTCTCATTAAAATTGTTATTGATTGACGCAATGATTTGCACAAAATATTGCATATATTGTATGTGTTATGCCCTTTTTATACTTGCTTTTGTTGTGAATTTGGGGAGAAATGTGTTTAATCTTCTCTTTAATGGAGTTTTGTGTAAATGTAGGTGAAAATATGTAAATGGCTTGAGTTAAGCCCCCCATTGAAGTGTTTGAAATCAATGAAGATGAGGGGATAGCTTAAAGGAAGGATTGGAAGGTGAAGAAACCAAGAAAAAGGAAAATTGGATGAAAACCTTCCGGAAGGTCGATCATAAACCTTCCGGAAGGTTTGCACTTGGTCTGCCTATTCACTGCCAAAATCTTCCGGAAGGTTTTGTGTATGGGAATGAACCTTCCGAAAGGTTTGCATCGACCTTTCGGAAGGTTTTGCTCACTGGAATTCTTTTTCAACTAATCCTGCACAAACCTTCCGGAGGGTTTTGCCCAGATTGCCTAGAAAGCCTACAACTCAAGCTCTGCCATTTAGGGGCCCCACCTACACTTCTCTCACTTGTCCCCTGACATCTCTTACACACATAAAAGCCTCCCATCACCTCATTCTGTACTTTGGAGGCTCAAGCATTGAAGAGGAGGAGAGATGTAAACCCCCACATTCGTATCTTTATATAGTAATATAATTATATTTTGAAATGCTAATATATGTGATGATGTATGCATGAACTATTTAGATTGTAAGAGTAGAAATAAAAATGTTAGGCGAGGTAATAGGGTATGTATTGGAAGTTAGGAAGTATTCCGGAGTGAAAGCGCACTTAAGAGAAAATTTGGGTAGAAAGGATTTTGGACACTTCCTAGTATTTGGATCATAACTTTTTATCCTAATATACTTTATATCTTAAATTTTGGCAGTAGATAGTACACTTCCAGAGATACAAAAGTGTATTTCACAAAAATTTTCAAAATCAATCTCTAAATAGGCCAAAACTTCACTGGAAGTTTCAGAAAAAATAGGAATTCCGTTCGAACGTAAATCGACGTTCGAACGTGAATCGACATTCGAACGTGAATAAACGTTCAAATGCAAGTTCATTCCAGTACTATTGTCTGATGGAAAAGCAAAATTATTGGGAGCAACGAACGTTCGAACACCAATGACGTTCGAACGTGAGTTACGAATCTGGGTTTCAGAATGGTTCACATGAGACCCTTTCTTCCACTATAAATACTTAAGGACACCTCATTTAGCATCATTTCAACATTTCTAACTCTGAAAGTCTTAGAGAGGAAGAAAGGAAGAGAAAAACACAAGATCAAGGAGGATTTTCACATTGAAGTGGATCAAAATCTCAAGTTCTTCACACAAAACTAAGGAATAAGGTAGGGGTTTCTTCCTATTCTCTTCCATTGAGCCTAAGGTTTATATATATGTATGTTTTGACTCTCAATCCTATATATATGATATGAAATCATTATTTCTTGATGCTCTTGCAAAGATTACCATATTTTGAAGGAAGCTATGGTGGAATAGCCATGAAATCTGTTTTTATTGTCTTGAAAACCCTAGTTTTCAAGAATAATGGTTTTTCCTCAATTTTCATTTGATCTTGATTTCTAAAGTCCTATTCTTGATTAAATCATGTTTTCATCTAATACTTGTTCTTGTTCCAAGAAATTATATTTTTTTTTTGGCAAAACCCTAAAATGTTGATATCGAAATTGTGAAGGTTTTATTGATAGGATCTCTTGCATATTTTAATTCCTTTATTATTGTAGTATATGGTGAATTGTATAATTGTGATACTTGAATTATTAACGGAAATGGTGATTGATTAAGATTGTGGTTGTTGAGAAAAATGTTGGTTTTATCTCTTGTATAGTTTGTTGTGACAGACTTGAATTGCCTTCGAGAGGTGCCGTAGAGTGTTAGAGGTTAGTCTATCCCAGTGGGGGTGAGATGGTTTCCTAACATTTGTAGTGGATTATTGTTTGTGAGAGCAACCACTATTTTTCACGTAGGTTCGAGGCTGAGGGATGGTATACCTTTCCTGGGAAGGATTCATCAATGCCGTGGGAGACGGTATACGCCCTTCCTAAAATTTCGGTGATGTGCCATGTGGGGAATGATTGAGATTGTGTGATTGTGATGGGTGAACGAGGTAGAATCGTTGTGTAGATTCCTGAGAAGCAACTAACATACATGAGAATATGGAATGATGTTACTGAATTATTTATGGATTGCTTTAATTTCTTGTAAGTTTATTCCTATCATTGATTTACTGTATTCTGTACACTTGAGATCATTACAACTATCATGGTTTTATTCTCAAAATCTATATATGCTATTTTCCAAAAGAGACTTGCCATCTTTTATTTGTTTTAAAACCTTGTTTGGGTTTGGGAGGATTTTCCTACAGAGCTTAGTGCTCACCCCCTACAAACAACATCATTTTCAGATTATGGCTGAGAGGAAGAACTCAAAGTTGATGAGCAGGTAGCTTGGGAAACTCAATTGGATGGAAGGGTGGATCCCGAGGGGAACATATAGAGTTGTTCTCTTTATGTCCTAGAGTAGAAGAGGATTTTGAGACAATGTATAGATGATACTTTGTTTATTCCGCTGCAAGATAACAGTTGATTTTTGATGTACTTGTCATAGTGGGGCATATTCTTTTTGGATGTAATGGCCATGGTTTGACATATTCTTTGGGATGATGTTATAGATATTGTGCATGATGAATGAAATTTTCTTTACTTATGAAAATTATTAGTTACTCTCCTGATGTGAATGGTTTTAGATAGTAATGTCGTCCAAGGGGGATTTTGGGGTGTTATAGGTTTGGTATCAGAGCCTAGGAATTAGGTCTTACATGGGAGCTGTAGGTTATGGATTACCACTAGTGAAGTAGGATTAGGTTGAATGAATTGTTGACTTAAATCATATACAAGCCTTATGCTTTAGATTAAAGTGATAGTTAGGATGTCTTGCACATCAAGGAAACTAAATTGTAAATTGATGTGCAGGATGGACGGTGAACGTGGACGTGGACGTGGATGTGGGCGTGGTCGTGGAGGTCAAGCAAACCCACCACCACCACCACCACCACCTCTAGATGCCATGAATGGCATTTATCAATGCCTAAGGGAGCTAACCACTTTGGTACAACACCAAAATGGGAACAACAACCACAGCAGTGGGATTCATCCCTTAGCTCAGGAACCGGGCAACGGGGATGAAAATCGAAGGATGATAGTTCTTCGAGAATTTTTGAGGCAACGCCCACCTACTTTTTAAGGAAGCTCTCACCCCTTGGATGCGGATAAGTGGATTCGCCGGGTGAGGAAGATGTGTGATGGCATGGGAGTTGTTAAGGATTTGCGGGTTGGGTTGGCTACATACCTGTTAGAGGGGGAGGCAGACCATTGGTGGGACTCGGTGAAGAGAAGGAGGATCACTGATACGCTTACCTGGGAGGAGTTTGATCAAATCTTCTAAGACAAGTACTTTCCTGAATCGGTCAGGGACATGATGAGTGTAGATTTTCTTGCTCTATGACAGGGTAGCATGACGGTGACGGAGTATGAGAGGAGGTTTGATGAGCTATCCCGCTATGCCACGGAGTTCATATCTACTGAGGCTAGGAGGGCCAAACGATTTGAGCAGGGCTTGAAGCCTGCTATTAGGGAGAAGCTTGTGGCTCATAAGATCCGAGACTATGGGGATCTTGTTGACAGGGCCGCACTAGTGGAGAGAGACACGGAGGATAACCAGCGGCGACAGAACTTCGCGAGGGGAGGTCCGATCCGGACCGGTGCTAGCAGCAGTGGAGTGCAGAGGGCGGCACCATACCGTCGCATAGACCAGGTGGTTGGACAGAGACTTCAGACCGTTCGAGGAGATGGGGTTACTCGGAATAGAACAGGCACTGACCCGCGTCAATGCTTCGCATGTGGAGGGCTTTGACACTTCAGAAATAACTACCCATCATTTCCACCAAAGACCAATCAAGTAGCAGAACAGGTAAATGCAAATAGGCCACCCCTACTGAAGCCACTACAACAGAAACCGTTAGCAGCTATGGCCCTAGGCGGTACCAATCAAGGAAGAGTTTTTACTTTGACCTAACCGGAGGAAGACGTTTCCAATGCAGTTGTGGAAGGTTTCGTTCTTCTTTATAATTCTTGGGCCAGGATTTTATTTGATCCCGCTGTGACTCATTCATTCATACACACTATATATGCTCTTAATTTGGGGTTAGAATTTGAGAAGTTAGAACATGCCTTGAGTATTGACATGCCTACGGGAGAACGGTTGTTTGCTTCGAATTGGGGAGCAAGAATTGATTGTAGATTTGGTTGCATTAGACATGAAGGGGTATGACATAATATTTGGGATGAACTTGTTGTCCACTTTCCGTGCGGTAATGGATTGTTTTCGTAAACAGATTTCATTTCAATTACTCGGAGGGGTAGTTTTCAGTTTCATGAATGATCAAAATTCTTCCCACCCATTTCCCACTACAGGTAGTAGATTCTTGAAAGCTAAGGCGGGGAGCCATTTGAGTTTCTTAGCTAGCCTGATGGGAGATGATCGGGACAAACCCCAACCGGACGTGGTATTGATAGTGTCGGAGTTTCTGGATGTCTTCCCAGATGAAATACCCGGGTTACCCCCACAGAGAGAGATTGAGTTTACGATTGATCTCTATCCTGGAACCGAACCCATATCCATTGCTCCCTATAGAATGGCACATTTGGAGTTGAAGGAGCTACGGAAACAGTTGGACCATTTGTTGGCTATTGGGTTTATCCGTTTAAGCACTTCACCTTGGGGAGCCTCGGTCCTCTTTGTGAAGAAGCATGATGAAACACTTCGGTTATGCACGGACTACCGAAGGTTGAATAGAGTGATAGTGAAGAATAAATACCCATTGCCATGGATTGATGATTTATTCGATCAGCTGAGGGGTTCTAAGTATTACTCCAAGATTGATGTTCGCACAGGGTACCATCAACTGCGGATCAAGGAAAAAGATATTCCTAAGACAACTTTTTGTACCGGGTATTGTCATTTTGAATACACTATAATGCTGTTCGGACTGACTAATGCTCCTGCAGCCTTCATGGATTTGATGCACAGGGTATTCCGGCCGTATCTAGATCAGTTTGTCATTGTGTTTATTGATGACATATTAATCTATTCACGGACACAAGGGGAACATGAACACCATCTTTCGGTAGTGCTTCAGACCTTGAGAGAGCATAAGTTATATGCTAAGATGAGTAAATGCGAGTTCTGGATGAAGGAAGTGAAATTCCTTGGCCATGTTGTGTCGGAACACGGTGTAGTTGTTGACCCCGCAAAGATTGAAGCCGTGATGAAATGGGAACCACCAAAGAATGTGACCGAAGTACATAGTTTCCTGCGCTTAGCAGGCTACTACCGGCGATTTGTGGAAGGGTTCTCAAAGCTAGCAATGCCAATGACCCGCCTTACAAAGAAGGGGGAAAGATTCTTGTGGACTCAAGAGTGTGAACTAGCCTTTCGCACTTTGAAGGAGAGGTTGACAATAGCTCCTATCCTCATTATTCCGAGCAGTGGGGAAGGATACGATGTCTACACCGATGCTTCGTTACGAGGCTTGGGATGTGTGCTAATGCAGGGAGGTAAGGTATTTGCTTATGGCTCAAGACAACTAAAGATTAATGAGCGGAACTATCCCACTCACGACTTGGAGCTTGCCACTGTGGTGTTTGCTCTTAAGTTGTGGAGGTGTTACCTATATGGAGAAAAGTTTCAAGTGTTTTCTGACCATAAGAGCCTCAAGTATATATTCACACAGAAAGACTTGAATCTTCGGCAAAGAAGGTGGATTGAATATCTAGAAGATTATGATTTCACACTTAACTACCATCCGGGAAGGGCTAATGTAGTCGCATATGCACTTAGCAGAAAGTCTCGGGGTGAAATCAATGTGCTTCCGGTTAATAGGTGGAAGATGATTGATGCTTTAGAGGAATTTGATCTACGGGTGGATAGACAAAAGGATCGACCATGCTTGTTTAACCTTGTAACTCAACCAATTCTTCGAAAAAGGATTGTGGAGTTGCAACGATTAGATACCGAGTTGAAAACTATCTGGGGTAGATTGAAGAGGAATGAAATTGTTGAGAACTGGTCTATACATGATGGTGAGCTACAGTTTCGTGGAAGACTATGTGTACCAAACAATGACCAAGTAAGGGAAAAAGTGTTGGGTGAGTGCCATCGTTCAAAATTCTCCATACATCCGGGTAGTACTAAGACGTATAGAGACATGAAATGTCAATATTGGTGGAAAGGGATGAAACGAGACGTGGCTAAATACGTTGCAAAGTGCGTGATGTGTCAGCAGGTGAAGATTGAGCATCAAAAACCAGGAGGATTACTACAATCCTTGCCTATCCCAGAGTGGAAGTGGGATCACATCACCATGGATTTCGTGTTTGGTTTTCCACGGACTTCACAAGGGCATAATGCCGTATGGGTCATTGTAGATAGACTCACCAAGTCTGCTCATTTCTTGAGTATGAAGACAACGGATACTTTAGAGACCTTGAGCAAACTTTATATTCGTGAGATTGTTAGATTGCATGGAGTTCCACTCTCTATTGTGTCGGATCGTGACTCTCGTTTTGTGGCGCAATTTTGGCAAAGTCTACAACAAGCTATGGAGACAGAGTTGCACTTCAGCACCGCCTTTCATCCTCAAACCGATGGCCAATCCGAGAGGGTGATACAAATTTTGGAGGACATGTTACGAGCTTGTGTGTTGGACTTTAAAGGAAGTTGGAGTGATCATTTGTCGTTGGTGAAATTTGCATATAACAATAGTTTTCAATCTAGCATTGGCATGGAACCTTATGAGGCATTGTATGGGAGACCATGTAGGTCCCCGACTTGTTGGTTAGAGGCTGGAGATAGTATCTTGTTTGGGCCAGAGATTGTTAGGGAGACTACAGAGAAAATTCAACTCATCCGGGAAAGACTACGCACAACACAAAGTATACAGAAAAGCTATGCGGATAGAAGAAGAAGACCACTGGAATCCTAAGAGGGGGACTATGTGTTCCTTAAGGTGTCACCCAAGAATGGAGCATTTAGATTTGGCAAGAAAGGAAAATTAGCTCCAAGGTACATCGGACCATTTGAAGTGATCAAAGCGGTGGGCAAAGTGGCGTACCAACTTTGGTTACCAGCCCAGTTGTCAGGGGTACACGACGTGTTCCATGTTTCAATGTTAAGAAAATGTCAATTGGATACAACGCATGTCTTGGATTTGGAGGATATTGAAGTTCAAGATGGAGCAACATATGCAGAACAACCGGTGAAGATTCTTGATACAAAGGAGAAGGTGCTTCGCAATAAATTCATCCAACTGGTGAAAGTCTTGTGGCAACATCATGGGGTGGAGGAAGCTACCTGGGAACCAGAGCTGGAGATGCGAGAGAAGTACCCTCAATTGTTCTCTACTTAAGGTAAGTTTAGAGGACGAAACTTTCTTTAAGGGGGGTGAACTGTAAACCCCCACATTCGTATCTTTATATAGTAATATAATTATGTTTTGAAATGCTAATATATGTGATGATGTATGCATGAAATATGTAGATTGTAAGAGTAGAAATAAAAATGTTAGGCAAGGTAATAGTGTATATATTGGAAGTTAGGAAGTATTTCGGAGTGAAAACACACTTAAGAGAAAATTTGGGTAGAAAGGATTTTGGACACTGCCTAGTATTTGGATCATAACTTTTTATCCTAATGACCTTTTGATCTGAAATTTTGACAGTAGATAGTAGACTTCCAGAGCTACAAACCTGTATTTCACGAAAATTTTCCAAATCAATCTCTAAATAGGAATTCTGTTCGAACATGAATCGACGTTCGAACGTGAATCGACATTCAAACGTGAATAAACGTTCGAATGAAAGTTCGTTCCAGTACTCTTGTCTGATGGAAAAACAAAAGTACTGGGAGCAATGGACGTTCGAACGTGAGTTACGAATCTGGGTTTCTGAATCGCGCACAGGAGACCCTTTCTTCCACTATAAATACTTAATGACACCTCCTTTAGCATCATTTCAACATTTCTAACCTTAGAAAGTCTTAGAGAGGAAGAAAGGAAGAGAAAAACACAAGATCAAGGAGGATTTTCACATTGAAGTGGATCAAAATCTCAAGTTCTTCACACAAAACTAAGGAAGAAGGTAGGGGTTTCTTCCTATTCTTTTCCATTGAGGCTAAGGTTTATATATATGTATGTTTTGACTCTCAATCCTATATATGTGATATGAAATCATTATTTCTTGATGCTCTTGCAAAGATTACCATATTTTGAAGGAAGCTATGGTGGAATAGCCATGAAATCTCTTTCTATTGTCATGAAAACCCTAGTTTTCAAGAAAAATGGTTTTTCCTCAATTTTCATTTGATCTTGATTTCTGAAGTCATATTCTTGATTAAATCATGTTTTCATCTAATACTTGTTCTTGTTCCAAGAAATTATGTTTTTTTTTTGGCAAAACCCTAAAATGTTGATATCGAAATTGTGAAGGTTTTATTGATATGATCTCTTGCATATTTTAATTCATTTATTATTGTAGTATATGGTGAATTGTATAATTGTGATACTTGAATTATTAACGGAAATGGTGATTGATTAAGATTGTGGTTGTTGAGAAAAATGTTGGTTTTATCTCTTGTATGGTTTGTTGTGACGGACTTGAATTGCCTTCGAGAGCTGCCGTAGAGTGTTAGAGGTTAGTATATCCCAGTGGGGGTGAGATGGTTTTCCTAACACTTGTAGTGGATTGTTTTTTGTGAGAGCAACCACTATTGTTCACGTAGGTTCGAGGCTGAGGGATGGTATACCTTTCTTGGGAAGGATTTGTCAATGCCGTGGGAGATGGTATACGCCCTTCCTAAAATGTCGGTGATGTGCCCTGTGGGGAATGATTGAGATTGTGTGATTGTGATGGGTGAACGAGGTAGAATTGTTGTGTAGATTCTTGAGAAGCAACCAATATACATGAGAATATGGAATGATGTTACTGAATTATTTATGGATTGCTTTAATTTCTTGTAAGTTTATTCCTGTCATTGATTTACAGTATTCCGTACACTTGAGATCATTACAACTATCATGGTTTTATTCTCAAAATCTATATATGCTATTTTCCAAAAGAGACTTGCCATCTTTTATTTGTTTTAAAACCTTGTTTGGGTTTGGGAGGATTTTCCTACAGAGCTTAGCGCTCACCCCCTACAAACAACATCATTTTCAGATTATGGCTGAGAGGAAGAGCTCAAAGTTGATGAGCATGTAGCTTGGGAAACTCAATTGGATGGAAGCGTGGATCCCGAGGGGAACGTATAGAGTTGTTTTCTTTATGTCCAAGACTAGAAGAGGATTTTGAGACAATGTATAGATGATATTTTGTTTATTCCGCTGTAAGATAACAGTTGATTTTTTATGTACTTGTCATAGTGGGGCATATTCTTTTTGAATGTAATGGCCATGGTTTGGCATATTCTTTTGGATGATGTTATAGATATTGTGCATGATGAATGAAATTTTCTTTACTTATGGAAATTATTAGTTGCTCTCCTGATGTGAATGGTTTTAGATAGTAATGTCATCCAAGGGGGATTTTGGGGCGTTACAAGAGAGAAGAGGCAAGTGAAAGGAGTTGTAGGTTAGGCTTGTCCTTACCTGCCCAAGCCATGAAGTCAGCCCCCTTTTGATTGGAAGCCTGTCACACACCTAGGGAGGGATCCATAGACGGAAATGCATCATTCAATAGACATTATTCATACTGTATTATATTGTAGAGAGAGAAGCTCCTAGGAAGAAGAGATAGTTTAGAGAGAGAAAGCTTAGATTTTTACATTTCTTCCATCCATTTCATTTGTAATCTTCTGTAAGACGTTTGTAAGCTTCATTTATTGTCTTTAATATCATTCATTACAAGTGCATTTCAAGTTTAGTTGAGTATCCTAGCATCTACCATTGTTGTATTCAAGTTTTCCATCTCAAGTTCTCCATCTCAAGTTCTTCAAATGGGTATTAAATGCACTTTTCTGTAGTTTATGTTTTCTTGCATTAACTTAAGTTCCAATCTTCATTTCTTTACAATGCCTCTTTACTTCATTAATGTTCTTGCATTAAATATGAGTAGCTAAGCCTTAAGTTGGCTAATCCAAGGGAGAACTACTCTTGGGTATGCTAAATCAACTCTTTTTCATTCCTCCTCGTAGTGCACGTTGATTTGGTTTGACTAGGTTGAGTGTGGACATGGTTTTGAGTTCTTCATACACCGTAGACTTGTCATGGTGTATGCTTGAATCCTCACCTCCATTTTAGTCCCGCGCTTCCTATGAATCAATCAAACATCTAGACACCATTGGAGGAAGGTCTTGAGTTGATTTGGCATTCCCATTGGAATGACCTCTTTGGATTAGCCAACACTTGTTTCCATTATATTTCTATAACCAATCCTCAATCACCAAACTCAAACATCAAAGATTTTACACTTTCTCTCTTTTTTTTCCAAAATTACCTTCAAAATGAATCACCTCCTTCCCTGAGGAGACTACCTTGGAATACGATTTCCATGTAAAACACGACATTTGAAAGTCTCCCTGCGCTTAGGGAGCACTTTTGTTCACACACACATACACACACACACATTTCATTCCCACACACCCATTTTCCCATCTCTTGCAATGAACCCGAGTGAGAGTGACACTCATCCACACACATAAGTCTTATACACATTGAGGATTCATGTTCAGAGATTAGGAACAATGAAAATAACTCAAGCACACAACTAGAGCAATCTATTGACGTATCCCACAAAGAATCTGTTCAAACGACACATACATGTGCACATGCTTGAGAAAGGATCTTAGGCCATGTTTGATTTAATTTTAAGCCTTAGCCATTTCTTTTACAAAATTATATCCCTAGTTAGCTGTGATTGAGCCTTTAATGTGTGATTTCTTTTTCTTGTAACCCATATGATAACCGAGCCACAGGAAAATATATTTGACATACCATTGCTATCTAATTTTCTTGCACCCTCTTATAAATCAGTATGATACAAAAAAGCAAGAGAAAAATAAAAGAAGATGGTGGCTACTGTTCAAAGAAAAAAATTCTATGGAAACAACTGAAAAAGAAAGAGAAAGAAAAACAGAAAATGGCCAAGAAAGAATGAAATAAAAAAATACCATGTAGGTGAAGTTTCGAAAAGCTAGAAAGAAGTGTGCTACATTACATAAAGAAAGGATAGCATTTGAATACCATTGATGTCATTTCTCAAACCACTAACCCTTGGTCACATTACAACCTATAAAAAGTCCTAATTGATCTCAAGCCTGATGCATGTGTAGGTCGTCAATCAAAAGTTTGGGGCATGTTAATAGTATTACTTTATTTGTATCAATATTCTTCCATGAGATTATGCCAAACATGATTAGTCTATTTCCTAAGATTTCACTCCCATACTAATTGTGCATATGAATTTACAATTAGCCTTCTTCTGATCACATGCCCCTTGAGAGAAAAGTCACTATAATCGGAGGGAATTTTTGTTGAGAGCATTCTAAGAGAGATTTGTGAAATCAAAGTTATCCATGGAAGGTTGTAAAGAGGAGTGTTTGTTATATAACAATTCCTGTCGCTAGAATGATTATTCCCACTACATAGGGAATTTCAAATACCAATGTGACAAATGCTTATTTTTGCATAGAATACGTACCTATGAAGGAGAAGTGTTTGGGAGACAAGTAGAAATTGAGGGTTGGGTGTCTCAACGACCATGGTACCAACTCACTCTGACAGGCAATCTCACACACATACATCTGTTCAACTAAAGTTTGTGGGTAGCTTCACTGAAAACCCTCACGAGACAATACTCGTCCGCTAGAGGAAACCTAAGGATTTAACGGCTTATTGCATATGCTAAATGCAACTGGATGACCTATGAAAATAGTGATGAGCACATAATATTGCATACTTCATGGCCTCATTGCAAGCATTTCAACTCAACTTTTGCATATAAGTGTTTAGAAGTTAGTCGTTTTGAACTATAATGTTGATATTTTGATGTTGCGACCTTTTATAGTTTAAATAATTGATTTTAGGACATTGCAACCTTGATGGATGTGTGGTGAAGGCATGGACACAATACATGAAGAATTTGAGGCTTAAAAGTGAAGAAATCAAGAAGGCATTGGTGCTTGGGAACAAGGGCATCAGCAGCCACATCGTTTGGAAGTACTGCCTCGGAGTTCCTCCATTTTTACCATGATCTACTCAGAATTTGAAAAAGTGCAAAACATGAAAGTTGTATATCTGGGTGTCTTCTATTTCGTGTCCAAATTTCAGCTCAATCGGATGGTTGGATCAAAAGTTATGCCAATTCTACGACAACTGGTCCAGAGCAGACAGCTACCGCATGACTACCGGTAGCCGATTATTTCTGGAGTTGCTGCTACCGCCGAGCTACCGGTAGTTGATTGCCCAGAATGCCGAAAACAGCCTGTAACTCAACTTTGAGGCTTGGGGGTCCCACCTACTCTTCTCCCACTTGCTCCCCAACATTTTCTTACACAACCACATCCCTCCTACACCCTATGGGAAGACTAAGGAGGCTTGGCATTGAAGGAAGAGGAGAGAGAAGTGGGCTGCCATATGGGGTTGCAGGCTAGCCTGTCAAGACCCAATCAACTCAGCCCCCTTTTTGTGTAAGACCTACCACAGGCTATGGGGGACCACCATGGACGAAAATGCAACTCTCTCACACCATTATATTCAGCATTCCATTCATTTGTAGGTAGTTGGCTACCTAAGCTTAGGAGTAGAGATAGAAAGCTCCAAGGAGGAAGATGATGAATAGTATTTTCGTTTTTGCATTTTCTTCTCCGTTTTTGTTGTAGTAAGCTTTCATACTCTTGTAATTCTTAATCCTTGCACTTTAATCTCATCTATTTCATGTTCATTTCAAGTTTAGCCTTGCACTTTACTTTTCACCATTGTTATGCTTTCAAGTTCTTCATTTTTAGCTTAAAATGGGTTTTGAATATTTCTCTTCATAGCTTTAGATTTCTTGTTGTAAGTTAATTTTCATGCTTCATGTCTTCAATATATGTCTTTACATTATGCTTGTCTTTCTTTTATGCATGAGTAGCTAGCTTTTAAGTTGGTTAGTCCAAGGGTGAATTCCATTTGGGGATTCCATTCCAACTCTCTTTCATTCCTTCTCTCGGTTTATGTTGGCTCGGTTTGATTGGGTTGAGGGTGGATAAATTGATGAGTCTTTGATATTCCGTAGGCCTAGTCACGGTTTATGCTTGGATACTCACCATTTTATCCCTAGCTTCCCATGAATCAATCGTACTTCTAGGCACCATTGGAGGAAGGCTTTGAGTTTGCTTGACATTCCCATTAGAGTGAACCTTTGTGATTAGCCAACACTTGCTTTATTTGCATTTTCATTTACAAACACAACCACAAAACTCAAACAAAAGATTTTACATTTTCTTTTCACTTTTGCAAAATCACTTTCACAAAACTCCCTTTCCTTCCCTGAGGAGACGACCTTGGAATATTTTCCAAGTAAAACACACGACCACAAAAGACTCCTTTCGATTGGGGAGCATTTTTGTTCACCACACACGCATTCCATTTCATAACATTTTGTTCATTCCATTCATTTCCATCACCATTCCATTGTTGCCTAATCTTTTGCATCATTCCGAGTGAGAGTGACACTCACCCATTCCTATAAGCCATACACACATTTAGGGATGATGTTTAGAGGTTAGGAAACAACACCGCATTTTCAATCAATCAAATAGCATTGTAAATAATTTCTCATTCAATTGTTATTGTGTTACTAGAGACTAGCAATATTTAGGTTGGGGGTGTGATGAATAGTTAAAATTAGCATCTTACTATGCTTTTACTAGACTAATTATGCTTTTATGGATTTTAAATGATAACATTTCAGGACAAAGATGCACAAAAGCCTAAAGTCAATGGATACCAAAATTTCATGCAAACACCTACGTGTTCCAGAAGAAAATTAGAGAAGTTTGAAGCAAGGCGTCAACATTCGAACGCCAATTAACGTTTGAACGCCCATCTAGAAATAATTGAGGGCCCCTGGAAGAGTGCTAGGGAAATGGCATATGGCGTGTCGCAGTTATTTTCAGAGAAGAACAAGAGCTACCTGAGTACAACGTTCGAATGCCAATCAACGTTCGAATGCCATCTTGAGTTATTTAAGGACCAGACTGCCAGGGTGATGAGACATGGCTTGCTATCTACTGTAGGTGACAAGAACCACTTGAGTTCAACGTTCAAACTCCATTAAGCATTCGAACACCCATAACAGAAGACAAGAGTCAACGTTCGAACGCCATACTATGTTCAAACGTATTCCCCAGACAGGCTGCAGAGTGGTTGATTTTCTATCCGGACCTTGGGGCATTCAATTGGACTTTGAGGACTTCGAACTATTATTTTACTCTTCTTTACCCCCTCCTCCTTGCCTATAAATGCTTCCATTGTGGGGGCTTCAAAGGGGGAGACTTAGAGATAGATAGACATACATAGAGAGAGATAGGGGGAGATAGATAATCTTTTGCTTGAGGAGGAAACCCTCCAAAAGTGACTAGCTTTCTTCTACTTTCATTATTAGTTTCATTAGTTTCCATTGTTTGAGCTTCCTTCTTCTCTTAGAGGAGTGAAACTCTTCCACTTTTCTAATGCTTGACCAAAGCCTTGAAGGGTGAAAAGTGATTCACTCATTCTTCATCGAAGGTAGGCTCCTTGTGTATTATATTTTACCTTGTAACTCCTCTACTTGGAGGGATGAGAATCACTCACTTTTCTAGCTTTCTCAAAGCCATGAAGAGAGAGTAGTTTCTCATTCACTCTTTAGTAAGAGGTGATGAACATGTATAAATCATTTGGAAGTTATATTTGTGCATTTCGTTTATGCTTAATGCTTTATCTTTCACTTGCTTATTAAATGATTGAATGCATCTAGCAAAGCTAAGGTACTTTATACAACCATGAGTCCTTTCTATGACATAGATGACTCTTGGCATAGGAAGACTCATTGGTTCTTTGCAAGTACTCCAGCTAGATCTTCATGACTACATTTCAATCTTAACTCTTATTGTGCTTCAACTAAGAATGGAATACTAATACAGTGGTTGGATGCCTTGTAGAAATACTTGCTTGTTTGTAGACGAGTTGAGTCTCGGCACAGACAATTTTTGTAAATCTTTACAAAGACATTGGAACCATGCTCTTAATTCTTACAGTCCATTTTTATCCTTCGATTAACTTTATGTTGACATAGGGGTTAATTGAGTTCCCAAGCAAAAGTATAATAACCGGATGATTGACTACATGTCCAAATCCTCGAGCTAAAAGGTGACTTTTTTATTTGAGAGAATATTATATTTTGTCTAGAAAATCATCTTTGAAAGAATCCTATATTCTGTCCAGAAAAATCCATAAACATCACAACTTAAAATCTCAAGGGTTCTAGTCACTTTGGTCTCTGTCACTACTTACTTCGGAACACCAACATTAGTTCCCTATGGATTCGACTCTGGACTTAACCGGATTATTACTACAACTTGACCGTCTGCACTTGGGTGTACACATTTCGGATCAAGTCATTAACTTTTTGGGTTTTGTGTTGTTTTTTTTAATTTTGGTGTGTTAAATTTTAAATTTAATTCGATGTGTTTTAATGAATGTTTAATTACTTATACTTGAATGTATTGATGCTTTTTGAACACAGGAGCGAAATGATGAGTATGGAACACTACACATTAAACATCTTAATTGCATCCACTTTAACTTATTTTTGTAGTCAATTTTTGGGAAAATGGATTCAAATCAATGATTAATGGATAATGGCTTCATTGCAAGTGATAGGATGGAAAAGGGTAGGCATAAAGCACCTCCTAAAGTGATTGGGGACAATGGGAAAGAAAGGAACTCAAAACGGGTGGCTTGGGAGCTCAAAAAACTAAAAATCTCAAATTGGAAGAAGAGGTACTACTACCAAGTAATGAGGTACCGGTGTCTGAGCTTTCTGGAAAGTAGGTATCGGTACCACATCACTAGGTCCCGGTACCTGGGACTTGGAAGTCAATTGGCTGAAATGGAGGAAACGAATAAGGTACTGGTACCTCCCAACCTTTGGTACTGATACCATAACCTACTGGAATTTAGCTACCAGTACCAGCTCATCTATCTATCGATACCTCCCACCTTAACCCGTGCTGACTCATCACTAAGAGAATGTTGAGGTACTGGTACCACAACACCAGGTACCGGTACCAGCTACCCAGAAATTTCAGATCCTCTTCCAAATGATTCCACTAACTACGGGGGCCCCCTTTGATATCCAATCCATGTTCTGACATTTCTAGCACTCCATCATGACCTCCTAACCCCTACACTCAGATAATAAGCATGAGGGAGTGGGTGGCCAAGGTAGAGAGAGGGAGTGGTTGGGAAGAGGAAGGGGGACCATGCTTTGACTGAATTTGAAAGTTTTTGTGGACAACCTCTCTCTAAGCAATCCAAGTCAGCCACTCATGTCAAGAGAGAGGAGGATGGACAAAATACACACTTCTTACATGCATTTCCAGATTATCAAACTTTTAGAGAGAGAAGGTCCAAGGAAGAAGATGAAGATCTAGAGAGAGAAAGTTGGGTTTTACATTTTTTTTTTACCATTTTCATTGTAGTAAGCTCCATTTTACATGTAATCCTTCCCTTTTGCACTTTAATCTATTTTAATCAAAGTTGTAATTAATTTTGGCTATGTTCTTGTGGTTCATTGCTACATTTGGGTTTTGTTCCTTTCAAGCTTCACATTTTGGAAATGAATATCTTTTCTTTTGTAGTTTAAACTTTCCCTTACATTAATACAAGTCCGTGTTTGTTTTCACTACCATGTTTCTTTACTTAATGTTGATTCTTGCTTTTACCATTGATTGCTAAAATTTTAGTTGGCTAATCCAAGAGGGATTTCCCCTTGGGTGTGCGAAATTGACTCTCTTTCATTCTTCCTCGTAGTGTAAAGTGTTTGGTTTGACTAGGTTGAGAGCGGACGTGGTTGTGGGATTTTGATACACCATAGACTTGTCACGGGGTATGCTCTTGTGCAACATAACCACACTCATCCCTCACTTCCTACGAATCAATCAAACACCTAGGCACCATTGGTTGAAAGAAATGAGTCAATTTGGCATTCCCATTGGAATAAACTTTACGGATTTGCCAACCCCATTTTCTTGCATATTTCACAATACATAAACCACCAAATTTCAAACCACAAGATTTTCCAATTTTCACTTTATTCTACAAATCACTCTCCAAGACCACCTGACCTTGCCTTCCTTGAGGAGATGAATTTGGAATACTTATTCCAAGTAAAACATGACACTATAAGTCTCTCTATGCCTGGGGAGAAATTTTGAATACTCACACATTTTTTGTTCATCCACGCACAATTTTCCCCATTTCTTGCACTGAGCTTGAGGGAGAGTAACACTCACCATACACTATAAGCCATATACACACTTAGTTGGGTTAGTGTGGGAAGTTAGGGAAAACGAAGGTGATTTAGGGCTAAGCATCGAGTTTGAAGGTGATTTAGGGACAACAGAGGTAAATCTCATGATTCTCATCACGGGCCAAGGAATGTTTCTCCTTTGTATATAAATGTACATAAATTTTCAATTGTAGTTAGTGTATTTTCATGTGGGGATGTGATAATAAAAATGGACTAGTGAGACGTGATCTAGGACCAAACATGAATAGAAATCTAGACCCACCCGAGGATGTTGGAGACAATTTTGGGGATGATGGTGCTAACAATCCGAGGGGCGGGGGAGTGCAAAATCCCTGAGTGAAAAACCCCCGAATGCAATTCCCCCTTCGAGAAATGAAGAAAATAATCTCCCTATTGATATCCTGACGAGATCAATGAGAGATTATCTCCAACCTACCCGAAGCACCACCCCCTCATGCATACTTCTACCTGTGCAAGCGCATGGCTTTGTTGTAAAATCGGGCATGTTTCAATTACTTCCTCAATTCCATAGCATGGAACGAGAAAAATCCTTACCTACACATTAAAGAGTTTGAGGAAATAGTTGAAACATTCATTTCCAATCATGTCATGGAGGACATGGCACACATGAAATTATTCCCTTGTTCTCTCAAGGACAAAGCAAAAACTTGGTTGAACTCCTTGAAACCCAGCTCGATAAGTTCTTAGGCGCAAATGTTATCCGAATTTCTAAACAATTTTTTTCGGTGCCCAAGAAAACTGCCCTAAAAAAAATTCAAAAATATTCTAAAAAACCAAATGAGCAGCTCTATTAGTGTTGGGATAGATACAAGGACTTGTTGCACTCCATTCCACATCATGGCTTCAAACCGTGGCAATTAATTAGTTTCTTCTACGAAGGAATTACGTCGGGCCACCGACAGTTCATCGACACGATGTGCAACAGATAGTTTTTGAGTAACGATCCTAATGAGGCCCTAGAGTACTTTAACACATTAGCGGAGAATGCCCAAAATTGGGATATCACGGATCTTACCGATGTGTCAACGTCCTCTCCGAGAAGTTAACCAATTGGGCGGGGATGTATAACTTGCGCGACCAAAAAGATTTGCTTGCTAAGATAGCAAAATTATCCCGTAAGGTGGAGAGCTTGGAGGTTAATAAGAGGCATGAGGTGTCGAATGTCACTAAGGCCGAGAAATCTTGCTCGATATGTGAGAGTGTTGAGTCCAAACATTCCGGAACTCAAGGAAGTTTATCGTGAGCAAGTAAATGCATTTAACCAAAGTAGGTAGTAATATTTTCCACACTCTAGCACATACAATCTGGGATGGAGCTCCCACGTGAACTTCAATTGGAAGAATGACAACCCTATTCCTCATTGGTCCTCCTCATTATCACATCCTATCTCACCTAAGAAAAATCAAACACTTTATGATCATAGTCCGTCATCTAGCTCCCAATATCCAAGGTTCAATCCATAAGTGTTTTCGCAAAACCCACCTCAACAAGGGTTTGGTTGACAAGGCCCACCCAATACTCCCACATACCAACCTCCTCACAAGAGAAATTTGGAGGATGTTATGCATCAATTCATTCAGAGTCAAACCACAATCAAAAACCAAAATGCAACCGCTTTTAATGACATTCAGACACAAATCACTAATTTGACTAATGCTATGGGGTCTTTCATACAAGAAAAAGGGAAATTTCCCGCTCTACCCCAAGAAAACCCAAAAGGTCAACATGTGATTGAATCATCCGATGTTACTAAAGAGAGTTTTGAGCAACTCAAGGCTATCACCACTCTTAGGAGTGGACTTGAATGTGAATGATTGTCCTATCCCGCCCCTATCCCCAAAAGGTTGAGGCCACCTACTAAAAATTGCTAACTATTCTGATATCCTTGAAATGTTTAAGTAGGGGTGGTAATTTTTGACATGACACGATAACTCGATACGAACACGACACGAATAAATGGATTTGGGTTGACTATTTTTTTGTACAAACCCGTGTATGACACGACCCGTCAACACGAAATGTTAATGTGTCGTGTTCGGGTTCAACCCGCTTAACCCGAATTGACCCGTCAACACGAAGTTTTAACTAGAAGGAGATTGACCTGGCCTTTTCGTCGCATGTATGAGTTTTCATGTTTTGATGGTTTATTTTTTCCATTACTTCTGATATTTAATTTGGTTGCGTGATGTACGATTAACATATTTAATTAGTATTATATAAATAAAATATTAATTATTTGTAACTGTTTATCAAACACTGACATAATTATTGTATAAAAAAGATATTATTACTCATTATTATTATTATTATTATTAAGTTAATTTTTAGTTTGTATAAAAAGTATGAGGAGATATTCAATTAAGTGAAAATAAAATCTTAGCGTTAAATTTTTATTCAAAGTTTATGTGGGTCAACACGAATACGAACACGACACGAAAATAAACAGGTCAACTCGACACGACACGATTAGTTAAATGGGTTGAGTTAGGGTTAACTAATATTCGACACGACTAATGTTCGACACGACACGAACCCGACACAACACGACCCGATTGCCACCCCTATGTTTAAGCAGGTAAAGATTAACATTCCTCTCCTTGATGCCATCAATAAAATTTCCTCTTGTGCAAAAATATTGAAGGATTTATGTACTGTAAAGAGGAAGTTGAATGTGCATAAGAAAGCCTTCCTTACCGAGCAAGTGAGTTCCATCATGAGGATAAATACTCCACCCAAGTGCAAGGATCCCTGTTGCCCCCACAGTTGCCATCACCGTTGGAAATTGCCGAGTGGAGCAAGCATTGCTAGATGATTGAGCAACAAACGTTGTGTTCCTAACCCCTTAAGTACTATCCCTTAGAAGCCAAAGTGTATGAACGAAAGGGAGTGTCACTCTCCCTAGGGATAGTGTCAAAAGAAAAGGGCAAGGGGAAAGGAAATAGGTTGGTGGAAATGTGATATGTGAATGCACAAAAATGCTCCCCAATCGCAAGGAGACTTTCGTGGGTCGTGTTTTACTTGGTGGTATTCCAAGGTCGTCTCCTCAGGGAAGGAAAGTTCAAGTTGTGTGAAGGTGATTTTGCAAAAGGTAAAGAAAGTGAAAAATATTTTGTTTGAGTTTTGTGGTTGTGTTTGTGAATGGAAATGCAAGAAAAACACGTGTTGGTTAATCCGAAGAGGTCATTCCAATGGGAATACCAAATCAACTCAAGCCTTCCCCCAATGGTGCATAGATGAACGATTGATTCGTGGGAAGCTTGGGACTAAAGGGAGGTGAGGATCCTGGCATAACCCGTGACAATGCCTACAGGATATCAAAGACTCACAACCACGTCCTCACCCCAACCCAGTCAAACCGAACCATCGTACACCGAGAGGAGGAAAGAAAATGAGTTGAAATGGCACACCCAAGAGGAGGTCTCCCTTAGATTAGCCAACTAAAAATCTAGCTACTCATGCATAAAAGAAAGACATACAATATGTAAAGAGACATGGTATTGAAATGGAGATTAAAACTTAGCTCAATGCCAGAAATCGTAAACTATGAAGAAAAATATTTAATACCCATTTCAAAGCATGAAAATGAAGAAAACTTAAACAACAATGGTGAAATGTAGAACATGTAACTAAACTTGAAATATACTTGACATAGATGAGATTAAAGTGAAAGAGTTAAGGATTACAAGAAATTAAAGCTTACAACAATTGAAATGGAGAAGAGAATGGAAAAATCTAAGCTTTTCTATCTACTATTCATCATCTTCTTCCTTGGATTTTCTACGCTTAGGTAGCCACCGTTGAATGCTTGTTGAATGCTGAATATATGGAGTGTGTCTTGCATTTTCGTGCATGGAGGGTCCCCTAGCATGAGTGTGCAGGTCTCTCATCAGTGGGAGGTTGAATGATGGCTTTCACAGGCTATGTAACGCCCCAAAACACACCCTGGACGGCATTACATACTAAAACCATTTACATCATGAGAGCACTAATATCATCCATAAATAAATTAAACTTCATTCATCATCCATAAAATATTTACATCATTATCCAAAAGAATATGCCCAACCATGGCATTTACATCTCAAAAATTAATTAAAGTAGCACAGCGGAATAGCAAAAGAAACTAGACCTTACAGTGTCCAAAAGAATAACCTAGTCTAGTACAAAAGAAGCTACATCTCTACATATCCACCTCGGGATCTAGGTTCCCCTCGAGTGGAGCCTCCCAATGCCCTGACTCGTCGATGCCGAGATCCTCCTCTAGCACCAAATCTGAAAAATGTAATTTGTAGGGGATGAGCACGAAGCTCTGTAGCAAAATCTTCCCAACTCAAACAAGGTTTATAAAAATATAAAACGGGTCGGTCACATTTCGAAAATAATATATATCAATTTTTTTAAAGGAAAAACAGGACAGTTTAAAGAGATCTCAAGTTTAAGCCATAACAACAATCAAGTAAAAGAATAAATTAAACTGAACAAAAATACACCGTGTCCAAAGTTAGGCCAATTCGGAAGGGCGTCTTCCGATGCATTGTCCCATACCAATGCACCGGCCAAGACGTTCCAACTCATCATCCCATGTATATTGGTTCATCCCCGTACCATGTATGTTGATTGCTTCTCATGAATCTACCCAACGATTATACCTAGTCCACCAATTACAATCACAATCACAAACACTTTAGGAAAAGGCGTCTACCATCCCTCTGGCAGTGACGAGTCCCTTCCCAGGAAAAGTATACCATCCCTTGTTCGAACTCCAGTGAACGATAGTGGTCGCATTACCACATGACAACCCACTACAAGTGTTAGGAAACCATCACCCCCACTGGGATAGACTAACCTCTAACACTCTACGGCATCTCTCGAAGGCAATCCAAGTCCCTCACAACAACCATACAATTGAGGAAACCAAAATATTCTCAATTCATCAACATTTCAAGGAATTACCAAATTTCACAATTTCTAATATAATGTTTCATAATATGATGGAAGAAAGTGAGCAAGAGATCATCATAAGTAACATTTTGGTGTACAATATCAAACACTAAAGTTTTGAAAGCAATACCAAGGAAAAATAGAGGGAAAAGTCCATTTCTCTTTAGAACCAAGGTTTGAAGATGAAAAAGAGAAATTTAATAGTTACCCAACCATCACAATGTTCAAAACATGGCATTTATTTCAAGAGGAACAAGAATCATGTATTTCTTATCATGTATATAAGGATGAGAGTGAAAAACATATATATATACATAAACCCTAGCCTCAATGTAAGAGATTAGGAAGAAATCCCCTACCTCAACCAAGTATCTCTAGCAACCCAAGCTTTAAAGACTCCCTTTTCCCCTTTTTCTTGCTCCCTTGCTACTTTCTCTTTTGGTTCTAAGAGGTTTGAGTGAGGGTGAAGTGAAATTATAGAAGAGGGAATGGATGGAGAAGTGAAATCTTGAAAACTAGGGCTTTGATCTTGTAAATCTCTCCCAATATTTGTGTTTTTCTCTCCCTCTTTTGCTCTCTAAGGGTGCCTAGGGTTTGGATGGGTGAAATGAGGCTAAAAAAGTTGACATTATGTATTTATAGTGGAGCTAGGACCGACTGTTCGCGAGTTGAAAATTTCGGATTTTTACAGCGACTACCGGTAGCTGATTTTGACTACCGGTAGCTCGGGTACATTGGCACTCGACTACCTGTTGACTACCGGTAGCTCGGGTACACTGGACACTCGACTACCGGTAGCTCGGGCACACTGGACCATTGACTACCGGTAGTTACTGCCCAGATTTTATGCTTCAACTTCAAGTGCAGTTTTGACCCATTTAGAGGTCGAATTGGAAAATTTTCATGAGAGACACTTTTGTAGCCCTAGATGTCTAATATCTGCTTTCCCAATTTCAGATCAATTGGAGTTAGGAATAAAAAGTTATGATCGAAATAGTAGACCGTGTCCAAAATCCTTTATACCTAAATTTTCTCTAAAATGTGTTTTAACTCCAAAATACTTCCTAACTTCTAATACACCCCATATCACCTCTCCCAAGGTTTTTCGACCTTCCGGACTCAATGGAAACCTTATTTTGACCTAAATCCATTTAGAAACTTACTTAATCCCTCTTCTCAAGCTTACACACCTTCAAAACTTCAACTTCCAAATTAATTTGCATCTCTAGTTTTTTTTTTATTCCTACCATCACTACACATATCCGCATTTTTTACAACTATTATTTAATATATATCTATATACATATATAAACGAAAATGCGGGGTGTTACAGGCTAGGACAAGCCTAGCCTGCAACTCCCCAGGCAGCCCACTCCTCTCCCATCCTCCTTGAATGCCAAGCCTCAAAAGTCTTCCATTGTGTAAGGGAAGCATGAAAATGTGTAAGGAAATGTTGGGGGGCAAGTGGGAGAAGCATTGGTGGGACCCCCAAGCAAGTGGGAAGTGATTTGGAGGCATTTCGGGCTGTTCAGGCACGGCGTACCGGTATTGAGTAGATGAAATATAGAGTCCCTATATCCTTGTGGTTAGTGGAGAACAGCCATCGGACCGGATTTGTCGTAAAATTGAGATTATTTCGTTTCTTTCCTTATCAGAGAGGGGCCCCTTAGGGAGCGGGGCTTCTTTATTGAAAAAAGGGGGGGGGAGGTCCGGAAAGCCCTCACTTTATTGATGGGAAATTTGGATCCCCTTTTCCTCTCACCCTCCCCCGGTTCTGGTTCAGGAAAGGGTCAACGCAAGAATCTTACTTCGAAGCAATCTCTGGAGTTTTCCCTTATCCGAACGGGTTTTGCAAGAAAATAGGATTTCATATTGAGCTCCAAATATACGCTATTGGGATGGGATGGCTCCTACTAGCTCTCCCCCCCTAAGAACCGCACGTGCGAGTTCCCCCGCGTACCGGTACTTCGTACACCAGTAGCTTCGGCGTACCGGTACTATTTTTCTACTCCGGATCAGTCTTCGTAGAATTGGCATAACTTTTGATCTAACCGTCCGATTGAGCTGAAATTTTGACACAATATAGAAGACATCCAGATCTACAATTTTCATGTTTTGAAATTTTTCAGATTCGAAGTGGATCATGGTCAAAATGGAGGAAAACGAGGCTCTTCAACCCAGTGGTGTGGCTGCTGGCGCTTTTGTTCCCAAACACCAATACCTCCTTGATTTCTTCACTTTTAAGCCTCCAAATCTTCATGTAATGTGTACATGCCCTCACCACACATCCATCATAGTTGCAAGGTCCTAAAATACATGATTTAAGCTATAAAAACATGCAACATCGAGAATTCAACATTATTCATAAAATCGGCTAACTCTAAGTACTTAGATGCAAAAGTTGAGTTAAAATGCATGTAATGAGGCCTTGAAATATACAATATTTTGTGCTCATCACTAGACTTGGGGGCAATTGTCAACCTCCTACCCTTCTTGACGTCTTAACAACTACAACTTGAGGAGTTGAAACCAACCTCTATCACTCTTCAACTAGCAGATAGAAGCATGATAACACCAAGGGGAGTAGTGGAGGATGTGTTGGTCCAAGTGGACAAATTTTATTTTCCCATTTATTTCATTGTGCTTGATACTCACCCCGTTGCTAAACCTAATTCACATATCTCTATCATATTAGGTAGGTCTTTCCTTGTAACTTCTAATGCCGTGATCCATTGTAGGTGTGGTCTAATGAAGCTTGCATTTGGAAACATGACAATAGATCTCAATGTGTTCAACCTTTACAAGCAACCGGGGGATGATGAGGAGATTCATGAAGTCAATAGGATTGACACATTGGTGGAGCATCACATGGATTTTCTGTGCCATGAAAGCGTGAAGGAGGAAGAGTTCATTGAGGATGTGGAATCGGAGAATGTGCAAGGGGTGGGGACTTGGACCACGACATTTGAAAAACTACCACCACAAGAAAATAAAATTTTTCCATCCATAGTGCAACCACCCAATTTGAAGTTGAAGTCATTACCATCCACACTTAAATATGCATTCTTGGGGAAACACCAAACATTTCCAGTGGTGATAAGCTCTTCATTGGAGCCAAAGCAAAAGGAAGAGTTGTTAGGAGTCTTGAGGAAGCATAAAGGAGCCATCGGTTAAACCATCGCCGACATCAAGGGAATTAGCCCTCTCATTTGTACTCATAGAATATATCTTGAATAAGACACCAAGCTATCCCGACAACCACAAAGAAGACTCAATCCCATCATGAAGGATGTGGTTAGAGATGAAGTGCTCAAGCTACTTGAAGTGGGAATTATCTTTGCAATTGTCGATAGTAAATAGGTTAGCCCCACACAAGTGGTACCAAAGAAGTCAAGATTGAAGGTGGTGGCCAATGAGGAGAATGAGTTGATTCTGACACGGGTGGTCACCAGTTGAAGAGTTTGCATTGATTACGAGAAGCTTAACTCATGCACTCGAAAAGATCACTTCTCGCTACCATTCCTTGATCAAGTGTTGGAGAGGGTAACTGGACATCTTTTCTATTATTTCCTAGATGGATACTTCAGCTACAATCAAATAGAGATCGCCCTGGAAGATCAAGAGAAAACCAAATTCCTATGCCCCTTTTGGAACATATGCCTATCGCCAAATGTTATTTGGGCTATGCAATGCCCCAGGAACTTTTCAAAGATGTATGATGGGGATATTCAGTGACATGGTGGAAAATATTGTGGAATTTTTTGTGGAAAACTTCTCAGTGTTTGGGGACTCGTACGAAGGATGTTTGAAAAATTTGGAGAGAGTTTTAGAGAGATACGAAGAGAAGAATTTGGTGCTTCACTAGGAGAAGTGCCATTTCATGGTAACTCAAGGGATTATGTGATTAACCCTAGAAAGTGCATTAATTAGTTAGGTTAACGAGTTAATGGTGTGCGTTAATTAGATTAAAAGTACGGTGTTACAGCAAATTAGGGTTAATGCGGTAATCCATTGTTTTGCAGTGTTTGTGCGTAAAATGCCACAAGTTAGCAGGGTTAAAGTGTTAAAGCCAAATTAGCAGGGGGACGCAAATGTAATTTCATCATCATCATGTCAAGCAAAGAAGGACTTCAACCGTCAAAATCCAGTGACATAGGGGCATCCAGACGGTCACCCTAAACCGCCTTAGCTTCTTTGCCCTCTCATTGGTTGAATTGTGCAACAAGCTATCCTTGATTGGTCCTTCTTCATTCTGCCTCCAACCGCCTCAAGCCCTCTATAAACAGGCTAGTCCAGTCCATTTCCAGCATGTTCGAAAGGAGAGAAGTCCAGAGAGAGTGGAGAAAAGAAGGAGAGTCAAGTTCAGTCAAAAAACATCCAAAAACAGTCAGTGAGAGTGAGAGAGAGTCAAAAATAGTGTGGCGAAGCCCGACCGAACCTTTTTCCAGCCAGCTTTCCGGCTTATCTCCAGCCGAAGTTTTTCTTATTTTCTACATTTCTGTTATACCTTTCTACTTGGAGGGTTGAACCTCTGCCACTTTTGTGTCCTAACCAGTATTAAGGGTGGTCGTGCTTTAGCTATTCCTTGGGGAAGGAGTGTATGTGTTTTATTTAGTGTTGTAATGGAACTGTCTCACACAACGTAGACGGGGGTAGGGCTCTCACTGACTATGTGGCCCTCACCTATAAGGACCCGACCACGTTCAAAGGAACAACGTTGGTCGGGGGCCTCAAGCACTCGTACGAGGTAATGAATAAGGTACTCCATTACAATCTGATGCCCCGGGGTTCGGAAAAGAACCTGAACATCGAGAAGCTGGCCTTACTCCGCACTTTCATGACGGGTGTGGTAATGGATGTGGCATATTTAATTTTTTAGGATATGCCGGAGTTTGCCAAGGCCGCAAAGCCGAAGGCAAATCTCCCCTTTGGCAGCCTTGTCACCAAGCTGTGCGATCATGCCAAGGTGAAGCACTATGCACACGATGCTCTCCTTCCCCAGAGACTAGAGCGATCAGGAAGTCTAGCAGCACCAAAAGAGCTGCCAGGACTGGGGGAGAGAGACTTAGAGCTCCGAGGCCAGAGCCGTTAGCAGCCGGACCATCTTCATCAACACCTCCACCACCTGCACCTGCTCCTGCTCGCACTATGTCACAGCGCATGGACGCACTGGAGTCCACCATGCATGGGCTGTCGATTATGCTGACACGACTATTCCAGCACACATTCTCGAGTGAGCCCATCCTCAGAGAACCTCCATAGCCCCCAACTGGTCTGTCGACTTTAGCTCCTGTGCCTTCCATGACTATAGAGGTGGACGACGACGACGATGAGGAGTCTGAGACCGAGGGGGAGGATGCTTTCGATGAGGAGGATGATTAGGAGGACTTTTGTACTTTGTTTCTTTTGATTTTTGGATGTATAGTAGGGTTAGTTCATCAGCCAGTAGAAGTATCTTTAGGTTTTGGCCATTTTGTTTTGAAACTTGAACCCATTGTAAAGAACTTTAAAAAATGACCAATGAAATACCACAATTGTTTTTTTTAATCATTGCCCAAAGCTATTTATTTAATTGCGCAATATGATTTTTGGATTTTGTGTGTTTGTATATTTGATTACATGGATGGAATTTTTTTTTAGTTTACAGCTTGTGGTTTTTAAGTGAATGTTTGCCAGGGACTACCAAAGTTCAAGTTGGGGGGTGTGATTAGCACAAAATATTGCATATTTTGTATGTTAATATGCCCTTTTATACTTGCTTTTGTTGTGACTTTGGGTAGAAATGCGCTTTATCTTCTCTTTATCGGAGTTTTGTGTAAATGCAGGTAAAAGGATGTACATGATTCAAGTTAAGCCCCCATTGAACTATTATAAGTCAATGAAGATGAGGGGATAGCTTAAAGGAAGGCTTGGAGGGTGAAGAAACCAAGAAAAATACAATTTGGCAGAAAATCTTCCGGAAGGTTTGGCTAAAACCTTCCGGAAGGTTTTGCCTTGGTCTGCCTATTCACTGTCAAAACCTTCCGGAACGTTTTGTCTAATGGAATGAATCTTCCGGAAGGTTTTTCTTATTGGTTTGCCATTTTAGCTGTTCCTACACAAACCTTCCGGAAGGTTTGTGTCGACCTTCCGGAATGTTTTGCCCAGATTGCCCAGACAGCCTACAACTCAAGCTCTGCCATTTGGGGGTCCCACCTATACTTCTCCCACTTGTCACCTGACATCCCTTACACATCTATAGGCCTCCCATCACCTATGCTTGGAATTTGAAGGCTTGGGCATTTATAAGGAGGAGAGAGAAGAGGAAGAGCTGGGAGATGCAGGCTAGGCTTGTCCTAGCCTGCCTAATGCATCCAATCAGCCCCCTTTTTGATGGAAGGCCTATCACACACCTAAGGAGCTCTCCATGGACGAAAATATAGAATTCATTATGTATTATTCAGTTGTATTGCATTGTAGAGAGAGAAGCTCTAGGTAGAAGACATAGTTAGAGAGATAAAGCTTATTTTTCTTGCATTTCTTCAATCCATTTCACTTGTAATCTTCTGTAAGACTTGTGTAAGCTTCATTTAATGTCTTTAATGTCATTTATTACAAGTGTATTGCAAGTTTAGTTCTCCATTTTGGTTTTCACCATTGTTGCAGGTAGTTTTCTTCATTTCAAGTTTTAAAATGGGTATTGAATATTTCTAATCTTAGTTTAAGTTTTCTTGCATTAAAATAAATTCCAATCTTCATTTCTTTACAATGTCTCTTCATTACATTTATATTCTT
The DNA here is from genome assembly GCA_951799425.1 of Ilex aquifolium. NCBI lineage: Eukaryota > Viridiplantae > Streptophyta > Magnoliopsida > Aquifoliales > Aquifoliaceae > Ilex > Ilex aquifolium. The sequence goes on from OX637392.1 coordinate 33,177,047, forward strand.
TCTTTAAATATAAGTAGCTAAGCTTATAGTTGGCTAATCCAAGGGAGAATTCCTCTTGGGTATGCTATTTCAACTTATTTTCATTCCTCCTCGTAGTGTACGTTGATTCGGTTTGACTAGGTTGAGTGTGGATGTGGTTGTGAGTCTTTGATATCCCGTAGACTTGTCATAGGGTATGCTTCGATCCTCACCTCCATCTTAGTCCCTCACTTCCCACGAATCAATCGAACATCTAGACACCATTGGAGGAAGGTCTCTAGTTGATTTGGCATTCTCATTGGTATGACATCTTCGGATTAGCCAACACTTGTTCCATTTCATTTTCTATCACAAACACAAATCGCCAAATTCAAACATCAAAGATTTTTACACTTTTCATTTTTCACCCAAAATCACTTTCAACACGATTCACCTCCTTCCTTGAGGAGACGAATTTGGAATACGATTTCCAAGTAAAACACGACATTTGAAAGTCTCCTTGTGCTTGGGGAGCACTTTTGTTCACACACACACATTTCATTCCACACATCCATTTTCCCATCTCTTGCATTGAACCCAAGTGAGACTAACACTCACTCACACATAAGCCATATACACATTGAGGGTTCATTTTCGGAGAGTAGGGAATGCAACGGAAAACATTAAGCAGTACAGATATGCCGATTGAGTAATTCAAGTATTCCTCCTAAATGGCTTGCCTTTTGGTTTACTTGGGTTATCCGATTGTCGCATAGAGATATATCTTTCGGCTAACCTAATCAGTTGCTGGATAGGATTTAATATACATCATACCTACCGGTTGACTTATCAGTGAAATGGAGGTTAATTGCTATAAGGTGGCATTTCCAATACTTGGCCAATATAATGCATATGAAATCCCTAATCTGGAGGGTATCTTTTAATTATTGCATTTCCAATATCTTTTAATCACTGCAGTTTTAATTTAAGTTTATTTTAGTTGTTCTAAACTCACACCATAAGCTCTTTTATTTCAATTTGTAACTGTAACAACTTCACCGTTTCATTTTGATTTCCAATATCATTTTCCTGTGGGTTCGACCTCGGACTTAAACCGAGTATTATATTGCAATTTTACCACTTATACTTGGGTGTATACCACTGTTGATACTGAAGGTGAGTATTCGTGCTTGGACACATTGTGTTTGCAAACAAGATCAAAGTGGACAAATCTAAAGTGGAAGCAATTTCCAATCTACCCACTCCAAGGGAAGTCAAGGACATCAGGTCGTTTCTTGGCCATGCAGGTTTCTATCTCTGTTTCATTAAGGATTTTAGTCCATTAGCAAGACTTTTGCAAATTTTCTAGCAAATGATGTCCCATTCGTGTGGTGGGATGATTGTGAGGCATCTTTCCAAAAACTTAAAAGTATGCTTACTTCAACTCCAATAATGCGGCCACCCTAGTGGGAACTCCCATTTGAGCTCATGTGCGACATGAGTGATTACGCGATCAGCGCAGTGCTAGGACAATGGAAAGATAAAAATCCTTATGTAATATACTATGCTAGCAATACTCTAAATGAAGCACAAATTAATTACACAACTATTGAGAAAGAGTAGCTAGCCGTAGTGTTTGCATTGGAAAATTTTAGATCATACATTATTGGTTCGCCTATTGTAGTCTACACTAATCATTCTACTTTGAAGTATTTGCTATCTAAGCAGGACGCTAAACTGAGACTCGTTAGGTGGATCCTTCTCCTTCAAGAATTACATATGATCATCAAGGACAAAAAGAGAGTTGAGAATTTGGTGGCAGACCATTTGTCCCGGCTTATTGTCCATGACACCGAAGAGGACAACCCTACCCCTGATTCCTTCCTTGATGAGCATCTATTTTCTATCCATTAAGTTTGTTTGTGGTATGTTGACATTTTTAATTTTCTTGCCATAGGACAAATACCCCCACACTGGAGCCGAAAAGATAAGAGAAGATTCATGGCGGATGTGAAGTACTTCTACTAAGACAACCCATACCTGTTCAAGTATTTTCTTGGCCAAGTCATGAGGAGGTGTGTACCAGAAAATGAACAGTGGAATATCCTCTCTTTCTGTCATTTTGAAGTGTGTGGTACACACTTCTCTTCCAAAAAGACTTCGGCTAAGATTTTACAAATTGATTTTTATTGGCGAACATTGATTAAAGATTGTGTCTCATTTTGTAAGCAATGTGATGGGTGTCAAAGGTTGGGAAGTGTGACCCGTAGAAATATGATGCCCCTCTCCCCCGTTCTTATCATTGAAATTTTTTATTGTTAGAGCATCGATTTCATGGGTCCATTCCCTATATATTTTGGCTACCTTTACATAGTCCTAGCAATGGACTACGTGTCCAAGTGGTAGAGGCAATCCCAATCAAGACTAACAACCACCGAGTCGTGGTCAAGTTTTTAAAAGAAAACATTTTTTCTAGGTTAGGGATGTCTCGTGCTGTGATAAGTGACAGTGGCTTGCATTTTTTCAATAGACCATTTGCTTCTTGATGCATAAATATGGTGTAACACAAAAGGTGTCCACCACTTATCACCCACAGACTAATGGCTAAGCTAAGTTGGCCAATAAGGAGATAAAGAAAATACTTGAGAAAACAGTTAACTCGAATCGAAAGGATTGGTCACTGATTGGTGAAAAACGGTGTTATTCCTAACCCCTTAAATACTATCCCTTAGAAGTCAAAGTGTATGAATGAAAGGGAGTGTCACTCTCCCTTGGGATAGTGTCAAAAGAAAAGGGCAAGGGGAAAGGAAATAGGTTGGTGGAAATGTGATATGTGAATGCACAAAAATGCTCCCCAATCGCATGGAGACTTTCGTGGGTCGTGTTTTACTTGGTGGTATTCCAATGTCGTTTCCACGGGGAAGGAAGTAAACCAATTTGAAAGTGATTTTGGGAAAAGAAAGTGTAAAAATTATTGTGGTGGAAAGTTGTTTGGTGAAATGTGTTTTTGTGAAAATGAAATGAGAAAGCAAGTGTTGGCAATTCCAAGAGGTCACTCCAATAGGTATACCATCTCAACTCAAATCACTCATCCGATTGAGCATGAATGAACGATTGATTCATGGAAAGCCGAGGATGATGTTGGTAAGTATCTAAGCATAAACTGTGACTAGGCCTACGGATTATCAAAGACTCACCGAATCATCCACCTTCAATCTAGTCAAACCAAACCATTGGACTCTAAAGGGAGGGAGGAGATGTAACACCCCGCATTTTTCTTTTATATATGTATATAGATATATAGTAGATAATTTTTTTAAAACTGTAGATATATGTAGTGACATAAGAATAAACCGTAGGAATAAATGCTATGGAGACAATTTGATTGGGAAGCTACGTGTCGAAGATGTTTAAACTTGGAAAGGGTGATTAGACAAGTTTCTAAAGGTTTTTAGGTCAAAATAATGCTTCCATTGAATCCGGAAGGTCGAACAACCTTGGGAGAGGTAATATGAGGTGTATTGGAAGCTAGGAAGTATTTTGGAGTTAAAACCCACTTTAGAGTGAAATTGGGTAAAAAGTATCTTGGACACCTTCTAGTATTTTAGCCATAAATTTTTATCCTTACATCCAATTGATCTGAAATTTTGACAGTAGATAGTAGACATCTAGGCTACAAAAGTGTATCTCTTGGAAATTTTCCAATTCGACCTCTAAAGGGGTCAAAACTGCTCTGGAAGTCGAAGCAGCCAAACAGTACCGGTACCCAGTACCGGTACCCCCGAACCAGTAACTAATTGGTACCGGTACCCTTTGACTGGAGCCTTCCCGAACAGTAAAAAGTCGGGATTTTGAGTTTTAAAACACCCATTCCAAGCCCTATTTGCCCCATTCTTCATCTCATCCTCACCACAAACATCTTAGAGCCCTAGGAGGAGATAAAGAAAGGGAAAAATACCAAGATCAAGATAGATTCACACCTCATAGAAATCAAACCCGAAATTCCTCAAGAACACCATTCTTCTCCTCTCTTCCTATACACATTCACTACACCCTTACCCACATCTCTTAGAACCCTAAGAGAAGACAAGAAGGAGAAGGAGAAGGGATGAAGGAGATCTTTGGAGCTTGGGTTAGCTTATAACTCTTGGATTCAAGGTAGGGGTTTTCTTCCATTCTCTTACATTGAGGTTAGGGCTACTATATATATGCATTCTCTTGACTCTCAATCATATATACTTGCTATGAATTCATCATTTCTTGTTATTCTTGCAATTATTACCTTGTATTAAACTATGTGATGGTTGGGTAATCACTAAACCTCTTGTATGCCCTAGTTCTTCGAGGGAAGTGGGTTTTCTCTTGATTTATCCTTGGTTATTGATTTCAATCTTGATATTCGTTTGTTGTCGATTTTAATACTTAATTGTTCCTTTATTCTTGATTCCAAGCTTGATATTTGTTGTTATGGATTCAAGACTTGATTTACCCTTTATTCTTGATTTCAAGCTTGATATTTGTTGTTAGGGATTCAAGACTTGATTTGTCCTTTGTTCTTGAGTTCCAAAGCTTGATCATTCATTTGTTCTTGATTTCAAAACTCTAGCGATTTGTATTGAACAATAAAATGATACTTTTGATGATCTCATGTACTTTTTCTTAAATATGTTTTATGGGAAATATCACTTGCGAAAGTTGTCGATTTGGGGGAATTGTTGGATATGTGTGATAAGTGTTGGTATTGAAATTATGGAATGTTGTTTGGATGAACATGGGTGAGAGGTTCCTTATAAGGATGCTCACCCCTTCCCAAGAGGTTCCTTATAAGGATGCTTGGGAAGCCATGTAATAAATTGTGAGAGGTTCCTTATAAGGATGCTCACCCCTTCCCAAGAGGTTCCTTATAAGGATGCTTGGGAAGCCATGTAATGAATTGTGAGAGGTTCCTTATAAGGATGCTCACCCCTTCCCAAGAGGTTCCTTATAAGGATGCTTGGGAAGCCATGTAATGAATTGTGAGAGGTTCCTTATAAGGATGTTCACCCCTTCCCAAGAGGTTCCTTATAAGGATGCTTGGGAAGCCATGTAATGATTTGTGAGAGGTTCCTGGTAAGGATGCTCACCCATTCCCAAGAGGTTCCTTGTAAGGATGCTTGAGAATCAAAGACGATCTAAACGGAGGTGGAGGTTACCCTAAAGTATGCCACCTACCGAAAGAATTGTTGGAAACTGTGTATGGGGACTGGATTATATTTGGAAATGGTTTGCTAAATGTATAGTGTTTCACTTATTCATTCAATTACTGTTGTTCCTTAAACTTGAGATCTACTAAAATGTCCCTGTTTTACTTCCAAGATTATATATGCTATTTGCGAAATGAGACCGGCCATTTTATATGCTTTTATAAACCTTGTTAGAGTTTGGGAGGAATGTTGCTACAGAGCTTCGTGCTCACCCCCTACAAACAACATATTTCAGGTCTTTGTCTAGAGGAGGAGCTCGGAACTGACGAGCCGTGACATTGGGAAGCTCCCGTAGAAGGGAACGTGGACCCCGAGGTGGACGCATAGAGCGACCTCCTTTCCTTTTTGTACTAGACTAGGATATTCATTTTGAAACATTGTAAGGTCTAGTTTTCTTTTGTTATTTCCGCTGCGCTACATTATGTGATTTTGGGAATGTAAAGGCCAAAATGGGTCTATTCTTTTGGAATAATACTGTAAATTTTATAGATGACTTTATGAAGTCTTATTTATTGATGGATTATTCTAGTGCTCTCATGATGTGAATGTTTTAGAATGTAATGCCGTCCAGGGTGTGTTTTGGGGTGTTACAAGAGAAGGAGTTGAAATGGTATACCCAAAGGGAGATTCCCCTTGGTCTTGCCAACTAAAGGATTTAGCTACTCATACTTGAAATGAAAGTGACAATGTAAAGAGAGTGCATTGCAAAAATATGAAGTTCTAGAGTCACTAAATGCAATAAAACACAAGCTAAAAGTGAAAGCATTTCAATCCCATTTTTTACAACTAAGACAATGAAAGATTTGAAGCATTAATGGTAGAAACTTTAGAAGAGCATTAAACTAGCCAGGAACATGAAGGTAAATAGCATTAACGACATTCAATGAAATTCTGAAGGTTCATACCATTGATTACAAGACAATGCAGTAGAAGAAATGCAAAAATCACAACTTTCCCTCTCTAAAACTACTATTCATCTTCTTCTACGCCAGGAGCTTCTCTCTCTATATATCCCTATGTTGATATCTATTCAATGCTATAGAATGCTGAACATTGGAGAGCTTGGACTCCCCAAAAACGTGCCTGGAGTGGTCCTGTAGCTCCCTGAAGTGACCCCCATCGGTAGGGTGTAGTAGGGATGGCCTGGACAGAGGAGTGCAGAGCTTGTCTCCACACCCAGCTCCTCCTCTCTTCTCTCTCTTCATTGATCACCCAAGCCTCCAACATCCAATCAAAAGTGTAAAAGTGGTGAATAGTATTGTGGGCGTGTCAGGGAGAGCTGATGGTGGGACCCTCAGAGCAGCAGATCTTGAAATGTAGAGATTCGGGGCAGACTTAGCAGACAGTACCGGTACTGTACCGTACCGGTACTGCGTACCAGTACTTCGAACACCAGTAGCTTTGGTACCGGTACGGTACAGTACCGGTACTGCATACCGGTACGGTTTCTCTGTTTCTTTCTGATTTTTTTCAACTTCTGAGCTTTACTTTAACCTTTCCTTCGCCCCAAAACATCCCAATGCATTTGGGAAGGCCTTAAGAGCCTTATTTAGGGCCTTGCAACTGCAAACACCAAATAGCATCGTTAATACTTCAACTAACACAATTCACATCATTTAAACTGCAAAAGCAAATGAAGTGAGATGATTAGCACACAAGAATATACACTATTTTGTGCTAATCACACCCCCAAACTTAGGTTTTGCTAGTCCCTTAGCAAAAGAATATTTCTCCAAATTAAAACAATGGGCACAACATGCACACAATCCATTATTAACCATTCATCCAATCAATCACAAAGTGAAAATCATAATGCAATTTCAAAATAAACATGGATTAGATTGAACAAACTGTGGTTTTGCATTCATGTGCACGAAGTTGGAGTACAAAATGGCCTACGTTCCCATCCCAACTACATAAATTCCAAACCTAAACAAAAGCACAACATTAGCACAATCTACTCATCATCACCATCTCCATCATCATCATCATCATCATCATCATCATCATCCTCCTCACCATCATCATCATTATCCTCATTCAATTTGGAGGTAGAGGGAGCAGCTAGTGGAGCGGGAACTTCTGGGATAGGTCTCCCAGGGAAGGTATGCACATACAACTCTTTCATCATAGCTGCCATACCCAGCACAGTAGCTTGGGTCTCATGCACTGCTATCTCTAGTGCATCAAGACGCCGAGGTACTGAGCGTGCTGGTACGACTTTGAATGGCATGGTGGGTGCAGTCGGTGCAAAGTCCTCCTCATCAGAATCCAAAAGAGCTTGCTTCCCCCGATTCATTGCTTTTCTCTTCTTGCTACTGGCCTTCCCAATAGCCCCTGTCTCGGGAGGAGTAAGCTTGTCAGAGACGTACCCCTTTACCTTAAAGTGGTTGCACATCCGGGTTACCAGACTCCCATATGGAAAATTGGTCATAGGCTTCTTTGTCTCAGCAAAGTCTTTCATCACCTCCCATATAAAAAGGGCAAAGTCAACCGTTTTGCCTGACACGACAGCGTCCAAAAGGGCTAACTTCTCCATATTCGGCTTCTTTTCCGCGGCCTTTGGGAATAAATTATAATGGAGCAGCTTATTCAGAAGCCCATAGACATGCTTCAACCCTCCACTCAGAACAGTGCCCCTGAATTTAGAAGGATCCTCATACATCAGATCAACAAACTCAGCTTTGGTCTTGGCTCTAGTGATGTTGTGAGGATAGACAGGTGGGAAGTTTGGTGGTCTCTGATAGTCCCCTAGGAGGGTGGCAATGACATCAGGGGTCACCGCGATCCCCTTGCCTCTAACGTTTGCTCTAAAAACCTCCCCACCTTTCTCCACAACCACCTTGAGTGATTGGTAGAACTCTCTACACAATGCCAAATCATACCCCTCAACTTTTTTGAACCAGAAATTCATACCATGCCCTTCAATGATTTTCACAACCGGATGCATAGGGGTGAGTGAAATGCGATCAAGTTGACGCTCACAGGTCACATTTTTCTCCTGAATCCATTGGAGTCGTGCCTGTTTCCTAGCCCTTTTCCTTTGCTCATTCGGGTCCTCGCTTGACCCTTCGCCGCTTCTCTTGCGGCGACTGGGTTCCTCATGTGGTGGGGGACTGGTTTCGGCTCTCTTGGTGAGAGCCATGCCGAGCACCACTGCCCCAATCAAGAACAAGGCAAAGAGAAAATGGAGGAGACCCTTAATCGGGTCAAAGGCTTCAGAACATACCTCTAAACGACGAGCCATTGGGGATTCCTTGGAGCAATTTGAAAGTTCAGGAGGATTGGAGGGACTTTGGGGTTTTTGGTAACTAGGGTTTCGGGTGTGGGTTGCACAGAACCAAGCTTGAAGAAGAGAAGGGATTTAGGATTGCAGGAGGGGAGAAGGGGGTCTTGGATGCCTGGGACGTTTTCGAGTGAGAGAGAGAGAATTAGGGTTGGAATTTAGGTGGGAAATGAAAGGGTCACTGAGGGATTTAAATTAAAAAGCCCTAATTTAATTTTTTTTTTTTTTTTGTTTCAGCAGACAGTACCGGTACTGAGTACCGGTACTATACCGTACCGGTACTGCGTATCGGTACTTCGAACACCAGTAGCTTAGGCGTACCTGTACGGTTTCTCTGTTTCTGCCAAAATACTCCTGCTGAGCATACCTCTCCACTCCATTCCAACTCAGGACCTTTCTAGACATCTTACCACACAATTTATGACTTCTACTCACTCCCCAAAGATGTACTCCACTTATTATCCACAATTTGATCCATCATGCCCAAGTTATTATCGAAATTGCAAAGTGATTTAAAACTTTGATGCATTCAACATACAGGGAATGGATTTCTATTCTTAATTATCAACATGAATATCCAAAATGTAAATATGGATTCAAACAACACACATAGTTCTAATCCTTTTCAAATATAAAAAACTTGAGCAATACTCCCTCATTCTTGCAAGTATGGAGTTATTTAACAAATTTCTCAAATGATTGAACTAGGCTAACATGAGCAAAACCATAGTTTTAGATACTAATCTAAAGTATGCACCTACAAATTCATTTTCAACTTGCGTGTGTGTGAATTAAACAAGTAATTTGAACAGTTACACAACAGAATTCACATTCGAATAGCTGGACAACTTCAGCTTCAATGCAAAAACTCACCAAGGGACACTCTTAAGCAATGAAATACACTCAAGTTATCCTGGTATGCACTCCATGTGTACATGTGAGATAGAGTCTTGTGTTCAAAACAAAGTGTGCTCACATGTAATCCAAAAATGAAGTTAATAAATGAAAATGAAGCGAACTTGGCATAGTCTGATGAACAGAATATTAGGGCATTAGGTAGTAAGACTAAACTCATCATTCCCTTTGAAATTATGCACCTCCCAACTTCTCTAGATCACTTAGGACTTTAAGGGTTATAATGGGGCCTTGGGGTGGTATCTAGGAAAATGAAATGAAGGATATAGGGTAACAAAGAGGGTTGTTCCGAGTGAGAGACTTTTATTTTAGAAAAACACTTCCCTTTTCATGGGATTTTGATTCTCACCCCGTCACCATATTCTTTGTTTCTTTTTCTTCTTTTCCTTAACATTTTTCTTTTCTTCTTCTCACCCCTTTTTTTCTTTTTTTCTTGGATTTTCATTCTTTTTCCATTGAACTCTTTGAGTTTCAACATCATTTATCCCTTTTGTTTGGGTTTCCACACCACACTTCCTTTGCTTTTGCAATCACTCATTTATACTTTTAGGAACAACCAAGGTAAGGTATATCTTTCTTATTTTCATAGGCTTGGTCAACTGTGTGGCATAGAAACGAATTTCAAATAGGCTCAATCACGGCACTAGGGATAATATTTGCACAAGAAAAAAAATCAAAGGCTCAAAATATTCAATGATGGCCTAAGATCACTTCCAGGTCCGCATGGGAGGGCATTATATGTTCAAGACAAATCAGTCTACTATCCAAATGCACTAACCAACACAAACATAATGAGACTATTGAACAAACTTGACCAAAAAAAAAAAATGTTCTTTGAGTAATTGTAAATTCCCTCCAAAAAGGATTTGGCACTAAAGCTCTCAAGGGTCTTTACTCATCTCCACTACTTATGTCAAGCTTAAAAACATGAATCCAATCCGTAAATTGCCAAAATTACACATTCAAGAGTCACATACAGTGTTGAGTTCAAAAATCAATACATAAATGATACTCATGCATAGGATCAACTTCCATAGAATGCTCATGTGCACAAAGTTCACAACAAAGATCAACATATCATCAAACTCACACACTCATCATGAAGGAATACATATCAACAATTAGATATTTTTTTTTTCATAAAACAATTTCACCTATTTTTCACTAATGCAAGCAAAAATAAAAAATTTCCAAGCAACCTTGGTGTATCATACAAATGGTGCACCTCACCCCCCAACTAGAATCATGCATTGTCCTCAATGCAACAAAAAGATATAGTATGCAATGGAAGACAGTAAAAAGATAAGTAGGGTAAGAGAACACCTCGCAATTGCGCTTTTGACAAAAAACACCAAGATCTGGATCTAAGAGAACCCAATCTATACAACCACATCAAGTGAGTGACATAAAATAAAAATGACATAAATAACTAAAAGTAATTGTACAGTAGAAGGGATAAATGCTAGCTAACTCTCCATCAATTCCGGATACACCGGGTCAATTAAATCCTCCTCCACCACCTGTCCTTCAAAATCCTCAAAGAATGGCTTGAGTCTTTGGCCATTGACCTTGAATGTTTGGCCATCTTTAGGGTTTGTGATATCTACCGCTCCGTTGGGGTAGGCCACCTCGACAAAATAGGGGCCATCCCAACGGGATCTTAGTTTTCCTTGGAACACGGAGAGACGAGAATTATACAAGAGCACTTTTTGCCCGGGCTCAAATGATATCCGTGTGATGGAATTATCATGAAATTTTGGAACTCTCATATGCATCTCTTCGGATCTCTTCCAATTCATTCAGTTCCAACTTCCTCTGCTCACCAGCCATTCTCAAGTTAAAATTCAAGGTCTTTATGGCCCAGTAGGCCTTGTACTCCATTTCAACCGGCAAATGGCAAGCTTTTCCATAAACCAGCCGATAGGGAGACATGCCCAAAACAGTCTTATAGGCAGTACGGTACGCCCATAAGACATCGGTCAATCTGACTGACCAATCCTTCCTGTTTGGGTTAACCGTTTTTTCCAAGATATTCTTAATCTCCCTATTGACTAATTCAGCTTGGCCATTGGTTTGTGGGTGGTATGCAGTGGATACTTTGTGTGTAACGCCATATTTAAACATTAATGATGCAAATGGCCTATTACAGAAGTGGGATCCACCATCACTGATCATTGCACGAGGCATCCCAAACCTCGAAAAAATGTTCTCTTTGAGGAACTTGACTACGACCCGGTGGTCATTAGTCTTGGTTGGGATAGCCTCTACCCACTTGGACACGTAGTCCACTGCCAGAAGAATATACAGATAACCAAAAGACATGGGGAATGGACCCATGAAATCGATGCCCCAATAGTCAAATATTTCTATGACAAGGACGGGGGAAAGGGGCATCATATTTCTACGGGTCACACTACCCAATTGTTGGCATCTGTCGCATGCCTTACAATATGAAACACAGTCTTTAATAAGAGAGGGCCAATAGAAACCTGACTGAAAAATTTTGGCCGAAGTTTTATTTGCCGAGAAATGTCTGCCACAAGCTTGGGAATGGCAGAATGCAAGGACGTTCCGCTGTTCATTTTCGGGCACGCATTTCCTCATGACCTGGTCTGGGCAATATTTGAACAAATACGGATTGTCGAAGTAAAAATACTTCACGTCTGCCATGAATCGTCTTTTATCTTCCGAGCTCCATTGTGGCGGTATTTGTCCTGTTGCAAGGTAATTACAAATGTCAGCATACCAAGGACAAACTGAATGGATTGAGAGTAAATGTTCATCAGGAAAAGAGTCAGGAATAGGAATATGCTCATTAGTCTCCTGCACCACCAGCCGGGATAAGTGATCCGCCACAACATTCTCAACTCCTTTCTTGTCTTTAATTGTCAAGTCAAATTCTTGTAGGAGGAGGATCCACCTAATGAGTCTTGGTTTCGCATCCTGCTTAGATAACAAGTACTTCAAGGCAGAATGGTCAGTAAAGACAATAATAGGTGATCCAATGATATATGAACGGAATTTATCTAGAGTAAACACTACGGCTAGCAATTCTTTCTCAGGTGGTAGTGTAATTCATTTGAGCCTCATTAAGTGTTTTGCTAGCATAGTGTATAACATGCAGTCGATTGTCCTTCCTCTGACCAAGCACTGCGCCAACCGCGTAATCACTCACGTCGCACATGAGCTCGAAAGGTAGATCCCAATTGGGTGGTCGCATGATAGGAGGCGTGACAAGCATGCTTTTTAGTTTTTTAAACGATGCCTCACACTCATCCGACCACTCAAAGGGAATCTCCTTAGACAGTAAATTGGTCAGGGTTTGGGCCAATGCGCTAAAATTCTGAATGAATCGGCGATAAAAACCTGCATAGCCCAAAAATGACCGAATTCCCTTAATGGCTGTCGGCGTGGGGAGGTTGGAGATGGCCTCCACCTTGGATTTGTCAACTTCAATGCCCCTTGCCGATACTATGTGGCCCAACACGATTCCTTCCGTCACCATAAAGTGACACTTTTCCCAATTAAGCACAAGATCCTTTTCTTCACACCTCTCCAATACTCTCTCCAAGTTCTCTAAGCATCCATCAAAGGAATCACCAAACACGGAAAAATCATCCATGAAAACCTCCAAAATTTTCTCCACCATATCGCTAAAAATCCCCATCATGCACCGTTGAAAGGTCGCCGGGGCATTGCATAATCCGAATGGCATACGGCGATAGGCAAAGGTACCATATAGGCAGGTGAAGGTAGTCTTCTCTTGGTCCTCCAATGCGATCTCAATTTGGTTGTAGCCAGAGTACCCGTCTAGGAAATAATAGAATAGGTGCCCTGCTACCCTTTCCAAGACTTGATCGAGAAACGACATTAGGAAATGATCTTTCCGTGTGCAAGCATTAAGCTTCCGGTAGTCGATGCAAACTCTCCATCTGGTAATGACTCTTGTAGGTATGAGTTCATTTTCCTCATTTTCAATCACTGTGACTCCGGATTTCTTTGGGACGACTTGTGTGGGGCTTACCCATTTGCTATCCGCAATTGGAAAGATAATGCCCACATCAAGTAGCTTTAACACCTCATCCTTCACTACCTCTTTCATGTTCGGATTCAATCTCCTTTGAGGTTGTCAGGAGGTTTTAGCATCTTCCTCAAGATAGATGCGATGGGTGCAAATTATAGGGCTTATTCCCTTGATATCTGCAATAGTCCACCCGATCGCTCCCTTATGCTTTCTCAATACCCCCAAAAGCTTTTCTTCTTGTTCCATGGTTAGGGTAGAACTAATGACTACCGGGAAAGTCTCCTCAATGCCAAGATAAGCATATTTCAAATGTACAAGCAATGGCTTCAATTCCAATTTTGGATTTTTCTCATCTGAAGGGAAAATTTTCTTCTCTTGTTTAGGTAGCTCTTCAAATGTGGGGATCCACCTTTCCATCCCCTTCAACTCTTCAACCTTTTCTTGATCATCCAACTTCTCCAATTCAATCAATTCTTCCTCCTTGAGTTTCAACATCCCTTCTAACTCCAAGTGCTCCTCAATCAAAGTGTTAATTCTATTGACCTCATTTGCCTCCTCGTCATCCCCTGGTTGTTTTGCCAAATTGAAGACATTAAGTTCCATTGTCATGTTCCCGAACGCCAATTTCATCAGACCATTCCTGCAATTTATCACTGCATTAGATGTAGCAAGGAAAGGTCGCCCAAGTATCACGGGGATTTGGGAACTAAGATTAGCAACAGGATGAGTGTCCAATACAATAAAATCGACTGGAAAATAAAACTTATCAACTTGAACCAACACATCTTCCACTACTCCCCTTGGTGTGTGGATGCTACGATCCGCCAATTGAAGTGTATTTGAAGTAGGCTTCAACTCCTCAAGCTTGAGTTGTTGATACACGGAGTAGGGGAGGAGATTGACACTTGCTCCCAGATCAAGCAATGCTTGTTCAACCCGAAAATTTCCTATAGTTATGGTAATTGTTGGACAACCGGGATCTTTGAATTTGGGAGGAGTGATGGTCCTCAAAATGGAGCTCACTTGTTCTGTCAAGAATGCCTTCTTCCGGACATTTAGCCTCCTCTTTACCGTGCATAGATCTTTCAAAATTTTGGCACATGATGGTATTTGCTTGATGGCATCGAGGAGCGGGATATTGATTTTTACCTGCTTAAACATGTCTAAAATATCAGAATAATTAACCACCTTGACAGGTGACTTCAAACGATGGGGGAAAGGGGCAGGCATAGGAGGAATACACAAGCTATCATCAATCACATGTTCATTTTCAATTTGCACATTTTCTTTGTCTTTACTCATTTCACCGTTTTCGGCCACACGTTCCTTGGCCTCACCCTCAATGGACTCACCCTCGATGGACTCTTCTATTGGCAATGGTGCCTTGGGTGGAACCTTTGGCACTATGGTCTTTTCAATTTGTTTGCCACTATGAAGAGTGGTGACCGCCTTGAGGTGCTCACAACTCTCTTGGGTGGGCTCAACTAATTCAATCACATTTTGGCCCTTGGGATTTTGTTGGGGTTGAGAGGGGAATTTCCCCTTCTCTTGTTGAGACAAGCCTATGTGATTGGTGATCTTTGTGAGTTGAGCCGAAATGTCTTTATTGAAGGTGGTTTGGCTTTGAATGAAGCCGTGGACCACATCTTCCAAACTCCTTTTATGAGGTGGTTGGTAGCTGGAAGAACTAGATGGGCCTTGTTGGGAGAAATTTTGTGAATTCGGACTTTGAGAGAAATTTTGTGGGAGAGGATTGGATTGGTACCCTTGCGGATTGGACCGTGGGTATTGGGAGCTAGAAGCTTGCCCTTGGCCTTGATATTGAGATTGGTACTGACCTTGCTTTGGAGGTGTAGGAGATGTGTATGTGTTTGAACCATAGGGGATGGGGTTCTCATTCCTCCAACTGAAATTAGGGTGATCACGATACCCCGAATTGTAAGTGTTGGAATTTGAAGGAAATGATTGCCTTGGTTGGTTGAAGGCATTGATTTGTTCATGGTATGCTTCTTTAAGTGCCGGAATGCTCGGACACTCCGATGTGGAATGCTCGACACCACCACAAATAGAACAAGCCTCCTCGGTTCTTGACACATGAGACACCTCTCGTCTCCTATCCACCTCAAGGCTATCTACTTTCCTAGATAATTTGGAAATTTGTGAAAGTAGATCCTCCCGGTCTTTCAAGTCATATATCCCTCCCCTTTGTGATTGACTACTAACTGGCAATGTCCTAGGTACATCATTTGGATCCCTAACATCCCAAGATTGTGCATTTTCAGCCAAGGTACCAAAGTAGTCGAGGGCCTCATCAGGGTCTTTGTTCAAGAACTCACCATTACACATCATGTCAATGAATTGTCTATGGTTTGGTGTGCTTCCTTCGTAGAAGAAACTCATCAATTGCCACGATTTAAAACCATGATGTGGTATGGATTGAATCAAATCCTTGTAGCGATCCCAGCATTGATAGAATTGCTCATTGGTTTTTTCAGAAAAATTTTGAATTTCTTTTTTCAAAGAAGTGGTTCTATGAACCGGAAAGATTTTTTTTTTTTAAAATGAAACTATTTGGTCCCAAGATAACATGGTCCGAGGTCCCATGGAATCAAGCCAAATTCTTGCCTTACCATCCAAGGAAAAAGGGAACAATTTCATCCTCGCTATCTCTTCCATGTTGTAATTTGGGATAAAGGTTGCAACCATTTCCTCATAAGACCTTATATGATTATACGGGTTTTCATTCTCGATCCCATGAAATTTAGGGAGTAGTTGCAACATCCATGGTTTGATTACAAAGAGATGAGCTTGGACAGGAAGAAGGATGCATGATGGTGTGGTGCTACGGGTTGGTTGAAGGAACTCCCGCATTGTCCTTGCCGGAGGGTCAAGTTGGATGTTCCCTTCATTCCTAGGTGGGGGAAATTGCACTCGTGGGTTAGGCATCCTAGGTGGTTGCAATCCCCCACCCCTTTGCATATTCGGGTTAGCATCCACATTATCAAAAGCATCGGGAGGGGGATATTGCACTCGTGGGTTGGGAATCCTAGGTGGTTGCAATCCCCCACCCCTTTGAGCATTTGGATTTCCACCGACATTATCAAAGTTTCCACCCCCTTGCATGTTTGGGTTGACACCCACATTTTCAAAATTGTCACCCACATCCTCGGATGGGTCTTGGTCAATGTTCATGTTGGGGCCTAAGGTTTGTCTAACTAATCGGGGATAGTTGTCCCTTTCCCACATGCAACAAGATATATACAAATGAAATTATACACAAACAAGAATATGTACACGAGACAACGTACCTCAGCCCGTGATGAAGATCACGTGACTTACCTCCGTTGTTCGGAAATCACCTCCTTGGTTTGACACTTGTTTTCCCCGGCAACGGCGCCAAAATGATTGGTGAAAAACGGTGTTATTCCTAACCCCTTAAATACTATCCCTTAGAAGCCAAAGTGTATGAACGAAATGGAGTGTCACTCTCCCTTGGGATAGTGTCAAAAGAAAAGGGCAAGGGGAAAGGAAATAGGTTGGTGGAAATGTGATATGTGAATGCACAAAAATGCTCCCCAATCGCAAGGAGACTTTCGTGGGTCGTGTTTTACTTGGTGGTATTCCAAGGTCGTTTCCACGGGGAAGGAAGTAAACCAATTTGAAAGTGATTTTGGGAAAAGAAAGTGTAAAAATTCTTGTGGTGGAAAGTTGTTTGGTGAAATGTGTTTTGGTGAAAATGAAATGAGAAAGCAAGTGTTGGCAATTCCAAGAGGTCACTCCAATGGGTATACCATCTCAACTCAAATCACTCCTCCGATTGAGCATGAATGAATGATTGATTCATGGAAAGCCGAGGATGATGTCAGTGAGTATCTAAGCATAAACCGTGACTAGGCCTACGGATTATCAAAGACTCACCGAATCATCCACCTTCAATCTAGTTAAACCGAACCATTGGACTCTAAAGGGAGGGAGGAGAAGGAGTTGAAATGGTATACCCAAAGGGAGATTCCCCTTGGTCTTGCCAACTAAAGGATTTAGCTACTCATACTTGAAATGAAAGTGACAATGTAAAGAGAGTGCATTGCAAAAATATGAAGTTCTAGAGTCATTAAATGCAATAAAACACAAGCTAAAAGTGAAAGCATTTCAATCCCATTTTTTACAGCAAAGACAATGAAAGACTTGAAGCATTAATGGTAGAAACTTTAGAAGAGCATTAAACTAGCCAGGAACATGAAGGTAAATAGCATTAATAACATTCAATGAAATTCTAAAGGTTCATACCATTGATTACAAGACAATGCAGTAGAAGAAATGCAAAAATCACAACTTTCTCTCTCTAAAACTACTATTCATCTTCTTCTACGCCTGGAGCTTCTATCTCTATATATCCCTATGTTGATATCTATTCAATGCTATAGAATGCTGAACATTGGAGAGCTTGGACTCCCCAAAAACGTGCCTGGAGTGGTCCTGTAGCTCCCTGAAGTGACCCCCATCAGTAGGGTGCAGCAGGGATGGCCTGGACAGGGGAGTGCAGAGCTTGTCTCCACACCCAGCTCCTCCTATCTTCTCTCTCTTCATTGATCACCCAAGCCTCCAACATCCAATCAAAAGTGTAAAAGTGGTGAATAGTATTGTGGGCGTGTCAGGGAGAGCTGATGGTGGGACACTCAGAGCAACAGATCTTGAAATGCAGAGATTCGGGGCAGACTCAGCAGATAGTACCGGTACTGTACCGTACATGTACTGCGTACCGGTACTTCGAACACCAATAGTTTTGGCGTACCGGTACGCAGTACCGGTACGGTACAGTACCGATACTGCATACCAGTACGGTTTCTCTGTTTCTTTCTAATTTTTTTCAACTTCTGAGCTTTACTTTAACCTTTCCTTCACCCCCAAACATCCCAATGCATTTGGGAAGGCCTTAAGAAGCCTTATTTAGGGCCTTGCAACTACAAACACCAAATAGCATTGTTAATACTTCAACTAACACAATTCGCATCATTTAAACTGCGAAAGCAAATTAAGTGAGATGATTAGCACACAAGAATATACATTATTTTGTGCTAATCAGTCACTTAGGTTGACCGATGCCTTGTGGGCTTACCGTACCGCTTATAAGATCATTATTGACATGTCTCCCTATAGGCTAGTCTACTGCAAGGCTTGTCACTTGCAGGTGGAGATGGAGAACAAGACATATTGGGCCATAAAAACTTTGAATTTCATCCTAAGACTAGCTGGGGACCATAGGAAGTTGGAGATAAATGAATTGGAGAAAATTCACAGATATGCATATGAGAGCTCTAGAATTCACAAAGAGAGGGCTAAAATTTTTCATAACAGATCCATTTTGAGAAAAACATTCGATCCCGGACAAAAAGTGCTCTTGTATAACTCTCACCTCTCAATTTTTCAAGGAAAACTTCGATTGAGTTGGGATGGCCCTTACATTGTCAAGGTGACCTACTGATTAGCACAAAACTTTGCATATTTTAGGTGCTAATCATCCTATTTTCAATTGCTTCTAGTGGTTAAATGATCGGAGTTGTTTTATTATTGTGCTTAATGATGATTTTTGGTGTTTGTAGAAAAAGAGTGCTAAATGAGGCTTCTTAAAGCCTTCCCAAATGAGTTGAGGTGAATGAGGATGAAAGACTGGCTAAAGAGTGGCTCAGGAGTGAAGAAATCAGAAAAATCAGACAAAGCAGCAGAAGCGTACCGGTACGCAGTACCGGTAAGGTCCAGCCTCTGGAGTTTGGGGTACTGGTACCGCGTACCGATACGGTCTGCTATTCTTGCCCCAATCTCTGCAACTCAAGCCAGCCATTTTTTAGGGACCCACCAATCACTCTCCCACTTGTCTCTGACTCCTCCAGCACGTTGTACCACCCCCATTTTGACTTTGAAAGCTGGAATGATAAATGAAGAGAGAAAGGAAGAAGGGAGGTGGGTGCGCAGGCTAGCTCTGCACTACCCTGTCCAACCTATCCCTCTTGACCCCTATGGATTGAGATCACATCAGGGAGCTGCCAGGGGAGACTAGGGACGTTTTGGGGGGAAATAGGACTCGAGCATTGGGCATTCAGCATTAGTTACAGAAGGGAGAGAGATATAGAGGGAGATAGTCTGGGTAGAAGATGATGAATAGTGTTCTAGAGAGATAAAATTGAGATTTTCACATTTTCTTCAATACATTGTCTTGTAATCTCCTGTAAGAATCTTTAGAGCTTCATTTAATGTTATTAATGCTAGTTCCTACAAGTTCATTGCAAGTTTAATTCTCTTTTAAAGCTTTTACCATTAATGCATCAAATTTCTTCTTTTTCTTACTATTAAAATGGATATTCATTGCTTTCACTTATAGCTTATGTTTGTGTGCATTTAGTTACTCAAGAACTTCATTCCTTTGCAATGCATTCTCATTACATTGTTCATTTCATCCCAAGCATGAGTAGCTAAAATCCTTTAGTTGGCAAAACCAAGGGGAACCTCCACTTGGGTATACCATTTCAACTCATTCTCCTCCCTTATTTCCGAGTTCAATGGTTCGGTTTGACTGGATTGAGGGTGGATAAATTGGTGAGTCTTTGATATTCCGTAGGCCTAGTCACGGTTTATGCTTAGATACTCACCCTTCTTATCCCTGACTTCCCACGAATTAATCGTTCATTTATGCTCTATTGGATGAGGGATTCGAGTTGAGATGGTATTCCTATTGGAGTGATCTCTTGGGTTTGCCAACGATTGTTTCTCATCTCATTTTCACCAAAACACACTTCACCAAACAACTTTCATCAACAAATGATTTTACATTTTCTTTCACCCAAAATCACATTCCCCTTGGTTTACTTCCTTCCCCGTGGAAACGACCTCGGAGTACCTCCAAGTAAAACACAACCCACAAAAGTCTCCTTGCGCTTGGGGAGCATTTTTGTTCATACACATAACACATTTCCACCATTCCATTTTCCCATCTCCTTGCCCTTTCTTTTGACACTCCCCCCATTCCATATACAATACATTTTGAGGGAGGATATTTAGGGGTTAGGGATAACAAGGAAAAACATCAAGCACCTACCCACATGGAGCTGTGGATATAGAAAACCCCAAGGATGGTAAAACATTCAAGGTCAATGGCCAAAGAATTAAACCATTCTTCGAGGGTTTTGAAGTTCAAGAAGTGGAGGAGTTAGTGGATCCGGTTTATCCTAATGTTGTTGAGGCATAACTATTCAAGTTCATACTCTTGTACAGTTGTTTTCCTTTCTACTATACTTTACTTTACAATTTAAATTGTTCACTTACTTTCAATCGTACATAGTGTTCTTCCTTTGTGTGTGCAGCTAGCGGTGTTTTTGTTCAATCTAATTGCGAGGTGTGATCCTTCTTGTCTTTTAATATCTATCATCTCATTGCATGTCTTTTTGTTGCATTGATGAAAATACGTAATTCAAGTTGGGAGGTGAGGTGCACCATTTGCATGATACACCAATTTTTGTTGATAATACAATTTTGTGGTGAGATGCACCATTTACATATTCTACCATTTTTGGTATAGAATAGTGGGAAATGTGAAAATTTTTTAAAATTTTTGTGCAAAATATCTTAATGTTGAACCATATTCCCCTGTTCTAATTGTTAGGGGATATGTGATTGCTTGATCTTCATTTTGAACTTTGAACACATGAGTACACCATAGAATTTTATCCTATGCCTGAGTATCACATACGTGTTTTCATTCGAACTCACCATAGTGCACCTTGAATGTGTTATTTCGGTAATTTACTGATTGGATCCACATGTTAGAGCTTGACATAGAAAGTTGAGATGAAGTAAATACCAATGTGAGATTTAGTGACAATTCTTGTTGGGGGGAACTTACATTTACTCAAAGGAATAATTTTTCAAATTTAAAATCAGTTCAATAATCTCATGATGCTTGCTTTGGTTAGAGTGCATATGAATAGTTGATCAACTTTGTCTAAAAATGCCAATACGCCTCCCCATGTTTATCTAGAGATGATCTTATGCCATCTTTGACTTGTGTTGAGACTTAGCCTTTTCTTATGAAATTTTTTTATCCCTATTGTCGTGATTGAGCTTTAATTGAAAATTCAGTTTCACACCACATGTTTTACCATGCTAGTGCAAAATGATTACCACACGTTGGTTGTTCCGAGATTGATTGTGATTACTCATAAAGAAAGGGAAATGTGGTGAGGAAACCCAAAAAGGGATGAATGGCATTGAATTCAAAGTTTGAATGCAAAAGAATAGAAAAATCCAAGAAGAGGGAGAAAAGGGGGTTGAAAAAAAAAAGAAAAGAAACAATACTGAAGAAAGAAGGAAGAAGAGATATAAAAGTTGAAGTGAAGGTGTAAAGCTGAAAATTTCACACAAATAAGATTTTTCATAATAAAGGTCATGTCCTCGGAATAACCCTTTTTGTCTCCCTCTAACCTTCATTTCACTCAACCCAAATATGACCCCAATGCCTCATTACAACCCATGAAATCCCTAAATGATCTGGAGAAAGTATGGTGAGAGCACACTTCAAATGAAAAGAAAAGTTGGTTTTGCCATCTATTGCCCTAAAATTTCATTCATGAGATTATGCCAAGGTCGTTTTAATTGTTATGCATGCATGTCATTTTTGGAATATATGTGAGCATATTTCGGTTTGTGCACAAGATTCCATCTCACATATACACATTGAGAGCATGTCAGGATAATCATTGAGTTATTCATTTTTTAGGGAAACCCATGGTGTGAATTGCAGCAAAGCTGAATTTGGATAGCCAAATGAATGTGAATGTAAATTGCATATTCATTTCACACACACAAGTTTTGAAAGGAAATTTGTAGGTGTATACTCTAGGAGCATTTAAAGTTATGAAGAAATTCATGTGTGATTAGTTCGGGTGTTTGGGGAAAGTTATTTTTGACAACCCAGAACTAGTAGGATAAGGGAATATGTCTCCAATGTTAGATATATGAAAGGATTTGGAACACCTTTTACTTTATTTTGTGCTTTACTTGATGGGCATTCATTTCGTTTAATTTAAAATTCCATGACATGTGTTTTGAACGCATCAAAACTCAAATTGCATCGCAATTTCGTAAATGAATTTGAGCATAGTCATACAGCGTGATTCAGTAGCATGGATCACGTCTTTGGGTAGTTGAGTTAGGAGATAGGTTGTTAGAATGTTTTAGAGTTGAATAAACTTGAAAAAGGTAGTGGGAGTGAGAATGAGCAACAAAGGAATTTTTTTTACAAAAATTGAGTCACCTACCGGTACCAGACTTCAAACTACCGGTAGCTCTGAGGCAGAACAGTCAAAAAAAGCAGAACAATGAGGTACTGGTACCAGATCATAGAGATACCAACACCTGTTGGACAGAACAACGAGGTACCGGTACTAGCTTACGAGTTACCGGTACCTCGTGCCCAGAATCACGAAAATCAAGGTTTTAAAAGGGTTTTTTTTTCGAAAAATCTTCTCATTTTTCTCATTCCTCTCCCTCTCAAAAACCCTCTCCTCTCTATCAAAATGCTCCAAAACCTCAAAGAACCCTTGGGCATCCATCATAATCTTCCATTTCTTCATGCAAGGTTAGATTTCTCTTAATTTATCTTCATTTCCATCAACTTTCTCTTCTCAAAAAAAACTATCTCCTCTCCATAAAAACCACCAAATCCATCGAAAGCCGAGGTTCTCCATCAAAATTCCATGATTCTCATTCAAAGCTTCAGCTCATCGACAATGGCAAGAGTGGGTAAGTCTCCCTCTCAATCTTTTGGGATTTTTGAGTTATTTTGGGGATGGGTTTACCCATTCTTTGCCCTTGGGGCATTTTTTGTTTTGATGGCTCGCACCAAATAAGCAGGCCCTTTCACAAAGAAATAAGCGTTCACTGGGTCCCGCAAGAGGGTGGAAGAGACGGCCCCTAGTGATGGGGAACATAGAAAGAAAAAGAAAAATGACCCTCACACGGAGAGCATTGAGATTAAAAATGTGACGTGTGAGCGTCAAGTGGATAGGCCCACCCTCGGGCCGCACGATGACGTTGTCAAAGTCATCGAGGGACATGGGCTACACTTTTGGTTTCAGGTGGTGAATGGGTACATGCTTCCCTATTGTCGGGAATTTTATCAGAGGTTAGGGGTGGTGGATGAGGATTTGCACTTGTTGAAAACAAATGTGATGGTAAAGGTGATTGAGGCCACTCCGGTAGTCATCGCCGAAGCATTGCAGTATCAAAGGCCCCTTGCCAACACCATTGTCTTTCCCCACAATAATCGAGGGAGGAAATCACTCCAGGAGTATGCGAGCCTTATGTATAAGGACCCTGCGCAGTTGAATGGGAAAATCCAAGTCGAGGGACTTAAGCATACTTACAGAGTGATGAATAAAGTCCTCCACTACAATGGACATTACTCTGATGATTTGGGAAGTGATGAAGGACTACGCCCAGGCCACGAAGCCGAGGGTGAACTTGCCTTACTCCCACCTTGTCACAAGATCTGCCATCAGAACAAGGTCGAGGCCATCCCTACCGATGTGACACTCCCGCCTAAGTTTGACCCTAAAGGATAGCAGAGCAGCATGAAGAGGACAGCTATGACTAGAGGGCCTAGGCAGAGGGAGGAAAGGACTAGGCCATCTCGGGCTGAGCCATCTATAGCTGGACCATACACGGCCGGACCATCTACTGTCGCCCCACCTCTGACAATTTCTCAGTGCCTGGCTGGAATCGAGGGGAGGTTGGATAATTTCAGGGGACTATGCAGCTACTGAAATTGATGGTGAGTAAGATTTTTGAGAGGACATTCCCCGGAGAGCCTCTCCCCGAGATGGCACCACCACCGGCCACCGCACCAGAGTTCCCACCATTAGCTCTTAGAACTAGCTCTGACATCTGGAAGTCTACCCCGACCAGCTCGACTGTTGTAGAGGTCGTGGATTCTGAGGATAAGGAGGATGACGATAACGATGATGATGATGAGTAGGAGGATAGGAGAGACCATAGTCTTGTTTTTTTCTATTTTTTTTTTTTTGTTGGTTTAATATTATGGGATAGCAATCTAGGAGTTATCGGCCTGGTAGAAGAGTCCCTAGGAAAGTAGCCCGTTTTGTTTTGTTTTGGGTTCTTTGTACTTATTGCAAATATCTATGAATGAAAGAACATCATTTTTTGTTTCATTGTGCCCCAAGTTCATTTTCATAACTGCAATGTGATTTAACTAGTTTGTTTGTTCCATGAACCAATTAAGATGAATGGAATTTTTATACGTGCATATATTTTTGGAATAAGATTTGCTAGGAACTAGCAAAGCTTAAGTTAGGGGGTGGGATGAGTGTGGAACACTGCACATTAAACATCTTCATTGCATCGATTTTAACTTGTTTTTATAGTGAATTTTTGGGAAAATTGATTCAAGTCAATGATTAATGGAGAATGAATTGATTACAGGTGATAGAAAATGGTAGTCAAAAAGCACCTCCTAAAGTGATTGGGGACAATGGCAAAGCAAGGAACTCAAGACAGGTGGCTTGGGAGCTCAAACAACTAAAAATCTCAAAATTGGAAGAAGAGGTACCAGTACCAAGTCATGAACTACCGGTACTTGTCCTCTCTTGAAAGTAGGTACCAGGACCACATCACAAGGTACCGGTACCTAGTACTTGGAACCCAACTGGCTAAATTGGAGGAAACAAAGAAGGTACCTGTACGTCCCCGCCTTTGGTACCAGTACCATAACCTACTGGAATTCAGCTACCTATACCAACTCATCTATCTACCGGTACCTCCCACACTAACCCTTGCAGACTCATCACTGAGAGAATGTCGAGGTATCGGTACCACATCACCAGGTACTCGTACCAGCTACCCAGAAAGTTCAGATCCTCTTCCAAATGACTCCACCAACTACGAGGACCCACCTTTTGATATCCAATCCATGTTCTGACATTTCTAGCCATCCATCATGACCTTATAACTCCTACACTCAGATAATAAGCATGAGGGAGTGGGTGGCCAAGGTAGAGAGAGAGTGGTTGGGAAGAGGAAGGGGGACCATGCTTTGATTGAATTTGGAAGTTTTTGTGGACAACCTCTCTCCAAGCAATCCAAGTCAACCACTCATGTCAAGAGAGAGGGGGATGGATGAAAATACACACTTCCTACATGCATTTCCAGATTATCGAGCTTTTAGAGAAAGAAGGTTCAAGGAAGAAGATGAAGTTCTAGAGAGAGAAAGCTGTGTTTTACATTTTCCTTCACTATTTTCATTGTTGTAAGGTCCATTTTACATGTAATCCTTCCCTTTTGCACTTTAATCTCTTTTAATAAGTTGTAATTAAGTTTGGCTAAGTCTTGTGGTTTATTTCTGCATTTGGGGTTTTTTACTTTCAAGCTTTACATTTTTGAAATGAATATCTTTTCTTTTGTAGTTTAAACTTTCCCTTACTGTTGATTCTTGCTTTTACCATGGATAGCTAAACTTTTATTTGGCTAATCCAAGAGAGAATTCCCCTTGGGTTTGTGAAATTGACTCTCTTTCATTCTTCTTAATAGTGTAAAGGGTTCATTTTTCAATAGGTTGAGAGCGGACGTGGTTGTGGACTTTTGATACACTGTAGACTTGTCATGGGGTATGCTCTTGTCCAACACAACCACACTCATCCCTCACTTCCTACGAATCAATCAAACTCCTAGGCACCATTGGTTGAATGAAATGAGTCAATTTGGCATTTCCATTGGAATGAACTCTAAGGATTAATCAACCCCGTTTTCTTGCATATTTCACAATTCACAAACCACCAAATTTCAAACTACAAGATTTTCCAATTTTCACTTTCTTCTACAAATCACTCTTCATGACCACTTGACCTCGCATTCCCTGAGGAGACGACCTTGGAATACTCATTCCAAGTAAAACACGACACTGTAAGTCTCTCTTCGCTTGGGAAGCAATTTTGCATACTCACACATTTTTTGTTCTTCCACACACAATTTTCCCCACTTCTTGCATTGAGCTTGAGGGAGAGTGACAATCACCATAAAATATAAGTCATATACACACTTAGTTGGGTTAGTGTGGGAAGTCAAGGAAAACGAAGCAAGCACAAAACTACAGTGAAAAAGGAGAACCAGTGAGAGATTCTGAGATTACTTGGGAGGAGATATGGTGGTGGCCCATCCTCGTCAACTTAGTCAGCCAGAGTCTCCTACATTTTTCTAACTTTCTCTATCTTTTTTAGACTTTTTATTTATATTTCATTTTATGCACTATGTTTTGAGTATTCTTTGTTGTCTTTGGAATTTTAGTTTTATGTGTTTAATTGTGGTTTTATTTAGTTAATTCAGTTAGTTTGTGTTATTTCACATAAATTTTGTTGTGTTAAGATAATTAGTTCATATTATTCATGATAGAATTATATTGTCATTCTATTAATTTTCAAGTATAACCCTAATCGATCACAGGGGATTTTCATACTCTACTTGTGCACTATCTTTATATTTTCAAAGAAAACTCATCATTTTGAGCATGTAATGATTTCTTATTTTGAAAAACCATTTGAAATACAGTGATCTTTTGTGAAGCTTACATACATAGTAGACATGTGAAACCATTGTGCAATTTTGAACCAATCTTCATTTAGTAAAGGATTGTGATATTTCTTAAGTGTTTTGGAGATAAAAGAAATCCACGCACACACACATGAGTTTTTCTGAAAATATACTAAATAGTGTTAGAATTGGTGTTTGTTACACTTACAATGACAAGGAGAGGGAGTATTCTGGCAAAAAGATGGAATGATGATTTAGTTTTATATGTGAAAAATATGGATTATGTTATCTTAACTGTTGAAGTTTATAGATACCTTCATTGGAAACCTTAACGAGACAAAACTCGTCTACTAGGGATCACCTAGAGGTTTAACGACTTGTTACATAAGCTAAATGCAATCGTGAAATCTACTGAAGTGATATTATACATTTTATTTCCTTTTATTACCAGAGACTAGTAATGTTTGGTTGGGTGTGATTAACCCTGGAAAGTACGGTATTGAATTAGGGTTTAGGGTTAACAGTATGCATTAATTGAATTAAAATGTTTAATTTAAATTATATTGTGACTAATGTCTAATTTGTATATTTTGTATGGTCTTGTATGTAATTATATTGGGACAAAATAAATTAGCAAAAGCCATACACCATCTGGAAGGTGAAACAACATCCCAACGCCAACAGAGTCAGCAAGTCAGCAAAGGAGGTTGTAGCCATAGAAAGAAAAGACTTAGCACCGTCTTGATGGTGGTGGTGGAATCCTGATGGTGGTGGTGGCGTCCGGACGGTGTCTAAACCACTTTAGCCTCTCCTTTTTCTCCTATTGGTTCAATTGTGCAAGAAAAAGCTTTGATTAGGTGATATGGGTGTCTGTCGCCTTTGTGACATCCCAAAATTCGGGGGTCCTTTCTCAACCCGTTGATCACCCATCAACCCGAGAAAATACCCATGACCACGTTGTTACACCCCATTCACATGGGTCCTAACCAAAATGGAATTTGGGCGGAGTCTCCTTTGTACGAGAGTTCTACCCAATACGTAATGTATGCATACAATAATCATACGACAATTCCAAAGTCCACATCCCAAAGTATAGGCTTAAAATTTAATCATTTACATCATCCCAAGAAAAGATTTCAAGAAGTGAAGGCTTCGCAATGTTTCATTTAAAATTTAATTTTTTTTGGATGAGGTACCGGTACCTTGGGCATGTGGTACTGGCACCTGAACCTTTTGGTTTCCAGGTACCGGTACCAGTAAGTTGTGGTACCGGTACCTGGGCCCTCGATAGAGTGGTACCAGTACCTGTGAGCCTAGGTATCGATACCTAAGCCCATTATCTTCAAGGTACAGGTACATGTGAGCCTAGGTACCGATACCTGAGCTCTCTGGAAGCCAGGTAGCTGTGAGGTACCTATACCTAGAGCCCAAATTTCTCAAAAACTCAACCTTTAGCCACACAACACCCATTCCATTCATTTGTCTTACAAAAAAACAATGTTCAAGAGTGTCCCATTTCATGCCTTTCTCAAAATAAAAGTTTTTTACATGATTTATACAAGGCCAAAACAAAATACATAAATGATTATAAAATGTAATTTAAGAGCCACAATCCGGTTTCATCATCAACACGAGCCCAAGTGAGGGCCTTCCCCTGAAGCTTCTTCAATACTTGAAATGTATCCCCATAAAGGGTAAGTCATGCTCAATAGAGTATCTCCTAAGGAGGCAACTCCCAAATCTAGATGCATATGAAATGTCACATGCAATTTATCCATTCAAGCATTCATTCAAATGCATACATGTCATAAATGAATGCTACTATATCATGTCATGTCATGAGATGAAACTAACGCATGCAATGCAACCCGAGCCCTCCACCGGCTCTCATAACACATTTCATACCATGCGTATCCAAGAATTCCAAGCACCTGCCATTGATGTTAGACATATAATGACCATTTTACAAAATATTGCGTCTTTCTTTGTGTGGGTATTTATGGATTTTCACTAACGGTCACCCAACTGACACGGCATCTATAGACTTCCACCAACGGTTCTGCATACACTGACACACTTTATGGGCTCAATACCAATGGGAGTGCGTATCCGAAATTACCGGTAATCTAGTCCTTCTTTCTAACTCCAACACATTTATTCAGTTGAACCTCTACCTAACCTTCTCGACCCATGTATCAACCCACTAAGGATGGTGTTTGATCAAAAACATGCACACACACCCACACTCATGTCAAATGCCCACGAATGCGATGTTACCAGTGTATATGCAAACGTAATGCGCAATTACATTTCATAGCATTATGAAATCAAGTTGTACAATTGCAATTTCTATCACATGATCATCATATCATAAAGCATATAATGAACATATCATTTTCCACAAGCAATCCCAAGCATGTTACATGTGATAACAACCCAATTCACATACTTGCATTCATAAGTATTTTGTCAAACACTTAATAGGTAAAATTATGTAAACACATAGCATGCCCAAAAAATCATATTCTTCATGAAATTCAAACCAAGCAATTTTATCAAACCCAACTCATACAAGAATTGGTTTTAACATATTCTTATACCCATTTTCTATATTCTAACAACCCTAGGTATGTGTTATACATGAGAATTCATCTCTAACACCCTACTCATTTCATATTTCAACCATAGGTTGGAAATAAATCTAGTTAGAAAAGGAACCCTACCTCTTGTAGCATATATATGTGTAGAAGAAACCCCAAGGATCCCAAACCAAGCTTCCAAAGCTTTATCCCAAAATTTCCATCTTTGAGATTTTAGAGAAAACCGCAATCGTTGGTATGGATGCGTAGCTATCGTTGCGTAGAGCGACTTTATCTCTTCACCCGAAGCAATCCAACAGTTGGATCTTAGTGGATCAAGGGAAAAAGGTGAAGAGACCTTGGTTTTCTCTCTTCTCTCTCCCTCTTTCTTTCTCTCTCTATTTTCAAAATTTATAGGCTGAACAATGGGGAAAAAATCTGTTTTTCTTCCCTTTTTATACTCCCCAAACGCTTAACCCTCGTTGCACCACACATCTCACTTTGTTTGGTCTAATTTTATCCCGAATCAATTAAATATCATCCCGTGTTAAGTTTTGTGTATTTTTATTGAACTAAATTTAAATTATTTCTCAGGTTTGGTAAAAAAAATCTAATCACGTTTGTTTTAGTCATGCAATGCCCGATCGAATCGTAAAACCCAAAAAATCTGACTATCTCAGAATTTGACGAAAATTAAATGAGTATCTAGATTTCGCGATACGAATATAGGGGTGAGGTCTACTTCGTCATCCGAGTTCTAGAAAAATTTAGGTTTTTTACGTGTACCAAAATTACTAATTATCATTTTGCCCTTTTTAATAAAATTTAATTTTCCCGAGTTTTACATTTTTCCCCTTTCAAGGAATTTCGTCTCTGCCTTATAATATTCTATGACTACAAGAATGTGCCTCCATTCTCAAACAGGAATGGATATGTAGTACTGATAGTGCCCTCACGCTCCCATGTCGCCTCCTCCATACCACGGTGCCACCACAAAACCTTGACTAGCCTCACAGTCTTACCACGCAAAATCTGATCTCGACTATCCATGATACGCACCGGTCTCTCCTCGATGGTCCCATCCGCATCAACAACCAACTCACCCCAATCCACCAGATGTGTAGGATCTAGAGTGTACTTCCGGAGTACAGAGACATGGAATAACACGTGAACACCTGATAGATTTGGCAGTAATGACAACTGATAAGCAACCGTACCAACCCTCTCAAGTACCTCGAAGGGCCCGATATACAACGGCGATAACTTTTCTCGCTTCCCGAACCTAATCACTCCGCTCTTGGGCATAACCTTTAAGAAGATGTGATCTCCAACCTCGAACTCTAGAGGTCTCCGTCATCTTTCGATGTAGCTCTTCTGTCGACTTTAAATCATAAGAACACGCTTCTGTGTCAAGTCCACCTTCTCTAAGGTGTCTCTGATCAAGTCCGGACTTGTAGAAGGTCCCACTCCAACCTCCGTCCAACATAGGGTGCTATCTATATGCTCGCCAGGTAACTATTGTTGTAGAAAAACTCCACTAAGGGTAAGTGCTCCTCCCAACTACCATTGAGGTCAACGATGCATGCCCGAACCATGTCCTCTAATATCTAGATGGTCCTCTCTGACTGACCTTCCGTCTGGGTTGAAAAACTATACTAATTATCAATTGTGTCCCCATACCGCTCTGAAAAATCTCCCATAATTGAGCTATAAACCTAGGATCCTGATTCGATACTATAGATATGAGTACCCTGTGTAACCAGACTATCTCCCATATATACGACCTGTAGAATTCCTCTAGAGTGAAGTTCATCTGCACAGCCAAAAATTGTGCTGACTTTGTAAGCCGGTCCACAATTACCTATACCATTTCATGCCCACCCGAAGTCCATGGTAAGTGGATGCTTGTTGGTTTCCGTTGTAGTATATTCCCTAATCTGTTAACATCACCCTCAAATGTGTATATGGCTTATGTGCAAAGGGGAGTGTCACTCTCCCTCAGAATGATGTGAGAAATGGGGCAACGGAATGGTGGATGATGAAATGAATGAAATGCGTGTGTGAACAAAAATGCTCCCCAAACGCAGAGAGACTTTTGCTTGTCATGTTTTACTTGGAATGAGTATTCCAAGGTCGTCTCCTCAAGGAAGGAAGGGAATTGTGTGAAGGTGATTTTGTGAAAAATGAAAAAGTGTAAAATCTTTTGGTTTTGAGTTGTTGTGATTTTGTGTTCTTGATGAAAATGAAATAAAACTAGTGTTGGCTAATCCGAAGGGTTCATTCCAATGGGAATCCCAAATCAACCCGAAGCCTTTCTCAAATAGAGCTTAGATGAACAATTGATTCGTGGGAAGCGATGGACGAGATGGAGGTGATGATCCAAGCATAACCCGTGACCAGGCCTACGGGATATCAAAGACTCACAACCGCATCCACTCTCAACCCAGTCAAACCGAACCATTATACTCTGAGAGGAGGAAAGAAAATGAGTTGAACTGGAAAACCCAATAGGAGGTCTCCCTTGAATTAGCCAGCTTAAAATCTAGCTACTCATGAAAGCAAGAAAGAAATGCATAATGTAAAGAGACATAATGAAGAAATAAAGCATGGAACTTAACTTAATGCAAGAAATCTTAAACTATGAAGAAAAATATGCAATACCCATTTTAAAGCTTGAAGTGGAGAAAACTTAAATGCATTGATGTAGATTCAAGAACATGTAACTAAACTTACAAAACACTTGAAATAAATGACATTAAAGGAAATGAATGAAGCTTACAAGAGTATTCAAGAGATTACAAGTAAAAATGGGCAAAGGAAATGCAAAAATATCAACTTGTATCTCTAGTATTCATCATCTTCCTTAAAGCTTTCTAAACTACTCCTAAGCTTAGGTAGCCACCCTCTTCAAAGCTTGTGAATGCTGAATATATGGAGTGAGAGCCTTGCAATTTCGTCCATGGGGCCCTTGAGCATGTGTGTGCAGGCCTCCCATCAATGGGAGGTGAGTTGATGGCTTTGGACAGGCTAGGAAAACCTACCCAGCAACTCCCCTGGCTCCCCTCTTCTCTCCCATCCTCATAAATGCAATGGCCTCCCAAAGTCCACCCTTAGGTGATGGGAAGCATGTATGTGTGTAAGGGATGTCAGGGGAGAAGTGGGAGAAGTGTAGGTGGGACCCCCAAGCAAGTGGACCATGAGTTACAGGTGTTCTGGGCATTTTCAGCATAACCTACCGGTATGGCCTACCGGTAGGTCGAACTCCAGTAGCTGAAACATACAGGTAGGCCTTTTCGGAAGGTGCTAGCTCTGGACCAGTTTTCATAGAATTGTCATAACTTTTGATTCAACCGTTCGATTGAACTGAAAGTTTGACACAATATAGAGGACATCCAGATCTACAACGTTCATGTTTTAGACTTTTTCAGATTAGAATTATATCATGGTCAAAAAGGAGGAAAACCGAGGTACTGCTACCAAATGGTGCTGGTGCTGGTGCTGGTGCTGGTGCTGGTGCTGGTGCTGGTGCCTATGTTACCAAGCATCGATACCTCCTTGATTTCTTTCACTTTTAAGCCTCCAAATCCTCATGTAATGTGTCCACATCTTCACCACTCCTCCATACTTTGTTGCAAGGTTCCAAAATATATGATTTACGCTATAATTACCTGCAACATCAAAAATTCAACATTATTCATAATTTCGGCTAACTCTAAGTACTTAAATGAAAGGCTAATTTAAAATGCATGTAATGAGGCCTTTAAATATGAAATATTTTGCACTCATCAGTGGGTCAAAAAATCCATAGTGAAGTGTTCCTACTTCCACTTAGCCACGTCCAAAGACTGGAGCAAAACTACTGGTCTCTGGTGTTCAGTCTTGACCTGTTGACATATAAGACATCTACTAACAAAGTCAGTGACGTGTCTCTTTATCCCACTTCAATAATACTTGCGACGAAGATGGTGGTACATCTTCGTGCTACCAAGATGCATAAAAAAACAGGAGCAATGAAACTCCCTGAGGATCTCCTCTCTCAAATCCGTAGAGTGGGGAACCACAACTCTTCCCCTGAATCGAAGACTACTATCATCGTGAATGGCCCAATGCTCATTACCCATACCTAACTGTACCCGATCCCTAATGGAAAATATCTCTGTGTCCTGCCCTTGGGACTCAATGACCCTCCTCAGTAAGGAAGGCATAGCCACTAGACTACCCAAAGTGACCTGAGCCTGATCTTTATAGTGTAGCCTGAACTGTCCCACAGTCTCGAGCATCTACCACTCTCGGAAAGCTATACTAACCAAGACTCCCCGTGACTTTCGGCTGAGTGCATCAGCCACCACATTTGCCTTACTAAGATGGTAATGTAAAGTGAATTTATAGTCCTCCAGGTACTCCATCCACCAGCGCTGCCTCATATTGAGGTCCTACTGCGTAAAGATGTACTTTAGACTCTTGTGGTCCAAAAACACCTCAAACTACCCTCCATACAGATACTGATGTCATGCGTTCAAGGCAAAGACAACGGTATCCAACTCCATGTTGTGTGTGGGGTAGTTCGGCTCATGGCTCTTCAACTATCATTAACCATAAGCTACCACCCGGCCGGACTGCATCAGAACACTTCCACATTCGTCCTTTGAGGCATCACAATAGACTGTGTACCTCTAGCCCTTCTCTAGCACTATAAGGATAGGAGCTAAAGTAAGCCTTCTCTTTAACTCTTGGAATTCCCTCTCACATGAGTCATCCCACTAGAATTTGCCTTTTTCCTACTCAACCTAGTCATAGGTGCAGCTAGCGTTGAGAAGTCCTCAATGAACCTCCGATAATACCCCCTCAAAGACTGACTTAGGCCTCTCCTAACTTATAACTGCCTTAACCTTCTCTGGGTCCATTAACACACCCGTAGTAGACACCACGTGTCCCAAAAACTTGACATCCGTTAATCAAAATTCACACTTGCTGAACTTGGCGTACAATTGATGGTCTCTCAAGGTTTAGAGAATGATCCTCAAGTGACCCTGATGTTCCTCCTCAAACTTGGAGTATATCAGTATGTCATCAACAAAGACTGCGACAAATTGGTCTAAATAAGGTTAGAACACTCTATGCATAAGGTTCATGAATGCCGCCGAGGCATTCATCAAGCCGAAAGGCATAATTATAAACTCAAAATGCTCGTATCATGTCTTAAACGCCATCTTAGGGATATCGTTCTCCCTAATCCTCAAATGATGATATGTCGGGGACAGATCTATCTTGGAGTAGACATGTGCCCCTCTCAATTGATGAAAATGATCATCGATACGCGGCAATGGGTACTTGTTCTTGATGGTGACCCGATTCAACTGCGGGTAGTCAATACGTAGCCTAAGGGTCCTATCTTTCTTCTTGGAAAATAACACCGGAATACTCTAAGGGGAGGTACTCAGTCTAATAAAACCCTTGTCTGAAAATTCTTACAACTGGATCTTAAGTTCTTGCAACTCCACAGGTGCCATCTTATGCGGCGTCCTAGAAATAGGGGATGCACCAAGTTGTAACTCGATGGTAAAGTCTATATCCCGATGTGATGGCAATCCCGGTAACTCATCAAGGAAAACATCTGCATACTCATACACTACGCGAGGTAGACTCAACTCCTATATTGCCTCATCCTCGAGTGTAAGACTCGCAAGCTAACCCATCAACTGTCGTGCCAACGGGAATCATCCACAGCTTGGGGTAAAGCATTGTGCTTTTCTCCCTGAAATTTGAAACAGACACCCTCTGGTGTATAAGTAGTGACCCGCTTCCAATCACAATCGATGACGACTCGATGTGCCGCCAACCAATCCATCCCAAGGATGACGTCAAATTCTGACATATCCATGACCCTAAGGTCCATAGTGAGTTGAATCCCCAAGATCTCTAACTCACATCTCTGATATATCTTATCAATACGAACCCTAGATCCTAGGGGAGAACTCACATGCAATGGCTCCTCTAAGGTCTCAACCTCTAAGCCTAAATCTCTCACACAAGATGCAGCAATGAATTAATGAGATGCACCCGAATAAAATAACACCCTTGCCCATAAACGAGAGAGTAAAAATGTACCTTGAATCACTGACTGGTCTCTCCCTCCTTAATGGTGGGGGTATTCATAAAGTAAGTCCTTAAACCTTTGCCAACAAAAATAAAAGGTCTCTCCCTCCTTCATGGGAAAATTTATGATTTTTTTTCTAAATGTGTTTGTGTGATGCAGAGAGAAAAATCATTTAAGGAACTCAGTGTGCAATGTATGCCCATTAGGTATGGACTAGAGTTTTAGGTTATTAAACCACAACTTGGTTTTATCCTGCAATGAAAAGTGGAAAAGATTCAGCCTGACCAACTCGGAATTATCCTAAAACGTCACACTCCTCCTCCAATTCCTTCATGTGTAGATATGGGTTCTCATTGTAACACCCCAAAACACACCTTGGACGGCATTACATACTAAAACCATTTACATCATGAGAGCACTAATATCATCCATAAATAAATTAAACTTCATTCATCATCCATAAAATATTTACATCATTATCCAAAAGAATATGCCCAACCATGACATTTACATCTCAAAAATTAACTAATGTAGCGCAGCGGAAATAACAAAATAAAACTAGACTTTACAAGGTTCAAAATGAATATCCTAGTCTAGAACAAAAGGAAGTGTCGCTCTAGGCGTCCACCTCGGGATCCACGCTCCCGTCTATCGGAGTCTCCCCGTGTGCGGGCTCCTCGACTCCCAGCTCTTCCTCAAGAGGGTAATCTGAAAAATGTTAGCGGTAGGGGGTGAGTACGAAGCTCTGTAGAAAAATTCTCTCAAACCCAAACAAGGTTTAGAAACGTATTTAAAATGGCCGGTCTCATTTTTAACATAACATAGATACATAATTTGAAAAAGGCAGTGACATTTCAACAAGGATCTCAAGTTTAGATAGCAATAGTACTAGAAATGAACGATGATAACCCATTTTAATAAACATCCATTTTCAAAATATAAACCATTTCCCACACATTATATAATATTGTCCTCTTTTGGCATGAGCATCCTTATAAGGAACCTCTCACCCTCAAGGCTTGGTTACTCAAGCATCCTTATAAGGAACCTCTTGAGGAAAATCACATACTGTCCTCTTTTGGCATGAGCATCCTTATAAGGAACCTCTCACCCTCAAGGCTTAGTTTCTTAAGTATCCTTATAAGGAACCTCTTAAGGAAAATCACATACTCTCCTCTCTTGGCATGAGCATCCTTATAAGGAACCTCTCACCCTCAAGGCATCACAAACTCAAGCATCCTTATAAGGAACCTCTTGAGGGAAATCACATACTCTCCTCTCTTGGCATGAGCATCCTTATAAGGAACCTCTCACCCTCAAGGCATCACAAACTCAAGCATCCTTATAAGGAACCTCTTGAGGGAAATCACATACTCTCCTCTCTTGGCATGAGCATCCTTATAAGGAACCTCTCACCCTCAAGGCATCACAAACAACTCAACCAAGCATACCATTCCAATATTTATATCATTTTTCAAGCATCTCTCCAAAATCCCCAAAATATATTATGTAACACTTCCCCAACCAACCAGGAAAATACATGAGATCACAATAACATCATTTTTCTACCCAACACAAACACTACGGTTTTCGAAGTTCATAATAAAGAAGCATTTAAGAAAAAATACATCACTCTCCAAAAAACTAGGGTTTTAAAGCTAGAAAAGAGATTTAATGGGTATTAAACCCTAACAATGTAATCTTTGCAAAAAGCCTAAGAGATGATGATTCTATAGCATATATATACCATTGATAGCAAAAACATACATATATAAATACCCTAGCCTCAATGTAAGTGAGTGAGAGAAAACCCCTACCTTGATGTTCTTGAAAAAAATTAGGGCTTTGATCTTGAATCAACCCTTCAATCTCTTGTTTTCTCTTGATCTTGTGTTTCTCTCTTTCTCTCTTCCTCTCTTATGTTTTCTAGGGTTTGGAGTGGTGTAATGAAGGCTAAGGAGGTGACAAAATGTATTTATAGTGGAGGAAATGGAGAAAGACCCCCAGTCGGATCGGGCTGGATTTATCGGGCGTACCGGTACGGTTGAGCTACTGGAGTTCGGCGTACCGGTACGCGTACCGGTACGGTTTGACTGCCAGATTTTTGTTTCAACTTCCAGTGCAGTTTTGACCCATTTAGAGGTCGAATTGAAAATTTTTCATGAGACATACTTTTGTAGCCCTAGATGTCTACTATCTACTGTAAAAATTTCAGATCAATTGGAATTAAGGATAAAAAGTTATGGCCAAAACACTAAGTAGTGTTCAATACCCATTTTTACCCAAATTCTCGCTAAAGTGTATTTTAACTCCGAGACACTTCCTAACTTCCAATACATCCATATTACCACTCCCAATGTTTTTCGACCTTCCGAATTCAATGGAATCATTATTTTGACCTACAAACTTTTAGAAACTTGTCTAATCACCCTTTCCAAGTTTAAACATCTTCGACACGTAACTTCCCAATCAAATTGTCTCCATAGCATTTATTCCTACGGTTTATTCTTATGTCACTACATATATCTACATCTTTACAAATATTATTTACTATATATATATCTCTATAAATATATAAAAGAAAATTCGGGGTGTTACACTCATAATCAAGGTCGTGGAATTGTGGTAGAAGTTGGCTGGTACTAGGTTTAACCGTGAATGTGGGTGCATTAGCAGGGAACACAAAATAGGGTGACATGGTGCTCATAGTGGGGTGCAAGTATTCCCTAAGAGTTCGAACCTGTTGGTCGACCTCCTATGCATTATTGTTTTGTCGATCACACATAATGCTACCAGTTTGCCTCATATCAAATGTGAGGGCAATGGACAGATCTAGGTGTGGATGGACCTGATGAACTGATGGACCCTACTGACTCTTTAAATGGAGATTATTGGTTGAAGTCAGGGTTTAGACCACTAGACCTGCAACTAACAGACTATAGATGAATGCAAATCAAAGAAACTAACCACTAAAAATTAAATATAAAAAATTCACAAAAAATAATATTTAAAAAAAATAATTAAAAGAAACATATAGGATGGAATGAAGTTACCCAGAAAAGGGCAGTTCCCCAAGTAGTTCATTGTGAAGGCAGATTCTCCTTTTCGGCATCTGTATTCTTAAGTCCCCGGTAATGGCACCAAAAATTTGCTTGACTCCGAATGTGGTATAACCAAGTGTAGGTGGTCAAGTTGTAGTAATAACTCGATGTAGTCTGGGGTCGATTCTCAGGGACGAATAGATGACAAAAAGGTAAAAAGGAAGAACAGTGTAAAAAAAAATTGAAGCAAGGAATTTTTGTAATTTAAAGGAAATTTCTTATTGGGAGAAACTACCCTTTAGTTTCAAGATCAAGAATTATTCATGCACATCAAATATTATTCCTATGCAATTATATTTTATCTCAGTTGACTTCCAACATCAGCGTAATCAACTGAAGTATATAGTCTTGAAAACCAAGAGTTAATTGATATGAAAATAAGAAATTTAAAACTAATCTTGTATGCTCGCAAGGAATTTCAAGAATTACTCATACCAAGAAATCAATCAAGTTATTGAATAATCAAATAAGTAAATAGAGTACAATACTTTGCTAAAAATCATTCATTAAATCTTTAAGCAATAAAAGATAAATCATTGAAGAATAATTAAGAATAATTGCATAAATAATAATATTCGGAAGAGTAAACAAAAGACTACTCACAAGACATGGTTATTCTTCTCTGAAGCTGGAAAACTAAAACTAAGGTCTAGTTAGGGAACAATAGCCCTCCTCTATATATTTATAATGAGAGGATACACGATATTTTTTTATTTGCTTTACAATCAAATTCCTACTAGGTCAAGACGTATGCAGCGGAAGTCATAACGCATGTTCGAACAGAGATTCACTATCCAAACAGTTAGAAGGCTCTATCTAACGCATGCATTCGAACGGAGAAAACGCGTTCGAGCGGACAACTCGTATCATCAAATAAGTATTTGAATGGACAAGCTACATTCAAATGGTCTTATCTGTCTGGAGATCTTCATTTTTTCACATGGCCATCTTGCGTTCAAATGGTTGTCACCCATTCGAACGGTGTTCCCATCTTTGTAATTCTTATGTCCACAACAAGTCAACTTAGACAATTTCTTTCCAATCATTGCGTTCGAATGGCAAAGTCGCGTTCGAATGGGCCTATTTATCTAAAAAGCCTTGACCCATGTTCCAACTTCTCTAGAGTTGATGTTGACTTCATCCTTATTTCAGCATTATCAACACTGAATCAATCTTCTTAATTATGCTTTGGTCCCCTTGAGTTTGTTTTAATCTCCAATCAACTGGCCAATTTACCAAGTACACCAATTTAGCTTATTTTACTTGTTTTCTTTGATAAATTGATCAAACAATAAAAATCAAGTCAAAACATAATATCAAGGGATAATTTATATAATGGCTCAGAAATAATGCATTTCATCATAAACAATAGATAAAGAAATGTTACTTTTGATGAGGAATCAACTGCCACTCCAATCGATCTCAAATGTTTACCCATTTGGCTTTCACCATCTTACCTAGCCTCAGGCCAAAGTTTGATTGGGTGGTTGCACCTAAGCTAGGTCCCAACCTCTATTAGGATTTTCTCCATCCCTACCTTGGAAGTAGGTTGAATCATGCCCAAGACTTCCTGGGTCTTTTGCCTAGAATTTCATTCTTAGGATGTTTTCATTTGCCTTGAAAGAGGCTCATTATGTAGTATTTACAAATAATTAACAAAGCTACTTTGTAAGAAAGATTTTGATACATCGAAATAATAAGTGCTTTACAATTTCTTAAGATCCCTAACTGAATAACCTTGATGGTACTTCAAGTAAAAGTTCCTTCTTACTGGAGGCACTTCAGTTCAATGATTGAAGGTACTCTAATCTTCTCTTTTGCTCCTAAAGGTGCTTTAGAAGTAATACTTTTGAAGTTTCACTGCATTCCAAGGTTGTGGAATCGGCTTCTCTTTCATTGTCTCAAGCTTGCAGAACTCAGTCCCTCCAATCGACATAACCCTATAGAGCCTTTCCTAATTGCCCCCAAACTTTCTCTATGTTGGGTCTTTTGTTGTCCCCATGACCTTCGTTAAGACTAGGTCCTTAACAAGGAATACCTTTGGTTGGACCTTTCTATCATGTGCTCGGGCTATCTGTTATAGATATAATGTCATTCTTATAGTTGTCAATTCCCTTCTTTCCAATGCTAAGTCTAGATCCTTCCCATTAGATCCTCATTCTTTCCATTATCCAAGAGCTTTAACTTAAGAGTAGGGAGCCCAATTTTCTAGGCGGTTGATTTCTTCCATCGCATAGGCTAATGCGTGGGGGGACTCTCCCGTTGTGCCACATAGTGTGGTTTGGTATGCCCACTAAAATTGGGTACCTCCGCCACCCATTTTCCCTTGGCTTTTTCTAACCTTTTTCTTGATCCCATGCAGGATTTTCTTGTTAGAAATATTTTCTTGCCCATTGCTCTGCGGATATGCGGGTGAGAAGTAGTAATTTCTAATCTCGTAGTGCTACAAGAATGCCTTGAAAGGTCTACTATGAAATTGGGTTCCATTGTCAGAAATTAAAGCTCTCATAATGCCAAACCTTTTTATGATGTTTCTCCAGATGAAATTTTTTGTATATGTGTCCCGTATGTTTGCTAGGGGCTCGGCTTCTACCCATTTTGTTAGTCTATCCCCACAAAAAGTTATTTTTTTGTTTTTGGGTTCTTTAGGCATTGATCCTACAATGTCTAATCCCCATTACACAAAGGCCCATGGGCTCGTTAGTTGGTTCAAATCTTGTTTTAGTTGTCTTGGAGCAGGGGAGAATTTATGGCACTTATTACATTGCCTCGCGTTTTATTGTACATCATTCTATATATAAGGCCACCAATATTCCTAGGAGATTGCTCGGTGTGCTAAGAGCCTTCCCCCAATATGGACCCCACAACTTCCTCGATGAATCTTAAAGAAGTCCTAAATCTTGCCTTGATGCACACACAACAGTTATGGCCCTTGAAAGAGCACTGGTAATGCTTTTCGTTGGGTGACAACTAGAGCCTTGCTGCTTTCATTCTCAACTTATGAGCATCTTTCTTGTCATCAGGGAACTGCCTGTCCTTGAGAAATTTTATGATTATGTCCATCCAACTATGACCTAACTTAGCTGAAAATGGATCTATGAAAACTCTATGATCAATGCTTGAACATTCTTGGCTTTCCACCAAGATGGTTTTGGTGGGGTTTTCTTTAAGCACCACCACTAGGGTTGCCAAAGCATCGACATGTGCATTCTTGACCCTAGCAACTTGCTGGTTGGAAACCTTTGGGAACCTACCTAGGTCAGCCATCACTAACTAGTGGTACACCATCATCCTTTCATCCTTAGCTAGGTACAC
Source organism: Ilex aquifolium (assembly GCA_951799425.1). NCBI lineage: Eukaryota > Viridiplantae > Streptophyta > Magnoliopsida > Aquifoliales > Aquifoliaceae > Ilex > Ilex aquifolium. Next base: position 33,219,155 of record OX637392.1, read on the forward strand.
CATCTTCGGACAATTGATTCACCATGAGCTGTGATTAGAATAAATTTTTAGCAACTCAGTGCCCATATGTTGTGCTAGCATTATCCCTCCTCTTAAGGATTCATACTCTGCTTCATTGTTTGATTCATCCAATTCTAACCTTATTGTTTTTTCCAGCCCATTGCCTTATGGGATTCTAGAATTATCCGAACTCTTGCTCCTTTATAATTCCATGAACCATCCAAATTCAAGTTCCAAGAGTTATGAATTCTTGGGATGCATGCCCCGAGTTCAAGTTCCAAGGTACTTGGGGACCTTACTTTGTGTGGCCTTCCCCCCATCTTCAGATTCCAAGTTCATGGGTCAGATTGTTCGCAGGTGTGAGCCTGGCTAAAAATTCTATAACTATTTGCCCCTTAATTATAGTTCATGGTTTGAATATGATGTCATATTACCTTAGCTCTACCACCCCTTTAGATATTCTTCCAGACAGGTCGGCTCTTCTGAACAAGGCCTGCAAAGGCTGATCCGTCAAATGCTTCACTGTGTGAGATTGGAAATAATGTGTAAACCCCCACATGTTATCATAGTATAATGACATAATTATGTTATAATGATTATATATGTAATGACATAATAATAAATCATATAGGCTATACAATTAGAAATACATAATTGGGAGAAAAATTGATTAGTCTTAGTAGAAGTTAGGTTTAAATGCCAAGTTACATTCGAAGCCACGTCCGAACGCCAACATCACATTCAAACATGAGTGCAATTTTAACAACGATTAGACTCGTGATTCCTGTCCAGATGTTGACCCTATAAATACCTAAGGATGTCTCCCTTAGCCCTATTTCATTAGGCATTGACCATAGGAAACCCTAGAGAGTGAGAGAGAAGGAGAAAACACAATATTTAAAGGGGATTTTCACATCGGAATGGATCAAACACGCTAGGTTTATACACTATATACAATAGAAAGTAAGTCAACAATTTAACTAGTAAAATAGAGTAATAAAAAAATTGTACACTAACGTTTACTGAAAAACTATTCCTCAACAAGATCTGGGCATACCGGATCAACCAATTGCTCCTCAACTTCCAGGAGTTCAAAACCCTCAAAGAATGGTTTAAGTCTTAGGCCATTGACCTTGAACGTCTTACCATCCTCCGAGTTTTCTATGTCCACGGCCGCATATGGGTAGGCCACCTAGACAATGTAGGGGTCAGCCCATCAGGATCAAAGTTTCCCTTGTAAAATGCAAAGTTAAGAATTATACAAGAGCAATTTTTAGCCGGGCTCGAATGTTTTCCTTACAACGAATTTGTCATGAAATATTTTGGCCTTTTCTTTTTGAATTCTAGATCTCTCGTATATATCCCTATAGATCTCTTCCAACTTATTGATCTTTAACTTCCTATGACTCCCAGCTAGGCCTAGATTGAAATTCAAAGTGTTTATGGCCCAATATTCCCTGTGCTCCATCTCCACTAGCAAGTGACAGGCCTTGCCATAGACTAACCTATAGGGTGACACACGAAGAATAGTCTTGTAAGCAATGCGGTAAGCTTATCAGACATCAGTCATTCTAAGTGACCAATCCTTTAGGTTAGGGTTAACCGTCTTCTCGAGTATGTTCTTTATCTCCTTATTGGCCAACTCAACTTGGCCATTGGCCTGTGGGTGATATGCGATGGACACCTTCTGTGTTATGCCATACTTATGCATCAATGAAGCAAATAGACTATTGTAGAAATGTAAACCACCATTACTTATCACAACTCGAGGTATCCTAAACCTTGACAGAATATGTTCTTTTAAGAACTAAACCACAACCCTGTGGTCATTGGTCTTAGTTGGGATTGCCTCTACCCACTTGGACACATAATCAACTACTAAGAGTATGTAAACGTAGCCATAAGACACTAGGAAGGGACCCATGACATCGATACCCCAACAATCAATGATGTTTATGAAAAATATGGTGGTAAGGGGCATCATGCTCCTACGGGTCACATTTCCTAGCCTCTAACACCTATCACATTGTATGCAATATAAAACGCAGTCTTTAAATATTGTAGGCTAGTAAAAACCACTTTGTAAAATCTTAGCTAAAGTTTTCTTAGAAAAGAAGTGTCCGCCACATGTTTTGAAATGGCAGAAAGAAAGGATATCTCACTATTCATTTTCTGGTACGCATCTCCTCATGACTTGGTCAGGGCAATACTTTAACAAGTATGGATTGTTGAAGTGAAAGTATTTCACCTCTGCCATAAATTTTCTTTTGTCCTTCAAGCTCCAGTGTGGGGGCATTTGTCCTGTGGCAAAAAAAATTATAAATGTTAGCATACCATGGACAAACTAAATGAATGGAAAATAAATGTTTGTCTAGGAAAGATTCAGGGATAGGGATATGCTCGTTGGTATCTTGGACAACGAGCCATGATAAATGGTCCGCCACCACATTCTCAACTGTTGTCTTTCCTTTGATGATCAAATGGAATTCTTGTAGGATGAGGATCCACCTAATGAGTCTCGGTTTGGCCTCCTACTTAGACAACAAATACTTTAAAGAAGAGTGACCAATATAGGCTACTATAGGTGAACCAACGATGTACGACTTGAATTTATCTAAGGCAAACACTACTGCTAGCAACTCCTTTTCAGTGGTAGTGTAATTCATTTGAGCTTCATTTAAAGTTTTGCTAGCATAGTATATGACATAAGGTTTCTTATCTTTCCTTTGACCTAGCAGTGCACCAATCACGTAATCACTCATGTCGCTCATGAGCTCAAATGGCAGTTTCCAATTTGGTGGTTGCATGAATGGAGGTGAAAATAGCATACTTTTAAGTTTTTGAAAAGATCCCTCACAACCATTCGACCACACAAAATGGGACATCCTTTGCCAACAAATTTTTCAAGCGTCTTGCCACTGCACTAAAATCTTTAATAAAGCAATGATAAAAACCTATATGGCCAAGAAACGACCTGATGTCTTTTTCGATCTCGAGAGTAGGCAAATTGGAAATTGCTTAAATTTTGGACTTGTCCACCTCTATTCCCTTTGCATACAATCTGACCCAACACAATCCCGTGAGTCACTATAAAGTGGCACTTCTCCCAATTAAACACCAAGTTATTCTCCTCACACCTCTCCAATACTTTCTCCAAGTTTCCTAAGCATCCTTTGAAAGTCTCTCCAAACACTGAGGAGTCATCGATTAAAACTTTCACGATCTTCTCCACCATATCATTGAAGATCCCCATCATACACCTTTAAAAAGTCCCAGAGGCATTGCATTGCCAAAATGACATTCGACAATAGGCATATGTTTCAAAGGGGCAAGTGAATGTAGTGTTTTCTTAGTCTTCCAGGATGATCTCTATTTGATTATAGTTTGAGTAGCCATCCAAGAAGCAATAAAATAGATGTCCTGCTACCCTTTCCAAAACTTGATCAAGGAATGCTAACGGGAAATGATACCTACGAGTGCATCACTTGAGCTTCTGGTTGTCTATGCAAACTCTCCTCATTGGCTACCACCGTTACTCCCACATCAAGTAGCTTAAGCACTTCATCTCTAACCATATCCTTCATAATTTGATTGAGTCTCCTTTTTGGTTTACAGGCTGGATTGGCATCCTCTTCAAGATATATTCTATGAGTGTAAATAAGAGGGCTAATTTCCATAATGTCGGCAATAGTCCAACAAATCGCTCCTTTGTGCTTCCTCAAGAAACTCAGCAATTCTGCCTCTTGCTCCGACTCTAATGAAGAGCTTATCACCACTGAAAATGTTTTGTTCTCCTCCAATAATGCATATTTGAGTGTGGATGGTAATGAATTTAACTCCAAATTTGGTGGTTTCACAATGGATGAAAATATTTCCTTCTCTTATGGAGGAAACTTCTCGAATGTTGGGGTTCAACTTTGCACCCCTTGAATAGTTTTTGGTTCCAACTCCTCAAAAAATTCTTCCTCCCCCAAACTTGTATTGCACAATAAGTCCATGTGATGCTCCACTAATGTGTCAATTCTGTTGACTTCATGAATTTCCTCATCATCCCCCGGTTGCTTGCATAAGTTAAACACATTAAGATCCATTGTCATATTCTCAAATGCTAGCTTCATTAGACCATTTATATAATTAATCACAACATTAGAAATTGCAAATAAAAAATAAAAAATTCTACCTAGAATAATAGGAATTTGTGTAGTGATGGAGGTTGGTTTTAACTCCTCTAGCTATAGTTGTTGGTACACCAAGACTGGTATAAGGTTGACACTTGCTCCCAAGTCTAGCAATTCTTGTTCCACGCGACAATTCCCAATGGTAATGGAGATGGTAAGGAAGTCAGGATCCTTGAACTTGGCTGGGTTGTTTATCCTCAAGATGGAGCTCACTTGCTTGGTGAGGAACGTTTTCGTGTGTACATTCAACTTCCTCTTGATGGTGCACAAGTCCTTCAATATCTTTGCACTAGAGGACATTTGCTTGATGGTATTAAGGAGTGAAATATTGATCTTCACCTAGTTAAACACCTTTAGAATATCAAAATAATTAGCAATCTTAGAAGGTGCCCTCAACTATTAAGGATAAGGGGCAGGGGTATGACAATCATTCACAGTCAAATCAACAACCTTGGGCTTCTCAAGTTGTTCACTCTCTCCAAAGTCACCCTTGGTCTCTTTTTCATTTTTCAAACAGGTCTTTGATGAGACCTTAGGTAAAATGGTTTTATCAATTTTCTTTCCACTCCGAAGAGTGGTGACAACCTTGAGTTGCTCAAAATTTTCTTTAATGGCATCAGATGCCTCGATCACATGTTGACCCTTGGAAATTTTCTTTTTTCTTGTCAAAATGACCCCATGACATTGGTCAACTTGGTAATCTATGTTCGTATGTCATTAAAACCAATGGTGTTTTGGTTATTGGTCATAGTTTGACTTTGGATGAATTGATGCATGATGTTCTCCAAATTCCTCCAATGAGAAGGTTGATACGTGGGTGGATCGGGTTGTCCTTGTTGACCAAAACCTTGTTAAGGCGGATTTTGAGAAAACCTTTGTGGATTAGACCTTTGATATTGGGATCTAGAAGACAGACTATGACTATAAAACGGTTGGATTTGCTTTGGTGGAATGGGAGGTAGTAATGAAGTGGATCCATGAGGTGTAGGATTGTCATTGTTCCAACTAATGTTCGAGTGGGAGCTCCATCCTGGATTGTACGTGTTAGAAAGTGGAGAATATGACTGACTAGTTTGATTGAATGAATGCACTTGCTCATGATACACTTCCTTAAGTGCCGGAATGTTTGGACACTCCGAAATGGAGTGCTCAACACTTTCACAAATTGAGCAAAATTCTTCGACCTTAGTCACATTTGACACTTCATGCATCCTATTGACCTCTAAGCTTTCCACCTTGTGGGATAACTTTGCAATTTTAGTAAGCAAGTCCTCTTGGTCACTCAAGTTATATAGCCCACCCCCACTTTGTTCAGTGCCCGTAGATGACCTTGGTACATCGGCAGGATCAGTTATATCCCAATATTGGGCATTCTCTACCAAAGTATCAAATTACTCTAGAGCTTCATCGGGGTCCTTGTTCAAGAATTCTCCATTGCACATCATGTCAATGAGCTGTCGATGCCCTGCTGTAATTCCTCCGTAGAATAAACTAACTAGTTACCACAGTTTAAATCCATGATATGGAATGGAGTGCAATAAATTCTTATATCTCTCCCAACAGTGATAAAACTACTCATTTGGTTTCTTAGAAAAGTTTTTGAATTTATTTTTTCAAAGCAGTGGGTTTGGGCACCGAGAAAAACTTGTTTACAAATTCAGCTAACATTTGAGTCAAATAACTTATCAAGTGTGGTTTCAAGGAATTCAACCAAGTTTTTGCTTTATCCTTGAGGTAGAAAGGGAATAACTTCATGCGTACCATGTCCTCCATTGCATGATTTGCGATGAATGACCCAACTGTAACATGCCAGATTTGACAAGAAAACCATGTGCTTGCACAGGAAAGAATACACATGATGGGGTGGTGCTTCATGTGGCTTGGAGATAATTTCTCATTGACCTCGCTGGGGGATCAATTAGGAGATTATTTCCTTCATTTCTTGGAAAAGGGATTTGCACTCGGGGGTTTTGTACTCTATGGTTTTGCACTCCCTTGGATTGTTAGCACCATCATCCCCAAAATTATCCCAAGCATGTTCTGAAGGATCTTCGTTTATGTTCATGTTTGGTCCTTGGTCACGTCTAACTAGTCTATTTTAGTTATCATGTCCCCAATTGCAAATGCACTAACTACACATAACTAAGAAAGAATAACTACAATCGAAAACTATGTACGATTATATACAAAGGAACAACGTACCTTGGCCCGTGATGAAAATCACGAGACTTATCTCCATTGGTCTGAATCACCTTCAATTGCTTAGCAATTGTGCCTTCCCCGGCAACGGTGCCAAAAATGTTTGTCTTTATTTTCCTACCTCGATGGTGGGTTTTGTTTGAGGGGTATATTTGAATGTATTTGAATGCCAAAAGTGGTGTACCCTGAAATTATGGTGATGCAAAAGTTGCTCTCAAATCGCAGGGAGGCTTATGAGACGTGTATTAACTCGAAAAAAGTTCTGAGATTATCTCCTCAAGGAAGGTCAAGACCAAGTGTTTCGAAAGTGATTTTTAAAATAAAAATTTTTCTTTGAAAATGTTGGTGAATCATGAGATTCGGGGTTGAAAATCTATCAATGAAAAGGGTTGGCTAAACCTCAGAATTCTTTCCACCGGGTATAGTTAATCAATCCCACTTATAACTCAATTGAACTCAAAAAAAAAAAATTTCAATTGGAAGATAGGAATTAGAAATCAAGAGTTAGCAAATGTGTGTATTAGTGTCAAATTGATTCGTAGGAAGATTGATTTGTATAAGTTTGAAAGGACGACAAGCATACCTCATGACAAGCCTATGGTGCATCAAGTGTGTACAAATTTATATGTTGCAATCTACCTAATCAAATTCAACACACTACACTTCAAGGCAATGTATGTGAGGATTGATTTTTCCATACGCGGATGGAAATCCTTCCTTGGATTTCGCTAACTAATGTTCTAGCCGGCCATAGATGGAATGAAAATTCTAAAGAACATGGAAAATATTGCAAAGGAAACAAATACTAACTTAAACTAACCAAAGAAAGAGATAAACAAACTTGAAGCTTTGGTCAAACACCAAGAACATAGAACTTAAAGCATCAAATCTCAAAAATTGAAAATGGAGTTTCCCCAAAACAATTGTTGTGGTGAAACTCTAACAAAATGCATTCATACTAGAAAAAGGAATTTATATCAAGTTTAGAAATGAAGATTACAAACTTTAAAAACTTACAAGGATGAAAATGAGCAAGAAAATACAAAAATCCAACTTTCTCTCTCTAAAATTATATTCTTCTTCCTTGGAGCTTCTTTCTCTAAAGCTAAATTTAATGGTGAATAATCCTCCATAATTTCATCCATCCTTCTCTCTCTCTCTCTCTCTCTCTCTCTCTCTCTCTCTCTCCCCCCCCCCCTAAAGCATGCTGAGAAAACTTGTTTGGAGAGAGGTTATCCAAAAATCCTTCCAACGTTAGCCAAGTTATAGCCTCCTAGTCCTTTCCAACCACTCTCCTTCTCCTCTTATCTCATCATTTTCCCTCCACTCCTTCATGCTTATAGGCTGATTGTAGAGGCTAGGGAATCAAGGTGGAGTGTTAGCAAAGTCAAAACATGGATTAGATCAGCACCCAAATAGTGGCACAAAAAATTTGATTCTTATATTATTGAAAGTGGCTTTAAGTCAAATGAGTATGACAAGTGTACCTACTAAAAATCTTTTGGAAATTCACATATTCTTATTGGCCTCTATGTGGATAATATGTTGTTATTTTGCTCTAATTTGCATGTTATTTAAAAGACCAAAAATAAGCTTAGTAGCCAATTTGATATGAAAGTTCTTGGGGAGGCTAATTTCATTTTGGGTATGAAAATAACCAAAATATGTGAAGGTATTTTTCTTGATCAGTCGCTCTATGTTGAGAAACTATTGAAAAGTTTAACTTTATTGATTGCAAGCATGTGACTACTCCTTTTGATTCAAGTGTTCATTTATATCTTGTCAAAAGTGATGTTGATATTGTTAATCAAAAGGAATATGCTAGAATGATTGGTAGCTTGTGTTATGCAACTGATTGTACTAGACCTGACATTGCATACGTAGTATGGATACTTAGTAGATTTACTAGCAAGCCTGACAGAGATCAGTGGCATGTCATGGAAAGAATAATGAAATATTTAGTTGGTACCAAAAATTATGGCTTGTTTTTTGTTTAAAAAAAAACCCTGCTATTCTTGAAGAATATTGTGATGCCAATTGGAATACCTTGTCATGTGACTCTCTCTCTCTACCACTAGTTATATATTTACATTGAGTGGTGGTGCTATTTGTTGGAAATCAAAAAAAAAAAGCCATTATTGCTAATTCCACCATGGAAGCTAAGCTTATTGCTTTAGCTTCAGAAAGTGAAGAAGAAAATTGGTTGATGGAGTTATTATTTGAGATCCCTTGTTGGCAAAAGCCAGTCCCACCTATCTTGATTCATTGTGATAGCACTGCCGCAATTGGTAGAGTAATAAACAGTTCAGGAGAAAACACAGTACTATGAGATCATGTTTGAGTAGTGACATCATTAATGTGGAGTATGTTAAATATTCTAATAATCTTGCAGATCCATTAACCAAGGTCTTGGGAAGAGAAAGGGTCTAGAGCACATCGAGGGGGATAGGGTTGAATCCCATATAGTCAAGAGGCACGTATTAGGATACCCAACCCAGGGACCAGGGACAAGAGATCCTGAGAACTGGGTTCAATGGAAAAAATGAATCATATGGTAGTCGTAAGAAATGAACTATCTTTTAGATCATTTATTGATTCAAAAACCTATCCCTATGGTGTGAGTGCATTTATCCTATAATGTATGGAGTTTGAGTTGTTAAAAAAATCTTAATGAAAATATGTAGCTCATAAGATTGGGGTATTAGAATTACAGTACCCTTGATAGATTTTACCTACATGAGTGTGTGAGTAGGGCCGCTTCCTATGAGAATTGGGCTGATTCTCAAAAATGCTCACAAAAACTGGGATGCACACAAGGTCGTAATCTGTCAACTATTAAAGTTATATCAACACCTAGATTGTTATGTGTGAGCAGTAATTCTTTATTTCCCCTAAGCAGTCAAAGTTCAAGTCTGAGACCACTCTGACTATAGAGTAGAGGTTATTGTTTCACTAAGTGAAGGTTTAATGTAGAGCACACCTTCATGATACATAATGATCCCTCTTTGGCTGATAAACTTTCTTGCATCATGCATTTTTAATATTAAAATGAGTAGGGGAATGTTGGTACATTTGAATATTATATATAATTTAATGTATATAATTCATTGTACTAGTATGTAATATTATATATAATTCATTGTACTAGTGTGTAACATTATATATAATTCATTGTACTAATGTATAATGTACATATATGAGTCTTTATATACAATGCATTATATATATATATATATATATACACACACACATATATATATATATACAAGTATCATATTATTTCATATATGTATAACTACATACATGTACATGAATATTCTAATACATGAATCATATTAATTAGATACATGTATATTATGTATACATGAATGAGTTGTATAATGAATCCTATTTATTAGATACATGTATAAGTTAGATACGTGTATATTATGTATGCATGAATGAGTTGCATACATGAACTCTAGAAGGTTTTAAGAGCCTATAAATAGGACTTCTAAGTTGACCATTTGAATACGTATGTGACATCATACAACACATTATACCACTTCATGATATTCTACACACACTTGAGAGTTTAAGTCAAAGAAGGGTGTTCTATGGTGTAGCTTTAAACTTAACCACTTGTGCAAAGTTGGTTAAAGTCATAGGACGAAACTGTCGAACTATTGTATCCTAGAGGTAACAAGTTAAATGAGAAGGTTTGTTGCATTGAATTTTGAGCTTTGCCATCCGCAGAGGGCTTGAATCTCCTTAAAGAGAACGAGGTACCCATGCCTCAGTCTGAATTATTTCATATCAAGTTTTTATTATTTATACTTTGCTTCTCACAGGGCCGACCCTAGGCCTAGGCCACTTAGTTGGCCGCCTAGGGCTCCCAATTTTTACAAAATTTTGAGGTCCCCTGTTAAGAATTTTAGTTATGGGTATATATATTTTGGATAGGCTGGTTTGAGACTTGAAAGGGCCCAAATTTTATTGATAGGTCCATTAACACTTAACAACTTACCTAGAAAATTGCTCCCAGATGTAGTAGACTGTTAGACTTCTACAACAAGGAAGGATAATGTCTCACTCTCTCTGTGTTGTTAGACTGTTGGTGTAACACCCCGAATTTTCTTTTATATATTTATAGAGATATATATATATATAGTAAATAATATTTGTAAAGATGTAGATATATGTAGTGACATAAGAATAAACCGTAGGAATAAATGCTATGGAGACAATTTGATTGGGAAGCTACATGTCGAAGATGTTTAAACTTGGAAAGGGTGATTAGACAAGTTTCTAAAGGTTTTTAGGTCAAAATAATGCTTCCATTGAATCCGGAAGGTCGAACAACCTTGAGAGAGGTAATATGAGGTGTATTGGAAGCTAGGAAGTATTTTGGAGTTAAAACCCACTTTAGAGTGAAATTGGGTAATAAGTATCTTGGACACCTTCTAGTATTTTAGCCATAACTTTTTATTCTTACATCCAATTGATCTTAAATTTTTACAGTAGATAGTAGACATCTAGGGCTACAAAAGTGTATCTCTTGGAAATTTTCCAATTCGACCTCTAAAGGGGTCAAAACTGCCCTGGAAGTCGAAGCAGCCAAACAGTACCGGTACCCAGTACCGGTACCCCCGAACCAGTAGCTAATTGGTACCGGTACCCTTTGACTGGAGCCTTCCCGAACAGTAAAAAGTCGGGATTTTGGGTTTTAAAACACCCATTCCAAGCCCTATTTGCCCCATTCTTCATCTCATCCTCACCACAAACATCTTAGAGCCCTAGGAGGAGATAAAGAAAGGGAAAAAAATACCAAGATCAAGATAGATTCACACCTCATAGAAATCAAACCCGAAATTCCTCAAGAACACCATGCTTCTCCTCTCTTCCTATACACTTTCACTACACACTTACCCACATCTCTTAGAACCCTAAGAGAAGACAAGAATAAGAAGGAGAAGGGAGGAAGGAGATCTTTGGAGCTTGGGTTAGCTTATAACTCTTGGATTCAAGGTAGGGGATTTCTTCCTAATCTTTTACATTGAGGCTAGGTTTTATGTATATATATATGTTATTCACTCTCATCCTTATATACATGATAAGAAATACATGATTCTTGTTCCTCTTGAAATAAATGCCATGTTTTGAACATTGTGATGGTTGGGTAACTATTAAATTTCTCTTTTTCATCTTCAAACCTTGGTTTTAAAGAGAAATGGATTTTTCCCTCTATTTTTCCTTGGCATTACTTTCAAAACTTTAGTGTTTGATATTGTACACAAAAATGTTACTTATGATGATCTCTTGCTCATTTTCTTCCATCATATTATGAAACATTATATTAGAAATTGTGGAATTTGGTAATTCCTTGAAATGTTGATGAATTGAGAATATTTTGGTTTCCTCAATTGTATGGTTGTTGTGAGGGACTTGGATTGCCTTCGAGAGATGTCGTAGAGTGTTAGAGGTTAGTCTATCCCAGTGGGGGTGATGGTTTCCTAACACTTGTAGTGGGATGTCATGTGGTAATGCGATCACTATCGTTCACTGGAGTTCGAACAAGGGATGGTATACTTTTCCTAGGAAGGGACTCGTCACTGCCATTGGGATGGTAGATGCCCTTTCCTATAGTGCTTGTGATTATGATGTAAATAGGTGGACTAGGTATAATCGTTGGGTAGATTCATGAGAAGCAATCAACATACATGGTACGGGGATGAACCACTATACATGAGAACATGAGATTATTATTATTGTTACGGAATGGTTTCCAACAAGTGCTTGTGGAGGTATGGGACTCCACAAGAACCTGTTGGAAATGGTTATGGTGATAATTGTGACTGAGTTTTACGGTTCATTTAAATTATTGCGAACATTTAAACTTGAGATCTATTTAAAATATCCTGCTTTTCCTTCAAAAATTGATATATATTATTTTCGAAAATGAGACCAACCGTTTTATATGTTTTTCTAAACCTTGTTTGAGTTTGGGAAGATTTTGCTACAGAGCTTCGTGCTCATCCCCTACAATTAATATTTTTCAGATTTGGCTTTAGAGGAGGAGCTCGGTGTGAATGAGTCGGGCCTTGGGGAAGCTTCCTTGGAGGGGTACCTAGATCCCGAATGGGACATCTAGAGATATAGCTTATTTTGTTCTAGACTAGGAGATTTATTTCTGAACAATGTAAAGTCTAGATTCTTTTGAAACTCCGCTGCGATATATTCATGTAATTCTTTTGGGGAATGTAATTGCCATATCTGGCCTATTCTTTTGTGATAATGTTAAGGATATTATAGATGGTAAATAGAAATTCTATTGTTATTGGATGGTTAAATGGACCCTGTGTGGTCAAGTTAATAGAATTGCACAGGTTGTGATTTTTGGGTGGAGCTTCCTGTACAAAGGAGACTCTGCCCAAATTTTGTTAAAATTAAGAATGTTTCTTATTTGATGGATATATATTTAGTGCTCTCATGATGTGAATGTTTTAGAATGTAATGCCGTCCAGGGTGGTATTTGGGGTGTTACAGTTGGACTTCTGCAGCTGTAGTAGACTGTTAAGATTTAACGCCAGAATTTTTTTTTTTTTTGTTCAGGATTTAACGTCACTCCCTCTCTCTCTCTCTCTCTCTCTCTCTCTCTCTGAAGTTTGAATCTAAACAAAGAACACCAAAGTTGGAAGGCTGCCTTTTGTTGGAAGGCTGCTGCTACAAAAGTTCTGCATTTTGCTCGAAGGTTGTTGCTACAAAACAAAAGCCTCAATCCTTGCTGCCAATAGTACCGAAGAAGGTAGTGATTCAGGATAAGGAGCTGAGTGCCAACAGTACCAGGTTGTGTTGTTCTTTAACTTTTATTTTATTTTAATTTAATTTTTATAAATTTTGTGTTATAATTTTTCATTGTAGTAACTACAAGTTATATAATTAGTATGTCTACTCGAAAATATGATTCTGGATGTGAAAAACGTAAAAAGAAGAGAAAACAAGATGAATTTATTGAATCTCAAAAAGGAGCACTCGATAAATTTGTTATTAGTGATAAACCAACTGCAACAAAAAATTAAAATGATGATTCAACGATTGAACTATTAGATAATATAGCAAAATCAACGGAATGCCAAAAAGATTTAAAAGAAAATGAAATTGGTAAAGAATGTGAACTTGTCAGTGAAGTAGAAAGTGATAAAGAATGTGAACATGTTAGTGAACTATTAGATTATATGTTCCAATAAATATCTATGATCCAGGATAATGGAAAAATATTGACACAAAATTAAGAGACTTATTAGTTGAAATAGGTCCTATTAGGAAAAATGATTTAGACTTTCCTAATGATGAAAATAATAGACATTTTTCTATTACATATTACACTCGAAAATTGTCAAACAGAGAAAAGCATGATAGAAAATGGTTAATATATTCAAAAGATTTAGATAGAGTATATTGGTTTTGTTGTAAGTTATTCAATTCAAAACCTAGCACAAGTCAATTAGTTAATGAAGGAACTAAAGATTGGAAAAATCTTAGTTATAAGCTCAAAATTCATGAAACAACTAATGAGCATATCACTAACAAAATTCATGGGTTGATTGAGAAATAAGATTTTCAAAAAATAAAACTTTTGATGAAAATATTAAAGAACAAATTAACAAAGAGAAAGATTATTGGAAAAAGTACTTGTAAGAATTTTAGCTGTAGTAAAAACTCTTGCGAAAAATAATTTGGCATTTCGTGGGAAGAATGAGAAAATATATCAAAACAACAATGGAACTTTTTAAGTTTAATTGAAATGATTGCCGAATTTGATCCAATAATGCAAGAACATGTTCGACAAATTAAAGATGTTGAAATTCATAATCATTATCTCGGGCATAAGATACAAAATGAATTAATACAAATGTTAGCTTCTGAAATTAAAAGTGTAATCATTAATAAGATTAAAGAAGCAAAATATTTTTCAGTAATACTTGATTGTACTCCTGATGCAAGTCATCAAGAACAAATGACTCTTATACTGCGATGTGTAGATATTTCAACAAGTCCAATAAAAATAGAAGAATATTTTTTAGAGTTTTTGGAAGTAGATGATACCTCTGGGAAAGGCCTTTTTGATGAACTTATAAATGTAATTAAAAAACTTGGACTTGATGTAAATTATGTAAGAGGACAAGGATATAATAATGGATCTAATATGAAAGGAAAACACCAAGGTGTACAAAAAAGACTACTAGATATAAATCCAAGAGTGTTTTACACACCATGTGGATGTCATAATCTTAACCTCGTACTTTGTGATATAGCTAACTCTTGTCCTAAAGCCATATCTTTTGTTGGAGTATTACAACGTATATACTCATTATTTTCTTCTTCAACCAAACGATGGAAAATTTTACAAGATAATATATCTATGTTAACTCTTAAATCATTATCTCAAACGCGATGGGAAAGTCGTATCGAAAGTGTTAAAGCAATCAAGGATCAGACTCCGAAAATACGAGATGCTTTATCAATTAGCAAAAATTAGTGAAGATCCTAAAACAAGGAGTGAAGCCACATGCTTAGCTACATATGAGATTGAAAACTTTGAATTTTTATTGGGTATGAATATTTGCTATGATATATTATTTGTTGTCAACACAGTTAGTAAAAATTTACAATCCAAAGACATGCATATTGATGTTGCTATCGATCAATTAAAATGATTTATTTCTTTTTTGGAATCATACAGAGAAAATGGATTTTACTCTGCTTTGATTTTATCAAAAGAGATTGCACTTGAAATGGAAATAGAACCAATATTTTGAGAAAAACGTAAAATTTTTAGGAAAAAAAAATTTGGTGATACAATTGAGAATGCAATAACACTATCAACTGAAGAGTCTTTTAGAATTGAGTATTTTTTATTTAGCTATTTCTTCGATCAAGAATAGATTTGAACAATTCAAAATATATGAAAATATTTTTGGTTTTTTATTTTGTTTTAAAAAATTAAAATCCTTAGATGATGATAGTTTGAAAAGTTATTGTCTTCACCTTGAAACTTTTTTGAAGCATGACTTATTTTCTGATATTGATGGTTTAGATTTATTTCAAGAATTGACTGTATTAAGAAACGTTCTACAATTTGAAATTAATACTCCAGCTGAAACCCTAACTTATATAAAACGATTAGATTGTTTTCCAAATGCATGTATAGCTTTTAGAATATTATTAACAATATCAGTAACAGTTGTTTCAGCGGAGAGAAGTTTTTCGAAACCTAAATTAATAAAATCTTATCTCCGATCAACTATGTCACAAGAAAGATTAAATGGATTATTTATATTATCTATTGAAAAAAATATATTAACAAAACTTGAATATAAAATTTTAATCGATATTTTTGCATCTCAAAAAGCTAGAAAAATATCTTTTAAATGAATATATTTTAATAATTATTGCATATTAATAGGGCCCACTTTCATATTCTTGCCTAGGGCCTCCAGATTTGTTGGGCTGCCCCTGGCTTCTCAATCTATTGTAATTACACCAATAGTTAGTTTAAAGACTCATGACAAATCAAAATATCCCCTGCTTTTTGCTTATAGCATAGAGTAGTTTCTTGTACACGATTTACTATTACAAAGAATAAAATCATCAAACAAAAGAAATTTTGAATAAGCATATATTGTCGGTGCTTTTCACTTCATCGCCAAAATATAGTAAGACTGCATGTGAACAAAACATAATGACGAGATAATCATCATAAGAAAACCTACAGACAAAGTTTTTCTTAACTAACTCGCACCTAATTTGTCCGAGCACATCCAGAGTAATGCAGGAACCTTTGCACATTTTTTATCGCATCTAAATGAATAAAATGTGATGCCACTTGTCCTTTTTTTGAAACACTCAGGTGTAGCTGTAACACGTTGCTCTTGGGGGGGGGGGAGATGTCCTATTATTTATGTGAATATTTTTTGATTCATATTTATATTTGGTCTGACAAGTTTTACGCTGGCTATCAACTACCTAATACAACTCTCTCCTCCTTTATCCAGACTTGAGACTTATAATTTTAGTAAAAACTAAAAAAACTTCATATGTTATAAGTAGTTTTTGTGAATTCTTGACAACTGTTGCCTTGATTTCATTTTCTTAATTGTCAGTAGTTGTAAAGATACCAAAAAAAAAAAGTGAGAATTGGTAGGCGAATGCTCTAGTTATCAGAGGTGTGGTGTGTTTTACACAGTGGAAATATAGTGGTTCACCGGCTAATGAGCTCGGCTAGTCCACTCTACAATGGAGGCTCTTGCTCCTGAGGTGTATATTCATTTAAGATGTGTTTACAGATTGCTCTTTGATGCCATTAGGGTTCCCCCCCCCCCCCCCCTTTTTTTGGTTGGGACAATGTACAGTACTTATAATGCTATTCCTAACTCTAAGAGATCTCTACCGAGATCTTTGCCCTTCATCCATGGGATCTCCCTTAATTCTGGGAGAGGATCTTAGTTAATTGAGTGTTTTACGCCCGGGATGCTACTTGGCTATTGTTTCGGGGGTGCCAGCTGTCATCCAGCTACCTCCTTATCATTTCGGCTATTATTTTGCTTGGGAGGAGCTCGAGTTCTGGTCCTTTGAGCTCTGTAGGTCTTGTCTGAGATCTGATGACGCCTAAGAACCTCTATTTGCTTGGCGCTGAGGCAACTGCTCTGGAGTTTTCTTTCTTCCCAGATTCTCCTTGGACCTCTCTCTCTGATTCCAACGAGGAAGGGGATACGGGTGTGTCCTCAAAAAAGCGCAGGAGGGATGGTTCCTCTTCACCTGATTCTTCTTTTGGCACTATTTTGTTTTCCTCGGTAGGAGAGAAGCTTCTTAAATTGCTCTCTGAGACGGAAAAGGAAAGGGACGAGCTGAGAGAGGAGAACGTCTGCCTAAAGGGAGAGGTTGCTAAGCTGAAGCACCAGCTTAAAAAGAACTAGGAGCTCCTCTTTCTTGTACTCTGTTTTGTTCAATGAACTGCTAGGCTTTGATGTAACTTTTGCATCTTCTTTTTTCTTCTGAATGTTTGTGACTGTGAATCCTGATTTTGACAAGGTTCCACTTTTTTGCGTACCCGTGGGTTGGAGTTCTTTCTGCTAGTCTGTTAGCTAAGGAACTCTCCTGGTGTGTATGAGCTGAGGGGCTCTTCTTAGTTCCATGAGCTAAGGATCTCACCTTATTTATTATGAGCTGAAAAGCTCATCTTATACTTTATGAGCTAAAGATCACATCTTTATACTTTATGACCTGAAGAGCTCATCTCATATTTTATAAGCTGAAGAACTTATCTTATATTTTATAAGCTGAAGAACTTATCTTATATTCTATGAGCTGAAGAGCTCATCTTATATTATATCAGCTGAAGAGCTTATCTTACATTCTATGAGCTGAAGAGCTCATCTTATATTCTATAAGCTGAAGAGCTCATCTTATATTTTATAAGCTGAAGTGTTTATCTTATATTCTATGAGCTGAAGAGCTCATCTTATATTTTAGAAGCTGAAGAGTTTATCTTATATTCTATGAGCTGAAGAGCTTATCGTTAGCTTTTTAGCTATTTCAAGCAGTCATTTAGGAAAAAACTTTTACGGCCTTATTGGGAATAGTCTTATTACAAAAGAAACTTATTGAAAAAAACCTCTTAAGATGCTCTGCATTCCAAGTATGAGGTAGGACCTTCCCTTCTTCTGTTTGTAACTCATAGTTTCCAAGTCTGACCACCTTTGAGGCGATGTAGGGGCCTTCCCAATTTGGCCCCAATTTCTCGTGCGTGGGATCCCTTATTGCAAGCAAAAGCTTTCTAAGCACCAGATCTCCTACCTTGAAGCTCCTGTGTCTGACCTTCCTGTCATAATACCTTGCGGTCTTTCTCTGATAACTCTGAATGTGTTGCAGAGCTCTTTCTCTCTTTTCATCTAGGAGATCAAGATTTAGCAGAAGGGATTCATCGTTGTGCTCAGACTCTGCGAACTCAGTTCTGGGGGATGGGAATCCTATCTCCACAGGTGATACTGCTTCGGTTCCGAAAGCCAAAGCAAACGGTGTTTCTTGAGTTGCTGTCCTAGGGGTTGTTCTGTATGCCCACAACACCTCTGGAATATATTCTACCCATTTTCCCTTCAAAGACTCAAGCTTGGTCTTCAAGGCTACTTTAATCGTTCTAATTGTCACCTCCGCTTGTCCATTAGACAGTGGATGGGCTGGGGCTGAGAAATATTTTTTTATCCCTAGCTCTGCACAAAAATTTCTGAACTTAGGATTGTCAAACTGCTTCCCATTGTCAGAAACAATTGCTCTAGGTACCCTAAATCTACAGACTATAGACTTCCATGTGAAATTCTGAATCTTCTGCTCTGTGATTGTTGCCAGAGGTTCCACCTCTGTCCATTTAGTGAAATAATCCACCCCAATGATGACGAATTTACACTGTCCTATGCTGGTGGGAAGAGGGCCAAGAATGTCGAGACCCCATTGTTGGAAAGGCCAAGGGCTTACCACCGATGTTAGGAGCTCTGGTGGACAATGAGAGACGTTGGCATGTATCTGACACACCTTACACCTTCTAACCAGATCGGTGGCATCCTTTAGTATAGTGGGCCAATAATATCCCTGCCTCAAGGCTTTTCCTGCCAGCGCTCAAGCTCCGATATGATTACCACAAATTCCTTCATGGATCTCCCTAAGTATGTAATTAGCATCCCCATCTCCTACACATTTGAGGAGAGGCATCGAGAATCCTCGCCTATATAAGTTTCCCTGCAAAATGGAGAATTTGGCTGACCTTACCCTTAACTTTGCGGCCTCCTTAGGGTCTGCTGGCAAGGCTCCGTTCTGAAGATATTCCCTGATGGATTCCATCCAGCTTGGTGGGGAAAGAACTGGGAACACTTCTTCCTTCTGAACTCTCACTGATGGCTCCACCAAATGTTCTACTGGTATCAACCTATCCAAGTTCTCCTGTGAAGCAGTTGTTAGTCTCGCCAGCGCATATGCTTGAGAATTCTCTGATCTAGGGACATGTATAATCTTGACTTGCACAAAATTCTTGATCAATTCTTGTACCTTTCTGAGGTAAAGGATCATTTTCTCGCCCTTAGCCTCATAAGACTCCCCTATCTGCTTTACCACGAGCAGGGAGTCACTGCAGATCTCCAGCTGTTCTGCCTCCATTGAGTGAGCAAGATTGAGCCCTGCTATAACAGCCTCATACTCTGCCTCATTGGTTGAGGCCTTAAACTCAAACCTAAGTGCATATTGAACATCTATTTCATCAGGGGAGGTCAAAATTAAGCCAGCACCGCTGCCTTGGGCGTTGGCAGCTCCATCTACTGAAATTTTCCATATGGGGAGATCAGATACCAGCTGTGTGGCCTCCATGGGTATTCCTGTAGTGAATTCTGCAATGAAATTTGCCAGTATTTGTCCTTTGATGGCTGTTCTTGGCTTGTACCTGATATCGAACTCACTGAGCTCGATGGCCCATTTAACCAGCCTTCCCGAAGTCTCTGGTTTATGTAATACTTGCTTGATCTGTAGGGATCTCGATAGTATGAGCTTGGAAATATGGCCTAAGCCTTCTGGCAGTCGTAACTAAGGCTAAAACAAGCTTCTCCATCTTTGGATATCTCTCCTCTGCCCCTCTCAAAGCTCTGCTACAATAATAAACTGGTTGCTGAGCTCTGTTCTGCTCCCTTACTAACGCTGCACTTGTTGAGAAATCTAAGACAGCTAAGTAGAGAGTAAGGACCTTGCCTTCCAACGGGCTTACCAGAATGAGTGGGGAGCTCAGGTAATCTTTCAACGCTTTGAACGCTTCCTTACATTGGGTATCCCACTAGAAGGCCCTCTTTAGGACTTGAAAGAAAGGTTGACACTTATCGCTTGATCTGGACACAAAACGACTTAAGGCAGCTATTCATCCTGTCAGACGTTGTACCTCCCTTGTGTTGGATGGCAGTTGCCTATTTAGTACTGCCTTTACTTTTTCTGGGTTAGCCTCTATTCCTCTGCTGTTAACTATGAAACCCAGAAATTTTCCAGCAGAAACTCCAAAGGCACACTTGGCGGGATTGAGCTTCATTTTGTATTCCTTCAGGACCTGGAAAGATTCTGCCAAGTGCTTGATGTGGAGCTCTACTTTCAATGATTTGACCAACATATCATCAATGTAAACCTCCATGGTCGTCCCAATCTGCTTTTGGAACATTTTATTCACCAAGCGTTGATAAGTGGCTCCAGCATTCTTTAATCCGAAGGGCATAACCTGGTAACAATACGTCCCTTGCTCGGTTATGAAGGAGATCTTCTCCTGGTCATTAAGATCCATCCTAATCTGATTATACCCAGAGAAGGCATCCATGAAGCTAAGGAGCTCGTGTCCAGCGGTGGCATCCACAATTAAATCTATCCGAGGTAAGGGGAAGTTGTCCTTAGCGCAAGCCCGATTAAGGTCAGTAAATTCAATGCAGAGGCGCCACTTACCGTTGGTCTTCTTAACGAGGACGACATTGACTAGCCACACTGGGTAATCCACCTCCCTAATGGCTCTGGCATGGAGAAGTTTGCTGACCTCTTCATTGATGCCTTTCTGACGTTCTGGGGCGAAACTCCTCCTCTTTTGTTTGATGGGCTTGCAGGTAGGATTCACACTAAGCTTATGTGTGATGATTGAGGATTCGATACCCTCCATGTCTTCTTGTTTCCAGGCAAACACTTTCATATTTTTCCTCAGAAATTGGATGAGAAGGTCTTTAATCTCTCTGCTCAGCTTGGACCCTACATAAACAAGATGTTCTGGCTCCTCGTCGAGTTGTATAGGCTCCAGTTCTTCCGATGGGATTGGTCTGGTTTCCAGCTCATCCCTCATGTCAAGTTCATCCAGTTGGATGTTCTCAACCTCTTTCCTCTTCACAAATGCCATGTAGCACTCCCTCGTTACACGCTGGTCTCTTCGGACCACTCCGACTCCATTCTCTGTTAGAAATTTGACAACCAGGTGGTAGGCAAACGGGATAGCCCTCATAGAATTGAGGGAAGGTCTTCCAAGCAAAATATTGTACGCAGAAGGTGCGTCAACCACTAGAAACCTTACGGTTGTAGTGGCTTGGCAAGACGGGTCACCTAGGGTGAGCACAAGCTGAATTGACCCTAAGGGCAGCACCATTTCTCCTGAGAAACCCAGCAAGTGAGCACTCATAGGCTCGAATTTTTCCCTTCCTATGTCCATTTTATCAAATGCAGACGCAAAAATGATGTCTGCCGAATTGCCGTTGTCAATCAGGACTCGATGAACAGTTCTGTTGGCTACCACAGCTCTTACCACCAAGGGATCATCGTGGGGATATTGACACATTTCCAAGTCTGAATCTGAAAAAGTGATAGCTGTGTCTAGGCGCGGTGTTTTGGACACAGTATGCACTTCTATAGCTTCTTCGGCTCTGATCCTTCGGAGGTGAGCCTTTCTGGCTGAGCTGGATTCCCCTCCTCCTGCAAACCCTCCAGATATTACTCTAATATCCCCCAGAGGTTGTTGATGTGGTGCGGGTGCTTGCTGTTGAGGTGGCGGAGGTGGAAGAGCTCGATTTTGATTATCATGGGCCATAAAGCGATGCAACTACCCCCGTTGGATTAAAAACTTGATCTCCTTCTTTAGCTGAATACAATCATCGGTGTAGTGACCATGGTCTCTGTGGTAGTCACAATATTTTGTAGGGTCTCTCCTTGCTGGGTCTGCCTTCATCCGAGGTGGCCACCTCAGGAACTTTTCGTTCTGGACCTCACATAGGACCTGGGACATTATGGCGGTGAGCGGGGTGAATTGTCGGGGTGCGTACCCAGGCTGCAGCTCAGGTTGTGGAGGGCCTAAGCGGTCTCTAACATTTCCTCTTCTCTTTGGGGAGCGATCTCTGTCCCTCCTTGGAGATCTTTCTCGTTCTCTTTTTTTCCTGGGACTTCGTTCCCTCTTCTTCTCTTCCTTTCCTTTCTTCTTTCGTGACGATGCACTCCCTACCTTGGAAAGGAGTGCTTCCTCACCATTTATATATTTTTCTTCTTTGGCCAACACCTCAGCCATGCTTGCTTGGGGATTCTTTGATATAGAGAACATCAAGTCCTTTGACTGCACTCCTAATCCTGCAATGAAAGCAGTGATGGCAAACTTTTCGTCTGGGACATCTAGCTTCAGAGATTCTGAATTGAATCTCTGTACATAAGATCGCAGGTTCTCATCAGGTCTTTGCTTTACATTCAATAAATGATAGCTCAGCTTCCTGTAGATCCGAACTCCTATGAAGTGAGATACGAAAGAAATGGAGAGTTCTTTGAAGGAAGAGATCGAAGCTGGGGGGAGCCTATTGAACCATGCTAAGGCTGACCCCTTCAGAGTGATGGCAAAAGCTCTACACCACACTGGATCCCGGTATCCATGCAGCTCCATTTGGTTTTTATAGATGTTGAGGTGGTCCACAGGGTCCTTTGTCCCATCGAAAGCCTTTATCTGGGGCATTCTAAACTTTGGAGGGAGAGGAAAATGCAACACCCCAGCAGTGAATGGGGATTTCGTTTATTGCACCAAGGCATCCATCGTTACTGGAGTCTTCACCCTCAATGCCTCCTTCATGTGGCTGAGCTCTTGCTGGATGTCCTTGAAGCGCTGTTCCCAATATTGCTCCATCCTTTCCTACTGGAAAGGGAGAAAACCATTTTTCTCGACCCCTTCGTTTTGGCTCTACACCTCTTCATTGTCACCATTCCTAGGTGGCGGATGGGGTGCCTGGCTGTTCTCCCCTCCTTCGTTTGCTTATCTAAGGGGATCAAGGTGTTGATGTTCCTTGCGGGGGGATCATTCTGGCCTTGCTGGGCTGGTTGGGTTTGTTGAGAATCTCGTAAAAGCTTCAAGAGCTCTTCATTTTGTTGAAGTAAGCACTGGTTGACCAGACGAAGGGCGTCTAATTCATTGTTGGTAGGGGAATCCACCGCAAGAGGATTATCTCCGGTGGTGGGCATGAAATCACGAAGGTTTTCTGGTTGTCTCCCACTAGTGACCTCTTGTTGGTTCTGCATCCTTGGGGGATTCATTTGACTTCTGCTCATATTGCGTGTAGAGACCATCAATTACTGAAGAATCAGTGTACTTGTAACAGGAACAGTCATTCCCACAGACGGCGCCAAACTGATGGTGTTATTTCACGTGAATGAGCAGTGAGTTCGAGTACAATGTCAAGGAACATATCTGAGCTACAAGGCTCGAGAATTGGTAGACGAATGCTCTAGTTATTAGAGGTGTGGTGTGTGTTACATAGTGGAAATATAGTGGTTCACCGGCTAATGAGCTCGGCTAGTCCACTCTACAATGGAGGCTCTTGCTCCTGAGGTGTATATTCATTCAAGAGGTGTTTACAGATTGCTCTTTGATGCCATTAGGGTTACCCCCCCCCCCCCTTTTTGGTTGGGGCAATGTACATTACTTATAATGCTATTCCTAACTCTAAGAGATCTCTACCGAGATCTTTGCCCTTCATCCATGGGATCTCCCTTAATTATGGGAGAGGATCTTGGTCAATTGAGTGTTTTACGCCCGGGATGCTACTTGGCTATTGTTTCGGGGGTGCCAGCTGTCATCCAGCTACCTCCTTATCATTTCGTCTATTATTTCGCTTGAGAGGAGCTCGAGTTCTGGTCCTCTGAGCTCTGCAGGTCTTGTCTGATTTCTTGACCTGAGCTCAACTCATGAGCTCACACTTAGTCAAATTTCTTTTTGGGTATCATCAAAAAGAAAGAACAATCCTTAGTAATTTAAAATGTTATTGGTTATTAAATTATAGCTAATAATTGATATTTTTTTAAAAGGACAAATAAAGTAAGAATGAACTAATTAATAAACTAGAGGATAAAATTCGACCAATGCATACCATTTATGGAATTAAGACTTCATGGGAATAAATTATCAAAAGGAAAGTTTAATTGTACAAATAAAAATGTGATAGTAGTTAAAGCTTTTTTATATGGAAAAAATATGACTTATTGAAAATTTATTCTAATTTCTTTGGGGTTTAGTGTCCTACGAAAAAGGTATGGCAACTAAGGTTATTTTTTAATAGTGTCGTATGGGAATTACAATTTACGCGGATCAAGTTATCACTTAAAAATGAGGATTGATCCTAATATTCAAGAAAAATTAAAGAATATTAAACTGAAATCCAGGGATTGTTTTCCAACATGGTGTGGTCAAAAAGAATTTATGGTTGATCATTTTAGTAGGACATATGTTGTTAATCTAGAATCCTAAACATGCAGTTGTAAAAGGTGGGACCTATTCGGGATGCCATGTTGTCATGTTGTAAGTGTAATTCAGTTGAATTGTGAGACAATAGCGTGAAACCAAAGAAATTAAAACTTAATTAAAAGGGTAAAACGATATTTACTCATTAAAGTACAGGTTGAAAACCCAAATTGTTCTAGAACCCAGATGACAAAACGGATATCACTATTGAATTCATCTCACGAAATCTGGCTAACCAATTAATTTTCATCAAATTCTAACACAGTCAGATTTTTCGAGTGTTGTAACGTGTCGAGTATCACGTGTTTAAAATCTACGATTTGATTTATTCGCGGAACCCATAATATAATGTAAAGCAAATATTATAAAATTATATTAAATATCACATGTGTCGGAACAGGATTGATTGGGATTAAAATCAAACCATCAAAAGATGACACATGGCCCATTTAAGACCAAGTATATAAAGAAAGAAAAAGGGGTGACTTAGTCTCCACCACACACCAAAAGCATCAGCCGAGAGAGGGAGAGAAAAAGAAAAGGAAAAAAAAAAAGCTATATCTTTAATCATCTTCAACTTCTTCTTGTGATCTAGTAAGATCCGAGCGACGACTCGACTAGGAGCAAGAACTAATGCTACTTACAACGGCGAGGGCTACACGTGGGTATCATCCACGCTCAATTATGACACATTTCAGAAATCATAGTTTTGGCTGGGGATTTCACCAAGGCTTATAAAGTCTTCTTCTAGCTTCTTCCAAGGTTGCTCTATCGCGTACACACACTACAAGATATAGGGTTCCCTTCTATCAAGTTTTTATTCCAACTTAGAAAATCATATGAAATGGGTTAGGGCGTTATAGATGAAATCTCACCCCTAATCCTCACCTAGGGTAACTAGGGGCTTGAAAAGGAGTAAAAGAACCTGTTAAACCCTTGTAGAATTCAATTTGGGGTTGGGTAAGAAATGGTGTAAAAATGGCAAGAAAATGGAGTACCTACCGATAGGAAAGGCATTGCCTACCGGGACAACATTTTGTTTGGAACCTACCGGTAGGAGAAACACAACCTACCGGTAGGAAGGTATTCTGTATGGAACCTACTAGTAAGTAGACACTATCAACCAGTAGGAAAGGCTTATGTGATTTTGACTGGGTATGTTATGTGTTTGCATTTCATGTTCTCTAAGTGTTTATATCTAAATGCTTAGTGTTTACAAGTATGCTATTGGATTAAAATCAATTATAACATGTTTGGGATGTTCATGGAGATATCATGTTTATTATATGTTTTACAATGTAATGAGCATGATTATATGAGATGCATTTGCACATTGCAATTGCAATTGCAAGGGGTACACGGCATTCGTGGGCATGAGTCATGAGTGTGGGTGTGTGTGTGCATGTTTTTATCAAACACCATTTTTAGTGGGTTGATACGTGGGCTCGGGAAAATTGGACCTAGGTCTGATTGAGTCACATTGGATGCATTGAAAAACATGTCAGGGTGTAGCAAGCAGGGCTAGACTCTCCCTCGGGTCCAAGACCCACAAACCTTTGGATACGTACATTCTAGTGGTGTAACTAGCCCCTAAAATTGTGTGGTGCCAAGGATAGAGCCACAGGTGAAATGTCCTCAAAAACTTTCTGCGGTATGGTGACCCTTTGGTGAGAAACCATACATAGCCGCCCCCATAAAGGAGGTTTTTGTGAAACCCGAGTAAATTTGAATTTTTGTGAATAAGGGCAAAATGGTCATTTGTCATCCTAATGCTTATTTGAAATACTCATACTTTAGACCTCGGATGAGGAAACGGAGTTCGCCGTTGGATTCGTATCGCGAAATCTAGTCACCCTGTCAAATTTCGTCGAATTCTGAGATAGTCGGATTTTTGCACGTCGTTCGAGGCAACTACGTGGCGAATGACCTCACGAACGTCCCCATAAATATATTTTATAAAATTTCCTTAAAATTAAGTTAAAGTTCAAATAAAATTAATTTGAACTTAATCTGAGGTATAATGAATCGTTTCGGGACGAAAAACGAACCCGAAAGTCGAAAATATGCAGTGCGATGTGGACCGCACATTTTTGCCTATAAATATCCTCAAAAAATCAGCTTTTTGGAGAAGAAATATCTCCTCCTTGACTGAAACCAGCCGGCCAAGACTAAAGAGAAAAGAAAAAATTTTCTTCAACCTTCCCGCTTCGATTCTGGGAGTTCCGTCAGTCGGAATCCGTCGATCCAAGAGGCAAAGTTCATCTTCTCGACAAGGGCTATGCATACGTACCAAGAACGAGGGATTTCACCGAAGATCCAAAAGAGGAGATTTGGGGGGAAATCTAGTCTTGGGCTTGGAAAGTGTTCTTGAAGCTTCCTTCGGGTGATTTACGCTTCAAGAGGTAGGATTCTTCCTACCTTGGATTATTCTTGTCCTTAGATGGTGATAGTATAAGGGATTGATATATGTATATGTGGACCCATGTTATATATATATAGATGTGGAAATGAGGAAACAAGTCTAGAAACGAACTAAATCAAATACTAGCTTGATTTTGGTATATGGAAGTTACATGTGATTGTTCTTGTAACTTGGGAAAATTTGAGGCATGCTTTGTGATTTATAAGTTGTGCCTTGAAGGTGTTTGATAAAATGTCTTGCTTGATTTATATGGTTGTTTTCATTGAAATGAAATAACATGCTTAAGTTTTAACTTGTGGAATCATATGCTTATGATATGATTTGTAATTGGATGTGCATGTTGAATTTGTGCATGTGTTGTTCTTGACATATTGAACATCATGTTGTATGCAATGGGACATAGCATTGTTTGTGCACGGAAGCATCTCATTACATGGGTGTGTGCATAGTTGATGTCAACACCACACTTGGTGATTGACGGTATGGCTTGGGAAAAGTTTGGTCGATGACCAAACTAAGCCGATTCGTTGCATGATAAATTGGGTTGGGATTAGCAAGAAGAGGCATGACGACCTCTCGGGTGCAAGGCCCGGTGATTTGGGAAGTGCACTCCATTGGTGTAAGAGTCCATAAAGTGTACGGGTATGGAAGACCCTTGGTGTAAGTCCAGGAAATGTCAAATCCAAAGAAAGACCCTAGTTTTGAAAATGTCATTTGATGTAAACATAAATGATGAAATGAAACACTTTGACATTGCATCGTGTAGTGGGAGTCGGTGAGGACTCGGGTTGAAATGCATGAATGAGTGACATCTCATTTCATGGCATGGTATTGTTGCATTCTAACTTAGAATGCATATCCTTATAAGGAATGATTGTTTATATGTTGCAAATGAATGTTGCATGAGCATGAGCATTTAGGGGGGGAGTAGCCTTTGTAGGATCTACTCTACTGGGCGTTGGCTCACCCTATACGGGAAACATTTCAGGTGTGGGGTTTGCACCGGTGGATGGCTCACTTGGAGAGCATCAGGCTTGAAGAGGGCCGACTTGTGGCCTTATTTTGAGTTTTTGTAAAAGAGTTATGAAAACTTGGTCTTTGGCATGTAATTATGCAAATTAATTGTAATAGACATTATATAGACTAATGTTAAAGTAACCTTGCATGTTTTGATATAAGTATGGATAATTGGACCCGGTGTGGCCAATGTTTACTTATAAATGGACCCGGTGAGGTCATTTTTTTATATTGGGTCTCGGATGGGTCATGTGAAGTTAAATTGCACAGGTTGGGTTTTGGGTAGAGCTCACTGTACGAAGGAGACTCTGCCCAAATTTTGTTAAGTTATGGACCCCGGTAAATGGGGCATAACAGTGTGATATCGAGTTACTCGGTATCTAAGGGTGTTCCGCGGGTTGATGGGTAATCAACGGACCCCCGGATTTTGGGGCGTCACAGCTTGGTATTAGAGCCTAGGTATACGATTTACCTAGGGCTTGATTGGGCGTGGGTCTAGACCATGACATTCATTGTGCATTTCATGTTATGTGTTTTAGTTGACACATGTTATGTGCTATGTGTTATGTGATGTATATGCATGATAGAAATGTATATAGAAAAGAGGAACACTAGGGTTAGAAAACATAACCTTGGGAATTCGAAAAAAAAGAATGAACGAGATAGTTCAAGGGTTAAAGGTCTACTAGTATGTGACACATGTTCTACTAGGGGGACAATGAGAGAATTCTCAACGTTTGTGTTTGATCCCTAACTTTGGGAGTTGTTGGTCTATTGCTATCTGATATGTGTGTAGATGGCAACTAGAAGAAGGGGACGTCGGGGTGGACGGAATAACAACCAACCACCACCGGCCTTTGACCAACAAGCCTTCTTGGAGGTTATTGGTACTACGGCTGCTACTATTGCACAGGCTAGTGCTACAGCAGCTACTATTGCACAGGTTAGTGCAAGTGGGGGCCAAGGAGGCTCAAGTCATCTCCTGAAGTTCAAGGCACATCAGCCTCCGATCTTCATGGGAAGGGCGAACCCGATGGTAGCTGATCATTGGTTCTGGCAAGTAAACAAGGTCTTAGGGGCAATGGAGATCATCTCCGATGCTACGAAGATAACCCTAGCTACTTTTCAGCTAGAGGGAGAATCTCAAGTGTGGTGGGATTGGGTAAAGACCTCAAGGAACTTGGGGATAATGACATGGGCAGAGTTCAAGGAACTCTTCATGGGTAAGTACTTCCCGGCGGCTGCTCGACATGCAAAGGCCCGTGAGTTTTTAGACTTGAGACAGAGAACGATGACGGTGATGGAATACGTGGCTAAGTTCACTGAATTAGCCCGTTTCGCCGACGATTATGTGGCCACAGACATGGCCAAAGTATGTAAGTTTGAGGATGGCTTGTAGTTATCCATTCGGGGGAAAATTGTGGGTCTCCTTCTGCAAGACTTGGACACAATGGTCACGACAGCTATAGCCATTGAGAGAAAGGTTGATGATGCAAGGAACATCCGGGAAGCGGGTGGTAAAGACAAGAAGAAGGAGGGTCAATCCTCTTCTTCTAGTGCGGGGAAGATGCAGAAAACTTCTGCTCCGCAGGGGCATCAAGGGCAGGGCCGCGGCTATCAAGGCCAAGGCCAAGGTCAGTTCTTCCGAGGCGGGAGAAATCAGAGGCCTCCTTTTCAGGCAGGCCAACAGACATGCTATCATTGCCACCAACCGGGGCATATGAAGCGGGATTGTCCTCAGAGGCAGGAATCCCAGGGTCAGGGGGCGTCTCAGTCCCAGCCATCAGTGGGATATTCATAGTCTCACTACACTCCTTCCTACCCCACTATGGGCCAGGGAAGCCAATATCCGTTCCAAGGTGTTGCACAGGCTCCTACCACTTCACGAGCGGGAACTCCGCAAGCAGGCCAGATGGGCCAGGGCATGAGTAGAGGGCGAGGCCAGGGCTCACAGGCCAGGGCTTCAGAGACCCAGGGGCGTGTCTACGCCATGATACCTCAGACTGAGCCGGCAGACCAGTCGGTGATACAGGGTACATTTCTGCTCTCTCGCTTATGGGCTAGAGTACTATTTGATTCTGGTGCATCTCATTCTTTTATTGCTGCATCTTGTGTGAAAGACTTGGGCTTAGAGGTTGAAACCTTGGAAGAGCCATTGCATGTGAGTTCTCCCCTAGGAGTTAGGGTGAGTGTTGATCAGATATGTCGGGGTTGTGAGCTAGAGATCTCAGGGATTCTACTCACTGTGGACCTTCGGGTCATGGACATGTCGGAGTTCAACGTAATCCTGGGAATGGATTGGTTGGCGGCACACCGAGTCGTCATTGATTGTGACCGGAAGCGGGTCACTGCTTACACACCGGATGGGGTTTGTTTCATGTTTCAGGGGGATAAGCACGATGTTTTTCCTCAAGCCGTGTACGACTCTAGATGGCACGGGCAGTTGATGGGTTGGCTAGCAAGCCTTACCCTGGAGGACGAGACGAGACAGGAGTTGGGTCTACCTCGGGTTGTGTGTGATTATGAGGATTTTTTTTCGGATGAACTACCGGGATTACCTCCACATAGGGATGTAGACTTCATTATAGAGTTACATCCCGGTACATCGCCCATCTCTATGACTCCACATAGGATGGCGCCTTCTGAGTTGCAAGAACTCAAGGTCCAATTGCAGGAATTGTTGGACAGGGGGGTTCATTAGACCGAGTACCTCACCTTGGGGTGCTCCGGTATTATTTGCAAAGAAGAAGGACAAAACCCTTCGACTATGCATAGACTACCGGCAGTTGAATAGAGTTACTATCAAGAATAGGTACCCTTTGTCGAGGATTGACGACTTGTTTGATCAGCTGAGAGGGGCGCGGGTCTACTCCAAGATAGATCTCCGCACCGGTTACCATCATTTGAGATTTAGGGATGCAGATATCCCTAAGACGGCATTTCGGATGCGGTATGGGCACTTCGAGTTCACAGTGATGCCATTCGGATTGACGAATGCCCCAGCGGCATTCATGGATCTCATGCATAGGATGTTCCAACCCTACCTTGATCAGTTTGTCGTGGTTTTTATTGACGACATCTTGATCTACTCCAAGTCTGAGAAGGAGCATGAGGGTCACCTGAGGGTCGTTCTACAGACCTTGAGAGACCATCAGTTGTATGCCAAGTTCAGCAAGTGTGAATTTTGGCTTACTGAGGTGAAATTTTTGGGACATGTGGTGTCGCCTTCAGGTGTATCCGTAGACCCGGAGAAAGTTGAGGCAGTCATGAATTGGGAGAGGCCGAAGTCAGTCTTCGAGATACGTAGTTTCTTGGGATTGGCGGGGTATTACAGGAGGTTCATTGAGGACTTCTCCCGACTAGCTTCACCTATGACGAGGTTGACCCGGAAAGAGGTTAAATTTGAGTGGAATGATTCATGTGAGAAGGCATTCCAGGAGTTGAAGAGGAGGCTTACTTCAGCTCCTATTCTGATAGTCTCAGAAAGGGGACAGAGGTACACAGTGTACTGTGATGCCTCTAAGGATGGACTTGGATGCGTCTTGATGCAGTCCGGGAGAGTGGTGGCTTACAGTTCTCGGCAGTTAAAGAACCACGAGCAGAGTTACCCTACGCATGACATGGAGTTGGCAGCCATTGTCTTCGCCTTGAAGGCTTGGCGCCACTATTTATACGGTGAACAGTTCGAGGTATTTTCAGACCACAAAAGTCTGAAGTACATCTTTACACAGCGGGACCTCAATATGAGACAACGCAGGTGGATGGAGTTTCTGGAGGACTATGACTTCACTTTGCATTACCATCCCGGTAAGGCAAATGTGGTAGCTGACACACTCAGCCGAAAGTCACGAGGAGTCTTGGCTAGTATAGCTTCCCGAGAGTGGCAGATGCTCGAGACTGTGGGACAATTCGGGCTATGTTATATGGGTCAGACTCAGGGTAGTTTAGGGAGTTTGGTGGCTACACCTTCCCTACTGAGCAGGGTTGTTGAGTCCCAGAGTCAGGACACGGAGCTAGTTGACTTGAACCGAAATGTGTACACCCAAGTGCAGGCGGTCAAGTTGTAGTAATAATCCGGTTTGAGTCCAGAGTCGAATCCTCAGGGAACTATGGTTGGTGTTCTTTGAAGTAAATAGTGAGAAAGACTTGTAACTGGAAATATTATGATTTTGAAGTTGTGGAAAATGTTTTGGATAGAATGTAAGATTCTTTCCAATGGGTATTTTTCTAGACAAAATATAAGATGATTAAATGTAACAAACACTCTTTAGTTCGGGAATCAGAATATGTAGTTGATTGTCCGGTGCATTATGTTTGTGCTTTATAACTCAATTAACTCCCGTGTCAACGGCAAATTAATCGGACGATAGGAATGAAGTTCAATAATGGTGGACATTGAAAGTTTGTCATGAAGAGTTAGTTAGGGTACTTGCCTTGAATCACTGGGTCTTTCCATGTAGGAGTCATCCATTTATCATAGAAAGATGCGTTGATTATACAAAGTACCCTTACTTTGCTAGGTGCATTCAATCACCCAAAAATCAAGTGGAGTATAGAACATTTAAGCATAAAGGTGATACACAAACATAATGTCCGGATTAATCTTTTACATATCTATCATCCCTTCCCAAAGAGTGAATGAGGACTACTCACCCTTCATAGCTATGGTAAAGCTAGAATGATGAATGGTACTCATCCCCATAAGCAAAGGTGTTACAAAGTAAAATGCTCAAGCACTAGAAGCGAAATGCTTTAAAGTAAAATAGCTAAACAAGGAGTCGTTCTTCGACAGAGAACGAGTGAATCACGTTCCACCCTTCCCGGCTTTGGTAAAGCACTAAAAAGGTGGGAGAGTTTCACTCCTCTAAGAAGAAGGATGCTCAAGCAATGGAAGTAAAATGCATGAACAATAAAATAGAAGAAAGCTAGTTATCCTTGGAGGGTTTCCACCACAACCGAAGGATAAGCTATATCTCTTGATGTACGCAAATACAAGTAACAATTAGAAGAGGAGGCTCAGCCTTCCATTATGGTTATACAAGCAAGTAAATATAAAAGCTATAAAGAAATGACAATTAGAAGAGGAGGCTCAGCCTTCCATTATATTTATACAAGCAAGTAAATATAAAAGCTATAAAGAAATGACAATTAGAAGAAAGAACTCTTACCATAAGAACATAAGCATAAAATCTTCAATACATGAATTGAAATGGAAGCTACAAAAGATGAAAGAAATTTTGCTCTCTAAATTCCCTTTTTTCTTTTTTTTTTTAAAATGTTCCAACAATGGGTCTATTTATAGGCCAAAATATTGAACCAACTACCAGTCTTCATCTACCGGTCTTCATCCACCGGTCTTCATTAGGGTTTCACTGGACAATAGGGTTCCACTGGACATTCCAAAATATTGAACCAACTACCAGTCTTCATCTACCGGTCTTCATCCACCAGTCTTCATTAGGGTTTCACTGGACAATAGGGTTCCACTGGACATTCGAACGTTGGGTGACGTTTTTTTCCAGTTTATGTCCTTAAGGAGCTGCTTGTTACCCTCAGATGTACTTCTTGGATGCCTTTGGACTTCCCTTCACTTTAGAACCTAAAATATCATCATTTAAACTCAATCAAAGTATAATTAGTCCAAAAAGAGTGTAACAATATGCTACTTTTGAGTGCTAATCACTAGTGTCCATCCGGGACCGGGTATAGGCAGGTACAGGTGACGAGGGTTGGGCCATTCACTCGGATGGTAGTCTTCGGTATCGAGGAAGGGTTGTGGTTCCTCAGTTGGCGGATCTGAGAGAGGAGATTCTTAGGGAGTTTCATTGCTCCCGTTTTTCGGTTCATCCAGGAGGCACGAAGATGTATCATGATCTTCGTCGCCAATATTATTGGAATGGGATGAAGCGACAGGTTGGCGATTTTGTTAGTAGATGTCTCACGTGTCAGCAAGTGAAGGTTGAACATCAGAGACCAGCAGGGTTACTCCAGCCATTGGAGGTGGCTGAGTGGAAGTGGGAACATGTCACGATGGATTTTGTGACTCACTTGCCACGGACATCGCGGGGACATGACGCGGTATGGGTGATAGTGGACCGGCTTACGAAGTCGGCACACTTTTTGGCTGTGCGGATGACCTTCACACTGGAGGAATTCTGCAGGTTATATATACGGGAGATTGTCCGGTTGCATGGGGTACCCGTATCTATAGTATCGGATCGGGATCCCAGGTTTACGGCTCATTTTTGGGAGAGTTTCCAACAAGCCATGGGGACACAACTGATGATGAGCACTGCTTTTCATCCCCAAACGGACGGTCAGTCTGAGAGGACCATTCAGACATTAGAGGACATGCTACGGGTATGTGTCCTAGATCTCAAGGGTAGCTGGGAAGATCATTTACCCTTGGTGGAGTTCGCCTATAACAATAGTTATCAGGCGAGTATACAGATGGCACCCTATGAGGCATTGTATGGGAGGTCATGTCGTTCTCCGGTCTGTTGGACGGAGGTAGGAGAGAGGTCTTCTACGGGTCCAGAATTGGTAAAAGACACCTCGGAGAAGGTGGGCTTGATACGGAAGCGTCTTCTCACGGCTCAGAGCCGGCAGAAGAGCTACACCGACAGACGGCGGCGACCTCTAGAGTTTGAGGTGGGAGATCATGTCTTCTTGAAGGTGATGCCTACGAGAGGAGTGGTCAGGTTCGGTAAGCGAGGAAAGCTGTCACCGAGGTACATCGAGCCCTTTGAGATACTTGAGAGGGTGGATACAGTTGCTTATCGGTTGGCGTTACCGCCAAATTTATCGGGTGTTCATGCGGTATTTCATGTCTCTATGCTCCGGAAGTATACTCCAGATCCGACACATGTGGTGGATTGGGGTGAGTTGACTGTTGATGCGGATGGCACCTTCGAGGAGGGACCGGTGCGCATCATGGATAGCCGGGAACAGGTTTTGCGAGGCAAGACCGTGCGGCTAGTGAAGGTGTTGTGGCATCACCGAGGAATGGAGGAGGCGACATGGGAGCGCGAGGACACCATCCGTACACATTATCCTTTCTTATTCGAGGATGGAGGTACATTTTTATAGTCATTTACTATTACATGACTGTAGCATATGCATGGGCCTGCATGTATGTGTGTGTGTAAATTTCGGGGACGAAATTCTTTTAAAGGGGGGAAGAATGTGAAACCCGGGTAAATTTAAATTTTTGTGAATAAGGGCAAAATGGCCATTTGCCATCCTAATGCTTATTTGAAATACTCATACTTTAGACCTCGGATGAGGAAACGGAGTTCGCCGTTGGATTCGTATCGCGAAATCTAGTCACCCTGTCAAATTTCGTAGAATTCCGAGATAGTCGGATTTTTGCACGTCGTTCGAGGCAACTGCGTGGCGAATGACCTCACGAACGTCCCCATAAATATATTTTATAAAATTTCCTTAAAATTAAGTTAAAGTTCAGATAAAATTAATTTGAACTTAATCCGAGGTATAATGAATCGTTTCGGGACGAAAAACGGACCCGAAAGTCGAAAATATGCGGTGCGATGTGGACCGCACATTTTTGCCTATAAATATCCTCAAAAAATCAGCTTTTTTGAGAAGAAATATCTCCTCCTTGACTGAAACCAGCCGCCCAAGACCAAAGAGAAAAGAAAAAAATTTATTCAACCTTCCCGCTTCGATTCCGGGAGTTCCGTCGGTCGGAATCCGTCGATCCAAGAGGCAAAGTTCATCTCCTCGACAAGGGCTACGCGTACGTACCAAGAACGAGGGATTTCACCGAAGATCCAAAAGAGGAGATTTGGGGGAAATCTAGTCTTGGGCTTGGAAAGTGTTCTTGAAGCTTCCTTTGGGTGATTTACGCTTCAAGAGGTAGGATTCTTCCTACCTTGGATTATTCTTGTCCTTAGATGTTGATAGTCTAAGGGATTGATATATGTATATGTGGACCAATGTTATATATATATAGATGTGGAAATGAGGAAACAAGTCTAGAAACGAACTAAATCAAATACTAGCTTGATTTTGGTATAGGAAGTTACATGTGATTGTTCTTGTAACTTGGGAAAATTTGAGGCATGCTTTGTGATTTATAAGTTGTGCCTTGAAGGTGTTTGATAAAATGCCTTGCTTGATTTATATGGTTGTTTTCATTGAAATGAAATAACATGCTTAAGTTTTAACTTGTGGAATCATATGCTTATGATATGATTTGTAATTGGATGTGCATGTTGAATTTGTGCATGTGTTGTTCTTGACATATTGAACATCATGTTGTATGCAATGGGACATAGCATTGTTTGTGCACGGAAGCGTCTCATTACATGGGTGTGTGCATGGTTAATGTCAACACCACACTTGGTGATTGACGGTATGGCTTGGGAAAAGTTTGGTCGATGACCAAACTAAGCCGATTGGTTGCATGATAAATTGGGTTGGAATTAGCAAGAAGAGGCATGACGACCTCTCGGGTGCAAGGCCCGGTGATTTGGGAAGTGCACTCCATTGGTGTAAGAGTTCATAAAGTGTACGGGTATGGAAGACCCTTGGTGTAAGTCCAAGAAATGTCCAATCCAAAGAAAGACCCTAGTTTTGAAAATGTCATTTGATGTAAACATAAATGATGAAATGAAACACTTTGACATTGCATCGTGTAGTGGGAGTCGGTGAGGACTCGGGTTGAAAAGCATGAATGAGTGACATCTCATTTCATGGCATGGTATTGTTGCATTCCAACTTAGAATGCATATCCTTATAAGGAATGATTGTTTATATGTTGCAAATGAATGTTGCATGAGCATGAGCATCTAGGGGGGGAGTAGCCTTTGTAGGATCTACTCTACTGGGTGTTGGCTCACCCTATACGGGAAACATTTCAGGTGTGGGGTTTGCACCGGTGGATGGCTCACTTGGAGAGCATCAGGCTTGAAAGGGGCCGACTTGTGGCCTTATTTTGAGTTTTTGTAAAAGAGTTATGAAAACTTGGTCTTTGGCATGTAATTATGCAAATTAATTGTAATAGACATTATATAGACTAATGTTAAAGTAACCTTGCATGTTTTGATATAAGTATGGATAATTGGACCCGGTGTGGCCAATGTTTACTTATAAATGGACCCGGTGAGGTCATTTTTTTATATTGGGCCTCGGATGGGTCATGTGAAGTTAAATTGCACAGGTTGGGTTTTGGGTAGAGCTCACTGTACGAAGGAGACTCTGCCCAAATTTTGTTAAGTTATGGACCCCGGTAAATGGGGCATAACAGTGTGATATCGAGTTACTCGGTATCTAAGGGTGTTCCGCGGGTTGATGGGTAATCAACGGACCCCCGGATTTTGGGGCGTCACAGTTTTACCCCAACCCAAGGGGTTTTAAAAAAATATTCACAAAAGATGATGGGTTTGAAAGTATTTTCCAAGCCCAAAGAGTTTTAAAAACGTCAGTTGGTCTGACGTTTTTAGGCCAAAAGACGTCAGACCAACTGACGTCTTTTGTGTATCACTGTGGTTAAGTATACAATTTAAAAACGTCAGTTGGACTAACGTTTTTAGTAAAAACGTCAATTTAATTAAAGCCTTCTAAAAAGGTCAGTCCAAATGACGTTTTCAGTGAAAATTTTTCTCCCTCTTGTTTTATGAGTAAAATGTTTAATGTTTATTTATTAAAAAATTTAATTATATTCAATAAATAAATTTTGATAATTTAAAAATACATAAATTTTCGTTTGTCCTACTGACGTTTTGCTGTTTTGCTTACTAACAATGATACCTAAAACTGTTTTGCGCCCTCTCTTTTTTAGAGGATGAGTTCTTTTTTATTTATTTAAAAATTTAATTACATTCAACAAATAAATTTTGATCATTTAAAAATACTTATATTTTTAGCATATCAAACTTTAAAAATTGAAAACGTATACATATAATTAATTTTTATTTTATCATATAATTTTAAACGCATACATAAAATAAAAATAAAATTTTATTTTTAATGTTGATCATGTCGACATTAATGTTTATTAAGCTGTGTAAAAATATAAGTTATTCAAAACGGATACATGTAAAAAATGGATGTCAATAACGCGGTTGATATTCAAAACAACATAAAGGATTATCGAATACACATAAACATGATGGGAGAAAAGTGTTAGACGCATCATCAGAGAAATCAGAAAGTTCAGGATCATAAATAAGTAACGGATCCTCTAAAATTTCAATTTCGACATATTCAGGATCAAAATGCTCTATTTTTGCATAATCGAGTGCATGAAAACGATCAAGATGACGCTGCATTTGATCATTTTCACGTTCAAGCCTTGATATGACCTCGTCATGATTGTTTGAATTCTGTGAATTGTAAATATCAGCCGAACGTGTCTTTGGTACCACAAGTTTATGTCAACGACAAAATACTTCAAGGTCACAACGTTTTTCGTATAACTGTCGCCATCTTTGTGTGGGTTCGATATGAGCACCTGCAGGTGGATAATCAGTTGCAGGCCCAACAATTACATGTCCAGCTTGTCCGAATGGGTGATAAGGGTCGATGGGTTCATTGTGGAATGCACGTTTTCGTCCATACCACGTTACACCACTGGAATCAGTATATGATTCGATAGAATGAACTTTGTTCAGCGATGTTGAGCTGTCCGTTGAGCGTTCACGTTTGTTACCCGAAGATGAACTATTTTGGTCATTGCATGAAGAAGAACTTGCATGTGATGTGCTCCTATACATTTTTTTTTGTGGTGGTGCATTTGCACAATTGTGAATGGTATTATATACATGCTCAGTTTAGCAATTTAAAATTGCAGTGAAAGGACATCAAACTGCAAAGTTTGGAACTGATTTAATAGTGATGCAAAATGACAATGAAAAAGTTGGGATATGACAACACACTCCATAGACTGATAAAGCCACAAAATAGATTAAAGTAAATAAGACATCACACTGCAAAGTTGAGAACTGATTTGACAATGACAAGATGTGACAATGAAAAAAGTTGAGATATGACAACACACTGAATAAACTGATAAAGCTACAATATTGATTAAAGTAAATAGGACGTAGACATAAACGTTATATGCTTAATAAGGTGGACACTAATTATATTTGTTAATTTTCATCAGACATATACTCATCTGATAGGTATTGTTCATTAGACAATACATTAGATCGCTCAGTAGTTGTTAACTCCCTGCCAAATGCAGTTGTCACCATGTCAGATGCTATTTGGAGCATATAATATCGGCACTTACGCAACATCATCCTATTATTATCCTTTCGTACACGTTTAACTGCTGCTTCATAGTTCACTCTATTCCTTCGCGGCATGGTAAGTGAAAGTCTATGTGGCACTGGTATACCAAGTTTCTCTCAGATCTATGCATAATGACTGTGATTCATTAGCCCAAAAAGCCCACTCTCGACGGAGTCCGGCATAATACTCCTTTGGATTAGAAAATCTCTCACTCTTGTAATCATCGTCTCGCTCTTGTAAGAACCATACTGGTTCATTCCTACGACTGGTATCACCTGCTCGTGCTCGTGAAGTAGACATAATGTGCAATACATGTTATATGAACCACCCTATATTATGTTTTTATAGTTGTTTTCATTGTCTAACATAAATACATTTGTCAGCATTGCAATAGTGTGTAGTCACCTTTATGTTTGAGTTGATGGTCAAACAGTAAAAAAAAATTGTGCAGTAAGTGTGACTACACAGTATTACTTGTCAGCGTAACCAGACACTGGTACGTAGTGACTGTGACTACACACTGAGACATGTACTACATTGATTTTAATAGACCCTGATTCATCTTGCGTCATAGTGATTCACGTCCGTGATACGTTTAACAGTATTAGGGTTTGTGGCTGTTAACTATTGTGAAGTCACAGGATGTTGATTGTGATTAAACACCAATGCATTGAAATGCAATGTAGGGTCTTCATTAACGTGTGCTGCTGAATAAGAAACAGTTACAATGACTGACAATTACATCATTGTCAGTCGTTGTGACAACACACTAGGTTATTGTGACTAAACACTGGTTAAATGTCAGTCTGTGTGAGTACACACTGGTTCACAGTAAGTGTGACTAAATATTTTTGTGTAGTCATTGAGTGTGACTACACGATGTTGTAATATTATTTAATTATGTTGTAGACTGACATACTCACATAAATAAATTGCCTATAAGTTTGAATTTATGTGAAATGTTCAATGTACAGAATTCATCTCTAACCATGAATTTTAGTCTGAAAACCCTGTTTGAAACTCTGGGTTATAATTGGGCTTTAGAGGATGAGTTTTTTTACCCAACGAATCTTCGTTTACGCTATTCACTAACAACTACAAACACAATGATGGCGGAATGGCAATATTGTTTGATGAAAAGAGAAAATCTAAGCTTAGATTTACGTTCTTGCAACATAAGAAGGTCTCGACAAGTTGCCATTGCTATGCCTATTACCACTCCTCAAGAATTAGAGCGAGCATTGTTTCGCATTCGAGTTGAGAACAATCGAATGGCAATCCGTTGCAATCGGTACAACCTGCACCGTATTTCAAGCGATCGTGCTGCAGAAGGGAGGATGCAAGAAGGAATTCTAAGCTACCAATTGAGTGGTGAAGATGGATTTATTTATGATCATTACCTGTCTGACGAAGATGAAGACCCATGAAGAAGTGTCTTGGAAATCCTGTGCTGTAACATTTACACTTTGGTCGTCGTACTTGTGTTTAGAAAATGTTTATGTATTATGTTTCTGTATTTTGTTTCTATGAAATATAGTGTACTACTCCAATTAGTATTGTCCATCTAAATTTTAATAATTTATGTTATGTTATTCAACAAACGTTGGTTAGTGTATTGGATAACTAATATGAAAGGCTGTAATGAAATAACATTATATGAAACTATGAACCTAAAGAGATTTTATATACAACAACAATAGTCACAAATTTTATACATACAAAAAAAACGTTAAAAAATGGACTACGTCCCACAAGGTGGTGGTCTCTTCTGTCGCTTGGGACGCTGATCATCAGGCGTAGCTGGTATATCTTGAGTGACTCCACCATCTACTGGATCATGTGTATAGTGTGTATGACGATCGACTCCATGCCCACCTCTGCCTCGACCTCTGTGTGACAGTGATGACTCCTGTGTAACTCCCTCAGTTGGAACCTCTGTTGGAACCTCAGCATCATCGGAACAATCCTCGTATAGAATAGGAGAAGTAGATCGTGTGGGCATCGGTGGAACAATACGTGGAATACATGCCCCTGCATGTGGAAGTGATGTATCTGTCTAGTCTAGTGTAGGTGACATATCTGTTGTACCAACTGGCTCTGGTGAAGGTGTGAATGGAGTCGCCGATGCATCAACACGTGGTGAGATAAGTGGTGACCCACATGATGTAACTGTATGAAGATCAAGCGGTGATGTAGCCGCATGGTGACCGACCGGTGTAGGAATGTAATAATCAGCAACTGGGACATATGGGGTAGATGGACAATCTGCAGTAGTCTGGGGAACATATGCAGCCGACGGGCCTGCCTCTGATGATGTCGCAGTAGTATCCACGACCGATGAGGATGTCTGCCCATGTGCGCTGCAGCTGGCCATCGAGGAATGCGTACACCACGCTGTCGTGCATGCACTAGGGCTGTAACAACTGGCTGTTGAATGTCTGCCGGAGGTTGCACAAGTCGTTGGTGCTCAGAAAGAGCTAACAAAAACTTGTAGCTTAGATCCCCCATCTGGCTGATGGTCGCCAAACATGTTCACAAATCAGGTTTGCCAGTAACAGTATCACGTGCTGTGTGATATACCTGTGCCAGTGTTTGTTCTTGCAGCACAATAAAATAAGGATTTAAATCAAGATTACGTAATTTTTGTACCACATTTAATTTATCTACCAAGTAAACAACACATATCAACAGCTCGATGATACTGCTGACGGGCTGAAAACCAACGTCAGGGCACAACATCAGTGGTCCGATAAGTAGACGAGTAATGCGCTGATACCACTCTATGTAGGGATCAATGGTATCCATCATGTCGAGCGTAGGCTCGCCATGAACAATAGAATACCATTGTTGATCCCACATGCTGATGTACCGCTGATGTGCGATCGTCCAGTCATAACCATGTCTGCCACCCCTATTTTTGGCATACAGCTCCCGACTGGAATCACATGGCATTGGTATGGGCTGCCTACATCCAAACTGTCGCAGAACACGGTCTGAGAAATGCCACTCCACCACATC
The DNA here is from genome assembly GCA_951799425.1 of Ilex aquifolium. NCBI lineage: Eukaryota > Viridiplantae > Streptophyta > Magnoliopsida > Aquifoliales > Aquifoliaceae > Ilex > Ilex aquifolium. The sequence continues at coordinate 33,261,546 of OX637392.1, forward strand.
AAAACATATGAGCGGGGCCCAGGTAGTCTATAATTCCCGACCACGCAAGCAATAATCAGGTAGGCTGGCCAACACATCAGTAATGAAAGGCTGCCATATCATCTGCAATATAAAAATAATGAATTTTGTTAGATGTAAAGAAAAATTAAAAATTTCGGCAGAGTTTCCCCTATATGTATGACCCCAAAAAAAATTTCAAAAACACATATTGCATATTATATTGCATACATACACTAACAACAACCTAAATAAATGTCACTACCATCCAATAATCATACAAGCAACTACCAATCATACAACACATCCAACAACCCACCAATGAATAATGACCAATCATTCGTTGTGCATCAAATATCAAACCAACAACATCATCCACAATTAAATTCGGCATTTAACAAAGAATAATAAGAAAAGCGATCGTTTCTATACCTGCTCATCGCGCATCTGATCAAGTTGATCTCTGTAATGTCTGAGTACATGGGTAGGCGTGTGTTGCTTAGAAAATGCAACATCCCAACTGCATAGCACAAAAAAAAAAATTAGTTGGATGTACTGTATAATACTAATGAATAATGAACTATAAGACACTAATATTGTCTTACCTACACCCACGAGGCCCTATTGGCAAGTCATCATATGCGGGTACATCTGGTGCAGGATCATGTACCAGTGCAGGTGCTACACCATCTGCTGGGCTAGCCTCAGGATGTACATCTACTCCATCCACCACGACATCAAGTAATGGGCCACGTGGGAGTAATCGTTGTGGACGTATATGTGATAAACGCTCTCATGCCCACAACTATATAAAAAAATAAAACAGTTGTAATGTAACACATATATTTGAAATTACATTAAAGCTTATAAAAAAAAACAATTGGATTAACATGAAACATAAGTTTGCATGTACCTGCAATAGAACAAGCAATCCGCCAATGTCCTTAGCATCGCGTCTACTGGCGATGCACATACCGCGGTAAAGCCATGCCAATGCCGCGCTACCCTAGCTGTACTGACCGACCGTGGTAAAATCGGCAAGCAAACGAAGGTACATCAACTTGACCTTGCTAGAAGACTTGTATATAAAAAGATATGAACCGATCAGTAGCATGATGTAGGCTATGGCATAAGATGCAATAAAATCATCATCAGCATCTACGGGGACACCTCCATCCAAATGCCCCTGCAATGCAGAAAGCCTGAGGAAAGACCCGTCGATAGCCCCCTCGACAGGTGTAAACCCGAGCAACTGTTGGCATAATGCTGACCATGTCGTGTAAACCGGACAACTGTCTCTCTGAGACACAGCCATACCATCAATCGATAGGCTTATATGAACAGCGGCATCCTAAAGAGTGATAGTAGCCTCTCCTACAGGAAGATGAAATGTATGTGTCTCGACACGTCATCTCTCGACTAGCGCTGTGATGAGGGCATGGTCCAACCGCTTGGACGCAATCTTGTGCGCCCCATAAAATCCGACTATAACCAAATGACGGAGCACACGTTCATCTGTGACATGTAACTGTTATGCGGTGCCATCACTATGTCTGCAGTGCAAAAGAGGCGGATCTATGCCCTGCCAGATGGACTCTGATCTATGGTCAGACTGTAAAGCAAGAACATAGTGGTCCTGTGGACCAGGATGTACTAACCGCCGTCCATCGGTGTCCATAACGAAGAAGTAAATGAATCTGTAAAAACAAAATACAATTGATAATATGATGAAAACATCCACCATCATTAATTGATAAAGGTAACATTTCCAACATCCAACATCAAACATATCATAATGATATCATTCAACAAACATGTAAATACAACCAGTATACCAACAAAATATTACAATATAAGCACATCGTAAGGTCCAATACACAAATGATTACAACATACGACAACTTATCAAGCTCACAAAATAATAAAATACAATCTACTAAAGGGATGCTGGAGCCCGCGTATTTATGGATGAACACTTCCGACGATTGTGACCAAGTTCGCCACATAGCCCACAATGTATCTGATTACGACCCTCCGGCGGGAAGTCCATCTCATTCCGTATGCGCATCGTTCGTGGCCGACCAACCAAGTCTCGATGTTGGTTACAATTAGGGACTAATTTAGGACGTGGGGGATCATCCCAGTAATGCTCATCCTCCAGAGGAAACATTTCAGGCGCCCAAATTTTCTCCAAAGTATTGATATTGTGTATGGGATCTATATATAACTGAAAATGCAACTAATAATAAAAGCATACGGCCAATACATGAGAGCAAGAAATTATGTAAATTGCCCATTTTTCGCATGTGCACGAACAATCTTCAAGACACACAACTTGCTTATGACCACCGCCAGTTGACACTTCAACAAGACCACGCTCCATATGAAATGGCGTCACGTCGTGGACACGACTAATTTGTTGTGCATGTTGTAATCGTTCCACAACATTCTTAGGAAACTCCATCCCAGTTTCTTTCCATTTTGCCACTTTATCTCGATGTTCAAAATGATACTTAGTGACCCGATAAAATATCAACTGCACACAAGTAGTTATGGGCAAATATCTAGCACCTTGGAGAACACTATTAAAAACCTCTGAAATATTGGTTGTCATGATGTCATATCATCGTCCACCATCATGGGCTAATGTCCACTTCTCCAATGGTATATCAGTCAAGTATTTATACGCTCTCTCTTCGACGTTCCGTATCTGGGTCATCAACTCATCGAACTTGCGAACTTGTCTTGCCTTGCTAGCCCTCCACATAAGATCGTACAAATGCCCATCCTTAAACTCTGTATTAAAATTACTACGAGCATGCCGAAGACAAAAGCCATGATAACCATGTGGTGGATGCCACCCAGAATCTTCCTTGTTCACAGCAGAAAGGATTCCCGCGTGCCTATCAGAAATTAAACATATCCCTTCCCGATGTCTAAGAACTATCCGCCGAAGGTAATATAGGAAAAAAGCTCAACTTGATTGATTCTCCTCTTCCACAATAGCAAATGCAATGAGGAACAACTGCTTATTAGAATCAAAAGCAGTCGCCACTGACAACTTTTTTCTTGTACTTTCCACACATAAATGTCCCATCAATACTGACAACAGGTCGACAATATTTAAACCCTTTAATGCTGGCCTTGAATACCCAAAAAACTCGTAAAAAAATATTATATTCAGGAGATTCAAAGTTGTACCTCCACTTCACAATCAAGTCAGGGTTATAATTCTTGATGGCACCCAAAAACTTTGACAACATGTCATATGACGAGTCCCGATCACCGAAAATCTTAGCAATAGCCTTATTCCTCGCAATCCATGCTTTCTTATAGGAAATATCATACTTAAACTTCTCCTTTATATTCTTCTAAATTGTCGACATTTTTGTTTGTGGTGTATCACCCACGAGTCCCAGTATATTATGACAAATGAAGTTAGAGTCTAACTGTCGATGGTCACGACTCATTCTATGGTAGAAACAGGTATGGGGTCCATCATATTTCATGATCTGAAACCTTTTCAGTTTTTTCCTAAAACAAGCACGGAGTCTCCACGTGCAGTTAGGTTGAATGTACATGCTGCACTGTACAGCCCACACCGTTGTGTTCGTCTCGTCCACGACATAATCCTAATTCAGCTTGATGGAATACCATTTAATATCCCTAATCATTGAAGCTTTATCCTGAAAAAACATGCCCTTCGCCAACTCCATCTTCACCGGATCCCACAAATTCTGTTCAAATGACGGTACTAAGCTATCTACTTCAGTATGCTGACCAAATTCAGTGGTTGTTAATGAGGTTGAGTAAGGCTTATGCATCTCCACCACCTAGGCAGCCTCAAAGTCTTCGACATTCCCATCTTCGTCATCCGGCTCAGCAATCAGTACTTTCTCAAACTCTTCTTCTTTGTCGTCATCATCAGAGACATCTGTACGATCATTGGCACACATTTCTTCATATTCTCAGATTGGGTTTTGTTGCATTATTGGTTGATGGACATCATCTTGTTCACCCAACTCAATTCCCGGATCACCCATTTGAAAATTCTGATTCAGTGAATTGTTGGCTGAGTATCCACCGTATGTTGCAATTCCAGTTCTATGTTGGGTGTGAAAGTACTGCCCAGACTCATCCATTACCTGCATCCCCACGGGAGTTGAACATTCACCCATCACACCAGAAGCTGAAAATGTCAAGGTACTCATCTTTCGCCTAGGCAACTCAGTATAAGACATGGCAGTTGTTGTTATGCACCCACCGGTCTGACTACTGCCTATGCCAGCATTGATGTCCTCCGTCTTCACATACAAAGTAACACTGGCAATGCTGGGGTTGTCAAGTACCACATTAACCACAAAGGTCACCAGTTCAATCATTCACAATTTCCAGACCTACATATGTATTCATGTTTGGTCTTGTTCCAAGGGTAAAAGGATATCTACAAGTCAACTTCAACTTGTTATGCACCCTGTCCAACCCCATTACAGTGTAAATTTTACTCAACAACTTCGTCAATTATGTACCACTGTTGATAACAATTTCACATTTGGGATGGCAACTGTATGATAAACCCTCCGAACCATATTCCATTCGTCCACCCCAATATAGCAAAACGGTAACTTGTTTTCCCGCCATTTCAATTAATTTTCGTTGTGGAATAAGTTCTGAATTCAGAAGAACCTTGGGATGGATAGAAATGGTTAATACTTGAGGAAAAACATATCCATATTTAATTAAAGTCCCATTTGTACCTACCGCATGCGACCTAGAAGCATTGATCAAATACAAAACGTACGAGGATGAAGTGTACTTGTAAGAAACTAAGAAAGATGGAGATCCAACCTTTATACGGAAGTTTGAAAAAATAATCCCCAAAAGAGGGTATCTCGTAACATGTTATCATGTATTGAATCAGTAGTGAAACATGTTATCAAGAAAGCAAACAATGTAGCTGATTTTTTTGGCTAACAAGGTAGTAATTGCCTAACAATACTTCAGTAACATTATAGCATTAATCAACATGCTTATTTTGGGAAAAAATGTGTTGCTTGATAAGTAAGAGACATAACTACACTGCTTCGATTGAGATTGAGAGAGACATAGAATATGCTTAATATGATTTATTATATTCTTTTAAAGTCAAATTTTAGTTTCGTATAGATGTTGAATTAAAAAGGACTTAAGGAGGACGGAATGAATGAATACGTACTAGGAGTGAGATTGAATCAAACTGAAATTAACATCAAACAATGATCCAATTCTCAAAAAAAATGAATGAATGAGTTTTTTACATAAGTAGAAAAAGAATGAATGAGTTTTTAACAGAAGTTGAAAAAGCCAGAAAAGGCTTTGATTAATTTCCACCTAATAATTCAATATTAGGGGACTAACTGTTACGCGCGTACAAACCTCAGGATGTCTGTGTGTAATATTTATCGTACAATGCGAACCTCTAATTTCTTCCCATTTTGACAAATATCATTTCAATTGTGTCATTTAGTCTTACAAATTTTTAATTTGTACCACGTTGATTCAATCGAAAATGGCGGTGTAAATCAACTAATGAAGTTGTTCACGTGCATCTAATGTCACCATGCTTGATGGGTAACTTGATCCCACAAGTTTTCAATTTGTATCAATTGGGTCTTTCAAGTTCACAATTTATATCAATTTAGTCCTTTAACATGATTTTTTATGTTATTTAACTTAAACTATAGTTTCAATGAGACTTCAGTGACATAAATTGAAAATTTAGAAGACTAAAAAACAACAAAAACAAATAATATTGCTAAAAAATAACAATTATTATATGGTTCCTACTAAATGGCATATAAAATTTGTTTAAGATAAATGTTTTATTTTTGGGACACATATTACTGAAAATATTAGGTTCATATGGGACTTGTTTAGGCATGCATTGGATACTTGATAGTATTTGGAACAAAATCTTTTTTCTGGTGAAGCTGGTATTTGGCAGTGCACACACACACACAAAAAATATATATTTCAAAAAGGTAGAAATAATTTTGCTACAAAAACAACACTTTTTATGCTGATCCTACTAACTCATCTATAAATTTTTTTGACATGAAATATTTTATTTATGGGACAAAATAGTAAAAAAAAAAAAATGATACCAGGTCCTCATACTACTTGTTTAAGCATAAACACCTAATAGTAACTGGGAAAAATCCTATATTTGGTGAACTGGTGGATGTACACAGACATAGAATATATTTCAAATAAAGTACAAATAATCATGCCAGAAAAACAAAAAAATTATATATATTGATCCTACTAACTACTATCCTATAGAATTTGTTTACATAAAATGTGTTAATTATCACACAAACATAGCATATTTCAAATAAAATACAAGTAATCCTGCTAGGAATAAAAAATATACCCTAACATGTTTGTTAGTCATTTAAATTTACAAAACTATGAAAATAAAAATAAAAAGCATGTTTAGTATTATACCGAAAGTCTATCCCCCAACACCACCAAACCCACCACCACGAGCCACCCAACAACCACCCATCCACCACCAAATCCCCATCGATACATTACCTGCCACCAAAACCCACTACCACCCAGCCATCCAACACCAAACCAAGCAAAACCTACCACCACCGGTCACCCAACAACCACCACCAGCCACCTAACCACCACCAACACACAAATCTTTACGTCACCCGCCACCAAAACAAACTACCACCCAACAACCAACCAAATAAAACCCACCACCACCAGTCACCCAAGAACCACCACCTGCCACCCAACCACTACCAAATTAAATTTAAATTATTAATTAACAGATAATTACAACAAATAAATTTAACTAACTAACATAATAATGCTAATTAATAATATTAAATTAACTAATATTATAGTAATTATACACAGCCTAAATGGAGGACAGTTACCTACTAACAATGGTGGACGAGCAACAGCTGTGGTGGAGATGATTTGGGCGTTGGGTGGTGGTGGTTCGCCTGAAGGAGGTGGAGATGGGTTTCAGGTGGTGGTGGAAGAGTGTATCTGATGGAGATGGAAATGGGGCTTGGGTGCTCGTTGGTTGCAGATTGTAGTGGAGAAATGTCTGGTGGAGATTTCGGTGGTGGTGGTTGCTAGTGGTTCGCCTGAAGGAGGTTAGGGCGAGTGGAGATTTCGGTGGTCGCAGCTGGTTTGCTGAAGGATGTTAGGGCTCAGAGATTTGGGGGAAGAAGGAAATAAAGGAGAAGGAAAGAAGAGGGCAAAAGGAAATAGATTTTGGATTAAGCTAAAAATGTCATTTGGACTGACGTTTTTAGATAGGAATGGCTCATAGAAAACGTCAGTTGGTCTAACGTTTTTAGGCTAAAAATGTCAGACCAACTGACGTCTTTTGGCCTAAAAACGTCATACCAACTGACATTTTTAAAACTCCCTGGGTTTGGAAAATACTTTCAAACCCACCCTCTTTTGTGAATATTTTTTTAAAACCCCTTGGGTTGGGGTAAAACCTCCCCATAAAGACACTCTTTTTTATAGAATGGTCATTAGATGTTTAACATCAATGGCAAGGGTTTGGATTGCCTGAATGCATATGCATGGCATTGCATGTATTATGGGAGTCAGTTGGGCTCGGTGTACATTATGTGCGTGAGTTTCATCTCATAAGCATGGCATGATTTATGACATTTGTTCATGATAGATATATTTGAATGAATGCATGACATGATGTTGCATGTGACATTTCATATGCATCTAGGTTCGGAGGTAATCTCCATAGGAGATACCGTATTGAGCATGTCTTATCCTTTATGGGAATACCTGAATAGACTTCCGCTATAAGCCTTCACTTGGACCCGTATTGATGACAGAGTTGGGTTGTGGCTCTGGAGCTATATTTTGTAGTCCCTTGTATATATTTACATTTGGCCTTGTATAGTTTTTATAAACAAAACTTTTTCTATATTAAAAAAGGAATGTATATGGGACTTTTAGACAATTATTCTTTTTGTTGAAAGAATGTATATATACATGAAGTTACGGTTTGGTATTCAATGCTATATGATTGAATATTGATGGTTGGGACACGATGTGGTCAATAGTTAAGATTGCACAGATTGTGTATATTGGGTAGAGCTCCTCGTACAAAGGAAACTCTATACGAATTTTGTTAAAGTTATAGACCCTGGAAAATGGGGTATCACTACGTGTTATCGGGTTAAGTGGTATCACGGGCTATTTCGTGAGTTGATTGGTGATTAAGGGGTTAATTGAGATCCCTAGGAATCGGGGCATCACAAGTAGAGTCCTATGTCCACAAGTACCAGTGACATAGCAAAAGCACTTATCTGGCAACAAATTCTTATATAATTCACCCAATTTCTGAAATGCAAGAGTATGTGGACACTAGATTTCAGCCATTGAACCCACCAAATGCAAAGAAGTTGCCTAGCAGACCAAAAAAGTTGAGGAAGAGGTCAGCTAATGAGCCTAGGAACCCAGGTAAGGTGTCTAGAAAGAACCTAAATTTCAAATGTGCCAAGTTTTTAAAGATTGGTCATAATAGGAGGTCTTGCAAAAATAGAATTCATCCCCAATCAAAGCTGGTGAAGGTAAACTACAGTATTTTTTACTTGTTATGGTAAAGGTAAGCTTGAAGGTGGGTCTGGTGCAACTATTGGTGCTAGAAATGGTTCTGGTGCTGGAAATGAAGATACAAATGGCTCAACTACGTCTCAACCACCACCCACATATAATTCAAAAATTGGTTCAAAAACTTCTCAAGTGTTTTCCAACTGTTCTTTTCACAGAATCTCAGGTGCCCTTATTGTTAAAGGTGACATGATAGATTGACTTTACAACTTTGATATTTTGTTTAATGTGCAGCAGGATACTAAGTTAGCAACACAAGGTAGAACGGGTTCTGGTTATGCAGCAAGGGGAAGAGGTTCTAGACATGCAACAGTGAGAAAAGGTTCTACTGATGCAATAGGTGGAATATATTATGATCATGCAGCAGGGGGAAGAGGTTCTAGACATGGTACAGTAAGGAGAGGTTTTGGTCATGTTGCATTGGGGAAATGTTCTGGTCATGTTGTTGGAGGAAATGAAAGAGGGTATACTGGACATGGTGCAATGAGGAGAGGTTTGGTCATGGTCATGGTCATGCTGGAAGGGGAAGGGTTGGAAGTCATATGGATCCATCTAGCAATCAAGGACCTACTTTGACAACATTACTGTAGAAAAATAGGGCAAGAAAAGTGGGAACGTCAACTGCTGCTACACATTAGCTTTAGAAAATGTGTGTTTTGTTCATTTTGTTGGAGTTATAGCCTAATTTATTAGGGTTTTCCTAGTTTATCATCGTTTTACTTTTTTATCCTTATTGTATCTTTATTGATTGACTATATATGCGGGGGCTCTATACTTAGTTTGTAACCCTTTGACTCATACATATTCCTCTTTTTGGTATCAAAGCCAAACCCTACCTCTAACTCTAACCCTAACCCTAACCTCCATCATAATCAATCCACAGCTACAACCACCTAGCTGCCACCACCACTACTCACCGACAACAACCCAGCCACCGCCACAGGCCAGTCACCTTGCTGCCTCACTGCCCAGCCCTGTATCCTTCCACCAGCGAAACCATCCCCATAAAACCAGCAACTACAACAAGCAAGGCAGCAACCCAACAGCCCCAACCCAGCAACCTTCTCCATAACCATCAACCCACATACCAGCCTTTAGCCTTTAGTCTACTGCCGCTGCTGACAAACCTCACCGACAGCCACATATACCACCAACAGCCATCACCAACATACCCAAGTCAAAAACAACACCCCACCAAATCAGCCCACCGACTGCACCCCCACAAAACAACACCGACTGCATCCCACAAAACAGCATCGACAGTACCCATAAAACCCAATACCCAAACCCAACAACACCGACAGCACCCATAAAACCCTAATAAACTAGGCTATAACTCCAACACATTTTGTTATCAGTCCCATCTTTTGTGATTGTCTGAACTGGCATGTCAATTGCCTTTTATCATGGACATTGATGAGTCCAGATTTTACTGGGTCAAGCCCAAATTAGCTACAAGGCAAGTCAAGTCCAGTTCATCAATTCGGCTCAAACCAAGATTCAAGGAATCCAGGAATATTAGCGCATGTGAGGAGCAATTATCGGGATAGCCATTCTCCAAGATGAAGACTATCTCTAATTGTACCTATCCTAATTGTACTTGTCTTCCCTGAAGGATTAGGCACCTACCCATCACGTCACCGCCTCAACTAAGGCTCTATGCCTATAAATTGTAAGTCATCTCCACATGAGAGGGGCATCTCTCTACACACCTTGCATAGCTATCACTCTCATAACTACCAAGAGCATACCCTTGCTCTCTCTCTCTCTCTCTCTCTCTCTCTCTCTCTCACCTACTACTTCATCAATAAAGATCACCGGCCACTGTTGTCGTCTTCAAAGTGGAGTAGGTCACCCTGACCAATTCACTATACTTCTGTGTTGATTGTGTAGATCTCACCTCATAGTTACTGCATTTATTACCTACATTAATTGCTCGACAGGTGGTGCATAAATTCACTTTTGTGCATCATCAGACATGAAACACTCTAACTCTATTACTCCTTCGATAATGCAACTAAGACTTATTTACATGGTTATTAGTGTTTTGGGATTACTCTTTTTTTTTTTTCATTGTCCTTTGGTTCGCACTAGGAAAGCAACGCCATGTTGAATTCTACACCAAAGTAGAAACTTTAGATACATTCATTTCGAGTAACATAAACTCATAATACAACTCAATTCTTCCACAACACCACCAACAAGTTCATAAACACAGAAAATAAACCCTGCCTTAAGCATCATCTTCAAAGTCTCTTGTTTCTCTTCAAGCAACATAACCCTTGTTGTCAAACCAGAGTTATGTTCATCATCTTGAATTAGTGGCCTATCATACAACTGGTTTCCAAGAAATACATCAACTCCACTAGGCATCCATGTAGCAGTAGTTGGGTTACACCAAGCCCAATAAGTGCAATTCTTACTCTCAGAGACATAATGCAATCGATCTTTTGATGGTTTTTCTGATTCAACAATTTTTATCGTTACTTTTCACCCAATGTAGGTCGACTGTTTCTCCTCCACTCGTAGTACTTGAGGATCACATTACGCAATACCTTCCCATTAAGATCCAATACACATCAACACAAATAATTTTGATAAAATACATGCCTAAATTTCAGTCTTTTGCGAGAATTTAAAAAATTAAAAAAAAAATTTGATAAGCTGGAGTCATACGTGTATTTTTCGTCTTCTTCATTCTGCTGCCTTAGCAACTTGTACCAGTAAAAGGTCCACTTTAAGTATGCAAGACTTTTTTGATCAAAAAAAAAGTGTGCAAGACTTTGGGCAGTTTTGTCATTTTCTGTTGACATTTTTTGAGGGAAACCTCTTTTTTAGCTGACCTAGTTGCAATAGTAACGCATGAGCCACACGTCCTGTTAACTTGAATGGAATCATTGACATTGCAATTTAGGCCACTAAACAATTGAGGGTTATGTGAATTTTTTTTAAATTGAAGGGAGGTAAAGTGTATTTAAGATATACTATAGGGGGTCGAATAAAATTTGCCAAAATTTTATCTATATCTATACACTACTTATAAACAGAGATTGCTCAAGTCAATTTAAGGTCTAAAACGGAAACATTAAATGAAAATATTTTTATTTTTAGTATTATTTTTTTAAAAAAATTAATTTATTTTTAATTTTCTATGTGAGAGAGAGAGACAAAAGAAGGATGTGTTAATATTGTCAAGAAATAAATTTTAATTTTTGTTTTTGTTTTTGTTTTTTACCACAGAGAGGGAGAGAGAGTGTTTAATTTCAACTTTTGTTTTTTGTTTTTTATTTTTTTTACCGGAGAGAGAGAGAGAGAGAGAAAGTGGGTAGGAGTAAATATGAGTTGACTTTTGAGTGTTTTTTTATTTTTTTAATTTCTAAGTTTTTAATGTTATGGATTGGATTATAGACACATTATTCCAATAAAATTTTTGATTGGATTTAATTTTTTGGGGCTTTTTTGTAGGACTTAAAATTTAATGGATTTAATTTTTTTTGTGGGTGATGTACCTAAAATTATGGGGCCTTCTAAAAATTTGGGGCCTAAAGCCCATGCTTTTTTTTCCATACTGTTGGGCCAGCCTTACTTATAAATGTCAGCATCTACGAAAAACTTTTGATTTTCTATTTTATCCCTAATTATTATAATAAAATCAATTATACTCACCTATATACTTTCATCTAATTTTTATTTTTTACTCCTAGTTAACTTTCAACTTGTTTTGGACTATTTTATAAGGATTTTTAAAAAAATTTGAACTCATTTATTAGTAGTACAGTTACATACAATTTTTTATATTTATATGAAGAGTAAAGTTCTATATATGTTAAATTATTATACACATATAGTTACTAGATTAAATTCTATAATCAAATATATATTATTTTGGAAAGTACTATGATATCATTATGAAAATGGTTCGCATACGTATATTTTATCTTAATCATACATCATAAAAATTTTGCACGTGTAACTTTTTACTGGGCCAAAAAAAAAAAAAAAAATTAGGTATCAACGGCCAGCGTTCTTGATAGGACACTCAGCGGCTAGCGTTCTTGATAGGACACTCAATGGCTAGCTAGCGTTCTTGATGCCATTGTCCCACTTGAAGTGTCCGTTAGAAACTTGACCGTTAACCAAACGGTGGCAGTGGTGGCAACTTCAAAATTTCACCTGGTCTCTTTAATTTATTAGATGGCCTCGGGCCAGATAGGACGCTTAACGGCTAGCGTGCCATTGTCCCACTTGAAGTGTCCGTTAGAAACTTGACCGTTAGCCAAATAGTGGCAGTGATGGCAACTCCAAAATTTCACATGGTTTCTTTAATTTATTAGAGAATCCTAAACTTCCAGACAAGCAATTACCAGTGAGAGACCTATTTATTCCGGCATCACTGCACCCTCCAGGTGCAAGTGGGGTTTTGTAAGCGCTCTCTCTCTCTCTGCGTTAAGTCGAAAAGAGAATAATTTGAGAGACATGGGTATGGTGGTTGTGATCTCATTGCCTTTAATTCTCTTCTCGTTACTGCTTGGTTTTGGGTGTTACTTCTTGGGAAAACATAAAGGAAGACAAGATGTGCGCACCAATCCACAGGTTTTTGGAGTGCCCACCCCACCACCTGGTAGTGCTGCTGAGATTTCTTATCCTTCTCCTTCTGCCACCCATTTCAAACCCGACAACTCCGCCAAAGTTTGAGGCCACCCACAGAGATTGGCAGCATCAAATAAATCTCTACCACTCGAAGCGTTATTATTTCTGTTGTGTATAGGGAACGACCATTCGTTTGCGTATTATATGGAGAGTTTGTAAATTATTTTTGGTTAATATTATTTTTGATCCTTAAAGTATGTCTGTTTTAGTAATTTGATTCTTATTGTATTAATTTTATCAATTTAATCTCTAAAATTTCAAATGTAGAACTATTCCCACCCACAAATACCCATTCACATCCCATTCAACTCTTAATCATAAACTAAGTACACCCCTTCTATACGCACCCACTAATAACTAAGTTCACCTCATTCTATACCCACCCCCACTAATAACTAAACTTATCTTAATTTTTATTTTTAGGATTTATTTCTATGTCTCATCTCACGCATATTATACAAAAATATACTCAACTAATTATCTAGTATGGATCTCTCAAGTGATATTCAAGTTGGTATTAATTCTAAGTTTATTTTATTTTGTTGCAGGTGTTTTTTATATCAGTGTCAATGATTTTCATATATATAATAAATTAGCTAGCTACTTGACTTGCTGAATACTCAAAGATATCTTTCAATATCTTCCAATATCTTTATTTGAGAAGAAAGAAACAAAATAGGAAAGGGATAATTGGCAATCTCTTTGGAGATATCCTTTGAGATATTTTTGGAGACTCTCTAGGAGTAAGAGATAGACGTATTAGGAAAGAGAATATCTAGGATATTAGTTTATCTTTCTCTCCTTGCTTTTCCTATAAATAACAATCCCTGGGAGCTCTAGAGAACAAGTTCTTCCTCTTCCCAAGGGGACTACACCTCCTCCTTATTCTTCTTCTTTATTCTTAGTTTAGTTTTATTTTGTAAGCAAAGCTCTTCTTTATTTATGGTATTTTATTTCTTTTATTGTAATTGCTTTCAATTCCTTATTTTAAATACAATGTTTTTTATTAAAGTTCAATTTTCATTCAAGTTTTATTTACTCGCTTTTATTTACATGTCTTCTTTAATTATTTTCAATTTAAATTCAATCATGTTTGAGTAGTTTCCTCTGGATAATTTGATGAAGAAGTCCCAAACCTAGAAATTGGGCATATGCCTTAAATTAGGGTTTTTAACGTTTATGTGATTGATTGAATAGGTTATGCTTTTGAAAACCTTTTTGTTTTGCATACGTCCGTGTTATTTCTATGCAATTAGGCTTGGTACGAATAATTGTAGTATTTCTTACAACCTTTAGAGTACTGATTCTTCCATCATAAATCATCTTTCAATTGCTACATTAGTTTTTTCTAAGTTTTTAGTTGAAAATAATCCATCAGTAGTAGTTTGAATCGAAAGCAGATGAATTATAAATTTATAGTATAAACTCTTATTCATAGGCGGTATGAAATCCGAAGATTATCTGATTCTTTCTTTTATTGAATTTACCTTTAATTTAGTTAGTTATCAAAAACTCTCAACTTTAAAGAACTTTTTCTTTTTATTTTTATTTTTATATCGCCTCTCGAATTTGTCCATCATTTTTCCTAAGGAGACGACCTCGATAATCGACCGAATTACTAAACAATATACATTCTTGCGCTTGGGAACAACTTTATTATCTACCTACTTTTGAGGTCAAGCATTTTTTACGCCGTTGCAGGGGAAAGCAAGTGTACAAATTTGAAAAGTGATTTGGATTAACGGTAGGTAAGTCTTGTGATTATCATTGCAAGCTCGTGTACGTTTTTCCGTTATGAATAGTTTTTTTCGTTTTATATTTTTGAAAAACAAAAAAAATTAATTATGATTTTTTTTATTTTTTATTTTATTCAATAAGATGGTAAATACTTCCTTATGGAGTATATTTGTTGGATTTGTTTTGAGTATGGACATATCACTGAAAATTGTCCAAGAATTTCAATTGGTCAACATTTTTTGTTGGATCAGTTTAATGCTATATTTGATTTCTAACAACCTTACTCCAACTATGATTATGAACTTTGTTATCATAATTATAGTTGGGGCGACGAATATTATACACCAGACAATCCTACATTCTTATATGAACCATTTTATTCTTCATCATATCGTCATCTCGAGACCATTCCTAATAATTATATGCAAACCAAACTAGCTTTCAATGCCTGAACGAGCAAGGATATTGAAGAGATAAAAGACATGTTCAATACAATTACCATGACATTTAATAATTTAATCCAAGAATAAGAAGTTGAGCATAGTCAATGTTGTGAGAGTGATTCTTTTTCTAAACAACAAACTGAGGACGAATCCATCAACACTCTTGATAGTGAAAAATTAAGTGATATTATTATTTTACAAGAGGGTAGTGTGCCCAATGACCTTTCATTATCAAAGAGTAGCAATGAAATTCACATATCCAAGCTTGATGAGGGTATGAAAGTTGAGTTGAGTGTCATAATTAATAAAAATCTATTTTATATCTCAACGTTGGATTTGCATAAAAATTTATATATCTCCTTTTTCTTGAATTTTCAAATGATATGTTGGGTGTATGAGTGGATAGTTCGATTGAAGGAATTGCTTGGACACCATGTTTTCAAGCCATTAGAAATAAAATGGCACATAATCAAATCTGACTTTAAGTTGAATTGTGTGTATTTTTTTTCCTTTTCTTGTACATAGTAGTTAGATTTATTTTTATTCTTTTTATCTTATTTGATTTTTTTTTTTTTTGTACATACCATTTTACTTTATACTCATTATTATTTGAAATTTCATGTTAATATCTTTCGGTTATCATAGTGTTGGGTCTAAGTTGGGGAATGTGTGCGCATATTTTTGTGTGCTTTATTTTATTTTATAGATAGTTTTATTAGTTTGTTATACTTATTTCTTTTTGTGTAGTTTATTTCTTTTGTTTTGCAGTCGGTGGTTTTATTATTGGAGCTCAATGATAGATGTTTTCCTTCCCTTATTGTTTTTATTTTCTCATTGCATTACTATGTTTTGCATTGAGGACAATACATGATTTAAGTTAGAGGTAAGGGTTACACCACTATGTACAACCACCATGTGCTATTTTGTTTTTTTGTTTTTTTTTTAAAATCTGATCTAGATTGTATTAATTTTTCTTATATAAGAATTTTGATTATTCAACTTGAATATTGAATTATTTGCATATTAGCACTCTATATGGGTTTATTCTATGTGTGAGTATCATATTCATGTTTTCATTTGAAACTCAATTTTATGCACACCATGATCGTGTTATTTTTGTGATTTATTAAATGAGATTCACATCTTAAAAAGCTTGATATCTATAGTGGAAATGAATATATAATCCATGTGAGTCTGTGCCTAGCTTTATTGGAGGGTTAAAAAATACATTTACTCAAAAGACTATTCGTTTAATTTCTATCTCTTTCAATAATCTCATTATTTTTGTTTTGGTTAGAGTATATAAGGTAATTAGTTTTATTATATCTCAATAGAAGTACCTTGTCATACATTCTTGAGGGGTGATTTTAGGCCATCTTTGAATTTATTTGAGCCTTAGTCTATTCTTTCTTGACATCATCCGTAGTAGCTGTGATTGAGCTTTAATGAAAAATTTTGTTTCTTAACCATGAAAATCACCAAGCCAAGCATAAATATGTTTATCTTACCTTGGTTATCTCGGGACTTATATTTTCTACAATGTGGAAAGGGAATGGTGGCTACTATAAAATAAAGAAAAAAAAAAGTAAGAAAAAAGAGGATGATGAGTATTTGACATATGAAATAAAAGTAAAAAAAAAAAAAAAGGAAAAAAGAAAGGCTTTGAAAAAAAAAATAAAGAAAAAAAAGAATTATCTTTGAAAGAAGTGATGAAAAGGGAAAGATAAAAAAAAATATTTGTCTTGAGCTATTATTTACAAAGAAGAAGATTTGGTTAGAAAAATTGTATTTTCAGGATACTCTTTTGAATTCTTTATTAACCTTCAATGTTATAACCCATTCACCCAAGGTCACATTATAACCTGATTAAAGTCCTATTTGATGTTTAGAATCGTGGCAAGTGTATGTACCCAATAATGAAGTATGAGATATAATAGTTATATTGCTTTCATTTACTTTAATATTCTTTCATGAGATTATATTAATGTTGTTTCATTGAATAATGATCTTTTTTCAGAAAAATATATGTGAGTTATATTTTGCTTTTGATTATAAAAATTCTTCACATATAACCTATGAGTGAAATAGTTACTAAAATCAGAGATTTTCTGTTATGAGAGTGAATCCTTTGTGAGATTTGTGTTGAAGTTAGAATTGAATAGCCAATAGAGATATGAATGTTATTTGATAAATTTCTTAAATTTCATGTATCATTTCACACACACACGAGTTTCTAATGTTGATGTGAATGTGAATATTATCACATAGCATTAAAATCTATAGTTTGGATTTTATATGAATAATTTGAGTGGATGGTGAATTGTTTTAAATTTCATTATTAATTAGGAATTAATAATATGGTCTAAGTTTACGAATGAATAAAAGGAAGTTTGTAGGTACCTTCTCTGGAAATCTTCACGAGACAACACTCGTCCACTAGGGATCATCTAGGGGTTTAACAACTTGTTGCATACGATAAATGCAATCATGATCGCACACGAAAGTAGTTTTATAATTTAGATTTTTTTTTTTTATTATTATTTTTTTTTTTTAGTTTGCTAGGGACTAACAAAGCTTAAGTTGAATGTGTGATGAGTACATAATATTGCATTATTTTATATCTCAAACCATTCATCTTAGCTTTATTTATTAGTTATATAATTAGTTTTAGTTGAGTTTTTGTATTTTATAGAGAATATTTGTGTTAACATGTAAACTAATGTAAGAATAAGGTTTTATATACATTTTGATGTTATGGAAGACTTTGGAAATGATTTGGGAGAGTCATGGATGGAACCAGAAGCCATAGAACAGAAAATTCAGAAAAGAAGGGTTCTACCAGTAGTTATTTCAAGTTTTACCGATAGTTGAGTCTCTGGAATAAGCAGAATGATGTTCTACTGGTCGGTGGACTTGTGTTCTACCGATAGAAGAAGCCACTAGAATTTGACAGAATAAGGTTCTACCGGTACGTGATTTATTTCCTACCGATAGGTCATTCAACATGAAGGTTCTACCGGTAGGTCGACATCAAATTTTGACGAGGATTCCTTCTCCCAGCCGTTGACTTGGTGAATACTTAAAGATATCTTCCAATATCCTTATTTGAGAAGAAATAGACAAAATAGAAAAGGGATAATTGGCTACATTTTTGGAGATATTCTCGTAAATATTTTTGGAGATTCTCTAAGAATAAGAGATAGACATATTATGAAAGAGAATCTCTAGGATACTAACTTTAACTCTCCTTGTTTTTCCTATAAATAACAACCCTTGGGAGCTCTAGAGAACAAGTTCTTCCTCCTCCCAAGGGGGCTGCTCCTCCTCCTCCTTCTTCTTCTTCATTGTTCTTAGTTTAGTTTTATTTTGTCAGCAAATCTCTTCTTTATTTACAGTATTTTATTTCTTTAATTGTAAATGCTTTCAATTTCTTATTTTAAATTCAAATTTCTTTATTCAAGTTCAATTTCAATTCATGTTTTATTTACTCATGTTTATTTATATGTCTTCTTTAATTGTTTTTAATTTCAATTCAATCATGTTTGAGTAGTTTTCCTTTGGATAAGCTGAGGAAGGAGTCTCAAACCTATGAAATAGGGTGTATGTCTTAAACTAGGGTTTTAACGTTTATGTGATTGATTGAACAGGTTATGCTTTTGAAAACCTAATTGGTTTGCATACGTCCCTGTTATTTGTATGCAATTAGGTTTTGTACAAATAATTGTGGTATTTCCTGCAAACTTAAGAGTACCGATTCTTCCATCATAAATGATCTTTCAATTGCTACATTAGTTCTTTCCAAATTTTTAGTTGAAACTCATTTGTCTGTAGTAGTTTGAATACGAAAGCAGATAAGTTATAAATTTCGGGTAACAACTCTTATTCATAGGTGGGATAAAATCCGAAAATTATCTAGTTCTTTCTCTTATTGAATTTATCTTTAATTTAGTAAGTTACCAAAAACTCTCAGTTTCAAAGAATTTTTTCTTTTTATTTTTATTTCTATATCACCTCTCGAATTTGTCCATTGTTTTCCCAAAGGAGACGACCTCGGTAATCGACCGAGTTACTAAATGATATACATTCATGCGCTTAGGAATAACTTTATTATCTGATGGGGTCTCGGAAATAACAGCCCAAGCCCAGCCTGGGACCTGCTGATGGGTTTTAAGAATTGGCTTGAGGAAACTAATTTATCGAAAACGGAAAACACGGATTATAAGTGGTTCACCCTAGCCGATTGACCAGGGCTACATCCACTATAATGGAGGCTCCTGCTCCTTGATATAGTATATTGATCTCAGATGAATGAATAGACGATTTACAGGCACTGGGCCTTTACAAAGTATCTATGGCTTATTCTCACTAGCTCTCGGGATAGGGGACTCACTGGGGAAGAAGATGATGTAGAAAAAGAAGCATAAGATCCACCCCTTTCCCCACTTTTACTGTTCTATTTATATGGTTTATCCTCCTAGGGTTCCCGGCCATTCCTTCTACCTTTTCCTCTGATCTTGTGAGGACCTCCTGTCCTTACCCTGCAAACACTCTTGTCCGCCGGCGCTCCTGTGCCCACGACTCCCTGGTTCGGTACACACCACCTTCTTCTGCCTTTTGCAGGGCGTAACTGTCTGAGGTTTCAGGGATGGTCCCCTTGTCCCTGGGACACATGGCGCAACGGGATTCATCTTAGGTCAGGGGTGTGTGTTTGTACCAGGTCTGGACCGCTGGTCCTTCGGGCCCTTCGGGCTTTGGTCCCTCGGCCCTCTCTGCTTCCGATGTGGGCTGATTGGAGGTACCTCCTTTGGGCTAACAAGCCCACCTTCTGAGTTCTCTGGGTGTATTGGGCTCTGATGCCATGGCGGCCCATACCCAGAATTCCATCCTTATCAGTTGTCCTCCAGCCCCTAGTCACGAGGTTCACGTCATCTCTGACCTGGGGTTTGGAAATGGCTTCTCTGAATTTTTCATTATCTCCCTACGTGGCGAAGATGTCCAGTAATCGGCTCTGCTCTGACTTGGGCTGGGTTGATATTTTTCGGTTATGATGGGACGGCTCGCACACGTGTCACCATCGGGTGAGCCCAATCGGTACGATTTTCATGGCATGTCCTGACACCCTGTCTGTCAGGGCTTTAAATGCTTCGTATAAAATAGGGAAAATCCCTTCGCCTTTACACTCTTGCATTTCTCGAAACTCCTCCTTGCGTCTCTTTCTCTTCCTTTGACTTTCGAGGTGTTTCGTTTCAGACTTTCGGGCGACTTTTAGGGTTTCTGCATTCCCGGTTCCTTTCTGCATCTAGCGTCTTCACTAGTTACGTCTCTCTTCCCTTTTTCTTTCCTGCTCGACCTGGATCCCTTCAACCCTCCCTGGTGGGGCTTTGGGTTCCGTTTTTTGACATGGAGATTTAGCTATTTCAAGAGCCATTCCGACGACCTTTCCCCCCTTTTGTATTTCGTGGATCGTCTTACTTTGCTTAGGGTATCCTTCCTTCGAGGTTGGTGTCTAAGACCTCCATTTCTGACGGATTATGCTTTACATTTGCCTTCCCTACACTCTGGTTTGCAACCTGGATCTTTGATGGGGAAGTTCGTTGTTTCCTCCTCTGAGTCGGATTCCGGGGACCAGGTAGGTGAGGAGGTCGAGGAAAGTACCTCGGGTTCTTCGAGCGATAGCTCTTTTTCTGCCTACGAGACGGCTTCCGGGTTCGCCCCTAGAGTTTCTGCTTCAGTCCCTTTAGAAGAGGTTCGCCCTCTCTCATCCCTACCTCCTGCCTTTTTTGTTCCGTCAAGGACGAGGAAATCCAAACAGGCTCCTCCCCCAACTTCTAGGAAGAGAGTCTGTCGTGATCAAGTCGACCTGGCCTGTTGTGCGGAAACGACTCCTAGTTGCCTTAGGGATGAGGATTTAGATGAGCTGAGGCAGGAGTATCGTTTTCCTGACTCCGTTCTCTTACATTCTCCCGAGGAACATGAGAGGTGTAATTCTTCTATTCCCAGGCTGGTCTTCTTCTTCGAATCTGCGTTCCGTGCTGGTCTGCGGTTCCCTGTTCATCCTTTCATCAGAATTGTTCTCGGATTTTATAACATTTATCCCGCCCGGCTTTCTCCAAATGGTTGGGGCCTCTTGATCGGGTTCCTTGTCCATTGGTTTAAGAGTGGGAACGACTCTCATCCCTCCATTAAGGAGTTCACCTCTCTTTTCCAGCTTAAGTCTTCCCCTTCCGCGGGTATCTTGTACTTTGCGAAATAGGTTAAGGCGAAGAACCTAGTTTCCGGGCTCCCCTCTTCTTTGTCAGAGGTGACTCCTGGGAGCTGTCTGGGGAACCTGGCGACGTCCCCCTCATTCCCAGGTTTTGGGAGGCTCTAAGGAATACCCGTAAGGCTCCTCAATCAGTTATATCTTTCTTCGCTGTTTTCCCTCACTTAGCTTTTGTTTTGCAGATTTCTGTCCAGAGCTTGACGTTGAGGAGACGGCTAGAGTTGCTAAGGCCGAGGCTTTGGGGCTACAATCATTTTTCGACCTAGTGACCGACGAGAACCTTGCTCACTACGAGCTCGGGCCCCCTGTTAACCAAGCCCTAGTGACTGTATCGTCCCCTACTTCCCAGCCTGAGCCCATGAATCAAGATTTGATCATGGCGATGTTCTCGGATACCGAGAAATCGAGAAAGAAAAGGAAGCTGGTGAAGAGCTTGCCGCCGTCATCCAAAGAAGCACCGGTATCTGGGCCCCAGCCTATTTCTTCGGGGCAGAAGAAAGAGGATCCCTCTTTCGGTGGAGGTGTGGTTGCCCTCTCGCTTCCCCTTGAAAAACCTCCGGGCAAATCTTCTATTGAGGGAGCTCCGAAAGGACGGTCCGGGGTGTCGCTAGCTCTTCCTCAACCTACCTCACAAGAAGGCGGGAAGGTGGATCCCGCTCCTTCTTCGTCCAAGGCGCAAGGGGATGGCTTCCTTCGTGATCCTGAGGTCGCCGTTACTGCTTTATCCGAGCTGATTTCCACGTCGGATCCCAGGGTGGCCATGCAAGTTCCTTTCAACAGGAAGGTGCACCGCGCTATCCGGAGCATGACCGAGGTACTTTCTGCCTATGCTCTTCTCCTTCTCCGGTGTTCCTTTTTGTTTCCCCGGGTCTTTCTTGTACTGACTGACCCCTTCCTTTCTTAGTCGCTTGCCTGCGTGAAGATGATGAACTTTCACCACGAGCAAGAGCTCTCGAAGGCTAAGGAGTCCCTGGACGCCGCGTTGGCGAGCAAGGAGGCTGCCGAGGGGAAGGTGAAGATTCTGTCTGCGGAGGCCACTGAGCTGAAGAGGATTAACGACGAGATGGATGTCCGCCATCACGACTTCATCAAGCTCACGGATTCACAGATGAAGGACAAGGAGGACAAACTCAAAGTCAAAGAGGCCGACCTGGTAGCCAAAGATTCGGAGCTCAGGGCTAAAGATGCTGATTTGGTGGCTAAGGACTCAGAGTTGTCATCTCTGCGAGCCCAGGTGTCGCAACTTCTGAAGGAGAGTGCCTCTGCCTTTTGTGAAGGGGTTCCTGAATCTTCAGGAACAACTTGAGGAGGCCTACCCCGATCTTGACTTGGATCCCTTCGTACCTCTGCTTGGTTTCAAGAAGGCGACGGCGGTAGCTGAAGAGGCCGAGACGCCTGGCCCCGAAGAGGCCGCGTCGCCTGGTACCGAGAAGGCATCTGATCCTGTGGCGGCAACGACCGAGGAGTTAGGAACGCTGGCAGGGGCTTCCAGTGGGGGAGTAAGTGGTGACAACGAGATTGTTCCTTGAGGCCGACATGTGGCCCTTCTGATGTTTTTTGACTCTCCCTGTAATTCTTCTGGTGGTTTTTCCTGTTTTGTAATGTTTCGTTGTTCTTTTGAACGCTGAAATGAGGACACTGTTGCTAATTTTCCCTTTTATGGTTTTGTCTCGTAATGTTTTATTGTAGACTTCATCGTTAATCTTTGAGGCTCAAGCTTGCAGCTTTATGTTGTCTTCAGGCAGCGGTCGTAGATAACTTAGGCTGACATTTCCTTCAGCCAAGCTGATCAGGCAACTCTCCTGAGTCCGCTCCTCTTCAAGTCGTTTAGGTTCCTTGAGGCTGTTTTGGTCTTTTCCTATTTCTTTTCTTGTACTGCAAACTTGACGGTTTCGTTCGTTTGAGAACGTGCGCCGCCAGTGGGGTTAGTGACCCCTCAATCGTGGTGCCCAAGAAGCCCCCATGATGCCACGTGTCCTCCTCATTAAATGCGAGGGACGTGCATTAACTGCGTCCGGCGACAGTGATAAGGTCTATCTGTAGTGCCTATAAATAGGCCTTCCCGGGGAATGATTGCCCTGTACTGGGCACCATAGGAGTTTTCTGTTTCTGCTTTTTGCTGTGACACTCCCTTTTTCCTGTTACTTCTAAGAAACTCCATTTGATTTCTACGTTCATGGCTATTCCCCCTTCTTCTCCACTCGACGTTTTGGAGCGACTCTTTGCTGACGCAAAACTCAGCGAAATCAATGAGGATGATGCTCAACTTCTCGCCAGGCGCTTCGAGTTTCCCCCAGGAGTGGTTGTGCACCACGCCGATTCGCGCAGGTTTCATAGCCTAGTTCGTGATGAAGTTTGTTTCTTTGAGGCCCCTTTCTTGTTAGGGTTTCGGTTCCCTCTTCCTTCTTTTATACGAGAAGTTCTGCATTTCTTCAGTTTCTACCCTGCCATGCTCCTTCCATCAGCTTGGGTGGTGTTGCTGGCTTTCACTACTGCGTGGGGGAGGTTATTCCCCCAATCTAGGGCCAACGTGACAGAATTTCTCCACTTTTTCTACCCTGAGGAAGTATCTGAGTTCTATCGCTTCGTCCCTAGGCGAGGGGGAGAAATTCCCCTCCGGGACCTCCCGCCGAACCCTGAAGGGTGGAGAAGGAGATATTTCTTCGTTTCTAGAGATGGCTGGGAGTTTGGTTCCCAATTTTCGGCGTCGATTAGGGTTCCCACGGCTTGGGGATAGCACAGGAACCTAGGTGTGTTCTTGCTTCCGGGCTTGTTGATGCTTGTTCCTACCTAATAACGGCATTACTTGTTCTTGTTATAGGCGAGCTCCCGCCTCTAACTGTCGCGGAGTCGGCTCGGGTCGACCAAGCACAAGCCCGCCTTCCTTTGTCTTATCTTGAGCTGATGCATCCTGAGTTGTCCTCGACATCAAGCGGCCGTGAGTATCTAATACTTTTTCCCTGTTTCTTTGTTCGAAATCTTGCTCGATTTTTTATTTTATTTGTGTAGTCCCTGCATACCTGGTTACTCAGCGTCATATGATCATGGAGCGCGTCGATGAGAGAAGGCGAACTAGGAGCTCAGAGCCTCCGGCAAAGAGGGCCAGGTTGGGGGAGAGTGGTTCTACTGGCGAGGTTCCTGTTTCTGCTCCCGAGGTCCCAGTGCCGCGATCAGAGCCTGGTGCTAGCGAAGCCACAGTGGGTACTATTGTGGTCGACCCTCTGGGAGGACCAATTCGGCGAGGCACTTCACTGGTTGCTGTAGCTAGCCCCAGCTCGGCTCGTACCCCCCTGGCCTCCGCCGTTGATCCCGAGGCCGGCCTGCTCAGGGACGTGAGTTTAAGCAGTCATGCGCTGAAGGAACTGATCCCTCGAGCTGACCTGCGGCGTTCTGTCGACCTTCTTTTCCAAGTTCGAAGCTGCGACGCGCTTCATGCCCTCCTTGAGGTATGCCCTGTTTTTCCCTTTGTTTCCACCTTCTTGGTATCCTGTAACGTCTCTTTGTTTTTAGTCGGCGACGCATATCTGCGCACTCGGGAGGGAATTTTTATGCTGAGAAGTGATGTCCAGAGGAGGGCTGCTGAGGTCCTTGAGGCTTGTCAGCGCAGTTCCGAGCTGCTAAGAGAGAATTGGAGCAGGTCCTTGAGCAGCGGGCATAGACATTTAAGCAGTTGATCGCTAGTACCTCAGTCGAGGTTTCCCTTAGGGAAGAGGTGGCTCATTCGAGGGAGGACCGTGATGCCCAGATGGAGGACCTGTTGAGTGCTGTTGTTACTCGCTCTTTGCTGACGGATCAGCTGAAAGAATCTCGGGTTGTTATTATCGAACTGAATAAGTCCTTAACCGTTGAGCGCCAACTGGTAGAAGACCAGCGGAAAGAAATTGAGAGGGCCAGGTTAGAGGCAGCTAGGGCTTTTGTGGACGGGTTCTTTAATTTTGCTGACCAAGCGATAGAGAAGTTCCCTAACTTGGATCTCGAGCAGTTTCAGCTGAGGTTTGATGTCCCTCCAGGTGGCGGTGCTCCTGACGCTACTCCTCCTACTTCCCCTTCAGATCAACCTTGAGGACCAGGACTTTTGTTGCTTCGTTGTTGTTTTTTTTTTTGAACATCTGTAAACAATTTATTTTTGTAATGGAACTTTTCTTTCTTTCTTTCTACGGTGGTGTGGTTGCTGGTATTGTACTCCCTTGCCCCCTACTCCAAAGAGGTCTTGGTCTGTTTGGAGTAAGGGTGTTATTTGTGCTGCCTTTTTCCCGCGATCCGTGCTCTATGGTTCCAGCATCTTTTGCTTGGGTTAGGCTCCATTTTCCCTTAACCTGTGCGACTGTTCGCTTTTTGTAAAGTACATGAAGCGGTTTTTCACTTAAGTGAACTTCCACCTACCTTGCGCTGTTATTATCAATGTTGTCATGATTGCAGAAAACCAAGAGTCACTCGTCTCTGCTGCATGCCTATTTATTTCCCAGTGCTTGGAACTCCTTCCATTCTCGTTGCTCTTGGTAGTTCCTTTGCACCTTGTTCTCACTCCTTCTGTCCTTGCAAGTTCATGGCTCCTTCTTCCTCTCCTCTTTTTAAACAGCGGGCTCGAGAGGCTCTAGATGGTTCTTGGTACTCCCTTTTCTTTCTCCCTTCTCTGCTTACTGCGGCGGACGTGGGGGAAATAGGGAGGCAATACGATTTTCCTGAGGACCTTGCGATCAGGGCCCCAACCCTGGATGAGCCCTGCAGTCTTTCTTCCCGTCGGGAAGTCTCGTTCTTTGAAGGCTCGTTAGAAATGGGTCTTCGCTTCCCAATCGACCAGGACTTTGCCTGGGTCCTCTCTTACTATAGGTTATGCCCTTCTCGCCTTTCCCCTCAGGGTTGGGCTGCCTTGGTAAGCTTCTTCATTTTCTGGAACCTTCAAGGTTTCGACGACTTCCCTACTGTGGGGCAATTTCTTTACTTCTTTGAGCTGTCATTCGATATCCCTCCCATTTTTAGTACTTTCACTTGGAGACCGTGTCGTCACCCTCTCTTGATCCCAGGTCTCCCTAACTCCTCCGAAGGCTGGATTCAGCGGTTCTTTTTTGTCTCTGGGGACTCGTGGGAGTCCACAGTGAGAGAGAATTATCGCGTCCGGGTTCCCCGCACTTGGAGGAGTTTTCGTGATCGAGGTATGTAGGCGAAAATTTTCCTGGTTTCCACAGAACCATTTTTTTGTGTTGCATTGACCTTGTCTGTGCCGCAGGTCGCCCTAGCCTTACACCTGGCGAGGAGCTGGAGATTAGTCTTGTGGAGCAGGCCACGCCGATCTATTTTTTCGATCTCCTCACCGCTCAGAATCTTGTTGAATTTAACATAGGGGGTAGTTCGAGCAGGGTTATATTTGCGCCCTCCTCCTTCCTCGAGACTGACACTTCTTCTTTCAAGTCTGATGAGGCCATCTCTTGCTCCGAGCCTGATGAGGCCCTTCCTAACAGAAAGAGGCCAAGGAGCGGCTCAGAATCCCAGTCGCTTCCTTCTCATGACACTGTGGTGGAGGCCCTTATGAGGCGGCTT
Organism: Ilex aquifolium; assembly: GCA_951799425.1. Classification (NCBI taxonomy): domain Eukaryota; kingdom Viridiplantae; phylum Streptophyta; class Magnoliopsida; order Aquifoliales; family Aquifoliaceae; genus Ilex; species Ilex aquifolium. Next base: position 33,288,825 of record OX637392.1, read on the forward strand.
GCTGAAGTCGAGGCTGAGAGGGATGCACTAAGAGAGGAGAATTCTCGCCTTCGAGCTGTCAATGTCCAGCTGGAGAAAGGAGACCGTAAGCTAAAGGGGGTTGTTGTTGAGCGGGACTTGGGAGGAGGATGAGGCTTGTGACGTGCCGGTGGATGTTTCTTCTATGTACCTGTTGTGCGATTCTTCTATGTCTTTGTTGGCGTATCCGCCTTTTGAAATGTGGACTTTTGTTTGTACCCTAATGAAACCCTTTGATTTGTGCTTTCGAGTTATCTTCTGCTGAGTTGTGTTGAGAATTTTTATTGTCCTTTGCGCTGGGATGCCATTTTGAGCGTCTGAGCTTTTAATCACTTATGCTGAAAAGCCTGGTTGCTTTTGAGCTCATGGGTTTTTGAGCTTACGAGCTTTTAGGCTGAGAAACCTTGTTGCTTCCGAGCTTACGAGCTCTTTGGCTGAAAAGCCTTGCTGCTTCCGAGCTTACGAGCTCTTAGGCTAAAAAAGCCTTGTCGCTTCCGAGATTATGAGCTCTTTGGCTGAAAAGCCTTGTTGCTTCTGAGCTTACGAGCTCTTAGGCTAAAAAGCCTTGTTGCTTCTGAACTTACGAGCTCTTAGGCAGAAAAGTCTTGTTGCTTCTGAGCTTATGAGCTCTTGAGCTTACGAGCTCTTAGGCTGAAAAGCCTTGTTGTTTCTGAGCTTACGAGCTCTTGAGCTTTCGAGCTCTTAGGCTGAAAAGTCTTGTTGCTTCTGAGCTTACGAGCTCTTAGGCTGAAAAAGCTTTGTTGCTTCTGAGCTTACGAGCTCTTAGACTGAAAAGCCTTGTTGCTTCTGAGCTTACGAGCTCTTAGGTTGAAAAGCCTTGTTGCTTCTGTATGGGTTTCTCACAGGCCTTTTTTAGAGCAAACTTTTGGAACTTTCATTGATAAGACATGGGCTTTTTACAATAATCCTCTTCTCCCTTCATGGGAAGTCCTATTGGTAGTAGCGTTTCAGGTGATCTGCGTTCCATTAATGTTGTAGGTCTCTTCCTTCCTCTATCTACAACTCGTAATTGCCAGGCCGGACAATCCTTTTTACAACATATGGTCCTTCCCAATTTGGTCCTAGCTTGCCATGGGCTGGGTCTTTCCTGGCAGGGAGTAACTTCTTCAGCACTAGGTCGCCTGGTCCGAAACCCCTTCTTCTCACCCGCTTATTGTAGTACCTTGCAGTGCTCCTTTGATAGGAGAAGATTCGTTGCAGTGTCTCATCTCTTTTCTCATCCAAGAAGTCGAGGTTTATCCGCAGGGACCTTTCGTTCTGCCTTGGATCAAAAAGTTCAGCTCTTGCGGAGGATACACCTACCTCAACGGGGGCCATAGCCTCTGTTCCATATGCCAGGCTGAACGGGGTCTCGTCGATTGCGGTTCGAGTAGTTTTTCGGTACGCCCATAGTACTGCTAGGAGGTGGTCTACCCATTGAGACTTAGACGCCTCCAACCTGGTCTTCAGCGCTAGCTTGATGGTTCTGATAGTTACCTCGACCTGCCCATTGGGCTGTGGGTGAGCCGATGTTGAGAAGAAATTTTTGATTCCTAGCTCGTCGCAAAAACTCGTGAACATTGGATTATCGAATTGTTTCCCATTATCAGAAACCAATACCCTGGGGACGCCAAAACGGCAGATTATAGACTTCCAGACAAAGTTCTTGACTTTCTGCGCTGTGATCTTGGCTAGAGGCTCGGCTTCAGCCCATTTGGTGAAATAATCCACCGCGACCACGACTAACTTGCACTGTCTGACCCCTATTGGTAGGGGACCCAAGATATCCAAGCCCCATTGTTGAAATGGCCAAGGGCTGACCACCGGGGTGAGAAGCTCGGGTGGGCAGTGGGGCAGGTTCCTGTGGATCTGACAGGCTTGGCACCTTTTCACTATTTCTTTGGCATCTTTGGACATGGTTGGCCAGAAGTATCCCTGTCGTAAGGCCTTGCTTGCCAAGGTTTTTGCACCAATGTGGTTGCCGCACATGCCTTCGTGGATTTCTCTTAGGATATAATCTGCTTCCGTCCCTGACACACATTTCATTAAGGGAAAAGAAAAATCTCTTTTGTATAGGTTACCTCAGATTAATGTAAACCTTGTCGCTCTGGCTCTTAGCTTGGATGCGTCATTTGGGTTGTCTGGCAGTACCCCGTCTTGTAGGAAGGATACAATGGGGTCCATCCATGAAGCGCCTTCCTCAATTGGCATGGCCTGGTCCCCTCCAACTAGTTCATCGTCGAGCTGTACGCTGGGTCATGCTAGGACTTCGACGGGCGTCTGCCCCGGCAGGTAATGGTTGGTGGTAGTAGCCAGCTTGGCAAGGTAGAGCGCCATCTTCTCGTCCCTGGCGGCATATTCTTCTTCGACTTGCCTAACCACCAGCTGCGAGTCGCTGTGGACCATGATCTGCTGAGCTTCCATCGACAAGGCCAGGTTTAGACCAGCTATAAGGGCTTCATATTCGGCTTCATTGTTGGATTCTTGAAAATCAAACCTCAAGGAATATTCTAGATCATACCCTTCCGGTGAAGTTAGGATGAGCCCAGCTCCTCTTCCTTGGGCGTTGGATGCGCCGTCTACGTATAATTTCTAGGTCGGCACATCAAGGACATAGTCTTGGCTTCCCTCGTTCTCCTCAAGTGGCGAGGTAAACTCGGCAAGAAAATCCGCTAGGATTTGTCCCTTGATCGCGGTCCTGGGCTTGAACTTGATATCAAACTCGCTAAGTTCCATCGCCCATTTCACCAACCTTCCAGAGGCTTCTGGTTTGTGCAGGACCTGCCTCATTGGCTGGTCCGTTGGAACCTCGATGGTATGGGCCTAAAAATATGGTCTCAATCTTCGAGTCGCGACCAAGAAGGCTAGCACAAGCTTTTCCATTTTCGGGTACCTCTCTTCGGCCCCTCGGAGGGCTTTACTACAGAAGTAAACAGGCAGCTGGACTCGATCCTTATCTCTGACTAACGCCGCGCTGACTGAGAAGTCTGATACAGCCAGGTAAAGGGTCATGACTTCTCCTTCTTGAGGGCTCACCAATATTGGTGTGAATTCCTGATAAGTCTTAAGGGCTTGGAAGGCTTCTTCACATCTCTCGTCCCACCGAAAGGCTGCTTTCAGAACCTTGAAGAATGGCTGACACTTATCGCTGGAGCGCGATACGAATCGGTTGAGCGCTGCTATTCTTCCAGTCAGGCGTTGTATTTCTCGCGTGGTGGTGGGGGGTTTCATTTCGAGGACAACCCTAACCTTCTCCGGGTTCGCCTCGATGCCTCTGCTGTTAACTATGAAACCCAAGAATTTTCCAGCCGACACTCCGAATGCGCATTTTGCCAGGTTCAGCTTCATCCAGTACTTCTGCATAATTTCAAAGAACTCCCCAAGGTGTTGAATATGGTTCTCGGTTTTAAGTGAGTTCATGAGCATGTCATCTATATATACCTCCATGGTCGAGCCCAACTTTTCTCGGAACATTCTGTTGACCAACCTCTAGTAGGTGGCCCCTGCGTTTTTCAGCCCGAAAGGCATAACCTGATAACAAAAAATTCCCTATTCTGTAACGAACGAGGTCTTCTCTTGGTCGTTCGGGTCCATCCTAATATGGTTATATCCCAAGAAAGCATCCATGAAGCTGAGGAGCCCATGGCCGGCTGTTGCATCGACTATGAGGTCGATCCGGGGCAGCGGGAAACTATCTTTTGGGCACGCTCGATTAAGGTCGGTGAAGTCGATACAAAGTCGTCATTTTCTGTTTACCTTCTTCACAAGGACGACGTTGGCTAACCAGGTCGGGTAATCGACCCCCCTGATGGCTTTGGCCCGCGACAGCTTGGCCACCTCCTCATTTATAGTTTTCTGTCTGTCCAGCGCGAAGCTTCTCCTTTTTTTGCCTCACAGGCTTGCAGTTTGGATCCACGCTAAGGCGGTGCACGATCACCACGAGATCTATCCCTTCCACATCTTCCTGTTTCCAGGCGAAAACGTCGGCGTTCGCCTTTAGGAATAAGATGAGTTCCTCTTTGATGAGTGGAAGTAGCATGGAGCCCACAAAGACTATGTGCTCTGGGTCCTCGTCCAGTTGCACCGGTTCCAGCTGCTCCGTGGGGGTAGGTCAGGTTTCCATCTCATCCCTCATGTCTAAGTCTTCTAACTGGACTGATTCCACCTCCTTTTACCGCATTGACGCTACGTAACACTCCCTGGCGAGGCATTGGTCTCCCCTTACTACTCCGACCCCGCTCTCGGTGGGGAATTTCATTACCAAATGATATGCCGATGGTACTGCCTTGATGGAATTAAGGGATGGCCTCCCTAATAGGACGTTGTAGGTAGAAGGGACGTCCATGTAACACCCCAAAACACACCCTGGCCGGCATTACATTCTAAAACATTCACATCATGAGAGCACTAAAATAATCCATCAATAAATAAGACTTCATAAAGTCATCCATAAAATTTACAGCATTAACCCAAAAGAATAGGCCCATTTTGGCCTTTACATTCCAAAATCAACTAATGTAGCACAGCGGAAATAACAAAAGAAAACTAGGCTTTACAATGTTCAAAATGAATATCCTAGTCTAGAACAAAAGAAAGTGTCGCTCTAGGCGTCCACCTCGGCATCCACACTCCCGTCCAATGGAGTCTCCCAAGTAGCGGGCTCCTCGACCCCTACGTCCTCCTCTTGTAGGAAATCTGAAAAATGTTAGCGGTAGGGGGTGAGCACAAAGCTCTGTAGAACAATTCTCTCAAACCCATACAAGGTTTAGAAAAAACATTCAAAACGGTCGGTCTCATTTCAAAAATATCATACATAAAGATTTTGAATGAAAATAGTGACATTTGAAAAGAGATCTCAAGTTTAAACAGTAGCAATAATCCATTAAAAGAATAAAGTGAGTTTAGCATCGATAAACAAAATTCCAATTTAAGCTATTTAAGAAGGACTTCTCCCCATGCATTGTCCCAAACCAATGCATCGGCAAGAACGACCCAACTCCTGATTTCATGTATTTTTGGTTCATCCCCGTACCATGTATGTTGATTGCTTCCTGTGAATCTACCCAACGATCATACCTAGTCCACCAATTCCAACCAACAATCACAAATCTCTTTAGGAAGGGCGTGTACCGTCTCCTACGGCATTGACGAAATCCTCCCAAGGTGTCTAGTATACTAACCATTTTCCTCGATATATATATATGTGAACAATAGTGATCGCGGTCACAACAACGATCCACTACGAGCATTAGGCAACCATCTCACCCCCACTAGGATAGACTAACCTCTAACACTCTACGGCATCTCTCGAAGGTAATCCAAGTCCATCACAACAACCATACAATGAGGAAACCAAGAATATTCACAATTCACAACAATTTCCCAAATATAGTAAAAATCCCCAATTTTTCACATTTGTCATATAATCGAATAATCCAAGAAAATATGCAAGAGATCGTAATCTATATAATTTTTTTATACAATATTCAACACTAAAGTTTTGAAATCAAAGACAAAGAATAAATTAGGAGAAAATCCCATTTTCTTCAAAACTCGGGTTGGATTGTGAAAAAGAATGGTTCCATGGTTACCCAACCACCAAAATGTTTGAAACATGCCCTTTATTGCAAAAATATCAAGAATCATGTACTACATATCATATATATGAGAAGACAAGTGAGAGACATACATAAATATACAACCCTAGCCTCAATGTGTGAGAAATGAGAGAAAAACCCCTACCTCTTAGTTGTAGCTTTAAATACAAGACCCAACCTTCAAAACCTTTTTATTCTCCTTCCTTTTCCTCTTAATTTCCTCCTCCTAGGGTTTCAAGAGATTTGGGTGAGATTGGGTGAAGAAGGGAAGAAAAGGAAATGGGTATAGAAGTGGAATCTTGAGGAATTGAGGGTTTTGATCTTCACAATTGATGTAAATCTCTCTCTTGGATGTGTTTTTCTCTTCCTCTCTTCTCCTCTCAAGCTATCTAGGGTTTGGAGTGGTGTAATGAAGGCTAAGGAGGTGACAAAAATGTATTTATAGTGGAGGAAAAATCGAGGGTTCGCGAACAGAAAAATTCGAATTTTTACAGTGGCTACCGGTAGCTGATTTTGGCTACCGGTAGCTCGGACACACGGGACCCTCGACTACCAGTTGGCTACCGGTAGCTGATTTTTACTGGACCATCGGCTACCGGTATCTGAATTTGGCTACCGGTAGCTGATTTTGGCTACCGGTAGTCACTACCCATATTTTTTTCTACTTCCACTTCCAATGCATTTTTGACCCATTTAGAGGTCGAATTGGAAAATTTTCATTAGATACACTTTTGTAGCTCTAGATGTCTACTATCTACTGTCCAAATTTCAGGTCATTTGGAATTAAGACTAAAAATTTATGTCCAAAGTACTAAGAAGTATTCAATACCCATTTTTCCCCAAATTCTCGCTAAAGTGTATTTTAACTCCAGGACACTTCCTAACTTCCAATATATCTTTACAAATATTGTTCACTATATATATATCTCTATACATATATAAAAGAAAATTCGGGGCGTTACAATCCACCCCCCTTAAAGAAAGTTTCGTCCTCGAAACTTACCTCAAGTAGCGAATAAGTGCGGGTACTTCTCTTGCATTTCCAACTCCGGTTCCCAAGTAGCTTCCTCTACTCTATGATGTTGCCACAAAACTTTCACCAGCCGGATGACTTTGTTGCGAAGCTCTTTCTCCCTTGTGTCGAGAATTCTCACCGGTTGCTCTTCATATGTTGCTCCGTCTTCAACTTCAATATCTTCCAAGTCTACGACATGTGTTGCATCCGACTGACACTTCATCAACATGGACACGTGAAATACGTCATGCACCCCAGACAACTGAGCTGGTAACCGCAACTGATACGCCGCTTTGCCCACAACTTTGATCACTTCAAATGGCCCGGTATATCTTGGCGCTAACTTTCCCTTCTTGCCGAATCTAAATACTCCTTTCTTGGGCGACACTTTGAGAAATACGTAGTATCCCACCTTGAACTCTAAAGGTCTTCGTCTATGGTCTGCATAGCTCTTCTGTCTGCTTTGCGCCGTGCGTAGTCTTTCCCGGATTAGTTGGATCTTCTCCGTCGTTTCTCGAACAATGTCCGGCCCGAACAAGCTACTTTCTCCGGCTTCCAACCAACAAGTAGGAGATCTACACGGTCTTCCATATAATGCTTCATAAGGCGCCATTCTGATGCTTGCTTGATAGCTGTTGTTGTATGCAAATTCCACCAACGGCAAATGGTCGCTCCAACCTCCCTTGAAATCCAACACACAAGCACGCAACATGTCTTCTAGAATCTGGTTCACCCTCTCGGATTGGCCATCCGTTTGGGGATGAAAGGCGATGCTGAAGTGCAACTCTGTCCCCATAGCTCTTTGAAGACTTTGCCAAAATTGCGCTACGAAACGAGAATCACGATCCAACACAATGGATAACGGAACTCCATGCAACCTCACTATCTCGCGAATATAGAGCTTGTTCAGGGTCTCTAACGTGTCAGTGGTCTTCATACTCAAGAAGTGAGCGGACTTGGTGAGTCTATCAACAATGACCCATACGGCATTATGCCCTCGTGAAGTCCGTGGAAAGCCAGATACGAAGTCCATGGTGATGTGATCCCACTTCCACTCTGGGATAGGCAAAGACTGTAGTAATCCTCCTGGCTTTTGATGTTCAATCTTCACCTGCTGGCACACCGCACATCGTGCTATGAACCTTGCCACATCCTTCTTCATTCCCTTCCACCAATATTGGTGCTTCATGTCTCTATACATTTTTGTGCTACCGGGGTGGATAGCAAACTTAGAGCGATGACACTCTCCAAGTATCTCCTCTTTTAGAGACGAATCGTCGGGAACGCATAGCTTCTCCCCATATCTCAATTCTCCATTTCTCAAAGACCAACCCTCCATAGTTTCTCCATTCTCCAATTTAGCTCGCATCGACGTTAATTCAGGATCCAAGCTTTGCAATTCCACAACCCTACGTTGGAGAGTAGGTTGCGCCACAAGGTTGAACAAACATGGTCGGGATCCATCTTCTCCGACCCATAGATCAAAATCTCCAAGGGCATCTTTCAACTTCCATTCACCTATGGAAACGTTGAGTTCACCCCAAGACTTCCTGCTAAGTGCGTCGGCAACTACATTCGCCTTCCCCGGATGGTAGTTAAGTGTGAAATCGTAGTCTTCTAGGTACTCAATCCACCTTCTTTGGCGGAGATTCAAATCATTCTGTGTGAAGATATACTTGAGGCTCTTATGATCAGAGAACACTTGAAATTTCTCCCCGTACAAATAACACCTCCACAACTTAAGAGCAAAGACCACCGCGGCAAGCTCTAAGTCGTGGGTGGGATAATTCTGCTCATGCACCTTGAGTTGCCTCGAGCCATAAGCTACTACCTTCCCTCCTTGCATTAAAACGTATCCCAGGCCTCGTAGTGAAGCATCGGTGTATACATCATAGCCTTCCCCACTGCTCGGAATAATGAGGACAGGAGCCGTTGTCAACTTCTCCTTCAAGGTGCGAAAGGCTAGCTCACACGCTTGAGTCCACACGAATTTTTCTCCCTTCTTTGTAAGGCGAGTCATCGGCATCGCCAGCTTTGAGAACCCTTCTACGAACCTCCGATAGTAACCTGCTAAACCCAAGAAGCTACGTATCTCGGTCACATTCTTCGGTGGTTCCCATTTCATCACGGCCTCAATCTTTGCGGGATCAACCGCTACTCCTTGCTCGGACACAACATAGCCAAGGAACTTCACCTCCTTCATCCAAAACTCACACTTGCTCATCTTCGCATATAACTTATGTTCTCTCAATATTTGTAGCACAATAGAGAGATGACGAGCATGTTCCTCTTGAGTCTGTGAGTAAATCAATATGTCATCAATAAACACAATGACAAATTGATCGAGGTAAGGCCGGAAGACTCTGTGCATCAAATCCATGAAGGCTGCGGGGGCATTAGTCAATCCGAACGGCATCACCGTATACTCGAAATGACCATACCGGGTACGGAAAGCAATCTTAGGAATATCCTCCTCCTTAATCCGCAGCTGATGATACCCCGTGCGAAGATCAATCTTGGAGTAATACTTCGAACCCCTCAACTGATCAAATAAGTCGTCAATTCTCGGCAACGGATACTTATTCTTCACGGTAACCCGATTCAACCTTCGGTAATCCGTACACAACCGTAGTGTCTCATCTGTCTTCTTCACAAAGAGGACCGGGGCTCCCCAAGGTGAGGTGCTCAAACGTATAAACCCAATGGCCAATAGATGATCCAATTGCTTCCTTAGCTCCTTCAACTCCAAAGGTGCCATTCGATAAGGGGCAATGGATATGGGTTCAGTTCCTGGATAGAGATCGATCTTGAACTCAATCTCCCTTTGTGGAGGTAACCCAGGTAATTCGTCAGGGAAGACATCCGGAAAATCCGATACTATCAACACTACGTCTGCATGGGATTTATCCCGATCATCTCCCATTAAGCTGGCTAAGAAACTCAACTGGTTTCCCGCCTTCGCTTTCAAGAATTTACTACCCGTAGTAGGAAATGGATGGGAAGAACTTCGGTCATTGATAAAACTGAAAACTACCCCTCCTGGTAACTGAAATGTAATCCGCTTGCGGAAACAATCCATTACCGCCCGGAAAGCGGACAACAAATTCATCCCAAATATAACGTCGTACCCCTTCATGTCTAACACAACCAAATCTACAATCAACTCTTGCTCCCCAATGCGAAGCATACATTCTCTACATACCCTAGTTGTATCCAATCGTTCTCCCGTAGGCAAGTCAACATTCAATGCATGTTCTAGCTTCTCAAAAATCAATCCCAAATTCATAGCATATGCAGTACGTATAAAAGAATGAGTAGCACCGGGATCGAATAAGATTCGGGCCCAAGAATTGTAGAGAAGAATGATACCTTCCACAACGGCATTGGAGGCATCCTCCTCCGGTTGGGTTAAGGCAAATACTCTCCCCGGATTGGCATCACCGGGGGCTTGAGCTCTCAATGGTCTCGGTGGTGGAGGGGGCCTATTTGCATTTGATGGCCTGGCTGATTGATTGGTCTTGGGTGGAAGCGACGGGCAGTTGTTTCGGAAGTGCCCTACACCCCCACATGCAAAGCATTGACGAGGGTCAGTGCTTGGTCTAGTCGGGGCATGCCCCTCTCCTCGGACTGTAGGAGGTCTCTGCCCCACCGCCTGATCGGGGCGACGGTATGGTAACGCCCTCGGTGCTCCACTGCTACTGGCACCTGAACGAATCGGTCCCCCTCTAGCATAACTCTGCCTCCTCTGAGAGTCATCAAGGTCCCTCTCCACCAATGCTGCTCTGTCAACCAAATCCCTGTACTCCCAGATTCTAAGGGCCACAAGTTTCTCTCTGATAGTTGGTCTCAAACCCTGCTCGAAACGTTTGGCCCTCCTCTCCTCGGTAGATATGAACTCTGAAGCATAACGGGACAACTCATCGAACTTCCTCTCATACTCCGCAACGGTCGTACTGCCCTGTCGTAAAGCTAGAAAGTCTGCATGCATTTTATCTCTGACCGACTCGGGGAAATACTTGTCGTTGAAGTTTTGCTCAAATTCCTCCCAAGTGAGTGTATCGGTGTCCCTCCTCTTCTTCACAGACTCCCACCAGTAATCGGCCTCCCCTTCCAATAAATAGGTAGCCAAGCCAACCCGAAGGTCCTCGGCGATCCCCATACCATCACAGATTTTCTTCACTCGGCGGACCCATCGATCCGCATCTAAGGGATTTGAGCTCCCTTGGAAAGTGGGTGGATGTTGTCGTAGAAATTCCCGAAGGGCCACCATCTTCCGGTTCTCGTCCCCATTTCCCGGCACTTGCACTAAAGGACGAACCCCACCGTTGTGGTGGTTGTTCCCACCTTGTTGTTGCACTAAGGTGGTGAGTTCCCTTAGACATTGGTAAATCCCCTGCATGGCATCGGGAGGTGGTGGAGGTGGTGGATTTGCTTGACCTCCACGACCACGACCACGACCACGTCCTCTTCCTCCTTCCATCCTGCACATCAATTCACAATTTAGTTTAATTGATGTACAAGAGAACCTAACTATAGCTTTAGATTAAGGCATAAGACTAGTGAAAAATTAACTAATAAGTATTTTCACCCTAGTCCTAACTCCCTAGTGGAAATCCATACCTACAGCTCCCATGTAAGACCTAAAGTCTAGGCTCTGATACCAACTTTGTAACACCCCAAAACACACCCTAGCCGGCATTACATTCTAAAACATTCACATCATGAGAGCACTAAAATAATCCATCAATAAATAAGACTTCATAAAGTCATCCATAAAATTTACAGCATTAACCCAAAAGAATAGGCCCATTTTGGCCTTTACATTCCAAAATCAACTAATGTAGCACAGCGGAAATAACAAAAGAAAACTAGGCTTTACAATGTTCAAAATGAATATCCTAGTCTAGAACAAAAGAAAGTGTCGCTCTAGGCGTCCACCTCGGGATCCACACTCCCGTCCAGTGGAGTCTCCCAAGTAGCGGGCTCCTCGACCCCTACGTCCTCCTCTTGTAGGAAATCTGAAAAATGTTAGCGGTAGGGGGTGAGCACAAAGCTCTGTAGAACAATTCTCTCAAACCCATACAAGGTTTAGAAAAAACATTCAAAACGGTCGGTCTCATTTCACAAATATCATACATAAAGATTTTGAATGAAAATAGTGACATTTGAAAAGAGATCTCAAGTTTAAACAGTAGCAATAATCCATTAAAAGAATAAAGTGAGTTTAGCATCGATAAACAAAATTCCAATTTAAGCTATTTAAGAAGGACTTCTCCCCATGCATTGTCACATACCAATGCATCGGCAAGAACGACCCAACTCCTGATTTCATGTATTTTTGGTTCATCCCCGTACCATGTATGTTGATTGCTTCCCGTGAATCTACCCAACGATCATACCTAGTCCACCAATTCCAACCAACAATCACAAATCTCTTTAGGAAGGGCGTGTACCGTCTCCTACGGCATTGACGAAATCCTCCCAAGGTGTCTAGTATACTAACCCTTTTCCTCGATATATATATGTGAACAATAGTGATCGCGGTCACAACAACGATCCACTACGAGCATTAGGCAACCATCTCACCCCCACTGGGATAGACTAACCTTTAACACTCTACGGCATCTCTCGAAGGTAATCCAAGTCCATCACAACAACCATACAATGAGGAAACCAAGAATATTCACAATTCACAACAATTTCCCAAATATAGTAAAAATCCCCAATTTTTCACATTTGTCATATAATCGAATAATCCAAGAAAATATGCAAGAGATCGTAATCTATATCATTTTGTTATACAATATTCAACAATAAAGTTTTGAAATCAAAGACAAAGAATAAATTAGGAGAAAATCCAATTTTCTTCAAAACTCGGGTTGGATTGTGAAAAAGAATGGTTCCATAGTTACCCAACCACCAAAATGTTTGAAACATGCCCTTTATTGCAAAAATATCAAGAATCATGTACTACATATCATATATACGAGAAGACAAGTGAGAGACATACATAAATATACAACCCTAGCCTCAATGTGTGAGAAATGAGAGAAAAATCCCTACCTCTTAGTTGTAGCTTTAAATACAAGACCCAACCTTCAAAACCTTTTTATTCTCCTTCCTTTTCCTCTTAATTTCCTCCTCCTAGGGTTTCAAGAGATTTGGGTGAGATTGGGTGAAGAAGGGAAGAAAAGGAAATGGGTATAGAAGTGGAATCTTGAGGAATTGAGGGTTTTGATCTTCACAATTGATGTAAATCTCTCTCTTGGATGTGTTTTTCTCTTCCTCTCTTCTCCTCTCAAGCTATCTAGGATTTGGAGTGGTGTAATGAAGGCTAAGGAGGTGACAAAAATGTATTTATAGTGGAGGAAAAATCGAGGGTTCGCGAACAGAAAAATTCGGATTTTTACAGTGGCTACCGGTAGCTGATTTTGGCTACCGGTAGCTCGGACACACGGGACCCTCGACTACCGGTTGGCTACCGGTAGCTGATTTTTACTGGACCATCGGCTACCGGTTGGCTACCGGTAGCTGATTTTTACTGGACCATCGGCTACCGGTATCTGAATTTGGCTACCGGTAGCTGATTTTGGCTACCGGTAGTCACTACCCATATTTTTTTCTACTTCCACTTCCAATGCATTTTTGACCCATTTAGAGGTCGAATTGGAAAATTTTCATTAGATACACTTTTGTAGCTCTAGATGTCTACTATCTACTGTCCAAATTTCAGGTCATTTGGAATTAAGACTAAAAATTTATGTCCAAAGTACTAAGAAGGAAGAAGATTTGAACAATCGAAATTTAAACAAATAAATTGAAAAAGAAAGAATAGACCCATAGAACATAGGAAATTGGGGGAGTATCTTCTGTTCTTACTGTGACAGTTAGAACAGCATAATCATTTGAAGGAATTGCAAATTCACAAGGAATTTTGTAAACTGAAATAGCCATAAGGATCACAAGCTGTAGATATAAACAAATTTTCAAATATATATGAAAATTACAAATAAGCAACACTTACAACACTAGCACTTAGAGGGCCAGTGGAAATAAGATTGCAAAACTGAAGTCTGCATTGTAGGCCAAATTAAAGCTCTTCATTTGAGGCTTACAATTATCAGAGAGGGTAAGGAGAGAAATTTCAAGGCTTGTAATGGTCTAACAAGACTTGCTTACAACTGAAATCTGAAATCCTTATATAGGAGTAAGGATTTTGAAACCATCATTTCATCTTTGAAATCCATTCTGGGTAAACAGCTTTTGGCGGGGTAAAAGGTATTTACTCAGGGTAAGTTTGACAAATGGCTGACAAAAGGACGGGTAGGTCCAAAGGTGTCAGGGAATCTGACTTTCGGTGGAAAGTAAGGGTAAACTGCTTTTACTTTGGGAAAAGCAGGTTGACAGGGAAATTGTCGGTAACTTTACTTGAGGAAAGCACCGAAAAATCTGGGTAAATCTATGATAATCTTATCCTTACACGTGATAGACAACTTTTCCCTCTTGTGTGAGAAGAGAGTAGTGAGTGAAGCTATCACAAGTAAAAATAGGTATCACATCATCACGGGATAGTGATGTCAACATCTGAATCTAGGTCATCATATCCTTCATACGGGTCCTGGGCATCCTGTAGTGGGGATGGAGTGACGGATCCGGCTGAGGAACTTGGAGATGATGAACTTTGGCTGGCTACTGCAGCCTGCTGAATTAAATCTTGGGCCATTTTCAGGAGCTCAGCTGCTGATGGTTGAGAAGGTTTACTAGAGCCCTTTAATGAGGACTTCTTCTTCTTCTCCTTGATTTTAGAAACTGTTGAAGACTCTGGAGACTCTTTGGGATTTTCTAATGCAGAAACCCTTAAAGTGGCAGAGGCCTTCTTAGCTGGAGTAATCGGAGGCAAGGCTGGTGGGACCACTTGTGGGGTCGGAACCTTGACTGGGAACTCATTCTGAATTGTGGCAATTATGGTGTCAAAGGAGAACCTAGGCCACCATTTAACAGAGAATTGTCTGGCAACATGGTGGTCAATAATCTGCCATTGCCATCTGCAAATCCAAGGAATTCTGTACCTGCAAACAAAAGTTAGTAAACTGGGAATTGGAAAAAGGGACTGCTATTTACTAGGAGTAAAGGCAGAACAGAAGTAGGAATATTGATCTTGAAGATCAATAGGAAAGATTTCAAGAATGGGGCCGTGAACGTGCCACCACCTTACAAACCAGGAAGGAATCTGGCTTTTGAAATCTTTATCAAACTGAATGAACCAGGAATGAGTGGATGACTCTCCCTGATAGAGCATAAGAGTGGTCCATGACTCAATATAGTCATAAAAATTGAACCTCTTATTGGTACCTGTGAGATCTCGGAGAGAAGAAGGGTGAGATCCCCAATCTTTAACTGATAAAATCTTTTTAATATAAAGAGAATGGAAAGCAGCTTTACTGGGGTCATTCTTATCTGGGATAGCTTTGATATGAATGGACTCAGTAAGAAACAGAATATCTTTGTAAAATTCAAAAGTTCTTTCTGGATCACGAGGGACAAAAGTCCAATCTTTTCCAAGAAAAGCTTTGACTAAAACTTCAATATCTGTGATATGAGCATGAGCTGGCTCAATAGCAAAGACATTGTGGAAATTTGGTTTATTAACAAAATCTGATTTTGGGCCTTTTGGGTAAGAAGGTCCGGATCTGTAATAGGGATTTGATAGCTGGGTAGTATCTGGTGGTGCCATCTGGGCCATCTGGGAAAAAGTGGCAACTGGAACAATTGTGGGCCTATGGTGGTGACTGACTGGTCTACCAAGAGGCTGGAATCTATTTGCAATTTGGATGGCACTTGAAGGGCCAGGTAAATGGGCTAAGGCACTTGTTGGGCCTTGGAATTGGGAAATTGGTCTTGGGTTTGGAGGACCCAATGTTAATGGTAACTTACGATCTCCCTTCCCCGAGTTTTTAGAGGAAGTGCCAGATTTGTGGGACTTACTGTCCGCCATTAGGTTCCTGCAAAAATTCACGAGTTAGAAAATCAGGTATGCAGTTATTACTGCCCTTAATATATTCTAAATCAAAATCAAAAATACTTAAAATAGCTTGCCACCTGGCAAAAATTTGCTTACTAGCAATATTTTGAACATCTTTTTCAAGCATGTATTTAGCAGACTTGCAATCAACACGCACAAGAAATTTTTGATTTAAAATATCATCCTGGAATTTGGAGATACACAGGACAATAGCTAAAATTTCCTTTTTAATAGTACTATAATTAACTTGTGCTTTGTTCCAAATTCCGGAATGAAAGCGAACAATTTGTTCAGAAGAATTAGGAGATTCTTTCTGAAGGAGAATACCACCGTAGCCAATGTCGGAGGCATCAGTTTGAATAATTTTGAAAGAGTCAACTGAAGGAATTCCGAGGCAAGGCAAAGTTTTGATATATTTTTTGACTTGCTGGACAATGGATGTATGTTCAGAGGTCCAAGGAGAAGGATTTCCTTTGAGTCTGTCATACAGAGGTTTAACTGATGATCTGAGATTTTGATAAAAATCAGAAACATAATTCAGAGAACCTAAAAATCTTTGAAGTTGAGTCTTATCAAGAATTTCATCAGGAAATTTATCAGCAAACTGAATAGCTCTACTGATAGGAACAATGGTGGATTTTTGGATATCATATCCAAGAAATCTAACAGAAGTTTGAAATAATTTAATTTTTCTGGCAGAGATGACTAGACCATTATGTCTAACAGTCTCTAAAAATGCATTTAGGTGTTTCCAATGTTCTTCTATAGACCTGCTAAAGATGAGAATGTCATCAATATAGGTTATAGAACAATGACTTAAATGATTAAAAATATCATTGATAATATTTTGAAATTCACTGGGTGCATTTTTTAAACCAAAAGGTACAACATTCCATTCATAATGACCAAAAGGTATTGTGAATGCAGTCTTATACCTATCTTCAGGAGATATCAGTATCTGCCAATATCCACTTTTCAAATCAAACTTGGAAAATATGACAGAATTTTTTAATCTCTTAATCAAATCTTGCTTATTAGGAATAGGATACCTGATCCATTCCAAAACAGCATTTAAAGGTTTATAATTAATAACAAGTCTTGGAGTGCCTCTTTCTAATTCTGCATTTTTCATAACATAGAAAGCTGGACAAGACCAAGGAGATTTTGACTTGCTAATAATTCCATTTTTTAGTAATTCAGAAATTTCTTTTTTACAGGTTTCCATTAATTCATGATTCATCTGAATTGGTCTTGATTTAGTGGGAATATTTTTTTCACTAAATCCTTTAATGTAAGGAAGTTTGACACTGTGTTTTTTCCTATGCCAAAAGGCTGTAGGAAGATTAGAGCAAACTTCTTCTTCAAGTCTTTGTTGAAATTGTTCAATTCTTTCAATTAAAATTGGATCAGTTAATTGATCAGAAATTCTTTTGTGATTTATTTCTTCTTGAAGAAATTTCACTTGATTCTTTTTCTGATTAATTATTCTGAGGTAAATAGAATCAGATTTAAGTTGTTTTAATTCTTTAATCTCAGGTTTGAGAATAAACTTAAATGTTACAGATTGACCTAAAGGTTTTGTAGACAAACCTTCAATATTTGTAGTAAAAGGGTATAACAAATATATAAAAGGTAATCCTAGGATAACCTGATCTGTCATATCTTTTACTAAGATAAATGATGTTTTAAAACAAACATTATCCTGACAAATATGAGCCTTGGGCAATTTGTAAGAAACATTCATTTTACTGCCATTGGCAGAACTTAATCTTTCAAGAGTTTTTTCATAAAATTTGGTAGGAACAATTCCTTCTTGAATACAGTTCACATCTGCACCTGTATCAATAAGGGCAATTGTATCAAGTATAAAATCATTGTTAATGATTATTCGTACTTGAGAATACCATTTTTGTAAATTAATTTTATTAACAGAATTAATTTGGTTATCACTTTGTGAACACTCATCTTGCGATGGCAGCTTCGTTAAACCTGCAGCTTCCAATACACCGGAGGTTGCTGGTATCCGCTGGGGAAGTGTTCTGTTTGAAGTTTCAACATCAGATTGGTTATTATCTTGAACTGTAGGTTCAAGGGGACTGGTGTTGGACATAGATAAAAAACTCAAAGTTTCAGCAAAGATCTTATCTTGTGCTTTTAAGTCTTTTATCTCAACTTTTAATTTATTAACTTCACACTGGAGATCTTGTAAAGTGAGTTCTTTCTTTTTCTCTTTACTAAATCTTTCCATTGTTTTGTTAATACTAATTAATTGTTTTTCACTTGACAATTGTTTGTTATCTTTTTTAACAAACAAATCTTTGAGATTTTTTATGTATTTTATCTTAAGTTCAGGATCTTCAATTTTGCTGATCAAATCTATTAAGATTTGTTCTTCTTCAGCTTGCTTTGTGATTACCCTAACTTTGTTACAACAATTATCCTTACACCCTAATTTGATGTCAGGTTCAATAGAATCATCTGAATTTGGGTGATCATCATCTGAAGAATCTTCTGGACTACTTGTGGAGTCTGGAATTTCTTCAATTTTAGGAGCTGGGTTATTTAATCTGAAAATCCTAAGAATTTCTTCTGTTTCATTTTCAGCTAAATTTAATAACTTAACTTGTTTTTTAATTGGGCATTCAGGACTAATGTGGCCTGGTTTTCCGCAATTAAAACATTTAATCTCTTCTTGGGCTTTACTTTTACCAGATATCTTCTTCCTAGAACTTTTCTTAGGCTTAGAAGACCTATGGTGTTTTCTTTCAGATTTCTTGTAAAACTCAGATTTAGAGAATCTTTTCTTATCATGATCATGGTGAGATTTAGACTTAGAATAATGCTTATGTTTTCTATGAGACTTGTGTTTTCTGTGACTAGTTGATGGTGCTACTGGAGGGAGACCATATTGTTCACAGAAATTTCCCATTTCATATTTAGCTTTATTCTTATCATTTTGTAATTGTTTACTAAGTATTAAATCAATACACATCCTAAGGCCTTCCTTTTGGATGGTACTAATTAACTGGCCATAAGTCAGGGAGTCATATTCTATGATTCCTGTGTCCTTAGCAAGGGCTTCTCTAATCTTATGGGCAAACAAACTAGGTAAACCATTAACAAATTTTTCTTTCCAGAAAGATTTATTACAATCTGCACGGTTCATTACCCGTGAGACAAAAACATATTTATACCACCTGAAATCACTAAGTGTGGGGCACTTAAGATTACTAAGCTGGTCATGGATCCTAGCTTCAACGTTACTAGGGGTTCCAACAAAATGCTTAATTATGGTGAAAATTAAAGTATTTAAACCATCAGGTTTTGCTTTTCCAATTCTTTCATTAAAAACTGGAATACCTTCTTCATTTAAAACAACAGCATGTCTAATTTCATCCCAAGAATCTTGGGTAAGATAATTATCCCACCAACTTCTAAGAACACCAGTGAATCCTGAGGCAATTAGGTCAACTAAGTCTGGCTCAGGAGTATCTTGGTTAGTAACATAACTATTAATAACCATAGACATGTGATGAATTTTATTCAAAATTTCTTGTTCACTTAAACCATCTATGTTCCATTCATAGAGTTTGTTTGACTGAACAGAGAATTGGTTTGAAATATTTTTTTCTTCAAATTGTAAATCAGGAGGTGTAGGTCTGGGGTACCAATTTTTTGTGGTACTGGTTGGATTAACATTTGAAAAAACCAATTTATTAATTTGTTGAGATTCAAAAGCTTTTTCTATCTTTCTAATCTCAGGATCAGAAAAACTTTCATCAGTGCTGGTTTCTGCATCTGAAGTTTGATTAATGACAGTTACTTGGGAGGTTCCTGGTGCTTCAGGTTGGGCATCTAACTTCCTAAGTAATTGGTCAATCTTTTGAATTCTGAGTGTGTCAGCAATTCCTAATTTAGATCTATCTTCAGGTAAGGTAATCAAAGGTTGCTCCAATTTTTTACCTATAGATAAAAATTCAATTTTATCAACTTTTGTTTCAATTTTATCTAACTGTCTTCCTATGGTAACTAGGCTTTGGTTAGTAAAATTGGTTTGTTCAACAATTTTCTTTTCAAATTTTGCCAAACTATTTTGCTCTGCGGTCTTCTTGTCTGATTCACTAGAGGGAACCTTAAAGGGAGACGCAGTTAGTTCAGTATCAGCATGTGTAAAATTAAAAGTTTCAGTGGGGGGGTGACTAGAGGACACAGTTCCTGAGTCAGCAGTTTTCCACTTATGCTTTGTAATGACTTTTAAATCTTTACAACAAGAATCAACATAATCAAGAAATTGAATTTCAGATTCTAATTTGTGCATGGTTTTTACCCATTGAATTTTAATTTCTTGGATCTGTTGAGCATCAAATCTTCTAAAGAAATCTTTCTTTTTAGATTTGTTTTTATCAGATTCAATCTCATTTAGCAATTTGAACATATTGGGCATAAAGCATAAATTAGATTCCTTTTTAATAACTCTGAGTTGATGATGAATAGGTTCATCAACACGACTTTCTAATTCACTTCTAGAAGGACTAAGAGTAGGAGATGGAGTAAAATCATCTTCTTTCTTATCTTCTTTGAATCTGGAACTATAGGGAGTGTAAAGAGGTCTGCTAATCTGAGGTGAAGAGTTATCAATTCCCTTCATTTTTAATCTTCTATCTATCTCTTCAGCGATTTCCTTATCTCTTTTGGAGATTCTGGAAGATTCTGCTTCATTGATCTGAATTGGTTTGTTAAACAAATTTGGAGGAATGGAAGATGTACTAGATCTACGTGATCTAGCATCATCAAATGAAATTCTTACTGAGCCATCAGTAAGTTGGTGAATGTGTTCTATATTTGAGGTAGACAC
Source organism: Ilex aquifolium (assembly GCA_951799425.1). Lineage (NCBI taxonomy): Eukaryota > Viridiplantae > Streptophyta > Magnoliopsida > Aquifoliales > Aquifoliaceae > Ilex > Ilex aquifolium. The sequence goes on from OX637392.1 coordinate 33,309,332, forward strand.
TTCACAATCTTTTTCAAAATTTTCATTTTCAACAATCCAGTGTTCTGGAAGAGTAACATCTTTCCATAAAATTCTTTTAGGAATTTGGATATTTGAATTTGGGGTACTAGCCTGTAGCAGTAAAGTACTATCTGCAGGACTTTTACACAATGCATTAACATTTAGATTTGTTTTCATGCATTTGTAATAAATTCTGTAAATAAGTACAATAGAATCAGTATCTGCTTCAAGCTCAGTAATATCACCAAATAATTTGATTCCCAAAGTGAGTGCTTTGTAAGTATTTTTACAAGTTAGACTCAAGGTGAAATCTGGGAAACAATTAAAATATACAGGTCCTTGTTGAAGGCCTGATTCCATAATTCCTAAGAGGCTAGGTTCATACTTAATAAACCTACCATCTCTTAAAGTTAACAAAACAGCAGCATTTTTTCCTTTAGTTAATAAAGGTTTAATTGCAATTTGGACAAGACCTAAACGGATGAATTTAATTCCTTTAGACCTGTGTCTTTTCAGTACTTCTTTATCAAGAAGCCTGACAATTTCTTCATCATTTTTTAATGGATGAACTTGTTCAACAGTTTTAACTTGCAATTCTTCATTGAATGTTGTTGGCATCCAACTTGTTTGATAAATTTTCCTTTTAGGGACTTTAGGAATATTCCATCCTAACCAATTAGATTGTTTAATTTCACATTCAAAATCTTCTTCATTTACTATATTAGGTATAGTACTAGATGAAGATCTAGAGCTAATTGTGGAATTAGATCTAAACAATCTATTCATTATTAAATCAAAATTTCTTCAATTTTATAAATCAAAAATAAGTTTTAACCACATGATGCATACCCCCTAACATACACAACCCTCAGTTTCTCGCCTAAAATTCCCTAGACTGCCACACCTGGACTTACAAACGGGAAAACAAAGAGGCTTACACACTCTTGGATTAAGACAAAGGCTAGGTGATCAGGTTAAGAAAAAACTTATAACTGATTTAATGGAATTGAAAGAAATAGAGATTTAAAACAAATAAGAGTGCTCAAATCCAATTTCATAACTGGCTAACCAGGTCGTCATATGGCTCTGATACCAAAATAAAAGCGGAAGGAAGAAGATTTGAACAATCGAAATTTAAACAAATAAATTGACAAAGAAAGAATAGACCCATAGAACATAGGAAATTGGGGGAGTATCTTCTATATATATATATATCTCTATACATATATAAAAGAAAATTCGGGGCGTTACAGTCCACTACCAAGAAGCGGGTGGTGGTCGTAACTTGGCAGGGCGGGTCTCCTACGGTGAGGACGAGCTTGATGGAGCCGACTGACAAGACTCTTTCTCCTGAGAAACCCAGGAGATGTGCTTTTACGGGTTCTAGTCTCAACCTTTCTATTCTGAGCTACTCGAATGCCGATAAGAAAATGATGTTTGTTGAGCTACCGTTATCGACGAGCACCCGATGCACAGTTTTGTTTGCGATGATCGCCTTTATGACCAAAGGGTCGTCATGCGGATGCTGGCATCCTTCAAGGTCTGCGTCTGAAAAAGTGATCTCTACATCTCGGCGGGGTACCTTACTTACAGCCTGGACCGCGAGGAAATCCTCTGATCGGGCTCTCCTGGCATGAGCCTTCCGGGCTGAGCTAGACTCGCCACCTCCAGTGAAGCCTCCAGAGATGACTCGGATCTCTCCGATAGCTTGCTGGTGTTGCAGAGGTGCAGCGGCGGCTCGGGCCTCTCGCCCTTGATTGTTCTGAGCTCTTCCTTCCCCTGCCACATAGTGGCGCAGGTGGACCCTCTGGATTAGGTACTCAATTTTATTTTTTAACTGAATGCAATCGTTTGTTTCATGGCCCGTGTCCTTGTGGTAGTCGCAGTATTTGGTGGCACCCCGCCTGGTGGGGTCGGACTTTATTCGGGGAGGCCACCGGACGAACCTCTCGTTCTGTACCTCAGGGAGGACCTGTGCGATCGAGGTGACGAGGGGTGGGAGCCGTGCTGGGGCGTATCACGGTTGTAGTTCCTGAGAAGGGGGCCCCAGGTGATCACGGACGTTGCCTCTCCTTTTAGGAGAGGGCTCCCTCCCTCTCCTTGGGGAGCGGTCTCTTCTCGGAGATCAGTCACGTCTCTTCTCCTTCCTAGGACTGTGATCTCTTTTCTTCTTGTCTCCGTCTGCGGCCACCGTGCTCCCCTTCAGGCGGAGGGCCTCCTCGTCGTTGATATATTTCTCGGCTTTCGCCAATACCTCGGTCATAGTGGCTTGAGGATTCTTTGCGATTGAGAAGAGGAGATCCTTGGATTGAACTCCGAGCCCAGACATGAAGGTGGTCAGTGCAAATTTATCGTCCACGCTTTCCACCTTTAAGCATTCCTGGTTGAAGCGTTGCACATAGCTTCAAAGGGACTCATTGGGTCCCTCTTTAACGCTTAGGAGGTGGTAAGACGGCTTCCTGTAAGTCCTTGCTCCGATGAAATGTGATACGAATTGTATGGACAACTCTCTAAAAGATGAGATTGATGCTGGTCATATCCGATTGAACCAAGCTATTGCCGACCCTTTGAGGGTAATGGCGAAAGCTCGGCAGCGAATCGGATCCGGGTATCCCTGGAGCTCCATCTGATTTTTATATGAGTTCAGATGGTCGACTGGGTCTGTGGTCCCATCGAACGCCTCTATCGATGGAGTTCGAAACTTTTGCAGAAGAAGGAAATGGAGGATCTCGAGAGTGAACGGTGACTCCGCCTGCTAGACCAAGGCGTCCATGGTATCGGGAGTCCGTCCTTTAACCACTTCTTTTACATTGCCCAGCTCTCGCTGGAGCTCACGGATCTCTTGTTCCCATGCATGGTCATTGGCGTCCTGGGGATAGGGTATATCCTCTCAGTGAGCGGCTCTAGCCCGACTGTGGGCTTCATCTTCGTCGTGTTCTTCGGGATGTCTCCTCCGATGATTTTCACCAAAGTGGCTGCGTTCATGGAGTTCGGTGACTCCATTTGGCGGAGCTTGACGCTCCTGGAGAGGAGGGGAGGCGTCATGTTCTGCTGGGGGAAGAGAAGGTTCTTGTCGAGCTGGGGGGAAACGAGGGAGTTGATGTGTCTGTATCCACTCCATCAGTTCCTGGTTCTGTTTGATTAGTTGCATCGTAGTTCGATGATAGGTTTCTAGTTCATTGAGCGGAAGGAGGTTCGCCGCTGGGGGATGACCCTCCACGTCTTCTACGTGGGCCGGAAAGTTCTCTGGTAGGTTTTGGCGGACTTGGGGATTGGCAGGAGCTTTACTCATGTTCCGAGTTGAAACCATCAAATAGATAAAGATTCAAAGGAGAACGATGAAAATCGCTCCCACAGACGGCGCCAACTGATGGGGTCTCGAAAATAACAGCTCAAGCCCAGCCTGGGACCTGCTGATGGGTTTTAAGAATTGGCTTGAGGAAACTAATTTATCGAAAACGGAAAACACGGATTATAAGTGGTTCACCCTAGCCGATTGACCAGGGCTACATCCGCTGTAATGGAGGCTCCTGCTCCTTGATATAGTATATTGATCTCAGATGAATGAATAGGCGAGTTACAGGCGCTGGGCCTTTAGAAAGTATCTATGCCTTATTCTCACTAGCTCTCGGGATCGGGGACTCACTGGGGAAGAAGATGATGTAGAAGAAGAAGTAGAAGATCCACCTCTTTCCCCACTTCTACTGTTCTATTTATATGGTTTATCCTCCTAGGGTTCCCGGCCATTCCTTCTACCTTTTCCTCTGATCTTGTGGGGACCGCATGTCCTTACCCTGCAAACACTCCTGTCCACCGGTGCTCCTGTGCCCACGACTCCCTGGTTCAGTACGCACCACCTCCTTCTGCCTTTTGCAGGGCGTAACTGTCTGAGGTTTCAGGGATGATCCCCTTGTCCCTGGGACACATGGCGCAACGGGATTCATCTTAGGTCAGGGGTGTGGGTTTATACCGGGTCTGGACCGCTGGTCCTTCGGGCCCTTCGGGCTTTGGTCCCTCGGCCCTCTCTGCTTCCGATGTGGGCTAATTGGAGGTACCTCCTTTGGGCTAACAAGCCCACCTTCTGAGTTCTCAAGGTGTATTGGGCTCTGATGCCATGGCGGCCCATGCCCAGAATTCCATTCTTATCATTATCTATCTACTTTTGAGGTCAAGCAATAATTACGCTTACAATAGTAAATTTTTTTTTTGTTGCAAAGAGAGAAAAATTCAGTTTCTATTTGGCAGTTAATTTTTTCTTGTTTATTGTAGGTGTATGAATCGCTTTTGCAAGGGGTTATAAGAGGTTCGGGTGGCAATTTGTAACCATTCTAGAATCCAGTATTCTTCTAAACCCCAATTCAAGAAATGGTACTGAAAATTTTGGGAAAGTGTCACACAAAGGCGGTTTTCCTCCACTTGCATGATCATATGCTGCATGTTAATGGTTTGGCTCATCATCGTTCCATTAGTCAAGTCTGCATGGATATTAGCCGCCACACCTAGCCAAGGCCGGCTAGAGCCTAAGGCCATCAAAGCGATGGCTTTAGGCTTATCAAAAAATGAGCCCCAAATTTTTTTTATATAAAGTAAAACAAGGCCCCAGATTTATTATGCAGTATAATTTATGTTTCATTCGGTTTGAGATTGATGAACTTTAATTGAATTTTAAATGAAACTGAACCGAATAATTATTTTCTTTGGGAGTTGTAGATAGTGAGCTAGATTTGAAAGCGGTGAAATTCAATGGTTTATATTGTGTCAGTTTCAAAATAATGTGGAAAATGGCTTGAAAGGTCAGCATGAGCATTTATATATTGATTATGTTGAATGCTATACATTTCCTTCTCTTTTATTTCAAACTACTACTGGAGGTAGTGATTTGCATATAACTTTGATTGGGAAATCATTAATTTTATTGATTATTCAACTCACACATCATATATGCAACCCACAACACATAACACACACATCACATACGCAACCCACAACACATAACACACACATCACATACGCAACACACACAGAACACATATTGTGCACACACACACACACGACAATGCACGCACAACAAACACACAAACCCACAAGCACAACACACAGTACACACACTGATTTTTGTTTGCTATTTTGGCCCAATTCCAATTTTCAATTGAGTTTGCTATTTTTTTTTTTTTTTTTGTTTGATTATGCTTGGGCTTGCTCGCAAGATGTTTGAGAAAATGCCTAACAGGAACTTGGTTCTTGGTTTTTGTATTGTCTTTTTTCTCTTTGGTTTCTTGATTTTTGTTGGTATTGGGATGAATTTCTTTTTGTTTGGGCTGAGTTTTGATTGGTTTTTTGGATGGATTTTATGTGGGCAACTATTTCTACAACGTTTATTGGGTTCTATTCTTTAGATTTTGATTGATTTTTTGGAATAATTTATGGCATTCGTTGACATTATATTATTGCTTACATCAAGATTCTTTAAACTTTTTTATTGCTTACTGCAAGTTAAAATTCAATGGATAATCCAATCTCTAAGCCATGGGCTTATTGCAAGATATTTCACATACTTCACACTACGACTCCATTTAAATGTTTTCAGCCTTTAAATGTATTACGACCAATTCTATATTTTCACCTAGAATTCTATCTTTAATTCATTGGGTTTTTTTTATATGCATTTGTTTGGCACTTCAATTATATCTAATTCTTTGTTTACCGTTTTACCTCGATAGTATAGGATTGATCCATCATATAGATTTTCTGTGTTGATCATGCTTATATTTTAATTTGGACTATAAATGGAAAAGTTCCTTGGTAAAGTGTAGATTTTGTGGCAAAAAACATATTATTTTATCACTATTTACTTTGATTTTAATTGAGTTTTTGTAGAGCTAAACCTACCATATGGCTTAGGGGGTAAACAAATATATATTTGTTTGATGTATTTTCGAATTGCGGGCGTGCCAAAGTTCGATTGGACTTAAAATTCAAATACATACGACTTTACCAACTCAAACCGATGTGAGGTTCTAAAATCGTGACTGTTCAGGCAATTAAGGTGAGGCATAAGGCTACCTATGAGTTCTTTTTTATGCCTAATGGTTCAAGGATTTTAAATAATTTCCCAAATAAAAGCGTAATAGACTACATCGTAAAGAGAACAGCAAGAATGAAAAGTAGCAAGTAAACTGAATTCAAATATGGAAAACAAAACGAATACTGAACTTAACATCAAATAAAAGCAGTAAAAGATAAGATAACCGAAGTGATGATTACAGGAAAAATAAAATTATTCGGAAGTAAGAAATAAGTCTGGCTCTGTGAATAGTTTGTGTGTCTGATCGTGAGATCTTTTCTCAGTAGCCTAGCCTCTACTATTTATAGAGATGGCCTACAACCGTCGACTCATCTTTTTTCGGCCATTACTATGGTCATGGCCTTATCCCTCGAGATGCATGGATGTGCGTTGAACCGTCTCCAACTGGCGGCTCATGATGATACGTTTTCTAAGATTCTAAGGGTCCTATTTCTCTAATCGTTTTGTCAATCATGGACTCTCACAGACGCCTTTATGACCGTCGGATCTCTTCCACATGGCACCCTCTAATCTTGCTAATTTTGGGTGTAAACAATACTACATTAAGTTATACGCATTGAATAGTCATTGTATTACAACACTTATATTGCAAACGTTTCATACTTGCATTGTATCACTTTGGTTTCTAATCAGACAATTCGTTAAATTTTTTGACGAAAGTGACCACGTGTCATAGACGAACCATTCAAACACAAATTGAAAACTTCAGAGACCGATTTGACAAAATTGATATTTTAATGATCAAACTGACAAAATATATATACTTTAAGGACTAAAAGTATTATTAACCTTTTTTTTTTTTTTTTTTTTTTTTTTTTTTTTTTTTTTTGAGCTTGATTCATTTTCTACACTCTTAATGATAGTTTAGAAAATGAATTTTTATTAGTATTGTTAAATGCTAACACCATTGTTCTATTGTTACACCTGTTTGTTGCTGATAAAATGACGGAGCGAGAATCTGAAATCATCTTATTTAAAACAAAATGTCTTTTATGCACATGTTGGAGGTAATAATACACAATTAGGGTTGGTAATTCTTAACACAACTCATTAATTTGACACGGAACCAATACAAAGTCACTCGTTATAAATTTAGCCTTAAACAGGTTTAAATTATGAAAGGATTAGCTGATTAGATCCATTTAATAAAGGGTAAATTACATGAAGACGCCCTAAACTTAAGGTCAGTTGCACATCACCCCCTCAAATTTTACGAATTTCACTTAACCCCTTTTTACTTGTGAATAAATTGAAATCTAATAGAATATGTTTATTATATTCGCTATTACACGCGCTAATTAAGCGCGTGTGTTATGAAATAAATAATTTTCTTTCCTAAATTAAAAAATTATATTGCCAATTTTACCCTTCATCCAAATTTCTAGCGGTCCTCTCTTTCTCCAACCCCTTCACCGGAGCAATTGACACCACCATTGCAACTTCCCTCCTCTTACTCCTCTCTCACTCCACAGCTGCTGCAACTCACCCACCCAACCCACTCACGTTGCTGCAATTCCCCCACCCAACCCTTCCCACGCTGATACAACTCACCCACCTAACCCACCGACAGCCGTTGTGACTCCCTCATCCCTTGCCATTGCATATCCCCCACCTTACAACCGTTGCACATCCCCCTAAATCCCCTTCGTCGTGTCTGAGTTGAACAACCTTTTGATTTTTGTTCAATCTTTGATTTTGATTTTTGATTTGAAGTTATTTTTTTGAGTATGATTATGGTTTTTGACACAATGAATGTGCAAAGATAGTGTTTTGGTGGCTGGTGTTTGGGATGGGTGTGTCGGAGGAGCTTTGGTCTTTTGACTATTATGTCAATGGGGTTTTGTGGTATTTTTTTTGGCTATGGAAGGGGGAGCTTTTGTGGAGTGGGGTAATGGTGGTGGCCCTGGTGGGGGTAGGGTCGTGGTGGTGGTTGAGAGAAGGGGTGTGCCTGGTTTTTTTTTTTTTTTTTTGTAAGTTGTTGGAATGGATATTATTACACAGAAAATTAGAAGAAAAAGAGAGGGCATTTTAATCTTTTTTGCAAAAATAGTTAGGTCTGTCATAATCTGTACTTTATTCACAAGTAAGAGGGGGTTAAGTGTAACTCGTAATTGTTGAAAGAGGTGATGTGCAACTGATCTTAATTTAAGGGAGTTTTGTGTAATTTACCTTTAATAAATGGAGCTAAATGCAAATTACACGAGAAAATCCGGACGCAAAGTTCAATTATAAACAAAATTATAGATTTGTCAACATAAGTTGTTCAAATTTTGACGCAACAGTAGCCATAGACAAAGTTAAAGATATTACTTAGACAGAGCTAAGACAATGCATTTCTATAAAAACGCTTGCCAATTATCAAATTTTAGCCAAAAAATGTCGTTTGATTAGAATATTTACCCAAAAGTTTTCCAATTATAAAACGATCAAAAAATTACAAATATCCACCAGAGGGGTACCCTCCACAAACCACGACAGACTGCTAAAAAAAACGGAAACACAACAACAAATGGAGCATCAACCAGAAAACCAAAAAAAACAAGCAACAATGGGGCTTTCTTATGTTGCTCGCCATCCCCAACGTTTGGAGAATATTGTCAGGAAGGCATGGAATTCTGAGAGCACATCCTAATAAACATTATGTAGGTGCAATCCTTCCAACTCTTGGATGAAAATTAAACACAAATTATACATATAAAAAAATATAGAATACTGTAAGACCAGAGAATACAGGGTTTTATGAATCAAAGGTACAAACAAAATAATAACGCAATGAAATAGAAAAATAGAACACAAAAGATTTACGTGATTCGGCTCAATAAGCTAGCCTACGTCTACGAACGAAATATAACGGCAAAATTTCATTATTAAATGTTAGAAATTACAAAGTTCTCGAAATAAATCAACAAGAGAACTATCCACTCTATTGCACTATTACAATAAAATAGCACTCAAAATCTTCTTCCCAATATATAAATTAGTGTTCCCAAAGAAAACCCAAAACAAATAGGGTAAAACCCAAAGTTCCAAAACGAGAGAACTCGTTCTCGTCGATGCCGTCAATCCCACGCATCACCGAAGACCCACTTCAAAATAGATAAAGCTCGTGGACTTCTTAATTCAAGTCCTCTAAGGCTTTACTCCACCAAAGTCCATGTTGGACAAAAATACATTTTTCCAATTAGTATTAAACTAATATTATAAGTACATGAAGAACTCTTCTCTAAATAGAATTCCTATTTGAGTGAAATTCAAAAATAAGCCACAATTAACAAATCTCCACCTTTGCTTGTATTTTATCAAGTCATCCAACCAAAGTGAACTTGAGTGCTGCTTTTGCCAAATACCCTGAAGGGTACAACTCAAACAATGCAAGCACCAATCAAGTCCAAACAATGTTTGAATTTGAGCACTGATACCGACTTAGTAAACATATCTGTTGTAGCAATCTTTTTAACTGTGACAATACCTTGAGCCATAACCTCACGAAAGAAGTGATAACTAACATCAATGTTTTTAGTCCTTTCATGATATATTTGATTTTTGGTCAAATATATTGCACTTTAACTATCATAAAACACAGTAGTCACCTCCTCTTCCAAGCCCAAATCACAAACCAAACTTCTTAACCAAATTACTTCTTTAACTGTCTCTAATACTGCCATGTATTTTGCCTATGTGGTAGACAAAGCAACTGTAAACTGGAAAATCGTCATCCAACTTACAGTGCACCCAAATAGAGTAAAAACATAACATGTCAGATATTTCCTCTTTATCTAGATCAATCGCATAATCAGAATCAACATAACCAACAATTGTATAATTGATGTCATCTCTTCTACTAAATACTAAGCCAACATTTGTAGTGTCTCTCAAATAACAAAGTATCCATTTCACAACTTGCCAATGAACCTTCGTAGGATTAGTCATGTAATGACTAACCACACTAACTGCCTATAAAATATCTAGACGAGTGCAAATCATAGCATACATGATGCTCCCAACTGCACTAGAATAGGAACACGAGACATAAACTGCTCCTCATTCTCACTTTGTAGTGATAAAGCTACTGGAAGTCTAAAGTGGGCGGCAAGTGACTCACGAGCTTCGAATTATGCATCACAAACTGCCCAATAACTTTCTCAATACATTTCTTTTGAGATAAATATAACATACTTGCTCTCTTATCCCTGTGAATCTCTACACCCAAATTGTTTTTTGCAGCACCCAAATCTTTCATCTCAAATTATGAACTCAATTGTTTCTTCAACCTGTCAATCTCTAACAAGCTCTTAACAGCAATAAGAATGGCATCCACATAAAACAATAAATATATAAAAGAATCATTTGACAACTACCTGTGATACTCACAACTATCATAATTACTCCTAGAGCAACCATGATCTACCGTAAATGTGTCAAAACATTTGTACCAATGCATTGGAGACTGTTTCAAACCATATAATGATTTCTTCAACAAACAAACATGATCATCTTTACCTTGAATAATAAATCCCTCTAGTTAATGCATGTAGATAGTTCCTCAAGCTCACCATGTAGAAAAGTTGTCTTTATATCAAGTTACTCAAGCTCTAGATTGAGTGAAGCAACCATGGCAAGCAATACACGAATAGAGCTATGTTTCACAACTGGTGAGAAAATTTTATTGAAGTCCACACTTTCTCTCTCTCTCTTTGACTATAGCCCTTTGCAACCAATCGTGTCTTATACCTTACAGATTCAACCCCTAGAATTCTTTCTTTTTTCTTAAAGACCAATTTGAAACCAACAGCCTTCATGCCCTTAGGCAACTTTATTAATTCCTAAGTCTGATTCTTATGAAGAGAAGACTCATTACTTGTGATAGCTTCTAAATATATGGAAGGTTCCTAAATACCAAACTCTTCTACTATAGTCAGTGCATAAGCCACCAAATCTACATACCCATATTTCTGATGGGGTCTAATTTGTCTCCTCTTCTTGTCTTTTGCAATACTATACTCATGTTGCTCTTGTGGATCATCACCAGAACTAGAACTAGGCAAATTTGTAATAGATTGACCTGAAGTACTTTCTGTTAAGCTTCCACCTGTAGCTCCACCTCCTTGCTATAACTATGTTCTTTCCCTGCAAAAACTACACACTCTTTTCTCGGATGAAACATAGAAGATTTATCAAATGCAACATCCCTACTGACTATAAAATTAGGTGATTTAAGATCCGAACACCACAATCTATATCCTTTCACACCATTAACATAACCAATAAATATGCACTTCTTAGCCCTAGACTCAAGTTTACCATCATTCACATGACAATAAACAGTGCAACCAAATATTTTTAAATCAGAATAATCAGCAAGAGTACCATACCATACCTCGTGTGGAGTCTTCAACTCAATAGTAGTGGATGGAGAACAATTAACCAAATAGCAAGCAGTGCTGACAGCTCAGCTCAAAAATCCTTAAATAACCCTACATTAGAGAGCATACAACGTGCTCTCTCCAAAAGAGTCATGTTCTTCCTCTCTGCAACCCCATTTTGCTGTGGAGTAGACCGAACGGTACTATGTCTGACAATGCCTTCATCTTTACAGAACTCATTAAATTCACCTCCACAAAATTCCAAACAATTATCTGTTCTGAGATGCTTGACTTTCTTACATATCTGTTTCTCACTCAAAATCTTCCATTGCTTGAAAGTCCTAAAAATATCACTCTTGTATTTCAAAAAATACACCCAAACATCTCTTGCATAATCATTAATAAAGGTCAAAAGAAATCAAGCGTTACCCTTAGATGGAACCTGAGAATGACCCTAAAGATCTGAATGAATATAATCAATTGTACCTTTAGTCCTGTGAATAGTTGTACTAAACTTGACGTTGCACTGTTTCCGAAAGCACAATGCTCACAAAAATCAAATTTCCCTATTTTTTGTTTGCCAAGCAAACCCTGTTTACACAAGACTTACATGCCCCTCTCACTCATGTGGCCCAAATGCTTATGTCATAACTGGGTAATATCTGAATCTGAAATTTTTAAAGATGACACTACACTAGCTGCACCAGTCACAGTATCACCTTGAAGAACATAGAAGTCATTAATCTTTTTACCTTTCATCACGACCAAGAAACCCTTGCAAACTTTCATAACTCCACTTTCAGCAGAAAACATGCAACCAATAGAATCTAAAGTACTCAAAGAAATCAAATTCTTCTTCAATTATAGAATGTGTCAAACATCTGTCAAAGTCCTCAGAACCTCATCATGTATTTTAATTCGGATAGTACCTATTCCAACAGTTATGCAAGCAATATTATTTTCCATCAAGACTGAACCACCATTGATCGACTCATAGGTGGTAAACCAATCCCTATTATGGCACATATGATAGGAACAATCCGAATCAAAAATTCACTCATCATTAAAATGCCCATCAGAGACAACAACTATAAGGACACTATCTGAATCATCAGATATATCTTCTACAACATCAGCAACACTAGAGGAATCAAAAGGATTTGATTTTTTATGTCCCCCTTTTATTTTTCAACTTAAAACAATCACACTTGTAATGACAAATTTTGTGACAATAGAAACATTCAACATTATTCAATTTCTTTCTAAACTGTGATCGATATCCAAATTGTCCTTTTCCTTTATCTGAATTTCTTTCAATTGATCAACCTCTATTATTATTAGAGGAATTATCATAACGACCCTTTACAAATAGACCTTCGATCTGAGCATCACTACGCTTATCATTTAATTTAGTACGTAACTCCTTAGAATTCAAAGAGGACTTCACATCAACTGAGCAGATCGCGTCTCTCTCATACAACATCGAATTAACAAACGAATCAGGCAGCGAGCATAACACAACTAGGGCTTGATTTTCATCCCCAATTTTAATATCAATATTTTTCAAGTTTATAATAATTTTGTTAAATTCATCAAGATGTTCAGTAATTGGTGTACTTTCCTTCATCTTTAGTGTATACAACCGTTGCTTCAGATACAAACAGTTGGTAAGAGACTTCTTCATATATGAACTCTCTAACTTTTACCAGAGCCCTTTAGCTTTATCTTCATCATCAACCTCACGAAGAACTTCATCAGCAAGAGACAACTAAATTGCATAGTCTATGTTTTTCTTCAATTTTAGCAACCTTAGTCTTATCTGTCTCTTTGGATAAAGATCCATCAATAACCTCTACCAAACTCTGTTGACAAAGCAATGTCTTTATCTTAATCTACCATTAACTGAAATTGTTCTGACCATCAAACTTTTCTATCTCAAATTTTGTTGTAGTCATCCCGAAACCAATAACTCTGATACTAATTTGTTATAAACCAAAGCCACAAACAAAATAATAACGCAACAAAATAAAAAAAAATAGAACACAACAGATTTACATTGTCGGCTCAACAAACAAGCCTACGTTCACGAACAAAACACAATGATAAGATTTCATTATTAAAAATTAGAGATTACAAAATTTTCGAAACAAATTAATGATAAAACTATCCACTCTTATCATGCTATTACAATAAAATAGCACTCAAAATTTTCTTCCCAATATATAAATTGGTATCCCCAAAGAAGACCCAAAACAAATATAATAAAACCCAAAGTTCTAAAACGAGAGAACTCGTTCTCGTCGATGCCGTCAATCCCACAATCACCCAAGACCCACTTCAAAATAGATAAAGCTCCTAGACTTCTTAATTCAAGTCCTTTAAGGCTTTACTCCAGCAAAATCCATGTTGGACAAAAATACCTTTTTCCCAATTAATATTGAACTAATATTAGAATTCCTATTTGAGTGGAATTCAAATACAAGCCACAATTAACAAAGGGTAATTGGGCATGTTATAAAAACAACAGTACATGGACACTTGTGATGCTGTAATACGCATACTAGGTTTGGAAACCCTATTTTATTACTGTATTTACTACAAAAATAAAATTACGAATAAACAAGCCTAATGAACAAGATCTTTTAATAATCAAGTACTATTTACAATCATATTCATAAATCACAGTTATCTTACTACTATACAAGGAATAATACAAATAGCTTTTATACATAGCATCAGCTATACAACATTATAAACACACTCCGTCACTCACCACTGATACAACGATTCAATCAATCAGGTTTTTAAACACCTGCATAGACAGACACTGCATTCAGTGCAACATGCTGCTTACCCTCACTTTGGGGGTGGACAGTAACTGTGGCATGAGCCTCTTCCCGAGAAGATTGATCATCTCCCACATGTGAAATAGATATTGAACCCACCAAAGGCTTTGTATTAGCATTGGTTTCCAGGTCGTCTTGGTCTTCGGTAATGATTTCCCATTCCTCTTTAAGCGAAGTCACTTGGTAGCCCTTCTCATGGTGCCTTTCAATTTCGAAAGAAGTGGGTAGAATCACGTAATCATTTAGAGGATTGTAGAAAGGATCATGATCCGCTTTCAACCAGTGCCTGAGAATTCGAAACAAATGATGATCACAGAGGATTCCCCTGTGCTCACCAGGAATTCCAACCCTTGCTACTGCATTCAGCCCATCGGCCTGGAAGCAGGAAATAACAAAGAAATATATGAAAAAGCTGAGTCAGATTCAAAATGTGACAGGTGAAACCAATTTGGCATAGAGCAATAAAGCAAAAGACCATCATGAACCTAGAGAATAGCTGAAGGATGCTGAAAAAAGTTTATTTAGATCTGGTGCTTGAAATAAAAGATGTGAAATGATGGCCAATAACTCAAAAATGAATACAAGAATACATTCTTGTGATAATTTTTACTTCTAAGCTCATTCAAATTCATATTGCCGTCGACTTAGATTCTTTAAGTCTGAAACAGAACCTAAGATCCGGATCTGCCACATATATCAAATTTTAACATACGATGTCCTGGTGTCCTTTTTCATTTAGCAACAACATTTTCCACAATTATGTTAAATTCATTGTATGACTTTTTTTTTTTGGGGGGGGTTAAGAGTGGAGGAGGGGGTTGGAGAGGGGAAAGGAGACTTGAACCCTTGACCTCAAGAAGACAAATTCTTCACAATGTAAGGAGTACTATTGGATGTATTTCTCAAGTTTGGATTAAATACATTTTTGGTCCTCAAAGTAACACGCAAATTGTCAATGTGGCCCCTAAGTTGTCAATTTTATCCATTGCATCCCTAATGTTTAAAATTTGTGTTTTTTTTTTGGTCAAGTTTAAATATTAATCCAATAGCTAACGGTAACAGAGGTATCCACTCTAACAGCTGCTCTCTCTCTCTCTCTCAGCTGCATCAACCACCATGAGCAATGGCTGATAAACAGAGATGAGTGGTTTTAGCATCCAACTCCAGCCATGGTATTTTAATTATTGACAGAGAATGCTTTGTGAATTGAGAGTTTTTGTCATTCATTAACGAAGATGTTGCTAAGGTGGTGAAATGGGTATGGCCACCATGACAGATTTACAAGCAAGTTAAGACAGACCATCTTTCTCCCATCCTCATTCTCTGCAAATATAAAAAATCCACCATAAGAGATTTACAGGCAACCCACCCTCTCTCTCTCTCTCTCTCTCTTCCGCTAACCACTCACGCCCAGGACTCTTACCAATCAGATCAAAGTCGTACTGTTTCCACCCAACAACCACTGATCACCACCACCCAAATTCACCAGCATTGTATGGCCTACAAATCATCTCCAACCCATTTACCAGTTACATCTTAACAGTCAGTTAAGAATTGCTTCTAAACAAGAAGCAAAGAAAAGCTAATTAACTTGCACCTAAGCATATATGATCTCGACTTTGCAATTCCAAAACCCATATCCACCCATCGTCCACCCATGCATCTATACAGGTTCACAAAGTTATAAGCTCACACACTTTGCAAACCCACATACATAATGTTTGTGCCTGCAGCATGAGTTTCTATATATTCAGTGCAGACCTAAATTAAACTCAACATATTTTTATCCTAAGCTCACACACTTTGCAAACCCACATACATAATGTTTGTGCATGCAGCATGAGTTTCTATATATTCAGTGCAGACCTAAATTAAACTCAACATAGTTTTATCCCAAGTATTGGGGGTCAGCCATATAAATCTTGTTTCTCCATTATAATCTACCAGTGGTCATATTTTCCAGTTAACGGTGAGCTGTCACATCTTTTTTTATTATTTCATTCAAAATTAAGTTTGACTTGCCTCTATCTCGCATTACCATCGATATGTAGTAGAACACTCTTTCTGACTGGTTCATTACTAAGTCTTCTATAAACATGTCCAAACCACCTAAATCTATACTCTCATAGTTTATCCCTTATTATTGGTACTTCTACGGTTTTACGCATTTACTCATTCCTATTTCCTAATTCTATTTGTTCTTGTTTTACCACAGTTCAAGCTTAATATCCCCATTTATGCACCACAATTTTTGAGTGTGTTGTTTCTTAACTACCCAACATTCTGCACAGTAAAGCATTATTAATCCAAAGGTCATCTTACACCGGTTTGGTTAAAATTTGTCTGGTTCTACTGGATTTTAAGCGGTTCGATTACTTAAGCGGTCTAATTTCAGAACCGGACCAGCTTAGGGTCCGGTTCACCGGTTGGACAAACCGATCTGGTCCAGTTTTGATAACACTGGTTACACCATAGAAACTCATTCTGAACATATCTAGTCAATTCATCCGTAATCAATGCAAAGAGATACAGATTTGATGTGTAACCCTAATATAGACATAGTGATTGCGAATTCACTATTTTTCCCTACAATTGTTCTAACTAAAGTTACTACACTCCCGTACATATTTCTTAATTATAACAATGTATCTATTTAGAACTCTCTTCTTCTCTAAAATCCGTCATATTATATCCCTAAGTACTCAATCATATGCCTTCTTCAAGTCTATAAAAACTATATGAAGATCTTTTTTTCTCTCTCTACATATTTCCCTTTGTCCCCCAAGTATATACCTTCCATTGTTCAACTCCCCAACATAAGTACAAATTAATTTCTAAATACGGTTTTTGCAAGGCTTAATCGTGCTCGATTAATCTCTCCCAAAGTTCTATTGTAACACTCATTATCTTAATACCTCGATAATGTTTGAACGCTGAATTTCCCCTTTATTTTTATGTATGGTTCTTAAAATATTCTTCCTTCACTCGCACGACATCTTATTAATTGTTATAATCTTAATAAGTAATTTAGTTAGTAAAAATACTCTGATATCTTCTAAACACTTTCAAACCTTAGTTGACACACCATCCAATCCAAAGCTTTTTCAATTTTCAATGTTCATAAAGCAATTTTTTTACTTCAGACATCCTTATTCTAGGGAAAAAAATACTTAATTTTGTTAATTTTCCTATGATTATCATATTGTTTGACACCTAAGTTTCCCATATGATTTCATTTAATAAGTTCTCAAAGTAACTTTTCCATCTTTATTTGATTTCCTCATTTTTTTATTAAGATACTTGAATCCTCATTTTTAATACAACCATATTAACATCCCTAATTTTTCGTTCCCTTAATCTTAACAAGTCTATATGTACTTCGCTTCCTTCTTTTCTATGTAGCTTACAATAAAAATCGTCATATGCTTTCTACTTAACTACTCTTACCAAGGTTTTAAAATCGGGATCCCACCTTGAATCAATGGGGAAGACTATAGGATTGGGATCAAAATCCCTAAGATCCTACAAATTGAAAAAAAAAAACGAGACAAAAAATATATGCAAGCCTAGCATATATGTACATGGAAGTGTTATACAAACTTAAAACTTGGAGATATGATTAGAATTTGAGAAACTACAATCTGAGCATTGAAAATGGTTAAAAATCAAAGGCTGGCCATCAACCCTTGTGGACGTAGTGAGGAGGAGTATATAAATTGAAGTATTTTGAGCTTAACTTAATAGAGAGAGAGACGGATATAGAGGACAGACTGGAAACTTAAGAGACTGTTGAATAAACAACTTCAATGGTTCGACATCTAAACAAAAAATAGAAGACAGTGAAAATGGAAGACTTTTTGGTAATTGTCACTCCTAAAATCAAACCTAATGGCTATTTTTAATTTTCAGCGAAATAAGAGAGTTTTCTGTAGCAAAAATAACTTTATGCATCTTTTTTCTTCTATCGAAATGTCTTAATAAACTGACAATTATACGAGACAATCAAATTTGCATTCAGTCTTTTAAGTATAAAAACAGTAAATATGAATTAGGTCAGCTTAAAAAATAAATGCGCCTAATAAACAAACCCAACAACTAAGATTGCTAAAATCGCAATTCGGATTGGAATTCTACGATCCTATAAGATTCGGATCACGATTCATTAAGATCCTATCAATTTTGAATTCTACAAGAGACTCTGATCGATTTGTCTATTTCGGATCGTAGGGTCGTAAGTTCCTAAAATCCGGATCGGAATTTTGATAACCATGATTCTTACCATTATTTAGTTGCAAGATCATTTTGTTTAAAAAAAATTCGCTTCTAATTTTTTGACATGCTTTACAAAGTTCTTTTTGCTTTTACTGCAGTTTGGACATTTTATACTATGTTTTTTGGACAAACTCTCCCCTAGAATAACCATACAACCCTTATATAATAAAAGAACTATTTAACTCTTATTTAATCCACTCTCAAAGTATTAAGGGAGAATTACACCGTCACTTAATCACTTAGACCCCTGATATTTAAAATATTACACACAGACCCCCTGAGGTTTGTACGCGCATAACACTAAGACTTAGACCCCCTGCTGTAAATATATCTGTTAATAAATTATACTTAGACCCCTTAATTTAAAATATTATACTTAGACTAAAAATACTCCAATTAAAGATAGAATATCAAATATTTTAAATTTTACAACCAAAATTCAAGTTCTATTGTATCATTTATTGAAATAAAATTAAAATTAAAAATTTATTTTTTTCTTAAAAAATCGTAATTAGTATACAATTATACTATCTATTGGAATAAAACTAAAAAATCAAACAAAGGGTTTAAGTCATTTATAATAGAACATAAATTTTACATCCAAAATTCATATTCTATTATGTCATTTATTGAAATAAAATCAAAAATAAAAGTCTAATTTTTTTAAAAAAAATCATAGTTAGTATATAATTATACTATCTA
The DNA here is from genome assembly GCA_951799425.1 of Ilex aquifolium. Classification (NCBI taxonomy): domain Eukaryota; kingdom Viridiplantae; phylum Streptophyta; class Magnoliopsida; order Aquifoliales; family Aquifoliaceae; genus Ilex; species Ilex aquifolium. Next base: position 33,328,600 of record OX637392.1, read on the forward strand.
TTAGAATAAAATTAAAAAATTAAACAATGAATCAAACTGTAATGGACACAATATCTTTTAGCTTTAATTGGGGTAATTTGGTATTTTAATTTGGTCATTTAAACGACCAAATTAAATTCCAATAAACAATTACGATTTTTAATTGTATACTAATTATGATTTTTAAGAAAAAAATTGAATTTTTATTTTTGATTTTATTTCAATAAATGATACAATAGAACATGAATTTTGGTTGTAAAATTTAAAATATTTGATATTTTATCTTTAATTGAAGTATTTTTTGTCTAAGTATAATATTTTAAACTTAAAGGGTCTAAATATTATATACCTACAAACTTCAGGGGGTCTAAATATAATTTATTAACGGATATATTTGCAGCAGGGGTCTAAGTATTACACGCGCACAAATCTCAGGGGGTCTGTGTGTAATATTTTAAATATCAGGGAGTCTGAGTGATTAAATAACAAACCTTAGGGGGTCTAAGGGTAATTCTCCCAAGTATTAAATATTCGTCTCTCTTTTTGTAATAGGTGTTTGCTATCATCAGGTCATGTCACTACAAAATATAAGATAGACTCCCCAACATCATCTCTATCACTAAATTCATGTCCACCATGACACATCCCGTACCCTCTTTGATCTAGTCCTATATGATCATCAAGTCTTTCCCCATTCTCCCTCCTATGGGTATTTCTCGCACCAATTCATCCATATGTTTCCAAAACTAAGTTTTACTATGTTTTTTTTTTTTTGAACGCGCAGTTTTACTATGTTCATCCATTCCTACATGAGGTCCATAAGCACCAACAAGACTAATTATATTTCTCCTACAAGTCTAATACACATTATTCTCTCTTTTTTTTCTTAAGAACGGTTCTATTTAGCTTGATTTCTATCCTACCTACCTAGTTTCGTGTTCACATGCTATACTATGTTTCACTTAATTATGGTTTCAACTAACTCCATCCCTAATTCCAAGTTGCTAATCTAAGGTTCATATCCTAGATTAACTTCTTTACCCCGCATTCATCCAAAGAGTGACGCTGGAACTTTCAAAACATTTTCTACCAAATCCGGGCAACTAAAATGCAGCGAATTCATTTTTCAAGACATTGAGTCACGAGTGCAACGCATCACTTTAAGGAAATACCCTAGAAAGACCCAAATCTGATGATCCTTAAACAAAAGGAGACTTACTTCTTACACAATTTCTATCGCATCAAAGTGACACAAATGCGGCACCCTTTGCTCATTTAAAGGGGATGCCCTAGAAAGACCCAGACCTTAAGGTTCTCAAAAAAATTGGTCTTGTAAAACAAAAAATTAGGAAAAATTTCTCTCATGGTGGATGCTGAGATAGAAAGCGGGTAAGTTTGACCGGGTCTTTTTTTTTTTTTTTTAAGGTTGTCCCTGTAAACTACTCAAGTGAGCTGCAAATGGGGTATCTTCGTCACCGGCTGTTAACTATTGGACCAAACCAAAAGTACACAATCCTTCAAATTGTAATTTCCCATTCCATATCGTCAGTTATGGCATCGTAACCATATTCCTTGTTCAGTTTCCAACTACCTACATGGAGGAATAATAAAAACCATGGAGCAGCATCTGTTATTTGAACCTCAGTAACTGAAAACCTTAGATAAATTCGGAAAATAGTTTGAGGGAAAAAAAAAAATTCATTGTTAATAGGATGGAAACCTCAATCAAAAGAACAAGGAAAACACTGGTATTAGATCACCACTGGAAGGGTAGGTTACTAGTTACAAAATTTGGAATGCTTAGGGTGTGTTTGGTAACGTTTTCGTTTTTATATATATATATATATTTTTTTTTTAAATAATTTTTGTTTTTTGTGATAAAAATTAAAAATATGAAACATGTTTGGTAGTTATTTATATTTAAAAAATTGTGAAAACAAAAATAAAAAACATGTTTGATATTCTACCAAAAAATCCACCACCCAACACTACCTAAACTCACCACTAACAACCACCCAGCCCCACACCGACCACCCCCACACCGACCACCCCCAAACCCCTAAAATCCACCACCGACCACCCCCGAAATCCACCTGAAACCCACCACCCCCGCAAACCACCTGAAACGCACCACCCCCACCCCGAAAATCCACCCTGAAGCCCCCCAACCCCACCCCCAAAAACCCACTCTAAAATCACCCAACCCCACCCCCGAAAACCCACGCTGAAACCCCCCACCCCCACCCCCACCCCCGAAATCCCACGCTGAAACCCCCCACCCCAAACACCCTGAAAGCCCCCCCCCCCCGGAAAACCCACGCTGAAACCCCCCACCCCCGAAATCCACCACCCCCAAACCACCTGAAACCCACCACCCACACCCCCAAACACCCTAAAACCCCCTCTCCCCCCCCCCCCCAACCCGGCGAAAACCCACGCTGAAACCCCCCACCCCGAAAACCCACTCTGAAACCTCCCACCCCCAAAAACCCACCTCGAAACCACCAAACCCCACCCCCGAAAACCCACCCCCAAACCTCCCAACCCCACCCCCGAAAACCCACCGTGAAACCCACCATCCACCACCCTTGAAGTTAGATAGTCTGCCAGAGCTCTTTGACGAAGAGGCAGAGCCTTCGGTTGGCCATGGCAAAGGCTAAGGAGCAAAGCCTTCGGTTGGGCAGAGACGTCAGTTAGAATTCGAGAAGATGGAGAAGAGTTTCCTTCATTTGGGTTTTTTATATGGTGAGGGAAAAAGAAAGGTTTTTTGTTGTTAATGAGGTTTGAAGTCTAGATCTCATTAAATGAGACTCTATCTTCTGCCTGTTTTTTTTTTTTCGGATGTTTTCAAAAACATCATATGTTTTTAAAAACTGGCATTGTTTTCAAAACGGATCAGCAAAAAAAAAAAAAAAAAAACATTTACCAAACATATTTTTATTTTCATTTGTCCCAAAAATTGAAAACAAAAACAAAAAAAAATACAGAAAATTGCGGTTACCAAACGCAAGATTTTGGAAAAAAGAAAAAATATACCTTTGCAGATTCCAATGGAACTGTCCCATCCCCATCAACACATATGTACTTGGCCTGAAAATGTACAAAGATAATGCATCTTAACTACACGTTACAAGCAAATATATAAGTAACGCACACACAATGTTAATTAAACATGCGAAACAAAACACTAGAAGGCAAATCAAATAGTGCAGTGATAGCTAGATCCCATTACAGTATGCTCGACATAAAGTTCAAGGAAAAAAAAAACTACCAGCAGAGATGGTAATTGCTGTAGATCAGTTACAGGTGCATCTTCACTTCCATAACTGCAAAGCAATAAACAGATTTTAGGACTAATACTTCCTGCAATGATATGTCAAAATGTCCACCTATGTTCTCACATTCCACAGATTTTGAGCCATGAGACTTCTAGCAGCATAGCAACTGTGAGTGGGATCAATAATTACTAAAAAAAACCTCAAGAAAGTATTACCATACGCTATGAGGTGTCTCAAGATTAGTCCCATATATATTGTAGAATTTAACTTGAGATGGAACCTCGGCACAAGACAACACCTTTCGCGTCTCATTAGCCCATTTCAAGATCTCTAAGTTGAATGGCAGAGGAATATTTAACCCGTCATAATTAACCTGTAAGTTGTACCAACAGAAATACATCATACAGACTAATTTTGTACATAAAAAACCAAGTAAAGAGATAAAACAACAATCAACAGGAGAGGATATAGCTGGTCCATAACCTTGATTTAATTTCAGTGAAATTTCAAATTTGTTTACCTGATTAAGTTAAGACCAACTCTGCACAACAAAAATTGCATTTGGTAGAATGTTTATCACTAAATATTATATTTAGTATGTACAACGGAAAAATTAGAAATTTTTCAAAATTACCAATATCTATAGAATCTCCAATTATATTGCATCTCTCACATCATCTCAAAGATCAAATATGTTGTTTAATGGTTTGAATTTATAATGAACTTTATGATAACAAACAGGAAAAAGCATCACAAACTCAATTGAGACTATATTATTGGCTTTCATTCAACTGTGTTCGACCAAAAATTGTTTGGTAGAATGTTTTATCAGTAAATATTATATGCAGTATGTACAACGGAAAAATAAGACATTTTTTAAAATTACCAATATCTAGAGAAAGTCCCACAGTCCAATTACATTGCATCTCTCACATCATCTCAAAGACCAAATATGTTGTTTAATGGTTTGAAGTTATAATGAACTTAATGATACCAAACAGGAAAAAGCATCAAAAATTCAATTGAGACTATATTATTGACTATCATTCATCTGTGTTCAACACAAGACAGGGTCAAATCTAACCTTGTTATTCCGTAGAGCTTCAATGAAAATTGATACAGATTCTTCAGGGCAATAAGACTCGAGCATAATGGAGGAGTTTCCATCACCATTGTCCTTCTCCCTCCAAATTTCTAGAAGCGGAATATGTTGCCAATGAAAACCGGGGCAGGCCATCAATTCGTACATGGATGGACATTCAATCAGCTGGAACATTAAAGATACAAATGTGAAAAAGAAATATATAGGTAAACTAGAGTGAATAAACAAGAATAAAATATTTTTTCCCTTCCATTAACTGGACAACAGGACAATTATAGCTCCCATCCACCCCAAAAAAATAATAAATAAAACCAAGGGAAAAAAACAAACCAGCTTAGGCACGATGTACAAAATCTATGCAGTAGAGCTGGCTACAACATGAAAATCTTCTCTCACTCGATACCAATATTGTATTCAAATGTCAAAAAAACTAAGTTTTCACCACAAAATAACCAATTTGGTCCCTTTAACCGGAGTGATCACTTCAAGTTTTCAGCATGATGGGGCTGCCCAGATTTGACTTCCAACCTCATGGTTACCACCCTGAGCTCACACCAGGGCCCAGGCAATGACCTTTATAAACATATTTTTTGTGATAGAAGCAAAATACTGATTGCACTCGGTCCCTCAGGCAGATGCAACAAGCCAAAGAGAGTGTAAGGGGGCGTTGGTTCCTTCACAATTGTAGGAAAAGTAATTTCACAACCCAGAGGCTCATTTAATCGCAAATTAATGCTTGGCACATTCTCAGGTTGATAAATATCAGAGCACTAACACATAATACTCATACTACAAGATCTGCCCAGTTGATGGCAGATTACTCCCATGAAGAAGACAAAAGCATAATGAAAGAAACAGAAGATATCTATTGGGTCGAATATAGTAATAGTCCCTCAAGTATATTCTCTGTCACTTTGATCCTCATTCTTTCAATTGTATTATTTTAGTCCTTTAAGTTTTCATTTTGTGTCAGTTTGATCCAATCAAAAAGGCGATTTAAGGTTTTCAAGTGTCTCAGGTGACCACACTTGAAGGGTCACTTTAGTAACTCAAGTTTGCAATGTGTCTCATTTGGTTCTTCAAATTTACCAAGTTGTCACTTTAGTCCCTTACATTTTCAAAGCATGACTCTCAAGTGTGGTCATGTGAGATGCAAGGATCGAAATATCGTGTCGAAATGTCCGAAACATTTCGGATTTTCAACACACCGACACAAAATAGGGGTGAAAAACAAAAATTCATGTGTTTGGAGTGAAACATCATTGTTTTGGACAGAGACAGATCTCAAAAAATTGTCATTCCAAGCAAAAAAAAAAAAAAAAAAGAGGAGAGATTCCTCCCCAATCATCCCGTCTTCAGCAAAACAGAGAGATAGAGAGCACACCCAGAAATCGAAAGAAGGAGAAAGTTCAACTTACTTCCAGATCTAAGCCACCCTCCACTCCCACGGTTCAGATCCAGCCTCTTCTAGGTATGAGCTTCTTCCTTTCTCTTCTTTTTCTTCTCTCTTTCTTCCTTCTTCTCAGTTGGGTCTTCGTCGAGTCTCTTTCTCGCTCTAATCTATAGATGTGGGATGGGTATTACACCCTCTTTCTCTCAGTTTTGTATATCTGGATGGGGATGGGGATGGGGCTCGCGAGCCTTGCGGATAAATCTCAGATCCTCTCTCTCTCTCTCTCTTGTGTTCTGCTGTGAAATGAGAAACGATCGACTGTTTAACCCCTCCCCCCCCCCCCCTTGTCTTTTATCATTTATTCATTGTTGTTAAGTATAGAAGATTAACATAATATTAGAGAGAAACCGAGAGAGGTTAAAACTTAACCTATCTCTCATACATCACTTGTATTTATAGTTAACTCACAATAATAAGACTTACACATACACCCTCTTACTATTAACAATTTACACATACTACCCTAATATTCTTAACACTCCCCCTCAAGCTGGACTATATATATCATATAATCCAAGCTTGGAACAAATCGCTGTAAGACGTGTACGATTCAATGCTTTGGTAAACATATCTGCAAGCTGATCTTCAGATTTCACAAATGGAGTTGTAATCTCCCCGGCTACTATCTTGTCCCGAATAAAGTGACAATCAACCTCAATATGTTTGGTTCTCTCATGAAACACCGGATTGGCAGCGATATGGATAGCTGCCTGGTTGTCACAGAACAACTGTAAAGGAAGTTGAGCTGGAAACCCAATTTCCTGGAGGAAGTATAGTAGCCAAGTCAACTCACTCGTCGTATGCGCCATTGCCCTATACTCAGCCTCAGCACTGGATCTTGCTACCACGGATTGTTTCTTACTTTTCCATGAGACAACGTTACCTCCTAAGAAAGTACAATAACCAGTGGTTGATCTCCGATCAGAAGGAGAGTCAGCCCAATCAGCATCTGAGAAACCTTCCACTCTAAGATGTCCATTAGCTCGATATAACAGTCCAAGTCCAGGAGCACGTTTGAGATATCGCAGAATACGAGTAACTGCCTCCCAATGTGGTACTCTAGGACACCCCATGAATTGACTTACTATACTGACTGCATAGGAAATATCTGGTCGAGTAATAGTGAGATAATTGAGCTTCCCAACCAATCTGCGATACCGACTCGGATTCTCAAACAGTGCACCATCATCCATCAATAGTTTCTGATTCGGATCCATAGGAACATCAATAGGTCTGCCACCCAGCAAACCTGCTTCCTCTAGCATGTCAAGCACATATTTCCTCTACGATAAACAAATACCCTGTTTAGATCGAGCCACTTCAATACCCAAGAAATACCTGAGTTTTCCCAAATCTTTAGTATGAAATCGATCCTGCAAGAATACTTTTAACTTGACAATTCCCTCAGAATCATTTCCAGTAATCACAATATCATCTACATAGACTACCAATAGAACATATCCAGCATCCGTCTGTCTATGAAACACAGAATGATCTGTCTGACATCGAAGCAGACCAAACTCTAAAACTGCATCTCAAAACTTACCAAACCATGCCCTCGGTGACTGCTTCAAACCATACAAAGATTTTTTTAACCGACATACACTCTTACTATACTCCCCCTGAGCAGTAAACCCAGGTGACTGCTCCATGTATACCTCTTCAACTAAGTCACCATGGAGGAAGGCATTCTTGACGTCTAACTGAAACAAGGGCCAATCAAGATTAGCAGCCAAAGAAATCAAGATACGAACAGAGGAAATTTTAGCAACAGGAGAGAAAGTCTCCTCATAATCAACACCATAAGTCTGAGTAAAGCCCTTTGCAACAAGTCGGGCTTTGAGACGCTCCACAGAACCATCCGGATGAAATTTAACAGTATACACCCAACGACAACCAACAGTTCGTTTACCAGGAGGTAAAGGAACGAGATCCCAAGTCCCATTATGATGTAAGGCATCCATCTCCTCCTCCATAGCTTACCTCCAACCCGAATCAGATAATGCATCCTGTAAATGCTTAGGAATAGATATAGTAGATAACTGGGAAGTAAAACAAGAGAAGACAGGAGACAAGGCATCATATGAAACAAAATGAGCAATGGGATGATTGGTAACACACGAACGAATACCTTTTCGAAGAGCAATAGGTAAAGAGTCTAAATTACCTGATGTACCAGGATCAGAAGGCGGCAAGGAAGACGATACGGGCACCTCAGTCGATGGGCGAGGACGGCGAGAGTAGACACGGAGAGGTAAAGTAGATGGTAACACAGTGGGCAGCGGAATATCTGAAGTAGATGGTGGTACAGGAGATGACCCAAAGTCCAGATCTAAAGGCTGAGAAAGTACTGGAAAATATGGAACAGATTCCTCAAACGTGACATCGACACTAGTAAAGTATCAACGCAGAGAAGGACTGTAGCAACGATACCCCTTCTGCGTGTGGGAGTAACCAAGAAATACACATTTGGTAGCTCGAGGGTCAAGTTTGTCAAACCCAGGACCCAAATTGTGAACATAGCAGACACATCCAAACACCTTAGGAGTCAGGGAAAATAAGGGCTTACCAGGAAAAAGGACAGAATATGGACTTTGTCCATTTAACACAGAGGATGGCATACGATTAATAAGGTGACAAGCAGCAAGAACAGCATCACTCCAAAAATATCGGGGAATATTCATCTGGAATAACAGGGCACGGGTGACTTCCAACAAATGACGGTTCTTGCGTTCAGCAACACCATTCTGTGGAGAGGTGTAAGCACAAGAAGTCTGATGAATAATGCCAAGTTTACTAAAATAAGCTGAAAAATGATCAGATTCATATTCCCGAGCATTATCAGAACGTAAAGTACGTATACGACAACCATACTGAGTTTTTATTTCCTTACGAAAGGTCTCAAATATAGAGAATAATTCAGACCGAGCTTTCATCAAAAACAACCAAGTCACACGAGAATAGTCATCCACAAATGTCACAAAATAAGGATATTTATTTGATGAAATATTCTTTATTGGATCCCATACATCAGAATGTACTAACTCAAAGGGACTAGACACACGATTATTGACTCGAGACTGAAATGACACACGGTGATGCTTACTAAGTTGACAAGCTTCACAAGGCAAAGACAACACATAACTAAGACTGGGAACTTGGCGTTTCAAATTCTGGAGAGAGGGATGTCCAAGACGACAATGCCATTGAAAAGGAGACAACGAGGTCTGTAGAGCCTGAGTAGGTGAATCAAAGTCTAGGTAATATAGGCCACCAGCTTCATGCCCCGTACCAATCTTCCTCTTCGTCTTGAGATCCTGAAAGACACAATAAGAGGGATAAAAGGTTACAGAACAATTGAGAGAACGGGTAATCTTACTAATGGAAAGTAAACTAAAAAGAAACTGCGGAACAAATAACACGGAAGATAGGGACATATCAGGACTCAAGTGAGTAGTCCCCAGACCTAAAACCTTAGAACAAGTACCATTAGCGAGAGTAACACTATGTGTGGAAGTAGCAGACTGATAAGTAGAAAAAATTTCAGACGCACCAGTCATGTGGTCAAAAGCGCCAGAGTCTATAATCCAGGGACTACGAGTGGAGGACAATAAACAAGTAGAAGCAATACCTGACTGAGCAAAAGTAGCAGTAGAGGGAGATGGAACAGCCTGTTGCTGGGACAGGAACTGAGCATACTCCTCTCGTGTAATAGTAACCAACCCAGTGTCTTGATTGGGTTCCACAAGTACAGCAAATAGAAAAAAAAAGAAAATCACTAGATCATTGAACCGTACAAGAATCACCTACTGCACTGCTGAACCGGAGAAGAGAAGATTGCTGGACCACTGAACCGGACCAAATAGGTCCTATTGGAACACTGAACTGGCCCACAAGGGGCTGCTGGAGCACTGAACCGGCCCACAAGGGCCTGCTGGAACACTGAACCGGCCCACAAGGGCCTGCTGGAATGCTGAACCGGACCTACTAAGTCTGCTGGAACACTGAACCGGGCAGACTAGGCTCGCTGGACCGCTGGACCGGAGCAAAAATTGACTGAACCTGTTTGAATCGGTGCAACACTATCTGAACCGGGCCACAGGAGCTTACTGGACCTCTGAACCGGAGTGACCACTGAATGAACCGGTCTGAAGCTAGATGGGCCGTGGATCTGATTGGGCTGATTGGACCTGCTGATTGGGCTTGGATCTGGATCTGGATCTGATTGACCCGATCTGAGTTGACTTGGGTTTAAAACAATTTAAAAAACCCGTTGACTCGGGTATGAGTTTGGGTCTTTTATCCAAACCCGTGAAGTCGGGTCTGGACCTTATTCTCGGGTCTGGACCTCTTCTTCTTCTTTTTCGCGATTAGGGTTTCAATAACCCTGGTCTCCGACTGCGCCTCGACCACCACAACACTGCTACACCACAACGACCACACCACCACCAAAACTAGCGACAACACCACCACAGAAGAGGAACTCTACAATACCAGAGATCAACGACAACGATTGTAACCCTAGTCTCCGACTACGCGTCGACCACCACAACGGCGCTACACCACAACGACCACACCACCACAGCCACAACGGCTGTATCACCACCACCACTGTAGCACAGACGCGAACAACAGCGACTGTATCACCACCACCACTGTAGCACATATACGAACAACACCACCACCACCACTGTAGCACAGATACGAACAACAACACCACCACCACCACTGTAGCACAGACGCGAACAACAGCGACTGTATCACCACCACAAATTGAATTAATTTATTCAAAAAATATATTTAGGATTTTAAGTGCTCTGATGCCATGTTAAGTGTAGAAGATTAACATAATATTAGAGAGAAACAGAGAGGTTAAAACTTAACCTAGCTCTCATATATCACTTGTATTTATAGTTAACTCACAATAATAAGACTTACACATACACCCTCTTACTATTAACAATTTACACATACTACCCTAATATTCTTAACAATTGTTAATAACCCTTACTATAATCCCCTCTTTTTTTTCCTTTTTTTCTTTTACTCTTGTATATTATTATTATTATTTGCTAAATTGGTTTTTTAACAATATACCTTGTTAAATAGCTACAATATTGTTCATATACCAATTTAGCAAATAATAATAATTTACAGAGTAAAAGGAAAAAGGGAAAAAAATAAGCAAGGGTTATTAACAATTATAGCAAGGGTTATTAACAATGAATAAATGATAAAAAAAAAAGGCTCTCTCTCTTTCTGATCTACAGATATGGGATGGGTATTGCACCTTCTTTCTCTCAGATCTGGATGGGGATGGGGCTCGCGAGCCTTGCAGGTAAGTCTCAAATCTTCTCTCTCTCTCTCTCTCTCTCTCTCTCTCTCTCTCTCTCTCTCGTGTTCTATTGATAAGTGAGAAACGATCAACTGTTCTAACCCCTCCGCCCCCCCCCCCCTTTTTTTCTTTTTTTCTTTGGTTTTTTTTTTTGGGTCAATTCTTTTATATTTGTTAATTAAGTTAATGCCCTCCGGCCCCCACCCCCCTTTTTCTTTTATAATTTATTCATTATTAATAACTCTTGCTATAAATCCCTCCTTTATTTCCCTTTTACTCATGTATATTATTATTATTTGTTAAATTGGTATATTAACAATATACCTTGTTGTTAAATAGCTACAATTAATTTTATAGTATATACCTTGTTAATGGAATAATATTACTTAGTAATTAAGTGACACAGTTTAAAATTAAGTGTTTAAAATTAGTTGAAGTGATTTCCGCGTCATGTGAAGCATTTTTTTCCCTCCGACTTGATATTATCTTGTATAAGTAGATGTTAACCCACTAAACATGCTCAATCAATCATATTAAGCTAATTTTTATAAATAAATGAATTGTATTTGTGTTTTCACATGTTTCCATATTTTTTCTCCATTTCCATTGCATTTCTAAAACGTTTCCGTTTTCAAGCTGACAGAAACGGTACAACTAAACAATATTTCGATCCTTGGTAAGATGACATCATAGTCATATCTGTTAGTCAATTTAAACTACAGTTTTCAATTGAACTAAAGTGACATAAATTGAATACTTTAGGGATGAAATTGATACAACTAGAAGATTGGGGACCAAACTAACACAAAGCTCATTATTTGGGGAACAAAATATATTTCAACTATATATATGGTGACCCAAAATTGAAGTAATACAATAGAAACCTTCAACAAAACACGAGGTCCCACAAGGAGAAGTAAGGCACTCATACCAGTTGTTGCATGCTCCATTTTGATATAAAAAAATTTTGTTGCCACCCTTCCACAAATGACATTCCATTCAAAAAGGTAGATGTAACATATCCAGGTGCACCTGTTGGCAATCAAACATTTTCGAAGTGAGAAAATCATCATCTCACCTCAACCTCATGTTGTCACTTGCTTACTAATAAATCCATAAAAACAAAAAGTCTAACCTAAGCTTCTGAATGAGCTACACAAAGCATTTGAAGTTTATGTTCCACTGAAAATTGGATCCCTACAATAGTGGGCATCCTAACTACAGGTGGAATAGATTTACATGAAGAGCCACTTCATGTAAATAATACCAAAAGTTAATCCCATAACCAATCTACCCCTCCCAAACCCCATTAATGGGACTGGGAGTTATTTTTCAATTAAATAAAGCATCATATAGTTGTACCAATCCAAGATGCCAATTAAATTCCTTAAAAAGACATAAATTTCAGAAGTTCTGAACAAAATACAAGTTCATTACAGCAAATGAATCTGCATGTATATATTGAAAACTTCATGTTACCCATGTGATTTGGCCTTGTAGCACTTCACCTCCTATGGTTTGAAAACACAACAAATAACCCTTCTGTGATTTGTAACTAATCCATACAATTGCCTTTGCTAAACGACCTAGTCTAATGACTATAATGCCCCTCCCTCATCCTCATCCTCTTCTATTTTGTTTCTTGAGATAATAATGTTGACCACGTCCCCGCCAGGCGTCCACCGACTAACCACCCCCGCCCACTTTCAAACAAGCCAATAATAATTCTCTCCAAAAATGGACCATACTATAACATAAGCAATTAAGAAATGAACAAACAAAACCAGACGTTTTGTCAAGCTACTTTGCCATAGATTTCGGCCACCAACACTGCTTCGACAACCTCCTCCACCTTGGTCCATCGTAATTGCCCCCTCCACTTGTAGCAGTAAGAGGTGGAGGCAGATCTGTTGGAGTATAGTCTAGTTTATTTGGGTTTTTTTTCCCTTTTTTACCCTTACTATGATTTTTATATTTTGCCTAGACCACAAGGATGTTTAGGTCACTTTGTACTATTATTTGGCTATATATACAGGGCTCTACACTTAGTTTGAGTAACCTTTTTTCCACTCACAAACATTTCAAGTTGGTATCAGAGCCAAACCCTAACCCTAGCCTCCATCCACCTTCAGCGACAGCCCTAAACCACCCATAAACAAGCAGCCACCACTCCAGCAGCCCAACCACTGAAACAGCAGCATCACAGGACCTTCAGCAGTAGAAACAGCAGTCATAAACCACCCAGAAACCAGCCAACAAACAGCAACGAACCAGCCAAAAACACAAGCCACTCCCACCGACACAATTCCAACGACACACTACCTGACACACCCAAAAACCTACACAGCAACCTGCCTGACACACCCAGCAGCCACCGAACAACACCACCTAGCACCGAACAACACCACCCACCGAAAATCGATCCAGCCAAACAACATCCAACACCCAACTTCAATCCAGCCCACACCCACACTGAAATCCCAACTCATAGACAAACAGCATAAACCAACCATCAGCCTCCACACCATCCAAACCCAGCAGCCCAACCCAGCAACCCACCCAACCCCATTCCCAAACCCAGCAACCCACAGCCAGTAACGCAATCAACCCAGCAAACCCAAATCAGCTGCCCCCCTTCGTGCTTCGTGCTTCGTGCTCATCACAGTGCCGTCATCTCTTTGCGCCACCGACTTCTTTTTCCTAGGGTCGCAGTATCTAGAACTTTTTATGAGGGGTTGAATCCTCTTCTCCGTTAATCTACTTTTGATGCAGTAGATCACTTATATATTCACTGAATTTCTGGGCATCGTGACCTGATTATTTGAGAACTTTTTGGACCTTCTTTATCTGTCGCTACTGTTCGACTGGAGATATATTGTTCTCCCTTATTTTGTCCCTCTACTTATCTTAGAGTTTTTTCTGTCACGGGTACCTACGTATTATTGTTGATATGGCTATTACTGAGGGGCTTGAGACTCCTACCGTTGAGACCTCTACTGTTAGTACTTCCACGGGAAATGTACTGTCTACTTCTCCCACTTTTATGTTTGACTAGTATACAGTACGTATTGGCACAGTTGCATGACCGACAATGCCAGGTATGATCTCTCAGAAGGTTACGGCACAGTTGTTGAATGGTCGTAACTTTGTTGAATGTCCCCCTGCTGATGTCCCCTCTACCTCAAGCGATACAGGTAATACTTCTCAGTTCGTTTAGCATATTGATGCACCTGTTGTTAGTACTAATGAGATTACCGGTACTGAGCCAGTTATTTTCCCTAATGAGACATTGTCAGTGAAGGATAATGATTTAGGGCATCGTTATCCACAGCGTGATCGCGTCCAATTGTTCGTTATGGTTGGACTGCCAGGACTTTATATCCGATCTCTGCTTATATTTCTTATGGTGATCTATCTCTTACATTTCAAGCTTATAACATGGTCTTATCAGATACGCCGGTTCCTCGTTCTGTTTCAGAGGCTATGTGAGAGCCCCAGTGGGTTCTTGCATACAAACGGAGATGAACGCTCTTCAGCGTAATCATACGTGAGATCTTGTCTCTTTACCTTCAAAGGTGAAGCCTGTTGGCTGTCGCTAGATTTACACCCTAAAGTTTCTTGCGAATGGTACTATTGATCGTCACAAGACTAGGCTTGTGGCGAAGGGCTTACTCAGGTACCAGGTCGTAATTTTGGTGCTACCTTTGCCCCCATGACAAAATTGACTACTGTTCGATTAATTATTTCTCTGGCTGTGGAGTACTCTTGGCCTCTTCATCAGTCAGATGTGAATAATGTGTTTCTTCATGGTGATCTAAACGAGATTATTTATATGGATGCACCACCAGGCTTTCGTGGTGAGTGAGAGTATGCTGGGAAGGTGTGTCGACTGCGTAAGTCTCTTTATAGACTGAAACAGTCACCACGAGCCTGGTTCTCTCGGTTTAGTGGTGTAGTTGTATGTTTAGGGTTCATCAGATGTCATTCTGATCATACATGCTTTATTTGACGGAATACTTATGGGCAGTGTGTCATCCTTTTGATACATGTGAATGATAATATTATTACTGAGGATGATGTTTCTGGGATTGCACAGGTCAAGGTAGACTTTGGGAAGGCCTTTGATATGAAGGACCTTGGATTTCTACGATACTTTCTTGGGATTGAGGTTACCCGTAGCAGTAGAGGTATTGTTCTTTCTTAGAGGAAGTATGTTCTAGATCTTCTCTCGGACACTGGATGCTTGGTTGCAAACCGACATCATCATCCATGATTCCAAACCTAAAGCTTACTGCTGAAGGTGAGAAGTTGAGAGATCCAACTGTCTATCAGAGGTTGGTAGATAGACTTATCTACCTAGCCAACACTAGGCCAGACATTTCATTTGCTGTCAACCGAGTTAGTCAGTTCATGCACAGGTCGTGTCAGCCTCATGTTGATACAGTTTATCATATTCTTCGGTACCTCAAGTCTTGTCCTGGACTTGGGTTGTTCTATGCATCAAGATCTCAAACTGGTCCTCTAGCCTGTTATTCAGATTCAGATTATGCGGGAGCATGAGACGGTCAATCTACTACGGGCTTCTATACTTTTTAATGGACTCATTTTATCTCTTGAAAGAACAAGAAGCAGTCTGTTGTCTCTCACTCGTCAGCAGAGGCAGAGAATCGGGCACTAGCACTTGGCACATGTGAGATTATCTGGCTACGATCGATTCTTGGCGAGTTGGAATTTCCAGTGACTTTTTCATTTACACTATATTGTGATAATCGAATTCAGCTCGTTTCTGACTCTGTACTTCACGAGAGGACAAAATATATAGAGATCGATGTTCACTTTCTTCGAGAGAAGATTAGCTGTGGTATTGTCACTCCATTGTTTGTGGGGACCAGTGATCAAGTTGCGGATGTTTTCACCAAATATGTCACTCTATCCATTCTCCGGGACTCCGTTGTCAAGCTTTGCTTAGTTGATATTTTTGCACCTAGCTTGAGGAGGAGTGTTAGAGTATAGTCTAGTTTATTAGGGTTTCTTTTCCTTTTTACCCTTACTATGACTTATATTTTGCCTAGACCACAAGGATTTTTAGATCACTTTGTACTATTATTTGGCTATATATACGGGACTCTACTCTTAGTTTGAGTAACCCTTTTTCCACTCACAAATATTTCACATCGATTATGGTTATGACTTGTGAGCGGCCATAGGAGGAGATCTATCATGGTGTGGGTGGCTGGGGCTGGGCAGCACGATGAAAGAGAGCGATTTATTGGGGGAGGGAGGACAAAGAGAGGAAATGCAAACAAGAGAAGTAGTATGAGGGTATTTTTGTCCTTATGTAAAAATTAAAGGGCTTCCTTTAAATTTGACTATGACTCGGACTCCATTTTTTCATGCCACCTCAAACTAGGTGGGTGGACCACAATTGGACATTTTCAATGGAATTTGTGACGGTAGCTCTTTAATCCGAAACCATAAGAGTGTCATGTAGTTATTTTCAAGCCATAGGGGCTGAGGCCCAACAAGCCCAAAGTTAAGTTCTTTTTTTTTTTTTTTTTTTGAGTTTTTTGCTCCACTGTTGAGCTCATGTACAGCAGTATCGCTTACCTTGAAATGGTGCAGCAATTGCTATCCAACTCTTCACATATTTCTCAAAGATCTGCAGACCAACATTATCATCACAACATTTTGGATTTTAGCTTCCAAAAGAAGCACTAGACAAAATAATTTAGCCACAAATAGCCATTGAAACAATTGTGAGGAACAAATATGAAGATTGATTTCAAAAAATAATGGAAAAAGTTGGTAATCCAAAAAAGTGCTGAATTTTACATCACTGTGCAAGCTCATGAAACATTTGACCAGAAGACCCCCCATTGAATGACTTATTAAGTTTATCCTTTTCCCCCCCGAAGCAGTATACACCAATTCCAGTTTTGCCGCAAGACGCTCCAATGTATCCTTAAACCTAAAGAAGCAGACAAAAGTATGCACACGTACGACATTAGCATCAGAAAGTCATAATCAAATATTAGGCAGAAAAGAAAATCACATTGAAATGCTCTCCAAATATGATGAAATTATAATTGAGATAATGGATATCAATCCAAGTACAAAAGGTTGAATTTGACCCATTTTGCATACTAGCTCCAAATCAAAAACATGGCATAAAGTTGCATGCATTACATGTATAGATGCAATTTGGACAGATGCCTTTGTTAACAGAATAGGTAGGGCACATACACAGCACAAGCAATCTGAGAATATCAAAAAAAATGAATTATCGTATGAAGACAAGAAAAGCATGTGTTATTACCCAAAAAAAAATGTGTAACTGGTGACTTTACAACAAGGGTTGTACTATTTATATTTCCAACTAATGTTTGAACTACAATTACCAAAAGACATAAGCTAGTGCATAGTCTGGTTTAATATCACTGAACGTTACAAAATCACAAGTTACACAATCCAGGGAATTGGAAGGCATAGTGCAGTGAAAAAGAATACATTTTTCGAAGGATTGCTTAAGGACTCATTGAATCTGGAATTCCCTCCGACTAGGACTGTCAAACGATTGGAGCTATCCTGCTTTGATCGAAAAGATTCGTTCATTAAGTTAAGTAAGTCGCAACACATTCATTTGTTGATGGGTGAGAGGCAAAGCAGGAGCCCGAAGCATGTGCCAGTGAGGGAATAATAATAATGGAGCAAGCAATAGGAAATGGCGCGAATGGCGCGAGCACCGCTCGGGCTCAACTCAAAATTGGCTCGTTCAAGCTCGTTCGTACTACAAAACGAACCAAAACTAATCATTTTTTAATCTCATTTTTTATCCGAGCCTGAGCCACTGACTCTTCAATACAGTAAATGCCCAACAGCTAGCACATTACACGTGTGCCTTGAGTAATTCAATTTTTGTCCCTTTTTGGTCTTGGGAAAACACTATGACCGCTGGCTGAGAGAAATTTTCCAGTAATCACCGCTCTCTAAGAGCTTGATCGGTCTTTCGGGAAATTGGGTTACTTGCTCCCCAATTAACCTTTATTTTTCCCACCTATAAATATGAGACTGGTTTATTTGACCAAAGAGAGTCTCAAGTGTTTTAAAAGTGCTAGAAAAAAGACAAAAGGCCTTAACAAAGAACCCTAGCCTCCCATTTTCTTTTGGGGTCAGAGCTAGCCTCCCATTGAAAAACCTCAATCTCTACTTGACAAATGTAGACCTATTCCATAAATCAATCTAGACCGTGAACACAAATCTTGTAGTACACCCAAAACCTTCAGAGTTGAAGATTTAAGGAGGATTCCAACAAGGAGAATGGGAGGATTCTGAAGGTTTTTCATGGACTTCAATTCCTGGACTAGAAGTAGGGGTGTTCAAATTTCCGACTGGCCGCAAGTTCCTACCCTACCCTACCCTACCCTACTGAACGGCTAGCCGCAAAAATCGGGTAGGAATGCGGAAGAGTTTTTGTTCTTCTGATTAAAATCGGGTAGGAATGCGGAATAGCCATCCATTTCCGCATTCCTACCCTACCCTACCCTACCCGCATTAATTAATTAAATTATATATATATATATAATTATAAACTAAAAAAACCCTAATAGAACATCTGAGTCCCGAGAACGCCTCCTTCATCGTTCCAGTCCCGATTCCCACCCAGGTACTCTCTCTCTCTCTCTCTCTTTCTCTCTCTCTCTCTCTCTGCGCGATCTGGTGTGGTCTGGCTTGGAAGGTCTGATCGCAGACCTTCATCTGGCGCGATCGTCTACTGAGTCCCGAGGTCTAGCTTGAATCCATGAAATCGTTTTTCTTTTGTTTTTTAGTCATGAGATCTTAGTTAATCATATGGGTGTAGTCATGATATAAAGGTGAATCTTTAGTTTTGGAAGAGGAAAACAAATGGAGTTTTTCCAGTACAACCCATTTGTTGAACGAAATCACCAAATAGATCAAATAGATAGGAATTACATATGTTGAACGAAATCACCAAATAGATCAAACTAGGAATTACATAAACCAGTAAAATTAATTGCTGAAAATAATGATCAAACTAGGAATTACATGAGCGAGTTCTGTGAATGGATGATCCAAAAAAGTTCTTCACTGATACTTGCTTTAGTGATACTGCTGGGATGGATTTTTTGTGATACTTGCAAGCCTTTGTTAGCTATGCAAGATTTTTTGTTAGCTATGCAAGCCTTTATTCTGATTTTTTGGTTCAATTTACAGTTCCAACATATAATTTCTTGGTTCAATTTACAGTTTCAACATATCAGTTCAATTTATTATGATTTCTTGGTTCTTATACCATCTCCATATTTTGTTTTTGTTCACAGATCATTTCTTTATGGATGAGATGACTCCACAATCATCTGCTCAAGTTGATTCTAACCACAGTTATCAAATCGTATATCGGAAGGTGTATCGTTTTTCAAAAATAGTGTATCGTATCGTATCGTGTATCGTAAGATACGGCGCAATTTTAAATAATTAATAATAAAATATATATGCTTTTGAAAAAAATCATAGACTCATAAAAACATAATATTTCATTAATATTCCACCTACTATTTAAGTCACCAATATAATTTAATAATATTAAAAAAATAATGAAGGGTATCAAATTAAATTAATAGTACTTATTTATACTTAAAACAAAAAATTATAATATTGTGGGGTAATAAATGTAATTCTTGATACTTAAAACTAAAAAGTTATAATGTTGTGGGGTAGTAAATATAATTCTTGATACTTAAAACTAAAAGGTTATAATGTTGTGGGGTAGTAAATGTAATTTTTGATATTTATAACAAAAACCCTCAGTACCGAACAGAAACAGAGAGAGAGAGAAGAGGCGAGAGGGGGCGAAGCCAGTGCCGATGCCGGAGAGAGAGAAGAAGAAGAAGAAGATACCGGTAGCTGGTACCTCGTGGTCGCAGCTCACAGCGACAGAGAGAGAGATCGTGAGACAAAGAGAGAGAGATCGTGGGTTTGTCTTCATCTGGTGGCTGGTACCTGGTAGGTTTGCTGATTTGTGGGTTTGTCTTCATCTCTTGCCTTTTCTTTGGCATTTTATCTATTCTCTGGGCTCTATGAGATCTATTAAAAAAAAAAAAAAAAATTACACAGAGACTGCGTGTATCGTTTGTATCGAACGATACGAATCGTATCGGAAAAAACGTATCGTGCATCGAACGATACTATGCAAAAACGATACAAACCTCCAATTCGTATCGTTTTACCCATGTATCGTGACGTATCGTACGATACGTATCACGTATCGTACAATACTAATAACTATGATTCTAACAGTAACATCCAAGTTACTGATGACATTCAGTGTGAGGGACAAGATTTAAAAAAACGATCTAGAGTTTGGGAGCATTTTGAAAAGATTGAAGCTACAGATGAAGCTCAATGTCAGCATTGTGGTAAGATTTACAATTATCATGCAAGAAAAACAGGTACTTCATCCTTACTTTATCATTTAGATCGTTGTAAATCATATTTGACAAGTGTGAATAAGAAGGACACGTCTCAATTAAAGTTAATTGGTGCATTCAAAAAAGATGGAGATGGTGTTAGTAGTAACCTTAGTGTTGCTAAATTCAATGAAAAGAAAATTAGGGAGGCAATTGCTACTATGATTATAGTGGATGAATTGTCGTTCCGGTTTGTTGAAGGAGAAGGATTTAGAGACTTGATGAGGATTGTTGAACCTAGATTTCGTATACCTCTCGTACCACTGTGATGAGGGATTGTTTGCAATTATATATGGTGGAGAAAGAAAAATTGAAACATATGTTTGTCTCATCTAGTCAAAGGGTTTGTCTTACTACTGATATATAGACGTCTACTCAAAATCTAACTTATATGTCCTTAACTGCACATTTCATTGATAAAGATTGGAAGTTACACAAACGAATAATCAATTTTCTGAAAGTTCCTAATCATAAGGGTGTGACAATTGGAAGGCAAATTGAAGCATGCATGCTTGCGTGGGGATAGATAGCATATTTACTGTTACAGTGGATAATGCTACTTCTAATGATG
Source organism: Ilex aquifolium (assembly GCA_951799425.1). Taxonomy (NCBI): domain Eukaryota; kingdom Viridiplantae; phylum Streptophyta; class Magnoliopsida; order Aquifoliales; family Aquifoliaceae; genus Ilex; species Ilex aquifolium. The sequence goes on from OX637392.1 coordinate 33,349,803, forward strand.
GTGCTCTTGATTATTAAAAAGGCGAACTAAGGATGGAAAAATACTTTCTTAGAAAATGAATTTATGCATGTTAGGTTTTGTGCACACATTTTGAATCTAATCGTCATGGAGGGTTTGAAGGAAGTGAACACGTCAATTTTGAAGGTACGAAATGCTGTTAAATATGTGAAGTTTTCTCCTTCAAGGCTTGACAAGTTTAAGTCATGTGTTGAGAGACAAAAAATTGGTGAAAAGGGTCTTCTTTGCCTTGATGTTCCAACGAGATGGAACTCTACATATTTGATGCTCAAAGTTGTTGAACAGTACCAATGTGCATTTGATTTGTTGCAAGAAGATGATGGACAATTTGTAAATCAATTGAGTGAGGGGGTGGTTTAGGGCCACCTACATTTGATGATTGGGACATTGTTCGTGTGTTTATAAAGTTTTTGAAACTTTTCTATGAAGTCACATTGCACATTTCTGGATCATTGTATACCACATCTAATTTGTTTTTTCAAGAACTTTCTACTGTGTATGATCATTTGCAAGGTTATTGTGAAGATGATGACTATCTTTTGAGTATCATGGCCATGAGAATGAAAAACAAGTATGATAAGTATTGGGGTCATTTAGATAATATTAATTTGATGTTGTTTGTTGCTATTGTACTTGACCCACGCTATAAATTGGATGCTTTAGAATTTTGGCTCAATGACAATTATAAGGCTGAGGATGAAGCAGTGTTATTAAAAGCGCGCCTAGGCGCTCGCCTAGGCGAGAGGCGAGGCTATCTCGCCTGGAAGACCCCAGGCGAAGCGACCTTCAGCGAAGCGATAAAAAAGCGACCAAGGCGTTCGCTTTTCGCTTAAGCTCCAGGCGAAGAAGCGAGCGCTTCAGTCCAGTGAGGCGAATTTTTTTTTTTTTTAAATTTAGACCGTTGGATTGGGCAATTGGAAAAAAAATTATAAGATGTGTGATACACCAAATTATTCCCTTATTCCATAAAAACAAATCCCAAACCCTAAATTAAAGGCAAGTGGGTTTCGTTGGACATAAACATCGCGCGTTGCTTCCTACGCGAACACTGGACGACTGCTGGACTCCTTGACGATCGACGGGCTCGATCGACTGAGGCGATCGACAGAGACGATCGACAGAGGCGATCGACAGAGGCAATCGACCTCACTGATCTCGCTGCTGCACAGTTGCTCCTTCCTCTCTGCACAGGCGCACAGTTGCTCCTTCCTCTGCATAGGTTAGTCTGCTCTTTTCTTTTTCTCTCTTCTATTTCTCTTTTTTCTTCTCTTTCCTGGTTCTGGACCTTCTTCCTTGCTGCACAAATTCTGCTGGTTTTTTTTTTTTTTTTCAGATTCTGCTGATTTTTTTTTTCCTGATTCTGCTTGTTTTTTTTTTTTTTTTATCTGCTCCTTTCCTGTTTATTATGCTTATGATTCTGCTCCTTTTTTTTTTCTTCCTGATTCTCATTCTGCTGGTTTTTTTTTTATCTGATTGTGGTCCTGTATATTATGCTTCCTGATTGTGCTTCACTGGTTTTGCAATTGTGTTCTCCTGATTGTGCTACTGTACTGGTTTTGCTATTTTTTGCTCCTGATTCTGATTCTGCTCGTTTTTTTTTTTTTATCTGATTGTGGTCCTGTATATTATGTATATTATGCTTCTGATTGTGCTTCACTGGTTTTGCTATTTTGTTCTCCTGTTCTGGTTTTGGTTTTGCTATTTTTTGCTCCTGCTATTTTGTGCTCCTGATTGTGCTCCTATTCTGGTTTTGTTATTTTTGTGCTCTTGCTATTTTTTGCTTCCTGATTGTGCTCCTCCTGTTCTGGTTTTGCTATTTTGTTGTTCTATTTTGCTGTCCTGACATGTGATAAAAATAGATATACTTTAGCAAAAAAACATTTGGAAATATACTTTAAAAATAGATTCAGATTCAGTACATGGCATGCTGTTTTTGCTTATTTTCTGGACTGTTTTGTTCCTTTGATTGTAGTGTGATAGTGTCCTCATTCATAAACATTTAGTATATATAAAATTATAACTTAGATGTTTAGAATTAATTAAACTAAAATATTTATTTATTTTTTTAATTGTTCGTTTCGCTTCGATAAAGCGTGTCGCTTCGCTTCTCGCTTCTCGCTTCTCGCCTAGGCGTTAGGAGCCTTGGTCGCTTCGACTCGCTTTACGCCTTAAATAACACTGGGATGAAGTAGTTAAGCTTCAAGTAGTTGAAAAGATCAAAAGGGTCATTGACCGATTATGCCAACAGTACACTAGATTTAGTGTGAGGTGTGGAGTGGGGTCAAGTGTTGACCATGAGAAAAATGTGTCATCAGTTGAGATGTCGGTTCAAGATCAAGTACCTACAAATTTCATGAATAAGTACCGCAAGTATAGGGCTGAAAAAGGTAATGTGGACAACAAATTAGAGTTGGATCGATATTTGATGGAGAATGTTGAATTTGTTAATGCCAATTTTGACATTTTGAATTGGTGGAAAGTTAATTATTCTAAATTCTCGATTCTTGTCAAAATGGCTCGTGATGTGTTAGCTATTTCCATATCTACGGTGGCATCAGAATCGACTTTGAGCACTGGGGGTCGTATTTTAGATCCTTTTCGGAGTTGTCTAGCACCCAAAACAGTTGAGGGTCTCATATGTGCACAAAATTGGCTTCAATCGTTATCCATTGCTTATGACTTTGAAGATGGTTTGGAGAATTCAGAAAGCTATAAACTGGATTCAGGTTTCTATACTTTTATTGTTACTTTTTTATTATTTGTTGATAAGTTCTTCGTATCTAATTTGTTTTCATACTCTTTTTTATCTCAGAAATAGCTACAGAGACGATTACAATTGCTCTTGAGTGAAGAGAGGTGAATGACACTAACAAAAGGTGTTATTTAACTTTTGTATATTTTTTTTAGTAATTATAAGAGTATTTGTGCAGTATAATTTATATTATACCATTGTTATTATTGTGGATGATTGAGTTGCTAAAACATCGATGTTTTTTGTGTAGGTTACATGATTTGTAGTGAACTGGTGAACTGTCACATGCGGAGCAATTATGATTTTAATGTATTTCATATGGTTTAAACTTAAATTAATTGTTATTATATTTGTGTAACAATTATGGTGGATTGATGTTTAAACTTAAACTTTCTTGTGTTTTATTATAATTGTTGTTATAGTTGTTTTAGATTTTAGTATTATTGATTTATTGTGTTGTTAAATTAGTGCATGTTATTTAATTAAATTGTTAAAATGATCCAAAAATTAATAGCTACAAAAGTGTTTACCAGACTTCCTACGCGATTAATCGGGTAGGAAGGCGGATAGGAATACCACACCTGATCGGGTAGGGTAGGCCAAGAAAAAATTCTTTCGCAAAGTATCGGGTAGGAAGACGGAAGAGCATATTTCCTACCCGTAGGGTAGGGTGAACACCCCTAACTAGAAGCTAGTGTTCAATAGCTCGCAGTGAACTCTGAATTCAAGATTTACATTGAGAAAGTTGAATTATAAGGCTTTAAAGTTTGTAATTTACTTTGAGACTAATGAATTAGGTTAGGTAGACTACGCTCCCGCAATTTTACATTGTGATTCTCTTGCATGCTTTTTACGTACTTGCAATTTTACACTCCTCACATGTTGGATATAAATCTTCTTGTGGGCATTGGTTTAAAATTGGGAATTTAATTTTAATTCTTCAATTGATTAGGTGTTTGGTCTAATCAGAGGGCACATTAATTGATAAAATCAATTGGCAGTTGAAGTGAATTAGGTTTTAATTGGGCATATAATTCTTCGTTGAGTGCTACGTCCTAGTTCAAGTACGTCCAAGTTCAACATTTCGAGGTATGATCCAATCGCACTCTCAAATTTCAATTTTCCCAACCACCTTCAACCAACCCTTGTTTGTCACCTCTAAGAATCTTCGCCTTCAACCACAATTAATACCACATAGAGCATCACCAAGCAACTTCACAAATCTTCGCCATCCCTCACCGTCAAATCCTTAGGAAGAAACAAGAATCAATCTTCTACCAGTATTCACCAACTTGTAGAGATTCTAAACAAATTTCCCGAAGCAATTGGTCTCCACTTCAACGCAAAACTCTTTTAAGTTTTCTAAAATATACTCTGCTACCATTCCAAATTAAAGCTTAAGAGATAAAATCAATTAGTAGTTGAAGTGAATTAGGTTTTAATAAGGCATATAATTCTTTGTTGAGTGTTCAGACCTATTCAAACCCCCCCTATTTTTTCTTCTAGGTCAAGTACATCCAATTTCAACATTTCGATATATGATCCAATCGCACTCGCAAATTTCATTGTTCCCAACCGCCTTCAACCAAACCTTGTTTGTCACCTCTACGAATCTCCGCCTTTAACCACAATTGATACCACATAGAGCATCACCAAGGAACTTCACAAATCTCCGCTATCCCTCACCGTCGGAACCTTCAAGAAGAACTAGAACCAATCTTCTACCAGTATTCACCAACTTGGAGAGATTCTAAACAAATTTCCCGAAGCAATTGGTCTCCACTTCAACACAAAACTCTTGAGTTTTCTAAAATATATTCCTCTACCATTCCAAATTAAAGCTTAAGAGAAGGTCTCCTTTAACCACTTGACACAGTCCTATCTGAAACTGCATGAGAGAGATCCAGTCCTATTCCATTCAGTGATTAGAAACACTATACCATTTGACCCATGAACATCCACCATGAATTTCTTTTACTCAATCTTAATCTCCATTGTTAATGAAACAGTGAACATGACAGAAAATTATGACAGAAGATCAAAGAAGAGAAATAAGAAAAGAAAGGGAGCAATTATTCCTCTTACTCTGCAATCTCATTTTTCCACTTTTATCGTTGCCATGCTTCTTGACTGCATCATCTTCCCCAACATAGAAAAAACTAGGCTTTCAACTTGGGAAAAAACTAGGCTTTCAACTTGTCATTCTGATGATCCAAAAATGAGATCTAGTATGTGGTAACCATTAACTAAAGGTTTAACACCTCCAAATGGAGAACAATGTATTGCTAGCAAGACTAGAAAACAATTGCACAGCCCAAAGCTTTACAGATGTTTAGAAATCACATAAAATAAAATAAAAGCCATCTGATCTTCCTCAAACCTATGTAACTAAGGCCTTACAAAACCGAAGGCCACGTTTGGATGGCGATAACTCTAGTTATAAAATGGATATCCCATTCTCAATAAAGGGATACCTAGAATTCAATTACCATTGAAATCCTATATTTAGTCCTTCATATTCTCCATACCGACAGTAGTGGGAGCCTCTTGCACCTGACCGCCCTTTATCAAATAATGCATTGTATTCCAATAATACCATTGTAAAATCATACAATTTGTTTCCCTCCAATAGGAGGGATTATCGATTCAAACAAAAACTAGGAGGGGTTATCACATGGTTCCATCATACATTCTTGTATCTAAAGTCTTTTCACAAAAAAAAATCCAGCAATAGCAAGGGTAACGAGGGTTGCTTTCACTTAACTCTAGTCACTACAGGGTATGGCGATTGTTAAATGTACGCAGACTTACTCATAAATGCAAAGAGACTGTTTTGGCTGCAATCACTTAACAATAGTGCAAAAAATGACAAGACTTAATTGACTCAAAAGACTGAACAAGAGCTAATATAAATTGAGGAAGAAAATTTAAAGGCAATTTGCAATGAGCAAAATGTTGTTCTTCCACTACCCTGGCAATTAATTTATTGCTCAAGAGGCCAATACTTGAAAGGCCAGTTTAACTATAATCAACTCTGCATAATAAACTACAAGGGTCTCTTATCTTTTTGATTAGTCTCCTGGACTTTCTTTTGAAGATCATACGCCTTAGCATCAGTGTCCCGTTGAGAATACGCATATGACATGGCAGTCCAAATCTTATGTGTTGTATCAAGTAATAGAAAACCACGACTAATCGACAGTTATATTGAGTTAAGCAACCAAGACAAAACCAAAACATTCTCAGATGTCCACTACTTTAAAGAGATACCTGACTCACTAGGCTTCTTAGTCTCCTCAATGAAATACCTGTCCAAAGATATCACACTTGGACTTATAATAAACAAGTCCGTGACCATGTCAAATAGTTGCTCCCATCTAATTTTTCTGACCTGATATGGAGAGAAAGGTTGTTTGCTAGAGCACCCAAACGGCTAAATTCATTTCCTTCAGCACTTACATCGACATTAATAGATGTCGTACTACCTTCTAATATGTTTACAAAATAAAACAAACACAAAATAGCAAATAATTGCAAGAAATCACCGCAAAAAAAGTAGCCCATAACAAGAAAATACCTCAAACAACACCAAAAAAATGGCAATACGAATTAAGAAGCACAAGACAGGAGCAAAAAAGGCCCTCATGACTGTCAAACAGTGTTGTCGACACCTGAACAGTGTCACCTCACCACAGGGATTCGCCCCAAAAATAGCCCTTGAATGGCACAGAAATTGCTGATCGCAAGTTGAGGCCCCAAAAATTCAAAAACATTCAAAAAATCAAACAACCAAGTAAACAACCTCAAAAAAATTCACAAAAATAACTATAAATCTCAAGAGGATGAGTCGAATCTACCATGGTAATTTCAAATTTTTGCTGACAGGTTCGATGCTGAAGACAGCATCTAAGTCATCTTACATTCGCTCACTATTGAATACAAGAGAGATTTTCCGATGAGTCTGACAACTTTGAACCTTTAGATCTTGATCGATGCTTTGATACCAAGTTAAGTTATAATAACATTAGGGTTTAGAAAAGAGAGGAAGAGAGAGAGAGAAGAATATGACAAAAGAGTAGTGTGTATTAGGGCTACACAACTACTCCCAATTTTTTTATATAGTCATGTCACAAAATACTAAAATACCCTTAAACTAGAAATAACATAACATAATAGAGTTCGAAGTGACCGCCAAGAGGCCTAAAAACTTATGCAAAGAAGTAGTCTGCCAATTGTGAAGAAAGACTGTACAAAGCTCAATGTCAGGAAGTAGCATGAAGGGTACACAAGACCTAATGGAGATGTATGTGACTTCATCACTTTTATAGAATACTTAGTGAGTTGGGTATGACAATATCACCATTGGCAGTGGGTTTAAGACATCCACTATCATTGGGATTGTAATTTGTTAGTAATCCTACTCCAAGTTCAAACTACAGTTTAGTTGACTATCCAAAAGAGTAATCTAGGGTTTTAGGAATGAGATAACAATTCCCAACCAAGGTTCTCGCCATCCAAATGGGGCCTAAAAGCTCAAAACTACCTCATATAAGTAAGCTTACCAACATAAGAATAATGTAAGGCCAAAATTCAATTCCTAAAACTCATAACTTTCTGTAAAATTGCAAAACAGCAATACCAGTAAGACTCCTAATAATTCATTCATAACTAAGTTATATCCATTCTCCCACTATCTTCTCCTGGATCTCATGTCAAACAAACTTTCGAAGATATGATACCCATTGAACTTTTTCTTCTGGCCATTTAGCTCTTTGACTAAATTGTGCTCCAAAGTTCTCATTGAAAATAACTTAGATCGACTAAATTTGGACATCCTACACAAGAGAGTGAGAGAGAGGACCCTAAATCCACAGACACAGGTTTCAAACTATCAGTAGATAGGATCTTGATCACAACCTGCTAACCATTATGTATCATACAAAACACTTATTATGCAAAGACCCTCTTCAAGTGTTGCTTATCCCTAAGGACTCCACATCAAATAAAATCAGTGGTGAACAACATAAAACTTGGGAAATTTATGATATATAGATGTATCCATATATGGCTGCAGTAAAATAGACAAGATATATATATATATATATATATATATATATATATATATATATAATAAAGTAGCTTACAATTCAAATCTCAAAAGATAAACAAAATGACTTTTGCTATTCGCGGTTAAGATCGCTTTAAATTTTACTTTAAAGTTAATCTAACGGTTAATATTAACACCCTAAATTTAATAGAAAAAATAGGCCCCTAAGGGTGTGTTTGGATTGATTTTTTAAAAGTACTTCTAAAAATTATTTTTCATAAGTACTTAAAAAAAAAAAATAGCATTTGAAACTGTCATACCACTACCTCTACCACCCCTACTCCCGCCACCACCGCCGCCGCCGCCGCCGCCCCCACCCCCCACCGCCGTCGTCGCCGTCACCGCCACCGTCGTCGCCACCACCACCACCACCACCGCCGCCACCACTGTCACCATCACCGCCGCCGCCGCCACCACGGTCATTGCCACCCACCACAACTATCACTGTCTCCTACAATCACTACTGCCGCCCACCACCTCTCACCCTCACTATAAACTGATGCTTAAATTCCTTTATCTATTCTCTATGTTTGTGATTTGATTTTGGATATGAATACAAATATGTTTATTGTTTACCATTTTTTATTACATTGTGCCTTCAGGCACAGGCAATAACTAGTATATATATATTATACATGTAAATTTCTTAACTCAAAAAATCTTTTAAAAGCACACTCATGTCAGCATACAATCAGCAGTTACCTGTTGCTTTGGCGGAAATCATATCCAAACCCAAAGAGTGTTTTTCCCTCTTGGTAACCCCACGTCAGCATTTCAACTATCATGTCATGGAAATAGTACACACTGTCACGCCCAATGACCTGGGATAACATAACAAACCAGAAACAGAAAGGTCAAAGTTCATCAGCAACAAGATTTAATTGTTTAAGAAATGTTTTAGTCAAATAATTGTGAAGAAGACATCACATGTCATGCAATAATTAGGGACATCTACTAACAGCTTAGAGTTTATGATTATCTTAAAGCTTCCTGAACATAGAATGCTATGCTGCACTCGGTGTTTTGAAAAGTGTGCCTAGGCACCTGGAACAGTCTCGGCAAAGCGACCTTCAGATAAGCGAGGAAAAAGTGAGCCTAGGCAAATATGTGAGCCAAACGAAGAAGCGAGCGTTTGACTGAAATTTTTAATTTTCTGTCCTCCTCCTCCTCCTCCTCTTCTTCTTATTCTGATTTTCTGATTCTCCCCTTCTTGCGACACTCACCAGTGAATAGGAAACTTACTGCATCAGACTGCTCCTACATCAGACTGGGAAGCTCACAGTGACAGTATATTCTCTTCTCCTTCTTCTTCTTCTTCTTCTTCTTTTGATTTTTTGGTTCTTTTTTTTATTTTCTGGTTCTTCTTCTCCTCCTCTTCTACTTCTTCCCCTCTTCTTCTGCTAATTTTTTGGCACTTTGTTTCTATTTTTTTTTTCCTGTGGTTGCTTCCGCTGGAACCCTTGGAATCCTGTTTCAGTTTTTTTTTTTTACTGTGATGGTTATGCTGCTTCTGCTTATCTACTGGAACTATCTTTCTAATTTTCTGTCATTTGTTCTGCTGTGTTCATTTGTTTTGTTGTGTTATGTTCATTTGTTCTGATGTGCTTTGCTCATTTGCTGCTTACTCGTTTATTATTCTGTTTGATTATATTCTGGAATTTTGTCATTAAGGTTCAATCTGTTTCTTGGACTGCTGTGTTATGTTCTTCTGTCATTTGTTATCTAATTAAACTAAAATATTTGCTTGTGTTTAGACTGTTTGTTTCGCTTCGATGAAGCACTCACTTTGCCTCTCACTTCTTACCTAGGCCTTAGGTGACCGGTTTGCTTCGGTTCTCGTTATGCCTAAAATAACACTGGTTGCACTTATTCAAAAAATAATAGGTGCAGATAGCTATTTAATTTCAATAATACGTACGAAGGCAACCAGTAAGATGCATGAATAATCACGAATAATTGCCAGTAACATTACTAGAAAACATATTACAATTAGATTATGGAACTCCTCTCCTCACACAGATGAGTTAATTTGCAATATGATTGATAGATAGAAAATACATACAGAAAGAAGAATGATGATTTTTCTAAACAATTGCAATACTCTATTCATAAGAGGCAATTCTATAAGAAGTCCAACCAACAGGCCTAACAAAGAGAAGAACAACATAAACAAATACATATGAATCCATCTATGAAGTACACACATCTCTCCAATCCGCAAACACAACTGTACATTCATGAAGCATGCTTATTTTTGCAATCTTGTCTTCATCTCAGTGTTATTTAAGGCGTAAAGCGAGCCGAAGCGATCAAGGCTCCTAACGCCTAGGCGAGAAGCGAGAAGCGAAGCGACACGCTTTACCGAAGCGAAGCGAACAGTTAAAAAAAAAAATTTATTTTAGTTTAATTAATTCTAAACATCTAAGTTATAATTTTATATATACTAAATATTTAAATGCAATTAAAACCATAAACATTTAAATTAAAACAAACACTAATAATATCTCAAATCTTAATAACATTCATAACTTAAACATTTAAATTCAAACAAACACTAATAATATCCCAAATCATAATATTTAAAAACATAAGACACAATTCAAGCAACTAAAGAAATCATCTCAAGGACTTAGAAATCAATCCTCATCACTAAAGAAACCATCTTTACAGAAGCAGAAACAGAAAACAGAACAGCAGAATCAGGAAAAAAAAAAAAGAAGCAGCAGCATTAAAAAAAATTTACAGAAGCAGTATTATCAGCATTCAGCACTATCATTATCAGCATTATCAGCAAAATCAGCATTAAGAAGCAGAAACATTAAAACAGAACAGCAACAGAAAAAAAAAATTACAGCAGAAACAGAAAACAGAACAGCAGAATCAGGAAAAAAAAAACAGAAGCAGCAGAAACAGAAGCAGCAGCATTAAAAAAAAATTTCAGAAGCAGTATTATCAGCATTCAGCACTATCATTATCAGCAAAATCAGCATTAAGAAGCAGAAACATTAAAACAGAACAGCAACAGAAAAAAAAAATTACAGCAGAAACAGAAAACAGAGAACCAGAACAGAGAAGAAGAACAGCAGAAGAAAAAAAAAAAAAAACCGGAAGGAGCAGCAGCAGAGAAGAAGAAGAACAGCAGAAAAAAAAAAAAAAAACCGGAAGGAGCAGCAGCAGAGAAGAAGAACAGAGAACCAGAACAGAGAAGAAGAACAGCAGAAAAAAAAAAAAAAAAACCGGAAGGAGCAGCAGCAGAGAAGAAGAAGAACAGCAGATAAAAAAAAAAAAACCGGAAGGAGCAGCAGCAGAGAAGAAGAACAGAGAACCAGAACAGAGAAGAAGAAGAGAAGAGAAAAAGAGGACCAGGAGGACCAGCAGATAAGAAGAAGAGAAGAGAAGAGAAAAGAAAAAGATGAGAGTCAGGAGACAAACCTGTCACAGTCGATCGGAAGGAGCAGCAGCAGCAGGAGAGGAAGGAGCAGCAGCAGCTGGAGAGGAAGGAGCAGTCGATCGGTGAAGTCCTGTAGTCCAGTCGATCGGTGAAGTCTTGTAGTCCAGTCGATCGGTGAAGTCCTGTAGTCCAGTCGAGTCTTGAAGTCCAGTCGATGAAGGCAGTCTGATTGAGCAAAATTAGGGCTGGGTTTTTATATTTATGGGATAAGGGGGTAATTGGGTGTATGTGCATCTTATAAATTTTTTTTCAATTGCCCCAATCCAACGGTTCACAATAAAAATAAAATAATCCAACAGCCCATAATAAAAATAAAACACAAGATCGCTTCGCTTAACTAAAGCGCTCGCTTTTTCGCTTTTCGCTTTTTTTCAAGGCGCTCGCTTTTCTCGCTTTTTCCTCGCTTCAGGCACATTCGCTTCGCCTGGGGTGTTCAAGGCGACAACACCTCGCTTCGCCTCGCTTCTCGCCTAGGCGAGCGCCTAGGCGAGCTTTTAATAACACTGCTTCATCTATAAATCTCGTTTCTTATCAACAAAAAAAAAATCTACCATGTTATAAAATATTGACTTAATTTATCACAAAGAAAGCTCTTTTGATTGAGGACCATATTGATTGTAACGTATTTGGAAAAGGAAAAAAAACCAAAAAATCCCAATGCATAACAAATTATAAGCAGTGACTTCTTGATTTGGAGACAATGCATGCAGATATTTTTACTAAAGACCATCTGAGAATAGAAAACAGAGCGAAGAGTTCACTCTTCAGTTACATATTATATATAGGGTTAGGGTTGTCGCTTGGAAGGAAATGTAAACCCAATCTCCCATATCTAGATTTTAAATTACCATGTCCTTGGCATATATGGCTTCTATTATAGTTCAACAGTCAATATTCTTGCTATATATTTCAACATGATGAAATTTGTAGCAGAAATACAAACTTGAAAATATTGAAAGTATATTGCTGCTATGCAATATATAAGTGTTCATACACCAGACTCACCCCATTGTCCATGCTGTATTCAATGTACAAATAGGATAATAAGGCGGTATACTTTCGAAGTGGCAAACGTCACTTTGGGAAAGACTAACAAATATAACTTCCTATGTATGCACGGGCGTGCTGTATATATATGTTAGACAGTTAAGAGATGTTAATATCTAAATTTTGTTTTGCATTTGTGCTTCTTCTAAGTTCCTTGTTGTTGGCCTTGGTAGTTCTTATTCTGCCCATATACGTAGTCAATTGCTTCATTACTCCTCTTCCTTGACAGCATTTCATAATATATAAGCCTACTTTACTTGGGCACTTAAAGCTTCATCTTAATTTGTTAAAAGCTTTAATTGACTAAGCTTTCCTACTAAAACATCAGGTCAGGTGGTCAGTTGGTTCGTATGCTGGCCTATAATAATTGCTGAAATCTAATTCATTGCAGCTGTGTGTCTCTGTGTAAATAGATAAATGTAAGACATTTAGGAGATCTTACAGTATAAATTTGGCTGTCCATTGGTGCTTCTAAGTTCCTTTTGGTTGGCCTTGGCAGTTCTTATTCTGCCCGTATAAGTAGCCAATTGCTTTATCAGTCTCTTCCTTGAAGGTATTCATAATATGTTAACGTACTTTACTTCGGCCATTAAAACCAGTGTTATTTATGGCATAAGGTGCACCAAAGCATTAATACCTCCTGGGGCCTTAGCACAAGGCACGAAGCGAATCGGGGGCTTTATCGAAGCAAAGCACACTTTGTAAATTACATGCGTATTTAGACAAAAAAAATTACAAGTCACAACCAAAGAAGCCCAAGGATATTAAAAATAACATAAGCAGCTGATAAATAATGAAGCATCCAAGTTCAAACTTTTTAAATCCAAAACAGTCAAATTCATCAGAAGCACAAACATCCAAAGTCATGACAAAAACAAATTAAACAATTCACAATTAAACAGCACAAGGCATGTGTCGAATTAATCAATTAAGAAATTAGAATATGCATATACGATATTTCCTATATTTATAATATGAACCACCATTAAGCATACAAGATGAACAAGCATATTAAATTTCTAATATGAATCAGCATTTAACACAACGCTACAAACAATTATCATTCGAATGAAACGTACTGGTCTGAAATTGATTCAAAAGGTGAGCTGCTTGTTGTCCCATGTTCCAGTGAAGTTATAGACTATGACACATCATTGATATTAGCATTTTTCTCCAGGAAATGAAACAGACACTAAACAAAAAACAGAGACAGATCGGCAAAAAAAAATAGATAAAGAGGTTGGCCTTGTGGACCCAGTAAATGAGACAAGTAACATAACAAACAGAGAAATCAAAGAACCAAAACAAGATAAAACAGAGAAGCAATCGGTTGACAGTAGCAAAATCAGAAAACAGAATGACCCCAAGAAGAGAAGAAAAGAGAATTACCCAAAAAAGATGGACCGAGTACCAAAACCAAAAGGAGGTGGTCCAAAAAAATCAGTTGTCGATGGACCCAGTTGAAGAAGAAGAAGAAGAAAAAAACCTGGAACCGGGAGGACTGAGGAGGATGAGAATGTTGAAGAAGAAGAAGATGATGATGATAATGAAGATGACGAACATAGTTCCAGCAATCAGGTTCGAATCAGAATATGGAGGAAAACCTGGAACCGGGAGGACTGAGGCGGACCAGTATGCCGAAGAACCGGATGATTAGTAAGGACCCAGTTTTCGTCTGCTTCCAATTACCGTTAGGGACACAGAGGTTAGGGTTAGGACTTAAGTATTTATATTCCAAGAGCTAAAATCAAGTATGTAAGTACATCATAGAACTATTCTAACCGACAGATCCTATGGCCTATAATGCATCACAGAAAAACCATCAAATAAAAAAAGCGAGGTTTCAAGGGACTTGGGCTTGAGCCCCAAGCGAGAACTTTTCCACACTTGTCTCGCCTGGACTCTTTAAAGCGCTACACCTACACTTGGTTGTGTCTTCGAGGCGTGCTTTTCACAACACTAATTAAAACTAAATCATAATATAGGATTTTATTAAAGCTTTCATTGACTAAGCTTTCCTACTAGAGGGAAAAAAAGATTGTTCACCCTAATTATATGACCTAAATAAACATGCCAAATTTGGAGGTTTTAAAACAACATATTTGGTCAGATGTCACTTCATTGTTAGATTGTGCATAAACTAGCTTATTCTAATTGCTGACATCAAATTCATTGCAGTTGTTCCGAAGCCTTGACCTAAAATGGGAAGATGGTCTTAAAACAAACTGAAGTGTTCTAAAATAAAACATGAGGATATAGAATTCGAGTTAAACAATCAAAATAGACCGAGGCAAATACATTCAACATTTAGTTGTCTACTTTATACTAGATTCCCAACTCCAAGCTATCATTGATCGTATTGACATCTCATAAAAAAACAATGTACTTGGCTCTAAACTGGGTTCGACGATGGCGATGTGTCAAGAAAGAGAGTGCAATAAAATACTGAGGCCATGATCTCACAAGGGATTTAAAACCTTTCACCCAAAAAAGAAAACAATGACAATTGGAAACTCAACCTTGTTTTCAGCCATAACTCAGTTGCCAATGATAGCATGAGTACTCTCCCATCTCAACATTGTGACTAGAACTAATGGTAAGGTAGGGCATCCTTTGGGAAATTTGTTGGAACAGAATGTGATTTTAGTTGGTAAATGGCTTTAAAGATTTTCATTGGAGCAAGAGTCACCGTAGCATATAGTTATTAAAAGCAAATATGTTTTACATGCCAATGGGTGATATGCAAAAGGGTTTGAAAAGGTACTTTCCGAAATCCATTGAAATTCATTTCTCAGAGGTTACCTAGCTTTACTCGGAGGGTGAAGTTCACCGGAGGGGATGGATTAAGGATTCTTTTTCTACTCTTTTTCCTTGCCTTTATCGTATTGCTTGTTATTAAGGGAAGTGTATTAGGTCTTTAGTTAAATCCTTTTATATTCTAGTTTCATGGGATTTTGGTTTCCAAAGGAATCTTAACAATAGAAAATAAGAAGCCTTGTTGGTTTTATTTTCTTTGCTCCATAATATTTCCTTGTCCCAGAATTGTTCAAATAAAAGAATTTGAATTAGTGATCCTTCGCGCATCTTTTCTTGTAAGTCCTACTTTGATCTCTTGATTGATAATCCTTCCCTTCTTTATTTCATCCATCATTCAATTTTTGGAGCACCGAACTTCCTCTAATGGTGTAAAGGTGCAAATTTGTGCATGAACAATTACTCATGGTAAGACCAATACTAATGATATGCTTCAAAGAAGGAGACCTATGACTTGTCTTTTACCGCAATGACGCATAATACGTAGAGAGGATGGTGAAAGTATAGATCATTTTTTCTTGCATTGCCCTATGGCTGCTTCATTATAGAATAAGTTCTTTGATTTAGTTGGTCTTTGTTGGGTCTCCGAGATCTATGTCATTAATGATTTGCGTAGATTATCGGGGTTTGAGAGGAGGAATACAAGGAAAAACACTTTGGAATGGTGCCTTTGTTGCTACAATTTGGGTTATATGGATAAAAAGAAACACGGCACTTTTGAAGATAAATGGAAAAAAGTTGATGGTTTGTGGAATCAACTTCATTTCTTGACTTCCTTTTGGGCATCCGTGACTAAGTATTTGAAGATGTTCCACTCTTTAGCATAACAGCAAGTTGGATAGCTTCATGCGGATTGTAATATTACTATTAGTGTTACTATTTGTGCTTTTTTGGCTTTTGTTTCTTCTGACCATTGTTGGGGTTGAACGACTTGTCCACCTTAGTTTGGTTTCTTGTAACACTTTTTATTTCAATTATTAATAAAATTATCATTTCTTATCAAAAAAAAAATTAGCTACACATTACAAAATCCGACAAGGTCATTAACCCTCATGACTTGATTTCTCCAGCTCGATCTAGTGTTCTGCAGACCAAAGTTTGCTAACCCAAGAATGAAAAAAAATAAGACCCAATGGTTTTGTCCTCCAGTGTATTAATCTGCAGAAGGCAGACAAATAGGAATTGCATGTGTTTGCTAGGATTTTCTCCAATTCTCTACCATCAAATTTGTTGTTGTGCACTGGGGTTTGCCATAGCATTACAATCATGTTATCTATTTTATGACAAAGAACATCCTTTCCGTCTTTTTCCAATTCATTAATTCCAATCTTGGAGAAGAAACAAAGCTATTAGGCCGATCCAACACCTTTTTATCATCTTTTCTGATTAAAAATGAATATTTTCATTGGAAGTTCTGTAAAGGTCTAAAACATGCAGCTTCCAATTTTTTGCCAGTTAGAAACTAAAACACTTCATATTTCTATTGGGATTGTATTTTATTTCTCAAATGTGTGTCAAAACACAAAATTTCTTGCTTTATTGACAAAATATACAACTAATAAAAAAAAAGAAATAAAACAACTATAACACTCCATCAAAAGCACACTACTTTTTCATTATGGCAGATGAACAAAAAAGACAACCTCTAAACTCATTAGACGCAGCAGCCCAAAAAGAAGCCAAGAAATTTACTCCCTTCCATTAAAAAATCCGCAAGCTCAACTCTAACTTATAGATTATCTTATTTCTAACACGCACCAAAAACATTCCGTAATAACACGGCCCCCACAAAAATGAAGCCCTTTCACTGTTCATTTTTCTCAAACTCTTCTAAACATTTGACCACGAAACATAATCACATGCAATAGCCCAAACCAACTCCTTCTCCCTCAACTCTTACAAAGCAATGAAGAAATATATTGTCAATATCCAAGGATCAAAATTTCGTTTCGGTGTATTGTTTCGGTCACCTAGGAAACGAAAACGTTTTGATGTGTTTCGGAAACATTTTGACCTATTTCGGAAACATAATGAAAAAAATAAAAAAGTTAAGAATTATTTTTCTAAAACATTGATTTAAATATATCAAAATATCTTGAAATACCTTGAAACAATTGTGCAAATGCATTGAAATATTATAATGCATTTCGAAATATTATGAAATACCTCGAAATATTAGAATTTCAATTTCATCACTGATTCGTTTCGGTCTCCTTGGAAACGGAAACGTTTCGGACGTTTCGACCGTTTCGAAACGATATTTTGATCCTTGTCAATATCAACAAAACTCTTACTACACATAACAAAACTTTATGGTTAGAGACAAGCATAAGCCTTTTCCTTTGTATAACAAGTTTTAATCTTCCAATGCGCAACAAGCCAAACAAGCACCTGAATCTTTACAATCCTGCCTTCAAAATCATTACATGAGGTTCAAAAATAGGAGGATGAATCATCAATCAACCATTGAAAACAAGAATTACAAGTGAAGTGACTGAAAAGTCAAGAGTCCATAGCATCCTATCGTAGATAGAATGAGCCAATTACATTGAATCAAGAAAAAATAACAAGGACAAAAGCTCCACAATTACCCGATCAATAAAATTTCTTAAAAAATTAAAGTTTTCACTTTTATCCCCTAAATATGAATGGGAATCATAGTTGTCAAATCGCGATTCGTATCGTGAATCAAAATCCTAAATTTGAGAATCGTGAATCATAAGATTCGACACAAAATTTGAAAAAAAATAAAAAAATAATACGACATATTTAAAATAAACAAAATATTGAATATTGAACATTATTGCATTCTAAAAATAATTAATTAACGTCATCTAAATGGAAAGACGCTAGCCTTTTGCTTCATTTCTATCTTTTACTTAACCATTTTCAAATTCAACAACTTGAAGAAAAAAAATCATTAAAGAACCATGGCTATCTAAGAACCAAAATAGTGACACCCAGTATAGATTAGGTTACAAACTTGAATGAAAAAAGAACAAATAAGAAAATTGATTGGAAGAAAACATACAAGCCAACATTTTGAAACAACAAATTAGAACCTAACAAACTACCCATAAAATAATTGATAAGCAAAAATCAACCGATGATGCGAGAGCGTTAGCCGTGACCTTTAGCTTTAGCTTTAGACAACGCAATGCGAGATTTAGACGACATCATAGAGAACGAGTAAAGAGGTTGAGTTTTTATTAGGGCGTGGATTCTTATGCAAACAAAACGACGTTTTACTGTGTAGTGGACAAAACGACATCGATTTGCCAAAAAATTGGGTATTAAAAAAAAAGTGATTGAATCGTGCAATTCGTGAGATACGAATCGAATCATACGATTCAGGTGCGATTCAACTCTAGAACGATTCTCATATAAGATACAAATCGTTTTATTCTTGTATCGAACCGAATCGAATTGTGAATCGTACGATTTTGATAACTATGATGGAAATAACTCATACTAGTCACAAAAGCTAATTAGACCGCGATGATCTAAACAATCGAGGAAACAACCGAGTGAAAGATGAACCTCCTCTACATCTTCCCGAAAACGAATTTCCTTCTCATTTCGTACACATCCTAATATGATTGCCAAGAAATTCAAACCCAAAGATGACTTCTAAGGATGTCGGATAGAAATCCATAACTACTCTTGATAGCAGAATTACAATTGTTTCATGCCCAGAACTGCTTCAAGGGTAGAGTGGAGTTGAGCTAATCGCAGATTATATTCTATCTTTTAATTTTTCTGAGGTTACAAAGGGGATAACTAAGAGGCATGGACTCGTTTATTACATCGCACTCTACTATGTTAAGACATTGCTTGGTTGGAGTAATTTCTTCCAACCAAGTTCCAATCATAAATCAGCACTCAAAATTTGCGCATGATGAATTCTTATCAACATGCATCAAGTTTCTTTTAGATCCTCTTAAAAATCATCTGAAAGCACAAACATCCCAAAATCTCATACATAAAGCAAGGTATGGTCTCAAATTGTTATCCCTTACATGTCATCATTGCACAAGTTTGTACTAAAGTGTTGCTTATAAACATGAACTAGCTATGGAAATTCCTCCACTTCTCAATTTGAATAAACAATTTGCCGAAATAGGAAAAAAAATTAAAAATATATAAGAAAATAAAAGCAAATCAAAACAATGTCATCCCAACTAGTGAAGCATAAAATAGTGTCCAGGAACAACAATTACCATGTCGGGATCCAATATATCGATTGCATATAAACCGTATCTATCTTCGGGAACCGCGATACTTGTCTTGGGATCTAAAGACACAGTTTTTCCTGTTTCAGATGAAAAAAAAAAAAAAGATATTCTTCAAAGACTTCTCTGTGTACGAGGGAGACAAAGTAAAACGCCTAAAAACAACATGTGTGGGTGCAGACACACAATAAATCGCCTATATATTTATATAGATCGTTTTCCCAAAATTATCCCTGATACGAGCATTCTGGCAAAATACCCATTATGATTCACTGTCAGAGTTCATCAATTTATTACAGAACACCCTTTATCACAGGACACACGTAAAGAAATTCTATTTCAAAGGGAAAAAAAATCAAAAAGCAAAACAGGGCTAATCATTCACAGTGATGTAAACAATCAACGAACAAACTAATAGCCTGCTAACATTATCATCAAATTACCAAATCAACCAAAATTAAGAGAAAATCAACCAAAATTAAGAGAAAATCAATACAAATTGTATAAACGACGATATTTTCAATTTTTCCACTTTGGCAGAGTAATTATCTAAAAGAAAGTTTGGAAATTAAAAACTTACCGATCGAAGGATCGAAGAGAGACCAAAGCTTGGTCCGGAACTCACGATCGGCCCCCAGAATCCTTATCCAGACGCGCTCATCTTTACCGTTCTCATCAACAGCTTTCAGTATCGAACCGGCAACACCAGGCACTAAAAGAACCGGGTCGAGAGTTGGGTCCACGTAGGCCTCTTGCTTCTTGGTCAGCTTCAACCACAGCTCCACCGATCGAATTATTTCCTCCAGCAACAGCGCCATCTCCAAACCTTATGCTAATTTTGAAGTTGGGATGAAATTTGAAACCCTACTTTTGGGAATGGAGGTGGTAGAAACTTGGGGATTTTGTTGGTAGGGCGACGGAGCGAAGCCGTGAAGTAATCGGACAGTTGGAGGGGCAACTAATTAATAAAAAAGGAAGAATTACACTCCGACTTAGGATTTATCGCTTAATCATTCAAATTTTATGGTATTTGAAATATTACGCACAGACTTCTCAAGTTGTTACGCATGTAAGACTTATATCTCCATCGTCCATTTCTATTAGTTTATCTGTTAAAAAATTATATTCAAACCCCTTAAAATTTATAGGCATATAATACTTAGATCTTTCAAGTTTAAAATATTATATATAGACCAAAAATACACCAAGTAAAGATAGAATATTAAATATTTTAAATTTTACGATCAAAATTCATATTTTATTATGATATTTATTGAAATAAAATTAAAAATAAAAATCTAATTTTTTCTTAAAAAATCATAATTAGTATATAATTATACTATCTATTGTAATAAAGCAAAAAACTTAATTTGGTTGTTCTATCCTTCCTACAGCTTTCTAGCATAGGAAGAAGCACATGGTAAGACTTCCATACATTAAAGGTTTTAGTGAGGCAGATATCCCCACTAAATCTAGAATCAGATCTTCTTCCTTCATTAATCCTAATTGGTTTATTAAACAAACTAGGAGGAATTGATGATAGGCTAGATCTATGGGATCTTGCACCATCAAATGATATTCTTACTGAGCCATCAGTAAGCTGTTGGACATGTTCGACATTAGTGGTCTGAACTTTATTATCTTTATTATAATTTTCATTTTCAACTATCCAGTGTTCTAGTAGTGTTACATCCTTCCATAAAAGTCTTTTAGGGACTTGCATGTTGGATTCATTAGTA
The DNA here is from genome assembly GCA_951799425.1 of Ilex aquifolium. Lineage (NCBI taxonomy): Eukaryota > Viridiplantae > Streptophyta > Magnoliopsida > Aquifoliales > Aquifoliaceae > Ilex > Ilex aquifolium. Next base: position 33,370,963 of record OX637392.1, read on the forward strand.
CTAGCATGCATTAACAGAGTACTTTCCCTAGGACTTTTACTTAATGCATGCACATTTAGATTAGTGGTAATGCATTTGTAATAGATCCTATAGATAAGTACTATGGATTCTGTTCCCGCTTCAAGTTTTGTAATATCACCATTAAGTTTTACACCTAAAGTAAAGGGCTTTGGGTGTTTTCTCACAAGTTAAACTTAATGTGAAGTCTGGGAAACAATTAAAGTACACATGACCTTGATGGAGGCCTGCTTCCATTATCCCTAAAATGCTAGGTTTATAAATTGCAAACCTTCCATCTCTTAGGGTTAACAAAACTGAAGTATCTGTTCCCATTGTTAATAATGGTTTAATTGCAACTTGTACTAGACCTAAATGGATGAATTTAAATCCTTTAGACCTATGTCTTTTTAAAGCTTCCTTACTGAGGAGCTGACAAATTTCTTCCTCATTTTTTAGAGGATGAACCTGTTCAATAGTGTTGACTTGTAATGCAGCATTAAAGGCTGTAGGTAGCCAACTGGTTTTGTAAATTTCCCTATGGGGGACTTTTGGAATGTTCCAATCACTCCATTTTACTTTAGATTCAAAATACTCATGTTCTTCTTCATTTACTGTATTAGGTATAGTACTAGATGAAGATCTAGATGAGCTAGCTCTAGAGTTAGATCTAAATAATCTACTCATGTTTAAATCAAGATTTTTCAAATTTTAAATTACTACTTAGGTTTTAGCTACTTGGTACATACCCCCTAATCTGTTTTACCCTCAGTTTCTCGCCTAAATTCCCTCAACTGCCACACTTGGACTTACAAACGGGAAAGACAAAGAGGCTTACACACTCTTGGATAGACAAAGGCTGGGTGACCAAGTGAGACTAAACTAAAAAGTGATTTAACAGATGAAAAGATAGAGATTTAAAACAAGTAAGACTATGCAGATTAAACACAAGAGATAGAACAATCCAGGCCGTCAAATGACTCTGATACCAATTTTAAACTACATATAGAATAATCAGCGGAAGGCATAGCAAATTCACAAGGAATTTTATGCACAATAATAGGCATGAGTAGAATCACAAGCTGTAGATATAAATGACAAATATAATTTTCTTTACTGAAGAAAATCTTTCAAAACAATTTACAAAACTAATGTATGAAGATAAATCCTTACAACACTAGCACTAGAGGGCTAGTGGAAATAAGCGGAGTAAAAACTCTTAATGCTCTTCATCTGCATCATTATGAAGGCAGAGATACAAATATGAGAGAGGGTAGGAGAGTGTTTACAGGGCTTGTAGTAGTGTCTAACAAGACTTGCTTACAAATGAAATGGAGAAGGTCTTATATAGAGGTAAGGGCTTCAGAGGGAATCGTTGTAATGATTTCCCTTTTGCTTTAACTGTGGGTAAAGTCTTTCACCTTCTACTTTTGGTGGAAAAGGCGGAGTAAATGACTTTTACTCAAAGTGAATATTGACTGGAGGGACTAATGGGCCCTACTGTTGTCTGAAGAATCTTCTTTCGGTGGAAAGCAGATCTGAATGATGACAGTCGGTTGCTTTACTAGGGGAAAGAGCCAGGCTCACTTATTGATGTCTTATTGTTACTCGTGACAGACAGCTTTTCTTCCACTAGTGGGGGAAGTAGTGATTGAAGCTATCACGGGTAAAGAATAAGAATCAAGGAGAAGCCAGATCAGGAGTGAGATCATCATATCCTGCATAAGGGTCTTGGGCATCTTGGAGGGTATCCGATGCATTAACAGAACCTTGTGAAGATACTGATGAGTCACTGTCACTGTCAGACCCTTGAAGAAGCTTTAATAACATCTTAGCAGTCTTCTTCTTTGAGGTCTTCTTCTTGCTTGAATTCTTAGAGGAGGATTTCTTCTGTTTGCCGGAATCCTTAGCAGAGGATTTTTCCAGCTTCAATGAGAATGTGGAAGGACTAGCAGTGTCCTTAACTGGAGTTGCTGGAGGCAAGGTTGCCGGTACCGCTACAGGGGTTGGAACCTTGACTGGAAACTCCTGCTTAACAATAGTGATAATGTCACTTTGCTGGAACCTGGGCCACCATTTGGCATAGAACTGCCTGACAACATTAAATCCAGCAATTTCTCATTTCCACTTAAGTATCCATGGGACTTTGTACCTGCAAATAAACATTAGTAATAAAAGAAACTGACTCTCATGTTTACTAGGACGGTAAATAGATGAGAAGACAGTAATTTGATCTTGGAGATCAGCATGAAAGATTTCAGGAATGGGGTCATGCATAAACCACCACTGTGCGAACCAGGCAGAAATCTGGCTCTTGAAATCTTTATGGAAATTAAGGAACCATGAATGGGAGTAGTCCTCATTCTGGTGGAGTAGGATTTTGAACCATGATTCTTTATAATCATAGTAATTGAATTGTCTGTTATGGTATGGTAGATCTCTGAGCAAAGAAGGGCGAGATCCCCATTCACTGACAAAAATAATCTTTAAAATAATCAAAGAATGATAGATAACCTTGTTTGGGTTAAACTTATCATTAATTGGCTTAACAAAGATAGACCTGGTAAAGAATAGGATATCCTGATAGAAACTATGGGTCTTTTCAGGATCTGTTGGAATAAAGGTCCATCCTGGCTCAATATAGGCATTGACTAAGTCAATGGGATCAGTCAGGTGAACAGAGGGTGGTTCAATAGCAAATACATTATGTGTATAAGCCTTGATGTAATCAACCATTGGGCCTTTGTGGGCTGACTGTGAATGGTGAGGAACATATGGGTTAACAACTTGGCTAGAGGGCCTGACAGGTGGTTGTTGGGCCATTTGTTTAAAGGTAAGTGGGTTGACAGTAGTAGTCGGCAGGGCTACTGGCCTGGTGACTAAGGAAGAAGTAGAATGGGCTACTGGCCTTACTGGATTAGGGTTTCAAAATTTGATCTTAAAAGTGGTTATTGGCAGATTCAAATCCATCCAGAAGATAGGTATAAAACTGCTTTCGTAACTCCTTTTGGTCATTATGAATGGAATGTAATGACATTTGGTCTAAAAAATGCTCCTAGTGAATTCCAGAACATAATGAATGAAATTTTTAATTGTATTAGTCATTTCTCTATTGTCTATATAGATGATATTCTCATCTTCTCCAAGTCAATAGAAGAACACTGGAAACACCTTTATTTCTTTGTTGAGATTGTTAAACAAAATGGTTTAGTCATCTCTGCCCCTAAGATTAAGTTGTTCTAAACCTCTGTAAGGTTTCTTGGATATAACATCCAGCAGTCCACCATTGTTCCTATCAGTAGATCCATCCAATTTGCAGATAAGTTCTGATATTTACAAGTTAATGAGAAGATTCAAATCTGAAGAAAACAAGCCCCTTAGGCGTGGATTTGAAAGTTTAACTAGTAAAAAACAGGAAGAAATTAAAAAAAAATGGATTAAATTAATGTATAAATTAGAATCTGAAATTGCCTTAGCTGACTACATTAATAGCTTCCACAAAGAAGTAAAAGTAGTAACTAAGCATAATTGGAAGACAGAAAATACCACTGTTTCCTCTAGTCATCCTCCTGTAGAGACTTTTACAGTTAAATATATGAATACATATGTTACAACCTCTCCTTTTAAGGTTCCCATTAGTGAATCGGAAAAGAAGATAGTTGAATAAGCTAATTTTACCAACCAAAGCCTAATCACTATAGGAAAACAGTTGGATAAAATTGGAACTAAAATTGATGAAATCAAACATTCTTCAAGTAAATTAGAGAAACCTCTGATTAATCTACCTGAAGATAGGAAAAATTTGGGTTTAAAAGATAAACAGATTGTTCAACAGATTGATGCACTATTACGAAAGACATAAATGGTTAGTTCGTCTCAAGTAACAGTTATCAACCAAACATCTGATGATTCAGAACTTAGTAGCTCAGAAAGCTCCTCTAGTTCTGATAATGAAATTGAAGAATTGGAAAAACAGTTTGCTGATCACAATATCAACCAGTTGAGTTCAAACAAACCTATTTCCAAAATTAATAAATTAGTGACGATCCCTAAATAATCTGAAGAACACATCCTAATTGATCTAATCTCCAAGATAGAAGATCCAGATCTTAAGGATAAATATGTTAAGCAGCTTAGGAATTTGTTTGTTAAAAAAGATAATAAACAACTTGTTCCTGAGAAACAACTTATTAGTCTTAACAAAACTATGGAAAGATTTAGTAAGGAAAAGAAGAAAGAAGTCACCTTACAAGATCTCCAAAGTGAAGTTAATAAATTAAAAGTAGAGATAAAAGATCTAAAAGCTCAAGACAAGAAATTTGCAGAAGCTTTAAGTCTTTTACAAATTGGAAATGATTTAGATAAATCAAAGCACTCAGATCCTGAAGAACAATCTGAATCTGAAAACTTAGTTAATCCATTTAGTCATAACAGAGCATGTTCTCAGGGGATACCCGTAACCTCCACCTCTACTGTGGAAAATTCTGGTTTAACGAACCTGCCATTTCACGATGGATGCTCACAAACTGATGATAAAAGGATTAATATAATTAATAAACTTACTGTCCAAAAATGGTATGTTGAAGTTAAAATCGTTATTTCTGATGATTTTATTCTTAATACCATTGCCCTTATTGATACTGGTGCAGACGTAAACTGTATCCAGGAAGGGATAATTCCAACTAAATTCTATGAAAAAACATTGGAAAGAATTAGTTATGCCAATGGCAGTAAAATGAAGGTTAAGTATAAATTACCAAAGGTGCATGTTTGTCAAGATGATGTATGTTTCAAAACATCATTCATACTTGTTAAAGACATGACTAACTTAGTCATTCTTGGTTTACCATTTGTATACTTATTGTATCCTTTTACAACAGGTACAGATGGGCTAACAACCAAGCCTTTTGGTCAAACTGTAGTTTTTAAATTTGTTACTAAACCTGAAGAAAAACAATTAAGGCAACTAAAAGATTATTCAATCTCTAAGTCCCTTAATGTTATTAACAGAAAAATTAATCAAGTGAAATTTCTCCAAGAAGAGATTAATCACCTTAGGATTAATGAACAATTAACCAACCCAATCTTAATGCAAAAGATTGACAGGTTTAAAGAAAAACTGGAAGCAGAAGTTTGTTCTACCCTTCCTACAGCTTTCTGGCATAAGAAGAAGCACATGGTAAGACTTCCATACATTAAAGGTTTTAGTGAGGCAGATATCCCCACTAAATCTAGACCTATTCAGATGAACCACGAAACAATGGAAATCTGCAAAAAAGAGATTTATGAATTGCTTAGAAATGATATCATCTGAAATAGCAAATCTCCTTGGTCATGCCCAGCTTTCTATGTCATCAAAAATACAGAATTAGAAAGAGGTGTCCCAAGGCTTGTAATTAATTATAAACCTTTGAATGCTGTTTTGGAATGGATCAGGTACCAATTCCAAATAAACAGGATTTAATTAAAAGACTCAGTAAGTCTATAATATTTTCAAAATTTGATCTTAAAAGTGGTTATTGGCAGATTCAAATCCATCCAGAAGATAGATATAAAACTGCTTTTGTAACTCCTTTTGGTCATTATGAATGGAACGTAATGGCATTTGGTCTAAAAAATGCTCCTAGTGAATTCCAGAACATAATGAATGAAATTTTTAATTGTATTAGTCATTTCTCTATTGTCTATATAGATGATATTCTCATCTTCTCCAAGTCAATAGAAGAACACTGGAAACACCTTTATTCCTTTGTTGAGATTGTTAAACAAAATGGTTTAGTCATCTCTGCCCCTAAGATTAAGTTGTTTCAAACCTTTGTAAGGTTTCTTGGATATGACATCCAGCAGTCCACCATTGTCCCTATCAGTAGATCCATCCAATTTGCAGATAAGTTCCCTGATGAGATTACTGATAAAACTCAATTACAAAGGTTCTTAGGTTCCCTAAACTATGTTTCTGACTTCTATCAGGATCTTAGGAAAATCGTTAAGCCTCTGTATGACAGACTCAAAGGAAATCCTTCTCCTTGGACATCTGTTCATACTTCTATTGTCAAACAGGTCAAACAGTTCATCAAAACTTTGCCCTGTCTTGGTATACCATCTGTTGATTCTTTCAAAATCATTCAGACTGATGCCTCCGATATTGGCTACGGTGGTATCCTCCTTCAGAAAGAATCCCTTAATTCTCCTAAACAAATTGTTCGGTTCCATTCTGGAATTTGGAACAAAGCACAAGCAAATTATAGCACTATTAAAAAAGAAATTTTATCTATTGTCCTGTGTGTCTCAAAATTCCAGGATGATATATTAAATCAGAAATTTCTAATTCGTGTCGACTGTAAATCAGCAAAACATATTTTAGAAAAAGATGTTCAAAATATTTCTAGTAAGCAAATTTTTGCCAGATGACAATCTATTTTGCAGTCGACACGAATTAGAAATTTCTGATTTAATATATCATCCTGAAATTTTGAGACACACAGGACAATAGATAAAATTTCTTTTTTAATAGTGCTATAATTTGCTTGTGCTTTGTTCCAAATTCCAAAATGGAACCGAGCAATTTGTTCAGGAGAATTAAGGGATTCTCTCTGAAGGAGGATACCACCGTAGCCAACATCGGAGGCATCAGTCTGAATGATTTTGAAGGAATCAACAGATGGTATACCAAGACAGGGCAAAGTTTTGATGAACTGTTTGACCTGTTTGACAATAGAAGTATGAACAAATGTCCAAGGAGAAGGATTTCCTTTGAGTCTGTCATACAGAGGTTTAGAAGGAAAAATTTGTTAATGGCTTGCCAAATCTTTTTGCCCATAATGTAAGAGACCTACACCACCTGATCTTCAATTTGAAGAAAAAAATGTTTCTAATCAGTTTTCTGTTCAATCTAACAAACTCTATGAATGGAACATAGATGGGTTAAGTGAACAAGAAATACTTAATAAAATTAGTCATTTGTCCATGGTAGCAAATAGTTATGTCACCAACCTTGACAGTCCTGAACCTGATATTGTTAACCTTATAACCGAAGTAGAAGGGGCTACTGGCCTTACTGGATTAGGGTTTCCCAGAGAGTAGAAACGATTGGATAAAGCAATTGCAGCTGTTTGGGCTGGCAATTGGTTTGGACTGGGTAGAGCCAATAGTTTTTGTTTTCCAGTATCCCTCCGAGGTTTGGAAGAGGAGCTGGGGTTATTTTTGTTCCTGTCTGCCATGGGGTTCCTGCAGAAATTCACGGGTTAGGAAATCAGGAATACAATTATTACTGCCTTTAATATATTCGATGTCAAAATCGAAAATACTCAAAATAGAAATGGTATCATCCGAAATAGCAAATCTCCTTGGTCATGCCCAACTTTCTATGTCATAAAAAATGCAGAATTAGAAAGAGGTGTCCCAAGGCTTGTAATTAATTATAAACATTTGAATGCTGTTTTGGAATGGATCAGGTACCCAATTCCAAATAAACAGGATTTAATTAAAAGACTCAGTAAGTCTATAATATTTTCAAAATTTGATCTTAAAAGTGGTTATTGGCAGATTCAAATCCATCCAGAAGATAGATATAAAACTGTTTTTGTAACTCCTTTTGGTCATTATGAATGGAACGTAATGGCATTTGGTCTAAAAAATGCTCCTAGTGAATTCCAGAACATAATGAATGAAATTTTTAATTGTATTAGTCATTTCTCTATTGTCTATATAGATGATATTCTCATCTTCTCCAAGTCAATAGAAGAACACTGGAAACACCTTTATTCCTTTGTTGAGATTGTTAAACAAAATGGTTTAGTCATCTCCGCCCCTAAGATTAAGTTGTTTCAAACCTCTGTAAGGTTTCTTGGATATAACATCCAGCAGTCCACCATTGTCCCTATCAGTAGATCCATCCAATTTGCAGATAAGTTCCCTGATGAGATTACTGATAAAACTCAATTACAAAGGTTCTTAGGTTTCCTAAACTATGTTTTTGACTTCTATCAGGATCTTAGGAAACCCGTTAAACCTCTGTATGACAGACTCAAAGGAAATCCTTCTCCTTGGACATCTGTTCATACTTCTATTGTCAAACAGGTCAAACAGTTCATCAAAACTTTGCCCTATCTTGATATACCATCTGTTGATTCTTTCAAAATCATTCAGACTGATGCCTCCGATGTTGGCTACGGTGGTATCCTCCTTCAGAGAGAATCCCTTAATTCTCCTGAACAAATTGTTCGGTTCCATTCTGGAATTTGGAACAAAGCACAAGCAAATTATAGCACTATGAAAAAAGAAATTTTATCTATTGTCCTGTGTGTCTCAAAATTTCAGGATGATATATTAAATCAGAAATTTCTAATTCGTGTCGACTGTAAATCAGCAAAACATGTTTTAGAAAAAGATGTTCAAAACATTGCTAGTAAGCAAATTTTTGCCAGATGGCAATCTATTTTGAGTATTTTCGATTTTGACATCGAATATATTAAAGGCAGTAATAACTGTATTCCTGATTTCCTAACCCGTGAATTTCTGCAGGAACCCCATGGCGGACAGGAACAAAAATAACCCCAGCTCCTCTTCCAAACCTGGGAGGGATACTGGAAAACAAAAACGATTGGCTCTACCCAGTCCAAACCAATTGCCAGCCCAAACAGCCGCAATTGCTTTATCCAATCGTTTCCACTCTCTGGGAAACCCTAATCCAGTAAGGCCTGTATCCCCTTCTACTTCTTCCCTAGTCACTAGGCTAGTAGCCCTACCGACTACTACTGTCCTCCCACTTACCTTTAAACAAATGGCCCAACAACCACCTGCCAGAACCTCTAGCCAGGTTGTTAACCCATATGTTCCTCACCATTCACAGTCAGCCCACAAAGGCCCAATGGTTGATTACATCAAGACTTATACACAGAATGTATTTGCTATTGAACCACCATCTGTTCACCTGACTGATCCCATTGACTTAGTCAATGCCTATTATTGTGCATAAAATTCTTTGTGAATTTGCTATGCCTTTCGCTGATTATTCTATATGTAATTTAAAATTTCTTTTTCTTTAGTGATAGTACATAGGTGATGGCTAATTGGGGCATCTCCACCTAGGTTACCATCAAAATCACTAACAGAAGGAGAAAAAGGTGGAACTAATTCTTCTTTTTCGGCTTCTTTGAATTCACTAAATCTGGATTGTAAGGGCACACTTACAAGAGTGTAGCAAGGCCTACTAATGGAGGTTGAGTTATCAATTCCTTTTAACTTAAGTCTTCTATCTAAAGTAAAATGGAGTGATTGGAACATTCCAAAAGTCCCCCATAGGGAAATTTACAAAACTAGTTGGTTACCTACAGCCTTTAATGTTGCATTACAAGTCAACACTATTGAACAGGTTCATCCTCTCAAAAATGAGGAAGAAATTTGTCAGCTCCTCAGTAAGGAAGCTTTAAAAAGACATTGGTTTAAAGGATTTAAATTCATCCATTTAGGTCTAGTACAAGTTGCAATTAAACCATTATTAACAATGGGAACAGATACTTCAGTTTTGTTAACCCTAAGAGATGGAAGGTTTGCAATTTATAAACCTAGCATTTTAGGGATAATGGAAGCAGGCCTCCATCAAGGTCCTGTGTACTTTAATTGTTTCCCAGACTTCACATTAAGTTTAACTTGTGAGAAAACACCCAAAGCCCTTACTTTAGGTGTAAAACTTAATGGTGATATTACAAAACTTGAAGCAGGAACAGAATCCATAGTACTCATCTATAGGATCTATTACAAATGCATTACCACTAATCTAAATGTGCATGCATTAAGTAAAAGTTCTAGGGAAAGTACTCTGTTAATGCAAGCCAGTATTAGTGAATCTAACATGCAAGTCCCTAAAAGACTTTTATGGAAGGATGTAACACTACCAGAACACTGGATAGTTGAAAATGAAAATTATTATAAAGATAATAAAGTTCAGACCACTAATGTCGAACATGTCCAACAGCTTACTGATGGTTCAGTAAGAATATCCTTTGATGGTGCAAGATCCCATAGATCTAGCCTGTCATCAATTCCTCCTAGTTTGTTTAATAAACCAATTAGGATTAATGAGGGAACAAAATCTGATTCTTATTCCAGTATCTCTAGAAGAGATAAAGAAATTTCAGAAGAATTAGATAGAAGACTTAAGTTAAAAGGAATTGATAACTCAGCCTCCATTAGTAGACCTTATTACACTCCTGTAAGTGTGCCCTTACAATCTAAATTTAGTGAATTCAAAGAAGCAGAGAAAGAAGACTTAGTTCCACCTTTTTCTCCCTCTGTTAGTGACTTTGATGGTAACTTAGGTGGAGATGCCCCAATTAGCCATCACTTATGCACTATCACTAAAGAAAAAGAATTCTTTATGCCTGATATTTACAAGTTAATGAGAAGATTCAAATCTGAAGAAAACAAGCCCCTTAGGCGTGGATTTGAAAGTTTAACTAGTAAAAAACAGGAAGAAATTAAAAAACAATGGATTAAATTAATACATAAATTAGAATCTGAAATTGCCTTAGCTGACTACATTGATAACTTCCACAAAGAAGTAAAAGTAGTAACTAAGCACAATTGGAAAACAAAAAATACCACTATTTCCTCTAGTCATCCTCCTGTAGAGACTTTTACAGTTAAGTATATGAATACAGAAGTTACAGCCTCTCCTTTTAAGATTCCCATTAGTGAATCAGAAAAGAAGATAGTTGAACAAGTTAATTTTACCAACCAAAGCCTAATCACTATAGGAAAACAGTTGGATAAAATTGAAACTAAAATTGATGAAATCAAACCTTCTTCAAGTAAATTAGAGAAACCTCTGATTAATCTACCTGAAGATAGGAAAAATTTGGGTTTAAAAGATAAACAGATTGTTCAACAAATTGATGCACTGTTACGAAAGACATAAATGGTTAGTTCGTCTCAAGTAACAGTTATCAACCAAACATCTGATGATTCAGAACTTAGTAGCTCAGAAAGCTCCTCTAATTTTGATAATGAAATTGAAGAATTGGAAAAATAGTTTGCTGATCACAATATCAACCAGTTGAGTTCAAACAAACCTATTTCCAAAATTAATAAATTAGTGACGGTCCCTACTAGCTCCACTAAGAACTGGTATTCTAGACCTACACCACCTGATCTTCAATTTGAAGAGAAAAATGTTTCTAATCAGTTTTCTGTTCAGTCTAACAAACTCTATGAATGGAACATAGATGGATTAAGTGAACAAGAAATACTCAATAAAATTAGTCATTTGTCCATGGTAGCAAATAGTTATGTCACCAACCTTGACAGTCCTGAACCTGATATTGTTAACCTTATAACCTCAGGATTTACAGGTGTATTAAGAAATTGGTGGGACAATTATCTTACCCAAGAACAAAGAGACAGTGTCACATATGCTGTCTTAAAAGATGATGAAGGTATTCCAGTCTTTGATGAAAGGATTGGTATGGCCAAAGCTGATGGTATAAATACCCTCATATTCACCATAGTCAAACACTTTGTTGGTACACCTAGTAATATTGCATCTAGAATCCATGACCAGCTAACTAATCTTAAGTGCCCAACACTTAGTGATTTTCGATGGTACAAAGATGTATTCGTTTCCAAAGTTATGGTCCGATCAGACTGCCAAAAAGCATTCTGGAAGGAAAAATTTGTTAATGGCTTGCCAAATCTTTTTGCCCATAAGGTAAGAGAATCACTTAGCAAAGACACTGGAATAATTGAATATGATTCTTTGGCTTATGGAGAACTCATTAGCACCATCCAAAATGTAGGAATGAAATGGTGTATTGATATGAGGATTAGTAAGCAACTAAAAAATGAAAAGAAAAAGGCTAAATATGAATTAGGTGATTTCTGTGAACAATATGGTCTTTAGCCTATAGCACCATCCTAGTCCAGAAAACATAAATCTCATAGGCCTTATTCTAAGAGCAAATCTTACCACAAGCGTAGTAAGAAATCCTTTGCCAAGCCTGAAACTTCTAGCCATCCCACTAGGAAGTCTAGAAAGCCTTATAAGCGTAACACTTATAAGAAAAAATCAGGGGGGAAAGGGAAAGGAAAAGCTCAAGATGATATGAAATGTTTTAATTGTGGAAAACCAGGCCATATTAGTCCTGATTGTCCAGTTAAAAAACAAGTTAAAAGGTTAAACTTAGCCCCAGAAGACGAAGAAGAAATTCTTAAAATCTTTAGGCTAAATAACCCTAGTTCACAAGAAGAAGGATCAGATAGCTTAGAAAGCCATGAAGATTCTTCAGACTATCATTCAGCCTCTGATAATCCTAGTGAACCTAACATTAAATTAGGTTGCAGTTGCCCCAAAAAGGTTAGGGTTATTACTAAACAATCTGAAGAACACATCCTAATTGATCTAATATCCAAGATAGAAGATCCAGATCTTAAGGATAAATATGTTAAGCAGCTTAGGAATTTGTTTGTTAAAAAAGATAATAAACAACTTGTTCCTGAGAAACAACTTATTAGTCTTAACAAAACTATGGAAAGATTTAGTAAGAAAAAGAAGAAAGAAGTCACCTTACAAGATCTCCAAAGTGAAGTTAATAAATTAAAAGTAGAGATAAAAGATCTAAAAGCTCAAGACAAGAAATTTGCAGAAGCTTTAAGTCTTTTACAAATTGGAAATGATTTAGATAAATCAAAGCACTCAGATCCTGAAGAACAATCTGAATCTGAAAACTTGGTTAATCCGTTTAGTCATAGCAGAGCATATTCTCAGGGGATACCCGTAACCTCCACCTCTACTGTGGAAAATTCTGGTTTAACGAACCTGCCATTTCACGATGGATGCTCACAAACTGATGATAAAATGATTAATTTAATTAATAAACTTACTGTCCAAAAATGGTATGTTGAAGTTAAAATCATTATTTCTGATGATTTTGTTCTTAATACCATTGCCCTTATTGATACTGGTGCAGACGTAAACTGTATCCAAGAAGGGATTATTCCAACTAAATTCTATGAAAAAACATTGGAAAGAATTAGTTCTGCTAATGGTAGTAAAATGAAGGTTAAGTACAAATTACCAAAGGTGCATGTTTATCAAGATGATGTATGTTTCAACACATCATTCATACTTGTTAAAGACATGACTGACTTAGTCATTCTTGGTTTACCATTTGTATACTTATTGTATCCTTTTACAACAGGTACAGATGGGCTAACAACCAAGCCTTTTGGTCAAACTGTAGTTTTTATATTTGTTACTAAACCTGAAGAAAAACAATTAAGGCAGCTGAAAGATTATTCAATCTCTAAGTCCCTTAATGTTATTAACAGGAAAATTAATCAAGTGAAATTTCTCCAACAAGAAATTAATCACCTTAGGATTAATGAACAATTAACCAACCCAATCTTAATGCAAAAGATTGACAGGTTTAAAGAAAAACTGGAAGCAGAAGTTTGTTCTACCATTCCTACAGCTTTCTGGCATAGGAAGAAGCACATGGTAAGACTTCCATACATTAAAGGTTTTAGTGAGGCATATGTCCCCACTAAATCTAGACCTATTCAGATGAACCACGAAACAATGGAAATCTGCAAAAAAGAAATTTCTGAATTGCTTATAAATGGTATCATCCGAAAAAGCAAATCTCATTGGTCATGCCCAGCTTTATAGGTCATAAAAAATGCAGAGTTAGAAAGAGGTGTCCTAAGGCTTGTGATTAATTACAAACCATTAAATGTTGTCTTGGAATGGATCAGATACCCAATTCCAAATAAACAGGATTTAATTAAAAGACTCAGTAAGTCTATAATATTTTCAAAATTTGATCTTAAAAGTGGTTATTGGCAGATTCAAATGCATCCAGAAGATAGGTATAAAACTGCTTTCGTAACTCCTTTTGGTCATTATGAATGGAATGTAATGACATTTGGTCTAAAAAATGCTCCTAGTGAATTCCAGAACATAATGAATGAAATTTTTAATTGTATTAGTCATTTCTCTATTGTCTATATAGATGATATTCTCATCTTCTCCAGGTCAATAGAAGAACATTGGAAACACCTTTATTCCTTTGTTGAGATTGTTAAACAAAATGGTTTAGTCATCTCCGCCCCTAAGATTAAGTTGTTTCAAACCTCTGTAAGGTTTCTTGGATATAACATCCAGCAGTCCACCATTGTCCCCATCAGTAGATCCATCCAATTTGCAGATAAGTTCCCTGATGAGATTACTGATAAAACTCAATTACAAAGGTTCTTAGGTTTCCTAAACTATGTTTCTGACTTCTATCAGGATCTTAGGAAAACCGTTAAACCTCTGTATGACAGACTCAAAGGAAATCCTTCTCCTTGGACATCTGTTCATACTTCTATTGTCAAACAGGTCAAACAGTTCATCAAAACTTTGCCCTGTCTTGGTATACCATATGTTGATTCCTTCAAAATCATTCAGACTGATGCCTCCGATGTTGGCTACGGTGGTATCCTCCTTCAGAGAGAATCTCTTAACTCTCCTGAACAAATTGTTCGGTTCCATTCTGGAATTTGGAACAAAGCACAAGCAAATTATAGCACTATTAAAAAAGAAATTTTATCTATTGTCCTGTGTGTCTCAAAATTCCAGGATGATATATTAAATCAGAAATTTCTAATTCGTGTCAACTGTAAATCGGCAAGACATGTTTTAGAAAAAGATGTTCAAAACATTGCTAGTAAGCAAATTGTTGCCAGATGGCAATCTATTTTGAGTATTTTCGATTTTGACATCGAATATATTAAAGGCAATAATAACTGTATTCCTGATTTCCTAACCCGTGAATTTTTGCAGGAACCTCATGGCGGACAGGAACAAAAATAACCCTAGTTCCTCTTCCAAACCCGGGAGGGATACTGGAAAGCAAAAAGTTTTAGCCTTACCAAGCCCAAACCAACTGCCAGCCCAAACAGCCGCAGTTTCTTTATCCAATCGTTTCCACTCTTTGGGAAACCCTAATCCAGTAAGGCCAGTAGCCCATTCTACTTCTTCCTTAGTCACTAGGCCAGTAGCCTTACCGACTACTACTGTCATCCCTCTTACCTTCAAACAAATGGCCCAACAACCACCCATCAGGCCTTCTAGCCAGGTTGTTAACCCATATATTCACCACCATTCTCAGTCAGCCCATAAAGGCCCATTGGTTGATTACATCAAGGCTTATACACAGAATGTATTTGCCATTGAACCACCCTATGTTCATTTGGATGATCATGTTGACCTAGTCAATGCTTTTATTGAACCAGGATGGACCTTTATTCCATCAGATCCTGAGAAAACCCATAGTTTCTATCAGGATATCCTATTCTTTACCAGGTCAATCTTTGTTAAACCAATTAATGATAAGTTTAACCCAAATAAGGTTATTTATCATTCTTTGATTATTCTGAAGATGATTTATGTCAGTGAATGGGGATCTCACACTTATTTGCTTCGAGATCTTCCTTACCACAATAGACAGTTTAATTACTATGATTATAGAGAATCATGGTTTAAAGTATTACTCCACCAGAATGAGGACTACTCCCATTCATGGTTCCTTAATTTCCATAAAGATTTCAAGAGCCAGATTCCTACCTGGTTAGCATAGTGGTGGTTTATGCATGGCCCCATTCCTGAAATCTTTCCTGTTGATCTCCAAGATCAAATTATTGTCTTCTCATCTATTTACCATCCTAGTAAACATGAGAGTCAGTTTCCCTTTTTACTAATGTTTATTTGCAGGTACAAAGTCCCATGGATACTCAAGTGGAAATGGGAAATTGCTGGATTTAATGTCGTCAGACAATTCTATGCCAAGTGGTGGCCCAGGTTCCAACAGGGTGACATTATCACTCTTGTCAAGCAGGAGTTTTCAGTCAAGGTTCCAACCCCAGTAGCGGTACCAGTAACCTTGCCCCCAGCAACTCCAGTTAAGGACACTGTTAGTCCTTCCACAGTTCCATTGAAGTTGAAAAAATCCTTTACTAAGGATTCCGACAAACAGAAGAAATCCTCCTCTAAGGATTCAAGCAAGAAGAAGACCTCCAAGAAGAAGACTGCCAAGATCTTACTATTGACACAGAAACTTTTGGATAATTCAGATAGCGACAGTGATTCATCAGCATCCTCCTAGGCGTCTGTAAATGCATCTCTGGATCCCTTCCAAGACTGTAACACCCCAAAACACACCCTGGACGGCATTACACTATGAAACCATTCATGTCATGAGAGCAACTAAATATATATCCATCGAATAAGAAACATTCTTAATTTTAACAAAATTTGGGCAGAGTCTCCTTCGTACGGGAAGCTCTCCCAAAACTCACAACCTGTACATTTATAATACCTTGACCACACCGGGTCTATCTAACCATCAAATCCAAAATATTTCATTCACCATATATACTATCCACAACAATCATCCCAAAAGAATAAGCCAAACTAAGGCCATTACAACCCAAAAGAATTACATGAATATATTGCAGCGGAATTTCAAAAGAAACTAGACTTTACAATGTTTGTACATATTGGTTCCTAGTCTAGTACAAAAATAAAAGGGGCATCTCTAAATGTCCCACTCGGGATCCAGGTACCCCTCTAATGAGGCTTCCCCAAGGCCCGGCTCATTAGCGCCAAGCTCCTCCTCTATAGCATAATCTGAAAAATGTTAATTGTAGGGGATGAGCACGAAGCTCTGTAGCAAAATCTTCCCAAACTCAAACAAGGTTTAGGAAAGCATATAAAACAGTTGGTCTCATTTTCACAAATAGCATATATAACATTTTGAAGGAAAAGCAGGATATTTTAAATAGATCTCAAGTTTAAATGTTCGCAATAATTTAAATGAACCGTAAAGCTCAGTCACAATTATCACCATAACCATTTCCAACAGGTCCTTGTGGAGTCCCATACCTCCACAAGCACTTGTTGGAAACCATGCCGTAACAATAATAATAATCTCATGTTCTCATGTATATTGATTGCTTCCCATGAATCTACCCAACGACTTATACCTAGTTCACCAATCACCATCACAATCACAAGTACTTTAGGAAGAGACGTCTACCATCCCAATGGCAGTGACGAGTCCCTTCCCAGGAAAAGTATACCACCCCTCGTTCGAACTCCAGTGAACAATAGTGGTGGTTATTACCAAATAACCACCCACTACAAGTGTTAGGCAACCATCTCACCCCCACCGGGATAGACTAACTGATTAGCACTCAAAAGTAGCATATTGTTACACTCTTTTTGGACTAATTATACTTTGATGGAGTTTAAATGATGATATTTTAGGTTCTAAAGTGAAGGGAAGTCCAAAGGCATCCAAGAAGTACATCTGAGGGTAACAAGCAGCTCCTTAAGGACATAAACTGAAAAAAACGTCACCCAACGTCCGAATGTCCAGTGAAACCCTAATGAAGACCGGTGGATGAAGACTGGTGGATGAAGACTGGACTGGTGGATGAAGACTGGTAGATGAAGACTGGTAGTTGGTTCAATATTTTGGCCTATAAATAGACCCATTGTTGGAACATTTTAAGAAAAGAGAGAATTTAGAGAGCAAAATTTATTTTATCTTTTGTAGCTTCCATTTCAATTCATGTATTGAAGATTTTATGCTTATGTTCTTATGGTAAGAGTTCTTTCTTCTAATTGTCATTTCTTTATAGCTTTTATATTTACTTGCTTGTATAAATATAATGGAAGGCTGAGCCTCCTCTTCTAATTGTCATTTCTTTATAGCTTTTATATTTACTTGCTTGTATAAATATAATGGAAGGCTGAGCCTCCTCTTCTAATTGTTACTTGTATTTGCATACATCAAGAGATATAGCTTATCCTTCGGTTGTGGTGGAAACCCTCCAAGGATAACTAGCTTTCTTCTATTTTATTGTTCATGCATTTTACTTCCATTGCTTGAGCATTTTACTTTGTAACACCTTTGCTTATGGGGATGAGTACCATTCATCATTCTAGCTTTACCATAGCTATGAAGGGTGAGTAGTCCTCATTCACTCTTTGGGAATGGATGATAGATATGTAAAAGATTAATCCGGACATTATGTTTGTGTATCACCTTTATGCTTAAATGTTCTATACTCCACTTGATTTTTGGGTGATTGAATGCACCTAGCAAAGTAAAGGTACTTTGTATAATCAACGGATCTTTCTATGATAAATGGATGACTCCTACATGGAAAGATCCATTGATTCAAGGCAAGCACCCTAACTAACTCTTCATGACAAACTTTCAATGTCCACCATTATTGCACTTCATTCCTATCTTCCGATTAATTTGCCGTTGACACGGGAGTTAATTGAGTTATAAAGCACAAACATAATGCACCGGACAATCAACTACATATTCTGATTCCCGAACCAAAGAGTGTTTGTTACATTTAATCATCTTATATTTTGTCTAGAAAAATACCCATTGGAAAGAATCTTACATTCTATCCAAAACTTCCCACAACTTTAAAATCATAATATTTCCAGTTACAAGTCTTTCTCACTATTTACTTCAAAGAACACCAACCATAGTTCCCTGAGGATTCGACTCTGGACTCAAACCGGATTATTACTACAACTTGACCGCCTGCACTTGGGTGTACACATTTCTGATCAAGTCAAGTTTTTGGCGCCGTTGCCGGGGAATCATAAAAGGTGCTCTTTTTAGAAAAAGGTGAAAAAAACCTCTCTTTTTGTATATATTTTTGCCTTATTGTGAATAATTTTTTTTTTTTTTTATGACTGACACCAATCGCCTCTATCCAAATTTGCCTGCTGAATCTTCTGGCTCTGTAAATCAACTTGAACCACCTTCACCCAAATCAGAAGCCGATTCTTGTAACTTCAATATGGCAAATATTGATAGGCAGGGTGAAGATCATGTGAGAGAGGGGGAAGTACCCAACATTCGAACATTGCGGGATTACTTACATCCCACAAGGAATAGTGTCCCCTCTTGTTTTGTTTTTCCGGAGAATGCGCCCCACTTCACTGTGAAGACGGGGACAGTTCAATTACTCCCTCAATTCCATGGAGTTGAATCTGAAAATCCATATCTGCACATAAAAGATTTTGAGGAGGTATGTGGAACTTTTCAAGACAATTCTGAATTAGCCAAAATGAAACTTTTCTATTTTTCTTTAAAGGACAAAGCCAAACAATGGTTAAATTCTTTAAAAGCTCTTTCAATCCCTAATTGGCAGGCTCTACAGAATGAATTTTTCAGAAAATTCTTTCCTCTGCACCGCACTAATGCACTCAAAAGACAAATCATGAATTTTTCGGTCAAAGAAGGGGAAACTTTTTATCAAAGCTGGGAGAGATTCAAAGATCTTCTCCAATCTTGTCCACACCATGCTTTTGAAAATTGGACTTTGGCAGGTTTTTTCTATGATTCCTTGCCCACTAGGTTACGACAGTTTGTCGAAATGATGGCTCAAGGAGAGTTCATGGGAAAACGTCCGGAGGAGGCATTCAATTTTTTTGATACCATATCTGACAGTTCTCAAATGTGGGACTCAGCCTCTCCTACAACTGTAGAAGCCAAACCACCTACTTTCCAAGGGGGTAAGTATGTCTTGAGAGAAGATGATGATCTTAGAGCAAAAATGTCCACTTTGTCTCGAAAGCTTGAAGCTTTAGAGATGAAAAAGGTCCATCAAGTTGATGTTGTCCCTCCCACAGAACAAGTGTGTGGGATTTGTGCGCTAACAGGGCATCCTACTGGGGAATGCCCGACCATTCCGGCATTCAAAGAAGTTTTGTTGGAACAAACAAATGCCATTTCCAATTTCAACAAGCCTTACTCCAACCCATACTCAGAAACATACAATCCAGGGTGGCGGAACCACCCAAATTTCAGTTGGAGAAACACACAACCAACCCCCATGAATCAGCAACAAAGTCCACAACAACCACCTCAAGGACCTCCACAATATCCTCATCAACAAGGGCCACCACATCCACCTCAAGTACCTCCACAATATCCTCCATATCAACCACCACACAAAAGGAGCCTTGAAGATACATTGAATCAATTCATGCAAACCCAAATGAGCTATAACAATAGTTCTACTCAGGCTTTTATTGATTTCAAGGCCCAGACCACACAATCTTTTGAGGATCTTAAAGCCCACATTCAAAAGCTGACCCAGTCCATGAGCACACATGAGAAGGGAAAATTTCCTGCCCAACCAAAGCCTCCACAAGGCCAATTTCAGGTGGGAAATCCATCAACTATGGAAACTCCACAAGACCAAGCCAAAACTGTCACCACATTGAGAAGTGGCAAAAAGATTGACAAGTCCATCAGAAACATGCTGATTCCAGACCCAAAACCAGACTCAATTCCAGCCAACCCATTAAGTGAGCCAGAACTTGCAACAAAAAAAGACTGTGATCCCATGATTGAACAAGAACCAGAGCCATCAAGGGAAGAAGAACCCTCGTGTTCTATTCCTGCTCCTTTCCCTCATAGACTCAAGAGCATACAGAAAGCAAACAATCAGTCTAAAATTTACGAGCTTTTCAAGCAAGTAAAAATCAACATCCCACTTCTGGATGCAATCCAACAGGTTCCAGCTTATGCTAAGTTTCTAAAAGACTTGTGCACAGTCAAAAGAAGCCAAAATGTTCAAAAAAGAGCCTTCCTCACAGAGCAAGCCAGTGCCCTACTTCAACACAAAATCCCTCCAAAATACGAAGATCCAGGGTGCCCCACTGTGTCATGTGTCATTGGAAATTTCAAAATTGAGCAAGCATTGTTAGACCTTGGAGCTAGTGTCAACTTGCTTCCTTTCTCTGTCTACCAGCAGTTGGGTTTAGGTGAACTCAAACCCACTTGCATCACACTCCAATTGGCAGATAGATCTGTAAAAATTCCTAGGGGTATTGTTGAAGATGTACTTGTCCAAGTGGATAATTTTGTCTTCCCTGTAGACTTCATTGTTCTAGATACTCATCCAGAAGTTCATTCAGAAACTCCAATTCCTGTAATTCTTGGTCGACCTTTTCTAGCAACCTCTAATGCACCGGACAATCAACTACATATTCTGATTCCCGAACCAAAGAGTGTTTGTTACATTTAATCATCTTATATTTTGTCTAGAAAAATACCCATTGGAAAGAATCTTACATTCTATCCAAAACTTCCCACAACTTTAAAATCATAATATTTCCAGTTACAAGTCTTTCTCACTATTTACTTCAAAGAACACCAACCATAGTTCCCTGAGGATTCGACTCTGGACTCAAACCGGATTATTACTACAACTTGACCGCCTGCACTTGGGTGTACACATTTCTGATCAAGTCACTAACCTCTAACACTCTACGGCAATGCTCGAAGGCAATCCAAGTCCATCACAACAATCATACAAGAGAGATCATTACAAACATTTCTCAATTCACAAGAAATCCCCAATTTTCACCATTTGTACCATAGCATAATTGAAGAAAAAGAGCAAGAGATCACCATAAACATCATTTGGTTGTACAATATCAAGCACTAAGGTTTTGATGGTGAGAACAAAGGAAATGTAAAGAAGAAAATTCATTTTTCTTAAAACTAGGGTTTGAGAATGAAAAAGGGACCTTTAATGGTTACCCAACTACCACAATGTTTAAAACATGGCAATAAATGCAAGAGGATCAAGAATCAAGTAAATAATAGCAAGTATATATGATTTTGAACCAAAAGAATACATATAATTTAATCCTAGCCTCAATGTAAGAGAATAGGAAGAAATCCCCTACCTCAATGCTCAAGAGTTTAAGCCAAATACCCAAGCTTCAAGACCTTCTTGCTTTCCTTTCTTTTCCTTTTAATCTCCTCTCCCTAGGGTTTTCAAAAGATTTGGGTGAGAGTGGGTGAAGAATGGAAGAAAAGAGAATGAGTAGAGAAGTGAAATCTTAGAAATCTAGGGTTTTAATCTTCTAAAATGGTGTATCTCTCCTTATCTTTGATGTTCTTCTCTCCCTCTCTTTCTCTCTAAAGGTGCCTAGGGTTTAGAAGGCTGAAATGGGGCTCAAATAGTCGGCCTTAAGTATTTATAGGGAGAGAGAGAGAGACCGAAATTCGCGACTTTAAAATAAACAGTCTGGTTTCGGTAGTACCGGTACCATTCAGTACCGGTACCCAGTACCGGTACCATTTACCCAGTTTTGCCTATTTCTTTTGTTTTCCATTTCCAATCCATTCCAAAACTAACCACATCCATCACAAACCTCTCCAACACATATTTATACACCAAACCTATCTAATACAAGTTATAGGACCTAACATTTTATATTTTCACTCACTAAAACTAAATTTCAACTATGATTTTCATTAACATTTTAAATCTTTACTTTTCAAATTTACAAAGTTCAAACACACTTCAATACCCCTATCCACATCTTTACAACCATTATTTGCTATATCTATATATCTATATGAACGAAAATGCGGGGTGTTACAAAGACAGCCAAGACCCTTATGCAGGATATGATGACCTCACCCCTGATCTGGCTTCTCCTTGATTCTTACCTTTACCCGTGATAGCTTCAATCACTACTTCCCCCACTAGTGGAAGAAAAGCTGTCTGTCACGAGTAACGATAAGGTATCAAAAGGTGAGCCTGGCTCTTTCCCCTAGTAAAGCAGCCGACAGTCTTTATTCAGATCTGCTTTCCACCGAAAGTAGATTCTCCAGATAACAGTAGGGCTCATTAGTCCCTTCAGTCAACATTTACCCTGAGTAAAAGTCATTTACTCCACCTTTTCCACCGAAAGCAGAAGGTGAAAGACTTTACCCAGAGTTAAAGCAAAAGGGAAATCATTACAACGATTCCCTCTGGAGACCTTACCTCTATATAAGACCTTCTCCATTTCATTGGTAAGCAAGTCTTGTTAGACATTACTACAAGCCCTGTAAACACTCTCCTACCCTCTCTCATATTTGTATCTCTGCCTTCATAATGATGCAAATGAAGAGCATTAAGAGTTTTTACTCCGCTTATTTCCACTAGCCCTCTAGTGCTAGTGTTGTAAGTATTTATTTTCAATATTTTTGTAAATTGTATTGAAAGATTTTCTTCAGTAAAGAAAATTATATTCTCCATTTATATCTACAGCTTGTGATTCTCCTCACATCTCATGTCTTTCCGCACTTGTTGTATTAAACAACCAAATTATCTCAATTAAAACTAGAATATATTGTGTCTATTACAGTTTGACCTCTTGTTTTATTTTTTAGTTTTATTCCAATAGATAATATAATTATATACTAATTATAAATTTTTAAGAAAAAATTAATTTTTTATTTTTATTTTATTTCAATAAATGACATAATAGAACATGAATTTTGGTTGTAAAATTCATGTTCTATTATAAATGACTTAGACCACTTGTCTATTACAGTTTGACTCCTTATTTGATTTTTTAGTTTTGTTCCAATAGATGGTATAATTGTATACTAATTATTTTTAAGAAAAACTTAATTTTTTATTTTATTTCAATAAATGATATAACAGAACATAAATTTTGGTTGTAAAATTCATGTTCTATTATAAATGACTTAGACCACTTGTTTAATCTTTTAGTTTTATTCTAATAGATAGTATAATTGTATACTAATTATGATTTTTTAAGAAAAAATTAGTTTTTATTTTTAATTTTATTTCAATAAATGTCATAATAGAACATGAATTTTAGTTGTAAAATTTAAAATATTTGGTAGTCTATCTTTGATTGGAGTATTTTTAGTTTAAGTATAATATTTTAAACTTGAGGGGTGTAAGTATTATATGCCTACGAACTTTAGAAGGTCTAGGAGTAATTTACTAACAGATACTTAAGGGTCTTTGTGTAATATTTCAAATATTTAAGGGGTCTGAGTGATTCAGTGACAAACCTCATGAGCCTAGGTGTAATTCTCCATGATAAAAATGTGGGGATATTCCCGCACCACAAATATCCTTTCACACTCCATTTAATTTCTCATTATCAAATTACTGGGTATCTCCTGTGACACCCCCAATCTCCGGGGGTCCTATATTAACCGTTGACCACCCGTCAACCCGCGGAAATACCCATGGATGTCACTCAACCTAACACCACGGTAGTAGCATCCCCTTAACCGGGATCTTAATTCACCATTGTTAACCGGATTCGATTATTCATTTGGGTTCAACCAATATTCATTATACCATGATTTATACTCCATTATAGTCCATTTACATCATTGGAGGGAAAGGAAACGTAGATTGAAAATAGAGCGAAGCAGTGTGAAAATCTGAAAATTTTGAAGAGAGTACCGGTACCCAGTACCGGTACCATTCAGTACCGGTACCCGGTACCGGTACTGTCAACCCACTGGAAAGGGGGTACCGGTATCCAGTACCGGTACCATTCAGTACCGGTACCCGGTACCGGTACTGTCAACCCACTGGAAAGGGGGTACCAGTATCCAGTACCGGTACCATTCAGTACCGGTACCCGGTACCGGTACTGTCAACCCACTGGAAAGAGGGTACCGGTATCCAGTACCGGTACCATTCCGTACCGGTACCCAGTACCGGTACTCTCTGCCCAGTTTTGCCATTTTCAACCATTTTTCCTTTCCAATCCATTCAAAACCCTTCCCAATTCATCAAATACATGTTTGACAAGGATTTCCATATAAAACATGGTTTATACAAGTTCTATTACAATTGATTCCATACATTTACATATCACAATGGAATTCTTTCAAAAGCTTTACAAAACAACAATAAAAGCCACAAGTCGGCTTTCTTCAACCTTGGGGCTCGTAATGGGTGCCGTTCGCCGGTGTGAACCCCGCACCTGAAATGTTTTTCCCATAAAGGATGAGCCACGCTCAATAGGGTATCTCCTAAAGAGGCTACTCCCCAACCTAAATGCATATGAAATGTTCACATGCTATCAATCAACAATCCACAACCAGAATATATTCCATGTTGAAACATGTAATGCCATGCTATGAAATGAGGTGAGACTCACTCATGCACATCAACCGAGCCCTCCCCGGCTCCTCTACACATGCAAGTGCCAATGTGTACCAATCCGTCATTTATGTTTCACATCAAATGACATTTCATTCTAGGGTCTTTGTAGGGGTGGATGTTCATGGACTCACACCAAAGGTCACCCAACCTACACGGAATTCATGGACTTCCACCAACGGTTCCGCGTACACCGACACACTTTATGGGCTCTTATACCAACGGAGTGCGTATCCAATCACCGGGTCTCTCACTCAACTGATGGTAGCCCGTGTGGAGATCTATCTTTGAATAGACCCTCGCTCCCCTCAGCTGATCAAACAGATCATCGATCCTCGGCAAAGGGTACCTATTCTTGATGGTGACCCGGTTCAACTGCCGATAGTCTATACACAATCGAAGGGTCTTATCCTTCTTCTTGGCAAACAGCACCGGAGCGCCCCAAGGTGAGGTACTCGGTCTAATAAAGCCCTTGTCCAATAATTCTTGTAATTGGACCTTGAGTTCTTGCAACTCAGCTGGCGCCATCCTATGTGGGGTCATAGAAATGGGCGAAGTACCCGGATGCAACTCAACGCTAAAGTCCACATCCCTATGGGGAGGTAATCCCGGTAACTCGTCCGGAAAGACGTCCTCATACTCGCACACCACCCGAGGTAGACCCAATTCTTGTCTTGCCTCGTCCTCCAGGGTAAGGCTCGCAAGCCAACCCATCAATTGTCCATGCCATCGCGAATCATACACGACTTGAGGCAAAGCATCATGCTTTTCCCCCTGGAACTTGAAACAAACACCGTCCGGTGTATAGGCAGTGACCCTCTTCCTGTCACAATCAATAACGACCCGATACGCCGCCAACCAGTCCATCCCAAGGATGACATCGAATTCCGATATGTCCATAACCCTAAGGTCCACGGTGAGTAGAATCCCCGAGATCTCTAGCTCACAACCCCGACATATCTGATTCACACACACCCTAGCTCCTAGGGGTGAATTCACACACAACGGCTCTTCCAAGGCATCAACCTCTAAGCCCAAATCCCTCACACATGATGCAGAAATGAATGAATGTGATGCACCAGAGTCAAATAATACTTTAGCCCATAAGCGAGAAAGTAGAAATGTACCCTGAATGACCGAATGGTCCACTGGCTCAGCCTGAGGTGTAATGGCGTAGACACGCCCTTGGGTCCCCGAAGTCCCGGCCTGCATGCCCTGTCCTCGGCCTCGACCCATGCCTTGGCCCATCTGGTCCGACTGCGGAGTCCCCGCTCGAAAGGTGGTAGGGGCCTGAGTAGTGCCCTGGAACTGATACTGGTTTCCCTGGCCCATGGTGGGGTAGGGAGGAACAAGATGTGTCTGTGACTGTCCCACTGATGACTGGGACTGAGGTGTCCCATAGCTCTGGGATCCTTGCCTCTGCGGACAATCCCGCTTCATATGCCCCGGTTGGTGGCAATGGAAACATGTCTTCTGGCCTGCCTGGTGGGTAGTCCTGAAGTTTCTCCCGCCCTGGGAAAATTGACCTTGGCCTTGGCCGTGATAGCCACGGCCCTGTCCTTGTTGTCCTTGTGGAGTAGAAGTTCTCTGCTTCTTCCCCGAACTAGAAGAAGAGGATTGGCCCTCCTTCTTCTTATCCTTAGCACCCGCCTCACGGATGCTTCGAGCATCGTCAACCTCCCTCTCAATGGCCATAGCTGTTTCGACCATAGAGTCCAAGTCTTGCAGGCGGAGGCCCACAATCTTTCCCCGGATGGATAGCTTCAACCCATCCTCGAACCTTCTTACCTTGGCCATATCCGTGGCCACGTAATCATCAGCAAATTGGGCTAATTCGGTGAACTTAGCCACATACTCCATCACCGTCATTGACCCTTGCTTCAAATCTAGAAACTCTCGGGCCTTTGCATGTCGAACGGCCGTTGGGAAATATTTACCCATGAAGAGCTCCTTGAACTCTCCCCATGTCATGGCCTCTAAGTTCTTCGAGGTCGTCACCCAATCCCACCACAATTGGGCTTCTCCCTCTAGCTGGAATGCAGCTAGTCTTATCTTAGTAGTGTCTGAGGTGACCTCCATCGCCCCTAAGATCTTGTTGACTTGCCGGAACCAATGGTCGGCCACCATCGGGTCCGCCCCTCCCATGAAGATTGGAGGTTTGTGTGCTTTAAACTGTTGGAGGTTACTCGCGCCTCCATGTCCGGCATTTGCACTAGCTTGTGCAACAGTAGCCGCCATCATGCCCATGGTTTCCGTAAACGCTTGTTGATCGAAGACCGGTGGTGGTTGGTTATTGTTCTGCCCACCGCCTCGACGTCCTCTTCTTCCACTTGCCATCTACACACACGTCAAATGGCAATGGCACACTAACTTAGTATCCCGAAGTAGGGACCAAAGTTAAAACATTTAAAATTTTCTCATCGTCTCACTAGTAGAGCGTATGTCTTCGAAAGTAGACATTTATTCTTTGAACTTTCCCGTTCATTTGCTTTCCCACTCCCAAGGTTAAGTTCTCTAACCCTAGTGTGTCCATTTTCCATACACATTTTACCATGCATATAATACACCTATCACATATCACATAACATGTAGCAATTTAAGCAAATAACATGAAATGTACAATGAATGCTATGGTCTAGACCCATGCCCCATCAAGCCCTAGGTAAATCGTATACCTATGCTCTGATACCAAACTGTGACACCCCCAATCTCCGGGGGTCCTATATTAACCGTTGACCACCCGTCAACCCGCGGAAATACCCATGGATGTCACTCAACCTAACACCACGGTAGTAGCATCCCCTTAACCGGGATCTTAATTCACCATTGTTAACCGGATTCGATTATTCATTTGGGTTCAACCAATATTCATTATACCATGATTTATACTCCATTATAGTCCATTTACATCATTGGAGGGAAAGGAAACGTAGATTGAAAATAGAGCGAAGCAGTGTGAAAATCTGAAAATTTTGAAGAGAGTACCGGTACGCAGTACCGGTACTGTCAACCCACTGGAAAGGGGGTACCGGTATCCAGTACCGGTACCATTCAGTACCGGTACTCGGTACCGGTACTGTCAACCCATTGGAAAGGGGGGTACCGGTATCCAGTACCGGTATCATTCAGTACCGGTACCCGGTACCGGTACTGTCAACCCACTGGAAAGAGGGTACCGGTATCCAGTACCGGTACCATTCCGTACCGGTACCCAGTACCGGTACCGTTCAGTACCGGTACCCTGCCCAGTTTTGCCATTTTCAACCATTTTTCCTTTCCAATCCATTCAAAACCCTTCCCAATTCATCAAATACATGTTTGACAAGGATTTCCAGATAAAACATGGTTTATACAAGTTCTATTACAATTGATTCCATACATTTACATATCACAATGGAATTCTTTCAAAAGCTTTACAAAACAACAATAAAAGCCACAAGTCGGCTTTCTTCAACCTTGGGGCTCGTAATGGGAGCCGTTCGCCGGTGTGAACCCCGCACCTGAAATGTTTTTCCCATAAAGGGTGAGCCACGCTCAATAGGGTATCTCCTAAAGAGGCTACTCCCCAACCTAAATGCATATGAAATGTTCACATGCTATCAATCAACAATCCACAACCAGAATATATTCCATGTTGAAACATGTAATGCCATGCTATGAAATGAGGTGAGACTCACTCATGCACATCAACCGAGCCCTCCCCGGCTCCTCTACACATGCAAGTGCCAATGTGTACCAATCCGTCATTTATGTTTCACATCAAATGACATTTCATTCTAGGGTCTTTGTAGGGGTGGATGTTCATGGACTCACACCAAGGGTCACCCAACCTACACAGAATTCATGGACTTCCACCAACGGTTCCGCGTCCACCGACACACTTTATGGGCTCTTATACCAACGGAGTGCGTATCCAATCACCGGGTCTCTCACCCGAGGGATTTTCTAGCCCTTCTTGCTACCCCAACCCTATCAACATATAAACCATGCGACTCGACTAGGTCATCGACCCATATTACCCAAGCTCACTCGTCATCCACCATGCGTGGTGAAGACAAACAACCATGAACACACACCTCCTAAAATGCGATGTTTCCGTGCATATGAAATGTGATGCTCCATTGCAACACTAATACAATGTTCGATATGGCATGAGTGACATATGAACATTCTCAACACATTTCTCATATTCCATGGCAAAATCATATCAAAAACATATAATTCCCATAATACAAATTTCAAGCATGTTATCAACATACTAAAATTTCAAGGCATATATATAAACACATAACATGCCCACAATTTCACATAACACATGAATTCACATTGGGTTCATTTCACATATCCAATCATAGAAATCACATTTAGTAACTTCTAAATATCCATCCAAGCTAGGATTTCCTTTACCCATTTCAATACCCAATTCACCCAATTTCACAACAATAGGCAAGAGATACATAGGCTATCATCCTACCCATTCCATAAAAACATTATAGGCTTGGAATAAACCTTAGTAGGAAGAAACCCTACCGCTTGAAGCGTGAGGAACGACCAAGGGAAGTTCCAAGACCCGATTCAAGCAAAAACCCTCACTTCTCGAAAATCCCGTACCTTGATCTTCAGTAAAACTTGCGCTTTTTGGTATAGCAGCGTAGCCCTCGATGAGTAGAGCGACTTTAATTCTTGGCTTGCGTGGATTCGAGGTCCGTAGCACCGTAGATCGTAGAGAGAAGGTGAGTTTTCTCTCTTTTCTCCCTCTTTCTCTCTATCGGCTGAAACCGGCTGAACAATGGGGAAAAATCTAATTTTTTCCCCTATTTATATTTTAGAATACTTGGCCCACAATTCGCCACACGTCCTATTTAATTTCGGGTCCGTTTTAATCCCGAAACTATTAAATTTCGCTCCGGTTCGAGTTCGAATTATTTTTATTTTAACTTGTCTCTAATATTTCCCCAAACTTGGAAACCTTATAAAAATTTCGTGTACAGGGTCACCCGGGGCCCGTTCGTCTCGTAAAACGCGAAAAATCCGACTATCTCGGAATTCAACGAAATTTGACGTGGTAACTAGATTTCGCGAGACGAATCCAACGGTGAGGTCCGTTTCGTCATCCGAGTTCTAGAAAAATTCAGGTTTACAACCTGTACCGTAGTGGCAATTTACAGTTTTGCCCTTTTTCACAAAGGTTTAAATTTTCTCGGGTTTTACATCTCCAACTGTGACTTAAATTTAAGCTCAAATTTAAATTTGAGTAAACAAGCTAAAAAAACTTATTTCAACCTTTAACTAAAATTTTATAGCAAATTAAGGGAGACTCATTTTTTTACTAAAATCAAGGGAAACTCAAATCCTTACTCAAATCTTTAATGGTGAAATTTTACTATCTTTTAAAAATTGAATGGTCATCTTTACTCTTATTTAAATTTAGGTTTGCTTTGGGTTTCTCTTTCTTTAAATTTGAGCTTGTCCATTGAAACCATTTATATCAAATCAAGTTTTTTACTCAAATTTAAATTATCATGTTATACACACCCATTTTAATAAGTAAATACATATTATATTTTCACACAATTAGAGTTTCATTCACTATCTTATCTCGTACACCCAAAAAAAAAATTCAATATGAATTTTTTCTGTGAGATATATGTTAGTATTACTTTTCGATTTAATTTTATGTCTGATTTCAAGTGTGTTGTATGAATTTTTATTATTTTCGGTGTGTTTTGATATATCTATCAAGTTTAATAATTTTTTATTTAGAATTTATATGCGTGTGTATATATATGTATGCTTTCATATTAGTGTTTTGGTATCTTTTGCGATCACTAATTGTATTATTTCAATTTTTCCTGGCTTCGTTTTTTGGTTTTTTTCTTGTTTCATCTTTATTTGTTCATTGTTTATCTTGTTTATGTTGTGTGTCTCTACTTGTTATTTTTTTCTTGTTCATTTTTGCGTGTTGTAGTTTGCTTGGTTTTTTTCTCTTGTTTCGGTTTATTTCTTTCTTTTTCTTTCTTGTTTCATATTTTAGTCTTTGTTTTTTCCTTTTTTTTTTTTAATTTCGGTTTGCTTTTTTTTTTTTTACTTGTTTCGTTTTTGGTTTTTTTTTTCTTGTCTCGGTTTTCTTTTTTTATTGTTTTTGTCTTCGCTTGTTCTTTTTTTCTCTTGCTTCGGTTTTGCTTATTTCTTTTTTTTTTTATTGTTTCGTTTTTTGTTGTAGTCTTATTTTGTAACACCCCGAATTTTCTTTTATATATTTATAGAGATATATATATATAGTAAATAATATTTGTAAAGATGTAGATATATGTAGTGACATAAGAATAAACCGTAGGAATAAATGCTATGGAGACAATTTGATTGGGAAGTTACGTGTCGAAGATGTTTAAACTTGGAAAGGGTGATTAGAGAAGTTTCTAAAAGTTTGTAGGTCAAAATAATGATTCCATTGAATCCGGAAGGTCGAAAAACATTGGGAGTGGTAATATGGATGTATTGGAAGTTAGGAAGTGTCTCGGAGTTAAAATACACTTTAGCGAGAATTTGGGTAAAAATGGGTATTGAACACTACTTAGTGTTTTCGCCATAACTTTTTATCCTTAAGTCCAATTGATCTGAAATTTTTACAGTAGATAGTAGACATCTAGGGCTACAAAAGTATGTCTCATGAAAATTTTCCAATTCGACCTCTAAATGGGTCAAAACTGCATTGGAAGTTGAAACAAAAATCTGGCAGTCAAACCGTACCGGTACGCCGAACTCCAGAAGCTAAACCGTACCGGTACGCGTACCGGTACGCCCGATAAAGCCAGCCCGATCCGACTGCGGGTCTTTCTCCATTTCCTCCACTATAAATACATTTTGTCACCTCCTTAGCCTTCATTACACCACTCCAAACCCTAGAAAACATAAGAGAGGAAGAGAGAAAGAGAGAAACACAAGATCAAGAGAAAACAAGAGATTGAAGGGTTGATTCAAGATCAAAGCCCTAATTTTTCCAAGAACATCAATGTAGGGGTTTTCTCTCACTCACTTACATTGAGGTTAGGGTATTTATATATGTATGTTTTTGCTATCAATGGTATATATATGCTATAGAATCATCATCTCTTAGGCTTTTTGCAAAGATTACATTGTTAGGGTTTAATACCCATTAAATCTCTTTTCTAGCTTTAAAACCCTAGTTTTTGGGAGAGTGATGTATTTCTTCTTAAATGCTTCTTTATTATGAACTTCGAAAACCGTAGTTGTTGTGTTGGGTAGAAAAATGATGTTATTGTGATCTCATGTATTTTCCTTGTTGGTTGGGGAATTGTTACATAATATATCTTGGGGATTTTGGAGAGATGCTTGTAAAATGATATAAATATTGGAATGGTATGCTTGGTTGGGTTGTTTGTGATGCCTTGAGGGTGAGAGGTTCCTTATAAGGATGCTCATGCCAAGAGAGGAGAGTATGTGATTTCCCTCAAGAGGTTCCTTATAAGGATGCTTGAGTTTGTGATGCCTTGAGGGTGAGAGGTTCCTTATAAGGATGCTCATGCCAAGAGAGGAGAGTATGTGATTTCCCTCAAGAGGTTCCTTATAAGGATGCTTGAGTTTGTGATGCCTTGAGGGTGAGAGGTTCCTTATAAGGATGCTCATGCCAAGAGAGGAGAGTATGTGATTTCCCTCAAGAGGTTCCTTATAAGGATGCTTGAGTAACCAAGCCTTGAGGGTGAGAGGTTCCTTATAAGGATGCTCATGCCAAAAGAGGACAATATTATATAATGTGTGGGAAATGGTTTATATTTTAAAAATGGATGTTTATTAAAATGGGTTATCATGGTTCATTTCTAGTACTATTGCTATCTAAACTTGAGATCCTTGTTGAAATGTCACTGCCTTATTTCAAATTATGTATCTATGTTATGTTAAAAATGAGACCGGCCATTTTAAATACGTTTCTAAACCTTGTTTGGGTTTGAGATAATTTTTCTATAGAGCTTCGTGCTCACCCCCTACCGCTAACATTTTTCAGATTACTCTCTCGAGGAAGAGCTGGGAGTCGAGGAGCCCGCACACGGGGAGACTCCGATAGACGGGAGCGTGGATCCCGAGGTGGACGCCTAGAGCGACACTTCCTTTTGTTCTAGAGTAGGATACTCATTTTGAACCTTGTAAAGTCTAGTTTTATTTTGTTATTTCCGCTACGCTACATTAGTTAATTTTTGAGATGTAAATGCCATGGTTGGGCATATTCTTTTGGATAATGATGTAAATATTTTATGGATGATGAATGAAGTTTAATTTATTTATGGATGATATTAGTGCTCTCATGATGTAAATGGTTTTAGTATGTAATGCCGTCCAGGGTGTGTTTTGGGGTGTTACAAAGTTGGTATCAGAGCCTAGGCTTTAGGTCTTACATGGGAGCTGTAGGTTATGGATTACCACTAGAGATGTAGGGTTAGGGTGAAGGAAATTGTTAAGTTAAATTTTGTATATGTCTTGTATTTAAATTAAGACATCCTACATAGCACTTTATTATATCTTGCACATCAAGGAAACTAAGTTGTAAATTGATGTGCAGGATGAGCGGCGAACAAGGACGGGGACGCGGACGTGGGCGTGGCCGTGGAGGTCAAGCCAATCCACCACCACCACCACCTCCGGATGCCATGCAAGGCATTTACCAATGCTTGAGGGAGCTCACCACTTTGGTACAAAGCCAAAATGGTAACAACAACCACAATGGTGGAGCTCATCCTCTCGCTCAAGTACCGGGCAATGAGAACGGAGACCGAAGGATGATAGCTCTTCGGGAATTCTTACGACAACGACCACCCAACTTCCAAGGGAGCTCCAATCCTTTGGAGGCGGATAGATGGATCCGCCGAGTGAAGAAGATCTGTGACGGCATGGGAGTTGCCGAGGAGTTGAGAGTGGGTTTGGGGACCTACCTGTTTGAGGGGGAGGCCGACTATTGGTGGGATGCCATAAAGAGGAGAAGGGACACCGACACACTCACTTGGGAAGAATTCGATCAACTCTTCCAAGATAAATACTTCCCTGAATCGGTCAGAGACCGAATGAAGGCGAACTTTCTTGCACTAAGACAGGGTAGTATGACCGTGGCTGAGTATGAGAGGCGGTTCGACGAGCTCTCCCGTTATACTACGGGATTTATATCTACTGAGGCCGACAGGGCCAAGCGCTTCGAGCAGGGTCTGAGGCCGATCATTAGGGAGAAGTTGGTAGCTCTCAGGATCCGTGATTTAGGGGACCTGGTGGACAGAGCGGCACTGGTAGAGAGAGACATAGAGGATAGCCAGCGACGCCAGGGCTTCTCGAGAGGAGGTCCGATCCGGACGGGTGCTAGCACTAGTGGGGCACAGAGACTGACACCATACCGTCGCCCAGACCAGACAGGGGGACAGCGACCTTTGACAGCCCGAGGAGAGGGAGACACTCAGACTAGAGCCGGTTTTATCCC
Organism: Ilex aquifolium; assembly: GCA_951799425.1. Taxonomy (NCBI): domain Eukaryota; kingdom Viridiplantae; phylum Streptophyta; class Magnoliopsida; order Aquifoliales; family Aquifoliaceae; genus Ilex; species Ilex aquifolium. Next base: position 33,405,461 of record OX637392.1, read on the forward strand.
ACGATCCTGCTTTGCATGCGGAGGTGTGGGACATCTTCGGATGCATTGCCCAGTCTATCCACCTCAGGGGCCGATCCAGACCGCCAGACAGGTACCAGCAGCCCAACCACCACCACCGAGGCCCGCACCGCAGCGACCAATACAAGATCACGCCCCCGGCGGCGCCAACCAAGGGCGAGTATTTGCTTTGACTCAGCCGGAGGAGGACATTGCCAACGCCGTTGTGGAAGGTATCGTCCTTATTTATAATTCTTGGGCCCGCATATTATTTGACCCCGGTGCAACACACTCATTTGTACGCACGACATACGCACTTGATTTGGGATTGAGTTTCGCGAAGTTAGAGCATGTTATGAACATTAGCTTGCCCACGGGAGAACGGTTAGATACTAGCCGAGTCTGCAAGGATTGCGTGCTTCGCATTGAGGAGCACGAATTGATTGTGGATTTGATTGCTTTAGAGATAAAGGGGTATGATGTGATTTTCGGGATGAACTTGTTGTCCGCTTTCCGGGCGGTAATGGATTGTTTCCGCAAACGGATTACATTTCAGTTACCGGGAGGAGTCGTTTTTAGTTTTGTGAATAACCGAGATTCTTTCCATCCATTTCCTACTACGGGTAGTAGATTTTCAAAAGCGAAAGCGGGAAGTCAATTGAATTTCTTAGCTAGCTTGATGGGAGATGACAGGGATAAACTCCATACGGATGTGGTTTTAATTGTATCGGAGTTTTCAGATGTTTTTCCCGAGGAATTACCCGGATTACCGCCCCATAGGGAAATTGAGTTCAAGATCGATCTCTATCCGGGAACCGAACCCATATCCATTGCTCCCTACTGGATGGCACCTTTGGAGTTGAAGGAGCTAAGGAAGCAGTTGGATCATTTGTTGGCGATTGGGTTTATCCGTCTAAGCACTTCACCCTGGGGAGCCCCGGTCCTCTTTGTGAAGAAAACGGATGAGACTCTACGGTTGTGCACGGATTACCGGAGGTTGAATCGGGTTACCGTGAAGAATAAGTATCCGTTGCCGAGAATTGATGACTTATTTGATCAGTTGAAGGGTTCAAAGTATTACTCCAAGATTGATCTTCACACGGGGTATCATCAGCTGCGGATTAAGGAGGAGGATATTCCTAAGATTGCTTTCCGTACCCGGTATGGTCACTTCGAGTATACGGTGATGCCGTTCGGATTGACTAATGCCCCCGCAGCCTTCATGGATTTGATGCACAGAGTCTTCCGGCCTTACCTCGATCAATTTGTCATTGTGTTTATTGATGACATATTGATTTACTCCCAGACTCAGGAGGAACATGCTCGTCATCTCTCTAAGGTGCTACAAACATTGAGAGAACATAAGTTATATGCGAAGATGAGCAAGTGTGAGTTTTGGATGAAGGAAGTGAAGTTCCTTGGCCATGTTGTGTCCGAGCAAGGAGTAGCGGTTGATCCCGCAAAGATTGAGGCCGTGATGAAATGGGAACCATCGAAGAATGTGACAGAAGTACGGAGTTTCTTGAGGTTAGCCGGCTATTATCGTAGGTTTGTGGAAGGATTCTCCAAGCTTGCGATGCCGATGACTCGCCTTACAAAGAAGGGAGAAAAATTCATGTGGACTCAAGCGTGTGAGCTAGCCTTTCGCACCTTGAAGGAGAGGTTGACGACGGCTCCTGTCCTCATTATTCCGAGTAGTGGGGAAGGATACGATGTGTACACCGATGCTTCGCTACGAGGCTTGGGATGTGTGTTGATGCAAGGAGGGAAGGTGGTCGCTTATGGCTCGAGGCAACTCAAGGTTCATGAGCAGAATTACCCCACCCATGACTTAGAGCTTGCCGCTGTGGTGTTTGCTCTTAAGTTGTGGAGATGTTATTTATACGGGGAGAAATTTCAAGTGTTCTCGGACCATAAAAGCCTCAAGTATATCTTCACACAGAAAGACTTGAATCTCCGGCAGAGAAGGTGGATTGAGTACTTGGAAGATTATGAGTTCACGCTCAACTACCATCCGGGGAAGGCCAATGTAGTTGCCGACGCTCTTAGCAGGAAGTCTCGGGGTGAAATCAATTCTCTTGCGGTAAATAGGTGGAAAATGATTGATGCATTGGAGGAGTACGATCTATGGGTGGATGGACCGGAGTATTAACCCTCTATATTCAACCTTATAGCTCAACCGACGCTTCTGCAACGAGTGGTGGAGTTGCAATGCCTGGATTCGGAACTCGATTTGATTAGAGCCCGATTTGAGAATGGAGAAGTGATGGAAGGATGGTCTTGGAAGAATGGAGAGTTGAGATATGGGGAGAAGCTATGTGTTCCCAATGATTCGTCCCTAAGGGAGGAAATACTTGGAGAGTGTCATCGCTCCAAGTTTGCTATCCACCCCGGTAGCACGAAGATGTATAGGGACATGAAGCGTCAATACTGGTGGAGGGGAATGAAGCGAGATGTGGCCAAGTATGTGGCAAAATGTGCGGTGTGCCAGCAAGTGAAGATTGAGCATCAAAGGCCAGGAGGAGTCCTACAGTCTTTGCCTATTCCAGAGTGGAAGTGGGATCACATCACCATGGACTTCGTGTCGGGTTTACCACGGACGTTGCGTGGGCATAATGCAGTGTGGGTCATTGTGGATAGACTCACCAAGTCCGCTCACTTTTTGGGTATGAAGACCACAGATACATTCGAGACCTTGAGCCAGCTGTATATCCGGGAGATAGTGAGATTACACGGCGTTCCGCTCTCGATTGTGTCGGATCGTGACTCTAGGTTTGTGGCGAGATTCTGGCAGAGTCTACAACAAGCGATGGGGATGGAGTTACATTTCAGCATGACTTTTCATCCCCAAACGGATGGCCAATCCGAGAGGGTGATCCAGATTGTGGAGGATATGTTACGCACTTGCGCGTTGGACTTCAAGGGGAGTTGGAGCGATCACTTACCGTTGGTGGAATTTGCGTACAACAACAGCTACCAAGCGAGTATCGGGATGGCACCGTATGAAGCTTTGTATGGAAGACCATGTAGATCCCCGACGTGTTGGTTGGAAGCCGGAGAGAGTAGTATGTTTGGGCCCGAGATTGTGCGAGAAACTACGGAGAAGATTCAACTCATCCGAGAGAGGCTACGGACGGCGCAAAGTAGACAGAAGAGCTATGCGGACCACCGACGAAGACCCTTAGAATTTAAGGTGGGAGACTATGTATTTCTCAAGGTGTCACCCAAGAAGGGCGTGTTTCGATTCGGCAACACAGGGAAGTTAGCGCCAAGATATACCGGGCCATTTGAAGTGATCAAGGTTATGGGCAAAGCGGCGTATCAGTTGCGATTACCAGCTCAGCTGTCTGGGGTACATGACGTGTTCCACGTGTCGATGTTGAGGAAGTGTCAATCGGATGCAACTCCAGTCGTGGATTTGGAGGATATTGAAATTCAGGATGGAGCAACATATGAAGAACAACCGGTGGAGATTCTTGATGCCAAGGAAAAGGTGCTCCGCAACAAGGTCATCCGACTCGTGAAGGTTTTGTGGCGACATCATGGGGTGAAAGAAGCTACATGGGAACCGGAGCAAGAAATGCGGGAGAAGTATCCATGTTTGTTCGCTACTTGAGGTAAGTTTCGAGGACGAAACTTTCTTTAAGGGGGGTGGATTGTAACACCCCGAATTTTCTTTTATATATTTATAGAGATATATATATAGTAAATAATATTTGTAAAGATGTAGATATATGTAGTGACATAAGAATAAACCGTAAGAATAAATGCTATGGAGACAATTTGATTGGGAAGTTACGTGTCGAAGATGTTTAAACTTGGAAAGGGTGATTAGACAAGTTTCTAAAAGTTTGTAGGTCAAAATAATGATTCCATTGAATCCGGAAGGTCGAAAAACATTGGGAGTGGTAATATGGATGTATTGGAAGTTAGGAAGTGTCTCGGAGTTAAAATACACTTTAGCGAGAATTTGGGTAAAAATGGGTATTGAACACTACTTAGTGTTTTCGCCATAACTTTTTATCCTTAAGTCCAATTGATCTGAAATTTTTACAGTAGATAGTAGACATCTAGGGCTACAAAAGTATGTCTCATGAAAATTTTCCAATTCGACCTCTAAATGGGTCAAAACTGCATTGGAAGTTGAAACAAAAATCTGGCAGTCAAACCGTACCGGTACGCCGAACTCCAGAAGCTAAACCGTACCGGTACGCGTACCGGTACGCCCGATAAAGCCAGCCCGATCCGACTGCGGGTCTTTCTCCATTTCCTCCACTATAAATACATTTTGTCACCTCCTTAGCCTTCATTACACCACTCCAAACCCTAGAAAACATAAGAGAGGAAGAGAGAAAGAGAGAAACACAAGATCAAGAGAAAACAAGAGATTGAAGGGTTGATTCAAGATCAAAGCCCTAATTTTTCCAAGAACATCAATGTAGGGGTTTTCTCTCACTCACTTACATTGAGGTTAGGGTATTTATATATGTATGTTTTTGCTATCAATGGTATATATATGCTATAGAATCATCATCTCTTAGGCTTTTTGCAAAGATTACATTGTTAGGGTTTAATACCCATTAAATCTCTTTTCTAGCTTTAAAACCCTAATTTTTGGGAGAGTGATGTATTTCTTCTTAAATGCTTCTTTATTATGAACTTCGAAAACCGTAGTTGTTGTGTTGGGTAGAAAAATGATGTTATTGTGATCTCATGTATTTTCCTTGTTGGTTGGGGAATTGTTACATAATATATCTTGGGGATTTTGGAGAGATGCTTGTAAAATGATATAAATATTGGAATGGTATGCTTGGTTGGGTTGTTTGTAATGCCTTGAGGGTGAGAGGTTCCTTATAAGGATGCTCATGCCAAGAGAGGAGAGTATGTGATTTCCCTCAAGAGGTTCCTTATAAGGATGCTTGAGTTTGTGATGCCTTGAGGGTGAGAGGTTCCTTATAAGGATGCTCATGCCAAGAGAGGAGAGTATGTGATTTCCCTCAAGAGGTTCCTTATAAGGATGCTTGAGTTTGTGATGCCTTGAGGGTGAGAGGTTCCTTATAAGGATGCTCATGCCAAGAGAGGAGAGTATGTGATTTCCCTCAAGAGGTTCCTTATAAGGATGCTTGAGTAACCAAGCCTTGAGGGTGAGATGTTCCTTATAAGGATGCTCATGCCAAAAGAGGACAATATTATATAATGTGTGGGAAATGGTTTATATTTTGAAAATGAATGTTTATTAAAATGGGTTATCATGGTTCATTTCTAGTACTATTGCTATCTAAACTTGAGATCCTTGTTGAAATGTCACTGCCTTATTTCAAATTATGTATCTATGTTATGTTAAAAATGAGACCGGCCATTTTAAATACGTTTCTAAACCTTGTTTGGGTTTGAGAGAATTTTTCTACAGAGCTTCGTGCTCACCCCCTACCGCTAACATTTTTCAGATTACCCTCTCGAGGAAGAGCTGGGAGTCGAGGAGCCCGCACACGGGGAGACTCCGATAGACGGGAGCGTGGATCCCAAGGTGGATGCCTAGAGCGACTCTTCCTTTTGTTCTAGACTAGGATACTCATTTTGAACCTTGTAAAGTCTAGTTTTATTTTGTTATTTCCGCTACGCTACATTAGTTAATTTTTGAGATGTAAATGCCATGGTTGAGCATATTCTTTTGGATAATGATGTAAATATTTTATGGATGATGAATGAAGTTTAATTTATTTATGGATGATATTAGTGCTCTCATGTTGTAAATGGTTTTAGTATGTAATGCCGTCCAGAGTGTGTTTTGGGGTGTTACATATTTTCTTTCTTATTTTTTTGGGCTTTTATAGATTTCGTGTGTGTGAGATTATTTTAAGTGCTTGACATTTTTAGAGATTTTACATAATTCACCCTCAAATAGAAAACATATTTCTAACATTATACTATAAAATCATATTGTTAATGCGTGTAACCTTTTATAGTACTATGACTATAGTACCAAAGTAGATAGACTACTAAACTTTACAATTATTATGGCTATATACGACTATGTTTCACTAACTAGTATAAAAGCAATTGAGGTAGACACCGCTGAGGTTTTTCAAACATCCAAGGTAATTTTTAATTTTGGAACTTATGACTTAGTTATTCATTTGATTAAGCTCCATTCTAATATGTGGTTTATGTGTTTTTAATTTTGTGACCTTGTAGGCATTTAATAGCCGAGATGAACTGTTGAAATGGGTAAAAAAAATTGGACGTGAAAATGGAGTGGTAGTGGTAGTAGCAAGCTCTGATGTCTCTAATCCAAGAAGGCTCCCTCGTGTGATTCTAGGCTGTGAAAGGTGTAGACAACATGATATTAGAAAACGTAAGCAACAAAAAGATGTTGAAACAAAAAAACGAAGCACTGCAACAAAAAAAAAATGGATATTCATTTAAATTGAAGGCAACACAATTAAGCTATGTAGATGTACAGTGGGGATTAGAAGTGATGAAAGGGAGTCATAACCAAAAATTGATAGGAAATTTGGTGGGTCACTCATACATTGGGAGATTGGAGAATGATGAACTTGAAAATTTGGAGGGAATGTTGAAGAGCAGTGTTCGTCCGCATGACATATTTATGTCACCTAAAGAAGAGGGATACAAACAATGCTTCAATGCTAAAAACCATTTATAATACTCGGTTGAAATTGAGAATAGCTGACATGGCCGGACGTACACACATGCAATAGTTGTTTAAAAGAATTCATGAGCATGGTTATATGGAGCGTCATCGCACTGAACCAGTGACTGAGATAGTGAAAGATCTCTTTTGGGCACATCCAACATTAATCCAACTTACAAAGGCTTTCCTTTTTCTTTTTTTGATGGATTGCACGTATAAAATAAATAAGTACCGACTACCACTATTAGAGATAATGGGTGTGACTTCTACAAGAAAAAATTTTGTGGCTGCATTCATTTATATGGAATCAGAAAAAGAAGAAAATTATTGTTGGGCAGTTGAATGTTTTAGATCTATTTTTGGGGATATGTCGCGGCTTAGGGTACTTGTGATTGATCGTGACTTCACCCTCATGAATGCAATTAAGGAGGTCTTCCCAGATGCAACCAATTTATTATGTCGTGTTCATATATAGAAGAATGTCCTGAAAATTGTATAAATCATTTTCAAAGAAGGAGACGTGGAATAAATTCAATACGGTATGGTCTGATGTCATGTGAGTATCAACAGAAGAGAAATATAAGAAAAATACGCAATAAATGGATATTAAATTTGTAGATTATCCAAATGCATTGAATTATCTTCAAGAAACATGGCTTGTAAATCATAAACATTAGTTTGTTTCAAAATGGATTGATCAATACTTCCATTTGGGGAACACTTCAACTAACTAAGCTGAGAGTAGTCATGCCAAGTTGAAGAAGCACCTAAATTCATCAGTCCAAGACTTTGTTAACTCCTTCAATGCCATTCATCTATTGCTAGAACTACAGATAACAGAGATTAAATCATCATTTGAGGATAGTTTGACAAGGACTCCACATCGGTTTAGAGCTCCGTTGTACAAAGAACTCATCGGCATTATCTCCACATATGCACTTGATAAGATTGAGGTAGAGGCCAAAAAAATTGGTTGGATTGGGATTAATCCATATTCAAGTAATCACATTGCCAGTCGGACCTTAGGAGTGTCATGTGCTCACATGATCTTGACTTATATGAGAGAGGGACGACCTATTCCATCCTCAAATGTGCACGGTTATTGGAAAAAATTAACTATTAGTCCCTATGTAGAGGAAAATGCACATAAGACCATAATTGACTTGGAGCTTGACATGCTTATGAATATGTTTTTCAAGTCCACCAAGACAAAAAAAAAGTGGAAATAAATAAGTGCCTACAAGTCTTGATTGATCCTAGTGCAACTTCCCTCATTGAGTCGGTAACAAAAGTGAATCTAAGAGGTAGGAAGAAGCAAAAGAGGGTGAAAAAGAGCATTGTGATACCAGAAGAATCAACTAAGTGCAATCCATTTGGATTTGAGTATGTTCTTGCATCATTTGAGGAAAGTCAAACAAAGCTAGCCATTAAATAGTCTTCACAACAATCCGTACAAGGGCCTCTAGTGTACTCCAATTGGAAACCCATAAAACCAAAGTTGATTGTGATTTGGACCAAAAATTCCAATACTATAAGGTATGTAACATAATTCTCAGACACAATAACTCCTTTTATTGCTAATGTCATTGAAATCCCAAGAGATGGACATTATGGGTTACGTGTGGTTGCTGGATTGTTGGATATGGGGGATGATGGTTGGAAACAAGTGGGGAGAGACTTATTAAATGAGTTGAAGACATTTAACATTGACTACTTTCAAACATTGGGTGGTGAAAAGTATGTGGTTGAGTTAGAGGAATCCATTCACTTAGGACACTTGATGACAATGCCAGATATGGGGCACATTATTGTGTCATGTTATAACATTGTTGTAGTCTCACATTTCTTCCTCTTTGTCAATAAGCACCTTACAAACCAAGTCATCGGATTCTCAGATTTGGTTACATCAACTCAAGTCACTTTGTCAGACTTGAGTTCACTCTAGATTCTACCATACCTCCCGTGTCAACTATGCGGTACAAGTAGCATTATGAACTGGCTAATGGGTGGATTACTACATATTTGATGCGGATAGAAAGATCCAAGACTTTGTTAGGAAGCAATCAAGAAACTACAATTATAGATATTCCTAACGACGAAGCCTAAAAACAAATTAAGTAATATTTTTTAAAATCATAATAATTTTATGTTTTCATAAATATTGGGTCATTATTGATTTATATTTTTTGTCCATAACTTTATACAGGGGGTTTTCTTTACTTGATACAACTTATGGAATCGAGGCGGTAGCAGAGAGGCTTGATCAGGGTTTTAGAACTAAATTGGCTTGACTTATATTATTTGTATTTTTTAGATTCGTAATGAACTTATGACTTTTTTGTTTTCTTCCATTTTGGATCATTTTTTTCTTTTCCCATCATTGTGATGCACCATTGCATAATAATACTCTTACTTTTGATATTTGACATTCAAGTTCTATTTATAATATTACTATTTTACTAGACATCAAATACATGATACAAAAAGGACTAGAGCAATTAGGTAAATGAAAAAAAAACTGGGAAATAATAAGATGTTTTAGATTAACTTTTAAACAAATAAAATTGTTAATGGTGAACTTAATAGTCTGATAATAAGAAATTAAATGAGGTGAAAATGGATATTTGCGGGGGTGAGAATAACCCCACCCTTAATAAAAAGTAAGATATTAATTTCAGGGTAACACTCAAGTCACGTGGAGTTTTGATAAAATGAGTTATATTACCTTCACATAATTTATTGACCTAATTATTCATAATTATTTGATTGATAATTAGTCCCAATATTTATTAGAATCTACAACTAATCCAATAATTATGATAAATTAAGTCAGCAAATTAGGTTCAAATAACATTATTATTATCATTTAGAAGGCATTAACACATTTCTTTTAGTAAGTTTCTTTGATAGTTATAATTGAGAAATGCTATAAGGACCTAATTTGAAGATCAAATTAGGGAACTGATTTAATATAGTCATTAGATTTGTTGTAAATTTCAATGTTAAATAGAGTCCACTTTTAATTCAACTAACAATGCACCACGTGCATTGCACGTGAACACAATTCTTTGAAACAAATTAAGATTCATTCATGCAAATTCTAATATAACAATTTTTAGCAGCAAATAGGAGCGACCTAAGACTATTTGAGGCCTAAAACATCAATTAAAAATGAGGCTTTTATTTTTAATATTATTTTAAAATTTTTTGAGATTAAAAGTATTATTAGTTTTTATTTTAAAGTTTCACTACCATATCTTTTTATATTGATAATATCACTAATCTACCTAATATTTCTTGTGATAGTCGATCTTAGGAAAGATTTGTCAATTTTAATTTTGAAGAACTTCTTTTAATTTTAAACAATTATGGTCTACTGATTTTTAATTTTTTAAGTTTAATAAAAATTAAAAATATTTTGGTATATTTTTTGTAGCATAACTTCAAAAAAAAAAAAAAAAATTGGTTAAAAATGAGTAGTGTATTTTGGTTGACCGGTTGAATTTTTTTAACCCTTAACTTTTACTTTTTTTATTCTCAAAAATATAATTTTGTGTATTTTTAATATTATGGGCTCGATTCATGAGTTTAAACTATTCAAATTTATTTTTGATTTGGTTTAAATTTCATAGGACATTTTTTGGGGCCTAAAATTTTATGGATCTAAATTTTTTTAATTTGAACTAACTGTGCACTAAGGAATTTTGGGGCTTTTTTGGGACAATTGGCCTAAAGTTCCATGTTGAATATCATATGTGATGAAGTTCTAATTCCAAAACTACGTTTTCATACCATAGCTAGTAGCATGGCCTGATTTTTTCTTGTTGGTTACACCTGTCTATAAGTAAAATAATGTCACATGTCTAAATACTAACCATCATGCAATTAATTGATTGACGGGCACGCCAAGCTCTCACTTTCCAAAAGCTATAGAGTGTAGAAGGATTCCAAGTATGTGGCACTATTGCGGGGCGGCTCAGTAGTAGTAAAAAAAAAAAGGTAAAAATTTGGGTTGAGTTCTTCAGGATGGACTTATAATAATTTGAATCTGTCAAGAAAACTTATTTGGTGATAAGTCTAGTTTTTATCTTACTAATAAGTACTTAAGTCTATTATTTTTTTTAATCCTAAAAATACTCTTAACAACGTTATTCTATTTAATTATAGAAACCTTAAAATTTTTAAAAGTAGCCTTAAATTAATTTCTTAAATTAGAAATTATTATCCCTTAATTCACTCCTAAATTGAAATTGAAATTTATACTCTCTCTCTCTCTCTCGTTAGAAGAAGATTATCACTTCAGTACAATAAATCTTTCTCCTTAGATATCATTTCTTCTTCCATAGCATCAAAATCAGTAGGGTTTGAAACATCATCAATAACTATCATATCTTCTATTGTGTTCTGATTATCATGAACTTCTATGTCATTGGTTTTCAGAAAAAAAAATGTTGGAAAACTTGCTCAATGTGTTATTAGTTTGATCCCCAATTTTATTTTTATTTTTTTGATAAATAATCCTCAAATTTTTTCAATGTTTCACGTTACTACGTTTTTTTTAACTATGTTACTATTTTTTCTAATTGACCATGTTACTATTTTTTTTCACGTTACTATTTTTTATTGAGCATGTTATTACTTTTTCAATATTACCTTTTTAGATGCTAAAGAATTGAAGACTTCTTCCTTTGGTTATGCTACTGTTTTTATTTTTAATTTTGTTGAACATGTTACTATTGTTATTTTTTTTAAAATATTAATATTGAATGTTACTATTTTTTATGTTTAAATGTTACTATTTTTTTGTATGTTTAAATGATATTATTTTTTGTGTTTAAATGATAATTTTTTTTTTTGTATTTGAATGTTACTATTTTTTATTTTTAAGATATATAAGAGATATAGTACTACCTATATATGGATATAGATAGATATGAGAGATAAATTTTTTTAATGTTAGTCAAATTCCTAAAATTTAGGAGTTTTTAATTTTTAGTTTTATTTCACTTCTAAAGGGAAGGGATAGTCTGGTAAAATTGACAAAAAACGAACTTCATAACGAATAAGTTTCATTGGCGGACTTAAGTCCAAATTTTCAAAAAAAAAAAAATTTGGGTTTTAGGCCTCAAATATTTAGAAGACCCCATAATTTTAGGTACATTACTAACCTAGAAAAAAGTTTAAATCTATTAAATTTTAAACCCTAAAAAAAAGGTCCCCAAAAATTTAATACAATCAAAATTTTTATTGTAATATTTTGGATCCATGATCTAATCCATAACATTAAAAACCAAAAAATATTAAGTTGAAAAAATAAAAAGTACTCAAAAGTTAACTCATATTAACCTGTACCCACTCTCTCTGTGTGTAAAAATAAGTAAAAAATATAAAAAAAAGTTAAAATTAAACTCTTTCTCCGATAAAAAACAAAAATAAAAGTTAAAACATTTTTCTCGGCAACACTAGCACGTTATTCTTATGTCTCTCTCTCACATAATAAATTAAAAATAAATATTTTTTTTAAAAAATTAATATTAAAATAAAAAAGATCTCATTTAGTGTTGTCGCTTTAGACCTCAAATTGTCTTGAGCCACCCTAAACTATGTTGATTTCAAAATTTTGGTTCATACCTTCAAGTGTCAACAAATCGCATAAATTTATCACCCCCACCAAATCCAAAAGATTCTCAAACCCTGCAACTTTTTCACAAACCCCAATCACAATATCAACAATCCATAAAAAGAAAAGCAATGCCATGTTATAATTCATTTAAAGCTTATTCAGCACTCGAAGAAAATAAAATCAATTTACTACACACGTATTGGCGATCGGAAGAGGTGAATGTATTCAGTATAAGAAAACAGCACAACTAGTGCATCTATATCAGAGGGTTTGCTCTCGCAAACCAATTCACAATTTTGTCTGCACGTATAACTCAAACAAATGTTATGTTAGATAGAGAGGAACCAACCTTGTAATACCAGCAACAAGAAGGCCCTTGATATGATTATTCTTCTCTTGACTATCCTTACGAGATACCTGTAAGGATCCAAAAATAAATCAAGGTACGTCAGTTGCGGAACCAAATAGTCTTCGATGCTAGTGCATTTCAACTAATTAAGAAGCCATTTCTTGTCATCCCATGCACTAATTGTATGCATTAGAAAATAGTGCATTTCTTTTAATTGTTATATTTTAATTCATAGAAGTTCATAGAGTAATATAGAGGTAGGGGGATTACAATAAAGGTGGATAAGAATGTGAATTAACACATGAATATGAAGTTTTTGACTGTTAGAATACTAAACTATCAGATGACTTTATTCTCTTTTTATTATTCATAAATAGTCATTAATTATAAATGCAATATATTATTCTCCCTAATGTAACAGATGATATAATATACGCACGGTGATTGTTTATATGAACTAGTTGGTGCAACGCACATGGACTATGTTGGATTGTAATTTTATTTTTTAATTTCTCGAGGGATTAAATGTGTCCTTACATTGCCCTCAATTATGTAAAATTCCACAAAAATATTCTTTACAACCAACATTTCTAAAGGTCAAATAAAGTCAAACAATACAGAAGATTCTTTTTCTTTTTATCCCAAAACGTGGATTTGTTTACTCGTTTAAAAGATGATATTTTTCTTTATTAACTCTGTTGGGCTTCTTAGAACATGACGAAATAGAGTGAAATAGAATAAGTGTACACCATAAAATTGTACAAGGTGGAAAAGATTGAGATCACCAAAAATGAATACACAAAAGACCATAAAACTGTAAAAGAGTCCGGAAAAAGCCTCAAACACCATAAATAAATACAAAAATAAAAAATTCAAACCATCCTTTTCTCTGTGTTATTTGTCAATGGTAGTTTCTCCAAACAAAATTGCAGGTATCCTAAGTAGTAATGTAATTTTTGACATGTTTATGAGAAAAAATGGAGAAGCTTAGTAGTTTCTTGATAGTGAAAGCTTGCTGTCTTTTGACTCTTTTCTGCTAAGGTCCTTAGCTACTTTAAAAGGAAAAAAAAATGGTTTATAGACACTCTTAAAGTCTCTTGACCAAGCGTGCTTACATGATCACACTTGTAAATAATGATGACATAATCTAACATGAAATTTAATTAGATTGCTGTCTTCATTTTATTCAACAACATATATCACAAGAAGTAATGCCCACAAGAACCAGCTACTAAAATAGCTTGATATCTCTATCTGAGGGCAAATTCAACCCTTTAAATGTAGTCGAACTATCCCCGTGATTTGGAATCAACATTATCATACAACTCCATGTAAAAAATGCATTGACGTTATTCTAGAAAGAGAGAAAGGTCTTGATTACAAGGCTGCATAGCTTATGTAACACCCTGCATTTTATTTTATATATGTATATAGATATATAGTAAATATTTGTTGTAAAATGTGGATATGTGTAGAAATATGTGTTGGAGAGATTTGAGATGGATTTGGTTGGCTTAGGAATGGATTGGAAATGGAAAAAAAAAAGGGGGATGAAACAGGCTGTGAACAGTGCACTGGCTGCAACTTCAAGCGCGATTTCGACCTTGATGCAGTCAATATCTCTCAAAACTCAAAACATGAAAGTTGTAGAGCTCTTTCTTATCATTCCATAGAATCTTGAATCATCTCAATCGGATCTCGGATGAGAGAGTTATGCCCATTCTACGAAGACTGGTCTGGTGTATGCCAAAACAGTAAAAAAATCGGGATTTTTGGGTTTAAAACACCACCTCAAGCCCTCATTTGCCCCATTCTTCACTCCAATCTCATCCTAAACACTTTAGAACCCTAGGAGAGAAAGAAAGGAAAAGAGAAACTCAAGATCAAAGGAGAAAAACACAAGATTTAAGGGTGATTCAAGATTCAAGCTCTAGATTTCAAGAACACTAAGGTAGGGGTTTTCTTCCATTCTTGTTCATTGATGTTAGGTTTACTATATATATATGTTTTGACTCCTAATCATATGTATTTGCTATGAGTTCATTGTTTCTTGGTTCTCTTGCAATTGTTAACATGTTTTACACAAAGTTAGGGTTGTATACCCATGAAATCCCTCTTTTTGTTTGAAAACTCTAGTTTTCAAGAGTGATGTGTTTTCCTCTTGAACTCTTCATTTATTCTTGAGTTTGAAATCATAGTGTTTTGTGTTGAGTAATAAAATGATATTGTTGTGATCTCTTGCATTTTCTTAGTTGGTTATTGAAAATGTCACATGCTTAATTTATGGGTTTTTAAGTTATACTAGTAAATTGTGAAATTGTGTTTGGTATTGTATCTCTTATGAGTGTGGGATGACCATGGGTGGCTTTTGACGAGATATCGTAGAGTGGGTAGACGTGTTGCTTGCTCCGTGTGGGTTGGCATTTTTCCTACCACTCGTAGTGGGGTTAGTGTTTTGGTAAGACTAAACCGCTATTGCTCACGGGTGCCGTGTCAGAGGGTTAGTATACTAATGCCTGGGTTGGATACGTCACTGCCATTGGTATGGCATACGCCCTTCATAAAGGATGGATATCTTTGAGAAGATTTGTGTGCGTGTGTGTGAGCTAGATATTACTCAATGTGTCGATTCATGGGGCTTGCCTTACATCATGGTGGAGATACATGTTTATAATGTTGATACGAATGCAATGGTTAGTATTTGTTCATTCTACTAGATACGGTTTCTACAAGAGTTTTGGGAAGTATGAGATTCCGCAAGAACTTGTGAGAAACGGTGTATGGGGGAATGTATTATTAATTGTGTAATTGGTTCCATTTATTCATTAAATTACTGTTGTTACCTAAACTTGAGATTCAGTCTAAAATGTCCATGTTTTACTTCAAAGATTATATATGCTATTTGTGAAATGAGACCGACTTGTTTTACATGTTTTATAAACATTGTTCGAGTTTGGGAGGAATGTTGCTACAGAGCTTAGTGCTCACCCCCTACAAATTACATTTTTCAGATACGGTGTTAGAGGAGAACCTCGGAGTTGACGAGTAGGGGTATTGGGAGGCCCCATCCGAGGGAAATCGAGATTCCGAGGTGGACATATAGAGATATAGCTTCTTTTGCACTAGACTAGGGAATTTAATTGGAGATCATGTATAGTCTAGTATTTTGTTTGTTCCGCTGCTAAGTTTGAGTGTAATTCTTTTGGACTGTAATTGCCATAGCTTGGCCTATTCTTTTGGGATGATATTGTGAATATTATTTATGGTGAATAAAATCTTATTTTGTGATGTGTAAATGGACTCGGTGTGGTCAATAGTTATGCATATGTGGACCCGGTGTGGTCAATTGTAATATAATTGTACAAGTTGTGTTTTGGGTAGAGTTTTCCGTACAAAGGAGACTCTGCCCAAATTTTGTTAAAATATGAATGGTTGATGAATGAAACTTTCGTCGTGATGAATTTACTTAAGTGCTCTCATGCGGTGAATGGTTTTTAGAATGTAATGTCACCCAAGGGGGTTTTTGGGGCGTTACAAAGTTGGTATCAAAGCTTAGGAATTAGGTCTTACATGGGAGCTGTAGGTTGTGGACTATCACTGGAGTATTAGTTTAGGATGAAGAAACTTTAAGTTTTGATTTGTTTGAAGTTATATGTTTAGAAGATAAGTGTGATTTGTTGTTTAGTTAGGGTAGGGATTAATTATTTGTTCGAATTTATGGATTATCTAGCGTTGAGGAGTTGACGAAAATTTTGGGATGGATATCGTAGTTTCATATCATGTCGTTTTGGGACTAGTCTAGGAAACGGATGATAATTTGGCTTTTGGTTTGTAAATGAGATTAGGCATGGATCTTGATTGCGGGTCATATTATTTATATTGGAGATGAGTATGAGATAGGATGTGTGACAAAGACACCCAAACTTGAGTTAGACAAGTATAAATGAACCAAACAGTCCGGCAGACTACCTCGCACCAATTTGTTCATAACTCTTGATTGGAAAGTCCAAATTGTGCACCGTTATTTTTGTTAGAACCCTAACTCGTATATCTTTCCAACCATATAGGTCACGCATGCTCAAAATAATCGAATCAAATCAGTTTATTCTTCGAAGTTGATCAAAAATCTGCACTGTGGTGTTCTTTGGACAGTAAAGTGTTGTACTTTCTTCTTAGATTCTGAAGGACCTATCCTTAAGTGAACTTCCACATTATTTAGGCTTTGATTGAGAGACACCCCCATATTGATTGAAGTGCTTTTGATGGATAATGATTGATTGAAAAACGTTGTAGTTTCCTAACCTCTAAACATCACCCTCACCCTCAATGTGTGTATGGCTTATAGGAATGGGGGAGTGTCACTCTCCCTCCGGATGATACAAGAAGATAGGAAACAACAACAAAATGGATGTTAATGGAAATGTGATGAACAAAATGTATGAAATGGAATGCGTGTGTGGTGAACAAAAATGCTCCCCAATCGAAAGGAGTCTTTTGTGGTCGTGTGTTTTACTTGGAAAATATTCCAAGGTCGTCTCCTCAGGGAAGGAAAGGGAGTTTTGTGAAAGTGATTTTGCAAAAGTGAAAAGAAAGTGTAAAATCTTGTATTTTTGTTTTGGTGAGTTTTGTTCAAAATGAAAATGCAAGAAAGCAAGTGTTGACTAATCCAAAGGGTTCATTCCAATGGGAATACCAAATCAACTCAAAGCCTTCCTCCGATTGAGCATGAATGAACGATTGATTCGGGGGAAGCTAGGGACGAGATTGGTGAGTATCTAAGCATAAACCGTGACTAGGCCTACGGAATATCAAAGGCTCACCAACTCATCCACTCTCAACCCCGTCAAACCGAACCATTTGACTCTAAAGGGAGGAATGAAGAAGAGTTGAAAATGGTATTCCCAAGAGGAATTTTCCCTTGGATTAACCAACTTAAATCCTAGCTACTCATATTAAAAATGCAAGACAAGCATAATGTAGATGGACATGGAAGAGAAATGGAGATTTAAAGCATGAAACTTAACTTGAAGCAAGAAATCTAAAGCTATGAAGGAAAATATGCAATACCCATTTTAAGCTAAGAAATGAAGAAAACATGGAAGCAACAATGGTGAAAGCTAAAATGAAAGATTAAACTTGAAATGAACTTGCAGTGAATAGCATTAAATACATTAAATGAAGCTTACCAAGTTCTTACAAAGGATTACAAGTGAAATGGATGGAAGAAATGCAAAAACGAAATTACATTACACTATTCATCTTCTTCCTCAATGGAGCAAAAACTAAGCTTAGGTAGCCAACTTCTATACAAGCTTGTAATGTTCAATATATGCTGTGTGGAGACTTGCCAAAACGTCCAAGAGGCTCCCCCCTAGCTGTGTGTACGAGCTCCCATCAAAAGAGGGCTGAATGGATGGCTTGACAGGCTAGGAGATCATAGCCCTGGCAGCCCACTTCTCTCCCATCCTCCATCAATGCATTGGCCTTCAAAGTCTTCCACTTGAGTGTAGGAGGCCTGCAAATGTGTAAGGAAATGTTGGGATAGGCGTGGGAGAAGTGTAGGTGGGACCCCCAAGCAAGTGGAGCAAGAAAGAAGTCTTTCTGGGCACTTATGGACGACCTACCGGTAGTGACTACCGGTAGTTATTAGCTACTGGAGTGATAACTACCGGTAGTCATTTGCTACTGGAGTGCTAACTACCGGTAGGTCTTTCCGGTAGTTGTCTGCTCTGGACCAGTTGTCGTAGAATTGGCATAACTTTTGATCCAACCATCCGATTGAGCTGAAATTTGGACACAATATATAAGACATCCAGATCTACAACTTTCATGTTTTGAACTTTTCCTGATTCTGAGTAGATTATGGCCAAAAAGGAGGAAAACCAAGGCAGTACTTCCAAATGATGTGGCTGCTGATGCCCTTGTTCCCAAGCACCAATGTCTTATTGATTTCTTCACTTTTAAGCCTCCAATTCTTCATGTATTGTGTCTATGCCTTCACCACACATCCATCATAGTTGCAAGGTTATAAAATACATGATTTAAGGTATAAAAACATGCAACATCAAAATATCAACATTATTGACAATTTTGGCTAACACTAAGTATTTAAATGCAAAAGTTGAGTTATAATGCATGTAATGAGCCCTTCAAATATGTAATATTATGCGCTCATCACACCCCCCAACTTAAGCTTTGCTAGTCCCTAGCAAACAAAATGTAAAAGCAAGCAAACAAAAATAAACCTATACTAATTCCGCAATTGCATTTAGCACATGCAACAAGCCTTTAAACCCCTAGGTGATCCCTAGTGGACGAGTTTTGTCTCGTGAAGGTTTCCAGTGAAGGTACCTACAAACTTCTTGCTAATATCCAATATTTAAAGTATATTCCCCTATCTTAACTAGCGATGGGATTTCAATAAAAAAACTATGTTCAAAACATCCTAACTAAAAACACATGCAACACATTATAGCTTTAAATGCTATTCTAGAGTATTCACCTATACATTTCCTTTCAAAACTCGTGTGTGTGTGAACTGAACATGTAATTTAAGCATTTACACAACGGAATTCACATTCACGTGGCTATCCAAATTAAGCTTTGATGCAAAAACTCACCAAAGGTTTCTCTCAAAAATGAATAACTCAATGATTATCCTAGCATGCACTCCATGTGTATATGTGAGATAGAATCTTATTCACAAACCAAAATGCTCACATATAATCCAAAAATGAAGCACATGTATACAAATGAAACAACCTTGGCATAATCTCATGAAAGGAATGCTAGTGCATTAGATAGTAAAATTAACTTCTCTTTTTCTTTAAAAGTATGCATCCCCCATGCTTCTCTAGATCTTTTAGGACTTTCATGGGTTATAATGGGGCCTTGGGGTGATGTTGTGGTAAGGGAAACGAAGGATATAGGATAACAAAGAGGGTTGTTCCGAGTGAGAGACATTAATCTTAGAAAAACACTTCCCTTTTATGGGATTTTGATTTTCACACCATCACCACATCCTTTGTTTCTTTTCTTTCTTTTCCTTTACATTTTTCCCTTTTCTTTTTCTCTTTCTTTTCTTCTTCTCACCCATTTTCTTCCTTTTCTTGGATTATCATTTTTTTTTTCTTTCATTGAACACTATGCGTTCCAACATCATTCACCCCTTTTTGCTTGAGTTTCCACACCATACTTCCTTCTTTTGCAATCACTCATTTTTGTTTTAGGAACAACCAAGGTAAGGTAGGTATTTCTTATTTTATTTGGCTTGGTTCAATGTGTGGCATAGAAATGAATTCAATTAAGGCTCAATCATGGCACTAGGGATAAATTTCACAAGAAAAAGGCTTAGGCTCAAAGCATTCAAAAATGGCCTAAGATCATCTCTAGATAAGCATATGGGAGCATTGTACAATCAAGACAAAGTCAATCAACTACCCAAATACACCTAACCAAAACAAGCATAATGAGATTATTGAACAAATGTGGAATTTGAAAAATTGTTCCTTGAGTAAATGTAAGTTCCCTCCAAACAAGAATTGGCACTAAAGCTCACACGGGTACTTACTCATCTCCACTATTCATGTCAAGCACTCAAATGTGAACTCAATCCGTAAATTGTCCAAATTACACATTCAAGGTGCACAATGGTTGAGTTTGAAAGAAAACACATATGTGATACTCAAACATAGGATAAACTTCTATAATGTGCTCATGTATTCAAAGTTAAAAATGAAGATCAAGCAATTCACAAATCCCATAACAGTTAAGATAGAGGAATATAGTTCAATATTGAATACTTTTCACAAAAATGGTCAAAATTTTTTAAAATTTTCACATTTCCAACTTATTCTATACAAAAAGTGGTGGAACATGTAAATGGTGCACCTCACCCCCCAACTTGAACTATGCATTGTCCTCAATGCACAAGGAATCATGCAATGAAAACAATGAAGGTAAAATGGGAAATGAGATACCCTTTTTTTTTTTTTTTTATATATAAACATAAAAGGGAAAATGAAACACACAAAGCTCATTTACACCCCCCAACTTAGACTAGAACATGGGGGAGGAATGCTGGTGATGCCCTTAAAGCAGGTGGAGTAGCATTGCGGAGATTGGGTCTGTCAGGCAAACAATACCGGTACTGGGTACCGGTACCATTTGGTACCGGTACTGAGTACCGGTACTCAGATTTCAGTAGGTTTTTAGTACCGGTACTGTTCTGCTTTGTCTGCCAAACTACTCCCGCTGAAACATGCTTCATGTTAAAATCTAAACTACAATGATACTCACCATTATACTACAATGACATGAAAAATAAAAATATAACAATAAAAGAGATATAACTACTATGTACATGGAAACAAAACAACAAAGGGCTCATGTCAATCCGGCTTCAATTCGGATATGACCCTACGCCCATGTATTTTTTTGATTTTAAAATTTTTTTGTTGTATAAATGCCCTTGCTAACCAATCTATCCAACAATACAAAGGAAAAGAAGTCAAAAATCTAAACCAAACCAAGATATATGCAAGTTTATGCAATACAAAAGGTGGAGTATTCAATTTTTCTTTAAGAGTCTCAAAACTTAACTCCATTGCAATGCCTTCCCCAAGTTGAGAAATGTGAATCTCAACACCACTCATAGATGACAAAATGTCCTTGGGCTCATTAGCCTCATGCAAGATAATAACTTCATCAAATGTTTCACAATCTATAGTGGTGGGAGATTCAACATCCATATGCATTTCATTGGGGGGGGTCATCCTCAATACATTGACTATGCTCAAGGTGTTGTTCTTCATGTATAACAATTGTAGCATTAGTCAATGCATTAAGTTGTTGGGTAATGCATTCCATTTGGGCATTGCATTCCATTTGGGATTGCATAAAATCACACCAAACATTTTCCAATTCTACTTCGGTTGAGTTCCCATATGTTGGATAGTGGGAGAATTCATTTGGTGGTGTGAGATTGGATGAAAAGTTATACGGTTCATTCTCCCAACCATAACTCGAATAACTCGGTGAATCATAATGGTTGCGGTAAAAATTTAGGTAGTCCAACTCTGAATTTGAACTTTCGCATTCAAGGTCTTGAACCGGATAATTTATTTGGCACATACAAGAGATGAGTCCATAGTCATCACAAATCTCACACACATTTTCATAATAAGGGGCATTTGATACATTTTCATAATAATTATAAGACATTACATAAAACACAAATTAAAACAAAATATTTACAAATGAGACGACATACCTTGGCCCGTGATGAAAATCACAAGACTTACCTTATGCCGTCCCAAAATCACCTCTTGAACTCGACGCTTAACCTTCCCCGGCAACGGCGCCAAAATGATTGATTGGAAAACGTTGTTGTTTCCTAACCTCTAAACATCACCCTCACCCTCAATGTGTGTATGGCTTATAGGAATGGGGGAGTGTCACTCTCCCTCCGGATGATGCAAGAAGATAGGAAACAACAACAAAATGGATGTTAATGGAAATGTGATGAACAAAATGTATGAAATGGAATGCGTGTGTGGTGAAAAAAAATGCTCCCCAATCGAAAGGAGTCTTTTGTGGTCGTGTGTTTTACTTGGAAAATATTCCAACGTCGTCTCCTCAGGGAAGGAAAGGGAGTTTTGTGAAAGTGATTTTGCAAAAGTGAAAAGAAAGTGTAAAATCTTGTATTTGTGTTTTGGTGAGTTTTGTTCAAAATGAAAATGCAAGAAAGCAAGTGTTGGCTAATCCAAAGGGTTCATTCCAATGGGAATACCAAATCAACTCAAAGCCTTCCTCCGATTGAGCATGAATGAACGATTGATTCGGGGGAAGCTAGGGACGAGATTGGTGAGTATCTAAGCATAAACCGTGACTAGGCCTACGGAATATCAAAGGCTCACCAACTCATCCACTCTCAACCCCGTCAAACCGAACCATTTGACTCTAAAGGGAGAAATGAAGAAGAGTTGAAAATGGTATTCCCAAGAGGAATTTTCCCTTGGATTAACCAACTTAAATCCTAGCTACTCATATTAAAAATGCAAGACAAGCATAATGTAGATGGACATGGAAGAGAAATGGAGATTTAAAGCATGAAACTTAACTTGAAGCAAGAAATCTAAAACTATGAAGGAAAATATGCAATACCCATTTTAAGCTAAGAAATGAAGAAAACATGGAAGCAACAATGGTGAAAGCTAAAATGAAAGATTAAACTTGAAATGAACTTGCAGTGAATAGCATTAAATACATTAAATGAAGCTTACCAAGTTCTTACAAAGGATTACAAGTGAAATGGATGGAAGAAATGCAAAAACGAAATTACATTACACTATTCATCTTCTTCCTCAATGGAGCAAAAACTAAGCTTAGGTAGCCAACTTCTATACAAGCTTGTAATATTCAATATATGCTGTGTGGAGACTTGCCAAAACGTCCAAGAGGCTCCCCCCTACCTGTGTGTACGAGCTCCCATCAAAAGAGGGCTGAATGGATGGCTTGACAGGCTAGGAGATCATAGCCCTGGCAGCCCACTTCTCTCCCATCCTCCATCAATGCATTGGCCTTCAAAGTCTTCCACTTGAGTGTAGGAGGCCTGCAAATGTGTAAGGAAATGTTGGGATAGGCGTGAGAGAAGTGTAGGTGGGACCCCCAAGCAAGTGGAGCAAGAAAGAAGTCGTTCTGGGCACTTATGGACGACCTACCGGTAGTGACTACCGGTAGTTATTAGCTACTGGAGTGATAACTACCGGTAGTCATTTGCTACTGGAGTGCTAACTACCGGTAGGTCTTTCCGGTAGTTGTCTGCTCTGGACCAGTTGTCGTAGAATTGACATAACTTTTGATCCAACCATCTGATTGAGCTGAAATGTGGACACAATATAGAAGACATCCAGATCTACAACTTTCATGTTTTAAACTTTTCCTGATTCTAAGTAGATCATGGCCAAAATGGAGGAAAACCAAGGCAGTGCTTCCAAATGATGTGGCTGCTGATGCCCTTGTTCCCAAGCACCAATGCCTTATTGATTTCTTCACTTTTAAGCCTCCAATTCTTCATGTATTGTGTCTATGCCTTCACCACACATCCATCATAGTTGCAAGGTTATAAAATACATGATTTAAGGTATAAAAACATGCAACATCAAAATATCAACATTATTGACAATTTTGGCTAACACTAAGTATTTAAATGCAAAAGTTGAGTTATAATGCATGTAATGAGCCCTTCAAATATGCAATATTATGCGCTCATCAGATAACAATATAAAAGATGATTATGATTTGGTGCTTGTCAACTTTAAGTATTCTCTTCCACTAATAGTATTGTTCATATTTTAGAAGTCAAGGGATATAATAACCCAATTGGGATGTGTGGAGATAAGGTTAACTTAGAGGTTCTCTAAGATGAATTAAGTTCCTAATGATAAGGGTATGGAAGGTTACGTGTGTTACTTAAAAGGCATAGAAATTAAGGAGTGAATGTAGTTTTAGTTCTATAATAGAAACCTTGGGAGGGTAATGGTGAGTGCGATGTATGAGGTTGAATAATTCTTAAAGATGACCAATTGATGGAATATGGAAAAGTTACCTCGAAGGAGAGCCTATTTTGGATTAACGATAGAAATTGTGATTATGGTTCTTAAATGGATCGGAGTGTGTTTTCATAACCGCAAACCTGAGGTTACCCATGTTGTTTTGAAATATTATAGAGAGTTGATAAAATTTACTTGGAAGTATAAATGATTTAGAAGAGTCATACCTAAGATGCTTATGGAGGATGTTATACTTAGGTAATCTTAATTCGTTGTGGGCTTAGTTGACCACATTTAGAGTATCTAAGACATTAACCATCAAGAACCTCTCAGTTAAGTGTGGAATCAATAGTTGACTTGTCTTCACAAACTTGATTGGAAATCTATTAAGTTTGACAAAGTTGCAGTAGTTACCTTTGACCCTAGATATCTTAGGATTAAAGATAATAGAGGCTTAAAATCTCGAGGTCAAATATAGAAAATAATTGTTGAAAAGAGGATGATATCCCAAATTTGAGGTGAACTTCTATTGTTCTAGGAAACCTTTTAATGTCATTGGATTTGTGTTGGGGGAATATGATGTTCTTCTTATCTCTTTTAGTACCTTGTTAAGATCGGAATGATTAGTTATACTTGAGGAATATTAGTATGAGTATAGAAGATTCGAACTTATGGTTGATGGTGATAATGGTAAAGAAGTAAATTGAAGAATCAAGGATGATACCTATGAAGATTTGCTTTGACATGAGATGAATCATCGAGAGTCTTATTTTAGTTTAGATTATTTTAGTTTTGGGATCCTTGACAGTCTATCCTCACATTTTGATATGTTACAAGAGGTATATTGTAATGAATGGTATCAGAAGGATTCGAGGTATAGGTATCATGAAAAGAGTTGTGATGTGAATGAAAGTCACTAAGAATTGATTAAACGGTTATTAGTTCTAGCTCAAGATTGTAGATCGAGAGCAAATATCTTGGAGATATAACTTGATCCTTAGCTTAAGTATTATAGCTGGTTAATTACCAAAAATTTCCTTTTGAATGGATTTGATGGATCGTTAGTGTACATATTTTGGAAGTTATAATTGGAAAACAAGTGCGGATAGGTTTCACTTGTATACTTTGGTGGAATCTAAGATATTCTCTCAGAACTTTCAAATCTATGCGAAGTCCTTATCTTGTAGTATATTTTGACTTGTGAATCGGTGGATTATAATTTATACCAGAGTGCGCAGCAAGCTATTGGATTAATGACTATAATGGTGAAGGTAAGGAGTATTATGAGAAAGTACAAATTGATGTGAAATCTAAGAGTTGATCTTAGAACCTTGACTTGTGTGGAGTGTGTAGTTATGAATTGAAATTATGGTAGATTTCAAGATTGTAAATTCCTCTTGGGTTGTGAGAGACGAAATCTTGAAGAACGTTGTATCTATTTTCAGGAATTGAGATAAATCTTACCGTGATGCCATTAACAAATTTTGTATTACACCATGATGTTAGTATAGGAAAGATGAGTAATCCTAGTGGTGGAATTGCATTTGAGTTATTTTGATATGCTTATGAAGAAGCTACATGTAAGAAGCAAATATGAGGTTGATTGAAATGATTGGTGAAATTCAAAAGAGAAGTGATATTTGATGAGTACACAATTAAGTATTATGATCTAGTAGTTAGGCCTGAAAAGAAATTAGTTGGAACAATCGTATACAATTATTAAGAATAGAGGTGATAAATGAATTCTAGGGAAAGAATGTATTTTGATTCTAGTCTCTCAAATTCTTGAGAATTTGAGAGACTAACTCGACGATTAAGTTTCGAGGACGAAACTTTCTTTAAGGGGGGTGGATTGTAACACCCTGCATTTTATTTTATATATGTATATAGATATATAGTAAATATTTGTTGTAAAATGTGGATATGTGTAGAAATATGTGTTGTAGAGATTTGAGATGGATTTGGTTGGCTTAGGAATGGATTGGAAATGGAAAAAAAAAAGGGGGATGAAACAGGCTGTGAACAGTGCACTGGCTGCAAATTCAAGCGCGATTTCGACCTTGATTCAGTCAATATCTCTCAAAACTCAAAACATTAAAGTTGTAGAGATCTTTCTTAGCATTCCATAGCATCTTGAATCATCTCAATCGGAGCTCGGATGAGAGAGTTATGCCCATTCTACGAAGACTGGTCTGGTGTATGCCGAAACAGTAAAAAAATCGGGATTTTTGGGTTTAAAACACCACCTCAAGCCCTCATTTGCCTCATTCTTCACTCCAATCTCATCCTAAACACTTTAGAACCCTAGGAGAGAAAGAAAGGAAAAGAGAAACTCAAGATCAAAGGAGAAAAACACAAGATTTAAGGGTGCTTCAAGATTCAAGCTCTAGATTTCAAGAACACCAAGGTAGGGGTTTTCTTCCATTCTTGTTCATTGATGTTAGGTTTACTATATATATATGTTTTGAATCCTAATCATATGTATTTGCTATGGGTTCATTGTTTCTTGGTTCTCTTGCAATTGTTAACATGTTTTACACAAAGTTAGGGTTGTATACCCATGAAATCCCTCTTTTTGTTTGAAAACTCTAGTTTTCAAGAGTGATGTGTTTTCCTCTTGAACTCTTCATTTATTCTTGAGTTTGAAATCATAGTGTTTTGTGTTGAGTAATAAAATGATATTGTTGTGATCTCTTGCATTTTCTTAGTTGGTTATTGAAAATGTCACATGCTTAATTTAGGGGTTTTTAAGTTATACTTGTAAATTGTGAAATTGTGTTTGGTATTGTATCTCTTATGAGTGTGGGATGACCATGGGTGGCCTTTGATGAGATATCATAGAGTGGGTAGACGTGTTGCTTGCTCCGTGTGGATTGACATTTTTCCTACCACTCGTAGTGGGGTTAGTGTTTTGGTAAGACTAAACCGCTATTGCTCACGGGTGCCGTGTCAGAGGGTTAGTATACTAATGCCTGGGTTGGATACGTCACTGCCATTGGTATGGCATACGCCCTTCCTAAAGGATGGATATCTTTGAGAAGATTTGTGTGCGTGTGTGTGGGCTAGATATTACTCAATGTGTCGATTCATGGGGCTTGCCTTACATCATGGTGGAGATACATGTTTATAATGTTGATACGAATGCAATGGTTAGTATTTGTTCATTCTACCAGATACGGTTTCTACAAGAGTTTTGGGAAGTATGGGATTCCGCAAGAACTTGTGAGAAACGGTGTATGGTGGAATGTATTATTAATTGTGTAATTGGTTCCATTTATTCATTAAATTACTGTTGTTACCTAAACTTGAGATTCATTCTAAAATGTCCATATTTTACTTCAAAGATTATATATGCTATTTGTGAAATGAGACCGACTTGTTTTACATGTTTTATAAACCTTGTTCGAGTTTGGGAGGAATGTTGCTACAGAGCTTAGTGCTCACCCCCTACAAATTACATTTTTCAGATACGGTGTTAGAGGAGAACCTCGGAGTTGACGAGTAGGGGTATTGGGAGGCCCCATCCGAGGGAAATCGAGATTCCGAGGTGGACATATAGAGATATAGCTTCTTTTGCACTAGACTAGGGAATTTAATTGGAGATCATGTATAGTCTAGTATTTTGTTTGTTCCGCTACTAAGTTTGAGTGTAATTCTTTTGGAATGTAATTGCCATAGCTTGGCCTATTCTTTTGGGATGATATTGTGGATATTATTTATGGTGAATAAAATCTTATTTTGTGATGTGTAAATGGACTCGGTGTGGTCAATAGTTATGCATATGTGGACTCGGTGTGGTCAATTGTAATATAATTGTACATGTTGTGTTTTGGGTAGAGTTCTCCGTACAAAGGAGACTCTGCCCAAATTTTGTTAAAATATGAATGGTTGATGAATGAAACTTTCGTCGTGATGGATTTACTTAGTGCTCTCATGCGGTGAATGGTTTTTAGAATGTAATGTCACCCAAGGGGGTTTTTGGGGCGTTACAGCTTAAACATCAGCTCTACCTAGCACAATGACCTTGAGCCTACAAGAACCATGTAGTGTTTCTTCAAATCGAATAATCTCCTTCTGGGCCCATAACCCACCTGAGTCCTATCATCAAGATTGTCGATCACAGTGTCTAGCATAGATTGCTTGTCATTTTCGAACTTTGATCACCTTTCTCCTTACCAATGAACTGCATATTCCAACAAAAAAAAAAAAGGAATATTTTAAAATGTTAAACTCACAATAACAACTTTTAATGTGGTTGGCTGAACGAATTCATCCTACTCATATTGCTTAATGTTGCAGTTTAAATTTTAGCCAGTATGTCATAGCTGCAAATTGGTAAATGAAGTTTGTAAACCATGCTATTTATGGAAAACGTGAAAATAGCCTGTGTGATATCATTGTAAGAATACATTTACCCACTTTTGTTCTTCAAAGCACAAATTCAACATGAGCTATTTGAATTCATTTAGCAAAAGTGCTTCCAAGATGTTCTTAAAAGCACCAAATAAGCACTTAGCTCTTTTTGTTTGAATGATCTATTTATATACATGAAACAAATAATTTAGAGGAGAGAATGCTTCGGGAATCTTCCATCACAATTTCTTAAATTCTTAGAATTTTGATTTTCTCCAATTACAAAGTTAGGCTCCCTCTAATCATTTTCTACCCATGTATCCTTTTTAACCACCCTAATAGGCAATAACTAACCACTACTTTTAAAATTTATTAAAAAAATTACTTTTGCTACCCAATAACTTTTTATTATTATTTATCTAACTTCTCAATTGATAGTGTGTAAGAGAAAGGGATGAGTAAGAGAAAAAAAGATATGATGAATTATATATACTGTGCATTGCACGATGTTGTGTTGCTAGTAGATGCATAACACTACAAAAAATTGGTCCTTTACCCGCAAAAATTATTGCGTCTAAATGTATAAAAATTGTTACTATATATTTTAGTGACAACTTTTTTATTGCCACTAAACCGCGGCTGTATGTCCGTGGCTAAATCATTTAGCTACAACATTTAATTTGTTGCCACTAAAAGTAAATTTTTTAGCCGCAACATGAAAAATATCACTAAATATGAAATATTTAGCCGCAATAATTATTATAGTAAATTACCGTAATTTTGCCACTAAAATGTATCTTGTCGCCACTAAAAGTCCGATTAAAACTTGACTTTTAGTGACAACAATTGGTTGCGGCTAAAAGTATACATTTTACTCGCAATTAAATCACCACTAAAATTTAGAACATACTTTTAGTGACAACTTATTGTCGTGGCTAAACATTAAAATGAACAAAAAAAAAACCTATTGAATATTTGAAAGAATTTATTTTGAATGTTTCCCAATTTCACATACCTGTTATAGTTCAAAAAATTGATAAACACTCAATTTCAAATATATAATTTTCAAATCAAAACACGTGAAAATAATATTATGATATTAATATCATTAAATTGTACGTGTACAATGCCTCAATATTAAAGAATAAGAATGCATAACAATTCATCATAAGGTCTCAAGTCTCAACTACATATATCTTTTTTTGACAGATTATTAGATCTTTCGTCTTTAGTCTTCGGAGACGAGCTTTCCAAAGCTGTTTTCAGAGCTTCCATTAGTTTGTACCTTACAAAAATTTACCGTCGTTAAAATCCTTGAGTTACAAAAATGAAATCAAGATAACAAGAAGCAAAAAGAGTATACCATACTTTAAATGCCAAGCCACGAGAATTAGAATTGCCGGCCATTAATTTTGGCTTTCCCATCAACATATATTTAAAGATGAAAGCAAACTAATGTTGAATAACTGATCACTCAAAAAAAACGTTCTTGAATCAAGTCAGGCAGTATTATAAGAAATAATGGTGCTCAAGGTTGATCTCCAGTGTCCTCACTACTACAAGAAGATCAAGAAACACATTATATTTTAATCAAAACACTGATTCAGAAGCCCATGATAATGAATGTCAAATGGTTAAGTTCAAATCAACCAAAAAAAAAGAAGCAAAGAAGAACATTACATACATAACACATCTAATTGATAGCTACTAACCCCTTAAATCTTTAATAACCTCTCAAACAACTTAAATCTTCCATCGACGATCATCGTCACTTGTGTCATGGGGTTTATTTCTGAAAGGAACCACAGGTAAAGGAAATATACAACACATTCATCATTTGTTCATAAAATTTACACGTTAGGTTTTAAGCAAAGAAATTATTGATAGAGCAATTCAAAGCAACAAGAATTGGTATCCATAATACTATAATTCACGTAAAAGCAGCACAACAGAAAAAGCAAGAAAAGAAAAAAACTATAATAGCAAATGTTGCAATTACCAGATTCAATAATTCTATAGCAGATCCAATCAAAAACACTAGATCCCCAAGCAAACTAAAACCCCCCAAAACCCGTGCAACCCCAAAAAGAAAAAAAAAAACTCGCCCAAATCTAAGCCAGGTTTAATTTAGAACCTCAATACCTTGTCACCAGATTAATCAGACAGATTTACTACAAAGATTATTGGAAAATGCACCTTTAAATTCAGGGGATAAATGATGGCCTTTGGATAGGTCTACTTTTATCTCGAAATCTATTCCATTAATCCTTCACAAATACCAAAAACATGTCGATTTAAGGTACTATATACGGACTAAACAATACTGGTAGAAATAGCATACACCAGTGTAAGATCCCGTATTAAAAATTAAATAAGGATAATATTATTTTAAGAGTTCTCCTAAGATGAATAAAATGATGGTAGAAACATAGAATCATAGGGAAAGATTGATTATAAAATTTGAGTTTTTGTGTGTATTTACGTTGAGATAAATTGAGTTTTGGAGATGTTTGGATTGAAAAGTGTGGCTAAGTAAGTTTCTAAATATTTTTAGGTCAATATAAGATTTCCATTGAATCCGGAAGGTCGAGAACCTTGGGAGAAGTAATATGGGGTGTATTAGAAGTTAGGAAGTATTCCGAAGTTAAAACACATTTTAGATAGAATTTGTGTAGGAAGGATTTGGACACTGCCTTAGTATTTGGACTATAACTTTTTACTCATAAATATTATTGATCTTATTTTTGGAAAGTAGATACTAGACTTCTAGGTCTACAAAAGTGCATTTCACAAAAATTTTCCAAATCGACCTATAAATAGGCCAAAACTTCACTAGAAGTTTCAGAAGAAACAGAAAGTCCGTTCGAACGTGAAAGTACGTTCGAACGCCAACCGTTCGAACGTGAAAGTCCGTTTGAACGACGATTCATTCCAGTACTCTTGTCTGATGGAAAAACAAAAGTACTGGGAGCAACTAACGTTCGAACGCCAATGACGTTCGAACGTGAGTTACGAATCAGAGTATCAGATTTACGCCAATTGGACTCTTTTCTCGCCCTATAAATACATAAGGTCGCCTCCCTTAGCCCCAATACCACATTTCTAAACCTAGAGATTCTTAGAGAGGAAGAAAGAAGGAGAAAAACACAAGATCAGGGGGGATTTTCACTTTGAAGTGGATCAAAACTCTAGTTCTTCACAAGAACACTAAGGAAGAAGGTAGGAATTTTCTTCCACTCTTGTTCATTGATGCTAGGGCTTATATTGTAACGCCCCAAAAATCCCCCTTGGTCGGCATTACTTTGTACAACCATTCACATCATGAGAGCAACTAATAAGATCCATAATTAAAGAAAATTTCATTCCATCAACCATAATATCTACATCATCATCTCAAAAGAATAAGTCAAATCATGGCCATTACATCCAAAAGAATATGCCCAAATAGGACAATTACATCCCAAAAATCAACTATGAGTTTTGCAGCAGAATAACCAAAATATTAGACATTACATTGTCTCAAAATAAACTTCCTAAGGTAGAATCTAAGAGCATGTGGCTCTAGGCATCACTCTCGGGATCCACGTTTCTGTCTATTGGAGCTTCCCATTGTGCCGGCTCATCAACTCTAAGCTCGTCCTCCAAACCATAATCTGAAAATATATTATTTGTAAGGGGTGAGCACTAAACTCTGTAGTAACATTCTCCTAAGCTCGAACAAGGTTTAGAAAACATATAAAACAAGTCGGTCTCATTTTGCAATTATCATATATAACTTTTGAAGGAAAACATTGACATTTTAATAGATCTCTAGTTTACGAACAACAGTAAAGTTAAAATGAAAGGTGAAACCAATTACCAACATGGAGTCATCCAATTTCCCAAAAGTAACCCATAACCCACACATTATATAATATTGTTCTCTTTGGCATGAGCATCCTTACAAGGAACCTCTCACCCTTACGGTCTTGTTTCTTTGGCATGAGCATCCTTACAAGGAACCTCTCACCCTCAAGGTCTTGTTTCTTTGGTATGAGCATCCTTACAAGGAACCTCTCACTCATGTTCATCAAAACAACCATACAAAAAAAACACACTATCCACAATTTCTCAAAAACAACAAGCCATTCCCCAAAAATCCCCAAATTCTCATAAAGTAGCACAATAGAGACAATGTGAGAAAATATACAAGAGATCCTCATGAATATCATTTTGTGATTCAATTTCAAGCACTAAAATTTTTGAATTCAAGAATCAAGGAAAAATCAAGAGAAAAACTCATTTTTCCTTGAAAACTAGGGTTTGAGACCAAGACAAGAGTTTAATGGTAATTCCACTATAGCATTGTTTAAAACATGACCACATTTGCATAAATATCAAGAATCAAAAATTTCATAGCAAGTATATAAGATTTAGAGTCAAAAGAATATATATATATATATATATATATGTATGCCCTAACCTCAATGCAAGAGAATGGAAGAAAACCCTACCTTGAATCAATATTTCCAAGCTAACCCAAGCTCTATAGACCTCCTTCCTCCATTTTCTTTCTCCCTTAGTCTTCCTTTAGAGTTCTAAGAGGTGTGGGTTGAGAGTGGTGTGAAAGAATGAGAGAAAAATGGAAGGATATGGTATTATAAGGCTGCCCAATCCCGATTTTTACTGTTCACAGGGCCAAAAATTACATATTTTCTTGAAATTACAATTTTGCCACTAACTATCTCCATTTTGATCTCTAGGACCACCCTAAGGTTTTTAGACGTTCCGAATTCGTTTTTAATGTTGTTTTATCCTAAAAATATTTAATTTTTATGATTTATCATACTACTAAAGTAAATTGACCATAATTTTAAGATACAAGGCCTATGTACATTCTTAATCGCTTGACCCCTCCTAGACCCAACATACCACCATCCATAGGATTTACTACACCATCCCAACTATTTGAGACAAATAAGGATGAAAGGGTAGCTTGGGGATAGCTCAGGAGAGGAGGAAATCAGAAAATCAGGAAGTCAGCCAAACCGTACCGGTATGCGTACCGGTACGCTAAGGCTTCTGGAGTTCGGCGTACCGGTACGCTTTGCCTGATCTGCCCCAATTGCCCTGTGCATTCACATTTCACATTTCCACTCCATTCCAAACCCTTCCAAAACCAACCCAAACTTATACAACATACATTTGTATATCAACATAGTTGGTATAAGTTCTATTACATGTGGGGGTTTACAATCCACCCCCCTTAAAGAAAGTTTCGTCTTCGAAACTTACCTTAAGTAGCGAACAAATGAGGATATTTTTCTCGCATCTCCAGCTCTGGTTCCCACGTAGCTTCCTCCAATCCATGATGTTGCCACAAAACTTTCACCAATCGGATGACTTTATTGCGGAGCACCTTCTCTTTGGTATCCAGAATCTTCACCGGTTGTTCTTCATATGTTGCTCCATCTTGAACTTCAATATCCTCTAAATCTACGACGTGTGTTGTATCCGATTGAAACTTTCTCAACATTGACACGTGAAACATGTCATGTACTCCTGACAACTGAGCGGGTAACCGAAGTTGATATGCCACTTTGCCCACCGCTTTGATCACTTCGAATGACCCGATATACCTTGGAGCTAATTTTCCCTTCTTGCCGAATCTCAACACTCCCTTCTTGGGTGACACTTTGAGGAACACATAGTCCCCCTCTTGGAATTCCAAAAGTTTTCGTCTTCTATCCGCATAGCTTTTCTGTCTACTTTGTGCCGTGCGTAATCTCTCCCGGATAAGTTGAATTTTCTCTGTAGTCTCCCGAACAATCTCTGGCCCAAACAAACTATTTTCTCCAGCTTCCAACCAACAAGTCGGGGATCTACATGGTCTTCCATATAGTGCCTCATACGGTGCCATCCCAATACTTGCCTGATAGCTGTTGTTGTACGCAAATTCCACCAACGGCAAATGATCGTTCCAACCTCCCTTGAAATCCAACACACAAGCACGTAACATGTCTTCCACAATCTGTATCACCCTCTCGGATTGGCCATCCGTTTGGGGATGAAAAGATGTGCTGAAATGTAACTCTGTCCCCATAGCTTGTTGTAGGCTTTGCCAGAACCGCGCCACAAACCGAGAATCACGATCCGACACAATGGATAGCGGAACTCCATGCAATCTCACTATCTCGCGAATATAGAGCTTGCTCAAGGTCTCTAACATTTCGGTGGTCTTCATACTCAAGAAGTGAGCGGAATTAGTAAGTCTATCAACAATGACTCATATGACATTATGCCCTCGTGAAGTTCGTGGAAAGCCAGATACGAAGTCCATGGTGATGTGATCCCACTTCCACTTGGGAATAGGCAAGGACTGCAATAATCCTCCGGGCTTTTGATGCTCAATCTTCACTTGCTGACACACCACACATTTTGAAACGTATCTAGCCACATCCTTCTTCATTCCCTTCCACCAATACTGCCGCTTCATGTCCCTATACATTTTGGTACTACCCGGATTTATGGAGAACTTGGAATGATGGCACTCGCCCAACACTTCTTCCCTTACTTGGTCATGATCGGGTACACATAGCCTTTCCAAAAACCGTAACTCATCATCACTTATCGCTCAATTCTCAACAATCTCACTCCTCTCCAACTTACTCCGGATAGCCTCCAACTCGCTGTCTAATCGTTGCAACGCCACAATCCTTTGTCGAAACATTGGTTGAGCTACAAGATTGAATAGGCATGGTCGATCCTCCTGTCTATCCACCCATAGATCAAATTCCTCCTAAGCATCCATCATCTTCCACCTATTCACCACAAGGGAATTGATTTCACCCCGAGATTTTCTACTCAGTGCATCCGCTACTACATTCGCCTTCCCCGGATGGTAATTGAGTGTGAAATCATAATCTTCTAGATACTCAATCCACATTCTTTGTCGAAGATTCAAGTCCTTCTGGGTGAATATATACTTCAGACTCTTATGATCAGAAAACACTTGGAATTTCTCTCCGTACAAGTAACACCTCCACAACTTAAGAGCAAATACCACAGCGGCAAGCTCTAAGTCATGGGTGGGATAATTCTGCTCATGAACCTTGAGTTGCCTAGAGCCATAGGCAACCAACTTCCCTCCTTGCATTAGCACACACCCCAAGCCTCGTAGCGAAGCATCGGTGTATACATCGTATCCTTCCCCACTACTCGGAATAATGACGACAGGAGCGGTTGTCAACTTCTCCTTCAAGGTGCGAAAAGCTAGTTCACACTCTTGAGTCCACAAGAATTTTTCTTCCTTCTTTGTGAGACGTGTCATCGGCATTGCTAGCTTTGAGAACCCTTCCACAAACCTCCAGTAGTAGCCTGCTAAGCCCAGAAAACTACGTACTTCGGTCACATTCTTCGGTGGTTCCCATTTCATCACGACTTCAATCTTTGTAGGATCAACAGCTACTCCCTGCTCGGACACAACATGCCCAAGGAATTTCACTTCCTTCATCCAAAACTCGCATTTACTCATCTTCGCATACATATTATGCTCTCTCAGCGTCTGTAGCACAATCAAGAGGTGGCGTGCATGTTCCTCTTGGGTCTGTGAATAAATCAAGATGTCATCAATGAACACAATGACAAACTGATCGAGGTATAGCCGAAATACCCTGTGCATCAAATCCATGAAGGCTGCTGATGCATTAGTCAGTCCGAACGGCATCACCGTATATTCGAAATGACCATATCGGGTACGAAAAGCTTTCTTAGGAATATCCTCCTCCTTAATCCGTAGTTGATGGTACCCAGTGCGAAGATCAATCTTGGAGTAATACTTCGAACCCCTCAACTGATCAAATAAGTCGTCTATTCGTGGTAATGGGTATTTATTCTTCACTGTCACCCGATTCAACTTTCGGTAGTCCGTGCATAACCGAAGCGTTTCGTCATGCTTCTTCACAAAGAGGACTGGGGCTCCCCAAGGTGAAGTACTCAAACGGATAAATCCAATAGCCAACAGATGGTCTAACTGCTTCCTTAGCTCCTTTAACTCCAAAGGTGCCATTCTATAGGGAGCAATGAAAATGGGTTCCGTTCCCGGATGGAGAGCAATCGTAAACTCAATCTCTCTCTGTGGTGGTAACTCGAGTAGTTCATCTGGGAAGACATCCGGAAAATCTAATACTATTAACACCATACCCGATTGGGATCTATCCCTATCATCTCCCATCAAGCTAGCTAAGAAACTCAAATGACTCCCCGCCTTAGCTTTCAAAAATCTACTACCTGTAGTAAGAAACGGATGGGAAGAAGTCCGATCATTCATGAAACTGAAAACTACCCCTCCCGGTAATTGAAATGAAATCCGCTTACGGAAACAATCCATCATCGCACGAAAAGTGGACAATAAGTCCATCCCAAATATTATATCATACCCCTTCATGTCTAACGCAACCAAGTCTACAATCAATTCTTGTTCCCCAATTCAAAGTACACAACCTCGACACACCTTTTGAGTACCGTAACGCCCCAAATACCACCCTGGACGGCATTACATTCTAAAACCATTTATACCATAAAAGCAACTAATAAAAATCCATAAATAACCGGGGGTTCTTAATTTAACGAAATTCGGGAAGAGTCTCCTTTGTTCGGGGAGCTCTACCCAAAACACAACCTGTGCAATTATGCTACATTGACCACACCGGGTCCATTGATTCATAAAAATACTTACAACATTATCCAAAAGAATATGCCAAACAATGACATCTATATCCCAAAAGAATTAAATTACACTTGGCAGCGGAAACATAAAAATAATGTTAGACTTTACATTGCCTCAAAAGGAACTTCCTAGTTTATCACAAAAGAAAATAGAACACTAAGCGTCTCGCTCGGGATCTACGTTCCCTTCTATGGGAGCTTCCCAATGTCCCGGCTCGTCAGTTCCGAGCTCCTCCTCTAGACAAAGACCTGAAATATGTTGTTTGTAGGGGGTGAATACTAAGCTCTGTAGCAACATTCCTCCCAAACTCGAACAAGGTTTATAAAAGTATATAAAATGGTCGGTCTCATTTCACAAATAGCATATATAATCTTTGAAGTAAAACAAGGACATTTTACAATGGATCTCAAGTTTAAGTAGCAATAGTATTAGAAATGAACAATAACAACCAATTCTAATAAACATCCATTTTCAAAATATAAACCATTTCCCACACATGATATAATATTGTCCTCCATGGCATGAGCATCTTTACAAGGAACCTCTCACCCTCAAAGTTTGGTTTCTCGAGCATCCTTACAAGAAACCTCTTGAGAAAATCACATACTGTCCTCTTTTGGCATGAACATCCTTACAAGGAACCTCTCATCCTCAAGGTTTGGTTTCTCAAGCATCCTTACAAGGAACCTCTTGAGAAAATCACATACTGTCCTCTTTTGGCATGAGCATCCTTACAAAGAACCTCTCACCCTCAAAGTTTGGTTTCTCAAGCATCCTTACAAGGAACCTCTTGAGAAAATCACATACTGTCCTCTTTTGGCATGAGCATCCTTACAAGGTACCTCTCATCCTCAAGGTTTAGTTTCGTTGATATGAGCATCCTTATAAGGAACCTCTCACCCATGTTCGTCCAACAACCATACAATAAATACAATACCAACTATTCTCTCAAATACCCAACAATTACACAAGTCCCCAATTTACAAGCAATTTCCAAGAAAAATCCCCAATTCTCACAAGTGATATCTCCAACGGACCAAATTCAAGAAAAAACATCCTTACAAGGAACCTCCTGAGAAGGAATGAGTATCCTTACAAGGAACCTCTCACCCATGTTCCTCCAAACAACCATACAAGAAATACGATATCCACAATTTCCTCAATTAACAAACAATTCCATAAACCCCAAATTTTCTCAAGTAGTTGTACAAAGAGCAATATAAGAAAATGTACAAGAGATCATCATAAATACCATTTTTTTGTTCAATATGAAACACTAAAGTTTTGAAATCAAGAACATGGGAGAAATCAAAAGAAAAACCCATTTCTCTTGAAACCTAGGGTTTGAAGATGAGAAAAAGGGATTTAATGGTTATTCCACCATAGATTTGTTTAAAACATGATAATCTTTGCAAGAATGTCAAGAATCAAGTATTTCATACCATATATATATAAGAATGAGAGTGAAAACATACATATATTTATGCCCTAACCTCAATGGACAAGAATGGAAGAAAACCCCTACCTTGAAATCAAGAATTTCAAACCAAAGCCCAAGCTTTAGAGACTCTCTTTCTCCCTTTTCTTCTTCCCTTTATCTTCTCCTAGGGCTCTAAGAGGTTTGTGCTGAGAGTGGAATGGAAGAATGAGACAAATGGGGCTTAAAATGGTGTTTTAAAACACAAAAATCCCGATTTTTTTTACTGTTTCGGCAAACACTTTTTCTGCTCCAGACCAGTCTTCGTAGAATGGACATAACTCTCTAATCCGAGCTCCGATTGAGATGATTCAAGATGATATGGAATGATAAGAAATAGCTCTACAACTTTAATGTTTTGAGTTTTGAGAGATATTGACTGCATCAAGGTCGAAATCGCGCTTGAAGTTGCAGCCAGTGCACTGTTCACGTGCACTTTTCACAGCCTGTTTTATTTCTTTTTTTTTTTTTTTTTCCATTTCCAATCCATTCCTAAGCCAACCAAATCCATCCCAAACCTCTCCAACACATATTTCTACACCAAACCTATTTAATACAAGTTCTAGGACCTAAAATTTTCTATTTTCACTTATTAAAAACCAAATTTCAACTATTATTTCCACTAACATTTTAAATCTCTACTTTTCCAATCTACCAAATTCAAACACACATCACTACACATATCCACATTTTTACGACAATTATTTACTATATATCTATATACATATATAAAATAAAATACGGGGTGTTACAATCCACCCCCCTTAAAGAAAGTTTCGTCCTCGAAACTTACCTTAAGTAGCGAACAAATATGGATACTTCTCCCGCATTTCTTGCTCCGGTTCCCATGTAGCTTCCTCCACTCCATGATGTTGCCACAAAACCTTCACCAATCTGATAACTTTGTTGCGAAACACTTTTTCCTGGGCGTCGAGAATTTCTACCGGTTGTTCTGCGTAGGTTGCTCCGTCTTGAATTTCAATCTCCTCCAAGTTCACGACTGGAGTTGCATCCGAGTGACACCTTCTCAACATGGACACGTGGAACACGTCATGTACTCCGGATAGCTGGGCTGGTAGTCGAAGTTGATATGTCGCCTTGCCTATCGCTTTGATTACCTCAAACGGTCCGGTATATCTTGGCGCTAACTTGCCCTTCTTGCCGAATCTAAACACTCCTATCTTAGGCGACTCAAATCCACATACATTTTTCCAACGAAATAATTTAAGAAAAATTAACATAATATCATCGAAAATACCATTTTATTGGTCAATACCAATCGTTAGAATTTTGAATTAAGGAACAAATAAATAATCAAGCTTTGGAATCAAGAACAAAGTAACAATCGAGTCTTGGAGTCAATAACAGATGCATATCAAGTTTTGTAACCAAGAACTAAAGAGTATCAAGTTTTGAACTCAAGGACAAGGAGAAATCAAGTATTGAAATCAAGAGCAATTGAATGTCAAGTCTTGAAATCAAGAACCAATGAATATCAAGTATTGAATATCAAGAATAAATTAATCACAAGGGTTAGAATCAATAACAAATGAATATTAAATTTGGCTATCAAGAACCAATGGATCATCAAGCCTGGGGAAATTAAAAACAAAGGAACAACCAAATCTTGAAATCAAGAACCAAAGGATGTCAAGTATTGAATATCAAGAATACATGAATTACAATAGTTAGAATCAATCAAATGAATATCAAATTTGGCTATCAAGAGCAAATGAATATTAAGCTTGGAAATCAAGAATAAAGGCGTATCAAGCTTGAAAGTCATGAACAAAGGAGAAATTAAGATTTAACGGAACAATCATGTATGAAAATCAATAACAAACGAATATCAAGGTGTGAAATCAAGAACAAATGATTATGAAGCTTAGAAATCAAGACCAAAAGAACGCTCAAGTCTTGGAACCAAGAATAAAGAATATCAAGTATTGAATATTGAGAATAATTGAATCACAAGGGTTATAGTCACTACCAAGTGCATATCAAATTTAGATATCAAGAACAAATGAATATTAAGCTTGGAAATCAAGAACAAAGGAACAATCACTTCTTGAAATTCATAACAACGAATATCAAGCTTAGAATTAAAAATAAGGAACAATCAGGTATTGAAATCAATAACAAACAAATATCAAGGGTGAAAATCAAGAACAAATGAGAAATCAAGAGAAAAACACATTTCCCTTGAAAACTAGGGTTTGGTAGCAAGCAAGGCGATTTAAGGGTTACCCAACCATCACATTATTTTTCACATGACATTAATTTCAAGAATAGCAAGAATCAAGGATTGGATAGCATACATATAACATTTAGAGTCAAAGAAATACATATAAGTAA
Organism: Ilex aquifolium; assembly: GCA_951799425.1. Classification (NCBI taxonomy): domain Eukaryota; kingdom Viridiplantae; phylum Streptophyta; class Magnoliopsida; order Aquifoliales; family Aquifoliaceae; genus Ilex; species Ilex aquifolium. Next base: position 33,446,529 of record OX637392.1, read on the forward strand.
ACCTACTGGTAACTGAAATGTAATCCGCTTGCACGTAACCCTTACAGACCAGCCTGGTATCCCCCTGTTCTCCTGTAGGCAAGTCAACATATAAAGCATGTTCTAGCTCCTCGGAACCCAATCCCAATTCCATAGCTTCCGCAGTACGTATAAAAGAATGAGTCGCATAGAAATCCAATAAAATTCGGGCCCAAGAATGGTAGAGAAGAACAATACCTTCCACAACGGCGTTGGTGGCATCTTCCTCCGGTTGAGTCAAAGCAAAAACCCTTCCTTGATTGGCGTCGCCGGGGGCATGAGCTTGTAACGGTCTCTGTGGTGGTAATGGCTGTCGTAGCAGTGGCCTGTTTGCATTCACTCGCCCAGTTGATTGGTTGGTCTTGGTGGAAAGCAATGGACAATTATCTTTGAAGTGTCCAACACCTCCATAGGCAAAGCATCGGCGTGCATCTGTGCCTACTCTCTCTGGTATGCCTCCCGCTCCTCGAGCTATCTGAGGTCTCTGCTGTGCTGGCCTTTGTAGAGGTGACTTGTTTGCTGGTACTTGCTCGGTTGCTTGTTTGGTCCTTGGGGGAAACGAGGGGCATCTATGTTTGAAGTGCCCATACTCTCCGCATGCAAAGCATTGGCGCGGGTTAGTGCTTGTTCTAGTCTGAGTCACTTCATCTCCTCGAGCTGTCAGAAGTCTCTGTCCACCTGCTTGGTTTGGACTTCGGTATGGTGCTGCTCGCTGCACTCCACTGGTGTTAGGGTTTGTCCTGATCGGACCTCCTCTCGCGAAGCTCTGTCGCCGCTGGCTGTCCTCTATATCTCTCTCCACCAATGCAGCTCGGTCAACCAGGTCCCCATACTCCCGGATCTTGAGGGCCACCAACTTCTCTCGGATGACAGGCCTCAATCCCTGCTCAAAGCATTTGGCCCTGTTGGCCTCAGTAGATATAAATCCCGTAGCATAATGGGAGAGCTCGTCAAACCTCCTCTCGTACTCGGCCACCGTCATACTGCCATATCGTAGTGCAAGAATCAGCCTTTATTCGGTCTCTGACTGATTCAGGGAAGTACTTGTCTTGGAAGATTCGGTCGAACTCCTCCCAAGTGAGAGCATCGGTGTCCCTCCGTCTCTTAACCGAATCCCACCAATAGTCGGCCTCCCCCTCTAACAAGTAGGTCGCCAAGCCAACCCTCAAGTCTTCGACAACTCCCATGCCGTCACACACTTTCTTCACCCGCCGTATCCACCTATCCGCATCCAAAGAATTGGAGCTCCCTTGGAAATTGGGTGTACGTTACCTCAAGAATTCCCGAAGAGCTATCATCCTTCGGTCTCTGTTCCCAATGCCTGGTACTTGAGCGAGTGGATGAGCTCCACCATTATGGTTATTGTTCCCATTTTGGTTTTGTACCAAAGTGGTGAGCTCCCTCAAGCATTGATATATGCCATTCAAGGCATCGGGAGGTGGTGGTGGTGGTGGATTGGCTTGACCTCCACGACCACGCCCACATCCACGTTCACGTACACTTCCACGTCCACGTTCACGTCCCCGTCCTCGTCCTCGTTCACGTTCACGTCCACGTCCTCGTTCACGTCCACGTCTTCGTCCTCGTTCACCGTCCATTTTGCACATCAATATACAACTTAGTTCATTGATGTACAAGACATCCCACTATCACTTTAATCTAAAACATAGGACGTGTGAAAATCTAACTCAAGAATTTTTATCCAACCTAGTCCTAAGGCTCTAGTGGTGATCCACAACCTACAGCTCCCATGTAAGACCTAAAGCCTAGGCTCTGATACCAACTTTGTAACGCCCCAAATACCACCCTGGACGGCATTACATTCTAAAACCATTTATACCATGAAAGCAACTAATAAAAATCCATAAATAACCGGGGGTTCTTAATTTAACGAAATTCGGGCAGAGTCTCCTTTGTTCGGGGAGCTCTACCCAAAACACAACCTGTGCAATTATGCTACATTGACCACACCGGGTCCATTGATTCATAAAAATACTTACAACATTATCCAAAAGAATATGCCAACCAATGGCATCTACATCCCAAAAGAATTAAATTACACTTGGCAGCGGAAACATAAAAATAATGTTAGACTTTACATTGCTTCAAAAGGAACTTCCTAGTTTATCACAAAAGAAAATAGAATACTAAGCGTCTCCCTTGGGATCTATGTTCCCTTCTATGGGAGCTTCCCAATGTCCCGGCTCGTCAGTTCTGAGCTCTTCCTCTAGACAAAGACCTGAAATATGTTGTTTGTAGGGGGTGAGCACTAAGCTCTGTAGCAACATTCCTCCCAAACTCGAACAAGGTTTATAAAAGCATATAAAATGGTCGGTCTCATTTCACAAATATCATATATAATCTTTGAAGTAAAACAAGGACATTTTACAACGGATCTCAAGTTTAAGTAGCAATAGTATTAGAAATGAACAATAACAACCAATTCTAATAAACATCCATTTTCAAAATATAAACCATTTCCCACACATGATATAAAATTGTCCTCCATGGCATGAGCATCCTTACAAGGAACCTCTCACCCTCAAAGTTTGGTTTCTCGAGCATCCTTACAAGGAACCTCTTGATAAAATCATATACTGTCCTCTTTTGGCATGAGCATCCTTACAATGAATCTCTCACCCTCAAGGTTTGGTTTCTCAAGCATCCTTACAAGGAACCTCTTGAGAAAATCACATACTGTCCTCTTTTGGCATGAGCATCCTTACAAGGAACCTCTCACCCTCAAAGTTTGGTTTCTCAAGCATCCTTACAAGGAACCTCTTGAGAAAATCACATACTGTCCTTTTTTGGCATGAGCATCCTTACAAGGAACCTCTCATTCTCAAGGTTTAGTTTCGTTGATATGAGCATCCTTACAAGGAACCTCTCACCCATGTTCGTCCAACAACCATACAATAAATACAATATCAACTATTCTCTCAAATACCCAACAATTACACAAGTCCCTAATTTACAAGCAATTTCCAAGAAAAATCCCCAATTCTCACAAGTGATATCTCAAACGGACCAAATTCAAGAAAAAAACATCCTTACAAGGAACCTCCTGAGAAGGAATGAACATCCTTACAAGGAACCTCTCACCCATGTTCCTCCAAACAACCATACAAAAAATACGATATCCACAATTTCCTCAATTAACAAACAATTCCATAAACCCCAAATTTTCTCAAGTAGTTGTACAAAGAGCAATCTAAGAAAATGTACAAGAGATCATCATAAATACCATTTTTTTGTTCAATATGAAACACTAAAGTTTTGAAATCAAGAACATGGGAGAAATCAAAAGAAAAACCTCTTTCTCTTGAAACCTAGGGTTTGAAGATGAGAAAAAGGGATTTAATGGTTATTCCACCATAGATTTGTTTAAAATATGATAATCTTTGCAAGAATGTCAAGAATCAAGTATTTCATACCATATATATATAAGAATGAGAGTGAAAACATACATATATTTATGCCCTAACCTCAATGGACAAGAATGGAAGAAAACCCCTACCTTGAAATCAAGAATTTCAAACAAAAGTCCAAGCTTTAGAGACTCTCTTTCTCCCTTTTATTCTTCCCTTTATCTTCTCCTAGGGCTCTAAGAGGTTTGTGGTGAGAGTGGAATGGAAGAATGGGACAAATGGGGCTGAAAATGGTGTTTTAAAACACAAAAATCCCGATTTTTTTTAATGTTTCGGCAAACACTTTTTCTGCTCCAGACCAGTCTTTGTATAATGGGCATAACTCTCTAATCCGAGCTCCGATTGAGATGATTCAAGATGCTATGAAATGATAAGAAAGATCTCTACAACTTTAATGTTTTGAGTTTTGAGAGATATTGACTGCATCAAGGTCGAAATCGCGCTTGAATTTGCAGCCAGTGCACTGTTCACGTGCACTGTTCACAGCCTGTTTCATTTTTTTTTTTTTTTTTTCCATTTCCAATCCATTCCTAAGCCAACCAAATCCATCCCAAACCTCTCCAACACATATTTCTACACCAAACCTATTTAATACAAGTTCTAGGACCTAAAATTTTCTATTTTCACTTATTAAAAACCAAATTTGAACTATTATTTCCACTAACATTTTAAATCTCTACTTTTCCAATCTACCAAATTCAAACGCACATCACTACACATATCCACATTTTTACGACAATTATTTACTATATATCTATATACATATATAAAAGAAAATGCGGGGTGTTACAAGTACCCAACCGTTCTCCCGTAGGCATGTCAATACTCAAGGCATGTTCTAGCTTCCCAAATTCCAATCCCAAATTGAGAGCATATGCAGTGCGTATGAATGAATGAGTAGCACCAGGATCAAATAAAATTCGAGCTCAGGAATTATAGAGAAGAACAATACCTTCCACAACTGCATTGGAGGCATCTTCCTCCGGTTGAGTCAGAGCAAATATTCTCCCTTGAGTGGTACCGCCAGGGGGCTAGAGCTCCTAATGGTCTCTGCTGTTGTAATGGCCTCGATGGTGGTGGCTTGTCTGCTTGTACCTGTCCTGCTGTCTGGATAGTCCTCTGAGGTGGAAAAATCGGACAATGCACCCGAATATGTCCCACACCTCCACATGCAAAGCAGGATCGTGGGTTAGTGCCTGCTCCCTCTGGTACACCTCTGGCCCCTCGGGCTATCTGAGGTCTAGGTCCCACTGCCTGGTCTGGGCGACTATAAGGTGCCGTCCTCTGAACTCCACTGCTGCTAGTGCCCGTCCTGATCGGACCTCCTCTCGCGAAGCTCTGTCGTTGCTGACTGTCTTCTATATCTCTCTCCACAAGTGCAGCTCGGTCAACCAGATCCCCATACTCCCGGATCTTAAGGGCCACCAACTTCTCCCCGAATGACAGGCCTCAAGCCCTGCTCGAAGCGCTTGGCCCTGCTGGCCTAAGTAGATATAAACTCCGTAGCATAACGGGATAGCTCATCAAACCTCCTCTCATACTCGGCCACCGTCATGCTGCCCTGTCGGAGAGCAAGAAAATCGGCCTTCATTCTGTCTCTTACTGATTCTGGAAAGTACTTGTCGTGGAAGATTCGGTCGAACTCCTCCCAAGTAAAAGCATCCGTGTTCCTTCTCCTCTTCACTGAGTCCCACCAATGGTCGGCCTCCCCCTCTAATAGATAAGTAGCCAAGCCGACCCGAAGTTCCTCGGCTATCCCCATTCCGTCACATATCTTCTTTACTCGGCGAATCCATTTATCCGCATGCAAGGGGTTAGAGCTCCCTTGAAAGGTAGGCGGGTGTTGCCTCAGAAATTCCCGAAGAACTACCATACTTCGGTTGCCGTTCCCGTTGCTCGGTTCCTGATCCAAAGGATGAACCCCACCATTATGGTTGTTGTTCCCATTTTGGTGTTGCACCAAAGTGGTTGGCTCCCGTAAGCATTGATAAATGCCATTCATGGCATCGGGAGGTGGTGGTGGTGGTGGGTGTGCTTGGCCACCACGTCCACGTCTACCATCCATCTTGCACATCAATTCACAGTTTAGTTCCTTGATGTACAAGACATCCTAACTATCACTTTAATCTAAAGCATGATGCTTGCATAAAAATTTAAATCAATAATTTCCTTCAACCTAATCCTACTTCCCTAGTGGTAATCCATAACCTACAGCTCCCATGTAAGACCTAAAGCCTAGGCTTTGATACCAAAACCTGTAATGCCCCAAAAATCCCCCTTGGTCGGCATTACTTTGTACAACCATTCACATCATGAGAGCGACTAATAAGATCCATAATTAAAGAAAATTTCATTCCATCAACCATAATATCTACAACCACATCATGAGAGCAACTTGATATTCATTTGTTCTTGATTTCAAAACTTGATATGCCTTTGTTCTTGATTTCAAAACTTGATATGCCTTGTTCTTGATTTCAAGACTTGATATTCATTTGTTCTTGATTTCAAAACTTGATATTCATTTGTTCTTGATTTCAAAACTTGATATTCATTTGTTCTTGATTTCAAAACTTGATATGCCTTTGTTCTTGATTTCAAAACTTGATATGTCTTGTTCTTGATTTCAAGACTTGATATTCATTTGTTCTTGATTTCAAAACTTGATATTCATTTGTTCTTGATTTCAAAACTTGATATTCATTTGTTCTTGATTTCAAAACTTGATATGCCTTTGTTCTTGATTTCAAAACTTGATATGCCTTTGTTCTTGATTTCAAGACTTGATATGCCTTTGTTCTTGATTTCAAGACTTGATATTCATTTGTTCTTGATTTCAAAACTTAATATTCATTTGTTCTTGAGTTCAAAACTTGATATTCATTAATCTTGATTCAAAAAATCTAGTTTTTCAAGAAATAGAGATTTTTCTTCTTGATATCCCTTTGTTCTTAATTTCAAAACTCTAGTGCTTTGTTGGACACTAAAAATTATATCTTTTGATGATCTCTTGCTTATTTTATTGAATTGCTCCATTGGAAAAAAATACCTATGCAATTGGGGGTTTTTGGATTTAATTGTGATTTGAGAAAATTGGTTGGTATTGCATCTCTTATATGGTTTGTTGTGATGGACTTGCATTGCCTTCGAGAGCTGCCGTAAAGTGTTAGAGGTTAGTCTATCCTAGCGGGGGTGAGATGGTTGCCTAACACTTGTAGTGGATTGTTGTTTGTGAGAGCAACCACTATTATTCACGTATGTTCGAGGCTGAGGGATGGTATACCTTTCCTGGGAAGGATTCGTTAATGCCGTGGGAGACGGTATACGCCCTTCCTAAAGTGGTTTGTGGTGGGTGAACGAGGTAGAATCGTTGTATAGATTCCTGAGAAGCAACCAACATACATGAGAATATGGAATGATGTTACTGAATTATTTATTGATTGCTTTAATTTCTTGTAAGTTTATTCCTGTCATTGATTTACTGTATTTCGTACACTTGAGATCATTACAACTATCATGGTTTTATTCTCAAAATCTATATATGCTATTTTCCAAAAGAGACTTGCCATCTTCTATTTGTTTTCAAACCTTGTTTGAGTTTGGAAGGATTTTCCTATAGAGCTTAGTGCTCACCCCCTACAATAATATTTATTTTCAGATTTCGGTTTAGAGGAAGAGCTCAGAGTTAATGAGCAAGTAGCTTGGAAAACTCAATTGGAGGGAAGCGTGGATCCCGAGGGGGATGCCTAGAATTGTTCTTTTATGTTCTAGGCTAGGAGATTCATTTTGAGATAATGTTCATGTAAATATTTTTCGTTATTCCGCTGTAAGATAATAGTTGATTTTTGGGATGTAATTGCTATAGTTGAGCATATTCTTTTAGATAATGTTGTATATTTTGTGGATGATGAATGAAATTCTCTTTAGTTATGAAGTTCATTTAGTTGCTCTAATGATGTGAATGGTTTTAGATAATAATGCCGTCCAAGGGTAATTTTGGGGCGTTACAACCATAATTTAGGACATTGAGGCAGATTCAAACGAAATTAATTAGAAAACCAGCAGAAGCAATAGAATTAGTAAACGAATGAAAAATTGAAAAAACATGATTGGAAGGAAAATGAGATTTACTTGCAGAAGATAAGAACTGTTCGAGATGGTTCGGATAGTCGATCAGCATATACTTTGAGCCTCATACTCTTTCTCTCTGTCTCTCCTCTCTTGCAAACACACACACACACACAAACCAAATACTAAGTAGGCAATCGCCGTCTACATGATTTTATCTGATTTCAGAGCTTCAAGAAGAAGATTAGGATGATTCAAGATAATCGACTATAATCAAGCCTTCGCCGATGTAACTCAACAACTAGAATTTGAAATGTCAGCAATTATTAGGATCCTAACTGAGTGATCATTTTGATTTAGCAAATTTTAATTGTAAAAAAAGTGAAAGCAAGTAAAGCACAATTATAAAGGAAAATTTGCCCAGTCAGTAATCCTTGGGCACAATTATGAACACACAGCAAAACCCACGCTCGATTAGATTCGAATAGAATGATTGATCTTGAATAGAACACTCCTATAGCTGAGATCCTAAACTAGTAGCCCTTATATTGAACCTTAATTGGAGAGCTGGAGCTTCCGAAAAAAAAGAACTCCTTGAAGTTTGTAAGCAAAAAAAAAAAAAAACACCAATCAATCACAAATGATCCACATGTGAAATTTTTACCCATGAAAACAAATTAAACATTTTCCACTTTAACACACAGACAGAGGGGAAGGGAGATAGAGATAAAGGAGGAGAGCAGAACTTGATTGAGTACAAATCACACACTTCCTTTTCCTTTTCATTTCTAGTGCTTATCAACTTAACATGTTAATTAACAATCACAGGGCTCACAAGCAAATGTAATCCTTATTTCCAGTTAACACTTGAACACAATTAGGATGGGAAAATACATGAACCGTTGCAAACAGGCAGAGTGACAAAGTGAAGAAGAAATTGTAGCCAAAACAAAATAAGAAAAAGTTAACAAAAATCCACCGTCGGAAACATTCCATGGAAAGTGATCAAAAACTAAATTATAATACACACAACCGTAAAATAGTGTTCAAAGGCAAGAAATCACACCTAGGATGCTCGGATGATCACCACCAGGACGCAGAGCATAGAAATTGATCAAGAAAACCAAACTTAAAATCAAAATTCGTGAACAAAAAAAATCAAACTCCATTAAAATTTGAATATAACCAAGTGCAAATCAGATTCATACCTTATTGATGAGAAGAGGTTGAACATGAATTGATCGCTGAGAAGATTAATCCCAATGATTTAGCACATGAGTTCACGCTCTTCGCATAGTTCACACTAGTACTTAGTGATCTATGAAGAATCAATGATGAAGTGTTGATGATTAATCGAACGAGAGAGAGAGAGAGAGAGAGAGAGAGAGAGAGAGAGAGAGAGAGAGAGAGAGAGAGAGAGAGAGGTGTCGATCTCGGGCATAAGGGATACATATGAGGGTTAGGGCACCGATTTGTCTATTTAAGCAATAAAGTGAGGAAAATAGAGATTTTCTTTTGGTACATGCTATGGTGCGGCAGTCTTTACTGCCACTCAATGACAACTAGTGGGACAATTAGGTAATTTGCTACAACAAAATAATGTAGCCGATAATACTAATACATCATCAGTGGCTATCATTTTTTTTTCGTCACTGAACATTTGTCCATTTAGACGATTAGTGATAACAACTGAGTGTTGCCACTAAATTGTTTTCTACCAAAAAATTAGTGATGAATTATTAATTTTTTGTTGTGACATTTAAATTGTCACTAAATAGGTTTTACTATAATACTTATAGTGATAATAATTATTTTTTTATCACTAAAAGTGTAATTTTAGTGGTAAAATTTTTAGTTGCAATTTAAATCTTGCCACTAAATATCTTATTTCTTGTAGTGTAAGTTGAAGTCTAACCTTAAAAAATGCTTTTCAATGAGCATTTGCACTACAAGCCGCTCATCTCTAAAATAATTCATAAAAGTTGTCCCTCCACAAGAAGTTGTTCTCACTTTAGAGGCTATGGTTCCCAGAGCTTGTCCCATGCACATCAGTTTGATCAGGGCATTATCAGGGGTTGCCTTTGTAAGGAACTCTTCCTACAATTAGAAAATCTATATCATATTTTCCTAGTACTCACAATATGACTTTTCATATCTTCAATTTCAAAATATAGGATTGGTAGAATTCATATCAGTAGCCAATTAGTGAAAACTATCAACTTGTACCTAAATTATCATTATATAATGGATATAGAGAGAACTTACCCAAGCTTGCATTTTATCACCAGGGAAGAGTACTTTGTCTTTAAGATCTTAAGCGATAGCCTTGGCATAATATGAAAGGACTTTACGAATAAAGAGCTTGATTTCAGACTCTACAAAAGATTAACCAAATTTGTAGTTCAAGTGTATCCTAGTATTTCAGTATTTGCATGTGTTCACAATTGTTTAAAAACTTTTTTCCACATTTGTAGATTTTCAAGATTCATATACTGAAAAAGAAAGGAAAGACAAAAAGAATAAAAGAAACAAAGAAAGTACTGAATATTAAACATATATTGCCTGAGATCAAGTTACAACAATCAAATACTGCACAGATAGACTTATAGAGATGAATTCTGCATATTACACCTAGGAGCCAATTGATGGAGAAATTATCTATGGAAATGCTAATACAACTTGGATATTTTGAACGAACCATTAGCAAGTTTCTTTACAGTTTTTTGCACCATTCAGTTGATACTAACTAAAAAGAACTATTTTTACTAAGCACTATCATTTTGTTTGCATACTGAATAACACTGTAAAAAACACCATTCATAATTTAATCAACACATACCAAGAAAAATTCCTTAGCTTCCAACTCCACCTAGAGCATAAACATTGTATGCGCATTATCCGTTGTCTTGGGTCACCTTAGACATCCAATATCGCATCATATACTTTTTTTGCCTACCTACATAAACAGAGCCATTAATTTCAAATCGCAACACAAATATGCATTACCACAACATGTAAAACAAATAACACATTTTTTTTTTGAAAAATTCAACTATGTAGTTACCTTCTAGATGGACGGTCAGTCGGAGAGGAACATCCAGACTTTAGAGAACATGCTTCGGGCATGCATCCTAGATCTCAAGGGTAGCTGAGAGGAGCACTTACCCTTAGTGGAATTTCCCTACCAAAATAGTTACCAGACGAACATATAGATGACACCCTATGAGACACTTTATGAGAGGCCATGCCGTTCTTCGGTTTGTTGGACGAAGGTTGGAAAGGGACCTTCTACGGGTCCGGATTTGATTAGAGACACCTCGAAGAAGGTGGACCTGATACGAAAGCGTCTTCTTACGGCATAGAGTCGGCAGAAGAACTACGCCGACAGATGATGGAGACCTCTAGAGTTCGAGGTTGGAGATCACGTCTTCTTAAATGTTATGCCTAAGAGGAAAGTGGTCAGGTTTTGGAAGTGGGAAAGTTGTTGCTGAGGTTTATCGGGCCCTTCGAGGTATTCAAGAGAGTAGGTACAATCACTTAATGGTTGGCGTTACCGTCAAATCTATCTGGTGTTTACCCTGTGTTCCATGTCTCCATGCTCCAGAAGTACACTCTGGATCCTACACATGTGGTGGATTGAGATGAAATGGTTGCTAATGCGGATGAGACCTTCGAGGAGGGCACGGTGTGTGACACCCCTAAATCTGGGGGTCCTTTGATTACCCATAAACCCGCGGAATACCCGTAGATACCGAGAAATTCGATATCACACCGTTATGCCCCATTTACCAGGGTCCATAACTTAACGAAATTCGGGTAGAGTCTCCTTTATACGGGGAGCTCTACCCAAAACCCAACCTGTGCAATATATATTCAAATGACCCATCCGAGGCCCAATATAAAGCAATGACCGCACCGGGTCCATTTATAAGTAAACATTGGCCACACCGGGTCCAACTATCCATACTTATATCAAAACATGCAAGGTTATTTTAACAATAGTCCATATAAGTTCTATTACAATTATTTGCAAAAGATTACATGCCCAAAACAAAATTTTCACAAGTGTTTTACATTAACACAAACTAAAGCCACATTCGGCTTTCTTCAAACATGAGGGTCCAAATTGGAGCCATCTGCCGATGTATTTCCCCCACCTGAAATATTTTCCCGTATAGGGTGAGCAACGCCCAGTAGAGTAATTTCCTACAGAGGCTACTCCCCACCTAAGTGCACATGCAATGTTCACATTCAACATTTCGTATTCACATCAACATTCCAAGTAAGAATATGCAACTCTATATTGAAATCTACCATGCCATGCTATGAAATGAGATGGGATTCACTCATGCACCTTTAACCCGAGTCATCACCGACTCCCCCAACACAATGCCATGCCAATGTGTAGTAACCCCATCAACTGATGGAAAATACATCCAATGACCGTTTGAATTGAAATCATGTGTTTACAAAATCAAGTCATTGTTGGATGTCACCCATTGAATGAGTGTTTATGTACATCAAAATCTTGTGTCTTGTTGGGCAATGGATTTTGGATTTTATACCGCCGGTTCCGTACACCATACTACACTTTTCCGAAATTTCACCACAGGGATCTTCGATCCGACCGTACAAGTTTTTCATGCAACATGCGGCCCAATGGGATCTTCGATCCGACCGTACCGATTCTACATATCAATCACCAAGAATGGTGTTTAATATCACAATGCACTCACACCCAATATATGCGATGTCTTCGTGCATATGCAATGTAATGAACCATTGCACACAACAATTATGTCCAACATGCTATGAATGCCATATGGACCCATTTCAACCACATATCTCAACATATGTCATGGTACTTGATATCTAATGCATATGCTTGCCATAATTCCTCACAATGTCAAAACATCAACTAGCATGTATTAACATTCATATCCAACATGTTATTACATAATCTAATGTCAATAACACCCTTAAGCATTAAGGCATAATATAACACATAACAGCCTATGTAATAGCCTACGTAACGACCCTTATATAAGCCACAAAACAGCCCCCATATAAGGCACCAAAACAGCCCATATAAACCACCAAAACAGCCCACATAAACCACCATATAACAGCCCGTATATAGCCCACAAAATGGCCTAAAAATAGTCCGTATAATGGCCTAAAAACAGTCCATAACATGGCCTAAAAACAGTCCGTACAATGGCCGAAAAACAGTCCGTAATTCAGCCCCTTAACAGTCCAAAATTCAGCCCCTTAAACAACCCAAATTCAGCCCCTAAACCGGCCCTAGAACAGCCCTAAAGGAGAGGAGTAAAACCAAAGTAGGAAGAACCCTACCTCTTGTAGCGTAGGGTGAAGGTTAGAGCTTCAAGAACACCTCCAAAACTTCCAAAACTCTTGATTTCCCAAATCTCCTCTTTTGGATCTTCGGTGAAATCACTCGTTCTTGGTGTGGTTGAGTAGCCCTTGTCGCGGTGATCGACTTTAACTCTTGGTCTGAGTCGATCCGAGCGACGGAACTCCGAGAATCTTGGATTGAAGCTTGAAGAACTTATTTTTTTCTTCTCTTTTCTCTCTATGGCCGGCCAAGGGTGATGAATATGAGATATTTGTGCCTAAATATCTGATTTAGGTCGATATTTATAGTCGCAAATGAGTGGTCCACATCGCACCGCATATTTCCTACTTCCGGGTCCGTTTTTCGTCCCGAAACGATTCATTACATCTCGGTTTAAGTTCAAATTAATTTTATTTGAACTTTAACTTAATTTTAAGGAAATTTTATAAAATATATTTATGGGGACTTTTAAAATGTCATTCGCCACGCAGTCGCCTCGAACGACGTGCAAAAATCAGACTATCTCGGAATTCGACGAAATTTGACAGGGTGACTCGATTTCGCGATACGAATCCAACGTCGAACTCTGTTTCCTCATCCGAGGTCTAGAGCATGAGTATCTGAAATACGCATTAGGATGGCAAATGACCATTTTGCCCTTATTCACAAAAAGTTCAAATTTACTCGGGTTTTACATTCTTCCCCCTTTAAAAAGAATTTCATCCCCGAAATTCACACACACACATACATGCAATCCCATGCATATGCTACAGTCATGTAATAAGAAATGACTATAAAAATGTACCTCTATCCTCAAATAAGAAAGGATAATTGGCACGTACGGTGTCCTCGCGCTTCCATGTCGCCTCTTCCACTCCCCGGTGCTACCATAGAACCTTCATTAGCCTCACGGTCTTGCCTCGCAAAACCTGATCTCGACTATCCATGATACGCACCGGTCCCTCCTCAAAGGTCCCATCCGCATCAACAACAAGCTCGCCCCAATCCACCACATGAGTCGGATCTGGGGTGTATTTCCGGAGCATAGAGACATGAAATACCGCATGAACACCTCATAGGTTTGGCGGTAACGCCAACCGGTAAGCGAATGTACCAACCCTCTCAAGTATCTCAAAGGGCCCGATATACCTCGGTGACAGCTTTCCTCGCTTGTCGAACCTGACCACTACTCTCGTAGGCATCACCTTCAAGAAGACATGATCTCCCACCTCAAACTCTAGAGGTCGCCGCCATCTATCGGCGTAGCTCTTCTGCCGACTCTGAGTCGTGAGAAGACGCTTCCGTATCAAGCTCACATTCTCTGAGGTGTCTCTAACCAAGTTCGGACCCGTAGAGGGTCTCTCTCTTACTTCTGTCCAACAAACCGGAGATCGACAAGGCCTCCCATATAGTGCCTCATAGGGTGCCATCTGTATGCTCGTCTGATAACTGTTGTTGTAGGCGAACTCCACTAAGGGTAAGTGTTCTTCCCAGCTGCCCTTGAGATCTAGGACGCATGCCCGTAGCATGTCCTCTAATGTCTGCATGGTCCTCTCAGACTGACAGTCCATCTGGGGATGAAAAGTAGTGCTCATCATCAGCTGTGTCCCAATGGCTCGTTGGAAATTCTTCCAAAAATGAGCCGTAAACCTGGGATCCCGATCCGATACTATAGATACGGGTACCCCATGCAACCAGACAATCTCTCGTATATATAACTTGCAGAATTCCTCCAGTGTGAAGGTCATCCGCACCGCCAAAAAGTGTGCCGACTTAGTAAGCCGGTCCACTACCACCCATACCGCATCATGTCCCCGCGATGTCCGTGGCAAGTGGGTCACAAAATCCATCGTGACATGTTCCCACTTCCACTTAGCTACCTCCAATGGCTGGAGTAACCCTGCTGGTCTCTGGCGTTCAGCCTTCACTTGCTGACACGTGAGACATCTACTAACAAAATCGCCAACCTGCCGCTTCATCCCATTCCAATGATACTGGCGACGAAGATCATGATACATCTTCGTGCCCCTGGATGAACCGCAAAACGGGAGCAATGAAACTCCCTAAGGATCTCCTCTCTCAGATCCGCCAACTAAGGAACCACAACCCTTCCTCGATACCGAAGACTGCCATCCGAGTGAATGGCCCAGCCCTCGTCATCTGTACCTGCCTGTACACTGTCCCGAATGGACAATAGCTCCGTGTCCTGACTCTGGGACTCAATCAACCTGCTCAGTAGAGAAGGCGTAGCCACCAAACTCCGCAAAGTACCCTGAGCCTGACCCATATAGCGTAGCCCGAACTGTCCCACAGTCTCGAGCATCTGCCACTCCCGGGAAGCCACACTAGCCAAGACTCCCCGTGACTTCCGTCTGAGTGCATCAGCCACCACATTTGCCTTACCGGGGTGGTAATGCAAAGTGAAGTCATAATCTTCCAGGTACTCCATCCACCTGCGTTGCCTCATGTTGAGGTCCCGCTATGTAAAGATATACTTCAGAATTTTGTGGTCTGAAAACACCTCGAACTGCTCACCGTATAGATAGTGGTGCCAAGCCTTCAAGGCAAAGACAATTGCCGCCAACTCCATGTCATGTGTGGGGTAATTTTACTCGTGGTTCTTTAACTGCCGAGAACCATAAGCCACCACCCTCCCGGACTACATCAAGACACATCCTAGTCCGTCCTTCGAGGCATCACAATACACTGTGTACCTCTGTCCCCTTTCCGGGACTATCAAGATAGGGGCTGAAGTAAGCCTCCTCTTTAACTCCTGGAATGCCTTCTCGCAAGAATCATTCCACTCAAACTTGACCTCTTTTCGAGTCAACCTGGTCATAGGAGCAGCTAGTCGGGAGAAGTCCTCAATAAACCGCCGGTAATACCCTGCCAATCCCAAGAAACTGCGTATCTCGAAAACTGACTTCGGCCTCTCCCAATTCATGACTGCCTCAACCTTCTCCGGGTCTACGGATACACCTGAAACTGACACCACATGTCCCAAAAACTTCACCTCAGTCAGCCAAAATTCACACTTGCTGAACTTGGCGTACAACTGATGGTCTCTCAAGGTCTGAAGAATAATCCTCAAGTGACCCTCATGCTCCTCCTCAGACTTGGAGTAGATCAAGATGTCATCAACAAAGACTACAAAAAATTGATCAAGGTAGGGTTGAAACACTCTATGCATGAGATCCATGAATGCCGCCGGAGCATTCGTCAATCCGAAAGGCATGACAGTGAACTCAAAATGCCCATACCGCGTCCGAAACGCCGTCTTAGGGATATCTGCCTCCCTAAACCTCAACTGATGGTAACCAATGCGGAGGTCTATCTTGGAGTAGACCCGTTGTAGAGATCTGAAAACTGAAGATAAAATTTTCAGTTTTGCCGGTAGGGCACTATTCATGCATCATTTGCCGTAGAGCACTACATATGCATCATTTATGCGTAGGTCATGTTTAGGAGCATAATTTGAGTATGCCATAGAATAGAAACATGCTTAGAATGTTAAAATACACCTACTGTGTGAATTTGAGCCTAAACAGAAACAGTTTCAAAATTTGGACAAAAAGGGTATCTCGGGTGGCCTAGGTGGGACCGGCCAAACTCGACCACTATCAAAAATATATTTTTTTGAAAATTTTCATTTAAAATAATTTTACGAACTTTGGCTAAAATAAAATGTCGAATTGAGGCGTTTCGGGACGAGTTGTAGTGTAACGGGGTCCCGAATTCATCAAGGGCAAAAGGGTCATTTTGCCCCTTTGCCCTCCAATATAAATACAGACCTTTAGTGTAAAAAATAACACATTTTGGTCTGAAGAAGGGCAGTACACGTTTTTGGAAGGAAAAAGGAAGAAAACCCTAGGTTCTTCAAGCTTCAAGCCACCAAAACTCAATCTTAGGTCAAGATTCTTGCAAGACTTCCTTCTAAGAAGTTGTTCCTCTCAACAAGAGCTAGATTCTCACCGATCGGTTCGGCTATAAACCGAACACAACTCTCTTGGTTTGAGAAAAACCATTCTAGGTATGATGTTTTACTAAGTTGGGAATAGATTTAAGTTTTCTTGCCTTTCCATGTGTAGATTGAATGATTTAGGTGTTTACTTGATGTTAGAAAATCATTTAGTTGGTAGTTGCTTTGAAAACTTAGAGTTAATGACTTAAGTACTTTTGTGTTCTTTGAATTTCTTGACAATTTGTTGCTATGATTAAGGTGTATATTGTTTATGTGTTGAATTATCATATTCTACCTTATGTTTATGTAGAGAAACTCTTGTGGTTTGAGAGTTATGATTTATTCCATGAATTGATAATTTGTGTATTTGTATTTCTTTGAGAAATTGTGAAAGTAATGAACATGAAATATGATCACATGTTTAATTCATTGAATTGTGCCTCACATTCATGTAGATAAAGTGTTATGAATTTAAAGTTATGATTTACTTTATAAAGGGGGCATATTTTAAGTAATACGCCAAGTGTTTGATGAAATGTTTCATAGAATTTACATTGAGAAAAATCATAGCATCTTGGCATACATGAGTCCTTGGAACATAGTGTGGGTTGAGCACTTGGTGCTATGCATTATGAGGGTGTAGATCCTGTGGTGAAAAACCCAAAATCTGGCCAATGACAGTACTCGCGGGCTGACGGGGGCGGACCGTGAAGCGAGACATGGGTGGCATAGAGTTGCATGGGTGTGTCATACATATTGACATTGCATAGTATTGAGGGATTACGGGGTTGTAGCATTTAAAATGTACACTTGCACATGCCACGCCTTAAATTTGTTCCTAGCATTAGTATTTTGTCATACCAGCGGTTGAGCTGACCCATTCGTGGGATATCATATTACAGATGAGGCTCCCGGTACTTGAGACTTGAGTAAGTCTTAAAGGAAGGAGAGAAAAGGGGCTTGAATGGATATTTGGCCCTTGAGGCATATTTTGTATGTATGGGCATAAACCAAAATGACTTGTATTTCAATTTGGAAAATTAATAGATTAAAGACCTTGGGTCATTTTAAAGCAATGTTATCAGAACCGGACCGATCATCGAACCGGCTTGGGGACTGGGTCAATGGTTCACTGGTTCACTGGTTCAACCGGTGGTTCATTGGTCGAACCGGCCATATAATAAAAAAAATAAAAATATATATATAATAATTATAAAACATAATAATTTAGCTAAAAAATATAAAATATGTCTAAAATACATACAATTTGTCATAAAATAAAAGAAACACCTATTCCCAGATTTTATTTGGATACAAAATCATCACTTTAACAAAAAATTGTAGTACCTCAACCAAATCAGCACTAATAAAATCATATAGTACCTCAACCAAATCAGCACTAAGAAAATCATATAGCCCATAAAGGAGAAAATCATATTATACTCAGGTATCCATTTCGGTATTTCGAAAACTGGAGGGAGCTGTTGAGACAAATTTTCAGAGGTTTGAATGAATTTCTCAAATTTAGCATGATTTTTTTCGGTTAATTTTTTCTCATCTGTCACTAGAGCTTTTGATTCGAGGTTTGATCGCAATAATATAGGCTTTGAAGCCGAAAATCTTGCCTGGGTTCGCTGATCGATGGAGTCGCCTGAGATCGCTGGAGTTAGCCAGTCGGCTGAGATCGCTGGAGTCACCCAGTCGGCTGAGTTCGCTAGTCGCCTGAGAGTCGCCTTCGCCTAAGTCGCCTGGAGTCGCCCGGATTCGCCTTCGCCTGAGTCGCCTGGAGTTGCAGTCGCTGATCGGTGCCTGGTCGCTGGTCGCTGGAAGCTTGGAGCCTTTCTTCAGTTCTTCTGAAGTTTACCGATTTAGCATTTAGGAATTAGGGCAATAAAATTATAAAAGTTTTAGATTTTATGTTTTTGTAATTTAAGTTTCAAATTGGCATTAAACCGGCCGGTTTTTATAAAACCGCCGGTTCACGGTTTTTTTAAAAAACCGCCCGGTTTTCCGGTTTTTAGCCGGTTCACTTCCTTAAGCGGTCCAATTACAAAACCGGACCGGTTGAGGTCCCGGTTCACGGTTGGACCGGTCCGGTTCTGATAAAATGCTTGTGATTGATTAAGTGTGTTATTTGAAATGAAAATGATATAAACATGCTTAGAGGAGATTGTGGATGTGATTATATGCTTTGTGATATAATTGACACTTGAGAGAAATCGGGAATGTTTGTGAAATTGAATAAGTTCATAATATGCTCATGATTTGATGAACATGATATGATAAATTGTAATTGTACATTACATTTGCATAAGCACGGGTAGCATCACATTCGTGGGCATTGACATGAGTGGGGCGTGTGTGCATGTTTTGATCAAACACCATCCTTGATGGGTTGATATGTGGGCTCGGGAAGGTTGGACCTAGGTTCGACTGAGTCGCACTAGTTATATTGAAAATGCGTGTCGGGTGTAATAAGAAGGGATAAATTCTACCTCGGGTGCAAGACCCGGTTACTTGGTTCACTTACTTGACTGATGGAGAAATTTTAGAAAAGTATGCCGGTGTACGCATAACCAGAGGTGTGATGCCCTCAAATGTCGTGCCGGTTTGGTAGACCGTTGGTGTGATGTCCATAAATTACCCACCCAAGAAAGACACAAGAATTTTATAAAATGGTCATTGGATGTCTAACATCAATGGCGAGGGCTTGGAATGCTCGGATGCATATGCATGACATGACAAGTTTTGTAGGAGTTGGTGGAGGGCTCGGGTTTTGCATTGCATGCATGAGTTTCATCTCAAGACATGACATGGATTAGTAGCATTCATTTGAGAAATGAATTTATTTGAATGAATGCTTGATTTGTTGAATTGCCTGTGATATGTCATATGCATCTGAGTTGGGGAGTAGCATTTTTAGGAGATATCCTATTGAACGTGACTCACTCTTTATGGGGACATATTTCAGGTGTTGGGCAAGCGTCGATAGACGGCCCTCACTTGGGCCCGTGTTGATGACGGATTCAGAATGTGGCTCTTAAATTGCATTCTTGTAATCCAATATGTAATTTGTTTTGAACTTGTAAAATTTTATAAAGGAGATATGTAATGAACTCTTTTGGACATTATTTTGATGCAAATGAATGAATGGATGAATATGGTGTGAGTTTGGAAGAGATGAGTTGAAGATTGAAAAGATTTGGGAAAAATCTAGGCTCAGGTACCGGTACCTAAGTGATTAAGTATCGGTACCACGCTGTTGGATGACCCAGGTAATGGTACCTAGGCTTAAAGGTACTAGTATCTGAATTTTAGTGGGCTTAGGTACCGATACCTAGGCTTTAGATACTAGTACCCCGATGGACAGTGGACTCAGGTGTCGGTACCAAGACACATAGGCATCGGCACCTAGCAAATAGAAGGCCCGAGTATCGGTACCACTTATACGAGGTACCGGTACCTCCTCCAAAAATTTAAAAATTTAAAAATAAACAACTAAAGGGCCATCATTTCTTGAATTCTCCCTTTGGATGATGTAAATATAGAATAATGAGACCTAACTACTGGGGTTTGGACCTTGGAATGGTCAGTTGGTTAATATGTGTACAGGTTTTGTGCTGGGTAGTGCTCCGATGCAAATGAGACTCTGCCCAAACTTCGTTTTGATTATGACTCCGGTGAATGGGGTGTAAAGAATTGGTATCGGGTTACATGGTACTCACGGGTACTTCCCCGGGTTAATGGGTGATCAACGGGTTGAGAAAGGATCCCCAGATTTTGGGGCGTCACATAAATGCCGCCGGATACTGGACAACAATGCTTTGGTTAAGATTCGTTGTGCTATGGGGATAGGAGCAGTGCCAGATGTGGCACAAGCTGATCATGAGGATACTAAGGAGGAAGACGAGTAAGTTGATGAGGAGGAGGCTGAGGGACAACTAGGCCCACTGATGAGCAACCCAGCAGACACCCAGTCTGATCGAGATTCAGCAGACGCTAGCACGACATGATGCTATCCTTGAGCGCCTAGAGTTAGGAACTTAGGGTATAGCTGGACCCCCATCTTCCTATATTTTTAGGATTATGTTTGTTTTAGTTGTTTTATTTTGAAAGTTAAAGCCCCAGTCATAGTGTAGTTGAGTAAGGGCTTGACTTAGTTTTTATTTTTATTAGAGTCAGTAATGAAAACCTAATTTGACATGATATATATCTTATGGTTTCATTACTAAAAAAATTATTAGTATTAATCTACTAATTATTATGAATTATGTGCATATAATGAGATGAATTATTAGATGGTTGATATATAATGGAAATATGAATTTATTTATACCTTAACCTGTCATAGAACTATATACTGCACTTCAATATTATGAATTAAATTATAATTGAAACCCTTGTTTATGCACTGATGACCGTACATGTATTAGATGTTAGCAAAATGGCATATTAGTGTGAAACTTGATAAATATAGTGGAGAATATATTGTATCGCTGGTGAGTTCTAGAGCTTTTCACTATTGGAGAGATCTCTACATTTACTCATAAAAGAATTTTATTTAGTCATTTCCTTGAATAGTTTCAGAACTTGTTTTGATCAATCAGGATATATTGAATGATTATTTGATTCTAAATTATTAGCATAAGGAATGTGTTTTTTGATACTCTAGAGATATGATTTTAGGCCATCTTTGTTAATTTGAGCCTTAGCCTTGATTCTTGAAATCATTTATCCTTGAAACCATGTTTGAGCCATTGATTAACTTTTTTTTGTTTGCCTATAAATTTAATTGAGCCTAGATACTGAAAGAATTATCCCTTGCATTGGCTATCTCGAGAATCAAAGACTTTGAATATGAAATGAAGTTATGAGGTGCAAAAGAAGGAAGAGAAAAATATGTGCTATGAAAAAAATAGAGAAAATTTGATTAAAAGATCTACAACACTGTGAAAAAAAAGAAAAAAAAGAAAAAAAAAAAGAAGAAGGGAAAAAAAATGGCAAATGTTGTATTTGTGCTTATAAGAAGAATGTATTAGTTTCAAGAAATAGGGACATGTGATTGTTCTCGGGGTAACTCTTTGAATTCTAATTCCTTCATTTCTTAACCTCTCACCCAAAGCCACGTTACAACCTAGAAAAAATCTTTTTTTTATCTGAAGAGTTGATAATGATATATGACTTATGTGAGCAAGGAGGATGATAATGATTATTTGATATATTTATGTTGATTTCTGATCATGAAAATATGCTAATTCATTTATTTGAAAATAGCAGTGATTATGGTATCATATGTGGGATATACTTTGCCCTGTTACAATAATTCGACTCACATATGCAAAATGAGGGAAATAACCAATATAGTCCGAGTGAGTTTTTGTTGAGTGAACAACTTAGGATTGATTTGAAGCTAGCAGTTGATAGTTGAAGGGTAATATGTTTTTGACTTGATCTCTGATTATGAAAGGTCATCCTCACACTACACACAGTTTCAGTTGCAAATGTAATTTGTAAATATTGGTGTGCAGTTTGTAGTTCAATGACTTGACTTGGAATGCATTTATTCATATTTTTATTGTGTCTAAGTTGTTTAATCGTTGGTTGAGTTATATGGCATATTCATTGTAATAGGCATTTGAAAGTTTGTAGGAATCTTCACTAAAAACCTTCACGAGACTATAACTCGTCTACTAGGGAAAAGCTAGGGGTTTAAAGGCTTATTCCATAAGCTAAATGCAATTGTGAGTCCTACGAAAGTGGATTATTTAGTTGTATATTTATTTTTTTATGGATAATCTTCTTAGGGACTAGTAAAATGTAGGTTGGGGGGGGGGGGTGTGATTCGTCATGTAATTTATCATTTATTTATATGTGTATAATAAATTGCACTTATTCTGAATTAAATATGGTTTGATACTTTGATTTCATGCTATGATGGTATTTTATCGTCAAATTGATTTATCAGGTAAAATAGGTGAATTAAGCTAATTTCGAATGGGTAATAAGTTGCTTGGATGATTTGAAGACAAGATGGAAATTAAGGGGAGCTAAGTGCAATTACAATGGTCAAGTTGATGACCAGAGGAGGACCCCAGCTACATACCACAGTATGTCCAGATTCAAGTAGGCTATTCAGAGTCCTAGAAAAATGGCTAAGTATAAAAAATGATACGAAGATAGTTTGTTCGGATGCACCAGTTCTGTCGGGGTGCATCTGATGAGAAGCCAATTCTAGAGAACTCAAGGTGTTCGGATGCGGGTGTGCGTGCGAATGCTTATTTGACGATACATTGTATTTTTGTCTGAACGCGTAGGATTGTCCAGACTCTACAAAGTTGACCAAGTCAACTGACAAGATTATGAAGACGTCCATTCGATCGCAGCTATTCCGTTTGGACGCATTATTCTTAACTGATGTTGTGCTTATTTAACCTAGGATGATTCTTTTTATGTATTTAGAATTAATTTTGGATTTAATATAAATAGTTTGGATTAGCCAGATAGAGGGAGGTCTTTTCTATCAAACAAAACTCTACGTAAGAGTCTTTTCTTCTCATGGCTGCTTACGAGTAAAATCTTTGTGTGACGCCCCAATTTTCGGGGGTCCTATATTAACCGTTGACCAACCGTCAACCCGCGGAAGTATCCGTGAATGTCCCTTAAACCCGACACCACGTCAAATAACATTCCTTTAACCGGAATCATAACTCACAACTGTAAATTGAAATCAATTATTCATTTGGTTTAACCAAGACCGAACGCACCTTGATTTACACTCCATTATAGTCCATTTACATCATTGGAGGAAGGGAAAACATAGATTGAAATAGGGCAAAACAATTTAAAAATCAGAAAAAAATTTGGAGAGTGTACCGGTACACAGTACCGGTACTGTGAACCTTCTAGAAAGGGGGTACCGGTACACAGTACCGGTACCATACTGTACCGGTACCCAGTACCGGTACTCTCTGCCCAATTTTTGCCATTTTCAACCATTTTTCATTTCCAATTCATTCAAAACCTTTCCCAATTCATCAAATACATGTTTGACAAGGATTTCCATATAAAACATGGTTTGTACAAGTTCTATTACAATTGATTCCATATATTTACATATCAAAATGGAATTCTTACAAAAGCTTTACAAAATAACCATAAAAGCCACAAATCGGTTTTCTTCAACCTTGAGGCTTGAAATGGGAGCCGTCCGCCGGTGTAAACCCCGCACCTGAAATGTTTTTCCCACAAAGGGTGAGCCACGCTCAATAGGGTATCTCCTAATGAGGCTACTCCCCAACCTAAATGCATATGAAATGTTCACATGCCAAAATCAACAATTCATAACATCCCAAGCAAAGAAATATATTCAATGATGGAATTTGCAATGCCATGCTATGGAATGAGGTGAGACCCACTCATGCATATCAACCGAGCCCTTCTCGGCTCCTCTACACATGCAAGTGCCAATGTGTACCAATCCATCATTTATGTTGCACATCAAATGACATTTTATTCTAGGGTCTTTATAGGGGTGGATGTTCATGGACTCACACCAAAGGTCACCCAACCTACACGAAATTCATGGACTTCCACCAACGGTTCCGCGTACACCGACACACTTTATGGTCTCATATACCAACGGAGTGCATATCCAATCACCGGGTCTCCCACCCGAGGGATAATCTAGCCCTTCTTGCTACCCCAACCCTAACAACCATGCAAACCGTGAGACTCGACTAGGTCATCGACCCGTATCACCCGAGCCCACTCGTCGTCCACCAAACTTGGTGAAGACAACCACCATGCACACACACCCACTAAATGCGATGTTCCCGTGCATATGCAATGTGATGTCCCATTGCAACAATAATACAATGTTCAATATGGTATGAGTAACATATGAACATTTACAACACATTTCACACACTTCATGGCAAAATCATATCATAAGCATATAATTTCCATAAAACAATTTCCAAGCATGTTGTCACATAATCATGTTATCAACATCTTAAATTCCTCAAGGCATATACATAAACACATAACATGCCCACAATTCCATATAACCCAAGATTCACATTGGATTAATTTCATGTACCCAATTCTAGAAATCTCATTTAGAAACTTCTAATTACCAATCCAATTAGAATTGATCTTTACCCAATTCCATAACCATTTCACCCAAATCAAACAAATAGGCAAGAGATACACATCCTATCATCCTACCCATTTCATTAAAACATTCTAGGTTTGGAATAAACCTTAGTAGGAAGGAACCCTACCTCTTGAAGCGTAAACCCACTTGGTAGACACCTTCAAGAATCTCTATCTTGCCCAAAGCCCTTGATTCCTCCAAGCTCGATTTTGGAACTTCGGTGAAATTCGTCTTTCTTGGTAGGGTTTTGCAGCCCTTGAAGAGGAGAACAATTCTTCCTCTTGGTTTGAGTTGATTTGAGCTCCGTGGAGACGAGGATCTTAGAGATAAGGTGGAGAAAACCTAGTTTTTCCCTCTCTTCTTTCTCACGCTAAAACCGGCTGAACAAATGGGGAGAAAATCTGATTTTCTCCCCTTTAAATACCCTTTAAATACTTGGCCCACAATGCGCCACACGGCCCTTATTTCCCGGGTCCGTTTTAACCCCGAAACGATTAATTTTCGCTCCGGTTCAAGTTCAAAATATTTTTATTTTAACTTGCGGTCATTTATTTCCCAAAATTTAAAATTTTATTCAGAATTTTATTTTTGGGTCTCCCGAGGTCCGACCGCCTCGTAAAACGCGAAAAATCCGACTAATTCGGCCCCAATCCACAACATGCGTCGGATCTGGAGTATATTTCCGGAGCATGGAGACATGAAATACCGCGTGAACACCTGATAAAGTTGGCGGTAACACCAATCTGTAGGCCACAGTGCCAACTCTCTCAAGTATCTCGAAGGGCCCAATATACCTCGGCGACAGCTTTCCCCGCTTGCCGAATCTGACCACTCCTCTCTTGGGCATCACCTTCAAGAAGACATGATCTCCCACCTCAAACTCCAGAGGTCGCCACTGTCTATCGGCGTAGCTCTTCTGCCGGCTCTGAGCCGTGAGAAGACGCTTCCTTATCAAATCCACCTTCTCTGAGGTGTCTCTAATCAAGTTTGAACCAGTAGAGGGTCTTTCTCCAATCTCCGTCCAACAAATTGGAGAACGGCAAGGCCTCCCGTAAAGCGCCTCATAGGGTGCCATCCGTATGCTCGCCTGATAGCTGTTATTATAGGCGAATTCCACTAAGGGTAAATGCTCTTCCCAGCTACCCTTGAGGTCTAGGACACATGATCGTAGCATGTCCTTTAACGTCTGAATGGTCCTCTCCGACTGACCGTCTGTCTGGGGATGAAAGGCTGTGCTCATCCTCAACTGAGTCCCCATGGCTCGCTGGAAACTCTCCCAAAAGTGAGCCGTAAACCTGGGATCCCGATCTGATACTATAGATACGGGCACCCCATGCAACCAGACTACCTCTCTTATGTACAACCTGCAGAATTCCTCCAGCGTGAAGGTCATCCGCACCGCCAAAAAGTGTGCCGACTTCGTAAGCCGGTCCACTATCACCCACACCGCATCATGTCCCCGCGATGTCCGTGGCAAGTGGGTCACAAAATCCATCGTGACGTGCTCCCACTTCCATTCAGCCACTTCCAACGGCTGAAGCATACCAGCTGGCCTTTGGTGTTCAGCCTTAATCTGCTGACATGTGAGGCATCTATTGACAAAGTCGCCAATCTGCCTCTTCATCCCGCTCCAATAATACTGGCGACGAAGATCATGATACATCTTCGTGCCGCCTGGATGCACCGTAAAACGAGAGCAATGGAACTCCCTGAGAATTTCCTCTCTCAGATCCGCCGACTGGGGAACCACAACTCTTCCCCTAAACCGAAGACTGTCATCCGAGTGAATGGTCCAGCCCTCGTCACCAGTACCCGCCTGCACTCGGCCCCTGATGGATGATAACTCTGGGTCCTGCCCCTGGGACTCAATCACTCTGCTCAGTAGGGAAGGCGTAGCCACCAAGCTCCCTAAAACACCCTGAGTCCGACCCCGATAATGCAGCCCAAATTGGCCCACGGTCTCAAGCATCCGCCACTCCCGGGAAGCCACACTAGCTAAGACACCCCGTGACCTCCGGCTAAGTGCGTCAGCCACCACATTTGCCTTACCAGGGTGGTAATGCAAAGTGAAGTCATAGTCTTCTAGGTACTCCATCCACCTACGTTGCCTCATGTTGAGGTCCCGCTGAGTGAAGATGTACTTCAGACTTTTGTGGTCCGAAAACACCTCAAATTGTTCACCATATAAATAGTGGCGCCAAGTCTTCAAGGCAAAGACAACGGCCGCCAACTCCATATCATGCGTAGGGTAATTCTGCTCGTGATTCTTCAATTGTCGAGACCCATAAGCCACCACTCTCCCGGATTGCATTAAGACACAACCAAGTCCGTCCTTGGAGACATCGCAATACACCGTGTAGTTTTGTCCCCTCTCTGGAACAATCAAGATAGGAGCTGAAGTGAGCCTCCTCTTTAGCTCCTGGAATGCCTTCTCACACGAATCATTCCACTCGAACTTGACCTCCTTCCGGGTCAATCTAGTCATAGGTGCTGCTAGTCGGGAGAAGTCTTCGATGAATCTCCGGTAGTACCCTGCCAATCCTAAGAAACTACGTATCTCGAAGACTGACTTTGGCCTCTCCCAACTCATAACTGCCTCAACTTTCTCCGGGTCAACTGACACCCCCGAAGCTGACACCACGTGTCCCAAACA
Organism: Ilex aquifolium; assembly: GCA_951799425.1. Lineage (NCBI taxonomy): Eukaryota > Viridiplantae > Streptophyta > Magnoliopsida > Aquifoliales > Aquifoliaceae > Ilex > Ilex aquifolium. The sequence continues at coordinate 33,474,168 of OX637392.1, forward strand.
TTTCACCTCCATGAGCCAAAATTCACACTTACTGAACTTGGCGTACAACTGGTGGTCCCTCAAGGTCTGGAGAACAATCCTCAAGTGACCCTCATGCTCCTCCTCAGTCTTGGAGTAGATCAGGATGTCATCAACAAACACCACGACGAACTGATCTAAATAGGGTTGGAACACCCTGTGCATGAGACCCATGAATGCCGCCGGGGGCATTCGTCAATCCAAATGGCATCACAGTGAACTCAAAATGCCCGTAACGTGTTCTGAACGCCGTCTTAGGGATATCTGCCTCCCTAATCCTCAACTGATGGTAGCCCGTGCGGAGATCTATCTTGGAATAGATCCGCGCTCCCCTCAGCTGATCAAACAGGTCATCAATCCTCGGCAAAGGGTACCTATTCTTTATGGTGACCCGGTTCAACTGCCGATAGTCTATACACAATCGAAGGGTCTTATCCTTCCTCTTAGCAAATAGCACCGGAGCGCCCCAAGGTGAAGTGCTTGGTCTAATAAAGCCCTTGTCCAATAATTCTTGTAATTGAACCTTGAGTTCTTGCAACTCAGCTGGCGCCATCCTATGTGGAGTCATAGAAATGGGCGAAGTACCAGGATGTAACTCGATGCTAAAGTCCACGTCCCTATGGGGAGGTAATCCCGGTAACTCGTTCGGAAAGACGTCCTCATACTCACACACCACCCGAGGTAGACCCAATTCCTGTCTTGCCTCGTCCTCCAGGGTAAGGCTCGCAAGCCAACCCATCAACTGCCCATGCCATCGAGAGTCATACATGGCTTGGGGCAAAGCATCATGCTTTCCCCCCTGAAACTTGAAACAAATACCGTCCGGTGTATAGGCAGTGACCCTCTTCCTATCACAATCAATGACGACCCGATGTGCCGCCAACCAGTCCATTCCAAGGATGACATCGAACTCCGACATGTCCATAACCCTAAGGTCCACGGTGAGTAGAATCCCTGAGATCTCTAACTCACAACTCCGACATATCTGATTCAGACACACCCTAGCTCCTAGGGGTGAATTCACATACAATGGCTCTTCCAAGGTATCAACCTCTAAGCCCAAATCCCTCACACACGATGCAGAAATGAATGAATGTGATGCACCAGAGTCAAATAACACTTTAGCCCATAAGCGAGAAAGTAGAAATGTACCCTGAATGACCGACTGGTCCACTGGCTCAGCCTGAGGTGTAATGGCGTAGACACGCCCTTGGGTCCCCGAAGTCCCGGCCTACATGCCCTGCCCTCGGCCTCGACCCATGCTTTGGCCCATCTGGCCCGACTGCGGAGTCCCCGCTCGAAAAGTGTTAGGGGCCTGAGTAGTGCCCTGGAACTGATACTGGCTTCCCTGGCCCATGGTGGGGTAGGGAGGAACAAAGTGTGTCTGTGGCTGTCCCACTGATGACTGGGACTGAGATGTCCCATAGCTCTGGGATCCTTGCCTCTGCGGACAATCCCGCTTCATATGCCCCGGTTGGTGGCAATGGAAACATGTCTTCTGGCCTGCCTGGTAGGTAGTCCTGAAGTTTCTCCCGCCCTGGGAAAATTGACCTTGGCCTTGGCCTTGATAGCGGCGGCCCTATCCTTGAGGAGCAGAGGTCCTCTGCTTCTTCCCCGAACTAGAAGAAGAGGATTGACCCTCCTTCTTCTTATCCTTGGCACCCGCCTCACGGATGCTTCGTGCATCGTCAACCTCCCTCTCAATGGCCATAGCTGTCTCGACCATAGAGTCCAAGTCTTGTAGGCGGAGGCCCACAATCTTCCCCCTGATGGATAGTTTCAATCCATCCTCAAACCTTCTTACCTTGGCCATATCCGTGGCCACGTAATCATCAGCAAATCGGGCTAATTCTGTGAACTTAGCCACATAATCCATCACAGTCATTGACCCTTGCTTCAATTCCAGGAATTCCCGGGCCTTTGCATGTCGAACGGCCGTTGGGAAATATTTACCCATGAAGAGCTCCTTAAACTCTCCCCATGTCATGGCCTCTAAGTTCTTCGAGGCCGTCACCCAATCCCACCACAATTGGGCTTCTCCCTCTAACTGGAATGCAGCTAGTCTTATCTTAGTAGCATCTGAGGCGACCTCCATTGCTCCTAAGATTTTGTTGATTTGCCGGAACCAATGGTCGGCCACCATCGGGACCGCCCCTCCTATAAAAACTGGAGGTTGGTGTGCTTTAAACTGTTGGAGGTTACTCGTGCCCCCATGCCCGGCATTTGCACTAGCTTGTGCAACAGTAGCAGCCATCATGCCCATGGTTTCGGTAAACGCTTGTTGATCGAAGACCGGTGGTGGTTGATTATTGTTCCGCCCACCGCCTCGACGTCCTCTTCTCCCACTTGCCATCTACACACGTTAAATGGCAATGACACACTAACTTAGTACCCCGAGGTAGGGACCAAAGTTAAAATGTTTATAATTTTCTCATTGTCTCACTAGTAGAGCGTATGCCACCAATAGTAGACATTTATTCTTTGAACTTTCCCGTTCATTTGCTTTCCCACTCCCAAGGTTAAGTTCTCTAACCCTAGTGTGTCCATTTCCATACACATTTTACCATGCATATAATACACATATCACATATCACATAACATGTAGCAATTTAAGCACATAACATGTAATGTACAATGAATGCAATGGTCTAAACCCATGCCCCATCAAGCCCTAGGTAAATCGCATACCTATGCTCTGATACCAAGTTGTGACGCCCCAATTTTCGGGGGTCCTATACTAACCGTTGACCAACCGTCAACCCGCAGAAGTATCCATGAATGTCCCTTAAACCCGACACCACGTCAAATAACATTCCTTTAACCGGAATCATAACTCACAACTGTAAATTGAAATCAATTATTCATTTGGTTTAACCAAGACCCAACGCACCTTGATTTACACTCCATTATAGTCCATTTACATCATTGGAGGAAGGGAAAACATAGATTGAAAATAGGGCAAAGCAATTTAAAAATCAGAAAAAAATTTGGAGAGTGTACCGGTACCATACCGTACCAGTACACAGTACCGGTACCCCGATGTACCGGTACACAGTACCGGTACTGTGAACCTTCTGGAAATGGGGTACCGGTACACAGTACCGGTACCATACTGTACCGGTACCCAGTACCGGTACTCTCTGCCCAGTTTTTGCCATTTTCAACCATTTTTCATTTCCAATCCATTCAAAACCTTTCCCAATTCATCAAATACATGTTTGACAAGGATTTCCGTATAAAACATGGTTTGTACAAGTTCTATTACAATTGATTCCATATATTTACATATCAAAATGGAATTCTTACAAAAGCTTTACAAAATAACCATAAAAGCCATAAATCGGCTTTCTTCAACCTTGAGGCTCGAAATGGGAGCCGTCCGCCGGTGTAAACCCCGCACCTGAAATGTTTTTCCCACAAAGGGTGAGCCACGCTCAATAGGGTATCTCCTAATGAGGCTACTCCCCAACCTAAATGCATATGAAATGTTCACATGCCAAAATCAACAATTCATAACATCCCAAGCAAAGAAATATATTCAATGATGGAATTTGCAATGCCATGTTATGGAATGAGGTGAGACCCACTCATGCATATCAACCGAGCCCTTCCCGGCTCCTCTACACATGCAAGTGCCAATGTGTACCAATCCGTCATTTATGTTGCATATCAAATGACATTTCATTCTAGGGTCTTTATAGGGGTGGATGTTCATGGACTCACACCAAAGGTCACCCAACCTACACGGAATTCATGGACTTCCACCAACGGTTCCGCGTACACCGACACACTTTATGGTCTCATATACCAACGGAGTGCATATCCAATCACCGGGTCTCCCACCCGAGGGATAATCTAGCCCTTCTTGCTACCCCAACCCTAACAACCATGCAAACCGTGAGACTCGACTAGGTCATCGACCCGTATCACCCGAGCCCACTCGTCATCCACCAAACTTGGTGAAGACAACCACCATGCACACACACCCACTAAATGCGATGTTCCCGTGCATATGCAATGTGATGTCCTATTGCAACAATAATACAATGTTCAATATGGTATGAGTAACATATGAACATTTACAACACATTTCACACACTTCATGGCAAAATCATATCATAAGCATATAATTTCCATAAAACAATTTCCAAGCATGTTGTCACATAATCATGTTATCAACATCTTAAATTCCTCAAGGCATATACATAAACACATAACATGCCCACAATTCCATATAACCCAAGATTCACATTGGATTAATTTCATGTACCCAATTCTAGAAATCTCATTTAGAAACTTCTAATTACCAATCCAATTAGAATTGATCTTTACCCAATTCCATAACCATTTCACCCAAATCAAACAAATAGGCAAGAGATACACATCCTATCATCCTACCCATTTCATTAAAACATTCTAGGTTTGGAATAAACCTTAGTAGGAAGGAACCCTACCTCTTGAAGCGTAAACCCACTTGGTAGACACCTTCAAGAATCTCTATCTTGCCCAAAGCCCTGGATTCCTCCAAGCTCGATTTTGGAACTTCGGTGAAATTCGTCTTTCTTGGTAGGGTTTTGCAGCCCTTGAAGAGGAGAACAATTCTTCCTCTTGGTTTGAGTTGATTTGAGCTCCGTGGAGACGAGGATCTTAGAGAGAAGGTGGAGAAAACCTAGCTTTTCCCTCTCTTCTTTCTCACGCTAAAACCGGATGAACAAATAGGGAGAAAATCTGATTTTCTCCCCTTTAAATACCCTTTAAATACTTGGCCCACAATGCGCCACACGACCCTTATTTCCCGGGTCCGTTTTAACCCCGAAACGATTAATTTTCGCTCCGGTTCAATTTCAAAATATTTTTATTTTAACTTGCCGTCATTTATTTCCCAAAATTTAAAATTTTATTCAGAATTTCGTTTTTGGGTCTCCCGAGGTCCGACCGCCTCGTAAAACGCGAAAAATCCGACTAATTCGGAATTCAATGAAATTTGACAAGGTAACTAGGTTTCGCGAGACGAATCCAACGGTGATGTCCATTTCGTCATCCGTGCTCTAGAAAATTTCAGGTTTACAACCTGTACCATAGTGGCAATTTACCATTTTGCCCTTTTTCTCAAAAGTTTAAATTTTCTCGGGTTTTACACTTTGTACTTTCTAGCCAGGAATTTGGTTTTATGAATGTATGAGAATTCTTTTATAAATGTAATCATTAAGGTTGCGTTTGGAAACGTTGTCGATTTTCAGTTTTTAAAAAAAAATAAAAACTGAAACAGTTTTGATTTTCTTTTTATAAAAAATGAAAATAGAAAACCTGTTTGGTTGCATTTTCTGTTATAAAAAAAATGAAAAAAGAAACAAAAAACTCGTTTGATAAACACTTCTAAATTGTTTTATGAACAACTTATTTACACCATACACTTCCATACTAGTTTAATTGTAAAAATAATAGAATATAAAGATAACACATTAAGACATAACATAATTCAAGTTTGTTGCTAACAAGACTCGATGGTAGGATCTCATTAAATGGCCTCCGCTCGTTTCCGTTTTTTTTTTGGAAACGACTTTTTTTCGTTTCCAAAATCTGAGGCAGATTTCAAAATGGTTTTAGTTAAAAAAAACAAAAACTAAAATGGTTACCAAACGATTTTAAATTTCAGGTTTTCTTAAAAATTGAAAACAAAAACGAAAAAATTGAAAACCGAATCGTTACCAAACGGACCCTAAGTGACTTATTTTTTATATTTCTATTATTCTTCACATATAGATTGAACAAATGATATTAGTATAGGATTGTGCTCTATAAAATGATACAATTCCCTAGGTTGATTCCTTGCCAGGAATGATTGTATAATTCCATGTGAGTTCAGAAACCTTGTTCCTTGTTGATTATTTTCTGTTCAATCAACTTATATTTTTCAAAGTAAAATCTTCTGGTTGACTACACTGACGTTGGTAATCAACTGAAAAAATACATAATTGCTTGAGTTTAATAGTTGGTGTACATGAATAATTCCTATTCCGATGCTAGAAAGTATTTCTTCTCCCATTAAATTCGTCTTAGTTTGGTATAAATTTCTGTAAACTCCCACATTCGTATCTTTATATAGTAATATAATTATGTTTTGTAATGCTAATATATGTAACGATGTATGCATGAACTACGTAGATTGTACGAGTAGAAATAAAAATGTTAGTAGATGTAATAGGGTATGTTGTAGAAGTTTGGAAGTATTCCGGAGTGAAAGCACACTTTAGAGAGAATTTGAGTAGGAAGGATTTTTGATACAGCCCTAGTGTTTGGATCATAACTTTTTACTTTGATGTCCATTTGATCTGAAATTTGGAAAGTAGACACTAAACTTCCAGGGCTACAAAAGAGTATTTCATGAAAATTTTCCAAATCAACCTCTAAATAGGTCAAAACTTCACTGAAAGTTTCAGAAAAAACTTGGAGTCCGTTCGAACGTGAATAGACGTTCGAACGACAGTTCGTCGCAGTACTTTGTATTTGACAGAGCTCTGATGTAAGAGTAAAAGTACTGGGAGCAACTAACGTTCGAACGCCAAAATGACGTTCGAACGTGAAGTAGTAAATTGCACTACTGACGTTCGAACGCCAAATGACGTTCGAATGTGAGTTACGAATCTAGGTTTCAGAATCGCGCACAGGAGGCCATTTCTTCCACTATAAATACTTAAGGACACCTCCATTAGCCCCATTTCAACATTTCTAACCCTAGAGAGGCTTAGAGAGGAAGAAAGAAGGGGAAAAACAAGAGATTAAAGTGTTGATTCAAGTTGGAAAAGATCAAATCTTCTAGTTTTCACACAAAAGCTAAGGAAGCAAGGTAGGGGTTTCTTCATATTCTTGTTCATTGACGTTAGGGTTTATATATATGTATGGTTTGACTCTTAATCCTATATATATGCTATGAAATCATTATTTCTTGATACTCTTGCAAATATTATCATGTTTTGAAGGAAGTTATGGTTGGATAGCCATGAAATCTCTTCTTCTTGTCTTGAAAACCCTAGTTTTTAAGAAAAATGGGTTTTTTCTCTCAATATTCTTTTGTTCTTGATTTCAAAACTCTAGTGTTTTGTATTGAACAATAAAATAATATTTTTGATGATCTCTTGCATATTTTCTTAAATTGTTCTATTGGAATAATACATGTGAAATTTGTGGATTTTTGGATTTGCTTGTGATTTGAGGAAATGGGTTTGTATTGTATCTATTGTGGATGTTTGGATGAACATGGGTGACCGTTGACCGAGTATCGTAGTGTGGGTTAGATTCGTTTCTTACTCCGTGTGGGTTTGAAGGTTCCCTATCACTCGTAGTGGGGTTGGTGCCTTGCAAGGACCAAACTACTATTCACTCACGTGGTATCGAGGCTAAGTGTTAGTATACTATTCCTGGGTTGGATGGTCCCTGCCGATGCGTCGGTATACGTCATTCCTAAAGTTGTATATCCTTGTGAGGATTGGGTGTGTGTGTGTGAGCCAGGATATTCTCGATGTGTTTATTCATGTGATGTCATACATCATACCTGAGATACAGAGATACATTGTGGATAATGGTACAAACTGTGGGTTATTGTGTATTGTTGTGGAAATGGTTTAGTACAAGAACTTGTTTGAAATGGTTTATGGTTGGAAATGGCTTATTGTTGGGAATGAGTTTTACTTCTTCATTTAATTTATTGTTGTTGCGTAAACTGGAGATCCGTTGAAGTGTCACTATTTTATGTCAAAAATTATATATGATATTTGTGAAATGAGACCGACCTGTTTTATATGTTTTCAAAACCTGTTCGAGTTTGGGAGAATTTTTCTACAAAGCTTAGTGCTCACCCCCTACAAACAACATTCTTTTCAGATTTTGGTTTAGAGGAAGAGCTCGGAGTGGACGAGCAGGTACCTTGGGAAGCTCAAGTGGATGGGCATATGGATCCGGAGGGGGATGTCTAGATTTGTTCTTGTTATGTTCTAGACTAGGAGATTCATTTTGAGATAATGTTCATGTAAATATTTTCCTTATTCCGCTGCGAGATAATAGTTTGACATATTCTTTTGGGCGTAATTGCCATAGTTTGGCATATTCTTTTGGATGTAATGGCCATGGTTTGACATATTCTTTTGGATGATGTTGTAAATATTATGGATGATGAATGAAATTTTCTTTATTTATGGATCTTATTAGTTGCTCTCATGATGTGAATGATTTTAAATAGTAATGCCGTCCAAGGGGGATTTTGGGGCATTACAATTTCTCAACAGAATACCCTTTTTACTTTAAAGTTCTTCCTTTTACCTATTTTTTTCTACCAACCCTGATTTCCCTAAGGATTGACCTCGGTTTTATTGAGTATTTACTACTTCTTGACCGCCTACACTTGGATGTGTCCAATCGAGAATCAAGCAATCAGTATCTAAAATAAATAAATAAAAACTAACTTAAACTACTATGTACAAAGAATGTTTGATAAAGGGATTAGCCAGGTTCCAATTCCCTATTGTCGGACTCTAATTGATACTTGGTTCCTCCAACAAATTATTTCTTTCTTATCTTTTTCTCAACTCCACACAACTCCTGCAAAGAATTTAACAAGTCAGTACAAAAAATAGCCTTGGAGTTCTCACCATCATGCACATAATTAATTAAACAAGCTTGTAAAGGACCAGAACAAATCGACTTATTAAATTTCCCCTCCATACTCTCTTCCACTTCACAAAATTCTCCCTCATCACCTGGTTGCTTAAGCACATGAAAAATGTTAAATTCAGTATTCATATTTCCAAATGAACATTTCATGACACCACTTTGACAATTTATCAATGCATTTGATGTGGCGAAGAATGACTGTCCAAAAATTATTGGAATCTGAGCAGTAGGGTTAGCAACAGGTGTAGTATCAAGAACTATAAAATCAACAAGGAAGTAGAACCTATCTACTTGAATCAATACATCTTCCACTATCCCCCTCAACATATTCACACTTCGGTCTGCAAGTTGGAGAGTAATCAATGTAGGCTTCAACTCTCACAAGCTTAGATGGTTGTATACCAAGAAAGGTAGGAGATTGACACTCACACCCAAGTCTAGCAGTGTTTGCTCCATCCGGAAGTCCCCAATGGTAATAGAAATGATGGGATAACTGGGATCTTTGTACTTAGGTGGAGTATTGATTCGCAGGATAGAACTTACCTGCTATGTCAAGAATGCTTTCTTTTGAACATTTAATTTTCTTTTGACCATGCAAAGGTCCTTCAAAAACTTCACATATGATGGCACCTATTGAATAACATCAAGTAAAGGAATATTAATTTTTACCTGCTTAAACAAATCAAGAATTTCAACATTGTTAGTTTGTTTAGCGGGCATTTTCAATCTGAGGGTAGGGTGTAGGAATAGAACATATAATTTCGTCAGACTTAACAACCTCTGGCAGCTCAAGTGTCTCACTATCCTTAGAGATACACTGATTCTCTTTTTTTTTTTTTTTTGTAGGTGTAGAGAATTTAGGTATAATGGCTTTGTCAACCTCTTTCCCACTCCTAAAGGTCGTGATTGACTTAAGCTACTCTTCAGTGCTTTTACTGACATTAGAAGCTTCGAGACCATGTTGACCCTTTGGATTTTCTTGGGCTTGTGCTATGAATTTTTCTTTTTCTTGCTAAAGCACACCCATTGTGTTGGTCAACTTGGTCATCTGGGTTCTAATTTCATTGAAAGCTTGGACATTTTGATTGTTAATGGTGATCTGACTTTGGATAAACTGATGCATAATATCCTTTAAGCTTCTCTTGTGTGGGGGTTGGTAATGAGGTACAATGGGTTGTCTGTGGGGACCAAACCCTTGTTGAGGTGGGTTCTGAACAAACCCTTGTGGTACATGCATAAGAGGTTGAGTACTTGTAGATGAACTGAGACCGGACACTCGTTGGTTAATAAGAGGGGCATAAGACATGGGGGCAAAAGGTGTAGCTGAGGTGTCATTTCTCCAATTGAAGTTAGGGTGGCTATGCCATCCTTGATTATAAGTGTTTGAGTACGGAGAAAATTGATGCCTCGGTTAATTAAAGGCATTCACTTTCTCATGGAGCACTTCCTTAAAAGTTCGTATGGTCGGGTCGGGCACTCCTTAATAGAATTTTCAACCAACATACAAATAGTGCAAGACTCCTTTACCAGAGGCACACTAACCACCTCATTTATTTTCCTAACCTCTAGGTTCTTCACTTTCCTAGATAAATGCGCAATCTTGGCCAGCAACTCATCCCTATCTCTCAAAACATATTTTCCACCTCCTGTGGATTGGGATGCAGTAGATAGCTTTGATATTTTAGCAAGGTCAGAGATATCCCAAGATTGGACATTCTCTACCAAATTCTCAGAGTAATCTAGAGCTTCCTCGGGCTTTTTATTAAAAAACTCTCCATTTCACATCATGTCAAAGAATTGGCGATGTGGAGGGGTAATTCTTTCGTAGAAGAAACTAAACAGTTTTCAAGGTTCAAAGCCATGATGTGGAACAACGTTTAAGAGATCCTTAAACCTTTCCCAATATTCATAAACTATTCATTTGATTTTTTAGAAAAAAATTGAAGTTGCTTCTTTAAAGCAGTAGTTCTATGAACTAGGAAAAACTTATTTAAGAACTCTTTTTGCAAATTAACCCATTTAGCTATAGTTTGGGGCTTCAAAGAGTTCAGCCAAGACTTTGCTTTATCTTTCAAAGATAATGGAAATAGCTTTATCCACGCAACCTCTTCCCACACATTCTGTTCAAGGAATGTACTAACCACTTTCTCAAACTCCTTGATATGGAGATAGGGGTTTTCCCTATCCACATCATGGAATTGAGGAATTAGTTGAAGCGTTCCAAGTTTGAAAATAAAAGCATGTGCCTGCACCGGCAGATGTATACAAGATGGTGCAGAGGTTCGCGTAGGTTGGAGATATTACCTCATTGTTCGCACAGGAGGGACAACTGGGAGATTATTTTCACCATCTCCCGGATTAATGGGAGGAACTAGCAGAAAGTTATTTCCCCTATTCCTATCATTCTATGGATCATTTTTATTCACTCCCTCGATATCTAAGTTCTATGCGTGGTGAATTCTAATAAGTGTCTCATGCCCACATGCAATTTTTTTTAAAAAACTAATAAATAAAATAATCGAACTTCAAAAGTAAATTACAGCAAAGAAACATACCTGAGCTCATGATGAAAATCATATAACTTACCTTGCTATTTGTCCGATTTGAATTGGCTTTGCCTTCCCCGGCAACAGCGCCAATAATGCTTGACCTCAAAAATAGATAGATAATAAAATGGGTTCTCAAGCACATAAATATATCGTTTATTAACTCAGTCGATTACTGAGCTCGTCTCTGTAAGACTAGAACAATCATGACAAGCATATAATATTTGTATTAAGCATATTCACATATGATATGCATGCGTAGGATTGACGATTAGTATTTAATTACGAGTAATGATATGAGACATGAACCTGAACGATGTATATTTTAATATTCAGGGATAATTTTATAAAGAATGATTATATGGAGAATTGTCTTATTTAGAGTGTGAAAAGTTAAATAATAATGTTTACATGTGATATGACTTTATTATTTTATATACGTTAGCGCATGTGGAATTAATCTGACGGAAAGTATGTGACATCAATTTATTGTTTTATATATATATATATATATATATATATATATATATATATATATATATATATATATATATATATAATGCAAGCAGTGATGGGAAACATTCCGCTTAGGAAGACATGCAAGGCATGTCTTGCATGCAAAAACAAGATCAAGGGTGGGGATTTAGGGGAAACTCTAATGGCGACTAGAAAAGAAAAAAAAAAAAAAAAAGTGAAGCAGACATGCAAGGCTAGGGGAAAAAAAGAGAAAGAATAGAAAAAAAAAAAAATAAGGTCTTGCACTTAGGGGATTTTGGCAAGAGCAAGAACCAAGAGGGAAAGAAGAAGAAACCAAGGGAAGAAGGAAAGAAAGAAAAAGAAAAAGAAAAGAAAAGAAGAACAAAAAAGAAAAGAAAAGAAAAGAAAGTAAAGTGTGGGTGCAAAGGTAAGAATTATGATCCATTTTTTTTCTTCTAAGATGTATAAATTCAACTTTAATATATACATTTTAAGTGTCGTATGTATTTAAAGTATGGTATTTTGTATGTTTTTGAATGTTGTATATATATATGTATGATGTTTGGTATGAGCCTAAAGATTTCACCTTGATATTTATGTTGGTGTGTAAATTAAGTTAGTATTGTTGTATGAAAAATAGAAGAGTGAAATTGTTTTATGTGGGTTGAACTTTGGTTAAAAAAATTGAAGTTTGGTGGGTAATTAGGAATCTTGTTTATTGTTCTTGAATTTTCATGAATTTCATGGGTATGAGAAATTATAAGAAAGCATGTAATCTTATGATTTTATGGGAAATTATGTAGATTCAAGTATATTTTGGTTACTTTAATTTTATGAGAAAAGTTTACCTTAGATGTAATAGATTCGAGTAGGTAATTTTCCTCACTATAAATAGATTATTTTCATGTGACTCGAATTGATTATAACTACTAGTTTAATTGGTTCGAGTAATTGATATTATTAGTTGTGGATGAGTTATTGAATGTGACATGATTAAATTACGAAACTTGATTCGAATAAAGTGGTATTATTTATTAATACTCGAATGAGATTGTGAATAATGGGTGCCAGGTCCGGGGACGAGTGCTATAAAGAACGCTGCTCAAAAAGCTCCAGCGGAGGAGTCATCTATAAGATGAATTTTTCGCAAGATATGTATGCTAATCTTTGTTTTATCAACATATATATGTTTGATTGTTTGTGTAACCATTTATTTTATGAGTTATATTGTGAATAAATGGCTTAAGTGTCATTGTGTTACGATGGGAACAAAATGGCTCAGTGACGGATACAATATTATGGTTTTAATTGTCAATGTGACAAGCAGAAAGAGAAACTATATGATTGAGACGTTTAAGCGTCGGTTGTCTAAGTGATATAGTTTATTTGCATAGTCAAGACATCTAAGGGACGAAAAGCTAATTGCTAGAATGGGTTGTCTACGTGACTAAAGTAACCCAAGTGTTCAAGTTTGTCTTTGTGACTGAGAGAAGTTAAACTTGATTTCGTCTTGGTGATGGGAACTGAATTTATTTATGTGATGTGAGTCATTCAAAAGACAAATAAAGAGATACATGTTGTTGAGTTGTCTAAGTGACGTACGTATACCGATATGGAGATAAAACTGTATTGTATTTTATCGCCTGGGTGGCGAGACGGTTACCTCTGCGTGAAACCGTACAACAACGAATTAGGATATCTTGAATAAGTTATGGAAACATGAATATTAAATTCCACTGATGAGCAAGGTCGCCTAATTATTTTCTTTGCTCTATTTCTGAAATCGTTAATGAGAACTTATTGAAAAATTTCCTTGAAATCTTTTCAGGTAAACTGCACACATCCCTGCAGTCCACTGTCGCAAGTAGAAGTCCAGTCAGGAGTTGTTGGCTAGTGTCAGTTTCTTGTTTTTTTTTAAAATTTTTTTTGGGTTGTTCATGATGTCAATATTTTTCTTGTTTCTTACTTTTGATGAGTAAGCAACACTTGTAAATATTTTTGGGTTATGTATTTATTACATGGTAGCGGGTCGTTGTGCCGCGCGCGTATGACTTTTAATTAAAAAAAAATGATCCTAAGATAAATATTTCCAAGATGAGTTTTCTTCTAATACCATGTTTTTATTATTAGCAGGATTGTCTAAATGTTATTTTTATAATAATAGTGTAGTGGGATTGGGGTGTTACAGTCTCCTCAAGGAAAACAATTGCAACTCGAATGGTGATGAGTAAAAAAAAAGTAAAAATCCTTGAATTTTGAAAGTGTTGTGAAGATTGATAAACTAAAGAAACAATATTAAAAGGATCAGATAATCTTTCGAGCTCTTCTCATCGTAAATAGGAATTTTGACCTAGTTTATAACTCATTCAAGATTATAATCAAACAAACTACCTATTAACGGATGTGAATCCCTCAGTCGATTATATCGGAAATTGACTACTCACTCATAGTGAAAGTAAAACTAAAAGAAATTATTAAAGACATGATCATAATCAAAAGAGAAATTGCACTTGAATTGAAATCAACCAAATACCTTGTATTGAGATGAAAATTGTAAACGGTTACAAGAAGTAGAATCAACATACTCTGCTTGTGAGAATTAAATGACTAAAGAAATAAAATACTTCGTAAATATAAAAGAAGAAGAAACACCGCAGAACTGGTAGAAAACCTAAAGAAAAAACCCTAACTACTAAGGTTGGAGAAAAGAAAAGAAAAAAAATGTAAAAAGTAGTAAAAGATCGATCCCCTCTCCCTTGCTCAGCTCCGAATTTTATAAGGAATAATCGGCTGAATTTCCTCCTCTTTTCCACCAATAAAGACCCTTTAAAATCCCCAGCCGATAGACTTTCCAAAGGAGTCCTTGCTGAAATAAAACACTAATGAATCGGTAGAAAGTAGGTCTCGATCTACCAACAGCAAAGTTATTGTTCAAATATACCAATAGCAAACTTTCTGTTTTAGATTAACTGGTAGGTTAAACATGAATGAATTGGTAGCAAAGTTTCTATTTTGAATGAACTAGTAGCACTTCATAGCTATTGATAGGTTTGCTATCTGACACTTGATGAACCGGTAGAAAACCTACTAGTAGAACTTCACTTTTTTTGAAATTGAACTGCAATTCTCCTGGCTTCAAATTTCGCTCTCCTAGTCATTCCCAAAGTCTTCCAAATCATAAAAATGAATGCAAAACATTGTTTTTACCTTAAATCACCTTCCAATGCAAAAATTCCTCACAAAACCAAAATTAAACTAAAACAAAGTAACAAACAAAGCTAAAATAAATGATATGAGACATAAAATATGCAAAATTGTGCACTCATCACTAATCTTCATGGGTTCATGAGGTCATTGTGGTTGAAAGGGGGTTCTCAATATTAATTGATTAATCTTTGTGAGAATAGGTAATTTCGATAGTAATTGGTTTAATTTGGTGGTTATCCAAGCATAAAGTTTTAAAATATATTCACCCCCCTCTAGGTAGTGTCGTGCAATCCACGTGTATAATCGTGAGTGAAGATCCACATATATCTCCCCCTCTCAGAACAACAGAGATGATGCGCCTGGGAGACTTAGTATAAGACCATATGGGAGATTTGATGGTGTTTATTCTTCATGGACTTGTATTAAAGTACTCTGTTTTCGTTTGTTGACTTTTACTTTTTGTTTATTTTTCTTTGTTGTGACACACTCTTAGTCTTTTGTCTTGATATTTATTATTATTATTGACCTAGATTTATATGCCACGTTTGTCTTTTGCTTGTTCCATTTTTCCTAACCAAGCTATATGTGCTTTACATGTTATCTCTTTTATACCATAATTATCTATTTTCTTATTATAATTGTGTGTTCGACACTTTGTGACAAAAAAGGGGGAGAAGTTTTGCAGTAAATTGAGGTGAAAATTGTTAAACTAGCTAGTCCATGAGAATAAAGTAAGGGGAGTTTGTTCAAAAACTCAGGGGTAGTAAATACACAAACCTGACATGAAGTTACCTTTTTTTTTTTTTTTTTTTGATTTTTCACTAGAGTACATGCAATGTGTACTATAGTGTTCGCGTTCTCCATAAGTGAAACAAACTAATTGTTTGGCATAGGGTTCCTTAACACCAACCTTCTTTAAATCCTTACCCTTACTACCAATTTTAGTTTTAGGACTATTGTTCACTTCTGGGGTTGAAGGGTTTGCATCCCCTTTCACAAACATAGTATTGGAAGGAGTGGTGGTGGTGTGATCATGAGTGTATCCTAGACCTCTTTTATAACTCACACTCTTACCTGCAAACAATATTTTTTCCAAGTGAAAGTCTTTTAGAGAGTTCTTGTGATTCTTGAAGTTCTCTATCAAGTTTTATCAATTTAAACTCTAGACTCTATCTTCTATGACTCATTAAGCCCATGGCACTTTCTTTCCAAATATCCCAACTTGTCCTTCAAGGATTTATTCTACCCTTCAAGCTCACAAATATGAGGGACTTCACTAGGTCCATATGGAATGCTTTCTTCTCTTACCTCCCTTGAATTAAGCTTTGCGCTCAATGTTAGTACTCTCTTATTTTGTTTGGGGCACTCATCGTACAATTGATTATATTCATCACGAATGTCCTTAACACATTCTATGTCATCCTCACTTGAAGTGACCTCAACATCCAAGTCATCTACCACTATGGTAGGACTTGAATCTTCTTCTCTCTCTTTCTCAACTTTACCACGTTAAGTTTCTCTTGGAGGGGGTGCGAGCTATGAAATTCTCCTTGTCTTCTTGTGAGGAGGTATCCTCACTTGAAGTGGACTTAGTATCACTATTGCTCCATTTAGCATTCATGGCTTTCCTCCTCTCTTTGGGTAAATTCTTCCTCTTCCAATTTGGACATTTCACAGAAAAGTGACCAAAACCTTGGCACTCAAAGCATTGGAGCTCTTGCCCTTTCTTTTTAGCCCTTTGTTGAATTTTCCTTCCCCCTTATTCTCTTTATCTTTCTTCACCTCTAGCCTTGACATATTTTCTAGACTTTCTAGCAAAGTAGGCTAGGTCCTCTATTCCCAAATAAGGTGACTTAGAATCATCTCACTCTTCTCATATTGAGCATAAGGCAACACCCCTCAATTTCATGCACAGTTGGAGATTCATCCCAAAAGTCTAGATTGTAGGTCTTCTGCGGACACCTCATTCAATTTGACTCTTGTCTATAAGGATGTTATCTTAACTTGAAATCTCTCCGGTATAGATCTCAATATTTTCTATTTAATCACTGATTCTTCATACTTGAAATTGAGGGCAAAGAATGAGTTGACTAAATCTCTAAGTTTAGCATAAAAATCACTAAATATTTCATCCTCTTGCATCCTCAAGGTCTCAAATTGTGAGGTGTACCGTTGAAACTAAGACATCTTCATTATGGGTGCATCTTCATGAGAGACTTCTATGATGTCCCACACTTCCTTGGAGTTCTCGCAATCAAAGATCATCCAAAACTTATTGGGTGTGACGGCATTGAATATCACAATCAAGCCTTTTGAGTTCCACCCCATGGACTCATACTCAATTTAGGGGTTTTGGTTTGGTCACCGAATCACTGCCTTCGCTAGTCATAACAGTAGGAGAGCTCCAACCCTCTAACACAAACAACCATACTTTGTTCGTCGATTGAAACTATAAACCACAATTACCTAATTAATTAATTAATTTGTTAATTAAGTGCTCTAACCCCCTCTTTGCCAAATAGAACAACCTCTCATGAGTGAATGCATGCAATATTTATAAGACTACAACAAGCAAAACAATCCAATTCAATTCTCCGATCCCTCCAACAAACCAAACACCAATCCACAATCAATTTGATGACTATGCAAAATATGTATATCAATGAGTCATTATATCAAACACATAGTACGTGTGTGAAATTTCAAGTGTGTATAAAATTACAGCAATAAGAATATTATCCACAACACAAGCAATTTTACACGTAATCCCTTCAGGAAAAATCTTGGAACCGATCCTGGTTCACCTAGTCTAATCCACAACTTCAAAGTTGATTATAAGGACACTTGGACATGCTGATAGCAATGAACCATCTAGGCCTTGAACAATCTTCTAGGATGCATCCAAGATTCTGGTAATGCACACAGCCTATGTGGATTTTTGTAGTTCACCAAACAAGATCTTTTTCTTCAATGTGTGAGGTTGAATAGGAAGGATCAAATAGGTTTTGACCTTTGGATATTAGGGATCTAGGGTTGTTCTTGGCTCTCTAGACATTTATAGGCAGCTTTAGAGTGTTTAAGAGAGTTACCCTAGCTTTGAGAGTCCGACCTATTTATAGGTCCACAATTTGGGTTGTCTTGGGTTCGAAGAAAACCTAAAATTTTGATGGACCACTCGAGCTGTCAGTGAGCGATGAGGGGGCAATTGGTATTGGAATAAGAAAATGATTTAATCCAGTTGAAAAGAGTAGAGACCACTCAAGCTTTCTGTGATCGCTCGAGTGGCCTGCAAGTAGCCTAGAGGGCGGTCTCCACTACCCAACTCATTAGCCTTCTCCAATTTTTTCCTAAGTGCTCTAGTCAGAGGCGAGCGAGTAGAGGGTGATTCATACATATTTTTAAACTAGAAACCAAGCAAAAACTAGACCTATTGAGCACTAAGGAGTATTGCTCAAATAGAATCCGATATATGAGTCAATCTACGCTTTTAAAACAAGTTTCAATGTTTAGAATTTTTTTTTTCATGAAAAGCCTAAAAGTAATTTACAGATAATCCTAAATCCAATTCCATTAACCTAATGATCATAGATATCTAGGTCATTACATTGTCCTAAGATTTGAAGGTCCAACAAAGGTGTTCTTGATACGACTTTGAAGATTAAACTCCTTCCTTACTTGAAGCTTTCAAAACTTAGGGTGCATTTGGTAACTTTTTTTGTTTTTGTGTTTTTAAAAAAATAAAAAAATGGAAATAATTTTTATTTTTTTGTGGCAAAAATTGAAAACATAAAACATGTTTGGCAGTCATTTATGTTTAACAAATTAAGAAAATAAAAATAAAAAACATCTTTGATAACCACTTCAAGTTATATGCCAATTGTTAGCTTTATACTATTTTCTACTACAAAAACAACTCAAAATTTCTTATCCCAACTCATCCACTAACTCATAAAATAACACTGAAAGCAAAATAATTGAATTACATAAGTCATTAAACATATGAATAAATCCCATTAATGTTTATACATCCCATTCAAGCATCATGATCAAAGACTTATATTGAGATTTACAACAAGATTCCATGAAATTAGCCAATTATAATGAAAAATTTCCCAAAAAATTCTACAATTGAGTGCCTAAACCTATTCACCCCCTCTAGATCAGGTACACCTAAGTTTTGAATGTCAGGGTCGATCTAAATCGCCCTTTCAATTGGTATCAGAATGTTGGTTACCTTGAGATTTTTGACCTTTTCTTTTTGGTTATTTGAGATCTATAAAAATGTTTGATCCCAAAT
Organism: Ilex aquifolium; assembly: GCA_951799425.1. Lineage (NCBI taxonomy): Eukaryota > Viridiplantae > Streptophyta > Magnoliopsida > Aquifoliales > Aquifoliaceae > Ilex > Ilex aquifolium. The sequence continues at coordinate 33,493,380 of OX637392.1, forward strand.
AGGTACACCCAAGTGCAGGTGGTCAAGAAGTAATAATTTCTCGGTAAGTCGAACCACAGGGATTGAAATTTTTTTAAAGTAGGTAAAGGAAGAACATGTAAAATTGATTTTAAATGTTGAGATTGTTTTTTCGAATAAAAAAGGAAATTCTAGAAGGAATTTATTAATTGGAAAAATGACTCTTTAGTTTTGGGATCTAAATCTATTCATGTTCATCAAATAAATATATTTATGCAATTATAATTATCTTAGTTAATTTCCAACGTCAGTGTAGTCAACTGAAATATTTAGCTTTGAAAAATAATAAGCAATTACTTTGAAAATAAGAATTTAAGAGCTAGTTTAATGAAACTCGCAAGGAATCATAAGTACTATTCATACCAAGAACTCAATCAAGTTAATGAATAGTGAAACAATTATACATAGCATAAAATTTTACTAATTATCATTCAAATTAATCTATAATTTTCGAAAGATATAAAATTAAAGAATATGAAAAGTAATTGCATAAAACATAAATAATTAATTCACAATCCAAGATCTATACCCTGACTGAAAAGTACAAGAAAATTTACTCACTAGCCATAAAACTTAAAAGCAAAAAAATAATAAAATAATGTTGATCCCAGGATCCTCTCTCAATAGGTGAGAGCCCTTATTTATAAAAAATAAACTAGGTCTAGGTTTAAGGAGAGACTTCTAAAAATTCGGAGTTCTATTCGACGAAGGGTCTCTAGCCAACTTACAGAGGCATGTCCACATGGCAGTATGCATCCTAACGGTAAAATTTTTCTATCTAACACATGTATCCAGATGGATAACCCGCGTCCGAACGGTCTTCTTGTGTCATCAAAGGTGCGTCCAAACGGTCCTTGTCTGTCCAGACGGTTTAAACTCTCTGAAATTCTTTATTCTTCTTCATGCAAAACTTGTGTCTAAATGGGCATCATGCGTTCGAACGGAATTTTTGCCTCCAGAATTTTCAAGACCTCAATAAGTTAATTCAATCAATTTCATTTCCAATCATTGCATCCGAACGGACAATATGCATCTGGACGGTGCTATGTACTAAGCTCTCCTCGGATTTTGTGCTCCAATAATGTGGGAATGGGTTTGGATCACCCATGGGTATCCATTTAGATTCCAATCTTGACCCATGTTCCAAATCATGGTTTTCCCTCTTGAGTCTAATTTACTCATTTTTTTTTGTTACAATTAGATTTTGATAGTGAGCCGCTCCTTTTGTTATGGCCATTTTGTAAGCTTTCAAAAAACCTTAAGAAAAAATCTAACCTCGATAAATAGTCAAAACATATTAAATTCTCAAATTAAATCTCAAAATTAAGTCTAATAGCATTATTCAATATTTTATTTGGGATCCCAAACTTTTCTTCCAATTTGGGGGGCCTTCATTGGGTACATCATATCCATTTCAACAATGATAAATGCAGTAGCATTTATGTGTGATTATGAATTGGTCACCGCATATGCCGCCTTCATTGTAACCTTCATTCACAGAGGTTGCATAGCAGTCATGATCGCTTAGGCATGGCCCTGAGAAGTCACTGCTGCTTTTCTACATATCTTTGCTTCACTTTGCATCCCTGTCTGAGAAGCAAAGAAAAGAAAGAGCAAGAGCATGAGCCCAGAGAACATCCTATCCATAGCTATAAATGTTGTTCTTCTACTATTTTCTACATTGGTATCAATCACAAGATCCCAATTTGCTTCTCCTTAGCAATTGATTCACCAAGTATATCCAATTGTACTCCAATTTACTTGTTTTATCTGGGAAATAAATCAATCACTAAAAACAAGAGTTAAGTTGAAACACCAAAAGTTAATCATATATAAACTTAAATAATGTGAAATTAGCCATTAATTAATCATAATAAAATACCACTTTTGATGGCTATTCACAAAACCCCTTGTGTTTGAGATGGATATTCAAAAAGAAGGTGGCTCGATTTTGAGACCACCATTGTTTAATGACACACATTATGCTTATTTGGAAGGCACAAATGAGGATCTTTCTCAAGTCTATAGAAAAGTGTTTGGGTCATTGTTCAAGTAGGTTAGATTGCCCATACTCAGTCCAATAAGGCTAGAACCGATACCGTTACCAAACCAAAACCCAAAAGCTCATGGACTAAGGACGATTATGAGTCTATTTATAACTCAAAAGGCTTGAATGCGTCATTCAATGCCATATCAGAAAATGAGTTCTGGAGCATCTCTACATATGAAACTTCCAATGAGGCATGCGATATTTTCCAGGTTTCCCATGAAGGAATGAGTACATTCAAGAAATTGAAAATTCAAATCTTGACTTCTTAGTTTGAGGCACTTAGGATGAAGGAGAAGGAGACATTTTGTGAATTCTGTGCACATTTTAGTGACATCATAAATTCTTCCTTTTTCCAAGGAAAATATGAGTACATGATCTTAATTTAAAAGATTTTAAGATCTCTACCAGAGAGAATTCAAGCTAATTTCACATACAATTGCGACTAACCAAGATGTTGAAAGTTTTAGAATAGAAGACTGAATCAAGTCTCTATTGACATTTGAGATGACCCTTCGACATCCCAAAAATTTCAAGTGTATTGACTTAAGTTCAATAAAAGAAGACGAAGATTAGTCCAAGTCCCCCACCATTGGGAGTGAGGAGCTAGCCATATTTTTGAGGATGTTCAGAAAGTATATGAAGGCTAGAAAAGGTTGCTCCTCTAGGACTAAGTACTTGTAAATCTAAAGACCCAAAACTCCCAAAGAAGGTAAAGGAGGGAAGAAATTTCAGCAAGGGACAGAGAAAAAGTGTCTAGGACTCTAGTTCCATGAGTCTCATGGCTTTGGACGCATAGCATCATAGTGCTCGGACAAGTAGAAGAAGAAGCATGTGACCCAAGAGAAGAGGAAGGCATTGAAAGCCAATGGAGTGTCAATGAGTTTGATGCAGTTTTGGATGAGGAGACTTTTTCACAAGAGCATCCAAAAATTTTCACGACTTCTGTAGCTTCCCTATCTCCCAAAACTTCTATTGGTGTGGATGTGGTTAACCAAGTCCTACCCTAATGGTAGAAGACTTGAAGGAAGAGGAGTCCTCTAGTGAGGATGAGATTAAGAGTCATGGAGACATCCATGGGGTTTATGAAGATGTTTTTATCGAATGTCTGAAGCCAAAAAAAAAAAGAAGTAGTGCTTAACACGAGCTTGAAGCACAAAGTGAGTGGAAAAGAAAAAGAAACACTTCTTATTGAGTTGGTAAAGTCTAAGGCTAAAGTGTGTGAGCTTAGCGAGGAGAATGCATCCTTGATGGACAAGGTGATTTTTCTTGTGAGGGGGTTGCACAGGATGGTCAAGTCAGAGAAGGTCTTGGAGGATAAATTGGCAAAGCTATGAAAAGACCTTCAAGAGTCAAAGGAACTTTCCAAGAGTCAAAGGAACTTTCGAGAGTCAAAGGAACTTTTCAAGAGTCAAAGGAACTTTCGAATGACCAAACTGTGACGCCCCCAATCTCCGGGGGTCCTATATTAACCGTTGACCACCCGTCAACCCGCGGAAATACCCATGGATGTCACTCAACCTAACACCACGGTAGTAGCATCCCCTTAACCGGGATCTTAATTCACCATTGTTAACCGGATTCGATTATTCATTTGGGTTCAACCAATATTCAATATACCATGATTTATACTCCATTATAGTCCATTTACATCATTGGAGGGAAAGGAAACGTAGATTGAAAATAGAGCGAAGCAGTGTGAAAATCTGAAAATTTTGAAGAGAGTACCGGTACCCAGTACCGGTACCATTCAGTACCGGTACCCAGTACCGGTACCATTCAGTACCGGTACTGTCAACCCACTGGAAAGGGGGGTACCGGTATCCAGTACCGGTACCATTCAGTACCGGTACCCGGTACCGGTACTGTCAACCCACTGGAAAGAGGGTACCGGTATCCAGTACCGGTACCATTCCGTACCGGTACCCAGTACCGGTACCGTTCAGTACCGGTACCCAGTACCGGTACTCTCTGCCCAGTTTTGCCATTTTCAACCATTTTTCCTATCCAATCCATTCAAAACCATTCCCAATTCATCAAATACATGTTTGACAAGGATTTCCATATAAAACATGGTTTATACAAGTTCTATTACAATTGATTCCATACATTTACATATCAAAATGGAATTCTTTCAAAAGCTTTACAAAACAACAATAAAAGCCACAAGTCGGCTTTCTTCAACCTTGGGGCTCGTAATGGGAGCCGTCCGCCGGTGTGAACCCCGCACCTGAAATGTTTTTCCCATAAAGGGTGAGCCACGCTCAATAGGGTATCTCCTAAAGAGGCTACTCCCCAACCTAAATGCATATGAAATGTTCACATGCTATCAATCAACAATCCACAACAAGAATATATTCCATGTTGAAACATGTAATGCCATGCTATGAAATGAGGTGAGACTCACTCATGCACATCAACCGAGCCCTCCCCGGCTCCTCTACACATGCAAGTGCCAATGTGTACCAATCCGTCATTTATGTTTCACATCAAATGACATTTCATTCTAGGGTCTTTGTAGGGGTGGATGTTCATGGACTCACACCAAAGGTCACCCAACCTACACGGAATTCATGGACTTCCACCAACGGGTCCGCGTACACCGACACACTTTATGGGCTCTTATACCAACGGAGTGCGTATTCAATCACCGGGTCTCTCACCCGAGGGATTTTCTTGCCCTTCTTGCTACCCCAACCCTATCAACATATAAACCATGCGACTCGACTAGGTCATCGACCCATATTACTCGAGCTCACTCGTCATCCACCATGCGTGGTGAAGACAAACAACCATGCACACACACCTCCTAAAATGCGATGTTCCCGTGCATATGAAATGTGATGCTCCATTGCAACACTAATACAATGTTCGATATGGCATGAGTGACATATGAACATTCTCAACACATTTCTCATATTCCATGGCAAAATCATATCAAAAGCATATAATTCCCATAATACAAATTTCAAGCATGTTATCAACATACTAAAATTTCAAGGCATATATATAAACACATAACATGCCCACAATTTCACATAACACATGAATTCACATTGGGTTCATTTCACATATCCAATCATAGAAATCACATTTAATAACTTCTAAATATCCATCCAAGCTAGGATTTCCTTTACCCATTTCAATACCCAATTCACACAATTTCACAACAATAGGCAAGAGATACATAGGCTATCATCCTACCCATTCCATAAAAACATTATAGGCTTGGAATAAACCTTAGTAGGAAGAAATCCTACCTCTTGAAGCGTGAGGAACGACCAAGGGAAGTTCCAAGACCCGATTCAAGCAAAAACCCTCACTTCTCGAAAACCCCGTACCTTGATCTTCGGTTAAACTTGCGCTTTTTGGTATAGCCGCGTAGCCCTCGATGAGTAGAGCGACTTTAATTCTTGGCTTGCGTGGATTCGAGGTCCGTAGCACCGTAGATCGTAGAGAGAAGGTGAGTTTTCTCTCTTTTCTCCCTCTTTCTCTCTATCGGCTGAAACCGGCTGAACAATGGGGAAAAATCTAATTTTTCCCCCTATTTATATTTTAGAATACTTGGCCCACAATTCGCCACACGTCCTATTTAATTTCGGGTCCGTTTTAATCTCGAAACGATTAAATTTCGCTCCGGTTCGAGTTCGAATTATTTTTATTTTAACTTGTCTCTAATATTTCCCCATACTTGGAAACCTTATAAAAATTTCGTGTACAGGGTCACCCGGGGCCCGTTCGTCTCGTAAAACGCGAAAAATCCGACTATCTCGGAATTCAACGAAATTTGACGTGGTAACTAGATTTCGCGAGACGAATCCAACGGTGAGGTCCGTTTCGTCATCCGAGTTCTAGAAAAATTCAGGTTTACAACCTGTACCGTAATGGCAATTTACCGTTTTGCCCTTTTTTTTTCACAAAGGTTTAAATTTTCTCGGGTTTTACAAAACGGACCTCACCGTTGGATAATTGGCACGTATGGTGTCCTCACGCTCCCATGTTGCCTCTTCCACCCCTCGGTGTCGCCACAACACCTTCACAAGCCTCACGGTCTTGCCTCGCAAAACCTGCTCCCGGTTATCCATGACACGCACCGGTCCCTCCTCAAAGGTCTCATCTGCCTCAACAACGAGTTCTCCCCAATCCACAACATGCGTCGGATCTGGAGTATACTTCCGGAGCATAGAGACATGGAATACAGCATGAACACCCGATAAACTTGGCGGCAACGCCAACCTATAGGCCATAGTGCCAACTCTCTCAAGTATCTCGAAGGGCCCAATATATCTCGGCAACAGCTTTCCTCGCTTGCCGAATCTGACCACTCCTCTCTTAGGCATCACCTTTAAGAAGACATGATCTCCCACCTCAAACTCCAGAGGTCGCCGCCGTCTATCGGCGTAACTCTTCTGCCGGCTTTGAGCCGTGAGAAGACGTTTCTTTATCAGGTCCACCTTCTCCGAGGTGTCTCTTATTAATTCTGGACCAGTAGAGGGTCTTTCTCCAACCTCAGTCCAACAAACCGGAGAACGACAAGGCCTCCCATAAAGCGCCTCATAGGGTGCCATCCGTATGCTCGCCTGATAGCTGTTATTATAGGCGAATTCCACTAAGGGTAAATGCTCTTCCCAACTACCCTTGAGGTCTAGGACACATGCTCGTAGCATGTCCTCTAACGTCTGAATGGTCCTCTCCGACTGACCATCTGTCTGGGGATGAAAGGCTGTGCTCATCCTCAACTGAGTCCCCATGGCTCGCTGGAAACTCTCCCAAAAGTGAGCCATAAACCTGGGATCCCGATCCGATACTATAGATACGGGTACCCCATGCAACCGGACTATCTCCCTTATGTACAACCTGCAGAATTCCTCCAGAGTGAAGGTCATCCGCACCGCCAAAAAGTGTGCCGACTTCGTAAGCCGGTCCACTATCACCCACACCGCATCATGTCCCCGCGATGTCCGTGGCAAGTGGGTCACAAAGTCCATTGTGACGTGCTCCCACTTCCACTCAGCCACTTCCAAGGGCTGGAGCAACCCTGCTGGTCTCTGGTGCTCGGCTTTAATCTGCTGACATGTGAGGCATCTACTGACAAAGTCGCCAATTTGCCTCTTCATTCCGCTCCAATAATACTGGCGACGAAGATCATGATACATCTTCGTGCCGCCTGGGTGCACCGCAAAACGAGAGCAATGGAACTCCCTGAGGATCTCCTCTCTCAGCTCCGCCGACTGGGGAACCACAACCCTTCCCCTAAACCGAAGACTGTCATCCGAGTGAATGGCCCAGCCCTCGTCACCAGTACCCGCCTGCACTCGGTCCCTGATGGATGATAACTCTGAGCCCTGTCTCTGTGACTCAATCACTCTGCTCAGTAGGGAAGGCGTAGCCACCAAACTCCCTAAAACACCCTGAGTCCGACCCCGATAATGCAACCCAAATTGGCCCACGGCCTCAAGCATCCGCCACTCCCGGGAAGCCACACTAGCTAAGACACCCCGTGACTTCCGACTAAGTGCGTCAGCCACCACATTTGCCTTACCAGGGTGGTAATGCAAAGTGAAGTCATAGTCTTCTAGGTACTCCATCCACCTACGCTGCCTCATGTTGAGGTCCCGCTGAGTGAAGATGTACTTCAGACTTTTGTGGTCCGAAAACACTTCAAATCGTTCACCATACAAATAGTGGCGCCAAGCCTTCAAGGCAAAGACTATGGCCGCCAATTCCATGTCATGTGTGGGGTAATTCTGCTCGTGATTCTTCAACTGTCGAGAACCATAAGCCACCACTCTCCCGGACTGCATCAAGACACAACCCAGTCCGTCTTTGGAGGCATCGCAATATACCGTGTAGTTTTGTCCCCTTTCTGGAACAATCAAGATAGGAGCTGAAGTGAGTCTCCTCTTTAGTTCTTGGAATGTCTTCTCACACGAATCATTCCACTCGAACTTGACCTCCTTCCTGGTCAATCTAGTCATAGGTGCGGCTAGTCGGGAGAAGTCCTCGATGAACCTCCGGTAATACCCTGCCAATCCCAAGAAACTACGTATCTCGAAGACTGACTTTGGCCTCTCCCAACTCATGACTGCCTCAACCTTCTCCGGGTCAACTGACACCCCCGAAGCTGACACTACGTGTCCCAAAAATTTCACCTCCGTAAGCCAAAATTCACACTTGCTGAACTTGGCGTACAATTGATAGTTACTCAAGGTCTGGAGAACAATCCTCAAGTGACCCTCATGCTCCTCCTCTGTCTTGGAGTAGATCAGGATGTCATCAACAAACACTACGACAAACTGATCTAAATAGGGCTGGAACACCCTATGCATGAGATCCATAAATGCCACCGGGGCATTCGTCAACCCAAATGGCATCACCGTGAACTCGAAATGCCCGTACCGCGTTCTGAACGCCGTCTTAGGGATATCTGACTCCCTAATCCTCAACTGATGGTAGCCCGTGCGGAGATCTATCTTTGAATAGATCCTCGCTCCCCTCAGCTGATCAAACAGATCATCGATCCTCGGCAAAGGGTACCTATTCTTGATGGTGACCCGGTTCAACTGCCGATAGTCTATACACAATCGAAGGGTCTTATCCTTCTTCTTGGCAAACAGCACCGGAGCGCCCCAAGGTGAGGTACTCGGTCTAATAAAGCCCTTGTCCAATAATTCTTGTAATTGGACCTTGAGTTCTTGCAACTCAGCTGGCGCCATCCTATGTGGGGTCATAGAAATGGGCGAAGTACCCGGATGCAACTCAACGCTAAAGTCCACATCCCTATGGGGAGGTAATCCCGGTAACTCATCCGGAAAGACGTCCTCATACTCGCACACCACCCGAGGTAGACCCAATTCTTGTCTTGCCTCGTCCTCCAGGGTAAGGCTCACAAGCCAACCCATCAATTGTCCATGCCATCGCGAATCATACACGACTTGAGGCAAATCATCATGCTTTTCCCCCTGGAACTTGAAACAAACACCGTCCGGTGTATAGGCAGTGACCCTCTTCCTGTCACAATCAATAACGACCCGATACGCCGCCAACCAGTCCATCCCAAGGATGACATCGAATTCCGATATGTCCATAACCCTAAGGTCCACGGTGTGTAGAATCCCCGAGATCTCTAGCTCACAACCCCGACATATCTGATTCACACACACCCTAGCTCCTAGGGGTGAATTCACACACAACGGCTCTTCCAAGGCATCAACCTCTAAGCCCAAATCCCTCACACATGATGCAGAAATGAATGAATGTGATGCACCAGAGTCAAATAATACTTTAGCCCATAAGCGAGAAAGTAGAAATGTACCCTGAATGACCGACTGGTCCACTGGCTCAGCCTGAGGTGTAATGGCGTAGACACGCCCCTGGGTCCCCAAAGTCCCGGCCTGCATGCCCTGTCCTCGGCCTCGACCCATGCCTTGGCCCATCTGGCCCGACTGCGGAGTCCCCGCTCGAAAGGTGGTAGGGGCCTGAGTAGTGCCCTGGAACTGATATTGGTTTCCCTGGCCCATGGTGGGGTAGGGAGGAACAAGGTGTGTCTGTGACTGTCCCACTGATGACTGGGACTGAGGTGTCCCATAGCTCTGGGATCCTTGCCTCTGCGGACAATCCCGCTTCATATGCCCCAGTTGGTGGCAATGGAAACATGTCTTCTGGCCTGCCTGGTGGGTAGTCCTGAAGTTTCTCCCGCCCTGGGAAAATTGACCTTGGCCTTGGCCTTGATAGCCACGGCCCTGTCCTTGTTGTCCTTGTGGAGTAGAAGTTCTCTGCTTCTTCCCCGAACTAGAAGAAGAGGATTGGCCCTCCTTCTTCTTATCCTTAGCACCCGCCTCACGGATGCTTCGAGCATCGTCAACCTCCCTCTCAATGGCCATAGTTGTCTCGACCATAGAGTCCAAGTCTTGCAGGTGGAGGCCCACAATCTTTCCCCGGATGGATAGCTTCAACCCATCCTCGAACCTTCTTACCTTGGCCATATCTGTGGCCACGTAATCATCAGCAAATCGGGCTAATTCGGTGAACTTAGCCACATACTCCATCACCGTCATTGACCCTTGCTTCAAATCTAGAAACTCTCGGGCCTTTGCATGTCGAACGGCCGTTGGGAAATATTTACCCATGAAGAGCTCCTTGAACTCTCCCCTTGTCAGGGCCTCTATGTTCTTCGAGGCCGTCACCCAATCCCACCACAATTGGGCTTCTCCCTCTAGCTGGAATGCAGCTAGTCTTATCTTAGTAGTGTCTGAGGTGACCTCCATCGCCCCTAAGATCTTGTTGACTTGCCGGAACCAATGGTCAGCCACCATCGGGTCCGCCCCTCCCATGAAGACTGGAGGTTTGTGTGCTTTAAACTGTTGGAGGTTACTCGCGCCTCCATGTCCGGCATTTGCACTAGCTTGTGCAACAGTAGCCGCCATCATGCCCATGGTTTCCGTAAACGCTTGTTGGTCGAAGACCGGTGGTGGTTGGTTATTGTTCCGCCCACCGCCTCGACGTCCTCTTCTTCCACTTGCCATCTACACACACGTCAAATGGCAATGGCACACTAACTTAGTATCCCGAAGTAGGGACCAAAGTTAACACATTTAAAATTTTCTCATCGTCTCACTAGTAGCGCGCATGTCTCCGAAAGTAGACATTTATTCTTTGAACTTTCCCGTTCATTTGTTTTCCCACTCCCAAGGTTAAGTTCTCTAACCCTAGTGTGTCCATTTTCCATACACATTTTACCATGCATATAATACACCTATCACATATCACATAACATGTAGCAATTTAAGCAAATAACATGAAATGTACAATGAATGCTATGGTCTAGACCCATGCCCCATCAAGCCCTAGGTAAATCGTATACCTATGCTCTGATACTAAACTGTGACGCCCCCAATCTCCGGGGGTCCTATATTAACCGTTGACCACCCGTCAACCCGCGGAAATACCCATGGATGTCACTCAACCTAACACCACGGTAGTAGCATCCCCTTAACCGGGATCTTAATTCACCATTGTTAACCGGATTCGATTATTCATTTGGGTTCAACCAATATTCAATATACCATGATTTATATTCCATTATAGTCCATTTACATCATTGGAGGGAAAGGAAACGTAGATTGAAAATAGAGCGAAGCAGTGTGAAAATCTGAAAATTTTGAAGAGAGTACCGGTACCCAGTACCGGTACCCGGTACCGGTACTGTCAACCCACTGGAAAGGGGGGTACCGGTATCCAGTACCGGTACCATTCAGTACCGGTACCCGGTACCGGTACTGTCAACCCACTGGAAAGAGGGTACCGGTATCCAGTACCGGTACCGTTCAGTACCGGTACCCAGTACCGGTACTCTCTGCCCAGTTTTGCCATTTTCAACCATTTTTCCTTTCCAATCCATTCAAAACCCTTCCCAATTCATCAAATACATGTTTGACAAAGATTTCCATATAAAACATGGTTTATACAAGTTCTATTACAATTGATTCCATACATTTACATATCAAAATGGAATTCTTTCAAAAGCTTTACAAAACAACAATAAAAGCCACAAGTCGGCTTTCTTCAACCTTGGGGCTCGTAATGGGAGCCGTCCGCCGGTGTGAACCCCGCACCTGAAATGTTTTTCCCATAAAGGGTGAGCCACGCTCAATAGGGTATCTCCTAAAGAGGCTACTCCCCAACCTAAATGCATATGAAATGTTCACATGCTATCAATCAACAATCCACAACAAGAATATATTCCATGTTGAAACATGTAATGCCATGCTATGAAATGAGGTGAGACTCACTCATGCACATCAACCGAGCCCTCCCCGGCTCCTCTACACATGCAAGTGCCAATGTGTACCAATCCGTCATTTATGTTTCACATCAAATGACATTTCATTCTAGGGTCTTTGTAGGGGTGGATGTTCATGGACTCACACCAAAGGTCACCCAACCTACACGGAATTCATGGACTTCCACCAACGGTTCCGCGTACACCGACACACTTTATGGGCTCTTATACCAACGGAGTGCGTATCCAATCACCGGGTCTCTCACCCGAGGGATTTTCTAGCCCTTCTTGCTACCCCAACCCTATCAACATATAAACCATGCGACTCGACTAGGTCATCGACCCATATTACCCGAGCTCACTCGTCATCCACCATGCGTGGTGAAGACAAACAACCATGCACACACACCTCCTAAAATGCGATGTTTCTATGCATATGAAATGTGATGCTCCATTGCAACACTAATACAATGTTCGATATGGCATGAGTGACATATGAACATTCTCAACACATTTCTCATATTCCATGGCAAAATCATATCAAAAGCATATAATTCCCATAATACAAATTTCAAGCATGTTATCAACATACTAAAATTTCAAGGCATATATATAAACACATAACATGCCCACAATTTCACATAACACATGAATTCACATTGGGTTCATTTCACATATCCAATCATAGAAATCACATTTAGTAACTTCTAAATATCCATCCAAACTAGGATTTCCTTTACCCATTTCAATACCCAATTCACCCAATTTCACAACAATAGGCAAGAGATACATAGGCTATCATCCTACCCATTCCATAAAAACATTATAAGCTTGGAATAAACCTTAGTAGGAAGAAATCCTACCTCTTGAAGCGTGAGGAACGACCAAGGAAAGTTCCAAGACCCGATTCAAGCAAAAACCCTCACTTCTCGAAAACCCCGTACCTTGATCTTCGGTAAAACTTGCGCTTTTTGGTATAGCCGCGTAGCCCTCGATGAGTAAAGCGACTTTAATTCTTGGCTTGCGTGGATTCGAGGTCCGTAGCACCGTAGATCGTAGAGAGAATGTGAGTTTTCTCTCTTTTCTCCCTCTTTCTCTCTATCGGCTGAAACCGGCTGAACAATGGGGAAAAATCTAATTTTTCCCCCTATTTATATTTTAGAATACTTGGCCCACAATTCGCCACACGTCCTATTTAATTTCGGGTCCGTTTTAATCCCGAAACGATTAAATTTCGCTCCGGTTCGAGTTCGAATTATTTTTATTTTAACTTGTCTCTAATATTTCCCCAAACTTGGAAACCTTATAAAAATTTCGTGTACAGGGTCACCCGGGGCCCGTTCGTCCCGTAAAACGCGAAAAATCCGACTATCTCGGAATTCAACGAAATTTGACGTGGTAACTAGATTTCGCGAGACGAATCCAACGGTGAGGTCCGTTTCGTCATCCGAGTTCTAGAAAAATTCAGGTTTACAACCTGTACCGTAGTGGTAATTTACCGTTTTGCCCTTTTTTTTCACAAAGGTTTAAATTTTCTCGGGTTTTACAAAACGGACCTCACCGTTGGATTCGTCTCGCGAAATCTAGCTGCCCAATCAATTTTCGTCGGATTCTGAGACAGTCAGATTTTTCGCGTTTTACGAAGCGATAGGGTGTCCGGTGACCTCATAAACGAAACCGAGAATAAAATTTCAAAAATTGCATATTACTTTAAATCAAGTTGAAATAAAAATATATTGAACTTGAACTGGAACGAAATTTAATCGATTCGGGTCAAAATCGGACCCGGGAAAGGAGAACGTGTGGCGAAATGTGGACCAAACATTTAAAGGGTATAAATAGGGGAGAAAATCTGATTTTCAGCTGGGTCTTCATGTTGGAGAGGGAAGAGAGGGAAAAAGAGAGATTTTTAAACTTCTCTCTATGATCTATGCCTTCTCGTCACTCGAATCAACACGAGCCAAGAACAAAAGTCGATCTCCTAGTCGTGGGCTACGCGACCATACTAAGATGGATTTCACCGAATTTTCAAAAAATGAGATTTTGGGAAAAGCTTGGATTAAAACTTGTTTCGGGTTCTTGAAGCTTTGTACGGTTATTTTACACTTCAAGAGGTAAGGTTTTCATCATAACTAGGTTTATTTCCAACCTAGGATGATTATATGAAATGGGTAGGTTGTTAGATATATTCAACACTTGCCTATTGTTGTAAATTGATGAAATGAATATTAGAAATGGGTAGAATATATTCTATCTTGAATTGGGTATGTAGAAATTACTTAATGTGATTTCTTGAGTTATGTGATGAAATTGAGCATTTTATGTGATTACATGATTTGGTGCCTTGAAGGTGTTTGGTTTAATGCCTATGAGAATTAAGTGTGTTAATTGCATGAGATTATTTGATAACATGTTTGAGAATTGTTGTTGGATATAATGTTAATAATGTATTATCATTATGATGATTTATGGTAATTATATGCTTATGATATAATTGGCCATGGTATGTGTTGAAATGTGGTGGAAATGGTTCATGTGGCACTCATAACATATTGAACATGATTATAGTATTACAATTATACATTACATTGCATATGCACGGAGACATTGCATTTGTGGGCATTTGACATGAGTGTGGGTGTGTGTGCATGTTGTTGGATCAAGCACTATCCTTGGTGGTTGATAAGTGGGCTCAGTATAGTCGGACCAAGGTTCGACAGAGTCACATGGTTGTCTGAAAAACTTGTGTTAGGTATAGCAAGAAGGGCTAGATACTCCCTTGGGTGCGAGACCTGGTTACTGGTTTATACACTTCCGCCAGTGAAAGTCCAAAAAAGTGTATCGGTGTACGGAACTGGCGGTGAGACACCAAAATCCCGCTACCCAACAAAGACAAACGGTTTATTTTTTTATTTTTTAAAAAGGCCGTTGGATGTGCAATAGCAATGGCAAAGGCTTGGAATGCCCGGTTTTATACTCACGGCATTGCATGGGTTATGGGAGCCGATAAAGGCTCGGGTTGAGTTGCATGCGTGAGTCTCATCTCATAACATGGCATGGCATAGCGAATCCATTATGAATTGCATATTCTTGATTGAAATGGTTGTTGCTTGTTAAATGTTGCATGTGAACATTTCATATGCACTTAGGTTGGGGAGTAGCCTCTTTAGGAGATACCCTAGTGAGCGTGGCTCACCCTTTATGGGAAACTATTTTAGGTGCGGGGTACACACCGGTGGAAGACTCTAATTCGGGGCCTCAAGGATGAAGAAAAGCCGAAATGTGGCTTTATTTTGAGTTTTTGTAAAATCATTATGAAAACTTAGTTTTGACATGTAATTCTATGAAGATGATTGTAATCGAACTTGTATGAACTATGTTTTATGTGAAAACTCCACTATACATGTGTTGTTTGATATGGAGTGGATTAGAATTGAAAGAGGAAGGAATTGTAGGAAAACTGGTAAAACCTATTAGTAGAACGTCGAGTACTTCTACCGGTAGAACTTTTCTAGTAGGCAAAACCTACCGGTAGAACGATGACAAACCTACCGTTAGGTTTTCAAAAAATCTCAAATTTTAAGAATGCTTTGCCATGCTTTCAGGCTTTGTGTCCTTTTATTCAAATGATGTAAATGGATATTAAATTAGGATAAATTGTTATATATTAGACCTCGGATGAGTCATGTGATCGAAGTATACATAGGTTATGCATTTGGGAGTGTCCGGTACAAGAGAGACTCTGTCCAAACTTTGTGTTTTTGTGATCTTGGTAAAGGGGATGTTGTGTCGTGGTGTCGGGTTATGCGGCATTCAAGGGTATTTCCGCGGGTTGATGGGTGATCAACGGGTTGACTAAGAACCCCCGGTTTTAGGGGCGTCAGAAAAGTATTATACAATCATGTGCACGTCTAGCCATAATCTTATTGATTTAGAATCTTGCTAGCTTTTGATTTTAATGACTTTACATGATTCTAAGATGTTGATCATAGGTAAAGTTTAGCTAAAGGTTAGTAAAACCCAATCCCTTCAAAAGGTGTCCAAACCTACCAAATGTGTGACAAGAGTCAAAATTGACAAATTACAAAAGCCGCCCAATGTTTGGCAAAGTTGTACAAAAAAAAATGAAATATAGGTGTAGAAAAATGTGAGGCAGCAAAATAAGTGTGGTTACAATTAATGAAACATGCTAGTTGGGAGTAGAGCTTTTGATAATTTAAAAGTTAAAAAATGTAAGAGCTCAAACTATAAAAGTCAAAAAGCAAAAATCTAATGATTAAGATGTAAAAAAATAGAGGGAGTGTCAAAAAGAAAATAAAAATAAAATTAGAACACAGTTAGGATCATGTTTATAATTTGCTAATTTTGTGAAGCGTTTTTGTAAATCTCAACATATTCCATGGTCATGATGCTACAAAATTGAAGATTTAAAAGCGTCAATGGAAGGGAGGAGATTGCGCTTCAAGCAATATCAAGAGACTCTCCGTATGCACCTTCTTGCTTAGGACTTGGGATGATTAAAGTCAAAATGGAATCGGTGATTCGAGTATGACTCTTAGGAATTTTCATTTTTTTTTTCTAAACCTTGTTTTTGCAAACATAGTTTGAGCCATAATCAGACCCTACTTGAACAACACCATTTAGTGCTCGAGAGGACAATTTTTTTGCTTGATTTTATACTTAAAAAATCAGTAGGGAACATTGATAAACCATCAAAATTATTAATTTATTATTTTTAATGATGGTTTAATTAGATATTATTTGAGATTATATATGTTAGATTTGCAAATTTTTCTATTTTCATTCTTCTTGTTGTTGTTTGTCTCATTTTGTAGGTAATTCAAATGATTTATGATAACAATAAAATTATTCAAGTTGAGCAAATACTGGAGGAAATATCTCGTTGGAATAAGAGATGATTTGATGAAGAAAAGAAATTGAGAGGCATTTCAGAACATAAACACATGTTGAAGAGAATTTGGGAAGGAAAGATTTTGATACTACTTCGGTATTTTAGTCATAACTTTTTATACCGATGTACGATTGACCAGATTCTTGCATCATTGTAAAGTATAATTCAAGAGATTCAAAAATATATTTCATGAAAATTTCTTGAATCGACCTCTAACTATTCAAACATTGAGCTTGCAATTTGGACAAATTTAATACCGTTGTCTAGACGCACTTATTTGAAGTGAAATGACCCCTGATGACACGAGAAGTGCGTCGAAATGCCCCCAGGACTGTCTGGATGCACGTATGATGGTTTGTCCATAGAGTTTTGACCATTCAAATGTATTGGCACCGTCCAGACACGCCTATAAAGTTTGGTCCAGTAAGTTTTAGCCGCCGGGACACAATATTATCGTCGAGACACGCCTCCAATGACCTGATGCACGTGATTTGACATAAAAAAACTCCTTTTTGGCAAGGATTTGTTCCCAAGTTAACCTTAGGCTTCCCACTATAAATACTAGCTCTTGTTTATTTAGGAGGGATCCCATTCCCTTAGTCTTTTACTTATTTTTCTGAGACCCACTAATGTATTGTGAGTAATTATCCTTGTACTCTTTAGCCTAGGGTTATGGATTTGTGATTGTTTATTCTATAATGGTTATGCAATTCTTTTGTTTACTTAAATGCTAAATATTTATATTCCTAAGATTGATAAAATGTTTTAGAAAATTTTTATACTCGGTACAATTATTTGATTGTTTATTAACAAGATTGAGTTCTTGTTATATTCAATATTTATAATTACCTGCGAGTTTTATAAAATTAGTTTTTCAAACCTTATTTTCATATCAATCAAACTAATTGTGTGCTCAAAGTTATATTTTCTAGTTGACTACATTGATTTGGAAATCAATTGAAATAATTACGAACTACATAAATATAATGAGTGTCACTATAGTCGGAAGTTTGTCAAGCTTACATTTACACTGATGGCTAAAAGCGGAAGTGGTCAAACAAAAGGAGTGTCACTACAAAGATTGACATGTGGTGGTATACATATGCCAGTGTATTTCCCTTAGAGCTCCCTTAGACCTGTTGGGGATTATGCCAAGGAGTTTACAACAAAGGTGGGAATCTTATCTCGATATGTGATCCCTGCATCGACTTCGAGATGGCTTGCTGTTAGGGACATAAACAAGTAACATGCGTATCGAATTCTTGAGGCAACTTATATCTAAGTTTGATATTTTTAGTATATTTGTTCATTTTTTTTTTGAAATAAGATATTGATATATTTAACATATTGAATTGTTTTTGACTAGTCTATAGAGTAAATTTTTGGTAGACATGAGTGAATCCAATATGACAGTCGCAGTGAAAGACATGATGATTGATGCGTTAGGACAGTTCTATAACAAATTACACCGTCGCTACAAGCAATTTGGTAATTTTGAGGAGGTAGTGCACCACCCACCCAAAGATGTCACTGTTGAGTTGTGGCAAATTTTGTGCGACCATTTTAGTTCAAAGAAATTTGAGGTGGTATGTATATATTTCTTTTGGGCCTTTCATGTATCCTGCCCTATGTCTCATTGTGTTCTCTAATTTTGTTTGTAGAAAAGGTGTAAAATCAATGCTGAGAACAGGTCAAAGCAAATAGTGAACCATGCAGGGGATTCTAAATTCTTCATGAGACATCGTTAGGAGCTAGTAAGATGTGTGTTGTCTGAAATAATTTAATTTATTCCTTTTACTTATTTATTTGTAATATGTAATATTTTGTCCTATCTAAATGCATGACACAACGAGATCCTGAGACCGAAAGAGAGCCCAGTGAGATAGACCTTTTCTGGAATGTATTACCGACCACAATAGGGAGAATGGGTGCATACATTGGCAGGGGACCAATGGGTAATAAAGACGAGTATAAATTATTTTCACTTTGTAACTCCACCAGTATTGTATTCAACACTGCCTATCCTAAGTCAGGATAAAGGAGGAGGGTTGCGTTAGGTAGCCGACAGCCAGCGTAAAATTTTGTCGGATCCACTATAATGAGTCCAAACAATGATATATGCGCTAATGCTAGGCCGTTCCCCATAAGTGACGCGTTGCGCTTGCCTCAGGGCGTTTCGACAAATAAGTTAGGGGTGCCGCATCGGCTCCCGGGTGTGGTGATAAATGGACAAGGGTCTCCATGCCATGGACGGACGTGGGAGATAAGGAAGCTAGTCCACGATGATAGACTTAGATTAGCAACATGGAACATAGGTACACTCACCAGCAAAACAATGGAAGTAGTAGACACCATGAGTAGGAGGAAAATTAGTATAGCATGCTTACAAGAAACTAAGTGGGTATGTGAGAAAACAAGGGAGATAGAAAATACAGGATTTAAGATTTACTATACAAGAAAGGATAGATGAAGAAATGAAGTAGGAATAGTTGAAGATAAAGGCCTAAAAGATAACGTAGTAGCAATTACAAGGAAAGGAGATAGGATTATATCTATCAAATTGTAGTCGGAGAGAATATAATTAATATGATTAGCGCTTATGCACCTCAAGTAGGGTTAGAAGAACATATTAAAAAGCAAATTTGGGAACAAATGGATGAATTAGTTCAATATACACCTATAGGAGAAAAGATAATCATAGGTGGAGATTTAAATGGACATGTAGGAAAAGATAGGACACAATATGAGAGGAGTCATGGTGGTTATGGATATGGTGATCGAAATGAAGCCGATGAGAGTATTTTAGAGTTTGTAATGACATATGACCTTGTAGTGGCAAGCACCATGTTTAGTGTAACACCCCAAATACCACCCTGGACGGCATTACATTCTAAAACATTCACATCATGAGAGCACTAAATATCATCCATAAATAAATTAAACTTCATTCATCATCCATAAAATATTTACATCATTATCCAAAAGAATATGCCCAACCATGGCATTTACATCTCAAAAATCCAATAATGTAGCGCAGCGGAATTACAAAAGAAAACTAGACTTTACAAGGTTCAAAATGAATAACCTAGTCTAGTACAAAAGAAGCTATATCTCTAGTTGTCCCATTCGGGATCTAAGTACCCCTCTAATGAGGCTTCCCCAAGGCCCGGCTCATTAGCGTCAAGCTCCTCCTCTAAAGCCCAATCTGAAAAATATTAATTGTAAGGGATGAGCACGAAGCTCTGTAGCAAAATCTTCCCAAACTCAAACAAGGTTTATAAAAACATATAAAATGGCCGGTCTCATTTTACAAATAGCATACATAATCTTTGAAGTAAAACAGAGACATTTTAAAATGGATCTCAAGTTTAAGTAGCAACAGTAATTTATATAAACAGTAAAAGAAACCAAGATCCAATACATATCCATTTTTTTCCAAAATATAAACCATTTTCCCACAAGACCTTGTGGAATCTCATACTCCCACAAGTCCTTGTAGGAAACAATTTTCCACAATAATACAACAATCCATCAATATGTATATGTATCTCAAACATGATGTAAGGCAAACCCCATGAATCGACACATTGAGTAATATCTAACCCACACTCACCCACACAAATCTTATCAAAGATATCCATCCTTTAGGAAGGGCGTATGCCACACCAATGAAACCCAGGCATTAGTATACTAACCCTCTTACACGGCACCCGTGAGCAATAGCGGTTTAGTCTTACCAAAGCACTAACCCCACTACGAGTGGTAGGAGAAATGCCAACCCTCACGGAGCAAGCAACACATCTACCCACTCTACGATATCTCGTCAAAGGTCACCCATGGTCATCCCACACTCATAAGAGATACAATACCAAACCCAATTTCACAATTTACAAGAATATCTTAAAAATCCTCAATTTAAGCATGTGACATTTTCAATAACCAACAAAGAAAATGCAAGAGATCACAACAATATCATTTTATTACTCAACACAAAACACTATGATTTTGAAATCAAGAATAAATGAAGAGTTCAAGAGGAAAACCCATCACTCTTGAAAACTAGGGTTTTTCAAACCAAAAAGAGATTTCATGGGTATTCAACCCTAAATTTGTGTAAAACATGTTAACAATTGCAAAAGAACCAAGAAACAATGGAGCCATAGCAAATACATATCATTAAGAATCAAAACATACATATTTATTAACCCTAACATCAATGTAAGAGAAAGAGAAGAAATCCCCTACCTCAATGCTCAAGACTTTTAGCCAAATACCCAAGCTTCAAGACCTTCTTGCTTTCCTTTTGATCTTGAGTTTTATCTTTCTCTCTTTCTCTCTAAGGGTTTCTAGGAGGGTTAGGGTGAGAGGGAGACGAAGAAATGGGGCAAATGAGGCTAAAAATGGTGTTTTAAAACACCAAAATCCCGATTTTTACTGTTCGGCGGGCGTCAGACAAATGGTACCGGTACCCAGTACCGGTACTGAATCAGTACCAGTACTCAGTACCGGTACAAGAAACCTTCTGGAATCGGGGTACCGGTACTCAGTACCGGTACCATTCAGTACCGGTACCCAGCACCGGTACCATTTACCCAGTTTTGCCTATTTCTTTTGTTTTACATTTCCAATCTATTCCAAAACTAACCAAATCCATCACAAACCTCTCCAACACATATTTCTACCTCAAACCTATTTAGTACAAGTTCTAGGACATAAAATTTCATATTTTCACATACTAAAATTAAATTTCAAATATTATTTCCTCGAGTTATACTATATCAACATTTTTACAACTATTATTTAGTATATATCTATATACATATCTAAATGAAAATGCGGGGTGTTACATTTAGAAAATGAGAAGAACATCTAATAGCCTTTAAGAGCGGACCAAACAAAAGCCAAGTAGACTACTTCTTAAGTAGAAGAATAGACCGATTAACATGTAAAGATTGTAAGGTTATCCCGGGAGAAAGCTTAACATCTCAACATAGGCTAACAATTCTAGATTTGTATATTAAAGGGCAACATAGAGTAAAGAGAAGCATTAGAACAACAAGAACGAGATGTTGGAATCTAAAAGATGAGAAACTAGTATTATTTAGGAGTAGAATGCTTAAAGAGGCCTTATGGAACCTAGAGGATGAGACTAACGTTATGTGGAGTAAGATGACGAAAGACATTAGAAACATTTCGAGAGAGGTTCTTGGGGGAGTCATAGGTTAGAGGACTTGTGGGAAAAGAAACTTGGTGGTGGAATGACGATGTACAAGAGGTAGTTAAAGCAAATAAAGAATCCTTTAATAGATGAAAAAAATGATAGAAATAGAGGGAACTTTCAAAGATATAAATTAGCTAATAAATAGGTTAAAAGGATAGTTAGAGAAGCTAAGTTAAAAGCCTACAACGAGTTGTACAAAAAACTAGATGACGGTTGTGCCCATCTTGACCAGCCGTTCATTCGGTTGGGTTCATGCGGTGCCAACGTCAAGGAGGAATAGTATGATCTTGCATTTATCAACGGGCCTTTGGTCCAATGGTACTCCTTACCTTGTGAAGGCTTTGTTTTGTTAAGGTCAAGGGTTCAAGCCCCCTTCTCCCCTCCCCCTCCCCAAAAAAAAAACAAAAAACTAGATAGTAAAAAGGGAGAAAAAGACATCTACAAACTAGCTAAAATTAGAGAAAGAAAAACAAGAGACTTTAACCAAGTTAAGTGCATCAAGGGCGAGGACTCAAATGTTTTAGTTAAAGATGAGGAAATAAATGATCGGTGGAAAGACTATTTTGAGAAACTATTAAATGAAAATCACTTAGGAAACATAGAAGAGATAGAAAATGGTAGGATCCATGAAACTTTCTTTCGTAGAATAAAGAATTGGGAGGTAGAGTTTGCATTGAAGAAAATGAAATTAGGCAAGACTTTAGGACCGGATGAGATTCCAATTGAGGTTTGGAAGTGCTTAGGGAATGAGGGGGTGACGTGGTTAACGAAATTATTCAATAGAATTATTGTTACTAGGAAAATGCCCGATGAATGGAGAAAGAGTAGTTTAGTACCTATCTATAAAAATAAAGGAGATATTCAAAATTGTAATAATTATAGAGGGATAAAATTGATGAGTCATACAATGAAATTATGGAAAAGGGTCATTGAACGGCGCATAAGAGTTGAGACTACAGTGTCAAAAAATTAGTTTGGGTTTATTCCGGATAGATCAACTATGGAGGCTATATATTTATTGAGGACACTCATAGAGAAGTATAGAGAGAAGAAGAAAAATTTTCATATGGTATTTATAGATCTAGAAAATGCGTATGATAAAGTACCTAGAAATATAATATGGAGGGTGCTTAAGAGAAAAATAGTGACGAATAGGTATATTGAGGTGATAAAAGACATGTATGACAGAGCTATGACTACAATTAGGTCTTCCGCGGGAGAAAGTAAAAAATTTCCAATCACGGTGAGATTACACCAAGGATCAGCCCTAAGTCCATACCTATTCGCCCTAATTATGGATGAACTCACTAGACATATTCAAGATGATGTCCCACGGTGTATTCTATTTGCATATGATATTGTATTAGTAGATGAAACTCGAAGGGGGATTAACAATAAGTTAAAAATTTGGAGAGAGACACTCGAGTCGAAAGGGTTTAAAATAAGTAGAAGTAAGACTGAATATATGCAATGCAATTTTAGTAATAAAAGAAGTAGACATAGTGAAAAAGTTAAGATTAAAATCAAGAAATACCAACAAATAAACAATTTAGATATCTAGGATCGATCATTAAAAATGATGAAGAGATTGGAGTATATGTAACTCATAGAATTAACGCCAGGTGATTTAAGTGGAGGAAAACTTCTGACATATTATGTGATAGGAGGATACCAATAAAATTGAAAGGTAAGTTTTATCGAACAACTATAAAGACATCAATGTTGGACAACTAGGAAACAACATAGTGACAAAATGAGTGTAGTGAAAATGAGAATTTTAAGGTGGATGTGTGGAAAAACTAGAAATGATAGAATAAGAAATGACTGTATTAGAGAAATCGTAGGAGTAGCTCCAATGGAGGATAAATTAAGAGAAAACAGATTAAGATGGTTTGGTAATGTTCTACGAAGGCCGATAGAGGCATCGGTTCGAAAAAGTGAGATAATCTCTTTTAATGGTATTAAAAGTAAGGATAGACCTAAATTAACATTGAACAAAATAATAAGAAAGGATATGAAAATATTTAACTTAAATGAGCGTATAGTGCATGATCAAAATGAATGGTGAGGACAGACTCATATAGTCAACCCCAAATGATTGGGACATAAGGCTTTGATTGGTTTTGTTTGGTTATAAATTATTTTCACTTTGTCTATTACATATTCTTGGATTCCCCACACCTCCACCTTCATGGTAATTTTTTAACTGACTATGTTTAAGTATATTAAACATGTGTATAGAAATTATGGAACCTATTTAGGCTTAAGCTGGGGTTTGATTCCTTTGGTAGATTGACATTACATTGTGCTTGAGATAGATATGATTGGCTTAATTTCTTTACAATTGATTCATTTTTTTTGGTTGGAAAGGAAATTGATTCGTCTTCTAGAAGTATATTTTTCTTTTTAACTGTACTGATTTTTAACTTAGAAAGTGAGTATTATGATTTGAGCTTATCATTGTGCTTGACCCTCTAGAAAAAAAAAAAAAAAGCCTAAGCATTCATACAGAAACCAGATGTGGTTGTTATGATGAAGGACATGCATGAGTCAGAACGGGAAGTTATTGTAAGTCTAGGATAAATTAATACAAAAGAATACGTGGAGTGTTGTAATGATGAATTCTTGGTTGACTTGATGTATTGGTGAGTAAAACGGGATACAAACTAAGTGTAGAGTGATGAACACAAAATATTGTATATTTCAAGGCCTCATTACATGCAATTCTACTCAATTTTTGCATCTAAGTACTTAGAGTTAGCCGATTTTATGAATAATGTTGAATTCTTGATGTTGCATGTTTTTATAGCTTAAATCATGTATTTTAGGACCTTGCAACTATTATGGATGTGTGGTGAGGGCATGGACACATTACATGAAGATTCGGAGGCTTAAAAGTGAAGAAATCAAGGAGGTATTGGTGTTTGGGAACAAAAGCACCAGCAGCCACACCACTGGGTTGAAGAGCCTCGGTTTTTCTACATTTTGACCATGATCAACTTCGAATCTGAAAAAGTCCAAAACCTGAAAGTTGTAGATCTGGATGTCTTCTATATTGTGTCAAAATTTCAGCTCAATCCAACGGCTGGATCAAACGTTATGCCGATTCTACGAAAAGTGCTCCGGAGCAGAAAACAGTACCGGTACACAGTACCTGTACTATACCGTTCCGGTACTGCGTACCGGTACTTTGAACTCCAGAAGGTTTAGAGTACCGGTACACAGTACCGGTACGCTCCCAGAACAGCCCAGAACACCTGCAAACTCTTCTCCACGTGCTTGGGGGTCCCACCATTGGTTCTCCCACACCTAGCCCGACATTTTATCCCTACAATCATGCCTCCTACACCATAGTTAAAGACTTTGGAGGCTTGACATTGAATGAGAGGAGAGAGAAGGGGTGAAGCCTGGGGAGTGCAGGCTAAGCCTGTGCTAGCCTGCCATACCCATCCATTCAGCCCCCTATTGATGGGAGGCTAGCTCACTCATGCTAGAGGACCCTATGGACGAAAATGCAGAGGCTACACACCATATATTCAGCATTACACAAGTTCTTGAGAGGTGGCTACCTAAGCTTAGTTTTAGTTCCATGTAGAAGATGATGAATAGTGTAATGTAAGTTTATGTTTTTGCATTTTCCTTTCCATTTCAATTGTTGTAAGCTTTAAACCTCTTGTAATCTTCATTCCTTGCACTTTAATCTTAGTTGTTTCAAGTTTATTCCAAGTTTACTTGCATGTTTTTCATTTCACCATTGTTGCTTCAAGTTTTCTTCATTTCATCTTTTAAAATGGGTATTGCATATTTTCCTTCATAGCTTTAGATTTATTGCTTCAAGTTAAGTTTCATGCTTTAAATCTTCATTTCTCTACAATGTCTTTCATTTACATTATGCTTGTCTTTCTTTTATGCATGAGTAACTAGCTTTTAAGTTGGTTAATCCAAGAGAGAATTCCTCTTGGGTGTGCCACTTCAACTCATTTTCATTCATCCTCTCAGAGTACGATGGCTCGGTTTGACTGGGTTGGGGTGAGGACATGGTTGTGAGTTCTTGATACACCGTAGGCATTGTCACGGGGTATGCTTGAATCCTCACCTCCATTTTAGTCCCGAGCTTCCCACGAATCAATCGTACTTCTAGGCTCTATTGGAGGAAGGCTTGAGTTGATTTGGTATTCCCATTGGAATGACCTTTTTGGATTAGCCAACAATTGTTTTCTTGCATTTCCATTCACAAACACAACCACAAAACTCAAACAAAAGATTTTTCACTTTCTTTACCTTTTGCAAAATCACCTTCACACAACTTGAACTTTCCTTCCCTGAGGAGACGACCTTGGAATACTTTTCCAAGTAAAACACCGACACACAAAAGACTCTTTGCGATTGGGGAGCACTTTTGTTCACACACCCGCATTTCATTTCACATTTTGTTCATTCCATTTTCCACCAATCCGTTGTTGCCTAATCTCTTGTATCATTCCGAGGGAGAGTGACACTCCCTTCACACATACACCATATACACATTCTAAGGGATGATATTTAGGGGTTAGGAAACAACAACGGTTTTTTCATCAATCATAGAGCCCCAATATATATAGCCAATAAAAGTCACAATAAGGATAAAAAGGTAAAAAAGAAAAAACTCTAATAAAACATAATAAACTCTGCTGCTATAACTCCAACACTCCCCCTCAAGCTAGGCGCAAAAATGTCAACTAAGTCAAGCTTGACAACGGAGTCCCGAAGAATGGATAGAGTGACAGGTTTGGTGAAAACATCTGCAACCTGATCACTGGTCCCCACAAACGATGGAGTGACAATACCATTGCTAACCTTCTCCTGAAGAAAGTGAACATCAATCTCTATATGCTTCGTCCTCTCGTGTAATACAAAGTCAGAAGCGAGCTGAATAGCAGATCGATTATCACAATATAATGTAGATGAAGAAGTCACTAGAAATCCCAACTCGCCAAGAATTGATCGTAGCCAGATAATCTCACATGTGCCAAGTGCCAATGCTCGATACTCTGCCTCTGTTGACGAGTGAGAGACAACTGACTACTTCTTACTCTTCTAAGAGATAAGATGAGTCCCTCGAAAAGCACAGAAGCCCGTAGTAGATCGACCGTCACACGCTCCCTCATAATCTGAATCTGAATAACAGGCTAGAAGACCAGTCTGAGATCCTGATGCATAGAATAACCCAAGTCCAGGACAAGACTTGAGGTACCGAAGAATATGATAAACTGCATCAAGATGAGGCTGACATGGTCTGTGCATGAACTGACTAACTCGGCTGATAGCAAATGAAATGTCTGGCCTAGTGTTGGCTAGGTAGATAAGTTTACCTACCAACTTCTGATAGACAGTCGAATCTCTCAACTCCTCACCTTCAGCAGTAAGCTTCAGTTTTGGAATCATGGGTGATGATGCCGGTTTGCACCCCAGCATCCTAGTGTCTGAGAGAAGATCCAGAACATATTTTTTATGACAAAGAATAATACCCCTGCTACTACGGGCAACCTCAATCCCAAGAAAGTATCGCAGAAATTCAAGGTCCTTCACATCGAAGGTCTACCTTGACCTCTGCAATCCCATAAATATCATCCCTAGTAATAATAGTATCATCAACATATACCAAAAGGATGACACACTGTCCAGAAGTATTCCGTTGAATGAAGCAGGTATGATCAGAATGATATCTGGTGAACCCTAAACGTATAACTACACCACTAAACCGAGAGAACCAGGCTCGTGGTGACTGTTTCAGTCCATAAAGAGACTTACGTAGTCGACACACCTTCCTAGCATATTCCCCCTGACCATGAAAGCCTGGTGGTGTATCCATATAAATAATCTCGTCCAGATCACTGTGAAGAAACGCATTCTTCACATCTAACTGATGAAAGACCATGAGTACTCTGCAGCCAGAGAAATAATCAACCGAACAGTAGTCAATTTTTCCACGGGGCAAAGGTAGCACCAAAATCACGACCTGGTACCTGAGTAAAGCCTAGCCTTGTGACGATCAATAGTACCATCCGCAAGAAACTTCAGGGTGTAAACCCAGCGACAGCCAACAGGCTTCACCCCTGATGGTAAAGAGACAAGATCCCACATATGATTATGCTGAAGAGCGTCCATCTTCGTTTGCATGGCAAGAACCCATTGGGGCTCCTGCATAGCCTCTGAAACAGAGCAAGGAATCGACGTATCTGATAAGGCCATGCTATAAGCTCGAAATGTAGGAGACATATCACCATAAGAAAAATAAGCAGAGATCGGATATAAGGTCTTGGCGGTCCAACCATAATGAACAACTGGACAGCGATCACGCCGTGGATAACGACGTCCTAAATCATCATCCTCCACTGACAATGTCTCATAAGAGAAAGTAACTGGTTCAGTACCTGCAATCTCATTAGTACTAACAACAGATACATCAATATGCTCAATAAACTGAGAAGTATTACCTGCATCGCCTGAGGTAGAGGGGACATCAGCAGGGGGATGAGAACGAGGCCGACGAACATAAACATGCAAAGGAAGAGATACTGGTGACTCTGTACTGACAGGGACAAGTGGCTCTGGAGGAGGAGAGACTGATGACTCTGTAGTAATAGTGACTAATGGTTCTGGCTCATGTGGTAACGAAAAATCAAAGAGAGTATCATCAACTTGAGGGACAGACACAAGACTGGAAGAAAAATAAGGAATATGCTCAAGAAAGGTAACATCCAGACTGTGATACATACGTCGCCTGACAGGATCATAACACCGATACCCCTTATACTGATGACAATAGCCCACAAAGACACAACGAATCGCTTTATCATCAATCTTATGGCGAGTAGGAGATCGATCATGAACAAAACATGTGTAGTCAAAAATACGAGGGGGGACTGGAAAAAGGGTCCGCTCAAGGAATAAGACCTGTAAGGGAGCCCTATGCTGAAGAACACGACTCGGTGTACGATTACACAAAAAAGTAGAAGTCAAAACAGCAAAATGCCAATAAGATTTGGGTACCCCCATACCTCTAAGCATACAACGTACCATCCCTATCAGACTCTTATTTTTCCTTTCTGCAACTCTATTTTGCTCAGGAGTATATGGACAAGTGAGCTGCTGAAAGATACCCTAGGAAGAAAGGTGAGACACTAAGGCATCAAACACATATTCTTTGGCATTATCCGAACGAAGAGTACGAGCAATGACTTCGAATTGCGTCTTAATCATCTAGAGAAACTGAGTGATGAAAGAGAGTACATCAGACTTCCTATGCAAAAGGTAGACCTAAGTACAACGGGTATGATCATCTATAAATGTCACATAATATCAAACACCTAACAGAGTAGTAACAGGAAAGGGTCCCCAAATATCAGAGTGTATTGGGTCAAATGGTTTGGGTGACTAGTGCATACGAGGAATATAACTGGTCCGAATATGTTTTGATAAGGAACATATAACACAGTCAAGTTTACCACCAACACAAAAATTGCTCAAAGAAGGAAATAACATACATAAATATTTAAAATTTGTATGCCCAAAATGGTCATGCAACAACTGAACAGTTTGTGATGAAAAATCATAACGACAAGTACTAGGTAAAATACTAGCATACAAGCTAGGAACAGATAAAGACAAAGCACGTGCAGATGATGGAGGTCGAGGAACTGGTGAAACTAGAGGTGTATTGCCTAGATAATACAATCCATCTCTCTCATGTCCCTTGATAATAATCCTCTTGGTACTCAAGTCTTGCAAATAACACGAATCAGATAAGAACACAACCGCACAGTGAAAATATCTAGCTAACAGATGTACAAATAATAGATTCATGGCCAGCTTTGGCGCATGAAAAATCGAATGTAATGTAAATCCATCTGGGAGGCGGACTGTACCCCTACTAACAATAGGAGCATGTGTCCCATATGCTAGCTGAACCTGTATATGTAACTGCTCATCAAAAGTGGTGAAGTGATGGCCCTTACTTGTCATATGACCATTCGCACCCGAGTCCAGCATCCAAAGGGGAGACGGACTGACGCAAGCATGAAAAACACGAGGTATACATGCAGTGGTGGGAGTAGCAGTAGTCGGACCCTGAGAAGTCAGGGCAGACGTAAGTATATCAAATCGGGAAGTGATAGCATCTATATCACTCTGCCAAGGAGGAGCAGCGGTAGTAGGTGGTGGTAGCAGTAGTACAGTTGAGAGGAGGAAGCTTAAGCTCCAGATGGAGCTTCCAGCAAGCAGCCCTGAGATGTCCTGGTCGGCTACAATAATCACACTGACGAGAATCTCCCTGTCTACGCTGATATGGGATACCCTGACGACGTTGGTCTAAGCGCTATCCACCCCTGATTGAGGATCCTGAACGAGACCCCGCAGCAGCTGCAAGGGCTATCTGGTCAGTCGGAGGAGTCAAAGCCACAACTGGAAGTGATGCAATACAGACGCGGCGCTCATGCTACTCAATCATCGCATACACCTCATAAAGAGAATGAAGCCTCAACATCGACAAGATCTGGGAACGAGGTCCCTCAAACTCATCACGAAGCCTCATAAGGAACTTGTGAATCCTATCCTCCTGCTCTCGAGTATGCAAAAATGCTGCTCCCTCGGGCTCTATCCTCGGAATAGCAGTAAGAGGACGTAGAGTCTCATACTTAAGCCAGCGCTGAGTCAAATAGCCATAATAATCTTGGATGGTCATATCTCCCTACCGAGCATAGGAGAGCTCCTAAGAAAGCTCATAAATACGTACTCCCCGTCCTGACTGGAAATACATCTCTGATAATGCGCTCCATAGCTTCGGAACAGAACTATGAAACTGGTGAATCCTGCAAACAGATGGCTCCATCGAGCCAAATAACCATTCAAGAATGGCGTAGTTCTCAGAGAATCATGCAGAATATCCAGGGTCATCATTAGCTGGCTTTGAGTGAGATCCCGTCAGCCAACCAAGCTTCCCTATACGGCCTAAGAAAAGCTGGAATGAGCGAGACCACTCAGCGAAGTTACGGTCATTCAACAACTGTGCCGTAACTTTCTGAGAGATCATGTCCAGCAGTGGGTACTGTGTTGGGTTTCAAAGTCCCTCAGTAGTAGTCATATCAATAACAATACTAGGGCACCCGTGACAGAAAAATAAATCTAAAATAAATATAGGGATAAAATAAGGAAGACCAATATACCTCAATTCGAACAGTAGCGATAGATAAAGAAGGTCCATAAAGCTCCCAAATAATCAACTCACGGTGCCCAGAAATCCAGTAAATATAAATAAATGATCTACTGCATCAAGAGCAGATCAACGGAGAAGAGAATTCAACCCCTCTTAAAAGGTCCTACGGTCCCAAATAATTAGGAGCACGAAGGCAAAACATGAAGCTGTGACGAAGAGCGTGACCTAGCAGTGGGCTGGTTCGTTGGAGTGGGTACTGTGTTGGGTTTGGGGCTGGACTGGATTCGTCTTATTGGCAGACTTGGGTGATTTTGTCGCTGGGTTGGGTCAGTCGGCGTTGGGTCAGTCAGTGTTGGGATGCTGGTTTGTTGTTTTATGGGTGCTGTCGGTGCTGTTTTGTGGGGTGCAGTCGGTGGGCTGATTTTGGGTTGGTCTGGGCTCGGTTTATTGAGTATGTCAGTCGGTGTGCTGTATGTTGGGCTGACTGTATGCTGTCGGTGTGAAGGATGGGCTGACTGTATGTTGTCGGTGGGGTTTAGTATGGATTGGTATGCTGGCTGGGTAGTCGGAGATTTCTGGTTAGTGGGTTTGTCGTTGTGGGTTGCTGGCTGCTGTGTCGGTGGACTGGACAATGTGTTTGTCCGTGTGGGTTGCTGGCCGTTGTGTTGGTGGAGCCTTGTTTTTCGGTGTTCTGGGTTTGTCAGTGATGGGGCTTTGGGTAGTGGAGTGGGCAGTGGAGTTTTTGCTGGTATTGCTGCTGGCAGTTCAGGCGGTGGGTGGTTGGTGGGTTGGGCAGATGGTGGCTGCGACGTGGAGGAGAGGGCTGGTGGTTGTGACGTGAAGGAGGGACTAGGGTTAGGGTTTAGGCTTTGGTACCAACTTGATGTATTGGTGAGTAAAAAAAGATACAAACTAAGTATAGAGCCCTCATATATATAGCCAATAAAAGTCACAATAAGGATAAAAAGGTTAAAAGGAAATAAATCTAATAAAACCTAATAAACTAGGTTGCTATAACTCCAACAGGTTGTAATAATGAAGTTACTGCCTTAGTCGATTTTCTTTGAGCTTATTCACAAATTAAGACTTAATTTTTCAAATTCCTTAAAATGTCATTGCATGCAATCATTTTACTGTTTTTAGGATTACCTACTCAAGTTTGGCAAACTACTTCAACTGAAGGCTAAAGTTTTTTGACTGGTTGAGCACATATCTATCGGGAAAGTCCACTGTTGCATACATGGATCACCATTTTTCTGGCATTTTTGAATGATAAGAAGAACGATGGACAGCAAAATGGAGTTATTTTGCTCTATGCCAGTTTGATTTACATTAAGGACTAATTTTTTTCATTGTCCTATATTCATCTTTTGCAAAACAATCAGGCAACTTTTTTTTTTTTTGTCCTGGTGAATGTAATATGTGGATTAATGGTGCAATCTGTAGACTTCATATATGAAGTGTCATGTTGATGTCCAAAATTCTTCTTTGGCAATTATGTTGGATTGAGTTTTATTTATTTGCTACTGCATTTTATCAAGTATTCTGATTGTTATAGATTATTTGTTACAATCACCCACGAAATTTTTTGTTGCTAAATCAATTTTTTGCCAGTGCAATTTTTCTTTGCAAATTTTAAACAAAGAGTTGTGAACCTCCCTTTCTCTGCTAGTTATTAACAACAACGAGCTTGCAGAAGCGAAACAACCAGGGAAGATTTTTCATGGTTACAAGTTTGTGCCAGAGAAATTCTTGGTTTTATCAGCAAAATGTTTCTCTACTTAAAGTATTATTTCTTGTAGAGAGAGTGACGTACACCACATTTTTTGATTTCTTGCAATGATAGAAATTGAGTAATGGTGGTTTGAACACTATACGAGATTGGGGTGAAAGCTCAAACGCCCATAGGTATGTGCAGGTTACTATTCATCTTCTTCATTAAGCTGTGAAATTTCTTGTGTTGCAGAAAAATCTTGTTTGATATGCCTATTTTGCATCACTATATCTCTCACTACAAAAATCTGTTTGATACAAATAACCGTCGGAAAGTTCTTACAACGTACTTTATAACCATATAATTTTTGTTACATAAAAAATAGATTTAATGTGATGAAATTTGGATGGAAAAATTGGGTCCAACATAGTTCTGAAAATAGAATTTTCTTTTCCTACCAAATGGCACTTTTTTAAGTCACCAAATTTTATAGACATGCTAACTAGGATATAAGGATCATATTAATACAAAAAATTTGGCCTAAATCACATGAAAAAGTGTACACCCATTTCAAGTAAAAACTCAAAAACTAGGTTCAATTATCCATTGATAAGCATGATATAACACTTGTAATCATAATGCATGTTATTTATAAGGGAAAGCAAGCAATATAGCTCTAATACCAATGTTAGAAAGAGAGGTTATACACTGGTTCCCTCTTGACACACGGAATCAGATCGAATCAACTTGCTAAATGAGTCTTGCTCGTATCCTTGTTTTTTTGAAGAGCCTTGACCGTTAATTAGCTTGACTGTTATAGCTATCATAGTCCTCTAAGCACCCACACCCACAAAACCTATTCAAGATGGTGATTTTTATAGAAGGAAATCTTAGAGAGGAAAGAAAGTGACGAATTTTTGTTGTATTTTTTGTATGCATCTCTCCTCTATATATAAAACAACAGTTTGATGAAGAATATAAAGCCTATCTCAATCTCAACTTATGAGTTATCTTAACTAATGATAAAAGACAAGAGTCTAAACCCATTAGGCCCCTTGTAACTTTGAGGACACTACTAGGTTATTATCAAAACATGTGGCTGCTTAGTTTATTAAACAATACGACTAAGTACCCTAACACTGGTTGGATTATTTTCTACAACCGATTTGATCTGCTGTGATTGTTTTAGCCTATTTGCAATTTCAGTGGTGGAAGAAGCATGATCCATAGTCTTGAATGTCTAAACTTGAGTCCAGGAATCCGATGCATTTGGACCATCTGCTAGAGTGTCTGCAGGGCTATCTCTTCTTGAAAATCGACTCCTCTTATTCTCCCAGTGTTTAATTACAATCCATATTAGCATCCAAATGCTTCCAAGTTGAAAGATAGAATTTTCAAGTTTCCACTTGCTGCGAATGATATAGATAGCTAGAGCGGCCGTTGAAGTACCGCCGGTGAAAACGAAGAGTACCCAAAAGCTGTTGGCGCTTAGACTAACGTTTTCTTTATCTGATTCCTCATCCAAGCACTTCTCAGATCCTGTCATACTCCTCTCCAGTTCACGTAGTGCACCGCTTTCAGTGATCTTCAGTAATGCTTGATTTATGTCGGGAAGCATCGGAGAACCCTTTGGGAATGCCTGCGGCACAGTGAATGAGAAACTCGTCAATCATACTCTAATTCTATGTGGGGCGGTATTGAATGCTTAAGCTATGACTTCCCAAGTAGTACTTGTGTCAATTGTACTGATTTTTAGCTCTTAAATCTGTCATCGAATTTTGCCATATTTCATTCGATGCACATGGGAAAGTTTAAGGGCCGGCAACAGGGAAACCCAACCTACCCCAGATTTCTGTGGGGTTTCAACCCAACGTGCAGACAACCTTTATATTCATAATAAACCGAATGCCAAAACAAAAACAGTAATAGA
This sequence comes from Ilex aquifolium, assembly GCA_951799425.1. NCBI lineage: Eukaryota > Viridiplantae > Streptophyta > Magnoliopsida > Aquifoliales > Aquifoliaceae > Ilex > Ilex aquifolium. The sequence continues at coordinate 33,528,196 of OX637392.1, forward strand.
ATAAAGGAGAGAGGTTGATTTACATATCCGTATCCTCCAACTTTGTATGTTGGTCCTGCTGTAATAAAACTTTTGCAGTATTTAGCGAGGAAGAGTTTGGCCACAGGAACTTCAAGAAAGGCAGCTGCTATTTTCCCACTTCTGAGGGCAAGAGCAAATTCTTCTGTTGTTGAAATGTTTTTGCAATTCTCTGTGTTAAAATGCAAAACATCCACCAAGTAATTCCCCACGAACGATTTCCTTGAATACCCCACTAAGGCATTGCTATGCTTCAGTGTCTCAATGTCTTCTACTGTTGGTTCGAGCCGCTGGATAGTGAGCATGCTGGTGAGGTTTGCCGTATAGCTTTGTGTAATGATTACTGCCACAAACAGCCAGGCCACCGTTGCCATCCTTGACAAGCTGCTATGTAGCTTTTCCCCTATCCTCAAACGAAATCAACCAATGTCATGACAGGGGTGCAAATCCAAACCCAACCCAAAATATTCAATACTAGAAGAAAGATTTTCAAAACAATACTGGGGTTTGGACAAAAAAAATCTAAATCCAATTTAAATTCAGATAAAACTCAAGTTCTCAAGACCCAATCAAATTACTTAAATCGGGCTTAACTCAATTATAAACCAAGCATACCCGAATGTGGCTTGAGTTGTGTAACTCTCTTATGAAATTCGGGTACATCCCTAAGTAAAAATGAATTCACATGAACTGTGGTATCTGAGCCTCAAAGTTTTATCATTTATGTTGAGCCTTGTCAACCTGCCCATCCCACTTTTCTAAATTTTAAGAATTTTAAATTATTAAATTTATCATTCAGCAATCATATTCTACCAGATGCATCTAATGACTACCCATAAACTCTCTCTAACCACCATTTATTTAAACTTTTTTTGAACATCAAATTTTGTAATCCAATAATTCCCACAAAATTTTTATTAATTTATAAAATAATAGGTGGGAGAGAGCAAATGGTTAAAAAAGATATTGGAAGGAGAAGAGAATGACACGTACATCGCATAGGGTCGGACGCTAGTATATATAATTTTTGCTACAGACTGATGAGTTCTTTCAATAGTGGTTTCAAGATAGAACATTGAGTTTAGGGTTACCATTTAAAGAGAACAATGTGCCGAAAGCTAACCAAAGCAGGGAGGTCGTTCTATCTTCAGTGTAGTGAGGTCGTTCTATCATCCATATCACAAAGCCATTGTAGACATTCACAAAAACTGTAAGAAACCACATTGCCCTTGTGAAGGGTTTCATGAATAATAAAGCTTTGTTCCTCGATTGGGATCGCACAGGGACTACCATCACCAGTCCGGATTCAGTGTGGGGTTGTGTGAATTCTGCATGTTTATATCTACTGGATATTATTGCCACATCACCAACCACCGCATCAAACTCCTACCATGCAGAGACAAATTGTATGTCAGTTGTACGCTTTCATTAAAGAAATCAGAATTTTATTATGGAGCAAATTTGATTTTGGTAGTAGACTAGTAGTCATACTGTACATAGAAGCAAATAATATGACAACCAATCTTCCTTATAATATGAATATACAAATGTGACACAATAATGGATGATGATTCGATTCTATATACAGAATTTCTGTTTGTTTCACGTCCATGGTCAAGGGGAGCATTTTCTACATGATTCAATGCTCACCAAGGAGAAGACAAAACCTGAAGACTTGTAGGAGGATTCTTCATTCAATTATTGGGGGGGTAAGGATTGTTTATTCAATTTTACAATACATGTTTGAACGACGTGACTAAGAATTTACAGTAAGAGTATGTTTGGTTAACGTACAAATAAAGAATAGGATTGGATAACTAGTGCACATCCAAATCATAAAATAGTGTTAACAAGAGTACTATTTAATTTTATTCTTGTATAACAAGTTTAGATCAAGATTGAAATAATATATAAATCTATAATTATAATAACAAATCTATGTTTAAATTAAGTAATAGTATATGGTACTAAATTAAAAATGACAAAACAAATATTGAAGGTAATAATTTACATAATGTGTAATTTTTATATGACGGTGTAACTCTAAGTTTGTAAGGATAATAAAGTCATTGCATTTTTAATAGTTTACTTAGTAAAAATAATACCACCTACTACATGATATTTATTACTACCTAATAATAAATATTAAATGACCATAGTGAACCGAATCAGGATTAATTAAAATTAATACTGGGTTACTATAACGTCATCTGAAGTTTAGAAATGCCCCTTAATACTAAAACCAAACATACCCTAAACATATATTGGTAGCTTTTGAAATGCCCCTTAATCACATGGAAAGTTTGATGCACGATTATTAGCTACATCTAGAAACCTGATGTTGTGCCTAAAGTTACAAATTATCTCATTATTGTGATTGTTATTGGTAGCTTTGAGGGTCCAATTTGAGCAGTTCTACTCGAACCTAACCAAAGATATTTAATATTCGGTCCAACATTCCACGAATTCCAGCTAGACTTCGTCATAAAAATCCTAACCCTATTATTCAACTCAAATCTCACTCCATCTTGGGTAATTTGAGAATCAAACCCTATTTCAACCTGAAATAAAATTCAAAATTTCAACTTAGGCTGAATAATCCAATTTTAACCGAGTTTAGAATCTAAACGTAACAATACTCGAGTTGAATTTGAATTTAGGCTTGAATTCCGAGCTGCAACCCTACCAACTCTTTACTACCCAAAAACCCCAACCTAGTAAAACCTAGGATCCTATCTCGTACAACCAGAACTAAGACTTTTGTTTGGTTTTTTTGGTCAGACACGACTAAGACTTTACAAACTAGGTTTTTTGACACCTCAGCTAATCTGCCAAAACTTTTGAAAGAGTAAAATTATAAAAATCAAATGAATAATCTCTCACCTTTGAATGGATTTGCTCTACCAAAGCATTATACGTGCCATCAAATGGAATGAAAGTATAAGGCAAATAATATGGCAAGCAATGCACTGTTGCTTTGAATACTTCAATCGAAAACCCACCGAAGGAACAGCTCTTTTTGGACTTGTCGCAAACCACATCTACAAAACGGTTTGTTAGGCCTCCGTTGGGCACTCCAATTCTCAAAGGGTTGGTGGCTGTTGGAGGGGTCCATCCTCTTGGAATAGACCAAGGTCCCCCCGGCCAAAACACCTGCCCCAAAATTTCCATGGAATCATTGAAAACAGCTTTTTCATCAATGGTCCCCGAAAAACCTAATCCATCTGACCAGAACCCAAGTTCTCTATAACTTTTACCAACCACGTTGATGATTTGAAGAACAGTTGCTGGAGCTAATTTTCGTTCAAGAAATTTGACTCTTCCGCATAAGCCAATGAAATCAGAAACCAAAATTCTTTCTAACAAATTCTGGCCATTAATGCTGCCTCCATGTACTGCAAGAGCCACTGCCCACGTAGCATCGTACGCTTGGACCGCGAAAATTCCAGGGTCATGGTTTTTTTCTTCCGGATAATCCAAGCCAAACTTATCACGAAATCTTCTGTGGAAATCTTGAAAATGTGTCTCTGACTCAGGAAAATAGCTCTTGATTCCTAGAACGCCTTGCATGGAGAAGATTGTGGATAAATTCAAAGAATGAACAAGATTTGTGGTGGTGTCTGTAGTGATCCATACGTAATCCTTTTCCATCATACCCATCTTCTTTGCCTTTTCAAACAGACGTTTGGTCAAGGGCAAGGACATATGAACCACAAATACTCTGCATTGCTCTTCCTTAAGCCTCTCAAGCTTTTTAGCCAGTGAGGACGAAGTAATAAAAGGTGAGAGGACCGTAAAATTGCTTATTTCTGCACCTGTTTCTCGTAGAGAATCATAGAGATGAGGGATAATTCCATTGGCAACGGATTCAATGTCTTCATATATCACAATGACTCTCCGCCATCCCCAAGAGTGAAAAATGGCGGCCAGAGCTTTCGTTTGTATACGTTGGCTGGACGAGGAGGCTTGAATGAGGAAGGGCCACTGGTTCATTGCTGAAGGAGGAAATTCAGCAAAAGAGAGAGTAGATACGTGGGATTGAGTACCCACCTCTGCAACTAATTTTGCTTCTTCCCAGGATCGGGGTCCCAAAATTGCTTGCACGTGCTGTGCATCGATAAGATCTTTAGCTGCAAATAAATGTCGTGATTACAGAGAAATTAACTTTGTTTGTCAATTAGTATTTTCTGTGAGGCTACAAGTAAAAAAAGAAATTCAATTCAATTCTTTTTTTTTTTTTTTTTTATCGTAAGAAATTCAATTCTATGAGCCGCCCTTTGGAAGGAAGAAGAAGTGTGGATATTAAAAAAGGGTATTATATGATATAGATTTACAGTAATGCTTTGTTGAGCAAACCCAAATAAAATGACACCAAATAAAGAAGTTCAAGTCAGCTGTCATGTCATTTGAACTTTTAATTTAATCCCAAAATTTGATCAGTATAACATTACTGATAGATTTAATAATACAATAAAATCTATAAATAACAAAATTTCGAATACCACCAAGATATGTCTATCATAAAGATATAAATATATATTTTTTACTTCTTAATAATAAGCAAAATTAGTTTTTTTTTTTTTTTTTTTACTTTCAAAAAGGTATATTCAACCTCATCATAATAATCATTCAAAAAAAAAAAAAAAAACCTCATGATGATATATTTACAAAGTACACATGAATAATTAAAAGAATAAAGACCAAAACTTATTTAGTTGGTTTGCTTAAGAGTACTTATTCTCATACTGTAGTATAATTAATTCATTTTAGAGCAATGTTATTAGTACCTAATTTACTGACATAATTTGCTGACTTAATTCACTGTGGCCTTTTGATTTACTGTAGACCCCATCAAACATTGGAACTTGGTGTTGATCCAATGATTCCTATGAAGCTATATCATTATGTCATCAAATTAGGTCCAAATGGTATTACTCTTCATTTTATACTCTTTTAACATGTGATATAAGATCATGTATCTTCAAAGTCATATGAAGTTGCTTATGTATTGAATTGAATGTGAAGTCATAAGAAAGGGTAAAAATTAAATTAGAGATTATACATATTACTGCGTGTATAAAACATATGTGAAATGTTCACATATTTTTGTTTATTATTGGAGATATATGACATGTATCTCTTATGTATTTTATAATATTTGATGAGTATCTTATCTAATATGAAAATGTGGACTTTAACAAACTATTTGTATTTCATAAGTTTGACAGTATAACTGTATAAGCAGTCAGTTTACACGTTTTTGACTAATTGCCTCTCAGGTTCGATTAACGGCAGATCATCCATGTCGGGACTAGGGTATTCATGAGGGATAAATCTCTCATGACCTAGCATAAAAGGGTTGCCAAGAGTCGAATTTGACACATCTGAATTTACAACTCATTCCTACTACTATTTGAACTACCCCAAAATTGCTAGCCATGATTTTGATAAACCGATGGTATGGCTTTGGCATCATATATGTAGTATTGTAGTGGGATAGAGAATTCTGAAGTGAATATATAGTACTGTTAACAAACCTGTTGTCGTGCGTGGGATTTGGGAATGAGATGTATTTGCAATAATTTCTTCTTATTGTAATCTAGTGGGGTTTTGTGTTCATAGGTCCACTGTTTTCTGCTTTATTGATCCTACTAGGCATGCCTTGCCATCGATGAAATTCTTCAGAAACCTGGTCTCTCTATTTCTCTGCCAGATGTCTATTTTTTTTTCTTTTGTTCCCGTTTTTGGGACCATTTCTCTTTCTGGGGTAGTGGAATTAATCCTTAAAAAACATTCCCTTCATAATTGAAGGAGCACAAAATTACTGCACATGATTAAATATTTAATGATTTGAAATATTTTAATGACAAAGATCACATTGCTGGCATATGGTTTACTCAGAATGTCAGTTGAGCAGATTCAACCGAGCACATAACAGCATGTTCGGGAACAATTCTGCCCTAACCGATCAAACGTGTTCGATCGAATAAGGAAAATCTCACCGAGCTGTGTAAGAGTTCAGTCCAGGCGATAAGAACAAATAGAATCCCATTTTGATTAATAGGAAGAAAGATAACGTAATCCTAAAGAATCAAATGATGGGGCTGGCTTGATAAGGAAGCTACTGAGATTAAGGTGAACATTGTCAACGTGCCCAAAAAAATAGATGAATGGAGAATGCTAAGAAAGATTCCAATAAAAATAATTGAAAATCCGATATAACGTAGGGTGTACTACCTCACCTCCCCAACGGTGGAAACCCTAGTAGAGGGGGAACCTCATCACTCCATAAAAACTGGGTAAAAAATCAACCTTTATTGAATTAAGCATCGGAGTCCCTTCGACCGGCCTGCCCTGGTCTTTGGCATCTTATTCGTTTTGCAAGGGGATTGGTGCAACATTTCTTCTTCATTTGATCACAATCAAATCATACAATTTGTAAGGGGTTTTCTACCTCTTATAATTGACGCCGTATGTGGGATGCTTTGAAGAAAAAGTATAATGTTAAGACTACGAAGCACAATTGGGTCATCGATCAACGATGATGTGGAGTAAGGCCTTGACCAAAACTATAAGGTCTTCTTCCCTTCGGATAGCGACATCAAGGAAGATGCCTTTGGAAGCGAGAATGAATACCATGACGATCACAATAATCGTTTATCATCAAGATATAATCCCAAAGATGTGGTGTAGAAGGATGGATTAAACAAAGAAAAATCCCCCCGTGCCGAGGGGGAAAGACCTTCATGAAGTTAATCCAATCCCTTCAGGATCGAGTGGATGCGCACGAATGCCATGTTGAAAAGGTCCTATAACAAAGAGAAGAAGCTAAGACAAGAGAATGAGGCACTCAAGGAGACCTTGAGGAGGTCTAGGGATCGAGATGCCCTGAAAAGGACCAATCGCCAAGCTACTATAAAGAGCGAACGAGATCGGAGAGACAAAAGCCCAACCCCTGAAAGAAATAAACCAAGGCACATAGAAGATTCCCAGGATAGGAACGATAGAAGAAAGTCAACTCAGGTGGAAGAGTAGGAGGATGACTAGAAGCGTTTTATCATGGAAGACTTGATAGCAGGTTGAAGCAACCTGAGCAAAAGTCTGCTAGGGACTTGGCAAGAAGATCAACGGGAGAATATGTTGGGGGGAACAGAGGTTTCCCCTTCAACAAATGGATAAAGAGAGATAAAGAGAGAGGGTCTCTAGTAAGTTCACCATCTCGAACTTCAAATTGTATGGTAGAAAGATGGATCTAGTCACGCACATTCGTCACTATAGAGAGCTTATGGCGGTCCACAAGAAGAACGAAGCCTTATTATGCACGTTGGTCCCTAGCAGCTTAGGTAAGTCAGCAATGAAATGGTTGTTCGACAACCTGGCTAGACCTTGTCGACAGTTGGGTGTAGCTCGGTTCATCACCAATAGTCGACAACCAAAGGACGTTGGGGCTTTGCTCACAATGAAAAAGAGAAACGGTGGAATGCTTCGAGAGTATGCTCACTGATATTGGTAAACCATGAACAAGATTGAAACCTACAATCCCGAGATCGCTGTTGCATATTTTAAGATTGGATTGCAGAAGGAAAATCCCATCTATCAATGACTGACAAGAAAACCAACACTAGACATGGAAGAGTTAATGGCTAGAGTGAAAAAATATGCCAAGGTTGATGATGAACTTAGTAGAGAGGTTAATCGAGATTAAACAAACAAGAAGGAAGCCATCAAAGTGAGACCGAATGCACAATCTCGGTTAGGATCAAAGGGGAATGAGACGGAGATTTTTCCCTCACGATCTTCGTCTGCCAGGGTAAACACAATGTTCAAAGAGCCCAACCAAGAAGAGGAACTCTGTCACAGATCAAGGGTAAGTCGTTTCTCAAATGGCCGAACAAGTTGGAAGGAGATCTAGAGAAGAGGAACCCTAACCTAAGGTGCTTTTATCACTGCAACATAGGACACATGTTGAAAAATTATCGTTCATGGAAGCAACACCTCAAAGAAATCATCCAAGCAGGACACCTCTCGTAGTTTGTGGAATTGAAAAAAGGGATAACCGATGCAAACGAAAAAGCGAACAAAACTTGGGAATGATAGTAGGATCCATCGGGTGTGATTGATGTGATACATGCAGCCACTAACCTGAATATGGCCACCAACAAGGTAGTCCAGACATTTATACAGAAAACTGCCCAAATAAGAGAAATTTACCAGGTCGACGCACCGCCCCGATAACACCTACAAGAAATAGAAAATTGATCGGCTAGAGGGGCTTATTAGTTTTTTTGAAAGTAACTTAGCTGGGGTTCATCACCCGCATAATGATGCCTTGATCCTCACATTGCGAATCGTAAACTTTGATGTGAGAAGGATCTTGATTGGCCAAGGGAGTTCCTCCGAGATTATGTACTTAGGACTGTTTCGCAAGCTTGACTTAAAGGAGGAAGACCTTAAACTTGGAAGCACTCATCTGGTCAATTTTAGTGGAAAAATGATCTTTCCAAAAGGAAGAATAACTCTCCTAATACGGGTCAGCCTTGTGGGCACAATGACCGAATTCCTTGTTATTGAGGCAGAAACAACCTACAACGTCATAATGGGGCGGACATGGCTCCATGAGATTAAAGAGACCCCATCTACTTATCACCAAATCTTGAGATTCCCAATTGAAGGAGGAATTTTTTACATTCATGGGGATCAAATAAGCTCAAGGAATTGCTTGTTCGTCTCAATAAAGGGGAAAGAGATGAAGAATGAACTAGAGTTGGAGATTGCATCCAAACCATCCAAGAAATAGCAATTAAAGTTTGAAAGGACGAGCCTAGAGGAGCCATTGATAGGGCCAGCAGAACACGCAGAGGAAGAATTGAAGAAAGTATACCTAGAAGAGTCCACCGAGAAGTTTTTTTTGATCGGCTCTTCACTGGCTCTATAGGAGTAAGAAGCTCTAACGAACGTCCTCAAGAAAAATGTTGACATGTTTGCCTTGAATCGTTAAGAAATGCCAGGGATCCACTTCGAGGTAATTTGGCACCACTTGAATGTAGACCCAGCTTTCAGGCCAATTAAGTGGAAGCAGAGGAGGTTAGCAGTACAACATATGGATGTTGTGAATGAAGAAGTGTGCAAGTTGCTGGAAGTACAGTCAATCAGGGAGGTACAATATTTGATTTGGTTGTCCAACACGGTTGTGGTAAAAAAGAAGAATGAAAAATGGAGGGTTTGCATGGACTTCACCGATCTGAATAAAGCATGCCTCAACGACAGTTTCCCTCTCCCGAAGATTGACTAGTTGGTTGATGCTACATCGGGACACGAATGCATGAGCTTTTTAGATGTTTACAAGGGCGGCCATCAGATTCCACTTTTTGAACCAGATTAGGAGATGACCTCATTCATCACACCACAAGGGGTGTATTGCTACAAGAGCTACATTTGGATAGTTTGGTACAACAATGAAGGAATTATAGGTCAGCGTGTACCCAGGAGCATGTGAGCAGCTCGATAGAAAATACATTCGTTAAAAGGACCACACATTTTTCAAGTCTTCCATCTTTATCGAACGTTCAAAAATCTTTCCTTTAACAATTTCACCTAATAGAGACAAGCGTATCAAAAAGGCAAAAGTGGTAAACTTAAATTCAAAATAGATACTTATGTTCATATGCTTGGTGTGCCTTCTTCAAAGGGACATCTATAAGATGTGTTGTCTCCTGCCTTGTACTCTCAGTTCTCGGAGACAAATACGTCATTTTCATGACCTTTGTTGGAATCAAGCAGATGGGTTACTAGATAGAGATCCTTCCTCCTCACTATGAAATTGTAGTTATCCCCCATTGGCTTGATGATGTAACAGTAAAGGATCTCCCATAGTCCCATATATACTCCCAGAATGTCGTTAAGAGTAGTAACACCCATTACGATTCTGAAAAGATTGGGGCAACATTGGATGGGGCACAACTTCAGAGTTGAAAGAACCCATAAAAGAAGTGCATGAAGAGGAAACCTCACGCCACCCTCGGTAATAGAACGATTGTGGATAGGGATGGATTCTCTGATACTGATTAGGGGTTCATCAATACCAACCACATGAACTTCAAAATCATCAGGGATGATGTATTTCGCCCTGAATGCCGGGATTTCACCTAAGGTAAGGGGAGCCATTGTGAGGAAGAAGATGAGTAGAAGAGAAGAAAAGAAAGTTTTCAAAATAATAGAGAAGGCATAAAGGAAAAATGTTTGAGTATGTTTCTTTTTAAACAGAGATGAACAAGTGCAAAAAAAGTGGCACCTGAAGATCAAAAGATGAAACATTAATGCGAAGTTCTGTTTCTGAAAGAAAAGGGGGCATGCATGGCTCAAGAAACCAGGTAATCATCAATGAGGGTAAGCTTGTGAATAGGGAACCATAGCAAAACGTGTGCCACGTTGCGTAAGTTCCCTACGGGCAAGTGAAGGAGAACATAATTACGACATATAATTAGACATTTAATGATTTGAAATAAATATAACCATGTGACGAAGATCACGTGGTTGGCATATGGTTTACTCAAAATGTCGACTGAGCAGACTCAACTGAGCACATAACAGCACGTTCGGGAACGACTGTGCCCTAACTAATTAAACGCATTTGGTCGAATAAGGTAAACCTCACCGAGCAATATAACATTTCGGGTCGGGCGATAAGAACAAATAGAATCCCATTTTGATTAATAGGAAGGAAGATAATGCAATCCCGAAGAATCATAAAATGGGGCTAGCTTGATAAGGAAGCTACCGAGACTAAGGTGAGCATTATTTACGTGCCCGAAGAAATAGATGAATAGGGAATGCTAAGAAAGATTCTAATAACAATCATTGGAAATCCGACATAACGTGGGATATACCACCTCACCTCCCCAACGGCAGAAACACTAGTAGAAGGGGAATCTCATCACTCTGATTACATTGTCAACCTTTACTGACTTAAGCATCAAAGTGCCTCCGACCGGCCTGTCCCAATTTTTAGCAGTTTGTTCATTTTACAGGGAGAGTAGTGCAGTATTTCTTGTTCATTTGACCCGAATCGAATCATACAATTTGTAAGAGGTTTTCTACCCATTATAATAATCAACTTCCATATAAAGGCAATAACATGTAAGTAGGGCAACCTGATCATTGGTTCCCTCAAGAAAACCCTATTATCACTTAGTAAATCCTACCTTATCTAGTTTAATGATTATTATATATGTATATGCTGTTCCTATATGCTACTCCTCTAGAGTCTCTAAATGATATTTCTTTTTCAATAAAGAGGAATGCTACACTACCACAAAAAAAAAAAAAAAAATATAGGCCAAATGGTTTGGCAGATGAGATGGTAAATAAATCTTGAATATTAAATGAATAAAAGTGGGATAAAAAATATCATTATTATAATATCACATCATTTGAGTTTTATTTTAAAAAAAAAAATTATTTAGACTTAATTTGGGACCTAATTCAATGCAACCATTTGATTAAAGGTGGCCCCATCTAACATTGTAATTTACAACTACTTCAATGTCTAAATTAAATTAAAGGGTTAATCTCAACTTGCACCTCGAAAGATCATTCAATTTTAATTTGTACTCTCAAAATTTAAAAATATTAATTTACATCCTGAAAGATATAAATACGTATCAATGTGCACATGAAACTAACTGTTATCTATTTTGCCGTTAAAAAAATTTGGGTTAATTATAAATTACAACCCTCAAAGTTTAAATATTTCACATTTATGATCCAAAAAGAATTCAATTCATTAATGCTCATTAAATAGCTCTGAATTGTACGTATCATAACATTTTCGTGTTGTGTTTGAGTCAATAAAAAAATATTTGTAACACAAAATATTTTCGTTTCGAGTCAATTGTATTGTTTCATATATTTCACAATTACAATTCATATAATACTATTTAATATTTTTTAAAAATTACAAAATATTTATTTTTTGTCTATAAAACTTGTTAAATAACTATTTTCTGTCTATAATTGTGTTATTTAGATATTTCGTATCTAACTTTAATTTGATCGGACAATTGTGTTATTTAGATACTTCGTATCTAACTTTAATTTGATCGGACAATTAAAATATTTGTGTCTAACTATAAACAGAAAATAGTTATTTAACGAATATTATAGGCAAAAAATAAATATTTTATATTTTTTTTTAAATTGTGAAAAATATTTTTTTATTAACTCGGACACGACACAAAGATGTTATAATACGATACAATTGAGAGTTATTTAACAATCATTAATGAATGAAATTCTTTTTGGATCATAAATATGAAATATTTAAACTTTGAGGGTATAATTTATAATTAGCCCAAACTTTTTTAATGGAAAAATGGCCGGTGATAGCCCTAGATACACATTGATACGAATTTATGTCTTTTAGGGTGTAAATTAATATTTTTAAACTTTGAGGGTACAAATTAAAATTTGAGTGATCTTTGGACATACATTAAAATTATCCCTAAATTAAATTCTTAATTAGGTTCTCAAATTAGATCGTTTTACATCCCATTTTTCGGTAGTTTTCCAGTGTTTACTGGTAAAAGTACGACTCAGTAAAACAAATTATATATATATATGTATGTATATATATATATGTATATATAAATACCAGTCAGAGCTGCTTGGAAGGGATCCCCTTGTGAGTTTTTTACTCGGAGAATCAATCTTTGATTGGTGTGGTCGTAGAAATCATTGATAGCCATTTCCATTGCTACTTTCTCTTCTTTTCCCACGCGAGACCCGTAATCCACAATGGCACCTATGGTGCCCTTGACGGAGCTCATATCTGTCGTTTCCAAACCTCCACCGGCTGTTGTTTGGTGTGAAATTAAAAAGAAAGCGAATGAGATAAGAGAGAAGAAGAGAGGATCAAATATAACCATTTTGTTAAGCTGCATACCTAAGAAGAGCCGGCAGTCTTTCCTTTATACAGAAAAGCGACAGGTCTTTATGATACAACGGTGTTCGTATCCTTGCCTGACTGTGTAACCACATTAGTCAATAATTTAATTTAATTTAATTTCTAGTATTTGACTGGCTGGTCTTATTCAATAGTACCGCGTAGTTCAGATTAGAGCATCTCTAATCTTTACTGGTTTTTAAATTCAAATTTAAATTTGGATAAAAAAATATCTAATTTTTTTTTTCATTTCTTGAACATATACCGTGTGAATTCTGGTAGAATTAAAGCAATTTTCACTTGTTTTTGCTTCTATAGAAATGATGTTGATTCTTAGATTTTTGGGAGCCTACGAATGATGGGTTCGATTGAGAGCATTAGATTCAATCAATGGTGAATGGATCTTCGAAGATAGATTAAAAATGGATCTTCCTCTTTAATTTCTAGTTTACAAGTTAAAACTAAGTTTGACTAATATTCAAGACAAATCTAAATAACATGACAAGTCTCCATTGCCAACCTTATACTCGGTCAATGAATGACATTAGGTAAAATGTAGTAATAGTCCCTCAAGTATGCACTTTATATTACTTTGGTCAGTATTCTTTCAAGCGTGCCATTTTAGTCCCTTTAATTTTAATTTGTATCACTTTGGCCTAATTGAAAACGACTGTTTAAGTTGGTTAAGAGTGATGATGCACAAAACGGTATTGCACAAAATCAACAGTCAAGTATATGAATATGTGTAATTAATTAGCAACTAACAAGCAATCAATGACAGATCAATGACAAAACAGTAAATATAGAGTCAACACAAAGATTTATAGTGGTTCGGTTCGGGTGACCTACTCTACTCTCGGGAACGGCTGCGGTGGCCGGAGATCTTTATTGATGAACAATGTTACCGGGAGAGTAACTCCGGGAGTATTACAGTGTTTTGGGAGAGAGAAGCAATGTGTGTATGGAGGTGTAGTGTGTGTAGAGGCTTCCAAGGTGTAGACGTCTCCAGGTCCTTGGACATCTCAAGATGTCTATCCTTGTGGAGAGAACTTACGTTATATAGGTTTGGTGAGGCGGTGACGTGAGGGAGATGACTTCTACTATTTTGATAAGTACAGTTATGGTAGGAGATCTCCGTGCCTATCCCGATATTTTCTCCCTCGTGCTTCTATTCCTTCGGAGGAGAATTCTGAGCTGGGTTGGATTTGATCTTGAGCTTAGACTTGAGTTGGAGTGACAAAGTCAAGAGAGCGAAGGAGAGGCAGGAGGAGCAACACCTGGGCGGCGCCCTCTTGGGGTGTCCCCTTGGGTGGCGCCCTCTTGGGTGTGTACCTTGGGCTCCTCCTTGATGACTTAGGCTCCTCCTTTTGGGCTTCGGTGACGTGGGCCCCTCCTGATTCTTTGGGTCTGACCCAGTTAATTTCGGACTCATCATTTGCTCTCCATGCCCCAAGCCTCTGACTTTTTGTGAGAGGAAGGAGTTGAGGGTATGTGCCTCTTCTTCACTTGAGTAGGAGTTTTCTTGCTCGGCATAGTAACTTGCTTTCCATTATTTAGAGACTGGGTGACCTTTGCTGATGGCGAGGCCAGGAAAAGAAAATGAGGTGTTTTTTTTGTGGGCCTAGATGCATTGCCCCCTTGGGCGTTGACTTTTTTTTTTTCTTCTTCCTTGGGCGTTGGCCTCCCTGGGTGCCACCTTCACCTTTATTTTTTTTTCTTCCTTTCTTGGGCTTGGCCTCCTTGGGCGCTGCCTCCTTCATGTCTTTTTTTTTTTTCTTTCCCTTGGGCTTGGGCGCCGCCTCCTCCTTTTTTTTTTTCTTCTTTCATTCCCTTGGGCTGGGCGCTGCCTCCTCCCTTTTTTTTTTTTTTTTTGTTCTTTGCTTGGGCTGGGCGCCGCCTCCCTTCTCAATTTTTTTTTCCTTTTTTCTTTCCCTTGGGCTGGGCGCCACCTCCCTTCTCACTTTTGTTTTTCTTTTTTCTTTCCCTTGGCTTGGGCGCCGCCTCCCTTCTCACTTTTTTTTTTTGGCCTCCTTTGGGGGAGAAGGAGACTTGGGCGCCTCCTTTGGGCAAGAGGGGGAGCTAGGCGCCTCCTTTGGGCGAGAGGGAGAGCTATTGTGGGCGCTACCTAGAGGCTGGTAGGGTGATTTGAATGACGCCAAGAGGTTGGCAGGGCGCCTTGGGCGACGCCAGAGGCCTTGAGCGACGCCAGAGGCCTTGAGCGCTGCTATGTTTGGGCAACTCCTTGAGTTTTGCTATGGGCGGTGCCTCTCTGGTGCTTGGTCATTAGCTGACCTCGTCTCTGATTAAAGGCGTCCTATTGATAGGGCGATGATGGAGACTCTCTGTGCTTTTAGGGTGGTGTCTTCTCCTTCTCCCAAAGGGCGAGGTTTGATGACCCCAGTGCTCAAGGTCCGATGGCTAGATTGCTTCCTAGGAGATGGGACCCCGTGGTGCCCCCACTCATTCTCTGACTATGACTCATGTGTGTATCAGAGCTAGCTGTTGTGACTGACTCATGTGCGTATCAAAGCTAGCTGTTGTACTGTTGTAGGAGTAGGGACTCCAGTGCAGACGACTTGAGTTTCAAAAGTGTACTTGGCAAAAATAATGTTTTCCCAACATTAAAATATCTAACATGATTACCTGGAGAGAGAGGCAGACTGTTTGCGTAAGAGCAAAGTCAGGGCTGTGGACATCTTGTGAGAGGGCCGCATGAGCTGAGGTCGAGCTACTCAGAATCGGAGGATGACTGCAGTGGCAGACTACATCGGCCGAGCTACCGTGGCAGAGGCTTACAAGGTTACTACTTACGCGAGAGTAGAGTCATAGAGGCCGAGCTACATGTAGTCTCGGGAGATGGCTGCCGTAGCAGAAACTGACTACTTGCGCGAGAGCAGAGTCATAGAGGCCGAGTTACGTGTAGTCTCGGGAAAGGGCTGCCGTAGCAGAGGCTGACTACTTGCGCGAGAGCAGAGTTATAGAGGCCGAGCTACGTGTAGTCTCGAGAGATGGCTATCGTAGCAGAGGCTCACTACTTGCGTGAGAGCAGAGTCATAGAGGCCGAGCTACGTATAGTCTCGGGAGATGGCTACCGTAGAAGAGACTAACTCATTGAGATGGAGATGAGGAGGGCGGGCGCCCGAGGTGCTGGGCGCCTGGTGAGAGGGGACGAGACCCATCATTTAGGCGGCATTATTGGAGGTGCCCAAGGTGGAGAGGGCGAGACCCCTCATCTGAGAGCTTGCGCTGCTCGGAGCTGTTTGTAAATTTTAGGAAAACAAGACATTTCAGAAACAATAATATTTGCAGAGTTTTATTTCATAAAATAATAAATAACAAAATAAATTGACTGAAATAATAAAGGATAGATAAAATCTTCAGATGTCGGTGTCCCATAGGACTTTCCTGGCGGAGTCGAAGTCACCTCCTCCTCCTAGTCTTCAGGAGATTGTTTGGATTTCTCCAAGGGGTTGCTGGCGTTCTCTATCGTCCTGGTCCCGGCCAGGTGGCGGGGCCTGTCCTCTACTAGCAATGTACTGCCTCAACTGGCCACACTGTATGAGCTCCTCAATCTGCCTTTTAAGATCAAAGCAGTCGTCAGTGTCGTGACCATGGTCGCGGTGGAAACAACAGTACCTGCTAGGATTTTTGCGGTTTGGGGCGGACTTCATTTTTTCGGGCCAGCGGAGCGTGGGGTCATCCTGTATCTGGAATAGGATGTGCTCCACCGAGGCATTGAGTGGCGTGAGAGCTTGTCGCTCTCTTAGAGGTGGGGGACCAAGACGGTCCTTAACAGAGATTCTCTCTACCCTATTTCTTTTGTTCTCTACCTCCCACTTGTCTTCGCGGGTGTCCTTCCTTTTCTCCCCTCCTCGGGAGAACTCACCTCGACGGGCCTTAGTGACATCCTCGACATTCATATACTTCTAGGGCCTTGACAGCAGCTCGGGCATGCTGGATGGTGGCTGCTTGAGGACAGAAAACATGAAATTGGAGGTGCGAAGGCCGGCGATGAAGGCGGCCATGGCTACCTTGTCATCTGGCTCCTCAATCTGGAGGGCCTCATCGTTAAAATGAGCGAGGTAATCTCTGAGGCTTTCATCCCTGTCCTGCTTGATGGTGAGAAGGTGGGTCACGGGCTTCTGATGCCGGCGTCCCCCAATGAAGTTGGAGACGAATGATCTACTTAGTTCTGTGAAAGAGTGAATGGAGGAGGGCTTGATCTTTACGAACCATTGGCATGCAAACCCCTTCAAGGTGGTAGGGAATGCTTTACACATAATCTCCTCAGGCACGTTGTGGAGTTGCATGAGAGATTTGTATGTGTCAAGGTGGTCGAGGGGGTCTTTGGTACCGTCGAAGATCTTGATGGTAGGCATCTTGAACTTCGAGGGTAGGGGATAGTTAACTATATCAGCAATAAAAGGTTTGTCGGTACGTCTTACCAGGTAGTCCACTGTCTTGGGCGCCTGTGCCTTCATGGCGTTGAGGCGTCGCCGAGTTGGTTCTGTACCTCTCTGATCTTCTCGTCCCACTGGTTGGGGACATCCTCCGTCGAGTGGTGGTACTGGCTTCCATGATCGCCATACTGGCTCCTGACTTTGTCCTCCTGCGCAAGTACATGAGGAGGGACTGCTGGGAGAGGGGCACCCAGGCGTGGTCCTGGGGCACTCTGGCGAGGGACCCCATGGCGGGGTGCTGTTTGACGCCCTGAGTGACTAGGCTGTTGCTCCTCTCCTGTTGGAGGGAGTGGGGCTCCTCCCACAGGGTGAGGGGCAATGCCTCCTTGGGTGAGCATCAACTGAATTATCTGCTGGTTTTGTTTTACTAGCAACTGCATGGTCTGTAAGAGTTGTTGTTGCTCGACGACGGAGGTCGCCGTAACAGACGATTCCGAGGATGCGAGAGGAGGCGGAGCCTCCTCCCGGTGGGCTGGGTTGTTGTCCCCCGGTTGCTGACTCATCGATCTGGTTGTGATTTCCATGGATTGAATGAGAACAGAAAAATTAGTCGTTTCCCACAGACGGCGCCAAACTGATGATGCACAAATCGGTATTGCACAAAATCAACAGTCAAGTATATGAACATGTGTAATTAATGAGCAACTAACAAGCAATCAATGAAAGATCAATGGCAAAATAATAAATATAGAGTTAACAAAAAGATTTATAATGGTTCGGTCCAGGTGACCTACTCCACTCTCGGGAACGGCTGCGGTGGCCGGAGATCTTTATTGATGAACAATGTTACCGGGAGAGTAACTCCGGGAGTATTACAGTGCTTTGGGAGAGAAGTAATGTGTATAGGGAGGTGTAGTGTGTGTAGAGGCTTTCAAGGTGTAGAGGTCTCCAGGTCCTTGGACATCTCAAGATGTCTCTCCTTGTGGAGAGAACTTACGTTATATAGGTTTGGTGAGGCGGTGACGTGAGGGAGATGATTTCTACTATTTTGGTAAGTATAGTTATGGTAAGAGATCTCCGTGCCTATTCCGATATTTTCTCCCTCGTGCTTCTATTCCTTCGGAGGAGAATTCGGAGCTGGGTTGGATTTGATCTTAAGCTTGGACTTGAGTTGGAGTGACAAATTCAAGAGGGCGAAGGAGAGGCAGGAGGAGCAACACCTGGGCGGCGCCCTCTTGGGGTGTCCCCTTGGGTGGCGCCCTCTTGGGTGTGTCCCTTGGGCTCCTCCTTGATGACTTGGGCTCCTCCTTGATGATTTAGGCTCCTCCTTTCGGGCTTCTGTGATGTGGGCCTCTCTTGATTCGTTGGGCCTGGCCCAGTTAATTTCAGACTCATCAAATAGAGTTAGTCGTATGTATCTCTTGCAACCATACTTGAAGGATCACTTTTGTCCCTCAAGTCTATAATGTGTAATTTTTGTCCTTCAAGCTTGCAATTTATGTCACTTTACTTATTTATATTTTTACAGAATTATCAGTTAATCATACTTTGCACCTTGAAAGATGCTTGAATTTTTAATTTGCTTCCCTAAAGATTTTAATTTTTAAATTACACACTCAATATCATAAAAAATTACAATGTGACCTGGACTCAAACTACGATTCATTTTACATTATGGCGCAAACATGACAATAAGCTGCATTTTCGAATAAAAAAGTGAAAGAGCTTGAGTCTAGACACATTGCATCTTTTATGAAATTAAGGATGCAATTTGGAAATTAAACTCTTTTATTGTGCAAATTAAGAATTCAAACATCTTTTGGAGTGCAAAGTAAGATTAATATGAGAATGTTCTCAACTCTGGTCATATAACATACATGTAATCATCTCTGTTAATTAATTAACTTACAGTTTTTAATAGTGCCAAAGCGACCCAAATTTTATACTTAAGGAAGAAATTGATATAATCAAAAAATTAGAGACCAAACTAATAAAAAATACATAGTCTCTGGAAAAAAATATATTTTACCCTTTTGTTTATTATTTTATTTTGTTGCCGTGTAGTGGGATGGTTGAACGGATTCAGAAATTTCGCCACTAGGTTGATGCAGCTGTCACGCACCATCAAGATAAGGACTAACCCAGTGAAGTTGGAACTTCCCATTGGCATGGAGTTGAATTCCAAGCCCCAATAATCACTTAAAGAATTCATTTCAGTCGATCTCATTCCCTTTTTTTTTTCTTTTGACTTGAGTCAATGTCTAACCCTTTACTTCAAGGGATGGTGCGTCCGATACAAGATTGGTTAATGACGATTCTTTCACTGATTCAAAGTTCCGTCATTTCTAACACTGATTAGAAGTGATGTCCCTCTCATCCGTGCTTGCCGCCTTTTCACCACGGTTGGCTGACTCCGATAGGGACATTTTGAGCTGATTAGGAACTGTTGCCTGGTTCAAATATCAGTCCCGTGGTGAATGCATATAGAAGTACTATTGATCCATATTACATCTCCATACAATGTACAACATTATTTAATTTGAATTAGACCCCACAACTTTAAAGCATGTTATATAATGAAAATGAAAACTCAATTTGTCAAGTACTTCACACACTTTTTTTGAACGATCTAAAATGAGTCACCACAATTTATTCTCTTGCTTCCATATGTCTTCGTTTGGGGTGTGAGATTCTCGAGAATGATTCCCACCACGCTAACTAGTTACCATAGTCTCAAGCTATCGTCCCACTAGATCGTGGTATACTAAGGGATACACAAACTACGTGACATGCACATGACGAGGGTCAAAGACTCAAGGATCATATGTAATGTCTATAACCTGCATTATGTAATATTGTATACTTTGTTGTAGATCCGCACAATTTTAAAACGTGTTATACAATGACAATTTTAAGCTCAAATTTTTCGACCACTCCACAAACACATTTTACCAAACTGTGTGAGATGGCTTCACTATAATATGACCGAAAGTATAGCTAGTCTTGAGTCATTGCCTACCAAGACTAAATATGTTTTTAACATAAGTCAAGACAAAATATGTGGTTGTTGAGTTTGACATTGGAATCTTTTTATTTTGTTGTATTTTCAGTCCGAGCTTGGAATTTAAGATAACACCTCTTATTATTTTTCAGGCAACTTGACTGCTCATTTGTCTCTTATACTACCTAACTCGAATAGTTCTAGATATTTCAATGCATTGGATTGCAAGAAGACAATGTGATTTTCCTTTTATCTGTATTTTTATTGCATGCAAACTCTGAATTGAATGCGTACCATTTGTCTTTTGCTTGTGGGAGAAATAAACATGAATTTAATCTTGACCATGACCTGGGACTCGGCATTAGTTAACTTGGTCTTGGTCTCCCTCAAAAGGATTTTCTAAGTATTAGCCCTTCTTGAACTTTCCTGCATGTACTTTTGTTTTCCAGTCAATTCAGAGTTTTGATATCACATTCAAGCCTCATAATTTTTGACACAATCCACGAACTCGAGAAGAAATGCATATAAAATTAGCGAGTTTAAATTTTGAATTGTAAACTCCTAGACTTATTAGACCTATCAAATAAATGGGGTGACGTGAACTTGACTAACGAACTCGATACGTATGACATCAATCTGACTATACAAGGGTACAAGTGTGATTGGTTAAGCAAATTTTAAAATGACTTGACCTAAACAAGATACGACCCATCGCAAAACCTAGCCAACATTCTGACCTTCATTGCTGTTCTGCCGTATCATTAATCCACTTAAGTTTTCTTAATCCAACTTCAATCCCATTTCAAAGATGTTTTTTTGGGGGGGTAAGTAAAAAAATGTATTTATGAGCTATGCAAGCATTTACAACCATGGGAGGCCACATATTTCAGCAGCCATGCCACATGACTAGCACAAGATGTTGTTCACTAAGGGGCCTTTGGTCCAATGGTAATACTTATCTTGTGAAGACTTTACCTTCTTGAAATTAAGGGTTCAAGTTCCCCTCCCATTCTCTCTCCCCCCCCCCCCCCCCAAAAAAAAATATTCAAAAAAAAAGTACAAGATGTTGAATTCAAAAAAAAAAAGAAAAAGGATCAGATGGGAGTACCTGAAGCTAAAGCTGTCCTTCATGAGATGAGCCCACACAGAAGTTATTTGGAATCAATCCTAACAATTCTATTTATCCTAATTTTTTCTATTGTAATTTGACTAAATTTAATTATAACATGACCTAAAAAAATTGTGACTTTTAGTACAGTATTTTCTTTGGTACCGTAATCCTACCCATTACTCATGGATCGAAATCTGCCACCTTTGGAGGATCTTTGCTTTGAAAATCTGCTTTGATCTACATAAAGCAGGTTTGGGGGACCAATATGTACGCCACTCCCTTGTAGGATATGGCTCCAATGCCTTTCAGGACCAACTAATAAATAGATGCTCTTGATTCTCATTCTTTATTCTACAGAACACATTTTCAGTCCTTAACTGCTGCATATAGTGCTGCATATGACTCAGATTTCATTCCTCTCTAATGTGCTTTTGCCACTTTATGAGTAGGGCAGTCAATATGTCATGTCATATCGGGTTTAAGTTGTGTTGAGTTAAAATTTGTTCAACTTATATCCGACTTATGTATAATCAAATTCATGTCATACATGATTACATTCAAACTCATTAATTCCGTATCGATTTCGTATAAAGTTTGTGGGTTGTGTCTAGAATTACCTACTCACAAGTGAAGGAGGCACATTTAGTTTCAGTGAGTAACAATAGTAAACATATTCTTTCAAGTTGAAAAAAAAAACAACATTGGCAATATTGGAATTGTATACAAAAAAAAAAAAAAAAACAACATTGGTAATATTGGAATTGTCTACAAACTAGCACAGATGTGGAATTATTACTCACCTTCTCATAATGGATCGACAGTTTAACAAGCTTGTAATTGACATGTTATTGTGTGGGGCAATGCTTAAATTTATGAAATAATGAGAAAATATATGTAACGATAATTCTGCGTCAGCATTGACAAGTCATACTACCAACCTACTAGTTAAATTTACCAGTGCGTCAATAATGACATGATACCAATATTATTGTTAGATCATATTTTGTATTTGCCTAATTTCAAGAAAATATATGTAGCATCAAGTTACATCAAGTGAATTTTTCGTATGCAGTTCCATGCTTAGGACAAAGATAATGACATTGGAGACCTAAGAACTCTTGGTTTAATTAATTATAATTAGGAGGATTAGTGTTATAATGTAATTTGTGATTGATCCATGTATTTCTCTTAGGTGTTCTATAAAAAAAGGTTTTTCTAAACCTCTTATGTGTTTTGAAAATATAGTTTGAGCCATTAGTGGACCCCTTTTGAGCAACACCCTTTACTGTTCAAGAGGATTAGATTTTTGCTTAGTTTTAGGCTTAAAAAATCCGTAGGGACAACCCTATATTCGCTAGACTTCGCTAGAACAGTCTCTAAAGACTTG
Organism: Ilex aquifolium; assembly: GCA_951799425.1. Taxonomy (NCBI): domain Eukaryota; kingdom Viridiplantae; phylum Streptophyta; class Magnoliopsida; order Aquifoliales; family Aquifoliaceae; genus Ilex; species Ilex aquifolium. The sequence continues at coordinate 33,551,053 of OX637392.1, forward strand.
GGAAAATTTCGGGTAAAGACTAAACCGAAGAACATTAGGGATCGCCCTGTGGGTTGCTTGAGCAGTCATGCTCTCCTAGATTGGGTTTGAATCTTTTTTCCATTTCAGTGACCACCACCCTCTGACTATCTTCCCATCTATCGAACGGTCTTTCGCGAATTTGTGTTTTCTTGGATACCAAGACAAACCCTATTTTAAGTCTATAAATAGAGGGATGCCCTTCCAACCTAGGGTAAACCTCTTGAGAGTAAATTCAACTTATCATATAACTTGAGAGCTTGAACCACAACCCTAGATCCCTAGATCTTGTGATAATAACACTGTTATTCATTAAAAGATAACAATAAATCTATATTATCAAAATTTATTTTTGTAAATTTAAAATAAATAAATGGACCTCAAATATGAATTTTTTTACGTGAAAATGAGTCAAATAATTGATTATGTTTAATAAATATCAAAAGTATCCAAATGGTATAATAGATGTGCAAATATATATATATATATATATTGATGATACCTGTAACACCCCAAATACCACCCTGGACGGCATTACATTCTAAGACATTTACATCATGAGAGCACTAAATATATATCCATCAAATAAGAAACATTCTTAATTTTAACAAAATTTGGGCAGAGTCTCCTTTGTACAGGAAGCTCCACCCAAGAATCACAACCTGTGCAATTCTATTAACTTGACCACACCGGGTCTATCTAACCATCAAATCCAAAATATTTCATTCACCATATATACTATCCACAACAATCATCCCAAAAGAATAAGCCAAACTAAGGCCATTACAACCCAAAAGAATTACATGAATATATTGCAGCGGAATTTCAAAAGAAACTAGACTTTACAATGTTTGTACATATTGGTTCCTAGTCTAGTACAAAAATAAAAGGGGCATCTCTACATGTCCCACTCGGGATCCAGGTACCCCTCTAATGAGGCTTCCCCAGGGCCCGGCTCATTAGCGCCAAGCTCCTCCTCTATAGCATCATCTGAAAAATGTTAATTGTAGGGGATGAGCACGAAGCTCTGTAGCAAAATCTTCCCAAACTCAAACAAGGTTTATAAAAACATATAAAATGACCGGTCTCATTTTACAAATAGCATACATAATCTTTGAAGTAAAACAGAGATATTTTAAAATGGATCTCAAGTTTAAGTAGCAACAGTAATTTACATAAACAGTAAAAGAAACCAAGATCCAATACATATCCATTTTCCAAAATATAAACCATTTTCCCACAAGACCTTGTGGAATCCCATACTCCCACAAGTCCTTGTAGGAAACCATTTTCCACAATATTACAACAATCCATCAATATGTATATGTATCTCAAACATGATGTAAGGCAAACCCCATGAATCGACACATTGAGTAATATCTAGCCCACACACACCCACACAAATCTTATCAAAGATATCCATCATTTAGGAAGGGCGTATGCCACACCAATGGCAGTGACGTATCCAACCCAGGTATTAGTATACTAACCCTCTTACACGGCACCCGTGAGCAATAGCGGTTTAGTCTTACCAAAGCACTAACCCCACTACGAGTGGTAGGAGAAATGCCAACCCACACGGGGCAAGCAACACGTCTACCCACTCTACGATATCTCGTCAAAGGCCACCCATGGTCTTTCCACACTCATAAGAGATACAATACCAAACCCAATTTCACAATTTACAAGAATATCTTAAAAATCCCCAATTTAAGCATGTGACATTTTCAATAACCAACAAAGAAAATGCAAGAGATCACAACAATATCATTTTATTACTCAACACAAAACACTATGATTTTGAAATCAAGAATAGAGGAAGAGTTCAAGAGGAAAACCCATCACTCTTGAAAACTAGGGTTTTTCAAACAAAATAGGGATTTCATGGGTATACAACCCTAACTTTGTGTAAAACATGTTAACAATTGAAAAAGAACCAAGAAACAATGGAGCCATAGCAAATACATATCATTAAGAATCAAAACATACATATTTATTAACCCTAACATCAATGTAAGAGAAAGAGAAGAAATCCCCTACCTTAATGTTCTTGGAAAAATTAGGGCTTTGATCTTGAATCAACCCTTCAATCTCTTGTTTTCTCTTGATCTTGTGTTTCTCTCTTTCTCTCTTCCTCTCTTATGTTTTCTAGGGTTTGGAGTGGTGTAATGAAGGCTAAGGAGGTGACAAAAATGTATTTATAGTGGAGGAAAAATAGGCTTGTTCGCGACTTAAAATCTCAGATTTTTACAGTGACTACCGGTAGCTGATTTTGACTACCGGTAGTTCGGGTACACTGGACACTCGACTACCTGTTGACTACCGGTAGCTCGGACACACTGGATCATTGACTACCGGTAGCTGATAGTGACTACCGGTAGTCACTATCCAGATTTTTCTACTTCCACTTCCAGTGCATTTTTGACCCATTTAGAGGTCGAATTGGAAAATTTTCATGAGATACACTTTTGTAGCCCTAGATGTCTACTATCTACTGTCAAAATTGAAGGTCATTTGGAATTAAGAAAAAAAATTTATGTCCAAAATACTAAGAAGTATTCAATACCCATTTTTACCCAAATTCTCGCTAAAGTGTATTTTAACTCCGGGACACTTCCTAACTTCCAATACATCCATATTACCACTCCCAATGTTTTTCGACCTTCCGGATTCAATGGAATCATTATTTTGACCTACAAACTTTTAGAAACTTGTCTAATCACCCTTTCCAAGTTTAAACATCTTCGACACGTAACTTCCCAATCAAATTGTCTCCATAGCATTTATTCCTACGGTTTATTCTTATGTCACTACATATATCTACATCTTTACAAATATTATTTACTATATATATATATATCTCTATAAATATATAAAAGAAAATTCGGGGTGTTACAATACCTAAAAAGAGCCCAAGCCTCAGCTCGGGAAATGAGCTCAGCATGGGAGGTCAGGAAAAACCAGCAGAGCTCATCCAGTCGAAATCAGAGCTCCCCACAATAAAAACAAAATAGGGAACAGTAAGACAATAGCAAATACCTCCAGAGCAATAACCAAGCTGGATTCAAGGCATGAGATTCGTAGCCGATTGAGATCCTCTCAGAAGATTGAGAAGGATCCCACGATAGGAGGCAGAGATTTTGGGATAGAGTCCATTGATCCAGCCAAAAGGAGTTTAGGTAACCACGGAACGGAGGAGAGTAGAGGGGAGAAAATCCCTCCATTATAGGAAGTAAAATCGGATTAGAGGTAAGCAAGAGGCTATAAAAGGGGAGCAAGCCTCCATAGAGAGGCAGTAGAGCCACGAAGAACCCTAACTCCTCTCTGACTACATTGTAACAGATTCAGTACCATCAATAAGAAGATAGGAGCTATAGGCTCCATTCCAGAGTGGACTAGCCGAGCTCAGGCCGGTGAACCACTATAATTCTGTTGTGTTATCTCCCCATCCTCAATTCCCCTAAGCATAAACCAGCATTGCCTGACACGAGCCTCGTAGCTCGGACACCACTCTTAACTCTACGCATATCTGACCTCTAGTTCATTCTCGGTAGATTTACACCATCAGTTTGGCGCCGTCTGTGGGAACGACAGTTCTTATTACAAATATACTGATTTCTCAGTAATTAATGGTCTCTACACGAAACATGAGTAAAAATCAGATGAATCCTCCAAGAGTGCAGAACCCCCAGGAGGTCACCAATGGGAGGCAACCGGAAAACCTTCACGATTTCATCCCCACTGATGAAAACGACCCTCCTACGGTGGATCCTCCCCCTAACAACGAGCTGGACGCCCTTCGCCTGGTCAATCAACACTTGCTTCAACAAAATGAAGAGCTCTTGAAGCTCTTACAAGATCCTCAGCAGACGCGACCACCCCGACAAGGGCCGAATGATCTTCCTCCTAGGGAACGGCAGTGCCTTGATCCCCTCAGGGAAGCAAACGAAGGAGGAGAAAGCAGCCAAGCACCCCATCAGCCGCTTAGGAGGGGAGTCAATGAAGAAGCACAAAGCCAGAATGAAGGACTGGATAGGAATGATTTCCTTCCTTTCCAACATGAAAGAATGGAGCAATATTGGGAACACCGCTTCAAGGATATCCAGCAAGAACTCAGCCACATGAGAGAGGCAGTGAAAGTCAAAGCCCCAGTGACGATGGATGCCTTGGTGCAACAAACTGAATCCTCATTCACCCCCGGGGTGCTGCATTTCCCCCTTCCTCCGAAGTTCAGAGTACCTCAGATAGAGGTCTTTGATGGGACAAAAGACCCTGTGGATCACCTTAACACCTACAAAAACCAAATGGAATTGCACGGATACCAGGACCCTGTGCGATGCAGGGCCTTTGCCATTACCTTGAAGGGATCGGCCTTGGCATGGTTCAATAGGCTCCCCCCAGCCTCAATCTCTTCTTTCAAGGAACTTTCCATTTCCTTCGTATCTCACTTCATTGGAGCTCGGATCTACAGGAAGCCGAGCTACTATTTATTAAATATCAAGCAGAGGCCCGAGGAGAACCTGCGATCTTATGTGCAAAGGTTCAATTCAGAATCTCTGAAGGTGGACATCCCAGACGAAAAGTTTGCTATAACTGCCTTCATTGCAGGATTAGGAGTGCAGTCAAAGGACCTAATGTTCTCTATTTCAAAGAACCCTCAAGCGAGCATGACTGAGGTGTTAGCCAAGGCAGAAAAGTATATAAATGGGGAAGAGGCACTCCTTTCCAAGGTGGGAAGTACATCCTCACGTAAGGAGAAGGAAAAAGAAGAGAAGAAAAGGGACCGAAGTCCCAGGAAAGAGAAGGGGCGAGAGAGGTCCCCAAGGAGGGATATAGATCGCTCCCCGAAGAGAAGAGGAAATGTTAGAGACCGCTTGGGCCCCATACAGCCCGAACTACAGACTAGATATGAACCTCAGCGATACACCCCGCTCACCGCCGCTGTATCCCAAGTTCTGTATGAGGTCCAAAACGAGAAGTTCCTAAGGTGGCCACCTCGGATGAAGGCAGATCCAGCCAATAGAGACCCCACGAAGTATTGCGATTACCACAGGGATCATGGTCACCACACTGATGACTGCATTCAACTAAAAAAGGAAATCGAGTTCCTAATCCAGCGAGGACAGCTGCGTCGCTTTGTGGCCCATGACAACCAGCACCGAGCTTTTCCACCGCCGCCACCTCAACAGCAGGCACCTGAGCCACATCAGCAACCTCTAGGTGAGATTAGAGTAATATCTGGAGGATTCGCAGGAGGTGGAGAGTCCAGCTCAGCCAGGAAAACGCACCTTCGACGAATCAGAGCCGAAGAAGCTCTCGAAGTGCACACTGTATCCAAAACACCACGCATAGATACAACTATCACTTTTTCAGATTCTGATTTGGAGGGATGCCAATACCCTCATGATGATCCATTGGTGGTACGAGCTGTGGTGGCTAACAGGACCGTTCATCGAGTTCTGATCGATAACGAGAGCTCGGCATACATCATTTTTGCACCTGCATTTGACAAAATGGACATAGGAAGAAAAAAACTTGAACCTGTAAGTACTCACTTGCTGGGATTCTTGGGAGAAAGAGTGCTCCCTCTGGGCTCAATACAACTTGTGCTCACCCTAGGTGACCCACCTTGCCAAGCCGCCACGACCGTAAAATTCCTAGTGGTGGATGCACCTTCTGCATACAACATCTTGCTTGGAAGGCCATCCCTTAATTATATGAGTGCAATCCCATCGGCCTATCACTTGGTCGTTAAGTTCCCAACAGAAAATGGAATTGGAGCGGTCCGGGGAGACCAGCGTATAGCAAGAGAATGCTACATGGCGTCTGTAAACATGAAAGAGGTTGAGAACATCCAATTGGATGAACTCGACATAAGAGATGAGCTGGAAACAAGACCAATGCCCTGAGAAGAGCTAGAGCCAATTCAGCTGGACAAGGAACCAGAACACCTCGTTTATATAGGGTCCAAGCTGAGCAGAGAAGACAAAAACCTCCTCATCCAGTTCTTGAAGGAAAATATAGGAGTGTTTGCATGGAAACAAGAAGATATGGAAGGTATCGACCCCTCGATCATTACGCACAAACTCAGCGTGAATCCTACCTGCAAACCTATCAAACAGAAGCGGAGAAGTTTCGCCCCAGAACGCCAAAAAGCAATCAACGAAGAGGTCGGAAAACTCCTCCACGCAAAGGCCATCAGGGAGGTTGACTACCCCACCTGGCTAGCAAATGTGGTTCTTGTAAAAAAAACTAATGGTAAGTGGCGACTGTGCATCGACTTCACTGACCTCAACCGAGCATGCCCCAAGGACAGCTTTCCCTTACCTCGGATCGATTTAATACTGGACGCCACAGCCGGACACGAACTCCTTAGCTTCATGGACGCCTTCTCAGGTTATAACCAGATCAGGATGGATCCCGGCGACCGAGAGAAGACCTCATTTGTGACTGAGCAGGGAACATACTGTTATCAGGTCATGCCTTTTGGATTGAAAAACGCTGGAGCCACTTACCAAAGGTTGGTGAATAGGATGTTCCAAAAGCAGATAGGTGCGTCCATGGAAGTTTACATCGACGACATGTTAGTAGAGCCACGAAGAACCCTAAATCCTCTCTGACTACATTGTAACAGATTCAGTACCATCAATAAGAAGATAGGAGCTATAGGCTCCATTCCAGAGTGGACTAGCCGAGCTCAGGCCGGTGAACCACTATAATTCTGTTGTGTTATCTCCCCATCCTCAATTCCCCTAAGCATCAACCAGTATTGCCTGACACGAGCCTCGTAGCTCGGACACCACTCTTAACTCTACGCATATCTGACCTCTAGTTCATTCTCGGTAGATTTACACCATTAGTTTGGCGCCGTCTGTTAGTAAAGTCACTGAAGGCAGAGCTCCACATCGAACACCTAGCTGAATCATTCCAGATCCTAAAGGAATACAAGATGAAGCTCAACCCTGCGAAGTGTGCATTCGGGGTCTCGAAAGGAAAGTTTCTTGGTTTTATAGTTAGCAGCCGAGGAATTGAAGCTAACCCATAAAAGGTTAAGGCGGTGTTAGATATGCAATCACCATCCAACACAAGGGAGGTACAACGCCTGACAGGTAGAATAGCTGCCTTGAGCCGTTTTGTGTCCAGGTCAAGCGATAAGTGCCAATCATTCTTTCAAGTCTTGAAGAAGGCATTCCAGTGGGATGTCAAGTGCGAAGAAGCATTCAAAGGCTTAAAAAATTACATGAGCTCCCCCCTGTTTTGGTAAGCCCTTTAGAAGGGGAAGTCCTTACCCTCTACCTGGCAGTTTCAGATTTTTCAACAAGCGCAGTGCTGGTTAGGGAGCGAGACAGAGCTTAGCAACCAGTCTACTACTGCAGCAGAGCTCTGAGGGGGGCAGAGGAGAGATATCCAAAGATGGAGAAACTCGTTTTAACTTTGGTTACAACAGCTAGGAGACTTAGACCCTATTTCCAGGCTCATACTATCGAGGTTCCAACAGACCAGCCGTTGAAACAAGTGTTACATAAGCCAGAGTCTTCGGGGAGGTTGGTTAAACAGGCCATTGAGCTCAGTGAGTTTGATATCAGATATAAGCCAAGGACTGCCATCAAAGGGCAAATTTTGGCGGATTTCATCGCAGAATTCACAGCAGCAGCCCCTATGGAGACCATAGATTCAATACCAGACCTCCCCATATGGAGGCTTTCAGTGGATGGAGCTGCCAATGCTCAGGGAAGCGGTGCAGGTATGATCTTGACCTCCCCAGAAGGAATAGATGTTGAGTATGCCCTTAGATTTGGGTTTAAGGCTTCAAATAACGAGGCAGAGTATGAAGCTGTCATCGCTGGGCTCAATCTTGCTCGTTTTATGGAAGCAGAACAGCTGGAGATCTGCAGTGACTCTCAACTAGTGGTAAAACAGATAGAGGAATCCTACGAAGCGAGAGGCGAAAAAATGATCCTTTACCTCAGAAAGGTACGAGAACTAATGAAGAATTTTGTGCATGTTAAGGTCATACACATTCCCAGGACAGAGAATTCACGAGCAGATGCGTTGGCAAGGTTAGCAACTGCCTCACAAGAGGACTTGGATAGGCTAATACCAGTTGAGCACCTTCCAGAGCCTTCGGTAAGCATTAAAAAAGAAGAAATGCTACCAATCGTAGCTCAGCCGAGCTGGATGGACCCCATCATAGGGTACCTACAGAACGGAACCTTGCCAAACGATGCTAAGGAGGCCTCCAAGCTCAAAACCAGGTTAGCCAGATTCTCTATGCTGCAAGGAAATCTATACAAACGAGGATTTTCAGCACCTCTCCTTAAATGCGTAGGAGATGAAGACGCCAATTATATACTCAGAGAAGTACATGAGGGAATATGTGGCAATCACATCGGAGCTCGGGCCTTGGCAGGAAAAGCACTAAGGCAGGGATATTATTGGCCGACCATGCTCAAAGATGCCACCGAATTGGTCAAAAGATGCAAGACTTGCCAAGAGCATGCCAATATTCCCCATTGTCCACCCGAGCTGCTAACCTCGGTGGTAAGCCCTTGGCCCTTTCAGCAATGGGGTTTGGACATTCTTGGACCTCTTCCCACCGGTATGGGACAATGCAAGTTTGCTATCATAGGGGTGGATTACTTCACCAAGTGGACAGAGGTCGAACCCTTGACTACAATCACCGAACAAAAAGTCCAAAACTTTGTTTGGAAATCAATAGTTTGCAGGTTTGGGGTTCCCAGAGCAGTCGTGTCTGACAATGGGAAGCAGTTTGACAACTCAAAATTTAAAAGGTTTTGTGCTGAGCTCGGGATAAAGAACTATTTCTCAGCTCCTGCACATCCTCAATCCAATGGACAAGCAGAGGTCACAATCAGAACCCTAAAGACAGCTCTGAAGACCAAACTAGAAAACCTAAAAGGCAAGTGGGTGGAATACATCCCTGAAGTGTTGTGGGCCTACAGGACCACCGTCAGATCAGCAACTCATGAAACCTCGTTTGCTTTGGCCTTTGGAACCGAGGCAGTGGCACCTGTCGAGGTAGGGCTTCAATCACCTAGGGTGGAGTTTGCAGATGTCGAGCACAATGGTGAGTCTCTCCTACTGAACCTCGATCTCTTGGATGAAAAAAGAGACGGAGCTCTGCATCGCGTCCAAATTTACCAAATGAAAACTGCAAGATACTACGACAGGAAGGTAAGGCACATAAGTTTCAAGGTTGGAGACTTGGTACTGAGGAAGCTGATGCTTGCGAAGAGGGATCCCACGCATGGAAAGCTGGGACCCAACTGGGAAGGACCCAATATCATATCAAGGGTAATCAGACCAGGAAACTACGAGTTGCAAACAGAGGAAGGAAAGATCCTACCTCACTCTTGGAATGCCGAACACCTTAAGAAGTTCTTTTAGTAAGTTTTCCTTGTAATAGAGCTATTTTCAATAAAAATAAATGAGTCTTTTATTCATCCTCATATGATTTCCAAAGTAAAGGAATGTGCAACAAGTACATATGGAACGAGCTCTACAACTAACAATAAGCTTCTCAGCTTATAAAATTCAAGATGAGCTCTTCAGCTCATATACGAACGATAAACTTCTCAGCTTATAAAATTCAAGATGAGCTCTTCAGCTCATACACAAACAATAAGCTTCTCAGCTTATAAAATTCAAGATGAGCTCTTCAGCTCATACACAAACCATAAGCTTCTCAGCTTATAAAATTCAAGATGAGCTCTTCAGCTCATATACAAACAATAAGCTTCTCAGCTTATAAAATTCAAGATGAGCTCTTCAGCTCATATACAAACGATAAGCTTCTCAGCTTATAAAATTCAAGATGAGCTCTTCCGCTCATATGCAAACGATAAGCTCCTAAGCTCATAAAATTCAAGCTGGCCTCTTCTTGGAGACACCAACAGTCTTTTCCCTACGACCAGTAGTTTTCATGTGCTGCCCACGCACTCAAAGACCCCAATACTGACGAAGGCCACGGTGGTTCCTGATATTCTCCAAACATTCATGATCATCTCTCAGCTCCATGTCTGGTACAGTAGATGTCAGTGCAAACATGATCTTCTGTTTTCCATCCACGTTCGTGTTCTGAACACGAAGAATGTGCTGAAAAAGCTCAGCGCATAAACTTACAGAATCCGGAATGAGCTCCTTAGCTTATAAGGGATGAGCCCCTCAGCTCATACATGGACATGCATATTCAAAAAGAAAGATCTGACATTCCAAGAATTCAAGAGTACAAGCGTTCAAAAAAAATACAAAGAAGAGACAGGGGCAGCCATTAAAGGTTATGGTGAAAACAGAGGGAAACCACGAAAGAGAGAAGAAACTCAGCAGATGTTAGGAGACTTAAAGGAGTTTGTAAGTTTTTAGGAAACCAAGGGCCACGCGAAGGACAGAGTCGGCGGTCTTTTTGAGTTCCTAATTAATAAAGGTGGTTACGGTTTTGGAAAGCAGTTGGGAAAAGGTGGGAAAATGAGTCAGCACAAGATTACCCCTCCCAATGACTCAAAACAGTTGAAAATAAATCTGACCTCTTCTTAGAGCTGAGCTCAGCTCGGTTGGCAACTTGGCATCTCCATAACAAGTCTTTGAGACCTTCAGTTCCAAGAACCTTTCTCACATCAGAATGATGAAGTTCCTGATGAGTTCCTTAGTTCATCAAAAGAGCTTGGCAGCTCATAAAGTCCATAATCTTGCTTCAAGAAGGACTGAAGCGCTTCTCAAAGCAATGGGGGCAGGGGAAGTACAAGGAGAAGAGCAGAAAGAATGCAAAGTAGAACAGACCCATATATGTCTCAAATCGAAATCACGACACATCACAATTCAAAACAAGATTCAGAAATTACTTTGTGAAGTTTGTATTCCAAAACACAAGTTCAAAAAAAAAAAAGAAAGAAAGATGGAATTACATGAACACAAAAAGGAGCTCTAAGTATCTAGGGAATGCATAATTGAAGGAGTTTGCAACCCCGTGGATGAGCCCTCAGCAGCAGACAAAAGAGAAGAACTTCCAGGGGAGCCAGCTGCACGGATCTCTGCTCCTATTGATTCCGAATTCTGAACAAGGGCCTCGGTCACAAGGTCAGCTGAGAATGGTGTAGTGGCACCAATAGCAGGAGTAGCAGTTGGGAGCTCAGGAGTTGCAGTTGGGAGCTCAGGAAATGCGGCAAGAGAGCCTGTCCCGGTGGCAAGAGCTCCAGAAAACTCAACAGAAAAGGGAGTGGCACACGGAATAACTGGAGAAGCAAGCACATCTTGATTCGAGGCTTCAGCTGGTGGAACCGAAGCACCTTCCTCGTTATCAGAATCAGATTCTTCCATTTCTTCCTCGATGGGGATAGGGAAGTTGAAGTCCAGATCTGGAAAAGCCTTGATAGCCTTTCGCCTAAAGGCAAGCCACCCAGTAGCCCACAAGGTGATGGCCTCATCCTTCAGCTCTACCACCTCGTTAGCCCTCTGTTTGACCAGGTCTTTCTGCACCTTGAGCTCCTCACAGAGCTTGCCGTTTGCTTCGTTGAGGGTGAGGTAATCCTGCTTTGCCTGGCTGAGTTCTTTCTTGGTATCAAAGGCCTCTTGACTAGCCTTGGACCATGCCTCAGTCTTGAGCATCAGATCCTCCTTGGTTATCCGTAGCTCATCCCGAGCTTTCTTCTCCCCTTCCTCAGCTCGGACCTTGACAGTTAGGGTGTGTTTGAGGTCGGAGGTTTGCTTCTCTACTTGCTCCTTAAGGTCTTGCATCTAGGTCTTAAGGTCCTTATTCTCAAAGGACAATTCAGCAACCTTGAGCTCATACGCCTTCAGAGCCTTGACAGAGCGCTCATAAGATCGAACCCGGTGCAATAGACCCTTCACGTGGAGAGCCGTCTGAGGACACAAAGGAAGTTCAGCAAATTACGTGAGACTATGAAATGAAAATAAGTGGGAAAGGGAAAAAATGCTAAGCACTTACAGCGGCTGCTCCCTGAAGAGCTGAAGAGATGGATTCCTCAAGAGGCACAAAAGTAGCCTTCAGGACATCAGACTCAGAAAAAATAGAAGAAATAGCTCCCACAGCTAGATCCATGTTGTCGAAGTAAGAATCCTCATCCTCCTCTTCGGATTTTCCCCCTCCATCAACAATCTTCCCGGAGGCACTGTATTTGAAAGTTCTGGGGTGGAGATTGGGGATCAGTCCCAAAGCCTTCTCGACCTCAGAGGAGGAAGGGGAAGACTGACCTCCCACTGGGACTGGTACCAACGCAGTCTGAGCCTCTGGAGCGGAAGAGATGATTGCAATTTGAGGAGTGCCGGATGAGGAAGGCAACACCTTGGTGGAAGCCGGTTCTTTAACAGATAAGGAGTGCGAAGGCATCTCCAGCCTCGAAATTTTAGCCCGGGTAATAGGGTCACTCCCAGAGCCGACCTGGGCCTTGCGCTTGCTGGATTTACCACATTTCATCAGCTCCTCAACCTTAGCCTTGAGCTCTTCGGGAGTAGATTTCATGGTGGAGGGACCTGGAAGGTCTGAGTTGAGTCAGGAAATATAAAAGAAAAAGAGGAAGAGAAGGAAAGTATTAATGATATTACCTTCTTCAGTGCCTACAACAGATATTGGAATAGCTAAGGTCGCCGGAGGGGGGCTCAGACCTAACTCCACCAGATTTCGAGACTCGATGAGATCAGCATACCTCTCTGGCCTGATTTTCCCCAATTTTGATAGCACCTTCTTATCTTCGGGGCCGAGCTCAGGCCGACCACCTAAAAATAAAAAATAGCAAGTAAGAGCAAAGAAAGAGGCTCATAAGTTCCAGATCAGAGCTCAACCAGCTTGAGTAAAGACTCACCCAAGTTTTCTGGTCTAGTCTAGGCCGTAGGGATACCAAGAGTATCTGTTTTATCCGCAGGATTATACTCCTAGTTGGTACCCCCAATAAAAAAGAAGTGCTTTTTCCACGCTTTGTGAGAAGTTGGGAGGTCGGTAATGATCTTCCTAGCATTGTTTCGCTTAGAAATATACAGAAATCCTTCGGAAGAGGTCAGCTTGACGTTGAAGAGTTCCATAAGCAAAGAAATGCTAGGAACTCCGAGTTTATGCTTCTTAAAGATGACTAAGAGGCCTACCATAATGCCATAGAAGTTGGGAGAGAGCTGGGAAGGGCATACGTTGAAGTGTTGCAGAACAGCCTTGATAAAGGGATGCAGGGGAAAACGAAGACCGTTCTCAAAGGCAGCGAGGAAGAAGCAGACCCTCTTACTCACTTTTTCTACATAGTAGATGGATTTATCTGGGCACCAGGGTTCAACCCCAGGAGGAAAACCATAGCGAGCTTTATACGCTCTCATCAATGCAGGGGCCTCTCTACTATAGCCCACGGATTTGGCATACCTAAAGGCAGCCCCTAAGTATGAAGTTTTTTCTTCAACCCCAACTCCGCTCACCTTGCCCTTGCCTTTGTCAGGCTTGGGGGGCACGGGAGATGATGTAGAAGGAGGTTCCTCAGTGCCGACCTCGGCTTCCACAGCCTCCGCACCAGGAAAACTATCAATTTCATCACCTACGTCCCCTAAATCAGTGTCCTCAGACCGATCACCTAGTAGGGAAACAGAAGAACGGGTGGCACCGGAGGAGGCATACATGATTGGGCAAGAAAAGGGAAGATTAAAGGAACGATAAAGAGGGGGACACTAATTAAACTCTCCCTAATAACCCTAGGATCAGCACAGTAGCTCCCAACAGCAAGTAGGTGCACAATGGAGCTCCAATCCACAAAGTAAGGAAGAGGGGGTAGACAACAGTTGTGATTCCAGCAATAAAAGAACTGAAAAGACCAAAAACGTAATAACCACCTCGAACTCGAGGGATCCAGAACAAGGGAAGATGCGAAAAGGGGGCAGGAAGGGCGTACCTAGTTGGGAGAGAGCGACGAACAACAATCCGGGGCCAAATCAAGGGGGAAAGCACTGCGAGTCCTCGAATCGAACACAGAAAAACCGATTTTGAGCAAGAATCAGAAAGCTTCGAGACAGAGAGTCAAGAATTCGCAAAGGTAAGAAGTTCGAAGAACAAAAAAGAAGATTAACAGTGGAAAGAAGCGGTTCAGGTAGCCGTTTGGGTATTTAAAGCTTAAGGGACGTGGGCTGAAACGTGCGCGGGAATTGAGGAGAGTCATGAGTGCTGCAAACTATCAAAAGGCTTCGGTCATGTGTGAAGCCAAGGGTTGCCACGTACGGATCTAGCTCGATTTGAGGAAGCAGTTCAGCCCCTGCCTAAGCTAACTTAAGGCAAAGGCTGGGGGGCAACTGATGATACCTAAAAAGAGCCCAAGCCTCAGCTCGGGAAATGAGCTCAGCATGGGAGGTCAGGAAAAACCAGCAGAGCTCATCCAGTCGAAATCAGAGCTCCCCACAGTAAAAACAAAATAGGGAACAACAAGACAATAACAAATACCTCCAGAGCAATAACCAAGCTGGATTCAAGGCATGAGATTCGTAGAAGATTGAGATCCTCTCAGAAGATTGAGAAGGATCCCACGATAGGAGGCAGAGATTTCGAGATAGAGTCCATTGATCCAGGCAAAAGGAGTTTAGGTAACCCCGGAACGGAGGAGAGTAGAGGGGAGAAAATCCCTCCATTATAGGAAGTAAAATCGGATTAGAGGTAAGCAAGAGGCTATAAAAGGGGAGCAAGCCTCCATTGAGAGGCAGTAGAGCCACGAAGAACCCTAACTCCTCTCTGACTACATTGTAACAGATTCAATACCATCAATAAGAAGATAGGAGCTATAGGCTCCATTCCAGAGTGGACTAGTCGAGCTCAGGCCGGTGAACCACTATAATTCTGTTGTGTTATCTCCCCATCCTCAATTCCCCTAAGCATAAACCAGCATTGCCTGACACGAGCCTCGTAGCTCGGACACCACTCTTAACTCTACGCATATCTGACCTCTAGTTCATTCTCGGTAGATTTACACCATCATATATATATATATAAAATTTCAACAAAAGTGAAATTTTTTTGATTGACCATTATGTCCTTATTAAAAAGGTAAAAAACATATCTTTATGTATTTAATTATCCATTATTAATTAAATATGCAAATGACCCTTCATATATTCTCATTTTCATAGTTATTTGTTTATATTATTATGTTACATTATATTAAATGCATATTTCACCCTTGAACAATTGTACAATACTACTTCTGTAACCACTCCTGCCACTCAACTAGCTATTGATTCATATGCTTCTTATGGTGTAGTCGGTTTCCATTTTAATTGATTAAATTGGGGACCTCACAAATTCTGAGAATAAATACTCAATTGATAGTTGCCCTTACAGATTCTGAGAATAAATATTCAATTGATTACATACCTTGCAAATTCTGAATATTTCAGGGTAAATATTTAATCACGTAAAATGTACTACTATGTGAATTGTCTTCTTTGTTTCGTCACCGACCCGTTGCACTTTAATTTCTTTCACTTTCTATGTATGCTTGTGTATTCTCTGTGTGCACATGTGGGTTTCCTATCTTTGTTTTAGCATTTCGTTTATCTCTTCTAATTAGGTTTGTGCATTTTGACAGTGAAGAACACCCACCATCTAAGAGTGACAAGATTTTTGACCACGAGAATCCGAAATGAGGTATGGCCAAAATTTTTAGAATTTTCTTGGATAAATGTTAGGTGACTATGGTGGATTTGGGGAATGTAGAGCTTGGGAATTTAGTGGCTTTGCTTTGATTATTTTGGTGAAACTGGAATCAATCTTCGAAGGCAGCCACTTCTCACAAATGTTTACTCCTTTGATCTCAAGGGTGGTTCTCATGGCACTCTAACAGCGTAAATTTCTTAGTTTCACCAGCTTCATATATTGGTCCCATTGTTTAACTTTGTGTTGTTCCCTTTTCGGTCATATGATAGATGGGTTCAACATGCATGATTTGACAAAGAATTTTTGGTGATGGTTGGTGGCTATAAGGGTAACCGTGGTTTCAATTCTTTAGCAGTTCATCTGATTAATTGTTAGTGTCCATTACTAATATAAATATGCATAGGTAGTTCTAGCAGCACAAACCTACAACAAATTTATCATTTATACGATTTAGTGTGTTGTTATTAATTGATAATGTTGTGTACTTAACCATTGATGGAGTGAACATTTAGTTGGTTCTAATTCTTATAAACTTAATATTATCTGACATAATCGTGTTACAAGTTTTTTTTTTTTTTTTGGAGAACCTCGACGGTGCGAGGGAATTTTATTAATTAAAAATTAAATTACGCCTAGTTAGAGGGGACGTATATACCTTACCCCTCGATGCAATTTAATTACATAAATAAAATAAAAAACAAAATGCATGCTTGATACAAATAATAATGAAAAAAAGCGAGCCTAGGCATATTGCTTAAACTAAATGGTAGCAGCTGAAAGAGCATTTAAGCAAGCATGTCAGCTAAGAGAGGGAGCTGAGGGAACGACCTGAAAGGATTTTCAGGTTGCAAGCACGAGCTTCGAGCAGGGTAAGCTAAGGACTGATGAGCTGAGAGCATGCTTAAAGGATTGATAAGGCAGCTGATAAGGCAGATCTGATCTGGGAAGACATTCAGTCTGATAAGGTAACTGAAATGACTCCTAATACGAGACTGAGAGGGCAACTGATAAGGAATTCCAGAAGACATCTTGATAGCCCTTTGTTAGGCAGATGGATAGTCTCAGACGAAACATAGGAGATCTCTGAAAAAAAAAACAAAATGCTCCCAAGAGAATCCTGTAAAGAGAGAGAACATCTTGGTGGAAAAGATGAGAAAAGTGAGAATCCTTTGAGTGCAAATCCAGAATAAACTCGAAAGTCTGCATATAACTTCGATGGAAGAAGAAGTCCTCCTCCTTTGAGCAATGCAGAAGATGAATATCCATCAAAGCTTCCAAGAAGTCTGACCAGATAAGAAGACCGATCTTAAGGAATGCATGAGGCAATGGAGAAGAAGAATATCTAGCAAGACTGTAAAAATAGAGGTATTTAGTAATTCCCCAATCTTGTGTTTGAATATCTGATATCCTGAGCATTGAAACTGAGCATGTTGCTGAGTATATGAGCATGAATTGAGCCTGGAAACTGTGCATGTTGTTGAATATATGAGGCCTTGAATGTGTTGTTGCTTCCACCAAGAGATATATCCAGTAGCCTTGGCATACATAATATGTATTGTCCATTATGTTAACCTTATAAAACGCTTCCTTAAATTGCGCATATTTCTGGAGTCCTGTTGCATCAGCAATCTAGTATAAACTGGTAGATCTTTAGTGGAATCATAGATAAATGACCCCCTATCAGTGACCCCTTTATTTGCCAACGAATTAGCAACCATATTCCCCTCACGATAAGTATGTAGAATGTCAAATGTAAGGCCCTGTAAAATAGAATGAATTTGGTCAAAGAGAGTCCAAAATTTCCACGATACTTTGAACCTTTGTTTTACCATATCCACCAGAAGCTTCGAGTTAGTCTCAATAACAAACGAATAATCTTGAATGCCATACTCCTTGATCAGATTAAGACCATTCAGTAAAGCCCTGATCTCTGCCTCCATATTAGTGCATATTCCATAGAAATAAGAACTTGCAAGAACCATCTGGCCATCTGTATTTCTTAATACTGCCCCTCTTCCAGAAAGTCCAGGATTCCCCTCTATGTTGGAAAGTAGAATCCATAGGTAGAGAATGTTGTATTATTTTCCATCCCACTAGCTGAGCACTGGGAGGCACATGTTGTTTCCACACAGTAGCCGCTAGAACATTGACTGAGCCTTCAGTCCTTACAATATGCCATGCAAATTTCACCGTGAATTGCCCTAATGGGGAGTGCTTCCAAATGAGCCTATCTTGAACAGAATTTAACTATAACTGAATTGAGTAAACCTCCTTTAACAAGTGAGAATCTAATGTATGATGGACCCTTTCCAGATCCCAATGGCCATTCCCATATAAGTCAGCTAGTTTTGGAAAGAAGGATGGTTTGACAAAGTTTCATAGAATTAATGGACCCAGACCAGTCCAATTGTCACACCAGAAATCCACTGTGCATCCTGACCCAATAATCATTCGAGTATATGTCACCACCAGTTCAAACCATGGGGCTAGCTCTCTGTATCCTCTGAGATGACTTTGTGCTGAGGTATCCAATAAGTGCCTATTCCCCATAAACTTTCCAGCAAAAATCCTTGACCATAGTGTAGCTTTATTCATTAAGTGACAGGCCTACTTCATTCTGAAGGCAAATTGCATATCTTCAAACTTTCTTATTCCCAAACCTCCCTCTTCTTTGGGCATGGTGATAGCTTTCCAAGAACACCAATGTCTTCTTTTAGTATTCTGCTTACCAGACCAAAAAAAGCTAGATATTGCAGAATTAAGTTTACCAATAATCCCCTTAGGTAGATTCATTGAAGCCATTATATGAATAGGGATTGAATTCAAGACTGACTGAAAGCAGCTTCCCATACTAACCCTGCAATTTTTCTTGTATTTTCCTTAACAAATCCTCATAGTGAATTAATTTGACGCTACCCTTTATAATTGGGCAACCTAAATAAGTTAGTGGGCAAGACATAAGTGGGATATGAGTTATTTGGGATAACTGATTCTTTCTATGCAGAGAGATTCTATTAGAACAAAACAAGGAGCTCTTTTGTGTATTCACCAACTACCCTGATGAGGCCTCATACCTCTTCACAAAATTCAAAAGATTCTTCATTAACTTCTTATGACCTCTCAAGGAGATAAGGGTGTCATCTGCAAATAGCAGATGTGATAAGGGGAAGGAACCTCTACCAGTATGGTAATATTTTACCAACTTCTACTAAAAAAATTGCTTTAAGCCTCTACTCAATACCTCTTCTACTCAATACCTCTTCTACAATGATAAACAGGCTGGGAGATAATGGATCCCCTTGTCTAAGCCCTCTAGACTTTGGAAAAAATCCATGTCTTACACCATTAATAGTTAAGGAAACAAATTGATTATGAAGACAATTAGAAACAATATCCAAAAACCTTTTTGAAAACCCAAAGCAACTCAAAGTGATCTTAAAAAAATCCCATTCTAGTCTGTCAAAGGCTTTCATCATATCTAGCTTAACAATAGCATTACCAGTTTCAACCTTCCTATCAATTTCATTGACCATAAGTTGAGCAAGGGCTATACTATCACCAATGCTTCTACCTTTCACAAACCCCTGTTGTTCATCCGAAATAATCCTAGGCAGCAAAGCACTTAACTTGGAAGACATAATCTTAGTAAATGTCTTGTAAAGAAAATTACACAAGCTTATAGGCCTGAACTCTGCAAAGGATGAGGGTTTCTCAGTTTTGGGGATCAAGACCAATAAAGTGGCATTAACAGATCTAGGAACTTCTTCTCTTTCCATGAAAAAAATTGTAGCCTTCAACAAATCAAACTTAATAATATCCCAGGCAGATTGGAAGAATTGGCCAGAAAACCCATCAGGTCCAGGTGCACTATAAACTGACATAGAAAATAAACCCCCTTCAACTCCTCAAGTGTGACTAGAGAAGTAAGCGTAAGATTCTCCTCAACTGTCACTAGTTTTGGAATACAAGAAAACAATTCGTCATCCACCTTATGAGGCTGAGATTTATACAAATCTGTAAAAAATTATACTCCACAATCTACAATTTCTGGTTCATCTTCCACCCATTGATTTTCTGAATTTTAATTTTGACCAATCTATACCTTACAACTTTGCTCTTAGCAAGTGCATGAAATAGCTTAGTATTTCTCTCTCCCTCTAATGTCCATTTTATATTAGCTATCTGCCTCCAAAAAATTTCTTCTATTTTTAGGGCCTTCTCCAAATCAGCTTTTACCTCCATTAAAACTTGAGAATTAATCATGGAATCATCTCTCTCAAACTTCTCTTCTGCTCTAACCAATTTCATCTCCAAAGCTTTAATATTCTCGAAGACAGTTCCAGAAGTTTCCTTGTTCCATCTTCTCAAGTGAAGAATACTAACCTGACCAACTACTATTCACCAGCTACAGAAAACCAGGATGCTCCACCCACATATTTTGAAATTTAAAATATGAAATTCTTGGTGCATTAACAGCTTCAGAAAACTTCACCACCAATGGACAGTGATCAGACTACCCCCTCCCAGCATGCTCCACTATAGTATTCAAAAATATTTCCTTCGACCTTTTTAGCAGAACCCCTGGGTGGTTGGAAAAGCTACAATAGTTGCCAGATGAAGACTTCCCTTATAGGAAACAGGTAACCTTGTACTACTAAAACCATTCCTTGGTATACTCTGATTTACTAGTCTTATGCCCCGTCCTCCTGTTCACCTTTGTTGCTTGCTTATCTAGGTTTGGCATTTGTTCATTTTTTTCTTTTTTTGCACAATTACCCATTGGATGCTTCAGCACTTCAATCTTTGCTCATGAGGATACCTCCTTCTGTTTCATTTTTTCTGACACACAAATGGCTGCATGCCAGTGCCTAAAAATCATGTAATTGCCAAGCTCTACTAAAGTAGAATTCTACAGATTTTAGTTGGCTTACGCACAATTTGGATGCATTTTCCTACATTGGTTGTCTCTTTCACACTATTATATGGACTATTTTTGGGCATATTTATATCATGCTTGAATTCTTATGCAGTGTTAATAGTTTTTGCTCTTGGACGGCCATGGGTCTGTCTTGCTCTCTAATACATGTTGCATTGAATTTTCTGTTTTTTGTTTTGATTGGGTAGTGTTGATGTTGGTTCAAGATAAAGCATTATTAGGAGGCAAATTATATATGTGGAGAATTTTCCAATCTTTGTTGCTAGTTTCCACATCTCTAATTTCTTGGTATCTCAATTTTTTTCTTTCTTGTGGTCATCTGTCAAGGTGAAATTTATTAGATCTACATTTGTTATATCATTAGCTTCAACATTAATACTATTTGGACTACTTTATAACCTATCACATTCATTTGATTGGTAGTAGATCCCAATCATTATTGGGGCACCAAGTCAACCCATCAATCATGCGATTCATTAGGTTAGTAAATTAGATCTAAGTAGCATTGCACTAGATTTTGTAATGTGCTAAGAGCATCTCCAGATTCCAGTCCTTACCCCTTTTTTTAACACAAATTTAAATTTGAGTAAAAGTGGTCTAAAATACTTTTCCAATGTTAGACCCTTACCCATATCAAATAAAGGAAAACCCTTTTTTAAACCAAAATCAAGGAGACCCTTTTTAAAATTCAAATATATAATGGTGAGATTATACCATCCTTTAAAGATTCAATGGTCATATTTTACCATATTTTAAATTTGGGTTTGTCCTCATTTAAATTTAGATTTATCTTCCTTTCAATTTGGGTTTCTCCATTGGAGAGGTCTATACCAAATCAAACTTTTTACCCTTTTTTTTTTACTCAAATTTGGGTAAGAGTTTGAGTTTCCATTGGAGATGGTCTAACGTAAAAAAAAAAGGTTTGTTATTGTTTATAGTAAGGGTTTTTTTGGACATCACATGGATTTTAGAAGGAAAGAAAAGTTCAATGATCTTTGCATGAAATGTGATTTTAAAGATGACATGGGAAAAAATTTCTATTGAGGCACTATATTTATTATATCTTGAATAAGTCATCTTTGACAGCATTACATTTTAGGATATTCAATGTTCCATCATCCTTTGCACTGAAATAAGCTCAAGTCACTATATTTCAGAGGTTACTTGTTGTCTTATTATGTTGATTTATTACTTAAAAATTATGAGCTTCCTTGTTTTCCATGAATCAAATAGGCGAAGATTATCCACTTTCATCGTCACACTTTTAGACTTTCAAGTGCTGAAAAGAATCGTTGTGGTTATTGTTAGGGAAGTTGCATTACAGGATAAAGATGAAATTCAAAATGGTGAGTTTGCATCAAATATTCTTTCTAATAGTACTTTAGATGGTAATTTTTGAGTTTTTTTCTATAGAATGTGATTCTTGACAGATTAAATGAAAATTTACCGAATATGTTGATTTTATGAAAAGTGACCCATGACTTTAATATGCACATTTCATATTGAAAATAGTTAACGTGCAACGCACTTGTGCACCAACTAGTATTACTAAAAACATCTCTCTATTCCCCCATTGTAAACATTTCTTCATATGATGGAAATGAAGAATATTCCTCAGTTACCTATTTGTAAGATAATTTTCAGTTAATTGTATTTTGTAATTGATGAATATAGAATATTGGATATCATGTATCTCTTTTGCACCCATATTGTTTGTTTTGTGATGAAAATTGGGGAAAATGCTTTCAAACTCATAATTAATGGAGATTCGTGTGATTTTAGGTAAAGAGCAGGTAAAGTCGTGCATAAAGCCTCCCATCAAGTGCTCAAAAGCAATAGGGAAGAAGTGAATGCTAAACAGATGGCTTGGGACCTCGAGGAACTAAGGAAATCCCAAAACAGGACAAAACCTACCAGTAAAAGTCAATCAAAACCTACCGGTAGAAAATGTTACTGGAATTCTTCTACCTCAGCCATGCAAAAACCTATCAACATAAAATCTTACTGGAAAAAAACCTACTGGTAGGTTTTCTTACGTTCTACCGGGAGTTTTTGCCCAGTTTTGCCAGATACCTACTCACATGACTCCATCTACTCTGGGGGCCCACCTCTTGTCATCCAAACCATACCTTGACATATTTGACATCCCATGATGCTCTCCTAACCCCTAAAGTCAGATTTCAAGTGAGAGAGAAAGGGGAAGCAAGAGAGACAAGAGGGGTGGTTGCGAAAGCATGGGAGGAGCATGCTTGGCATGTTTTTTCTTGTTCAAGTGTCCAACCTCTCCCCACTCATTGAAACTCAGTTCACACAGGCTAAGGGAGGAGGGATGGACTAAGAATTATCAAGTCTTACACCATTATTCAGTTTTACATGTTTTTAGAGAGAGAAGCTCTAAGGTAGAAGATGAAGTTTTAGAGATAGAAAGTTGGGTCTTTACATTTCCTTCACCATTTTCATTATAGTAACCTTTATTCTTCTTGTAATCTTTCCTCTTTCACTCTAAAATATTTTACTCAAGTTGTAATCCAGCTTAGTTAAGTGTTCTAGCATTTCCATTTCTACATTTGGGTATTTTGTCTTCAATCTTTGTATTTTGGGTATGAATGAATTTGCTCTTGTAGTTTAAACCTTTTCTTGCATCAATACAAGTTTCATGCTTCATTTCATTACCATGTTTCTTTACATTTTTTTTGTTCTTGCTTTTACTATGAGTAGCTAGACTTTTAGTTGGCTAATCCAAGGGGAAGTTCCTCTTGGGTATGTGCAATCAACTCTCTTTTATTTTTTCTTGTAGTGTAAAGTGTTTGGTTTGACTAGATTGAGTGCGGACGTGGGTGTGGGCTCTTGATATACCGTAGACTTGTCTCAGGGTATGCTTTTGTCCACCACATCCACATTAGTCCCTCACTTGCTACGAATCAATCAAACACCGAGACACAATTGGTTGAATGAATTGAATCAATTTGGCATTCCCATTGGAATGACCTCTATGGATTAGCCAACCTTGCTTTATTACATATTTCTCAAAACACAACTCATCAAAACACAATTCACATGACTTTTCAATTTTTATTTCTTTACAAATCACCCTTCAAAGCATTTTACATTTCCTTCCCTGAGGAGACGACCTTGGAATACACATTCCAAGTAAAACACAACATTACAAGTCTCTCTACGCTTGGGGAGCACTTTTGCACACACACACACTTTTTTTTTCATCCACACGATTTTTCCCATTTCTTGCATGGAACCCGAGGGAGAGTGACACTCATCAACTTCTATAAGTCATATACACATAATCCGGGTTCGTCTTTGGAGATTAGAGAAAACATATCAAGCATTTTTGGCGCCGTCGTTGGGGAAGGCTAAGCGTTGAATTCGAAGGTGATTTGGGGCAATGGAGGTAAGTCCCGTGATTCTCATCACGGGCCTAGGTACATTGCTCCTTTGTACATACTTGCGTATTTTCTTTCTTTCAATTCCCCCCTCCAAGAAATGAAGGAAATAATCTCCCTATGGACCCTCCGACGAGGTCAATGAGAGATTACCTCCAACCAACTCGAAGCACCACCCCCTCATGCATACTTCTACCTGTGCAAGTGCATGGCTTCCTTGTTAAACCGGGCATGTTGCAAGTACTTCCTCAATTTCATGGAGTGGAACGAGAAAATCCTTATCTACACGTTAAGGAATTTGGGAAAATTGTTGGAACATTAATCACAAATCATGCCATGGAAGACATGGCACGCATGAAATTATTTCCCTTCTCCCTCAAAGACAAAGCTAAAACTTGGTTGAACTCGTTGAAACCCCGATCAATAAGTTCTTGGGCACAAATGCTTTCCGAATTTTTAAACAATTTTTTTCCGATGCCCAAGACCACTGCTCTTAAGAAACAAATTCAAAAATTTTCGGAAAAATCAAATGAATAGTTCTACCTATGTTGGGATAGATAAAAGGTTGTTACACTCCATTCCACATCATGGATTCGAACCATGAAAATTAGTGAGTTTCTTCTATGAAGGAATTACACCAGGCCATCAAAAATTCATCGACATGATGTGCAACAGAGAGTTTCTAAGTAAGGATCCCGATGAGGCCCTTGAGTACTTTAACACAATGGCAGAAAATACCCAATATTGGGATATCACGGATCCCACCGATGTGCCAAGATCCTCTCTAGGTAGTCAACCAAGTGGAGGGGGGATGTATAACTTGTGTGACAAAGAAGACTTGCTAGAATAACGAAATTGTCCCGCAAGGTGGAGAGTCTAGATGTGAATAGGAGGCATGAGGTGTCTAACATCACAAAGGCCGAGGAATTTTTCTCTATATGTGAGAGTGTTGAGCATTCTATTTTGGAGTTCCCAAACATTCTGGAACTCAAAGAGGTATATCATGAGCAAGTGAATGCCATCAACCAAAGTAGGCAATCATTCTCTCCACACTCCAACACATACAATCCGGGATGGAGCAACCACCCGAACTTTAGTTGGAAGAATGACAACCCTACCTCATGGGTCTAGCTCATTGTCACCTCCCATTCCACCCAAGCAAAACCAATCATACTATGGTCATGGTCCCTCATCTAGCTCCCAATACCCACAGTCCAATCCTCAAGAGTTTTCACAGAACCCACCTCAACAAGGGTTTGGTCAACAAGGACCACCTAACCCACCCACCTACCAACCTCCTCACAAGAGAAATTTGGAGGATGTCGTGCATCAATTCATTCAAAGCCAAGCCACAATCAAAAATCAAATCGCCGCCGCTTTTAATGACATCCTGACTCAAATCACTAAGTTGACCAATGCTATAGGGTCGTCCTAATAAGAGAAAGGAAAATTTTGCGCTCAACCCCAAGAAAACCCAAGGGTTCAACACGTGATTGAATCATCTGAAACTACCAAAGAGAGTTGTGAGCAACTCAAGGCGGTCACCACCCTTAGGAGTGGCAAGCAAATAGATAAAACTATTTTGCCTAAAGTCTCACCCACAACCACATTGGAAAATGAAAAAGAGACTAAGGGTCGCTCCGAGGGGGGGTGAAACACTGAAAAGCAAAAGATTATTAATTTGAATGTGCATGATTGTGCTATCCCGAATCCTTTTCCCCAATGTTTGAAGTCACCGACTAAAGTTGCTAACTATTTGGATATTATTGAAATATTTAAGCAGGCGAAGATAAACATTCATCTCCTTGATGCCATCAAGCAAATACCTTATTGTGCAAAGATATTGAAAGACTTGTGCACAGTGAAGAGGAAATTGAATGTGCACAAGAAGGCATTCCTCATCGAACAAGTGAGTTCCATTTTGAGGACCAACACACCACCCAAGTTCAAAGATCCCGTCTGCCCGACCATTGCCATAACCATCGGGAATTTCCGTGTGGAGCAAGCGTTACTAGACTTGGGAAGTGTCAACCTCTTACCTTTTTCGGTGTATCAATAATTGTAACTTGAGGAGTTGAAGCCAACCTCAATCACTCTTCAATTGGCGGATCGAAGCGTGAGGACACCAAGGGGAGTAGTTGATTATGTTTTAGTCCAAGTGGACAAATTTTATTTTTTCGTTGACTTTATTGTACTTGACATTCACCCTGTTGCTAACCCTAGTTCACAGATTCCTGTCATATTAGGGAGGCCTTTCCTTGCTACTTCTAATGCTGTAATAAATTGCAGGAATGGTCTAATGAAGCTTGTCTTTGGAAACATCATGATGGATTTCAATGTGTTCAATCTTTGCAAGCAACCAAGAGATCATGAGGAAGTTCATGAGGTCAATCGAATTGACACTTTGGTGGAGGATCACATGGAGCTACTTTGCAATTCCAAGTTGGAGGAGAAAAAGTTTATTGAATATAAGGAGCCAGAAAGTGTGCAAGGGGTGGGGAATTGGACCCCAACATTTGAAAAACTTCCACCATAAGAGAGGAATATTTTTCCATCAACTGTGCAGACACCTATCTTGGAGTTGAAGTCATTTCCATCTACGCTCAAGTATGCATTTCTAGGAGAGCACAAGACATTCCTAGTGGTGATAAGCTCTTTTTTGGAGCCAAGGCAAGAATAGGAGTTGTTGTAAGTTTTAAGGAGGCATAAAAGAGCCATCAGTTGGACCATAGCCGACATCAAAGGAATTAGCCCCCTCATTTGCACCCATAGTATCTATTTAGAAGAAGACTCCAAGCCATCCCGATAACCACAATGAAGGATAAATCCTATCATGAAGAATGTGGTGCAAGATGAAGTACTCAAGCTACTTGACGTGGGCATTATTTTTGTAATTGCCGACAGTAAATGGGTTAGTCCCACGTAAGTAGTACCAAAGAAGTCAAGAGTCACTATAGTTGCAAATGCGGAGAATGAGTTGATTCCAACAAGGGTGGTCACCAGTTGGAGAGTTTGCATCGATTATTGGAAACTCAACTCATGCATAAGAAAGGATCACTTCCCATTGCCATTCCTTGATCAAGTGTTGGAGAGAGTAGCTATGCATCTTTTTTATTGCTTCTTGGATGGTTATTCTGGCTACAATCAAATAGAGATTGCCTTGGAGGATCAAGAGACGACCACATTCACGTGTCCTTTTAGCACTTATGCCTATCGTCGAATGTCATTTGGTTTGTGCAATGCCCCAGGAACTTTTCAAAGATGTATGATGGGGATTTTCAGTGACATGGTGGAGAAGATTGTGGAGGTGTTCATGGATGACTTTTCAGTGTTTGGGGACACATTTGAAGGTTGTTTGAAAAATTTGGAGAGAGTTCTAGAGAGATGTGAAGAGAATAATTTGGTGCTAAATTGGGAGAAGTGTCACTTCATGGTAACACAAGGGATTGTGCTTGGACACATTGTGTTTGCAAAAGGGGGTTGAAGTAGAAAAATCGAAGGTGGAAGTAATTTCCAACCTACCCATTCCAAAGGTCGTCAAAGATATCAGGTCATTTCTTGGCCATGCAGGTTTTTACTGTCGATTTATTAAGGATTTTAGTGCATTGGTAATACCCTTGACCAATTTGCTAGCAAAGGATGTTTCTTTTGTGTGGTCGGATGATTGTGAGACATCTTTCAAAAAATTCAAAAGCATGCTCACTTCACCTCCAATCATGCGACCACCCAAGTGGGAACTACAATTTGACCTCATGTGTGACGCGAGTGATTACGTAGTCGGCATAGTGCTAGGTCAAAGGGAAGACAAAAAGCCATATGTAATATCCTATGATAGAAGAACTCTAAATGAAGCACACATGAATTAAACTACCACTGCAAAAGAGTTTCTAGCCGTAGTATTTGTATTGGACAAATTTAGGTCATACATCATTTGTTCACCTATTATAGTCTACACTGATCACTCTGCTTTGAAGTATTTGTTGTCTAAGCAGGAAGCTAAACCGATACTCATTAGGTAGATCTTCATCCTTCAAGAATTCAACTTGATCATCAAGGACAAGAAAATGAGTCGGGAATATGGTGGCAGACCATTTGTCACGGCTTGTCGTCCAAGACGCCGAAGAGCACATCCCTATCTCTGATTTTTTTTCTCGATGAGCATTTATTTTCTATTCATTTTGTTTGTCCGTGGTATGTTGATATTTGCAATTTTCTTGCCACAGGACAAATACCACCGCATTTGAAGCCCGGAAGATAAGCAAAGATTCATGGCGAATGTGAAGTACTTCTACTTCGACAACTCATACTTGTTCAAATATTTCCTCGATCAAGTCATGAGGAGATACATACCAGAAAATGAACAACGAGATGTCCTTTCCTTCTACCATTCTGAGGCGTGTGGTGGGCACTTCTCTTCCTAGAAAACTTCAGCTAAGGTTTTACAAAGCGATTTTTATTGGCCTTCATTGATTAAAGACTGTGTTTCTTTTTGCAAAGAATGTGATAGGTGTTAAAGGTTGGGAAGTGTAACCCATAGAAACATGATGCCCCTATCCCCCGTGCTTGTCATTGAAATATTCGATTGTTGGGGCATTGATTTCATAGGTTCATTCCCTATGTCCTTTGGTTACCTTTATATCCTATTGCCAGTAGACTACGTGTCTAAGTGGATAGAGGCAATCCCAACCAAGACCAATGACCATCGAGTCGTGGTCAAATTGTTAAAAGAAAATATTTTTTCAAGGTTTGGGATACCTCGTGCAATGATAAGTGATGGTGGGTCTCATTTTTGCAATAGACCATTTGTCTCTTTGATGTATAAATATGGTGTAACACACAAGATGTCCACCGCTTATCACCCACAAACTAATGACCAAGTCGAGTTGGCCAATAGGGAGATAAAGAATATACTAGAGAAAACGGTTAATCAAGATCAAAAGGATTGGTCACTTAGATTCACTGATGCCTTGTGGGCTTACCACACTGCCTATAAGACCATCCTAGGTATGTCTCCTTATCGGCTAGTCTACGGCAAGACTTGTTACTTGCCAGTAGAGATGGAACACAAGGCCTATTGGGCCATAAAAACTTTTAATTTCAATTTGAGAATAGCTGGAGAACGTAGGAAGTTGGAGTTGAATGAATTGGAGGAAATTCGTAGAGATGCATACGAGAGCTCAAAAATTCCGAAAGAAAGGGCAAAGATTTTCCATGACAAATTCATTTTGAGCCCAGCCAAAAAGTGTTCTTGTATAATTCTCGCCTCTCCATTTTTCAAGGAAAACTCCGATTACGTTGGGATGGCCCCTATATTGTCAAGGTGGCCTACCCTAATGGATTTGTGGACATAGCAAATCCCGAAGGTGGTAAAAAATTCAAGGTCAATGGCCAAAGACTTAAACCATTCTTCGAGGGTTTTGAGATTCAAACTGTGGAAGAGGAGTTGGTGGATCCAGTCTATCCGAACCTTGTTGAGGAATAACTGTTCAAGTAGATTTTAGTGGACAATCACTTTCCTTTATTCTTACTTTGAAAATTTAATTGTTTACTTACTTTTATCTGTGCATAGTATTCTCTCTTCTCAATTGCAGATAGTGGTGTTTTTTTCAAAGCTCGTTGCGAGGTGTTCTCTTACCCTTCACGTTTTATTTTAAGTCCATCATCGCATTCTATATCTTTTTGTTGCATTGAGGACAATACATAGTTCAAGTTAGGGGATGAGGTGCACCATTTGTATGATACACCAAATTTTTGTTTATAATACCATTTTGTGGTGAAATGCACCATTCACATATTCTACTAATTGTTTTTTTTGAATAGTTGAAAAATATGTGAAAATTTTTAAATTTTTTTGTGAAACATATCTGAATATTGAACCATATTCCTCTATTCAAAGTGTTATAAGTTTAGTGATAGTTAGATCTTCGCTTTGAACTTTGAATATATGAGCACATCATAGAAGTTTATCCTATGCCGGAGTATCACATATGTGTTTTCTTTCAAACTCAACCATAGTGCACCTTGAATATGTAATTTCAGAAATTTACGGATTGGATTCACATTAGAGCTTAACATGCATAGTGGAGATGAAGTAAGTAACCATGTGAGCTTTAGTGCCAATCCTTGTTGGAGGGGACTTACATTCACTCAAAGGAACAATTTTTTAAATTCAAAATCTGTTCAATAATCTCATTATGCTTGCTTTGGTTAGAGTGCGTGTGGATAGTTGATTGACTTTGTATTGAAATGCCAATATGACTCCCCATGCTTATCTAGAGATGATCTTAGGTCGTCTTTGAATTGCTTTGAGCCTTAGCCTTTTCTGGTGATAAATCAATCCCTAGTTCCGTGATTGAGCCTTAATTGAAAATTCGTTTCTCATGCCACATGATTGACCAAGCTAGTGCAAAATGATTAAAATTACCACACATTGGTTGTTCTGAGACTGACTGTGATTGATCATGAAGGAAAGGAAATGTGGTGAGGAAACCCAAAATGGGATAAATGGTGCCGAATTCTAAATTTTGAATGGAAAAGAAGAGAAAAATCCAAGAAAAAGGAGAAAAAGGGGGTTGAAAAAGAAAAGAAAGAAAAAGGAAAAGAAAAATGTTGAAGAAAGAAGAAGAAAAAGAAACAAAAAGTGAAGAGAAGGGGTAAGACTGTAAATTTCACAAAAAGAAAATTTTTGATAATAAAGGTCATACTCTCGGAATAACCCTTTTTGTCTCCCTCTACCCTTCATTTCACTCAGGCCAAGTATCACCCCAAGGCCTCATTATAACCCTTGAAATCCCTAAATGATCTAGAGAAAGCATGGTTAGAGCATACTTCAAATGAAAAAAAAAAGTTGGTTTTGCTATCTAGTGCCCTAACATTCCATTTATGAGATTATGCCAAGTTCGTTTCAACTGTTATGCATGCACATCATTTTTGGAATATATGTGAGCATTTTGGTTTGTGCACAATATTCTATCTCACATATACACATGGAGAGTATGTCAGGATAATCTTAGAGTTATTCATTTTTTAGAGAAACCCTTGGCAAGTTTTGCATCAATGCTGAATTTGGATAGCTAAGTGAATGTGAATTCCGTTGAGTAAATACTTAAATTACATGTGCATTTCACACACACACAAGTTTGAAAACAAATGTGTAGGTGTATACTCTTGAATAATATTTAAATCCATGATGAAACTCATGTGTGCTTAGTTCGGGTGTTAGAAAAATTTTGTCAGGCTACCCTGTGCTTGTAGGATAGGAAAATATTGCTCAAACTTTAGATATGAGAAATGAATATGAATGCCTTTTGTATTTCAATTTGTGCTTTATATATTAGGTGTTCATTTTGTTTGTTGAATTTAGAATTCCATGTCATGTGTTGTGAAAGCATCAAAACTCAAATCACATTGCAATTTTGTAAATGAATTTGGACAGTCACATATTTGTGGTTCACTAGCTGGGTTAGGTTTTTTGTGGGGTTGAGGTTGTAAATAGGTCATTAGAATGTGTGGGAGTTGAATAAACTTGGAGTGGAGGTGAAGAATTGAGCATAGGAATTTTTTTTGAAAAAGTTGAAACCTACCGGTAGAAGTTTGAAAAAACCTACTGACAGAAGTTTGCAAAAACCTACCGGTAGATTTTTTCCAGTGCATTGTTCTACCGATAGGTTTTTGACGTTCTACCGGTAGGTTTTGCCCAGAAATTCAAAAATGAGGGTTTTAAATCAGTATTTTCTGTGAAACCCTTCACATTCTTCACTCATCTCATCCTTAAAAACCCTCCCCTCTCCCTCAAAAGCTTCCAAATACTCGAAGAACTTATGGGCACTCATCAAATCACCTGATCATCTTCCCCAAAGTTGTGATTCATAGTGATTACTTCTCACTTTCTTAATTTTTTCCCACAAAAAAACCCTTTTTTCATCCACAAAGCTTCCCAAATCCATCAAAGCCCTAAATTCTCAACCAAAGCTTGGAATTCAAAGGAATGACTCGATTGGGTAAGTCTTCTCGCGCTTCATTTGATCTTTTTGATGAATATGGAGTTGGTTGTTGCCTTTTGTTGCCCTAGGGGCATTTTTTTATTTTTATGGCACGAACCAAACAAACAGGGCCCGGTTCTCCACCACCCGCGGGAATGGGATCCCGCAAGAGGACTACGGGGGCAGGCCCCAGTGGTGGGGAACGAAAGAAAAAACAAAAAAATGATGCTCGCATGAAGAACATCAAGGAGAAAAATGTGATGTGCGAGCGGTATGTAGATAGGCCCACCCCTAGGGCCAAACGATGAAGTGGTCCGAGTGATTTACGGGCCATGGCATTGATGCTTGGATCGAGCCCGTGGGGGGTTTTGTCCTTCCCATGTATAGGGACTTCTACCAAAAGCTGAAGGTGGTGAATGAGGATGAATTTTTATTGAAAAACAATGTGAGAGGGAAGGTGATGGAGATCACACTGGGAGTCATTGCGGTTGCATTGCATTACCAGAGACCACCTCCTAACACCACGGTCTATCCTCATAACACCCAAGGGCGAAAATCACTTTAGGAATATGCAAGCTTGATGTATGAGGACCCGACGCATTTTAAAGGAAAAATCCAAGTTGGGGCACTGAAGCACTCCTACGGGGTAATGAACAAGGTTTTGCATTACAATTTGCTACCTCGGGGAGCGAAGAAGACTCCAGGGGAGGAGAAGCTAACCATTCTCTATGATTTCATGATGGGCAAGAGGATGGATATCGCTCTCATGATGTGGGAGGTGATGAAGGAGTACGCCCAGGCTAGTAAGTCGAAGGCGAATCTCTCTTATGCCCACCTTGTCACGAAGATCTGCTTCCATAATAAAGTCAAGGGCAGCCTCACTGATGTGACCCTCCTGCCGTAGTTTGGAGCTATAGGCAATTCTGCGAATATGAAGAGGTCAGCCATGACAAGAGGTTCGACCCAGAGGGAAGAGAGGGCGAGACCAACAAGAGTCGAGCCATCTACAGTTGGACCTTCTACCTCAATGCCACCTATTGCTACCCCACCTCGGACGGTCTCCCAGCGCCTTAATGCGATAGAGGGACGGTTGGATGGCTTCGGTAGGACTATACAGCTACTGATGTTGATGGTCACTAAGATCTTCGAGAGGACTTTCCCAGGAGAGCCTCTCCCCGTAGTGCCACCACCTTCCACCTCCGAGCCATCCATTTCTGCCCCCACGGGCTCAACTGTCTTAGAGGTGGAGGAGTCCGATGATGAAGAGTCTGGTGATGAGGAGGGGGACAACGATGAGGAGTCGGGTGATGATGCATAAGAGTAGAGATACCATTTTTTGTTTTTTTTGTTTTTGGTAGATTGCACATAATGGTCTAGTGGTAGTCGGCCTAGTAGAAGAGTCTCTATGATCACATGCCATTTTATGTTTCAAGATCTTTGTACTAAACCTCATGAAGTTATGAATGAAAGAATCACATTTGATTTGTTTCATTTTGCCCCAAGTTCATTTACATAATTGCATTATGATTTGAGTATTTTGTTGATTGGTGAATTGCTTAACATGAATTGAATTGTTGTTTTTATGTAGTGTAGTATGAAAATAAAGTTTGCTAGGGCCTAGCAAAACTTAAGTTGGGGAGTGTGATGAATATAGAATATTGCATATCATGTATCTCTTTTGCACCCATATTGTTTGTTTTTTGATGAAAATTGGGGGAAATTCTTTCAAACTCATAATTAATGGAGATTCGTGTGATTGTAGGTAAAGAGCAGGCAATAGGGAAGAAAGGAATGCTTAACGGATAGCTCAGGACCTCGAGGAACCAAGGAAATCCCAAAGCAGGACAAAATCTTCCGGTAGAAGTCAACCAAAACCTTCTTGTAGAAGTTAGTCAAAACCTGCAGGTAGAAAATGCTACTGGAATTCTTCTACCTCAACCTTGCAAAAACCTACCGGTAGAAAATCTTATTGGAAAAAACCTGCCGGTAGGTCGTTTTAGCAGTAGGTTTTGTTGGTGTTCTTGAAGTTTTGAAACTCTAGTCTTCATCTCACGCTTCAAAAGGTAGGGGTTTCCTACTTGGGTTGATTCCTAGTCTAGAATGCTTCTAGGAAATGCTTGGGTTATGTATGCATATATATATGATCTATACATATGTCTATGGTTATGGAAGTGGAAGAGTGAGCATAGAAATGGCTTAGGCTAGCTTCTAGCTTGATTTTGATATATGGAAGTTACATGTGATTGTTCTTGTAACTTAGGGAAATTTGAGGCATGCTATGTGATTTATAAGTTGTGCCTTGAAGGTGTTTGATAAAATGCCTTGCTTGATTTAAATGGTTGTTTGATGCCATTGGAATAACATGTTTGAATATGTTGTTGATATGTTGAGCATGATGAATTATGAAATTTATATGCATGTGAGATAAAGTTTCATGGAATATGATGATATATGGTTTGTATTGCTCATATGACATCAATTTCATATTGGGCATGGTCATGAAATCACATTCATGGGTGTAAGTCATGGGTGTGAGTGTGTGTGTGTGTGCATGGTTAATCAAATGCCACTCTTGGTATTTGACAAGGGACTCGGAAGGAAGGGATCGAAGATCCCGTTGAGTAGCATAATTGCATGAGAGATAAATTGGGTCGGGGTTAGCAAGAAGGGCTAGAATATCCCTCGGGTGAAAGACTCGTTGATAGGATTCGCACTCCGTTGGTGTAAAAGGCCATAAAGTGTGTCGGTATACGCGGAACCGTGGGTTGAAGTCCTGAAATTCCGTGTCGGTTGGGTGCCGTTGGTGTAAGTCCATGAATGCCCACCCCAAGAAAGACCCTAGCTTTGTAAAATGTCATTGATGTGTAACATAAATGACGGATTCACACATTGGCAATTGCGTGTGTTGGGGAGCCGGGAAGGGCTCGGATTGAGTGCATGAATGAGTCTCACCTCGTTGCATGACATGTCATGAGAAATTCCATATCTGAGTTGCATAAACATGATTAGAATTGTTGTGGATAATTGAGTATTGCATATGAGCATTCCATGTGCATCTAGGTGGGGAGTAGCCTCTATAGGGAATTTTCTACTGAGCGAGGCTCACCCTATACGGGAAACAATTTCAGGTGTGGGGTTTGCACCGGCGGATGGCTCCCATGTAGAGCATCAAGGGTGAAGGAGGCCGACTTGTGGCCTTAGTGCATGATTTTGTAAACATTTTGATTAACATGGTTTTGACTTGTAAAGTCTTCATGAATAAATGTAATAGAACTTATATGGGTTATTGTTAAACTAACCTTGCATGTTTTGATATACGTATTGATAAATGGACCCGGTGGGGTCAAGTCTTACTTATAAATGGACCTTGTGTGGTCATTGTGTCATATTGGGCCTCAGATGGGTCATGTTAATGTATAATGCATAGGTTGTATTTTGGGTAGAGCTCCCCGTACAAAGGAGACTTTGCCCGAATTTCGTTAAAATTAAGGACCCCGGAAAATGGGGCATAACGGTGTGATATCGAATTACTCGGTATCTACGGGTATTCCGCGGGTTGATGGGTAATTGATGAACCCCCGGATTTAGGGGCGTCACAGCTTGGTATCAGAGCTTAGGTATACGATTAACCTAGGGCTTGATGGGCATGGGTCTAGACCATTGCATTCCATACGCATTTCATGTATTGTGCTATATTTACTACATGTTATGTGCTTTGAAGTTATTGCATGCTATGTGCTACTTGCTATGTGGATAATATACATGGTAGGATGTATATGGAAATGAACATACTAGGGTTAGAAAACATAACCTTGGGAGTGGTAAAATGAATGAACGGGATGGTTCATGATGTAATTGTCTAGTAGTGAGTGGTATACGCATTACTAGGGAGACAATGAGAAGAGTTCTCAACGTTTCAATTTTGATCCCTACTTTGGGATACTAAGTTAGTACTCTATTGCTATTTGACATGTGTGTAGATGGCAACAAGAGGAAGAGGACGCGGTCGAGGCCGAGGCAGTGGGCGGAACGACCCACCACCACCTACTACTGATCAACAAGCCTTCATAGAGGCTCTTGGTACAGTGGTTGCCACACTCACACAGACGGGTGCAAGTGGGGGCCAAGGAGGCTCCAGTCATCTCCAGAAGTTCAAGGCACATCAGCCTCCGATCTTCATGGGAGGAGCGGACCCTATGGTAGCTGACCATTGGTTCCGGCAAGTGGATAGGGTTTTGAGGGCTATGGAGATCACCTCCGACGCCACCAAGATAACTCTAGCTACATTTCAGCTGGAGGGGGAATCCCTAGTGTGGTGGGATTGGGTGAAAGACTCCAAGGACTTGGAGGCTATGACTTGGATTGAGTTCAAGGAACTCTTTATGGGAAAATACTTCCCGACCGCAGCAAAACATGCAAAGGCCCGGGAATTCCTGGATTTGAGGCAAGGCACCATGACGGTGATGGAGTACGTTGCTAAATTCACCGAATTAGCACGTTTCGCCGATGACTACGTGGCCACAAATACGGCCAAAGTCAGAAAGTTTGAGGATGGGCTGAAGTTATCCATCCGGGGTAAGATTGTGGGTCTTCTCCTACAAGACTTCGACTTGATGGTCTAGACAGCCATGGCCATTGAGAGAAAAGTGGATGATGCAAGAAACATCCGGGAGGCGGGTGTGAAGGACAAGAAGAAGGAGGGCCAATCATCTTCTTCTAGTTCTGGAAAGAGGCAGAGGACTTTTCTTCCGCAAGGGCAACAAGGACAAGGCCGTAGCCATCAAGGCCAAGGCTACGGTCGATCCTCCCAAGGTGGGGGAAACCCGGGGACTACATATCAGGCGGGGCAGAAAACATGTTTCCATTGCCGCCAGCCGGGTCACATGAAGCGGGATTGTCCTCAGCGGCAAGGATCCCAAAGCTACAGATCGTCACAGTCCCAGACTTCGGTGGGGAACCACAGACCCAGTATACTCCTCACTACCCTACCATGGGCCGGGGGAATCAGTATCTGTACCAAGGTGCTGCACAAGGCCCCACCACTTCACGTGCGGGGACACCGCAAGCTGGCCAGATGGGCCAAGGAATGGGTTGAGGACGAGGCCAGGGCTCACAAGCCGGGACTTCAGGGACTCAAGGGCGTGTCTACGCCATGATACCACAGACTGAGCCGACAGATCCGTCGGTGATACAGGGTACATTTCTACTTTCCCGCTTATGGGCTAGAGTATTGTTTGATTCTGGTGCATCGCATTCATTTATTGCTGCATCTTGTGTGAAAGACTTGGGTTTAGAGGTTGAGACCTTAGAAGAGCCATTGCACGTGAGTTCTCCCCTAGGTGCTAGGGTGAGGGTTGATCAGATATGTCGGGGGTGTGAGTTAGAGATCTCAGGGATTCTACTCACCGTGGACCTTTGGGTCGTGGACATGTCGGAGTTCGATGTAATCCTTGGGATGGATTGGTTGGCGGCGCACCGAGTCGTCATTGATTGTGATCAGAAGCGGGTCACTACTTACACACCGGATGGGGTTTGTTTCATGTTTCAGGGGGATAAGCATGATGCTTTACCCCAAGCCGTGTACGACTTTAGATGGCATGGGCAGTTGATGGGTTGGCTAGCAAGCCTTACCCTAGAGGACGAGGCGAGACAGTAGTTTGGTCTACCTCGGGTTGTGTGTGATTATGAGGATGTTTTTCCGGATGAACTACCAGGATTACCTCCACATAGGGATGTAGACTTCACTATTGAGTAGCATCCAGGTACATCGCCCATTTCTATGACTTCACATAGGATGACACCTGCTGAGTTGCAAGAACTCAAGGTCCAATTGCAGGAATTGTTGGACAGGGGGTTCATTAGACCGAGTACCTCACCTTGGGGCGCTCCGGTGTTATTTGTAAAGAAGAAGGACAAAACCCTTCGACTATGCATAGATTACCGGCAGTTGAATAGCGTTACTATCAAGAATAGGTACCCTTTGCCGAGGATTGATGACTTGTTTGATCAGCTGAGAGGGGCGCGGGTCTACTCCAAGATAGATCTCCGCACCGGTTACCATCAGTTGAGGGTTAGGGAAGCAGATATCCCTAAGACGGCGTTCAGAATGCGGTATGGGCATTTCGAGTTCACAGTGATGCCATTCGGATTGACAAACGCCCCGGCGGCATTCATGGATCTCATGCATAGGGTGTTCCAACCCTACCTTGATCACTTCGTCGTGGTTTTTGTTGACAACATCTTAATCTACTCCAAGTCTGAGGAGGAGCATGAGGGTCACTTGAGGATTGTTCTCCAGGTCTTGAGAGACCACCAGTTGTACGCCAAGTTCAGCAAGTGTGAATTTTGGCTGACTGAGGTGAAATTCTTGGGGCATGTAGTGTCGGCTTCGGGTGTATCTGTGGACCCGGAGAAGGTCGAGGTAGTTATGAATTGGGAGAGACCGAAGTCAGTCTTCGAGATACGCAGTTTCTTGGGATTGGCAGGGTATTACCGGCGGTTTATTGAGGATTTCTCTCGGCTGGCTGCACCTATGACTAGGTTGACTCGGAAGTTCGAGTGGAATGATTCTTGCGAGAAGGCATTCCAGGAGTTAAAGAGAAGGCTTACTTCAGCTCCTATCTTGATAGTCCCGGAAAGGGGACAGAGGTACACAGTTTATTGTGATGCCTCGAAGGACGGACTAGGATGTGTCTTGATGCAGTCCGGGAGGGTGGTGGTTTATGGTTATCGGCAGTTAAAGAACCACGAGCAGAATTACCCCACACATGATATGGAATTAGCGGCCATTGTCTTTGCCTTGAAGGCTTGGCGTCACTACCTGTATGGCGAGCAGTTTGAAGTGTTTTCAGACAACAAGAGTCTGAAGTACATTTTTACACAGCGGGACCTCAACATGAGACAACGCAGGTGGATGGAGTACCTCGAGGACTACGACTTCACGTTGCATTACCATCTCGGTAAGGCAAATGTGGTGGCTGATGCACTCAGCCGAAAGTCACGGGGAGTGGTGGCTAGTGTGGTTTCCCGAGAGTGGCAAATGCTCGAGACTATGGGACAGTTCGGGCTACATTACGCTGATTATATTCAGGGTACTTTGGGGAGCTTGGTGGCTACACCTTCCTTACTGAGCAAGGTTATTGAGTCCCAGGGACAGGATACTGAGTTAGTGTCCATTAGGGACCTATTACGATTGGGTACGGGTGATGAATGCTGGGCCATTCATACAGATGGTAGTCTTCGATTCAGGGGACGGATTGTGGTTCCCCAGTCTGCGGATCTGAGAGAGGAGATCCTTAGGGAGTTTCATTGCTCCTGTTTTGCGTTTCATCCAGGGGGCACGAAGATGTATCATGATCTTCGTCGCCAGTTTCATTGGAATGGGATGAAGAGGCAAGTTGGCGACTTTGTCAGTCGATGTCTCACGTGTCAGCAGGTTAAGGCTGAACACCAGAGACCAGCAGGTTTGCTCCAACCCTTGGAGGTAGCTGAGTGGAAGTGGGAGCATGTCACGATGGATTTTGTGACCCACTTGCCACGGACATCGCGGGGACATGACGCGATATGGGTGGTAGTGGACCGACTTACTAAGTCGGCACACTTTTTGGCGATGCGGATGACCTTCACACTGGAGGAATTCTGCAAGTTATATATACGGGAGATTGTCCGGTTGCATGGGGTACCCATATCTATAGTATCGGATCGGGATCCCAGGTTTACGGCTCATTTTTGGGAGAGTTTCCAACGAGCCATGGGGACACAGCTGATGATGAGCACTACTTTTCATCCCCAGACGGACGGTCAATCTGAGAGGACTATCCAGACCTTAGAGGACATACTGCGGGCATGCGTCCTAGATCTCAAGGGTAGCTGGGAAGATCATTTGCCCTTGGTGGAGTTCGCCTATAACAATAGTTATCAGGCAAGTATACAGATGGAACCCTATGAGGCATTGTACGGGAGGCCGTGTCGTTCTCCGGTCTATTGGACGGAGGTAGGAGAGAGGTCTTCTACGGGTTCGGAATTGGTAAAAGACACCTCGGAGAAGGTGAGCTTGATAAGGAAGCGTCTTCTCACGGCTCAGAGCCGGCAGAAGAGCTACGCCGATAGATGGCGGCGACCTCTAGAGTTTGAGGTGGGAGATCATGTCTTCTTGAAGGTGATGCCTACGAGATGAGTGGTCAGATTCGGCAAGCAAGGAAAGCTGTCACCGAGGTATATCGGGCCCTTTGAGATACTTGAGAGGGTTGGTACAGTCGCTTACCGGTTGGCGTTACCGCCAAACCTATCAGGTGTTCATGCGGTATTCCATGTCTCTATACTCCGGAAATACACCCTAGATGCGACTCATGTGGTGGATTGGGGCGAGCTTATTGTTGATGCGAATGGGACCTTCGAGGAGGGACCGGTGCATATCATGGATAGTCGAGATCAGGTTTTGCGAGGCAAGACCGTAAGGCTAGTGAAAGTGCTGTGGCTGCACCGGGGAGTGGAAGAGGCGACATGGGAGCGCAAGGACACCGTACGTGCCAATTATCCTTTCTTGTTTGAGGATAAAGGTACATTTTTATAGTCATTTACTATTACATGACTGTAGTATATGCATGGACTTGCATGTATGTGTGTGTGTGAATTTCGGGGACGAAATTCTTTTAAGGGCGGAAGAATGTGAAACCTCGGTAAATTTGAATTTTTGTGAATAAGGGCAAAATTGCCATTTGCCATCCTAATACTTATTTGAAATACTCATACTCTAGACCTCGGATGAGGAAACGGAGTTCGCCGTTGGATTCGTATCGCGGAATCTAATCACCCTGTCAAATTTCGTCGAATTCCGAGATAGTCGGATTTTTGCACGTCGTTCGAGGCGACTGCGTGGCGAATGACATTTTAAAGTTCCCCAATAATGGATTTTATAAAATTTCTTTAAAATTAAGTTAAAGTTCAAATAAAATTAATTTGAACTTAATCCGAGGTATAATGAATCTGATTAACCCTAAATTGTGTGTAAATTCAAAAATCAAAAAACTTGAATTAGTATAACAAATGCACTAAGAATTAGTACTTAGAGTGAATTAGGGTTTGTGCGGGAATAATACTAGTTATAACATTTTATCTCAAAGTTGCAGGACAAATGCTGAAATAACGCAAGACCAAGGGAGCAATGTCAAGGGAATGTAAAGAATGAAGGCCAAAGTGTAATTACCCAACGTGAAGACTCAGCATGCATGCAAGTGGCCGTTTCCAGCAAAGCACCACCGTCCGGACGGTGGGACTGACGTCCGGACGGTCACCCTTGTCAGACTCAGCCTCATCTCTTCCCCCACTTGCCTTCATTTGCCTATAAATACTGCAGCTTCTTCTGCATTTCCTACGGCCGGACTGAGGCAGAAAAGAAGAGAGATCTGAGAGAGATTCTGAAGTTCTGAAGAGAGAAAAAGAGAGAAAGAAAAGAGAAGAGAAAATACACTCCGGTCCGTGTTATATTCCAGTCCTAAGTCCTGTACTTTTATAGTTTTTGTGTAGCTTTCAATTCGAATAGTTGAACTGCCGCCACTTTTTCATCTTAACTGATTATAAGAGTGGCTGTGTTTCAATCGTTCCCTGCGAAAGACATTTAAATTCCGCACTTTCCTTTTTGCTGTAATGACAACTGCTAGCTCTCCTTGCTTGTCTATAGCAATGGAGCGTGAGTAGTTCCGTATATCCTCCGGTTCGAGGGGAACACATGTATAATATTGATCTGTTTTTTGGAATTGCTGATGTTTTATGTATACGTTTATTATATATACAAGACGGGCCAGCTAGAATGACCCCGGCGTTCCTACCGGTATGGTTAATCCTCCACTGGAATGCTGAGGAAGTTCCACTGACGCCTGGTAGTATTATGTATATACAAGACGGGCCAGCTAGAATGACCCCGGCGTTTCCACCGAAATGCTGAGGAAGTTCCACTGACGCCTGGTATTACTATATATATAATAATATTGCCTGCTGGAATAACCCCGGTGATCCTCTCAGTATGGCTAGTCCTACACTGGAACGCTGAGGAAGTTCTACTGTCTATATATATATATATATATATATATATAAATATTACAAGATAACCTATTGAATAATTCAAGTATGCCGCTCAAGTAACTTCACTTTCTGGGTGATATATCTAAATACAGTGTAGCCTAAGAAGCAGTTGTATTATGATTAACTACCACCGGTTGACCTGACAAGTCGCCGGAAGATAGTCTGTACCACCTGCGGATTTTACTTGAATTAATCAATTGGAACATCTAAGCCCAGTGTAGCCTAAGAAGCAACTGTGCTATATATTACCACCGGTGTAGCCTAAGAAGCAGCTGTGTTATGGTTTAATATATATATATACGTATTTGCAATCATGAGATCAAGTGAATAACTCAAGTATTCCTCATGAATGGCTTGTCCTTCTGGTTTGCTTGGGTTAATCATTTGACATAAATATACCCAGTGTAGCCTAAGAAGCAGCTGTGTTATAATATATATATACATCAGACCTGCCGGTTAGCTTGCCAGTAAAATGGAAGTTAACTGATGTGAGGTAGCAATTCCGTAACAAGACCGATGTAAAGCATGTGGGATCCTTGAACTGAAGGATATCTTTTATATTTCTGTCATTAATCTGTTTTACTTACGCATTTTATTTCTGCACCTTTATTCCACCTGTTGTTTTAGAATCAAGTTTTTTAACACCGTCATTAGACTAAGCTCACACCACAAGCAATCAAACATCAAACTACTCCAAACAACCTTTTTATTGCTTTATTTTTATTTTATTTATTTTATTTTATTTTAATTACTAAAACTCTCTGTGGGATCGATACTTGGACTCAAAAACCAAGAAAACTACAATTCGACCACTTATACTTGGGTGTAATATAATAATATAATTCTGACACACTAAAAAGTGCGAATCAGAATCGTTTCGGGACAAAAAACGGACCCGGAAGTCAAAAATATACGGTGCAATGTGGACCGCACATTTTTGCCTATAAATATCTGCTTAAATCAGCTTTTTGGACAAAAAAAATATCTCCCCTTAGCTGCAAGCAGCCGGCCAAGACCAAAGAGAAAGAAAAAAAATTTCTTCAACCTTCCCGCTCCGATTCCGGGAGTTCCGTCGGTCGGAATCCGTCGATCCAAGAGGCAAAGTTCATCTCCTCGATGAGGGTTATGCGTACGTACCAAGAACGAGGGATTTCACCGAAGATTCAAGTGGAGTCTTCGGAGAAATCAAGGATTTTGGGGTTTTTGTTGGTGTTCTTGAGGTGTTCTTGAAGCTTTGAAGCTCTAGTCTTCATCTCACGCTTCAAAAGGTAGGGGTTTCCTACTTGGGTTTGATTCCTAGTCTAGAATGCTTCTAGGAAATGCTTGGGTTATGTATGCATATATATATGATCTATACATATGTCTATGGTTATGAAAGTGGAAGAGTGAGCATAGAAATGGCTTAGGCTAGCTTCTAGCTTGATTTTGATATATGGAAGTTACATGTGATTGTTCTTGTAACTTAGGGAAATTTGAGGCATGCTATGTGATTTATAAGTTGTGCCTTGAAGGTGTTTGATAAAATGCCTTGCTTGATTTAAATGGTTGTTTGATGCCATTGGAATAACATGTTTGAATATGTTGTTGATATGTTGAGCATGATGAATTATGAAATTTATATGCATGTGATATAAAGTTTCATGGAATATGATGATATATGGTTTGTATTGCTCATATGGCATCAATTTCATATTGGGCATGGTCATGAAATCATATTCATGGGTGTAAGTCATGGGTGTGAGTGTGTGTGTGTGTGCATGGTTAATCAAATGTCACTCTTGGTATTTGACAAGGGACTCGGAAGGAAGGGATCGAAGATCCCGTTGAGTCGCATAATTGCATGAGAGATAAATTGGGTCGGGGTTAGCAAGAAGGGCTAGAATATCCCTCGGGTGAAAGACTCGTTGATAGGATTCGCACTCCGTTGGTGTAAAAGGCCATAAAGTGTGTCGGTATACGCAGAACCGTGGGTTGAAGTCCTGAAATTCCGTATCGGTTGGGTGCCGTTGGTGTAAGTCCATGAATGCCCACCCCAAGAAAGACCCTAGCTTTGTAAAATGTCATTGATGTGTAACATAAATGACGGATTCACACATTGGCAATTGCGTGTGTTGGGGAGCCGGGAAGGGCTCGGATTGAGTGCATGAATGAGTCTCACCTCGTTGCATGACATGTCATGAGAAATTCCATATCTGAGTTGCATAAACATGATTAGAATTGTTGTGGATAATTGAGTATTGCATATGAGCATTCCATGTGCATCTAGGTGGGGAGTAGCCTCTGTAGGGAATTTTCTACTGAGCGAGGCTCACCCTATACGAGAAACAATTTCAGGTGTGGGGTTTGCACCGGCGGATGGCTCCCATGTAGAGCATCAAGGGTGAAGGAGGCCGACCTGTGGTCTTAGTGCATGATTTTGTAAACCTTTTGATTAACATGGTTTTGACTTGTAAATTCTTCATGAATAAATGTAATAGAACTTATATGAGTTATTGTTAAACTAACCTTGCATGTTTTGATATAAGTATTGATAAATGGACCCGGTGCGGTCAAGTTTTGCTTATAAATGGACCATGTGTGGTCATTGTGTCATATTGGGCCTCAGATGGGTCATGTCAATG
Organism: Ilex aquifolium; assembly: GCA_951799425.1. Classification (NCBI taxonomy): domain Eukaryota; kingdom Viridiplantae; phylum Streptophyta; class Magnoliopsida; order Aquifoliales; family Aquifoliaceae; genus Ilex; species Ilex aquifolium. The sequence goes on from OX637392.1 coordinate 33,595,734, forward strand.
TATACTGCACAGGTTGTGTTTTGGGTAGAGCTCCCCGTACAAAGGAGACTCTGCCCGAATGTCGTTAAAATTAAGGACCCCGGAAAATGGAGCATAACAGTGTGATATCGAATTACTCGGTATCTACGGGTATTCCACGGGTTGATGGGTAATCAACGGACCACCGGATTTAGGGGCGTCACACTATAACCCTAGTCATTTCCTATGGACATCATAGGTTGTAAATAACCAAAGTAGGAAGGAAACCTACCTCTTGGAGCGTGAGATGAAGTGTGGAGAACCTCAAGAATACCTCCCAAGCCCCAAAAATCTTGATTTCCTCAAAGTCTCCTCTTGGATCTTTGGTGAAATGCTTCGTTCTTGGTATAGTTGCATAGCCCTCCTCGATGTGATCGACTTTAACTCTTGGTCCGAATGATTCCGACCGACGGAACTCCGTGAATCGTCGAGAAAAGGCTTGAAATTTATGTTTTTCTTCTCCTCTCTCCCTCACACGTTTACACACTGATTTCAGAAGATATTTCTTCTGAAAAATCAGATTTTTACTGATATTTATAGCCCTTGATGCTTGGTGCACGTTGCGCCACACGCCCCCTCATCCGGGTCCGTTTTCGCTCCGAAACGATTAACTTCATCCCAGTTTAAGTTCAAATTAATTTTATTTGAACTTTAATTCAATTATTAGGAAATTTTATAATTTCCGTTTTTGGGGACGTTGGTGAGGTCACCCGACACCCTGTTGTCTCGTAAAACGTGAAAAATCCGACTATCTCAGAATTCGACGAAAATTTTCTAGGCAACTTAGTTTCGCGATACGAATCCAACGGTAAAGTCCGTTGTGTCACCCGAACTCTAGATAAATACGTATTTTAAATCCGCATTATAGTGGCAAATTACCATTTTACCCTTTTTCAGAAATAGTTCAAATTTTTTCCCGGGTTTCACAATTCTTAGACCTTAGGGGTTTTGATGTGATATTAATTATGGGTTGGTTAGTCACACAACATGAGATAGTTGATTATTTTGAAAAGAGAGTAACGTGGATTTAGTTTCGAGGGGACAAGAATTACTTAATCCCCAGTCTTAACTCTACGAGTGCAAACTCAAAAACATGTGTGGAAATATTACTAGCATTATTGATACACAAAATGAGGGAGTGTTTCTTAAATAGATACCAGTAGAAAGAGAATTTTCAAATGTATTTCGAGAGAAGTTGTCTATGTTACCATTGGAGAGAGGTAAAGTTTACATTTTTTAGTAGCTCTAGGTTATTTCACTTATATTTATTACTCTGTATCGGATGGTTCTTGCTGAACTAGCGAAATTGAGAATTCAATTGAATATATATATATATCAGACCGAAGATTTATTCAACTTAGCAATTCATTGGGGGAGGGGTGCTCATGTTGTGTTTGTAAAAGAAAATGATGGGATTGTAAAATGGTACGTCGATTACTACCAGCTGAATAAGGTAGTAACAAGCATTAAATATCTTACACGTGGTATTGATGATTTATTTGATCAATTGTGAGAGACTGAAATATTTAGTAAGATTGATCTTAAGCGGAGTTATCTTTACTTAAAAGAAAAAAATGATGATGTTTTGAAAACACTATGTGCATCTGGGATAGTTATATTGTATTTTTGGTGAAGTCATTGAGGTTGACAAATGATACATTTATTTTTATGGATTGACTAAATTGAGTATCTCAACTTTATCTAGATTCACATATTACTGTATTCATTGGTGTTACACTTGTGTATTCTTGTAGTAAAGAAGGAATTACCCTACTTATGATTTTAGGTTAGATGTAATTATTTTTGCTTTGAAGTTATGGAGAGATTGTTTATACGATAAGACATGTGAGATTTATTTTAATTATCAAAGGTTGAAAGATTTATTTACTGAGAAGGAGTTTAATTTGGGGAAAAGAAGATGGATAGGAAGATTAGAGACTATGATTATTCTATCATTATCATGCAGACAAAGCTATTATAGTGGTTGATACACTGAACAATAAAATCATTAAGAAGTTTGTGTTGTATTCAGTATAACCAAGCGAGTAATTTTGTTGATTTGAGATTGGTGAAGGTACATACAATATTGACTGATACATACATATAATTAGCTTAATTGTACATTAGACTATTATTAATAGATCGTATCAGTTAGCTACAAAAAAAAAAAAAGACACATGTGTAGAGTATTAGAAAAGAGGTGTAACATGGTAGCAGGATAGATTTTGTAATTTGTGGTGAGGTAATGTTTATATTTTGGCATTAGTTATGAGTACCAAAAGATAATAAGTTGAAGAGATACATTATAGATGCAACTTATAATTATATGTTCATCCAAGTAGTACGAAATTGTATTGATATTGAGAATTTATTATTGGTTGGGTGGAAGGAAAAGAGAGATTGTTGAATTTGTAGTCAATATGTAGTGCATTGATAGATAAATATTGTGTATCCGTATTCTTCAGGTTTTTAATTTTTTTTTTTTTGGTAAGTGGAAGGGGGAGGAGGATGACAGCTATCTATCCGATGTACACCCAAGTGCAGGTGGTCAAGCTGCAGTAATAATCCGGTTTGAGTCGGAGTCGAATCCACAGGGAACTTTTGTTGATATTTCTAAGGTAAGCAGTGGTAGAGACCTTTTGGTGGTAACATTTTTTTGATTTGGATTTGCTGTGAGATGTGGGTTTTGCTGGACATAATATAAGATTCTTTCCAGGAGATTTTCTTAACAAATTAGGAAATGAATGTTAATAAAAAAAAGAGTCACTCTTTAGTGCAAGGATCTGGACATGTAGTTAGTTATCCGGTTTGTCATAATTGTGCTTGATAACTCAATTAACTCCCGTGTCAACAGTAAGTTAATCGGAAGATAAAGATGGATTGTGAGAATTAATAACATGATTCCGATGTCTTTCTAGAAGTTTACAAGCATTGCCTGTGCCGAGACTTGACCCGTCTACAAACAATCAAGTGTTTCTACAAGACATCCAATCATGATATTAATAGTCCATTCTTTTTAGTGAAGTACAATAAGGGGGGAGATTGAAGGGTAGTCATGAGGATCTAGCCGGGGTACTTGCCTTGAACTGATGAGTCTTTCTATGCAGGAGTCATCCATGTCATAGAAAGGGCTCACAATTATACAAAGTACCTTAGCTTTGCTAGATGCAATCAATCATCCGATAATAGGGGAAAATAAACGTTAAGCATAAAAGAACATTGCACAAATATAATTCCCGGATAAATTATACATGCCCTTCTCCTCTCACTAAAGAGTGAATGAGAAACTACTCACTCTTCATGGCTTGGGTAAAGCTAGAAAAGTGAGTGATGCTCATCCCTCCAAGTGGAGAACTTTAAAAGATAGAGTAACACAAATACGGAGCAAATCTTCCCCAAAGAATGGGTGAATCACGTTCCACCCTTCACGGCTTTGATCAAGCTCTAGAAAAGTGGAAGAGTTTCACTCTTCTAAGAAAGAAGGAAGCTCAAGCAATGGAAGTGAAATGCATGAACAATTAAAGTAGAAGAAAGCTAGTCACATTTGGAGGGTGGCTTCCTCAACCAAAGATTGGAGGGTTGCTTACTCAACCAAGATGGGAGCTATCTCTCTTCTATGCATGAGAATTGAAAGCATAGACATAAACATAAGCATAAAACTACTGCTATAACAAGCAAGAGATGTTGGACTAAAGCCAAACCAATCTCTAAAATAAATACTTCATAAGGAAAATGAACTAACTACAATGAAAGTGGGAGTCTAAGCCTCCATCACTATACTACTTCCTACAATGCTTGGCTCCTCAAGCTCTCCAACAAGGGGAGTATTTATAGGCAAGAGGAGGAGGTAGGGGGGGTGAAAGAATAGTGTTTGCCGCCCAAGTCCAAGTGAACAGTCAACAACTCTGCAGCCAGTCTGTGGATGACGTTCGAACGTGAGTTGGCGTTCGAACGTTCTTTCTGTTTTTGCACTGAGGTCGTTCGAACGTTGCTTCTGTTTTGGCACTGAGGGCGTTCGAACGCCAGATCTGCTCTGACCCCTTTCACTTGAGTGATCTGTAGGTTCCCTGTGAAGTGCAGTACCAACTCTCTGCAGTGGTCTGGTCTTCAATCCACTCAAGTGCACGTTCGAACGTGAGTTGGCGTTCGAACGTGACACTCAAGTACTTCAGTGTTCCAGTCTTCTTTCCTAACTGCCACACGCCATCTCTTCAGCATCTGAGTCTGCTACAGTGTCTTGTTTGACGTTCGAACGTGAGTTGCCGTTCAAACGTGGTGACAGTGTTCCAAGCTTCTCCAATTTTGGGCTATAATGTACTGGCACTGCATCCAAGTGTGGTACTTGTTGTTTTTGGGTCCTTGTTCAGTTTAGGGCCTGAAATGACATCACTTAAACTCCATTAAAGTACAATTAGTCTTAAAATGTCATAATAATATGTCAAGTTTAAGTACTAATCACACTCCCCAACCTAAATATTGCTAGTCTCTAGTAATACGAAAAAGAAAATTCTACTCCTAATGCCATTTTCGTAGGTCATCCGGTTGCATTTAGATTATGCAACAAGCCGTTGAACCACTAGGTTTACCCTAGCGGACGAGTGTTGTCTCGTGAGGGTTTCCAGAGAAGCTACCCACAAACTTCAGTCGAACAGATGTGTATAGTAGAATGTTGTCTAAAGTAAATTAGCATCATGGTCGTTGAGACACCAGATTTTCAACTTTTGATTTATGTCTCACACATCCTTATTTCACAGGTATTCAATCTATGCAAAAATTATCATTTGATACATTGGTATTTGAAATTCTCAATGCAATAGGAATGATCATTCAAGCAATAAAAATTGTTATGTAACAAATACTCCCTTTTATTCACCTTCCATGGATAGTTTCGATTTCACAAACCTCACGTAGTAAACTCTCAGCAAAGGTTCACTCTGATTATAGTGACTTGTTTCTCACAGATCATGTGATCAGAAGATGGCCAGTCGAAAAATCACATGCACTATTTAAGAAAGGAGTGAAATTTTAAATAAGCAACTACTTATGTTTGGCATAATCTCATGAAAGAATATCAACGCAATTAAAAGGAATGCTATTTACCATATCCCCATTGTGATTAACAACACATGCATGCAACATACTTGAGATCAATTAGGGCTTTGCATGGGTTGTAGCGTGGCCAGAGGTCAGTGGCTAACGAAACGACGTCAGGGATTTTCAAAAACTATCTATTATTTGCGTATTATAGCACACCTCTTTCTAGCTTCTTGATATTTTGCCGAAAGATGACATTTCTTTCTTTCATTTTTCTCATTTTTTCACTTTCTTGGCAAGTTCTTGCCTTTTCGCTTCTGTTTTGTTTCAATTGTTCCAATCAACTCTTCTTGGATGATAATCTCGAATGCTCCTATTTCTTTTCCTTTTTCTGTATCATCTTACAAAGAGGATGTAAGAAATTTAGATAGCCAAGGTATGTCAAGGATGTTTTCCTGTGGTTTGGTAATCATGTAGGTTTATCAAAGAAAACTTTAAACATTGATAGCTCAAACGTGGCTAACGAGGGAAAATTTTTTTTTTTTTCAAAGAAAGGTCTAAGGCTCAATATTATATCAAAGATGGCCTAAGATCATTTCTCAAGCATGTGCACATGTATGTGTCGTATGTGATGGTTCCGTGTGGGATATGTCAATAGATCACTTTTAAGTGCGTTAATCAAAGCAAGGTTAATGAGATCATTCAAAAATTGAGATTTGAAAAGAATTTGCTTGAGTAAACATTGATTGTCTCTCGAAAGCATCGTTAGGTTCGAAACTCACCCTGGTGTTCTTTGTTATCTCCACTGTGTATGTCAGGTTTTCCAGGGAGTATCGGTTATATACCAATTCCATTTGCGAGTCAGATCCTCCTGTACTTTTAAAATAACAAATATCGATGTACAAATGACAATTTAAGTATAGAGAGAACATCCATGTTTTTCAAGAAATGTGGTTTGAAGTCTTAGTTAATAAATTGAGGTGTCAAACCGATCATGTGCATATTTACTCTAGCAAGCATTCTTATATCCACATTTGTTCCTTCTCCTTTTAATTTCTATGCTAAATCTACAAATGTATAAAACCAAATAAAAGTGATAAATGGAACCATTCATTTCAAAATATCATCCTTTAACATCAACGGTTCATTCATTCACAACCACACAAAAACTTACAACTATAAAAGAAGAAATTCATACAAAGAAGTACTTTAAACAAACATAGGAACAAGAACAGAAATAGAAGTTCCTCTCTCTCACTCTCCTCCTTGGCCACTAGCACCACCCTGTCCTCCCCTCAAATACCAAAGGATCTCGTCCTGCTTAGCTTCAATGCTAAGCAGGACGTCCATAAAAGAGCGTCGGGTGCTGGTGCTGGTGCTAGGTCCTGCCTCCGCTAGCTGATCTCCTTCCCCTCCTACCTTTCTCTCTATCTCTCTCTCCATCTCATCCAACTCTTCCTCCACTTCATCCACTCCTTGGGCCGGGGGCTCTTCTTGCCTTGCCGCTGGGCCGCCACTATGACTTTGGCTCCTCCGGAAGGAAGCCTTGTTCAGTGGCCCCATTGGCTTCTGGATCTCCATCCCAGTCTTTATCCTTACCCCATGCTCCGTGCACATCTGAGTCACGAGGGTGCCGAAGGGAAGCGAATTCCTCTTCACATCACACCTTTTTTTCATTTCGCTCAACACTAAGGAGGGGATGTCAATGCTATGCCCTTTTCCAATAGCATACAACAATCGGGCCATGTCGGGTAGAATTTCATTTTTTCTTCCAATCAGGGCAAAGTTTGACACCGCAATCAAATTCAACATTTTGTATTTGTCACTTAGCTCCCCTTGCTTAAGAAATTTCTTCCCCACCCAAGAAAAGTCAGCTATCCCAGTCAACTCCTTTCCTACCACAGTCATTGCCACATTCTTCTTTGGTGGGTAGGTAGGGTTTTGTACTCGGGGTATCTCGTCCCTTATCTCTACAATGTACGCCTCGTCCACGTCAATGTGGGTACCCCTAACGTATGTGCGTATTACGCCGTTGATGATCTCGGCATTGGAGTAAAACTCTCGCACCAATTCAACAACGGCGTCTCCACCATTTCTCAAATACCAAACCCATTCCCTTCTCTCCATTTCTTGTTTTATCCCAATCTCAGCAAAATCATCAATCACCACATCCCTCTCACAAACAATAGCATGTTTATGGTAGAAATTCTCATACCTTTCAGCCTTTAAGGCATTAGGAAATCTGGTTTTGTCGAATTTCTTGGTCCTTTGCCTTCCTCCTCTTTCTTCTATCACTTCTTCCACCATGTTTGGGTCTTGATTTACTGGTGGAGCACGCCTGGCAGGAAGCTTCATCCTTGGCATGGCGTTCGAACGTTCTTTTGATATGGGAGGGTCCTGAAAAGTTCTGGAACTTAGTGTTCTAGGTCTGGGATTGATGATGTTTGATGTGGGGAGGGGTTAGGGAAGGTCGAATTTGGATGTTTTTGGGGAATGAAGGTAAGTTGAGGTCTGTGGAGGGGCAGGGAATTCTAGGGTTTTGAAAAAATTGGGGATTTTGGCTGAAAACGACGAACCAGGCTTTTATAGCCTGAGTTGTGACGTTCGAACGTTGGTGACGTTCGAACGTTAGTAGAAGGAATTTTAAAAGATTGTTCGAACGTGGTATGGCGTTCGAACGTGATGAGCTCCCAGTACTTTTGTGTTTCTGCAGAGGCCAAAGTACTGTAAGCAGTCAACGTTCGAACGTTACCTGGCGTTCGAACGTTGATCCAAAAATAAAATTTTTCCTATTGCACTATATACAATCAAAGAAGACAAAACACACAAATTTAATTCAAAAACTAAGGCGTCTCAGGATGAACCCCTACCCACGCTCCAGGTTTGTATTTTGGGGCATTCCTTACTCGGCCCATATTTTCATTTCAATCAAAAAGAAATTTATACAAAAAGGTTTTTACATTTTTTTTTTTTTTTGCAACAAATTCGGACCTTTGGCATTCACTCCCCCACAAAAGTACATATTTCCTATAAAAAATTATCTACTCTGAGTCTCCCTCTGTGTCTGTGTAAAAGGGATAACCAGTAACTCTCCCAACTTCTTCTCTCGCAAATCGGTTAAGCACAGTACCGGAATAGCATGGCGTATCAGGGTAATCCTTACTCAGCCCATTCACTATCCAGTCTAATCGATCAAGTGCGCGACCGGAAATTGGTTCAGAACACTGGTTGTACCTTCTTTCGTGAAAGTATCTGCCACACTGTTTACAGGCACCAAGCCTTTTTGCACGACGGCGTTTGGCAAAACTACTTCTGCCACAGAGGGGTTTCGCTTGTTTCTCTTTGATTTCAGCCTTCCTTACTAACCTTGTTTTTTTCATGATCATGGTATGTACATCAGATGGAAAAGTACGTAGGACTCCTAGGCTAAACCAAAACAGATTTACATCCATGATTGCTAAATTTTAAGACTCACTATCTGGTTCTTTTACGTCTGCCAGTCACAAAGACGATTGAAGCTGATTCATAAGCATAATCAATTTATACAATCAATGTTCAAACATGATCAACAACGACAATAAAATTTAAAAAAAAATTTGCAAAAATTATGAACGAAACTGAACTATAAACGAAAATGAACTGATGAACTGATCATACCCCTCAACCTAAACTGAACATTGTCTCCAATGTTTCGAATTTACCGGTTCATTGAGTGTGGAGACGCGGTTGAATGGTAAAGATTTGTTCACCGCTGAGACCTACAAATAAAAACACCAAAAATTACTCATCTGTGCGCAGATCCGGATTTCGGGTAGGCTGAAAATCCTTATGTGTGAGTGCGAACAAGAGAAGAACACCCGTGAGCAAATATAAGATTAAAATGCTAAACAGGAAGCAAAATATCGTGTTTGTGGAGTGTGTGGTCATGGGTGTTTTCTCGGCGACTCGACGACTAACAGAAGACAGAAAAATGAAGAAGAAGAAGAAAAAGAAGAAAAAGAAGAAAAATGGGGGGGGGGGGCAACTGCGGCGGCTGGGGAACACGTGGGCGCCTTATAAAGACGCCCCAGTGGGTCGGGTTGGAGTTGATATTTCCTGACCCGATCCACAGGAGTGTCGGCAGGCGCAAATTTCGGAGGAGTACTCTGGTTCCATTAAAAGAATGGTTTCCACATTTCTAACAAAATCCTCCAAAAATGGTTTTAACCTCTGACCATTAACAGTAAAATTATTACCGTTTGCTGGGTTTTCCACTTCAACTGCTCCGTGATCAAACACCTTTTTCACAATGTAAGGCCCAGCCCATCTTGATTTCAACTTACCAGGAAAGAGGCGGAGTCTTGAATTGAATAGCAAGACTTTTTGAGATGGCTCAAAATACTTCCGCACAATGTGTTTGTCATGAAAAATTTTCATCCTGGTTTTAGCAATCTTAGCATTTTCATATGCTTCATTTCTCAATTCCTCCAATTCATTCATCTGAAGTTTCCTTTTTAGCCCAGCCTTGTCTAAGTCAAAATTCATTGCTTTAATGGCCCAGTATGCCCTATGTTCCAATTCCACAGGCAAGTGTCATGGCTTTCCATAGACTAATCGATAAGGAGACATGCCCAAAATTGTTTTAAAAGCAGTTCGGTATGCCCAGAGCGCATCAGTTAGTCTTAATGACCAATCTTTGCGATCTGGGTTCACCGTTTTTTCCAAAATTAATTTGATCTCCCGATTAGCTAACTCAGCTTGTCCACTAGTCTGTGGGTGATAAGGGGTTGCAATTTTGTGAAAAATCAAGTATTTTTTCATTAAATTCCAGAAAGGACGATTGCAAAAATGAGCACCCCCATCACTTATGATTGATTTCGGAATTCCAAACCGAGACAAAATATTTTCTTTTAAAAATTTGATCACTGTTTTGTGATCATTGTTTCGGCATGGAATTGCTTCAACCCATTTAGATACATAGTCTACAGCCACTAAAATGTATAGATAGCCAAAGGAAGGGGGAAATGGTCCCATAAAATCGATGCCCCAACAGTCAAAAATTTCAATTACCAAAATGGGGTTTAAGGGCATCATATTTCGTTTAGAAATGTTTCCCAACCTTTGACACCTATCACAAGTTAAACAAAAGGCATGGACATCTTGAAAAAGTGTGGGCCAGTAAAATCCACACTGCAATATTTTTGCAGCGGTTTTTCTTGATGAAAAGTGGCCACCACATGCTTCAGAATGACAAAAAGTGATTACCTGGCTACTTTCATGAGCAGGGATGCAACGTCTTATGATTTGATCTTTACAGTACTTGAATACGTAAGGATCCTACCAAAAGAAGTTACGTACCTCCCTCAGAAATTTCTTTTGGTCCAACATGGTAAAAGATGGAGGGAGTGTACCAGTAGCAAGAAAGTTAGCAATGTCTGCATACCAAGGTGTATTATCAATCATGAACAGTTGTTCATCGGGGAATTTCTCATTGATTGGCAGTCCATCCTCATGAAATTCATAGGTTAGTCTGGATAGATGATCTGCCACCACATTCTCGACGCCTTTCTTGTCTTTAATGACAAGATCAAACTCTTGGAGCAAAAGTATCCATCTCAAGAGTCTCGGTTTGGCGTCCTTCTTTGTGAGCAAAAATTTCAGAGCTGCATGGTCAGTGAATACAGTAACAGAAGAACCAACAAGATAAGAACGGAATTTTTCCAGTGCAAAAACTACAGCAAGCAATTCTTTCTCAGTTGTTGAATAATTCATTTGGGCATCATTCAAAGTTTTGCTTGCATAGTAAATCACATGGGGTTTCTTATCTTTTCTTTGTCCCAATACAGCACCTACAGCAAAATCACTTGCATCACACATTAGTTCAAAAGGAAAATTCCAGTCAGGAGATTGCATTATAGGTGCGGAAATTAACATGTCTTTTAGTTTGTCAAAGGCTTTTTGGCATGCTTCATTCCAATCAAATATTACATCCTGACTTAGGAGGTGACACATTGGTTTTGCTATGGTACTGAAATCTTTGATGAATCTCCTGTAGAATCCTGCATGTCCTAGGAATGATCTAACATCTTTTACAGTCTTAGGAGCAGGCAAATTTCCAATCAAATCAATGTTTGCCTTGTCAACTTTCATGCCTTCAGACGACACGATGTGACCAAGAACAATGCCCTGTGTTACCATGAAATGACATTTTTCCCAATTGAGCACTAGGTTGTCTTCCTTACATCTGATCAGTACTTTCTCCAGATTGGTTAGACACAAATCGAAAGAATCACCATAGACAGAGAAATCATCCATAAACACTTCCAAAATTTTTTCAACCATATCACTGAACAAGCTTAGCATACATCTTTGGAATGTTGCAGGAGCGTTACAAAGTCCAAATGACATTCTTTTAAAAGCAAAGGTGCCAAAGGGGCATGTGAAGGTTGTTTTCTCCTGATCATCTAAGGCTATCTCAATTTGGTTATACCCGGAATATCCATCCAAGAAACAATAAAATGCATGGCCTGCAATTCTCTCCAGGACTTGGTCAAGAAATGGAAGAGGAAAATGATCTTTTCTAGTGACCAAATTGAGTTTTCGATAATCAATGCACATTCGCCATCCTGTGACGACTCGAGTTGGCACTAGTTCATTTGCATTATTTTTTACCACTGTGACCCCAGATTTTTTTGGCACAACTTGGGTTGGACTGACCCATTTACTATCTGAGATAGGGAAGATTATTCCTGCATCTAAGAGTTTGAGTACCTCAATTCTCACAACTTCCTTCATGTGAGGGTTCAGTCGTCGCTGCATTTGACGAGAGGGTTTTGAGTCCTCTTCAAGGTATATGGCATGATTGCAGATTAACGGGCTTATACATTTCAAATCAGCGATGGTCCATCCAATGGCACTTTTATGACTCCGAAGAACTTCAAGCAATTTAGACTCTTGCAAGTCTGTGAGCTTAGATGAGATTACCACTGGGTATGACTCATTCTCTCCTAAAAATGCATATTTGAGGTCAGATGGGAGAGGTTTCAATTCAGGCTTTGGTGGGCTAACACTTGATGAGACTGGCTTTGTGCCACTTGGTGAAATTTCTTCAATTTTGAGTGCCCAGGTCTCAACAGTATGATTAGGGTCAACTGGTGGATTTGGGTCATCATCTTTTATTTCTGATGAGATGATTTCTAACAGAGATGATTCAGCAGGATCCTCACAGAATGTATCATCCAGATGCTCTTGTATCAAAGATTCTATGGAGTTTACTTCCCTTTCTTCCTTTTCTTATTCTGGGTGTTTAGCAATATTGAAAATGTTCATTTCGAGAGTCATATTCCCAAAATTTAATTTCATGACTACATTCCTGCAATTGATTAAAGCATTGGAAGTTGCTAGGAATGGTCGACCAAGAATGACGGAAATTTGGTTCTCTGAATTTATTGCTGGTTCAGTATCCAGAACAATGAAGTCAACAGGGAAGACAAAACTATCTACTTGGACAAGCACATCTTCAACAATCCCTCTGGGGGTTTTGACAGATCTGTCAGCCAATTGGAGTGTGACACAAGTGGGTTTAAGTTCACCCAAACCCAACTGCTGATAGACAGAGTAGGGTAGCAGATTAACACTGGGCCCAAGGTCTAACAAGGCTTGTTCAATTCTGAAGTTTCCAATGATACATGAGACAGTCGGACATCCTGGGTCTTTGTATTTTGGAAGGGTTTTCTGTAGGAGGAGAGCACTAGCTTGTTTCGTTAGGAAAGCTCTTTTTTGGACTTTCTGGTTTCTCTTGACTGTGCACAAGTCTTTTAGAAACTTGGCATAAGGCGGGACTTGTTTGATTGCATCCAGAAGTGGGATGTTGATATTTACTTGCTTAAAAAGCTCGTAAATTTCAGGCTGATTTTTCACTTTTTGTTTGGCTCTGAGTCGATGAGGAAATGGGGCCGGAACAAAATATGAAGGTTCCTTTTTCTCAGAAGGCTCTGACTTTTGTTCAATCACAGGCTCAGGGTCTTTCTCAATTGGTTCAGGTTCAGATGATGGATTGGCTGGGCTTGACTCAGGTCTTGGCTTGGGAATGAGTATGTCCCTGATTGTTTTGTCAATCACTTTGCCACTTCTTAGTGTCGTGACAGCTTGGGCTTGGTCTTGGGTGTTTCCTGTTGTTGAAGGGTTCCCTACATGGAATTGGCCTTGTGGTTGCTTTGGTTGTGCAGGAAACTTTCCTTTTTCGTGTGTGACCATGGATTGAGTCAACTTTTGGATGTGACTTTTAAGATCCTCAAAAGATTGAGTGGTCTGGGTTTTGAAATCAGTGAAAGCCTGTGCAGAATTATTCTTATAATTCATTTGGCTTTGCATGAACTGATTTAATGTGTCCTCAAGGTTCCTCTTTTGTGGTGGTTGGTATGGTTGATATGCAGGAGGTCCTTGAGGTGGTGGGTATGGCCCTTGTTGTTGGTTCATGGGTATTGGTTGTGTGTTCTTCCAACTGAAGTTAGGGTGATTTCGCCACCCTGGATTGTATGTTTCAGAATATGGGTTGGAGTAGGGCTTGTTGAAGTTGGAAACTGCGTGTGTTTGTTCTAACAAGACTTCTTTGAATGCTGGGATGGTGGGACACTCCCCAGTAGGGTGTCCTGTTAGCGCATAGATTCCACACACTTGCTCAGTGGACGGGCTAACATCAACTTGATGGACTTTCTTCATCTCTAAAGCTTCGAGCTTTCGAGACAATGTGGACATTTTTGCTCTCAAGTCATCATCCTCTCTCAAGACATATTTTCCTCCTTGGGAATTAGATGGTCTGGCTTCTACAGTGGTAGGGGAGGCTGAGTCCCACATCTGAGAACTGTCAGATATGGTGTCAAAGAAATTGAATGCCTCCTCCGGACTTTTTCCCATGAATTCTCCTTGGGCCATCATTTCGACAAACTGACGTAGTCTAGAGGGTAAGGAGTCATAGAAAAATCCTACCAATGTCCAATTTTCAAAAGCATGATGTGGGCAAGATTGGAGTAGATCTTTGAATCTCTCCCAACTTTGATAAAAAGTTTCTCCTTCTTTGACTTCAAAATTCATGATTTGCCTTTTCAATGCATTTGTGCGGTGCAAAGGAAAAAACTTTCTAAAAAATTCATTTTGCAATGCTTGCCAATTGGGTACTGAAAGAGCCTTTAAAGAATTTAGCCATTGTTTGGCTCTATCCCTCAAGGAAAACGAAAACAGTCTCATTTTGGTCAATTCAGAATTGTCTTGAAATGTTCCACACACTTCTTCGAAATCTTTTATATGCAGATATGGATTTTCTGCATCCAATCCATGAAACACGGGCAATAACTGCACTGTCCCCGGCTTTACAGTAAAGAGGGGAGCGTTTTCAAGAAAAATAAAACAAGAGGGGACACTATTTCTTGTGGGATTCAAGTAATCCCGCAAAGTTCGAATGTTAGGGACTTCCTCCTCTCTCATAGGGACTTCTCCATTTCTTTCATTATTTGCCATACTACCCTCACAAGAGTCTGCTACTGATCTAGGTGAATTAGGTTTAGGCTGATTCATGGACTCACACGATTCTGCTGGCAAATTTTGGAAGTGAGGAGTGCCCTCAGTCATAAAGAAAATAAAACAAAGTTATGTACAGTAAGACAAAATATTCACAATGTTGAAGGTCTTTTTACCTTTTACCTTAAAGCACCTTTCAAAAAAAATCCCCGGCAACGGCGCCAAAAACTTGACAGCTATCTATACGATGTACACCCAAGTACAGGTGGTCAAGCTGTAGTAATAATCCGGTTTGAGTCCGGGGTCGAATCCACAGGGAATTTTTGTTGATATTTCTAAGGTAAGCAGTGGTAGAGACCTTTTGGTGGTAACATTTTTTTGATTTGGATTTGCTGTGAGATGTGGGTTTTGCTGGACAGAATATAAGATTCTTTCTAGGAGATTTTCTTAACAAATTAGGAAATGAATGTTAACAAAAAAAAGAGTCACTCTTTAGTGCAAAGATCTGGACATGTAGTTAGTTATCCGGTTTGTCATAATTGTGCTTGATAACTCAATTAACTCCCGTGTCAACAGTAAGTTAATCGAAAGATAAAGATGGATTGTGAGAATTAAGAACATGATTCCGATGTCTTTCTAGAAGTTTACAAGCATTGCCTGTGCCGAGACTTAACCCGTCTACAAACAATCAAGTGTTTCTACAAGACATCCAATCATGATATTAATAGTCCATTCTTTTTAGTGAAGTACAATAAGGGGGGAGATTGAAGGGTAGTCATGAGGATCTAGCCGGGGTACTTGCCTTGAACTGATGAGTCTTTCTATGCAGGAGTCATCCATGTCATAGAAAGGGCTCACAATTATACAAAGTACCTTAGCTTTGCTAGATGCAATCAATCATCCGATAATAGGGGAAAATAAACGTTAAGCATAAAAGAACATTGCACAAATATAATTCCCGGATAACTTATACATGCCCTTCTCCTCTCACTAAAAAGTGAATGAGAAACTACACACTCTTCATGGCTTGGGTAAAGCTAGAAAAGTGAGTGATGCTCATCCCTCCAAGTGGAGAACTTTAAAAGATAGAGTAACACAAATACGGAGCAAATCTTCCCCAAAGAATGGGTGAATCACGTTCCACCTTCACGGCTTTGATCAAGCTCTAGAAAAGTGGAAGAGTTTCACTCTTCTAAGAAAGAAGGAAGCTCAAGCAATGGAAGTGAAATGCATGAACAATTAAAGTAGAAGAAAGCTAGTCACATTTGGAGGGTGGCTTCCTCAACCAAAGATTGGAGGGTTGCTTCCTCAACCAAGATGGGAGCTATCTCTCTTCTATGCATGAGAATTGAAAGCATAGACATAAACATAAGCATAAAACTACTGCTATAACAAGCAAGAGATGTTGGACTAAAGCCAAACCAATCTCTAAAATAAATACTTCATAAGGAAAATGAACTAACTACAATGAAAGTGGGAGTCTAAGCCTCCATCACTATGCTACTTCCTACAATGCTTGGCTCATCAAGCTCTCCAACAAGGGGAGTATTTATAGGCAAGAGGAGGAGGTAGGGGGGGTGAAATAATAGTGTTTGCCGCCCAAGTCCAAGTGAACAGTCAACAACTCTGCAGCCAGTCTGTGGATGACGTTCGAACGTGAGTTGGCGTTTGAACGTTCTTTCTGTTTTTGCACTGAGGTCGTTCGAACGTTGCTTCTGTTTTGGCACTGAGGGCGTTCGAACGCCAGATCTGCTCTGACCCCTTTCACTCGAGTGATCTGTAGGTCCCCTGTGAAGTGCAGTACCAACTCTCTGCAGTGGTCTGGTCTTCAATCCACTCAAGTGCACGTTCGAACGTGAGTTGGCGTTCGAACGTGACACTCAAGTACTTCAGTGTTCCAGTCTTCTTTCCTAACTGCCACACGCCATCTCTTCAGCATCTGAGTCTGCTACAGTGTCTTGTTTGACGTTCGAACGTGAGTTGCCGTTCGAACGTGGTGACAGTGTTCCAAGCTTCTCCAATTTTGGGCTATAATGTACTGGCACTGCATCCAAGTGTGGTACTTGTTGTTTTTGGGTCCTTGTTCAGTTTAGGGCCTGAAATGACATCACTTAAACTCCATTAAAGTCAATTAGTCTTAAAATGTCATAATAATATGTCAAGTTTAAGTACTAATCAGAGGACTTGAACCCTTGACCTCAAGAAGGTAAAGCTTTCACAAGCCAAAGAGTACCATTGGACCAAAGGCCAATTGGTGTATTCTTCAGGTTTATTATAACTTATTTCAAATTTTTTTTTTTGAATAGAAATGAGAGTATATTACTATAAAGTTTCTATAGGAACTTTTGTGATACAGATTGTGCATGAATCTATTTTGGTTATTGTTGATTGATTGCCGAAGTCTGGTATGTTTTGGGAATTAAACTTACATATTCACTTGAAGGTATGCTCAAAGTTAATTGATGAGAGTGTAAGATTGTGTGGAATACCTTTATTTAGTGCAGTAGATAGAAGTCCAAAATTTACCTTCAGATTTGGTCTAGCTTGCAACATGCTATAAATAACACTCTGAACTTTATATAATTTATGGTTCTCAATTTGACAGGTAGTTTGAGCATACTATTCATACCTTGGCATTATGCTTCGCACTAGTGTACTAGAAATTCAAAGAAAAGTTTAGTCTAAGATATAAATGGACATACGGATTTATAGAGAGGATTGTGGTTACAATTTTAAGGTGGGTTCTAATAGTAGACTTGTTTTGATTGCACAATATATTTTCTTTCAATATGAATAGGAATTGTATACAATTGATCCTTCATATATATTGGTTGTGTTAGCCTATTGAGATAAAGAAAACTCTTATTTATGTTGAGGAGCCAATAAATTTTGTGTAATAGAACCATTCCGTTGACCGATTGTTGCGGAAGAGCCACCCAATCGAGGAAGTTCTTTGGAAAAGTAAAGAAAGCATGAAAAATCAATATCCTCATTTGTTCTCACAAGGCATATAAATTTCGACGACATAATTCTTTTAAGGAGGGGAGATGTAATAACTCATACAAAAAAAGAAAATATTTTTTTTGATGCGTTGGCTACCTAGGAGTAATTTTATATATATATATTGTGAAACCCGGGAAAATTTGAACTTTTTCTGAAAAAGGGCAAAATGGTAATTTGTCACTACTGCACGTATTTAAAATACATATGTTCTAGACCTCGGAGGAGGGAACGGAGTGCGCCATTGGATTCGCAACGCGAAATCTAGTAACCACCAGAAAATTCATCGAATTCCGAGAGAGTCGGATTTTGCATGTAGATCGAGACGACTGCGTGTCGATTGACCTTTTAAAGGTCCCCAAAAACGAGAAATATTAAAATTCCTTATAATTGGATTAATGTGCCAATAAAATTTATTTGGACTTAATCCGGGACTTAATGAGTCGTTTCGGGACGAAAAACGGACCCGAAAGTAATAAACGAGCGGTGCGATGTAGACCACACATTTAAAACTATAAATAGGGCTAAAATATCTGAAAAATCAGATTTTCTAAGCCCACTTGAGCCTTGTTCAGCAGTTCAAAGAGAGAGAGAAAGAGAGGAGAGAGAAAAGGGTTTTCTTAAGCCTTTCTCCGGCGATTTCTCCGACAACCGTCGCTCGGATTCCGTCGAGCTAGAAGGGAGAAGTGATCTACTCGTCGAGGGCTTCCTCTACATACCAAAAACAACGAATTCCACCGAAGGTGAAAAAAATCAAGAGTTGGGGAAAATCAAGGTTTTTGGATTGCTTTGTGCCTAGAGGTTTTCTACAACCTCTACTACGCTCCAAGAGGTAGGGAGTTTCCTACCTTGACCTATTCCATCCTTAGTAGTTGGTAGAGTATGGGTTGAATGTACATATGTATGTATTTTGATATATATATATATATATATGTGTTATGGTTATGAAGAAAATAAACAAAATGAAAATGTAATTGGCTTTGCCTTGTTACTAGTCTAATTTTGGATATGGGAAAGTTACATACATGATTCACTATGTGACTTGGTATTATTGGAGGCATGCTTTGTGATTTATGGTTTGTGCCCATAAAGTGTTTGTTTAAATGCCTTAGTTGGTAAATGGGTGTTATTTCAATTATATTGTGATAACATGTTTGTGTGAATAGAGATAATTGAAATTATGCTCTATGTCGTCAAGATATGATTGTGATATGTTGACATGGTTGGGATTTGGTAGTCATATACAATTGATAAGATTGCCATGAAATTTAGATATGTTGAACATATGATTATGTTGCTCATGTAGTGGCCATTGCATTTTGAGCATGAATATAGCATCACATTCATTGGCATTGTGCATGAGTGTGGATGAGTAATGCATGGGTAAATCAACACCTAGCTTGGTGTTTGATTTGGGTGTAGACTCGGGGAAAATTGGATCGACGATCCTTTTTGGAGTTGCACGGTTGCATTGCATAAGGAAAGACTTGTGTTGGGTAAGCAAGAAGGGGCATGGCGACTTCCTTGGGTGAGAAACCCTAAACCACTTGGTTCAGCCACTTCCCGGAGGTGAAATTCCAGAAAAGTGACATGGCCCACGGAGCCGGCGGTTGTGATACCAAATCCGTTGCCCAAAGAAAACACAAGGGATCTTTGTTATGAAAACACCCATTAAATGGGTTGAATCCAAAGATGATCGGATTTTTATAAAACGAATGGTTTCTTATTCAAAACGATCATTGGATGTTTTCCGTCAATAGACGGGTTCACACACATTGGCATTGCATTGTGGTGGAAGCCGCTAAGGGCTTGGGTTAAGGCTCATGGGGGAGTTCCATTTCATATCATGACATGGCTTTATTGCATTCCAACATAGAATGCACAATTGAGTGAAAGGATTGGTTATTATGTTGTATGTGATTACATGAGCATGAGCATCTAGGGGGAGAGTAGCCATTGTATGATTTTTCTCTACTGGGCGTTGGCTCACCCTATATGGGAAACATTTCAGGTGAGGGTCGTGTGCCGAGGGATGGTTTCCATGACGAGCGCCAAGTTTGAAGAGAGGCCAACATGTGGTCTCTAAGTGATTTGAAATGTTGTTGTAAAACATTATATTTTGAATTATGAATGTATGTAATATGACTTGGATGGACTATGTATAATGTGGGAATTCTCATTATATATGTTTGGTATGAGTTTGGAAGAGTTTGAAATGAGTTGAAAATGAAAAACTAATGAAATGGGCAAAATCTGCCTTTAGCTACCGGTAGCCAACAGGTAGTCGTAGCTCCAGAAGGTTTCGGCTACCGGTAGCCAACAGGTAGTTGTTTTCCAGAAGGAAACAGATACCGGTAGCCAACAGGTAGTTGTTTTCCAGAAGGAAATAGCTACCGGTAGTCAATAGGTAGTTATTTTCCAGAAGGAAACAGCTACCGGTAGCTGACAGGTAGTCATTCCAAAAATCTGAAATTTTTAAATGTTTTGCCAAATCTTTGGGCTTTGAATTTCCTTCCTTTAAATGATCAAAGTGGACCCTAATGGGGTACAAACCACGGTGTATGAGACTTTAATTGAATCAAATGAATGTTAAACCGAATTTTCATTATGGGTTATAATCCCGGCTTAATGATATTCTAGATGTGGTGTCGGGTTGAGCGATATCCACGGATGTTTCCGCGGGTTGATGGGTTATCAACGGGACCCCCGGATTTTGGGGCGTCACAGCTTGGTATCAGAGCCTAGGTTTACGATAAACCTTGGGCTTGATGGGCATTGGGTCTAGACCATTGCATGCATAGTACATTTCATCTTATGTGTCTAAATGCTACATGTTAATTGTTGTTTGCTATATGTTATGTGCTACATGACATGTGAATTATATACATGGTAGAATGTATATGTAAAGGAACACATTAGGCTAGAAAACATAACCTTGGGTTCGGAATAAGGGATGGACGGAGTGGTTCATGGTATAAATGTCTACTAGTGGGTGGTATAAGCATTGCTAGTGAGACAATGAGAAGAATTCTCAAAGTTTCAAATCTTGATCCCTATTTTGGGATACTTTGTGAGACTTGTTTGCTATCTGACAAATGTAGATGGCTAGTCGAGGAAGGGGACGCCGAGGCGGTGGGAGAACTAATCAACCACCACCGGCCTTCGATCAACAGGCCTTTAATGAGACTATAGGCATGATGGTAGCTACGGTTGCACACCGAGGAGGTATGAGTAACCTCCAACAGTTCAAGGCACATAAACCTCCAGTTTTTAAGGGAGGGGCGGATCCTATGGTGGCTGACCATTGGTTCCGGCAAGTTACGAAGATCTTAAAGGCAATGGGAATCACTTCCGACGCCAGTAAGATAACACTAGCTGCATTCCAGCTAGAGGGAGAATCCCAAGTGTGGTGGGATTGGGTCTCGGGCTCGAAAAACCTTGAGACTATGACATGGGAAGAGTTCAAGGAGCTCTTCATGGGTAAGTATTTCCCACCAGCCATGCGACATGCAAAGGCCCGGGAGTTTCTGGAATTGAAACAAGGAACCATGACGGTGATGGAATACGTGGCGAAGTTCACGGAACTAGCACGTTTCGCCGATGATTACGTAGCCACAGCTGTGGCTAAGGTAAGAAGGTTTGAGGAAGGCTTGAAGCTTTCCATTCGGGGGAAAATTGTAGGTCTTCTCCTACAAGATCTGGATTTAATGATCACGACGGCTATGACAATTGAACGAGAGGTGGATGACGCGAGGAATATTCGCGAGGGTGGTACTAAGGACAAGAAGAAGGAGGGCCAAACCTCTTCTTCTAGTACGGGGAAGAGGCAGAGGACTTCTACTCTGCAGGGACAGCAAGGGCAGAGCCGCGGTTATCAAGGCCAAGGCCAGGGTCAATCCTCCCAAGGCGGGAGAAATCAGAGGCCTTCCTACCAGGCAGGCCAACGGACTTGCTATCATTGCCACCAACCGGGGCACATGAAGCGGGATTGTCCTCAGAGGCAGGGATCCCAGAGTTATGGGGCATCCCAGTCCCAGTCTTCAGTGGGACACACACAGACACCTTATGTTCCTCTCTACCCCACTACGGGCCAGGGAAGCCAGTACCAGTTCCAGGGTGCTGCACAGACCCCTACTACATCACGTGCGAGTGCCACGCAATCAGGCCAGATGGGCCAGAGTTTGGGTCGAGGCCGAGGACAGGGCTCACAAGCCGGTACTTCGGGAACCCAGGGGCGTGTCTACACCATGATACCTCAGACCGAGCCAGTAGACCAATCAGTGATACAGGGTACATTTCTACTCTCTCGCTTATGGGCTAGGGTATTATTTGATTCTGGTGCATCACATTCATTTATTGCTGCATCTTGTGTGAAAGACTTGGGCTTAGAGGTTGAGACCTTGGAGGAGCCATTGCATGTGAGTTCTCCCCTAGGTGTTAGGGTGAGGGTTGGTCAGATATGTCGGGACTGTGAGTTAGAGATCTCTGGGATTCTCCTCACCGTTGACCTTAGGGTCATGGACATGTCAGAGTTTGATGTCATCCTAGGGATGGATTGGTTGACGGCACACCGTGTTGTGATTGACTGTGATCGGAAGATGGTCACTGCTTATACGCCTGAGGGTGTTTGTTTCAAGTTCCAGGGGGATAAGCATAGTGCTTTACCCTAAGGGGTGTATGACTCCCGATGGCACGGGCAGTTGATGGGTTGGCTAGCAAGCCTTACCCTAGAGAACGAGGAGAGGCAGGAGATGGGTCTACCTCGAGTTTTTTGTGAATACGAGGATGTTTTTCTGGATGAACTACCGGGATTACCTCCACATAGGGATGTAGACTTTACCATTGAGTTACATCCTGGCACTTCGCCCATTTCTATGACTCCACATAGGATGGCGCCTGCTGAGTTGCAAGAACTCAAGGTCCAATTGCAGGAATTGTTGGACAGGGGGTTCATTAGACCGAGTACCTCACCATGGGGCGCTCCGGTATTGTTTGCCAAGAAAAAGGACAAGACCCTTCGGCTATGCATTGACTACCGGCAGTTAAATACGGTTACTATCAAGAATAGGTACCCTTTGCCGAGGATTGATGACTTGTTTGATCAACTGAGGGGGGCGCGGGTCTACTCCAAGATAGATCTCCGCACCGGTTACCATCAGTTTTGAATTATGAATGTATGTAATATGACTTTGATGGACTATGTATAATGTGGGAATTCTCATTATATATGTTTGGTAAGAGTTTGGAAGAGTTTGAAATGAGTTGGAAATGAAAAACTAATGAAATGGGCAAAATCTGCCTTTAGCTACCGGTAGCCAACAGGTAGTTGTTTTCCAGAAGGAAACAGCTACCGGTAACCAACAGGTAGTCGTAGCTCCAGAATGTTTCGGCTACCGGTAGCCAACAGGTAGTTGTTTTCCAGAAGGAAACAAATACCGGTAGCCAACAGGTAGTTGTTTTCCAGAAGGAAATAGCTACCGGTAGTCAATAGGTAGTTATTTTCCAGAAGGAAACAGCTACCGGTAGCCGACAGGTAGTCATTCCAAAAATCTGAAATTTTTAAATGTTTTGCCAAATCTTTGGGCTTTGAATTTCCTTCCTTTAAATGATCAAAGTGGACCCTAATGGGGTACAAACCACGGTGTATGAGACTTTAATTGAATCAAATGAATGTTAAACCGAATTTTCATTATGGGTTATAATCCCGGCTTAATGATATTCTAGATGTGGTGTCGGGTTGAGCGATATCCACAGATGTTTCTGCGGGTTGATGGGTTATCAACGGGACCCCCGGATTTTGGGGCGTCACATATATATATATATATATATAAGGGTAAAAATAATTAAAGAAGACTAATGTGTCTCTAATGAAAGTCTTGCCTTAGAGAGGCCTATTAGGACTATTCTATATGTGCTTTAAATATGGTAGTATTGTTGGATAAGTCAAACCCTCCATATATATGTATAGATATATTTAGATTTGATAAGGTCTTTTGGTGAGAATGCTTGTGGAGGCACCTATCCAGTGAACAAAAAAATAAAATAATAATAATAACTAAAGGGGATGAAAGTGTGATTAAGACAAATTCTCTTACTGCCCTAGATGTTCACTGATATATAGATATATAGATATATATATATATAGATATATATATATATATATATATATTCAACATTTTATACCTTGAAAAAAAAATAGGGGGATTCTGTCGCTAGAGAGAGAGAGAGAAGGAAGAAGGAGGAGAAAAAAGAAAGAAAAAAGGGGTTTGAATCCATTAAAGATATGAATTTATTAGTTAGTTTATGAGTTTTGTATTTTATTCAATCACATGGTGTTATGTTATCATAAGTAGGTGAGAAATAATAATGAATATGTGTAAAACCTAAAAAATTTTAAATTTTATTAAAAAGGGTAAAACAGTAATTAGCCATTACTGTATAGGTTAAAAACCCAAATTTTTCTAGAGCTCGAATGACGAAATGGACCTCACCGTTGGATTCGTCTCGCAAAATCTAGTTACCCAATCAATTTTTGTCCAATTTCGACACAATCGGATTTTTCACGTTTTTTAATGCGATCGGGCATCGCACTACTAAAATAAATGTGATTGAGATTTAATTGCATAATATGAAAAATAATTTAAATTTAGTTCAAATAAAATATATTGAACTTAAAAAGGGACGAGATTTAATTGATTCGGAATTAAATCGGATAATAAAAGATGGGACGTGTGGCGCATTGTGCACCAAGTATCCAAGGGGTATAAAAAGGGGGAAAATCAGATTTTTTCCCCATTTCTACACCTGCAATTTCTGGATAGAGAGATAGAGAGATAAAGAAGAGAAAGAAAACTCAAGATCTCCAAGCTTTCTTCTCCGATTTAGGGCGATCCATCATTTGGATTGTTTCGGGCTAAGAACAAAAGTCGTTCTACACGACGTGAGCTACGAGTACGTACCAAAGATCGCGAGTTTTGACAAAGTCTCAAGAACGGGATTGTTGAGATGGTCAACATCAATGACAAAGGTTAGAATGCCAGGATGCATACTGGGAGCTGGTGGAGGGCTCTAGTTGCATTGCTTGTGTGAGTATCATCTCATGACATGGCATGACATTGTGAAATCCATTTATGAATTGCATATTCTTGAATGGATGTTTAATTGATTGTTGAATTGCATGTGAAAATTTCATATGTATCTTGGTTGGGGAGTAGCCTCTTTAGGAGATGACCTATTGAGCGTGGCTCACCTTTTATGGGAATAACATTTCAGGTGTGGTACAAACACTAGTGGATGACCCTCACTTGAGCCCTTGTTGAGAAGAAGCCAGAATGTGGCTTTTAGATTACATTTTTGTAACCAATTGTGTAATTTGTTTTTGGACTTGTAAAATTGTATAAAGGGTTGTGTAATGAACTCTTATGGGATAGAAATTGTGTCTATGAATGTATGAAAGAGTATGAAATGGGTTTGGATGGCCAATGGTTGAAGATTGAAAAGATTTGGGAAATATCTGGGCCCAAGTACCAGTACCTAAGTGATTAAGTACCGGTACCACGCTGTTGGATAGCCTTGGTACCAGTACCTAGACTTATGGGTACCACTACCTGAATTCTAATAGGCTCAAGTACCGGTTCCAAGGCTTCAGGTACTAGTACCTCAATGGACAGTGGGCTCAGGTATCGTTACCACGACATATAGATACCAGTACCTAGCAAACAGTGGGCTCAGGTACTAGTACCTAAGTGATTAAGTACCGGTACCTGAAAAATGGAACGGATTTAGCAGACCTAAGGCTCAGGTACCGGTACCACGTATAAGAGGTATCGGTACCACGTATAAGAGGTACTAGTACCTCTTCTAAAAATTTCAAAAATTTAAATATAATTTTGTCTAGTCTTCAGATCTTGAGCTCTTTTGTTGGGATAAGGTAATTGGTCAAACATTAAGTTCTAATTGATGAGGATGAACCTCATAATGGTAAAGAGGTTGATGTGTGTACATGTTATGCGTTTGGGAGTGCTCTGGTACAAGAGAGACTCTGCCCAAACTCTATATTGGTTACGATCCCGGTGAAGGGGATGTGATGACGTGGTGTCAGGTTATGCGGAATTCATGGGTACTTCCGCAGGTTGATGAGTGATCACTGGGCTGAGAAAGGACCCCCGGATTTTAGGGCGTCACAATATGTAAATGGGTTTTATTATAAGTTGTTAATTTAGATGTTTTTAGACCTAATTTAGATTTATTGTTTTTAAGGCTTTTAAAGAATTTATGTAATGTGTTAAAAAATCAAAAAGAAAACAAAGGGGAAAAAGGAAAAAAGTTGCAGAACCTGCAACTTTAGTTGGTTGGAGAAGATGGGTTCCTTAAAATTACAGAAATTTCCCCTTTAGTTTCAAAGAGCTTTATTTTGACACTATATTCTTCTAAACTTATTTTTAACCACCTTTTTACTTGGTAAGTTGGAAGAATAGAATTTTGAAAAAAATTTATGGTAGCCTCAAAAACTGAAAATTCATTTTTCAGGGAAATTACACTTTGTCCCCGATAATTTCAAAAATTATGATTTGATCCCAAAACTTTAGAAACTTTTTCTAAACTACTCAGGTTAATTTCATACCCTATTATCTCATATTAAAAATGTTATTTCCATGTAAATGATATATTAAGTATATATCAATGGATAACAAGTAAGAAAATTAAATATAGAATCATGACATTTCAAAGTTAGTGTAACACCCCAAAACACACCCTGGACGGCATTACATTCTAAAACATTCATATCATGAGAGCACTAAAATAATCCATCAATAAATAAGACTTCATAAAGTCATCCATAAAATTTACAGCATTATCCCAAAAGAATAGACCCATTTTGGCCTTTACATCCCAAAAATCCAATAATGTAGCGCAGCGGAATTACAAAAGAAAACTAGACTTTACAAGGTTCAAAATGAATATCCTAGTCTAGTACAAAAAGGAAAGGAGGTCGCTCTACGCGTCCATCTCGGGATCCACACTCCCGTCAAGTGGAGTTTCCCAAGTAGCGGGCTCCTCGACCCTTAAGTCCTCCTCAAGCGGGTAATCTGAAAAATGTTAGCAATAGGGGGTGAGCACGAAGCTCTGTAGAAAAATTCTCTCAAACCCATACAAGGTTTAGAAAAGCATTTAAAACGGCCGGTCTCATTTCACAAATAGCATACATAATCTTTGCAGTAAAACAATGACATTTTACAACTGATCTCAAGTTTAAGTAGCCATAGTACTAGAAATGAACAATAATAATCAATTCTAATAAACATTCATTTTCAAAATATAAACCATTTCCCACACATTATATAATATTGTCCTCTTTTGGCATGAGCATCCTTATAAGGAACCTCTCACCCTCAAGGCTTGGTTACTCAAGCATCCTTATAAGGAACCTCTTGAGAAAAATCACATACTGTCCTCTTTTGGCATGAGCATCCTTATAAGGAACCTCTCACCCTCAAGGCATCACAAACTCAAGCATCCTTATAAGGAACCTCTTAAGGGAAATCGCATACTCTCCTCTCTTGGCATGAGCATCCTTATAAGGAACCTCTCACCCTCCATCCTTATAAGGAACCTCTCACCCTCAAGGCATCACAAACAACCCAACCAAGCATACCATTCCAATATTTATATCATTTTACAAGCATCTCTCCAAAATCCCCAAGATATATTATATAACAATTCCCCAACCAACAAAGAAAATACATGAGATCACAATAACATCATTTTTCTACCCAACACAAACAACTACGGTTTTTGAAGTTCATAATAAAGAAGCATTTAAGAAGAAATACATCACTCTCCCAACAACTAGGGTTTTAAAACTAGAAAAGAGATTTCATGGGTATTAAACCCTAACTTTGTTCAAAACATGTAATCTTTGCCAAAAATCCTAAGAGAGGATGATTCCATAACATATATATATACCATTGATAGCCAAAACATACATATATAAATACCCTAGCCATCAATCTAAGTGAGTGAGAGAAAACCCCTACCTTATGCTCTTGAAGAAACCTAGGGTTTGAGTCTTGAATCACTTGTGAACCCTTTGTCTTTCCTTTTGATCTTGAGTTTTATCTTTCTCTCTTTCTCTCTAAGGGTTTCTAGGAGGGTTAGGGTGAGAGGGAGATGAAGAAATGGGGCAAATGAGGCTAAAAAGGGTGTTTTAAAACACCAAAATCCCGATTTTTACTGTTCGGCGGACGTCAGACGGATCGTACCTGTACCCAGTACCGGTACTGTATGAGTACCGGTACCCCAAGCCTTCTGGAGTCGAAGTACCGGTACACAGTACCGGTACTGTATGGTACCGGTACTCAGTACGGTACACTTTGTCTGCTGCAACTTCCAGGGCAGTTTTGACCCATTTAGAGGTTGAATTGGAAAATTTCCATGATACACACTTTTGTAGCCCTAGATGTCTACTATCTACTGTAAAAATTTCAGATCAATTGGACTTAAGGATAGAAATTTATGGCCAAAACACTAAGTAGTTTCCATGACCCATTTTACCCAAATTCTCTCTAAAGTGTGTTTTAACTCCGGGACACTTCCTAACTTCTAATACATCCCTATTACCTCTCCCAATGTTTTTCGACCTTCCAAATTCAATGGAAGCATTATTTTGACCTAAAAACCTTTAGAAACTTGTCTATTCACCCTTTCCAAGTTTAAACATCTTCGACACGTAAACTTCCCAATCAAATTATCTCCATAGTATTTATTCCTACGGTTTATTCTTATGTCACTACATATATCCACATTTTTAAAACAATTATTTACTATATATTTATATACATATATAAAAGAAAAATGCGGGGTGTTACAGTTAGGAATAAGGATCGATCATTACATGTTATTTTGGATTTGGTGATGATTTCATTGAGATTGAGAAAAATGTTTTTGAATTGAATTTTGGGAATCAAGGTGAGTAGTTTACTACTTCTTTTGGGAGGATTTTCTATATTAAACGTGTGGGTGCGTGTTTGTGGATATTTTCATATGCATGATATATATGTTGATGTTTGGGGTTGCAATTAAATGTTTTGCAATTGTGAATTGTTGTACATTTAAATTTTGAAAACTTGTGGGATAATTTTATATCATTGCTTAAATGTGTTTTGGGGATGAAAGAGAAATTTTGTATACATTGGGACTAAAACGATAGTTTTGATGTGTGTTGAAATCATGTTTTATGAGACGGGGACTGGGTTACCAAGTCCAAATGGTAACGAGATTGAAGGTATACCGGTGTGATCAGTATAGAAATGTGAACATAGGGGCCAGTCATCAAACTAGTGATGACAAGTGACGGGGCCAGTTACTAGGCTAGTGGCGACAAGAGACGGAACCAGTTACTAGATTAGTGGTAACAAACATGAGATGACAAATATATTTGGGACTGATTGTGTGTGTGAGTGTTTTGAGTTATAAATGTCTTTTCATTTATAAATTTATTTGTAAAAATGAGTGGGTGTTTTGGGTTATAAATGTCTTTTCATTTATAAAGTTATTTGTGATCATGAGATCATTTTGTTTAAATGATTATGTAAGAGGGCTTGGGGTATAATTTATTATACTTATGTATGTATCAAAGTTTATTTTTGTATATAAATTGTGAAACTTATTTTCACACCTCATTAGAGGTGGTTGCTATTCACGGGTCGTTGTGCTCATACAAACATTTCATATTTTTCAGGTGAGTATCAGGGTGAGAAGTAAGTCTACAAATAGACAAGTGATTAGAGGATTTATTTTATTGTAGGTATTCAGGAATAAATTTCTTTTATAGTTTTGAGACAAATATTTAAATCTTTTGGGAACAATGTTGTTTATGTTTAGAGTAGTGAACCTTATGGCTGAATTATTGTTTTACTTGGGTTTAGTAATGATGTTGGTGATGTTTAGTTTATTCATCTGGTATTCATTAGGTCGGTGGGATGAATCATTTTATTATTTGTCATCCGTCGTATTTTGCATTTATTATGCACAGGCGTTGGTTGTTTAAGGCCTTGATGGCCGGTCTGTTACCCACTCTACGTGATCCCGGGCAGGGGCGTGACACCTCTCTTCTCAGACAAGGTGACCCAGAATCATCTCACTCTTCTCGTATTGAGCTTAAAGCAACACCCCTAGATTGTATGGGCAATTGGAGATTCATCTCAAAAGTCTACCACAGACACCTCATTCAAGTTGACTCTTGTCTCTAAGGATGTTACCTTAACTTGAAATCTCTCTGGTATAGATCTCAATATTTTCTATTTAATCACTGAGGCTTCATACTTGAAATCGAGGGCAAAGAATTAGTTGACTACATCTCTAAGTTTAGCATAAAAATCACTAAATATTTGATTCTCTTGCATCCTCAAGGTCTCAAATTGTGAGGTGTACCATTGAAATTGAGACATCTTCATTATGCACCTTCATGAGAGAATTCTACGATATCCCACATTTCCTTGGAGTTCTCGCAATCGGAGATCCTCTGAAACTTATTGGGTGTGACGGTATTGAATATCACAACCAAGCCTTTTGAGTTCCACCCCACGGACTCAGACTCGATTTTGGTCCAAGTCTTTAGGGGTTTTTGTTTGGTCACTGAATCACTACCTTCGGTAGTCATAACAGTAGGAGAGCTCCAATCCTCTAACACAAACAACCACACTTGTTGGTCGATTGAACCTATAAACCACAATTACCTAATTAATTAATTAATTTCTTAATTAAGTGCTCTAAACCCATTTTACCCAAATAGAACAACCTCTCATGAGTGAATGCATGCAATATGTATATGACTATAACAAGCAAAACAATCCAATTCAATTCTCCAATCCCTCCAACAAACTGACCACCAACCCCCAATCAATTTGATGAATATGCAACATATGTATATCAATAAGTCATTCCATCAAACACATAGTATGTGTGTGAAATTTCAAGTGTGTATAAAATTACAGCAATAACAATATTATCCACAACACAAGCAATTTTACACGGAAACCCTTTCATGAAAAATCGTGGAACCGATTCCGGTTCACCTAGTCTAATCCATTAACTTCAAAGTCGATTATAAGGACACTTGGATGTGTTGACTGCAATGAACCATCTAGGCCTCAAGCAATCTTCTAAGATGCATCAAAGATTCTCATAATACACACAACCTATGTGGATTTTTGTAGTTCACCAAACAAGATCTTTTTCTTCAATGTGTGAGGTTGAATATGAAGGATCAAATACATTTTGACCTTTGGATATTAGGGATCTAGGGTTGTTCTCGGCTCTCTAGACGTTTATAGGCAGCTTTAGAGTGCTTAAGAGAGTTACCCTAGCTTTGAGAGTTCGGCCCTATTTATAGGTCCGCAATTAGGTTTGTCTTGGGTTCGAAGAAAACCTAAAATTGTGATGGAACACTTGAGCCGTTAGTAAGTGATGAGGGGGCAGTTTGTACTGGAATAAGAAAATGATTCAATCCAGTTGAAAAGAGTGGAGACCGCTCGAGCCATCTGCGGTCCCTCAAGCGGCCTACAAGTAGCCTAGAGGGCGGCCTCCAATACCCAACTCATCAGCCTTCTCCAATTTTCTCCTAAGTGTTCAAAGACCACTCTAGCAAAGGCAAACGAGTAGAGAGTGATTCATGAAGATTTTTAAACTAGAAATCAAGCAAAAACTAGACCTATTGAGCACTAAGGAGTATTGCTCAAATAGAATCTGATATATGAGTCAATCTACGCTTTTAAAACAAGTTTCAATGTTTAGAATTTTTTTTTCATGAAAAGCCTAAGAGTAATTCACAGATAATCCTAAATCCAATTCCATTAACCTAATGATCTTAGGTATCTAGGTCATTACATTGTCCTAAGATTTGAAGGTCCAATAGAGGTGTTCTCGATACGACTTTGAAGCTTGAACTCCTTCCTTCCTTGAAGCTTTCAAAACTTAGGGTGCGTTTAGTAACTTTTTTGTTTTTGTGTTTTTTTTGGAAAAAAATAAAAAAACAGAAATAAATTTTTTTTTTGTGGTAAAAACTGAAACATAAAACATGTTTTGTAGCTTAAAACATAAAACATGTTTCTTAGTCATTTATGTTTAACAAATTATGAAAATAAAAATAAAATACATGTTTGATAACCACTTCAAGTTATATGTCAATTGTTAGCTTTATATTATTTTCTACTAAAAAAACAACTTAAAATTCCTTATCCCAATACATCCACTAACTCATCAAATAACACATAAAGAAAAATAATTGAATCACATTAGTCATTAAACATAGGAATACATCCCATTCAAGCATCATGCCCAAAGACTTAGGTTGAGATTTATAACAAGACTTCACGAAATTAGCCAATTATAATAAAAAATTTCCCAAAAAATTCTACAATCGAGTGCCCAAACCTATTCACCCCCTCTAGATCAAGTATGCCTAAGTTTTGCATGTTGGGGTCGATCTAAATCGCCCTCTCAATTAGTATCAGAGTCTTGGATACCCTAAGAATTTTGACCTTTTTCTTTTTTTTTTTCTTTTTGGTTATTTGAGATCTATCAAAGTGCTTGATCCCAAATAGGTACACCCAAGTATATGTGGTCAAGAAGTAATAATATCTCGGTAAGCCCGAGGTCGAACCACAGGGATTGAAAATTTTTTTAAGTAGGTAAAGGAAGAACAGGTAAAATTGATTTTAAAGGTTGGGATTGGTTTTTAGAATAAAACATAAAATTCTTGAAGGAATTTATTAATTGGAAAAATGACTCTTTTGTTTTGGGATCTGGATCTATTCATGTTCATCAAATAAATATATTTATGCAATTACAATTATCTCAGTTAATTTCCAACACTAGTGTAGTCAACCGGAATATTTAGCTTTGAAAAATAATAAGCAATTATTTTAAAAGTAAAAATTTAAGAGCTAGTTCTATGAAAACTCACAGGGAATCATAAGCACTATTCATACCAAGAACTCAATCAAGTTAATGAATAGTCAAACAATTATACATAGCATAAAATTTTACTAATTATCATTCAAATTAATCTATAACTTCTAAAAGATATAAAATTAAAGAATATGAAAAGTAATTACATAAAATATAAATAATTAATTCACAATCCAAGATCCATACCCTAACTAAAGAGTACACGAAAACTTACTCACTAGCCATAAAACTTGAAAGAAAAAATAATAATAAAATAATTTTAATCCTAGGATACTCTCTCAATAGTTGAGAGCTCTTATTTATACAAAATAACCTAGGTCTAGGTTTAAGGAGAGATTTCTAAAAACTCGGAGTTCTATTCGACGAAGGGTCTCTGGCCAACTTAAAGTGGCACGTCTAGATGATAAGTCTGTGTCCTAACGGTAAAAAGTTTCTATATAACACGTGCATCCAGACAGATAACCCACGTCCGAACGGTCTTCTTGTGTCATCAAAGATGAGTCCAAACGGTCCTTGTCTGTCCGGACGGTTTAAACTCTCTATAAGTCTTTATTCTTCTTCATGCACAACTTGCGTCCAAATGGGCATCATGCATTCAGATGAACTTCTCGCCTTCAGAATTTTCAAGACCTCAATAAGTCAATTCAATCAATTTCCTTTCCAATCATTGTGTCTGAACAGACAATATGCATCTGGACAATGCTATGTACTCAGCTCTCCTCGGATTTTGTGCTCCAATAATGTGGGAATGGGTTTGGATCATCTACGGGTACTCATTTTGATTACAATCTTAACCCATGTTCCAAATTATGGTTTTCCCTTTTGAGTCCAATTTGCTCCTTTTTTTTTGTTACAATTAGATTTTAATAGTGAGCTATTCCCGCTTCCTTTGTTTTTATGGCCATTTTTGTAGGCTTTCAAAAAATCTTAAGCAAAAATCTAACCTCGATAAATAGTCAAAAATATATTAAATTCTCAAATTAAATCTCAAAATTAAGTGTAATAACATTATTCAAAATATTATTTGGGATCTCAAACTTTTCTTCCCATTTGGGGGGCCTTAATGGTCTATGCCTTGCCTTGGGCCTTCACTAGGTACATCATATCCACTTCAACAACGATAAATGCAATCGCATTTATGCGCGATTATGAACTGGTCGCCACATATGCTGCCTTCAATGTAACCTTCATTCACACAGGTTGCATAGCAGTAATGATCGCTTAGGCATGGCCTTGAGAAGTCGCCGCTGGCTTTTCTACAGATCTTTGCTTCATTGTGCATCCCTGTCTGAGAAGCAAAGAAAAAAAAAGAGCAAGAGCATGAGCTCAGAGAGCGTCCTATCCATAGCTATAAATGTTGTTCTTGTACTTTTTCTACATTGGTGTCAATCACAAGGGTCCCAATTTTCTCCTCCTTAGCAATTGATTCACCAAGTATATCCAATTGTACTCTAATTTACTTGTTTACCTGAGAAATAAATCAATTACTAAAAACAAGAGTTAATTTGAAACACCAAAATTTAATCATATATAAACTCAAATAATGTGCAATTAGCCATTAATTAATCATAATAAAATACCACTTTTGATGGCTATTCACAAAACCCCTGGTGTTTCAGATGGATATTCAACAAGAAGGTGGCTCGATTTTGAGACCACCATTTTCAATGACACACATTATGCTTATTTGGAAGGCACAAATGAGGACCTTTCTCAAGTCTATAGAAAAGTGTTTGGGTCATTGTTCAAGTAGGTTAGATTGCCCATACTCAGTCCAAGATGGCTAGAACCGATACAGCCAGCGAACCAAAACCCAAAAGCTCATGGACTAAGGATGATTATGAGTCTATTTATTTGAACTCAAAAGGCTTGAATGTATTATTCAATGCCATATCAGAAAACGAATTCCAGAGCATCTCTACATGTGAAACTTCCAATGAGGCATGGGATATTTTTGAGGTTTCCCATGAAGGAACAAGTACAATCAAGAAACTAAAAATTCAAATCTTGACTTCTTAGTTTGAGGCACTTAGGATGAAGGAGAAGGAGACCTTTGGTGAATTCTATGCACATTTTAGTGAAATCATAAATTCTTCCTTTTCCCTAGGAAAATATGAGTACGCGATCTTAATTTAATAGATTTTGAGATATCTACGAGAGGGAATTCAAGCTAATTTCACATACAATTGTGACTAACCAAGATGTTGAGAGTTTGAGAATAGAAGATCGAATCGAGTCTCTATTGACATTTGAGATGAGCCTTCGACTTCCCAAAAAGTACAAGGGTATTGATTTAAGTTCAATAAAAAAAGATGAAGATCAGTCCAAGTCACCCATCATTGCGAATGAGGAGCTAGCCATATTTGTGAGGATGTTGAGAAATTATATGAAGGTTGGAAGAGGTTGTTCCTCTAGGACTAAGTACTTGTAAATCTACAGACCCAAAACTCCCAAAGAAGGTAAAGGAGAAAAGAAATTTCAGCAAGGGACAGAGAAAAAGGGTCCAGGACTCTAGTTTCATGAGTGTCATGGCTTTGGACGAATATCATCATAGTACTCGGACAAGAAGAAGAAATATGTGACCCAAGAGAAGAGGAAGGCATTGAAAGCCAATGGAGTGTCAATGAGTCTGATTCAGTTTTGGATGAGAAGACTTTTTCACAAGAGCATCCAAAAAATTTCATGACTTCTGTAGCTTCCCTATATCCAAAAACTTCTGTTGGTGTGGATATGGTTGAACCAAGTCCTACCCTAATGGTAGAAGACTTGAAAGAAGAGGAGTCCTCTAGTGAGGATGAGATTAAGAGTCATGGAGACATCCATGAGGTTTATGAAGAGTTTTTTGTCGAATGTGTCAAACAAAAAAAAAAAGAATTAGTGCTTAACACTAGCTTGAAGCACAAAGTGAGTGGGAAAGGAAAAGACACTTCTTATCAAGTTGGTAAAGTCTAAGGCTGAAGTGTGTGAGCTTAGTGAGGAGAATGCATCCTTGATGGACAAGGGGAGTTTTCTTGTGAGGGAGTTCCACTAGATGGTCAAGTCAAAGAAGGTCTTGGAGGATAAATTGGCAAAGCTATGAAAAGACCTTCAAGAGTCAAAGGAAATTTCGAAGAGACTCTCCCTAGGGTCTGAGAAACTAAACAAAATGTTGTCTATAGGGAAAGGTGTAGGTTAGAAGCGAGATTTAGGCTATACATATAAGACACCACATCTACACCTTCCAAGACTATGTTTGTGAAGCTAAGTGTGACACCTTAACCCCCTCATGTTAATCAAAAGGCATCTAAAGGTAAAAGTGACAATAAGCATAAAACTGGATAGAACATTAATCATGCACCCATTGCTAAGAAATTGATTTGTTTCATTTATGGAGAGCACGATCACTAGAGCACATATTACATGTATACTATGGACAACTTTAAAAAGATACTCACACCACCTACCTAACCAATCTAGAGTTTTGAATGATCAAGTGCACAATCTAACCAAGCTAGTTGGTTTAACTAGTGAGCCAAAACCCATGCATGCATCACCACCTGGAGGCTCACAAATTAGGAAGTTCAAAAAATTCTCCACTACTAAGATAAAAGTTAATTTGATCACATTTGGTGAAAAGAGAGTTAGTACTCCACCCATAGTCTACCTTAGAGATTGGAGCATTGGAATGTCAAACATATTTGAGGAGATTGGAGCATTGGAATGTCAAACATATTTGAGTTAGCAGTGAGGATTATGAGAGACTCAACCCATTCGCAATTTTGGAAGTCCAAAGGACTACCAAGTTAGTTGATAAACCTACGGTTGGGTGAGGTTAGATATGGTCTAGAATCACATTCATGCATAGCATCTCATGTGTACTAGGTACATGTTTTATTATTTTTATAAGTGATGGTGTATTCTACTGAAGCTGAGCTTTGGGTATGGGTATACGTGAAATTAAGTATGGTGTCTTAGCTATAAGGTTCGTGCCGAATAATACTGGTAGATGCTTAGGGGAATTGAGGGAAGGGAAATAACACAACAGAATTATAGTGGTTCACCGGCCTGAGAGCTTAGCTAATCCACTCTGCAATGGAGATTCTTGCTCCTATTTTCTTATTGATGGTGTTGGGTGTATTACAGCGTAATGTGGAAGAAATTAGGGTTCCTTGTGGCCCTCTCCTTTCAATGGAGGCTTGCCCTGTCTTTTATAACCTCATACTTACCTCTAATCCGATTTTACTTCCTATCATGAAGGGATCTTCCTCCCTCTCTCCTCTCAATCCCAGAGTTTCCCAAACTCCATATGACTGGCTTCAAACGATCTATATCCCGAGATCTTTGCCTTCTACCGTGGGATCCTCCTTAATATTGGGAGAGAATTTTGGTGGTTTGAGAGTTTCGTGCCTTGGTTCTTGCTTCCAAGTTATTCTGCTGGTATCTGCTGTCGTTTAGCTGTCTCATTCTCTTCCTTGTTGCGATCTCGCCTGTAGGGAGCTCTGGCTCTAGGCCTCTGAGCTATGAGCCCTTCACCTGACCTCCTGAGCTGGGCTCTGTGCTTGAGTTCATATATAGGATTTATTTTAGGTATCATCAGTTGCCCCCAGCCCTTGGTTCAAGCGAGCTTGGGCAGGGGCTGAGCCGTTTTAAACCGAGCTAGAGTCCGCTCGTGACTGACCTTGGTTTGTATAAGGGTACTGCCTTTTTGACGATTTTCTGGCAATCATGGCCTCCTCGATTCCCGCGCATGTTCCAGCCCACGTCCTTTCAAGCCATAAATGCCCAAACGACCATCAAAACCCCCCTTCTAACACTGTTCATCTTCTTCATTGCTCTTCGTTTCCACTCTTCTTGCGATTTCAGACCATCCTACTTGAAATTTCCTGACTTCTTGTTCGAAACCGAATTCCCTGTTCTCATTTTGAAGACTTGCAGTGCCTCTTTCCTTCGATATCGCTCCAAGCTTTTGTTCGTCGCCATTCCTGAGTTAGGTACGTCCTTTGCCCCTTTCACTTCCTCCTTCGCTCTGGATCCCTCGAATTCGAGGTGGTTGCTGCATTTTTGGGCTTTTCGGTTCTTTTACTTTTGGAATCGTGACCATTGCCTAACTCCACTTCCCCACTTTGTGGATTGGAGTTCTATAGTACATATTCTTGCCGTTGGGAGCTACTGTGTTGACCCCAGGGTCATTAGAGAGTGCCTGACCAGTGTCCCTTCACTTTATCGCTCTTTTAATCTTCTTTTTTCTCTTCTTACCATGTCTGCCTCTTCTGGAGCCACTCGCTCCTCTGTTTCCCTCTTAGGAGATAGGTCCGCCGAGGAAAAGACTGAATTAGGGGAAGTAGGTGACGAGATTGACAATTTCCCTGGGGTTGATGTTGTTGACTCCGAGGTCAACACCGGGGAGCCCCCTTCATCATCCTCTCCCCTGCCCTCTAAGTCTAACAAAGGCAAGGGCAAGGTCAGTGGAGTTGGGATCTCTGATGTCTCAACATACTTAGGAGTTGCCTTTAAGCAGGCCGAGCAAGTGGGCCTAAGCAAGCTCAACCATTTCTTGTTAAACGTTTTGCGTACCCGCTATAGGTTCTCTGTTGGCGTCGAGCTCTTGAGCCCAGACAGATTTACTCCCTATGTTGCCCAAGTAAATAAGAGGGTCTATTTTTTCGAGGCCGCCTTCGATAATGGCCTTCGCTTTCCTATGCATCCCTTCTTCAAGAATATTCTGCAGTACTTCAACGTGTGCCCCTCTCAGCTTTCTCCCAACTTCTGGGGTGTCTTAGCGGGTCTTCTGGTCCTCTTCAAAGACCTAAACCTCGGGGTTCCTACCCTTCCTTTATTCCTGGAATTTTTCAATGTCAAACCGACCTTTCCTGAAGGCTTCTTGTATGCCTCTAAGCGTGTCAATGCTAGGCAGCTTATTTCTAATATTCCGACCTCCCACAAGCATTGGAAGGAACATTTCTTCTTCGTCGGGGGCACCAACTGGGAATACAATCCTGCTGATAGGTCGGACACTCTTGGTATTCCCAAGGCCTGGACTCGTCCGGAAAACTTGGGTGAGTCCTTGCTTGGGTTAGTTGAGTTTTTGTTTCAAGGATCATGAGCTCCTAACTCTGCTCTGCTTTTGTGTTTTTTAGGTACCCGTTTCGAACTCAGCGCTAAGGAACAGGAGGCGAAGCTGAAATTAGCAAAGTGTAACCCCAGAACAGGAGGCTCATTTTACCTTGGGTTTTGGTGGACAGGGGGTTTAGCCTTCCTGAGGTGGAGATTGAAGCTCCGCTTCCAATTTCTGTTGTCAGACCTGAAGAAGCTGCCGGTAACCCCTCTTTCCTAAGGGTTTCTTTGTCTTCTTTGTCTTACCTTCTATTTCTTCCCTCCTGTCTAACTGTCTTAGCTCAGATCTCCCAGGATCTTCCACCATGAAGCTTAACCCCGAGGAAATCCAGGCTAAGGTGAACAAGTTGTCAAAGAGTGGGAGGGGTAGCAAGCGGAATGCTCAGGTCGGTTCTAGGAGCAGCTCTGCTCCCCAAACCAAAGTTCAAAAATTGGGGGAACCAACTTCTTCCTCTGCTGTCAAGGAACTGGCTCCTCCCCCCAGCCCTCCTCAGATCGTGAAGACCCCTTCTTCTCCAAAAGCTAAGCCTACCTCAGCGGGAGATCAGGCTTCTCCTTCCTCGTCTGAGGTCGAGAAGGCTTTGGAAACGATCCCTTGCTTCCCATCCCGCAGTTTTAGATATAGCTCTTTAGGGAAAGTTATTGAGACATCTCTAGTGGGTCCTGGGATCAAAAAGGGGACACAACCCGAAGTGAAGGAAGAAGAGGATTCCTTTTTTGAAAACATGGAGCTCGCTGCAGGGGCTGTTTCCTTTATTCTTCCTAAGTCTGACGTCAAGAGGGCTGCCTCTATGGAGCTTGAAGAGTCTATCGCATCAGCTCTTCAGGGAGCAGCTACCGTAAGTCTTGATATTCTCATGCATCTGCCTAACCTTATGTCATAGCTGTTCTCAACTTACTTATTTTCCTTTGCCTCTTTAGATGGCCATCCATGTAAAGGGCCTGCTGAGGAGAGTTCGGTCTTCTGAGCCCTCTGTTAAAGCTCTGAAGGCATATGAGCTCAAGGTTGCGGAGCTGTCTTTTGAGAATGAGGAACTCAGAAACCAAGTGAAGGGCCTAACTGAACAGCTGGAGAAGCAATCCTCTGACCTCAAGGGCTTCAAAGCAGCCAAGTTTAAGGCTGAGGAGGGAGAAAAGAAGGCTCGTGATGAGCTAAGAATTGTGGGGGATGAGCTGAAGCATAAAACTGAGCTCTGGGCTAAGGCTAATCAGGATGCTTTTGACGCCCGCAACTCTCTCGAGTTCACAAAGAGAGAATACGACACCATTTGCGAGGCAAATGGGATTCTCCACAAGGAGCTCAAGGAGAAGAATGATTTAATTGCCGAGTTGACTGATGAAGCCACCACCCAATGGGCCTCTGGGTGGCTCGCCTTCCAGCGTAAAGCTTCCAAGACCTTTCCCGACCTGGATTTTAATTTTCCTATCCCAACAGAGGGGGAATTGGAAGAAACCGATTCTGAGGAAGACACCTCAGCTCTTCTCCCTGAAGCCTCAAGCCAGGATGTACCTGCTCCTCCAGCGATTGCGCGTGTTGCATCCTTCTCTGCTGACCTGGTGACCGAAGCCCTTGAACAAGGATCATTACTAGACAGGGCAGAGGTTCCTGGGATCAACATTCCTGAAAATTTTACTCCTCTAGCTTCTGGATCCTTGCCTCCTGAGCTGCCGGGCTCTGTTTCTTCTGTTGAGGCTGCATCCGCTAAGTTGCAGGATCTTTTGTCTACTCCTCCTCCAGAGACTTAGGATTTTTAGTTGTAATTTCTGTTCTTGAGATGTAACTTTGCTTTGGGCTAGGACTTACATTACTTCGCAATATCCATCTGCTTTTTACTAATTTCCCTTTGCTGGATTAGCATACATATATGCATTTGAATTTTGATTTCGAACTGTGTACTTTCTCGCTTTGCTTTATATACTCCCCTTGCCCCCTTTGCTTTGAGGGGTGTTGTGCTCTTCTTGAAGCAAAATTACTAGGTTTGAAGAGTACAGAAGGGGCTCCTTCTCTCTTCTTCTTCCTGAGCTACACGGCTTGATCGTGAACTGGCGAGTTCTTTCTGAGCTACATGGCTTGATTTTGTGAACTTTACGAGTTCTTTCTGAGCTACATGGCTCAATTTTGTGAACTTTACGAGTTCTTTCTGAGCTACATGACTCGATTTTGTGAACTGGAAAGTTCCTACTGAGCTACATGGCTCGAGTTTGTGAACTTGAAAGTTCCTACTGAGCTACACGGCTCGAGTTTGTGAACTTGAAAGTTCCTACTGAGCTACATGGCTCGATTTTGTGAACTTGAAAGTTCCTACTGAGCTACCTGGCCTTTTCAATAGATCCTTTCTGAAACAACAAAATTCATTATTTTATTGATAATAATTATTTTACAAAAAAGACTTACTGGAAAAATCTTTTGAGATGCTCTGTGTTCCAAGAATGAGGTAAGATCTTTCCTTCCTCTGTTTGCAACTCGTAGTTTCCGGGTCTGATTACCCTTGAGATGATGTAAGGACCTTCCCAATTTGGTCCCAGCTTCCCATGAGTGGGGTCCTTCCTGGCCAATAAGAGTTTCCTGAGGACCAGATCTCCTACTTTGAAGCTCCAGCGTTTGACTTTTCTGTCATAATACCTTGCTGCCTTCCTCTGGTAAGCCTTGATGCGATGCAGAGCTGTTTCTCTCTTTTCTTCCAAGAGGTCTAAGTTCAACAGAAGAGACTCAGCATTGTGTTGAGACTCCGCGAATTCTGCCCTAGGGGATGGGATTCCAATCTCCACAGGTGCCACTGCCTCTGTTCCAAAGGCCAGGGCGAATGGTGTCTCCTGAGTTGCTGACCTCGCTGTCGTTCTATAGGCCCATAGTATTTCAGGGATATGTTCCACCCATTTTCCTTTTAAGGCATCAAGTTTGGTCTTCAGGGCTGCTTTGATGGTTCTGATGGTGACTTCTACCTGTCCGTTGGATTGCGGATGAGCTGGGGTCGAAAAGTAATTCCTTATTCCCATATCAGCACAGAACTTCTTGAATTTGGAATTATCGAACTGTTTCCCATTGTCGGAAACGATTGCCCTGGGAATTCCAAACCTGCAAATTATTGATTTCCACGCAAAGTTTTGAACTTTCTGCTCCGTTATTGTGGCCAAGGGCTCCATTTCAGCCCATTTGGTAAAGTAATCCACCCCAACGATAGCGAACTTGCATTGTCCCATGCCAGTAGGGAGAGGTCCTAGTATGTCCAAACCCCATTGCTGGAAAGGCCAGGGGCTTACTACTGCTGTTAAGAGCTCTGGCGGGCAATGAGGAATATTGTCATGTATTTGGCAAATGGTGCATTTTTTGACCAAGTCTACCGCATCCTTGAGTATGGTAGGCCAATAGTACCCCTGCCTTAATACTTTCCCTGCTAGAGCCCGAGCTCCGATATGGTTGCCACAAATTCCCTCATGAACCTCCCTGAGTATGTAATTGGCGTCTTCATCTCCCACGCATTTAAGAATAGGTGCTGAAAAACCTCGTTTATATAAATCTCCCTACAAAACAGAGAATCTGGCTGACCTGGTCCTTAGTTTCGCCGCCTCTTTGGGATCTGCTGGCAGAGTTCCATTCTGAAGGTACCCCATGATGGGGTCCATCCAGCTCGGTTGACCTTCCACGGGTAGTATTTCCCCGTCCTTGATGCATACAGACGGTTCCGTTAGGTGCTCTACTGGAATTATCCTATCTAAGGCGTCGGCTCTGGAGTTTTCAGCTCTGGGGATATGTCTGATTTTAACCCGTACAAATGTTTTCATCAACTCTTGTACTTTTCTGAGGTAGAGGGCCATTTTCTCTCCTTTAGCCTCATAAGACTCTTCAATTTGCTTTACTACTAGTTGGGAGTCACTGTAGACCTCCAGTTGCTCCGCCTCCATTGAGTGAGCGAGGTTGAGCCCAGCGATGACAGCTTCATATTCAGCCTCATTATTCGAAGCCTTAAATCCAAACCTGAGTGCGTACTCGACATCTACTCCATCCGGGGAAGTTAGAATCAAGCCTGCGCCACTCCCTTGAGCGTTGGCGGCTCCGTCCACTGAAAGCTTCCATGTAAGGAGGTCTGGCATCAACTGTGTGTCTTCCGAGGGTGCTGTCGTCGTGAATTCTGCGATGAAATCTGCTAGAATTTGCCCCTTGATTGCAGTCCTTGGCTTGTACTTGATATCAAACTCACTGAGCTGTATAGCCCACTTAACTAGCCTTCATGAGGACTCTGGCTTATGCAACACTTGTTTCATCGGCTGATCTGTTGGTACCTCGACAGTATGAGCCTAGAAGTAGGGCCTAAGTCTTCTGGCAGTGGTGACTAAAGCTAAGACAAGTTTTTCCATTTTGGGGTATCTTTCCTCTGCCCCCCTCAGAGCTCTGCTGCAATAATATACTGGTTGCTGAGCTCTGTCTTGCTCCCTTACTAGTGTTGCACTGGTTGAAAAGTTTGAGACAGCTAGATAAAGTGTGAGTACCTCTCCTTCTAAGGGACTCACCAGCATAGGAGGCGAGCTTAGATAGGTCTTTAGTGTCTGGAATACTTCTTCGCACCGGGTATCCCACTGGAACGCCTTCTTCAAGACTTAAAAGAAAGGCTGGCATTTATCACTTGATCTGGACACAAAACGGCTCAGGGCTGCTATTCTTCCTGTCAAACGTTGGATTTCCCTTATGTTGGATGGTGGTTGCATGTCCAGTACTGTCTTTATCTTCTCGGGGTTAGCCTCAATTCCTCTACTATTGACTATGAAGCCTAGGAATTTTTCTGCAGATACTCCAAAAGCACACTTGGCGGGGTTGAGCTTCATCTTGTACTCCTTAAGGATTCGGAATGATTCTGCTAAATGTCCGATGTGCAGTTCTGCCTTCAACGACTTTACCAACATATCATCGATATAGACTTCCATGGAGGTTCCAACTTGCTTTTGGAACATTCTGTTTACCAGGCGCTGATAGGTGGCTCCAGCATTCTTCAACCCAAAGGGCATGACTTGGTAGCAATACGTCCCTTGTTCAGTTACAAATGAAGTTTTCTCCTAATCAGCTGGGTCCATCATGATCTGGTTATAACCTGAGAAAGCATCCATGAAGCTGAGGAGCTCGTGTCCAGCGGTGGCATCCACTATTAGGTCAATCCGAGGTAAATGAAAGCTATCATTTGGACAGGCTCGGTTGAGATCTGTGAAATCGATGCAGAGTCGCCATTTCCCATTAGTCTTCTTCACTAGAACCACATTTGCCAACCACGTGGGGTAGTCCACTTCCCTGATGGCCTTGACGTGGAGGAGCTTGTTGACCTCTTCGTTAATTACCTTCTGGAGTTCTAGAGCAAAGCATCTCCTTTTCTGTTTAACAGGCTTACCGGTAGGATTCACACTTAACTTGTGCGTGATGACTGTAGGGTCAATCCCCCTCATGTCTTCTTGGCGC
Source organism: Ilex aquifolium (assembly GCA_951799425.1). NCBI lineage: Eukaryota > Viridiplantae > Streptophyta > Magnoliopsida > Aquifoliales > Aquifoliaceae > Ilex > Ilex aquifolium. The sequence goes on from OX637392.1 coordinate 33,639,787, forward strand.
CAAGCAAATACTCATATGTTCTCCTTCAGGAACTGAATGAGAAGATCCTTAATACCTTTGCTCAGTCTGGATCCGACGTAAACAAGGTGTTCTGGATCTTCATCAAGCTGAACAGGTTCCAGTTCTTCTGATGGCATGGGTCTCGTATCTAGCTCATCTCTCATATCCAGCTCGTCTAGCTGAACACTTTCAACTTCTTTCTGCTTTGTAGAGGCCATATAGCATTCTCTTGCTACTCGCTGATCTCCACGGACCACTCCAACCCCATTTTCAGTGGGAAACTTCAGAACTATGTGATAAGCCGAGGGGATAGCCTTCATTGCGTTGAGGGATGGCCTGCCCAGCAGCATGTTATATGCGGATGGGGCATCAACCACCAGGAACTTAACCGTGGTGGTGGTCTGGCAAGGTGGATCCCCCATAGTTAACACAAGTTGTATTGACCCAAGGGGTAACACCCTCTCTCCTGAGAATCCTAACAAATGTGCACTCACCGGCTCGAGTTTTTCCCTGCCTATGCCCATCTTGTCAAACGCCAAGGCAAAAATAATGTCTGCCGAGCTCCCGTTGTCAATCAGAACTCTATGAACAGTTCTGTTGGCCACCACCGCCCTTATTACCAAGGGGTCGTCATGGGGATGTTGGTATCCTTCCAAATCTGCGTCTGAAAATGTGATGGATGTGCTTAGTCGAGGTGCCTTAGATACTGCTTGTACTTCCAGGGCTTCTCCAGCTCTGATCCTGCGCAGGTGGGCCTTTCTGGATGAGCTGGTCTCTCCCCCTCCTGCGAATCCACCAGTTATTACTCTGATCTCCCCTAGGGGCTGTTGGTGTTGTGCAGGAACTTGTTGTTGAGGTGGGGGTTGAGTTCGGTTCTGATCCTCCTGAGCTACGTAGCGACGCAGATGTCCTCGTTGGATCAGAAACTCTATCTCCCTTTTCAACTGGATACATTCGTCCGTCTGATGCCCATGATCTCTGTGAAACTCACAAAACTTCGTGGGATCTCTTTTTGTTGGGTCTGCCTTCATTCGGGGTGGCCACTTTAGAAACTTCTCATTCTGTACCTCATATAAGATTTGGGACACCGTTGCAGTTAGAGGAGTGAGCTGCCGAGGTGGATACCTTGGCTGCAGTTCTGGCTGCGGCGGGCCTAATCGATCCCTGACGTTACCTCTCCTTTTTGGGGAGCGGTCTCTGTCTCTTCTTGGAGACCTATCCCGTCCCCTTTCTCTTCTGGGACTTCGGTCCCTTTTCTTTTCTTCTTTCCCTTTATCTTTCTATGTGGATGAGCTCCCCACCTTCGAGAGGAGGGCTTCCTCACCGTTTATGTACTTCTCGGCCTTAGCCAACACCTCGGCCATGGTTGCATGAGGGTTCTTGGATATGGAGAACATCAAGTCCTTGGATTGCACTCCTAATCCAGCTATGAAGGCTGTTATGGCAAACTTCTCGTCTGGGACGTCTACTTTTAGTGACTCCGAGTTGAACCTTTGGACATAAGACCTCAGGTTTTCTTGGGATCCCTATTTTACATTCAGTAGGTGGTAGCTCGGCTTTCTGTATATCCGAGATCCTATAAAGTGAGATACAAAAGCTATGGAGAGCTCTTTAAAGGATGAGATCGAGGCTGGTGGAAGCCTGTGAAACCAGGCTAGGGCAGAGCCTTTCAACGTGATGGCAAAGGCTCTGCAGCGTACAGGATCCTGGTATCCATGCAGCTCCATCTGGTTCTTGTAAGTGTTGAGATGATCTACGGGATCTTTCGTTCCGTCAAAGACCTTTATTTGTGGCATCCTGAATTTTGGTGGGAGAGGGAAGTGCAGCACTCCAGTGGTGAATGGGGACTCAGTCTGTTGTACTAGGGCATCCATTGTAACCGGAGCCTTGCTCTTTACAGCCTCCTTCATATGGCTGAGCTCTTGCTGGATGTCCTTGAAGCGTTGCTCCCAGTGCTGCTCTCTCCTGTCCTGTTGGTAAGGGAAAAAATCGTCCCTCTCGCCGCCATCGTTCTGACTTTGCACTTCTTCGTTGTGGCCATTCCTAGGGGGTATGTAGGGAACATGCCCTCTAATCTGGCTGCTTTTTCCTCCTTCGTTGACCTCTCTAAGGGGGTCCAAGTGTCGTTGTTCCCTGTGAGGGGGATTATTCTGGCCTTCTTGGGCCGGTCGTGCCTCTTGTGGGCGTTGTACGAGCTTCGATAGCTCTGCATTTTCCCTTAGCAAACGTTGGTTGACGAGGCGAAGGGCTTCCATCTCGTTGTTAATGGGGGAATTAGTCTCTTGGACGTTCTCGGGTTGTCTGCCGTTGGTGGCTTCCTGCTGATCTTGCATTCGTAGTGGGTTTGTTTGGCTTCTGCTCATGTTTCGAGTTTTTACCATCAGTCACTGAGAGATTAGCTTATTTGTAACAGGAACAGTCGTTCCCACAGACGGCGCCAAACTGATGGTGTATTCTACTGAAGCTGAGCTTTGGGTATGGGCATACGTGAAATTAAGTATGGTGTCTGAGCTATAAGGTTCGTGCCGAACAATACTGGTAGATGCTTAGGGGAATTGAGGGAAGGGAAATAACACAACGGAATTATAGTGGTTCACCGGCCTGAGAGCTCGGCTAATCCACTCTGCAATGGAGATTCTTGCTCCTATTTTCTTATTGATGGTGTATTTCCTATTTTTTCAATGGAGGCTTGCCCTGTCTTTTATAGCCTCATACTTACCTCTAATCCGATTTTACTTCCTATCATGAAGGGATCTTCCTCCATCTCTCCTCTCAATCCCGGAGTTTCCCAAACTCCATATGACTGGCTTCAAACGATCTATATCCCGAGATCTTTGCCTTCTACTGTGGGATCCTCCTTAATATTGGGAGAGGATTTTGGTGGTTTGAGAGTTTCGTGCCTTGGTTCTTGCTTCCTAGTTATTCTGCCGGTATCTGTTGTCGTCTAGCTGTCTCCTTCTCTTCCTTGTTGCGATCTCGCCTGTAGGGAGCTCTGACTCTAGGCCTCTGAGCTATGAGCCTTTCACCTGACCTCCTGAGCTGGGCTCTGTGCTTGAGTTCATATCTAGGATTTATTTTAGGTATCATCAATAAGTAAAAAAAAAAAAGTGAAAACCCGAAAAAGATATTCATTTTTAGAGTTTAAGGTTTTGAGTGGCTTAGGATTTTATTATTGTTGCATTTTGATAGTTTAACACATTAATACTTGCATTTTTTTTATTTTTTTAAGTATTTTAAAATACACCCCAAAAAAAAAAAAAAAAGGAAAAAGAAAAAGGTAAAAAAAATTGCCTTTGTTTATTTTTTGTTGTTAATCATGAATATCACATTTCACTAAGATATTCTCAAGCCCATTCTCAAATTGTAGTCTAGTGTGTTACTATAAGGTGTATTAGGAGATAGAACACTTTGTACTTGTAAATCCATGAGCATGATCTATAAACTTATTCCTTTTCACTTGCATTTTCTTGGATGGTGTTTTTACTTTAAAAGCATTATACAATCATGTTCACGTCTAGTCCATCATCTTATTGATTTAGAATCTTGCTAGATTTTAATTTTAATGACTTTAAATGATTCTATGATGTTGATAATAGATAAAGTTTAGCTAAAGGTTAGTAAAATCCAATCCCTTCAAAAGGTGTCCAAACCTACCAAATGTGTGACAAGAGTCAAAATTGATAAATTACAAAAGCCACCCAATATTTGGGAAAGTTGTACAAAAAAAAAAAATGAAATATAGGTGCAGAAAAATGTGAGGTAGCAAAATAAGTGTGGTTACAATTAATGAAACATGCTAGTTGGTAGTAGAGCTTGTGATAATTTAAAAGTTAAAAAATGTAAGAGCTCAAACTATAAAAGTCAAAAAGCAAAAATCTAATGATTGGAAACTGCAACCGTGCTCATTAAGACTATATATGAAAAGTAAAAGAGAGAAAAAAATAGAGGGAGTGTCAAAAAGAAAATAAAAATAATATTAGAATACTGTTTGGATCATATTTGTAATTTACTAATTTTGTGAAGAATTTTTGTAAATCTAAACCTATTTCATGGTCATGATGCTACAACGTTGAAGATCCGAAAGTGTCAATAGAAATGAGGAGATTGTGCTCGAGCAATATCAAGAGACTCTCCATATGCACCTTCTTGCTTAGGATTTGGGATGATTAGAGTTAAAATGGAATCGGTGATTAATTCGAGTATGACTCCTAGGAATTTTCAAAAAAAAAAAAAGTTTTTCTAAACCTTGTTTTTGCAAACATAGTTTGAGACATAATTGGACCCTACTTGAGAAACACCATTCAGTGAGGGCAAGTTTTTTGCTTGATTTTAGACTAAAAAAATCAATAGGGAACTTTGATAAACCATCAAAATTATTAATTTATTATTTTTAATGATGGTTTAATTACATATTTGTTGAGATTACATATGTTAGATTCACAAATTTTTTTAGTTTGATACTTATTCTTGTTGTTTGTCTTATTTTGTACGTAATTTAGATGATTTATGATAACAATAAAGTGATTCAAGTTGAGAAAATAATGAAGTAAAGATCTAGTTGGAATAAGAGATGATTTGACGAAGAAAAAAAGTTGAGAGGCCTTTCGGAACATAAACACATGTTAAAGAGAATTCGCGAAGGAAAGATTTTGACAATACTTCGGTATTTTAGTCATAACTTTTTATATCGATGTCCGATTGATCACATTCTTGCGTCATTGTAAATCATAATTCAAGAGATTCAAAAATATATTTCGTGAAAATTTCGTAAATCGACTTCTAACTATGCAAAAATTGAGCTCGCAGTTTAGACAAATTTAATACCCGTATCTAGACGCTTTGTAGTGAAATGACCCCTGATAATACAAGAAGTGTGTTAGAACGCCCCAAGGACTGTCCGAATGCATGTATGATGGTTTGTCCATTGAGTTTTGACCATTCAAATGTATTGGCATCGTACAAATGCGCCTATAAAATTTGGTCCAGTAAGTTTCAGTCGTCAAGACACAATGTTATCGTCGAGACACGCCTCCAATGACCTGATGCACGTGATTTGACATAAAAAGACTCTTTTTTGGCAATGATTTGTTCCCAAGTCAACCTTAGGCTTCCCACTATAAATACTAGCTCTTGTGTATTTAGGAGGGATCCCCTTCTCTTAATCTTTGACTTATTTTTATGAGATCCACCAATATATTGTGAGCAGTTTTCCTTGTACTCTTTAGCCTGGGGTTATGAATTTGTGATTTTTTATTCTATAATGGTTATGCAATTCTTTTGTTTATACTAAATATTTATTTTTTGAAGATTGATTAAATGTTTTAGGAAAGTTTTATACTATGTATAGTTATTTGATTGTTTATTAACAAGATTGAGTTTTTGGTATATTTAATACTTATAATTACCTGCAAGTTTTATAAAATTAGTTTTTCAAACCTTATTTTCATATCAATCAAACCAATTGTGTGTTTAAAGTTATATTTTCTAGTTGACTACATTGATTTGAAAATCAACTGAAATAATTATGAACTACATAAATATAATTATCCGATGAACATGAACATATTCAGATCCTGAAGCCAGAGGTTCATTCTTTCAATTGATTTTTACCTTTACTTTAATTACAATTGTTTCCCAGAATATCAAACTTTACAAGAATCCAAACTTGTTCTTTTTTTACCTATTTCTTAAATCATTTTTAATCCTTGTGGTTCGACCTTAAACTTCATCGAGTATATTTACTACTTCTTAATCGTCTGTACTTGGGTGTACCCTTTGAGATAAAAACAAGAAAGACTGAACAAGTGGGTGTGAGTGGTCTTGAGATGGCTCAAAGGGTCCCTACTCTACTGTTATGGTTTGAATTATTTTTTTCATTCCAGCAGCCACCACCTTCTAAAAGTCACTTGTTTTTACCAATGGGCATTTGATCCAATGTTACTATTTGTCTTGTGAAGACTTTGTCTTCTTGAGATCAAGGGTTTAAGTCCCCCCTCCGAAAAAAAAAAGAGTCACTTGCTCTTAATCATAATCATTTTATTCTTTTTTCCTTTTCACGATGTTCATTATTCCTTTCTTGTTGTTATAGGATTGTCATGGCACCTAGAGGAAGATTACCTAATCGAATGACATCTTATCACATCAACAACAATACCTTTAGAACCGATCACACCTTCACTATAGTCGGAGGATTGTCAAGCTACATTTACACTGATGGCTAAAAGAGGACGTGGTCAAACAAAAGGAGTGTCACTACAAAGATTGACATATAAAACCCGGGTAAATTTGAATTTTTTATGAAAAAGGGCAAAACGATAAATTGTCATTTCGGTACGGGTTGAAAACTTAAATTTTTCTAAAACTCGGATGAAAAAAAGGACCTCACCGTTGGATTCGTCTCGCAAAATCTAGTTACCCTATCAAATTTTGTCGAATTCCGAGATAGTCGGATTTTTCGCGTTTTACGAGACAATCGGGTCTTGGGTGACCCAAAAATGAAATTTTTAATAAAATTTTGAAAGTTGAAAAATAATTTAAAGGAAGTTCATAGAAAAATATTTGAACTTGAACTGGGGCGAAATTTAATCGTTTCGAGGTGAAAACAGACCCGAGAAAAGAGGGTCGTGTGGTGAGTTGTGGACCAAGCAATTAAAAGGTATAAATAGGGCAGAAAATATGATTTTTCTCCCCATTCAGCTGGTCTTTACGTTAGAAAAGAGAGAGAGAGAGAGAGAGAGAGAGAGAGAGAGAGAAGAACAAGAGAGGAAAACAAGGGTTTTCTCAAGTTTTCCTCTTGCAATCAAGGGCCAAACAAGGGTTTTCTCAAGAAATCAATGGTTTGAGCTTGATTGAGATTCTTGGCCTTTCTACCAAGTGGGTTTACGCTTCAAGAGGTAGGGTTTTCTTCCTACTTAGGTTTATTCCCAACTTAGGCTTGAAATATGAAATTGGTAGGTTGTTAGATGTATTATAACACTTGCCTATTGTTGTTGATTTGGTGAAATAGGTATAAAAAATGGGTAAAATAAATTCTATCTTAAATTGGATATGTAGAAATTGCTTAATGTTATTTCTTAAGAAATGTGAAAGTTTGGGCATATTATGTGTTTACATGAGTGGTGCCTTGAAGATGTTTGATAATATGCCTCGAATGATTGAAGTTGTTGTTTTGATGAAATTGAAATAACATGCTTGGATGATGTGGTAAATTGAAATCATATGCTTATGAGGTGATTTACAATTGGAAATGTAAATGTTGATATATGCTTGTGATATATTGGCATTGGGATGATTCATGGAGATTATATGCTTAGGATGTAATTATCCATGGTGTGTGTTGAAATGTGGTAGAAGTAATTCATATGACATTCATTACATATGGATATGATATTGATGCTGCAATTGCTCATTACATTGCATATACATGAAGACATCACATTCATAGGCATGAGGCATGAGTGTGGGTGTGTGTGCATGGTTGATCAAACACTATTCTTGGTGGTTGATAAGTGGACTCGGGAAGGTTGGATCGAAGATCCGGTTGAGTTGCATGGTTGCACGAAAAACTTGTGTCGGGAATAGCAAGCAAGACTAGATTCTCCCCCGGGTGCAAGACCCGGCTACCTGGTTCATACACTCCCCTATGGTGCAATTTCGGAAAAGTGTATCGGTGTGCGAAACTGGCGGTACGACACCAAAACTCCGCTACCCTACAAAGATACATGATTTTGTTTTATAAAATAGTTATTCGGTGTGTAACATCCAACAATGATACATGATTTTGTTTTATAATAAAAATATATGACTTTTATTTCAAAATGATCATTGGATGTATTTCATCAATGGCGGATTTATTACACATTGGCATTGCATTGTGCATGAGTGAGGGCTCGGGTTAAAGTGCATGAGTGAGTCTCATCTCATTTCATGACATGACATGGTAGAATTCCAACATTGAATCGCATATTCTTGTTTGGGATGGTTGTTGCTTGTTGAATGTTGCATGTGCACATTTCATATGCACTTAGGTTGGTGAGTAGCATTTATAGTAGATACCCTATTGAGCGTGGCTCACCCTATATGGGAAAACATTTCAGGTGCAGGGTTCACGTCGGTGGAAGGCTCTCAATCGGGGCCTAAATGTTGAAGAAAAGCCGAAATGTGGCTTTAAATGATGTTTTTGTAAAACTAAACTTGTAATTTAGTTTTTGGCATGTAATGTATGTAAAAGAATTGTAATTTAAACTTCTATAAACTATGTTTGATGCATAAATTCGATGGGTTTATAAGTATTTGAGGTACATGTCACATTGGCACAATGGCACACGACAATGTCACAGTGGTACACGACAATGTCACACTAATATAAGTCAATATCACACCAATACTAGCCTATGTCACACTGATACTAGTCAATGTCACACTGCTACAAACCAATGTCACACTATTATAAGTCAATGTCACATTGCATACATTGACATAGGACCCCTGGTTTTAGGGGCGTCACAAGTATGGATAAATGGACCCGATGTGGTCAATGTTGTATATTGGACATCGGATGAGTCATGTGATTGTATGATTACACAGGTTGTGTTTTGGGTGGAGCTCCCCGTACAAATGAGACTCTGCCCGAATTTTGTTAAATTATGGATCCCGGTAAATGGAGCATAACGGTGTGATATCGAGTTACACAATATCCACGGGTATTTCGCGGGTTGATGGATGATCAACGGGTTGACAAAGGACCCCCGGTTTTTGGGGCGTCACAACTTGGTATCAGAGCTTAGTTATACGATTTACCTAGGGCTTGAGGGCATGAGTCTAGACCATTGCATTCATTGTTCATTTCATGTTATGTGCTTTAATTGCTACACGTTATGTGCTAGGTGTTATGTAAATTATATGCATGTTGAAATGTATATGGAAAAAGAGACACTAGGGTTAGAGAACATAACATTGGGGGTCAAAAATAGAATGAACTAGATGGTTCAGGGTGTAGATGTCTACTAGTGGGTAGCATAAGCTCTACTAGGGAGACAAGGAGATAAATCTCAAAGTTTCGACTTTGGTCCATACTTTGGGATGCTAAATTAGTACTCTATTGCTATTTGACATGTGTGTAGATGACAAATGGAGGAAAAGGACGTGGTTGAGGAGGTGGGCGGAACAACAACCAACCACCACCAGCCTTTGACCAACAAGCCTTTATAGAGGCTATGGGTACGATGGCTACTAACCTAGCACAGGCAAGCGCCAATATGAGCCAAGGGGCTGAAGTTATCCAAAAGAGTCTGAGTTTCGTGGGCCACCAATGTCCATGGAAAAAGCAGAAAACATCGAGCCCACAGGGACGGGACCGCAGCTATCAAGGCCAAGGCCAAGGTCAATCCTCCCAAGGCGGGAGAAACTTCAGGACTACCTACCAGGCAGGCCTGAAGACTTGTTTCTATTGTCATCATCCAGGTCACATGAAACGGGATTTTCCTCAAAGTCAGGGATCCCAGGGCTATGGGGCATCTCAGTCCTAGTCCCAGTCATCGGTAGGGCATCCACGGATATGTTTCTATTGTCAACAACTTGGCCATGCGAAGAGAAATTGTCCCCTGAGGCAATGCTCATAGAGTTCAGAGACGCCTCAGTCCCAGTCGTCAATAGGACTCACACAAGCACACGTTGTTCCTCCCTGTCCCATTATGGACCAAGAAAATCTATTCCAACCACAGGGTGCTGCACAAGCCCCCACTGCTTCACATGCGGAGACTCAGCAATCAGGCCGGATGAGCCAAGATGTGGGCCAAGGCCAGGAACAGGACTCTCAAGGGGCAACATCGGGGACCCAGGAGACGGTCTTTGACGTTGCACCATAGAGTGAGCTGATGGATCAGTCGGCGACCCACAGTACATCTTTTACTTCCTTGTTTATGAGCACATGTGTTATTTGATTCAAGCATGTCACATACCTTCATTTTACGTTTGTGTGCATGATATAGATGTAGGAATCACAAACCTAGAGGAGTCATTCTAGGTAAATTCAACCTTTGGAACTAGGCTACGTATTGATCAGATATGGCAGGGTGTGAGTTAGAGATCTCGGGAAATTCTACTCACCATGGACCTAAGGGTCATGGACATGTCGGAGTTTGATGTCATCCTTGGGATGGACTGGTTGGCGACACACCGATTCTTCATTGATTGTGATTAGAAGAAGGTCACGGTCTACACACCAGACTGTGTTTGTTTTGAGTTTCAGGGGGAAAAGTACGATGTTTTACCCCAAGTATTGTATGATTCCCGTTGGCACGGGCAGTTGGTGGGTTGGCTAGCAAGCCTTACTCTAGAGGATGAGACGAGACAGAAGTAGGGTCTACCACGGGTGAGTTGTAAGTATGAGGATGTTCTTCCAGATGAACTACCGGGATTACCACCACATCGGGATGTAGACTTCACAGTTGAGTTGCACCCCGGTACATAACATATTTCTATGACTCTGCATAGAATGCCACCGATAGAGTTGTGAGAACTCTAGGTCCAATTACAAGAATTTTTGAACAAGGGCTTCGTTAGACCGAATGCTTCACCTTGGGGCGCTTCGGTACTATTTGCCAAAATTACAAAGGAGGCTTACTTCACCTTCTATTCTAGTAGTTCCGGAGAGGGGACAGAGGTACATAGTGTACTGTGATGCCTCCAAGGACGGAGTTGGATGCGTGTTGATGCAGTCTGGGAGGGTGGTGGCTTATGGTTCGCGACAGTTGAAGAGCCACGAGCAGAATTATCCCATGCATGACATGGAGTTGGCGGCCATTGTCTTTACCTTGAAGGCTTGACGCCACTATTTGTATGGTAAGCAGTTCGAGGTGTTTTCAGACCACAAAAGTCTGAAATACATCTTTACTTAGTGGGACCTCAACATGAGGCAGCGTAGGTGGATAGAGTACCTGGAGGACTATGACTTTACCTTGCATTACCATCCCGGTAAGGCAAATGTGGTAACTGATGCACTTAGCCGAAAGTCATGGGGAGTTGTGGCTAGTATGGCTTCCCGAGAGTGACGGATGCTCAAGACTGTTGGACAGTTTGGATTGCATTATCGGGGTCAAACTCAGGGTGTTTTAGGGAGCTTGGTGGCTACACCTTCCCTACTGAACAGGGTAATTGAGTCCCAGAGGCAGGATCCAGATTTATCATCCATCAGGAACCGAGTGTAGGTGGGTACCGGTGACGAGGGCTCGACCATTCACTCGGATGGAAGTCTTCGATACAGGGGAAGAGTTGTGGTTCTCCAGTTTGCAAATTTGAGAGATGAGATTCTTAGGGAGTTTCATTGCTCCCGTTTTACAATACATCCAAGCGGCAAGAAGATGTATCATGATCTCCGTCGCCAGTATTATTGGAGCGGGACGAAGAGGCACGTCGGAGATTTCGTTAGTCGATGTCTCACGTGTCAACAGATTAATATTGAGCGCTAGAGATCAGTTGGGTTGCTCCAACCTTTAGAGTTGGCTGAGTGGAGGTGGGAGCACGATGGATTTTTTGACCCATTTGCCACGGACATCGCGGGGGGGCATGACACGGTGTGGGTGATAGTGGACCGGCTTATGAAGTCGGCACACTTTTTGGCCATGCGAATGACCTTCACATTGGAGGAATTCTACAGATTGTATGCACAGGAGATAGTCCGGTTACATGGAGTGCCCGTATCTATAGTATCGGATTGGTATCCCAAGTTCACGGCCCATTTTTGGGAGAGTTTCCAGCGGGCCATGGGGACACAGTTGATGATGAGCATGACTTTTCATCCCCAGACGGATGGTCAATAGGAGAGAATCATCCAGATTTTAGAGGACACGCTACGGGCAAGCGTCCCAGACCTCAAGAGTAACTGGGAAGAGCACTTACCCTTAGTGGAGTTCGCCTACAACAATAGTTATCAGACGAGTATTCAGATGGCACCCTATGAGGCACTATATGGGAAGTCTTGTCGTTCTCTGGTTTGTTGGACGGAGGTTGGAGAGAGACCCTCTACGGGTCCGGATTTGATTAGAGACACTTCGGAGAAAGTGGACCTGATATGAAAACGTCTTCTTACGGCTTAGAGCTGATAGAAGATCTATGTTGACAGACGGCGGCGACCTCTAAAGTTTGAGGTTGGTGATCATGTCTTCTTGAAGGTGATGCCTAAAAAGGGAGTGGTCAGATTCGAAAAGCAGGGAAAACTGTCGCCGAGGTTTATCGGGCCCTGCGAGGTACTCGAGATGGTTGGTACAGTTACTTACCGGTTGGCATTACCGCCAAATTTATCGGGTGTCCACGCGGTGTTCCATGTCTTTATGCTCCAGAAGTATACTCCATATTCGACACATGTGGTGGATTGAGGTGAGCTGATTGTTGATGCGGATGAGACATTTGAGGAGGGTCCAATGCATATCATGGATAGCCGGGAGTAGATTTTGCGAGGCAAGACTGTTAGGCTAGTGAAGGTGTTGTGGCAGCACCGATGTATGGAGGAGGCGACATGGGAGTGTGAGGACACCATACGTACTAGTTATCCGTTCTTGTTCGAGGATGGAGGTACATTTTTACAATTTTAAGTATAGTATTACCTGTTGCATATGCATGCGGTTAAGTGTGTATGTGTGTGTGAATTTCAGGGACGAAATTCTTTTAAGAGGGGAAGAATGTAAAACCCGGGTAAATTTGAACTTTTTATGAAAAAGGCAAAACGGTAAATTGCCACTTCGGTACGGGTTGCAAAATTAAATTTTTCTAGAACTCGGATGATGAAACGGACCTCACCGTTGGATTCGTCTTACGAAATCTAGTTACCCTGTCAAATTTTGTCGAATTCTGAGATAGTCGGATTTTTTGCGTTTTACGAGGCGGTCAGGACTCGAGTAACCCAAAAACAAAATTTTTAATAAAATTTCGAAATTTGAAAAATAATTTGAAGGAAGTTCATAGAAAAATATTTGAACTTGAACCGGAGCGAAATTTAATCGTTTCGGGGCGAAAACGGACCCGGGAAAAGAGGGTCGTGTGGTGCGTTGTGGACCAAGCAATTAAAGGGTATAAATAGGGGAGAAAATCTGATTTTTCTCCCCATTCTCAGCTGGTTTTTAAGTTAGAAAAGAGAGAGAGAAGAAGAGAGAAAAACAAGAGTTCTCTCAAGTTTTCCTCTTGCGATCAAGGGCCAAACTTTGGTCGAATCACCCCGGTACAAGAACAAAAGTTGTTCTCCTCGACGTGGGCTACAAGACCATACCAAAAATCGAAGATTTCACCGAAGCTCCAAAAACGGGGCTTGAAGAAATCAATGGTTTGAGCTTGATTGGGATTCTTGAAGGCTTTTACCAAGTGGGTTTACGCTTCAAGAGGTAGGGTTTTCTTCCTACTTAGATTTATTCACAACTTAGGCTTGAAATATGAAATGGGTAGGTTTTTAGATGTATTATAACACTTGCCTATTGTTGTTGATTTGGTGAAATGGGTATCGAAAATGGGTAAAATAAATTCTATCTTAAATTAGATATGTAGAAATTGCTTAATGTTATTTCTTAAGAAATGTGTAATTTTGGGCATATTATGCGTTTACATGAGTGGTGCCTTGAAGGTGTTTGACAAAATGCCTTGAATGATTGAAATTGTTGTTTTGATGAAATTGAAATAACATGCTTGGATGATGTGATAAATTGAAATCATATGCTTATGAGGTGATTTACAATTGAAAATGTAAATGTTGATATGTGCTTGTGATATATTGGCATTGGGATAATTTATGGAGATTATATGCTTAGGATGTAATTATCCATGGTATGTGTTGAAATGTGGTAGAAGTAATTCATATGACATTCATTACATATGGATATGATATTGATGTTGCAATTGCTCATTACATTGCATATGCTTGAAGACATCGCATTCATGGGCATGAGGCATGAGTGTGGGTGTGTGTGTATGGTTAATCAAACACCATTCTTGGTGGCTGATAAGTGGACTTGGGAAGGTTGGATCGAAGATCCGGCTGAGTTGCAAGGTTGCACGAAAAACTTGTGTCGGGTATAGCAAGCAGGGCTAGATTCTCCCTCGGGTGCAAGACCCGGCTACCTGGTTCATACACTCCCCTGTGGTGCAATTCCGGAAAAGTGTATCGGTGTACGAAACTGGCGGTGCGACACCAAAACTTCGCTACCCAACAAAGACAAAAGATTTTGTTTTATAAAATAGTCATTTGGTGTGTAACATTCAACAATGATATATGATTTTGTTTTATAATAAAAACATATGACTTTTATTTGAAAATGATCATTTGATGTATTTCACCAATGGCGGATTTATTACGCATTGGCATTGTATTGTGTTGTGGGAGCTGGTGAGGGCTCGAGTTAAAGTGTATGAGTGAGTCTCATCTTATTTCATGGCATAACATGGTAAAATTCCAACATTGAATCGCATATTCTTATTTGAGATGGTTGTTGCTTGTTGAATGTTGCATGTGCACATTTCATATGCACTTAGGTTGGTGAGTAGCCTCTATATTAAATACCGTATTGAGTGTGGCTCACCCTATATGGGAAAACATTTTAGGTGCGGGGTTCACGTCAGTGGAAGGCTCTCAATCGGGGCCTAAATGTTGAAGAAAATCCGAAATGTTGCTTTAAATGATGTTTTTTGTAAAACTAAACTTGTAATTTAGTTTTTGGCATGTAATGTATGTTAAAAAATTGTAATTTAAACTTTTATTAACTATATTTGATGTATAAATTCGATGAGTTTACAAGTAGTTGGGGTACATGTCACATTAGCACAAGGGCACACGACAATGTCATAGTGGTACACTACAATGTCACACTAATATAAGTCAATGTCACACCGATACCAGCCTATGTCACACTGATACTAACCAATGTCACACTTCTACAAACCAATGTCACACTATTATAAGTCAATGTCACACTGCATACATTGACATAGGACCCCCGGTTTTAGGGGCGTCACAAGTATGGATAAATGGACCCGGTGTGGTCAATGTTGTATATTGGACTTCGGATGGGTCATGTGATTGTATGATTGCACAGGTTGTGTTTTAGGTAGAGCTCCCCGTACAAAGGAGACTCTGCCCGAATTTTGTTAAATTATGGATCCCGGTAAATGGGGCATAACGGTGTGATATCGAGTTACACGGTATCCACGGGTATTTTGCGGGTTGATAGATGATCAATGGATTGACAAAGGACCCCTGATTTTTGGGGCGTCACATGACACGTGGCAATATACATATGCCAGTGTATTTCCCTCAGACCTGTTGGGGATTATGCCAAGGAGTTCACAACAAAGGTGGGAATCTTGTCTTGATTTGTGATCCTTGCGTCGACTTCGGGATGGCTTGCTGTTAGGGACATAAACAAGCAACATGTGCCTCGAATTCTTGAGGTAACTTAGAACTAAGTTTGATATTTCTACTATATTTGTTCATTTTTATTTGAAATAAGATATTGATATATTTAACATATTGAATTGTTTTTGACTACTCGAGTAAATTTTTGGTAGACATGAGTGAATCCAGTATGATAGTCGCAGTGAAAGACATGATAATTGATGCATTAGGACATTCTGTAACAAATTCCAGTGTCGTAACATGCAATTTGGTAATTACGAGGAGGTAGTGCACCACCTACCCAAAGATGTCATTGTTGAGGAGTGGCAAATTTTGTGCAATCATTTTAGTTCAGAGAAATTTGAGGTGGTATGTATATATTTCTTTTGGGTCTTTCATGTATCCTGCACTATGTCTCATGGTGTTCTCTAATTTTTTTTGTAGAAAAGGTGTAAAATCAATGCTGAGAACAGGTCAAAGCAAACAGTGAACCATGCAGGGGATTCTAAATTCTTCGTGAGACATCGTTACGAGCTAGTAAGATATGTGTTGTCTGAAACACTTTAATTTATTTCTTTTACTTATTTATTTGTAATATGTAATATCTTGTCCTATCTAAATGCATAACACAGCGAGATCCTGAGACTGGAAGAGAGCCCAGTGAGATAGACCTTTTCAAGAATGTTCATTACCGACCACAACAGGGAGAATGAGTGTATCCATTGGCAGGGAACCAATGGGTAATAAATACGAGTATAAATTATTTTTGCTTTGTTTATTACATATTCCTGGAATCCCCACACCTCCACCTTCATGGTAATTTTTTAATTGACTATGTTTAAGTATATTAAACATGTGAAAAGAAATTATGGAACCTATTTAGGCTCAAGCTGTGGTTTGATTCCTTTGGTAGATTAACATTATATTGTGCTTGAGATAGATATGATTGGCTTAATTTCTTTACAATTGATTCATTTCTTTTTGGTGGAAAGGAAATTGATTCCTCTTATAGAAGTATATTTTTCTTTTTAACTGTACTGATTTTTAACTTAGAAAGTGAGTACTCTGATTTGAGCTTTAGTATTGCGCTTGACCCTCTAGAAAAAAAAAAAAAAAAAGCCTAAGCATTCATGCAGAAACCAGATGTGGTTGTTATGATGAAGGACATGCATGAGTGTCATTGTATGCAATCATTTTATTGTTTTTAGGATTACCTACTCAAGTGTGGCAAACTACTTCAACTGAAGGCTAAAGATTTTTGACTGGTTGAGCACATATCTATTGGGAAATTCCACTGTTGCATACATGGATCACCATTTTTCTGGCATTTTTGAGGGATAAGAAGAATGAAGGACAACAAAATGGGGTTAGTTTGCTCTATGCCAGTTTGATTTACATTAAGGACTAATTTTTCATTGTCCTGTATTCATCTTTTGCAAAAACAATCAGGCAACTTTTTGTTTATTTTGTCCTGGTGAATGTAATATGTGGATTAATGGTCCAATCTGTAGACTTCATATATGAAGTGTCATGTTGATGTCCAAAATTCTTCTTTGGCAATTATGTTGGATTGAGTTTTATTTATTTGTTACTACATTTTATAGAGTATTCTAATTGTTATAGACTATTGAATTTCGAAAAAGATGATCAATTATATTAAGAAAATATTACCTTTTCACAGAGAAATATTTTGTAGGTAAAGTTATCACCAGCGAAATATTACATTGGGCTTACAATTACCCATGAAATTTTTTGTTGCTAAATCAATTTTTATTTGTAAATATTAAACAAAGAGTTGTGAACGAAACAACTGGCGAAGATTTTTCATGGTTACAAGTTTGTGCCAGAGAAATTCTTGATTTTACCAGTGAAATGTTTCTCTACTCAAAGTATTATTTCTTGTAGAGAGAGTGACGTACACCCCACTTTTTGGCTGCCTTCTCAAAATGGCGCCACCATCTTCTGATTTCTTGCGATGATAGAAATTGAGTAATGGCACCCCACTTTTTTAAGCCACCAAATTTCATACACATGCTAACTAGGATATAAAGATCATATTAATACAAAAATTTTGGCCTAAATCACATGAAAAAGTATACACCCATTTCAGGTAAAAATTCAAAACATAGGTTCAATTATCCATTGTTAAGCATGATATAACACTAGTAATCATCATGCATGCATGTTATTTATAGGTGAACGCAAGCAATAAAGCTCTAACACCATTGTTGGAAAGAGAGGTTATACACTGGCTACCTCTTCACGCGCGGAATCGGATCAAATCAACTTGCTATATGACTATTGCTTGTATCCTTGCTTTTAGGGAAATCTTGGAGAAGAGAGAGAGTGACGAATTTTTATCGTATTTTCCGTATATATCTCTCCTCTATATATAAAACAAGAGTTTGATGACGAATATAAAGCCTATCTCAATCTCAACTTATAGTTTATCTTAACTAATGATAAAAGAGAAGAGTCTAAGCCCATTAGACCTCTTATAACCTTGAGGACACTCCTAGGTTATTATCTAAACATGTGACTGCTTAGTTTATTAAACAACTCGACTAAGTGCCCTAGCACTGGTCGGATTATTTTGTACAACCGATTTACAATTTCAATGGTGGAAGAAGCATGATCCATAGTCTTGAATGTCTAAACCTGAGTCCAGGAATCCGATGCGTTTGGACCATCTGCTAGAGTGTCTGCAGGGCCAACTCTTCTTGAAAATCGACTCCGCTTATTCTCCCAGTGTTTAAGTACAATCCATATTAGCATCCAAATGCTTCTAAGTTGAAAGATAGAATTTTCAAGTTTCCACTTGCTGCGAATGATATAGATAGCTAGAGCTGCTGTTGAAGTACCGCCGGTGAAAACGAAGAGTACCCAAAAGCTGTTGGCGCTTAGGCTAACGTTTTCTTTATCTGATTCCTCATCCAAGCACTTCTCAGATCCTGTCATACTCCTATCCAGTTCATGTAGTGCACCGTTTTCAGAGACCTTCAGTAATGCTTGATTTATGTCGGGAAGCATCGGAGAACCCTTTGGGAATGCCTGCGGCACAGTGAATGAGTAACTCGTCAATCATACTCTTATTCTATGTGGGGCGATACTGAATGCTTAAGCTATGAATTCCCAAGTGGTACTTGTGTCAATTGTACTGATTTTGAGCTCTTAAATCTGTCATCGAATTTTGCCATATTTCATTCGATGCACATGGGAAAGTTTAAGGGCCGGCAACAGGGAAACCCAACCTACCCCAGATTTCTGTGGGGTTTCAACCCAACGTGCAGACAACCTTTATATTCATAATAAACCGAATGCCAAAACAAAAACAGTAATAGAATAAAGGAGAGAGGTTTATTTACATATCCGTATCCTCCAACTTTGTATGTTGGTCCTGCTGTAATAAAACTTTTGCAGTATTTAGCGAGGAAGAGTTTGGCCACAGGAACTTCAAGAAAGGCAGCTGCTATTTTCCCACTTCTGAGGGCAAGAGCAAATTCTTCTGTTGCTGAAATGTTTTTGCAATTCTCTGTGTTAAAATGCAAAACATCGACCAAGTAATTCACCACGAACGACTTCCTTGAATACCCCACTAAGGCATTGCTATGCTTCAGTGTCTCAATGTCTGCTACTGTTGGTTCGAGCCGCTGGACAGTGAGCATGCTGGTGAGGTTTGCCGTATAGCTTTGTGTAATGATTACTGTCACAAACAGCCAGGCCACCGTTGCCATCCTTGACAAGCTGCTATGTAGCTTTTCCCCTATCCCCAAACAAATCAACCAATGTCATGACAGGGGTGCAAATCCAAACCCAACCCAAAATATTCAATACTAGAACAAAGATTTTCAATACAACAGTGGGGTTTGGACAAAAAATCTCAATTCAATTTAAATTCGGATAAAACTCAAGTTCTCAAGACCCAATCAAATTACTTAAATTGGGCTTTACTCGATTATAAACCAAAGCATACCCAAATGTGACTCGAGTTGTGAAACTCTCTTATGAAATTTGGTTACATCCCTAAGTAAAAATAAATTCACATAAACTGTGTAATCTGAGCCTAAAAGTTTTATCATTTAGGTTGAACCTTGTCAACCCGTCCATCCGAGTTGCACCCTTATGGAAGATACATATATATATATATAAGTCAACTGTCATGTCATTTGAGCTCTTAATTTGGTTCCAAAATTTGGTCAATGTACCATTACTATATATATATACAATTTCTTAGGGAGAGGGACTCGAGAAACTTTCCCTCTCAATTTTCTAAATTTTAAGAATTTTAAATTATTAACATTATCATTCAGCAATCATATTATACCAAATGCATCTAATAACTACCCATGAACTCTCTCTAACCACCATTTATTTAAATTTTTTTTAAACATCAAATTTTGTAATCCAATAATTCTCACAAAATTTTTAGTAATTTATAAAATAATAGGTGGGAGAGAGTAACGGGTACAAAAAGATATTAAAAGGAGAAGAGAATGGCTCGTGCATCGCACATGGTCGGACATTAGTATATATATAATTTTTGCTACATACTGATGAGTTCTTTCAATAGTGGTTCCAAGATAGAACATTGAGTTTAGGGTTACCATTTAAAGAGAACAATGTGCCAAAAGTTGACCAAAGTAGGGTTCCTATTTGATTCATTACTGAGCTTCGGAGTTCAGCGTAGTGAGGTCGCTCTATCATCCATATCACAAAGCCATTGTAGACATTCAAAAAAGCTGTAAGAAGCCACATTGCCCTTGTGAAGGGTTTCATGAATAATAAAGCTTTGTTACTTGATTGGGATCGCACAGGGACTACCATCACCAGTCCGGATTCAGTGTGAGGTTGTGTGAATTCTGCATGTTTATATCTGCTGGATATTATCGCCACATCACCAACCACCGCATCAAACTCCTACCATGCAGAGACAAATTGTATGTCAGTTGTACGCTTTCATTAAAGAAATCAAAAGTTTATTATGGAGCAAACTTGATTTTGGTAGTAGACTAGTAGTCATACTGTACATAGAAGCAAATAATATGACAACCAATCTTCCTTATAATATGAATATACAAATGTGACACAATAATGGATGATGATTCGATTCTATATACAGAATTTCTGTTTGTTTCACGTCCATGGTCAAGGGGATCATTTTCTATTGGGGGTAAGGATTCTTTATTCAATTTTACAGTACATGTTTGAAAGACGTGACTAGGAGTTTACATTGGGCATGTTTTATTCAAGTATAAATAAAGAATAGAATTAGATCATTAGTTCACATTCAAACTATAAGGAAGATTGGTATAACAAGTTTAGATCAAGATTGAGGTAATATATAAATATATAATTATAATAGCAAATTTATGTTTAAATTAAGTAATAGTATATGGTACTAAATTAAAAATGACAAAACAAATATTGAAGGTAATAATTTACATAATGTGTAATTTTTATATGACGGTGTGACTCTAAGTTTGTAAGGATAATAAAGTCATTGCATTTTTAGTATTTAACTTAATAAAAATAATACCACGTACTACATGATATTTATTACTACCTAATAATAGATGTTAAATGACCATAGTGAACCGTATCAGGATTAATTAAAATTAGGGAGAATTACATCCACACCCCCTGAGGTTTGTCATTTAATCACTCAAACCCCCTGATATTTGAAATATTACACATAGACCCCCTAAAGTTTGTACGCGCGTAACACTTAGACCTCTGCTATAAATATATCCATTAATAAATTGTATCCAGACCCCATAAAATTTGTAAATATATATTACTTAAACCCTTTAAGTTTAAAATATTATACTTATACCAAAACTATTTCAATCAAAGATAAAATATCAAATATTTTAAAGTTTACAATTAAAATTCATGTTCTATTGAATCTTTTATTGAAATAAAATCAAAACTAAAAATTCAATTTTTTCTTAAAAAATCGTGATTAGTATACAATTATATTATCTATTGAAATTTAATTTGGTCGTTTAAATGACCAAATTAAAATACTAAACTACCCCAATTAAAGCTAAAAGATATTGTGTCCATTACAGTTTAATCCCTTATTTAATTTTTTAGTTTTATTCTAATAGATAGTATAATTATATACTAACTATGATTTTTTTTTTTTAAAAACTAGATTTTTATTTTTGATTTTATTTCATTAAATGACATAATAGAACATGAATTTTAGATGTAAAATTCTATTATGAATGACTTAGACCCCTTGTTTGATTTTTTAGCTTTATTCCAATAGATAGTATAATTATATATTAATTACGAATTTTTAAAAAAAATTTAATTTTTATTTTTAATTTTATTTCAATAAATGGTACAATAGAACATGAATTTTGATGGTAAAATTTAAAATATTTGATATTCTATCTTTGATTAGAGTATTTTTGGTCTAAGTATAATATTTTAAACTTAAGGAGTCTAAGTATTATATACCTACAAATTTCAAGGGGGTCTAAGTGTAATTTATAGCAGGGGTCTAAATGTTACGCCCATACAAACCTCAGAGGGTCTGTGTGTAATATTTTAAATGTCAAGGGTCTGAGTGATTAAGTGACAAACCTCAGAGGTCTGAGTGTAATTTTTCCTTAAAATTAATACCAGGTTACTATAACATCATCTAAACTTCATATTATATTATTATCAGATTAAATTAATCCAATCCACTCCGTAATACCAAAACCAAACATACCCTAAACATATATTGGTAGCTTTTGAAATGCCCCCTAATCACATGGAAAGTTTGATGCACGATTATTAGCTACATCTAAGACGATATAGGCTTTCCTATGCATTTAACGGGGTGCAACAGTAGTTTGGTATGTGGGGTTGCTCTTGTACTATTTTGTTTAATGCTAGAAACCTGATGTTGTGCCTCGAACCTAACCAAAGATATTTAATATTCGGTCAAACATTCCACGAATTCCAATTAGACTTGGTCATAAAAATCCTAATCCTATTATTCAACTCAAATCTCACTCCATTTTGTGTAACTTGAGAATCAAACCCTATTTCAACTTGAAATAAAATTCAAAATTTTAATTTAGGATGAATAATCCAATTTTAACTGAGTTTAGAATCTAAACATAACAATACTCGAGTTGAATTTGAATTTAGACTGAATTAGAGTTTCAAATTCATAATTTTATAATATAGGTTAATTTTGAATTGAACTATGAACCGGTCCGAGTTGCAATCCTACCAACTCTTTATTACCCAAAAACCCCAACCTAGTAAAATCTAGGATCCTATCTCGTACAACCAGGACTAAGACTTTTGTTTTTTTTTGTTTTTGGTCAGACACGACTAAGACTTTACAAACTAGGTTTTTTGACACGTTAGGTAATCTGGCAAAACTTTTGAAAGAGTAAAATTATAAAAATCAAATGAATAATCTCTCACCTTTGAATGGATTTGCTCTACCAAAGCATTATACGTGCCATCAAATGGAATGAAAGTATAAGGCAAATAATATGGCAAGCAATGCACTGTTGCTTTGAATACTTCAATCGAAAACCCACCAAAGGAACAGCTATTTGTGGAGTTATCGCAAACCACTTCTACAAAACGGTTTGTTGGGTCTCCGTTGGGCACTCCAATTCTCAAAGGGTTGGTGGCTGTTGGAGGATTCCATCCTCTTGGAATAGACCAAGGTCCCCCAGGCCAAAAGAACTGCCCCAAAATTTCCATGGAATCATTGAAAACAGCTTTTTCATCAATAGTCTCCGAAAAACCTAATCCATCTGACCAGAACCCAAGTTCTCTATAACTTTTACCAACCACGTTGATGATTTGAATAACAGTTGCTGGAGCTAATTTTCGTTCAACAAATTTGACTCTACCGCATAAGCCAATGAAATCAGTAACCAGAATTCTTTCTAACAAATTCTGGTCATTAATGCTGCCTCCATGTACTGCAAGAGCCACTGCCCACGTTGCATCGTACGCTTGGACTGCGAAAATTCCAGGGTCATGGTTTTTTTCTTCCGGATAATCCAAGCCAAACTTATCACGAAATCTTCTGTGGAAATCTTGAAAACGTGTCTCTGACTCAGGAAAATAGCTCTTGATTCCTAGAACGCCTTGCATGGAGAAGATTGTGGATAAATTCAAAGAATGAACAAGATTTGTGGTGGTGTCTGTAGTGATCCATACGTAATCCTTTTCCATCATACCCATCTTCTTTGCCTTTTCAAACAGACGTTTGGTCAAGGGCAAGGACATATGGACCACAAATACTCTGCATTGCTCTTCCTTAAGCCTCTCAAGCTCTTTAGCCAGTGAGGACGAAGTAATAAAAGGTGAGAGGACCGTAAAATTGCTTATTTCTGCACCTATTTCTCGTAGAGAATCATAGAGATGAGGGATAATTCCATTGGCAACGGATTCAATGTCTTCATATATCACAATGACTCTCCGCCATCCCCAAGAGTGAAAAATGGCGGCCAGAGCTTTCGTTTGTATACGTTGGCTGGGCGAGGAGGCTTGAATGAGGAAGGGCCACTGGTTCATTGCTGAAGGAGGAAAATCAGCAAAAGAGAGAGTAGATACGTGGGATTGAGTACCCACCTCTGCAACTAATTTTGCTTCTTCCCAGGATCGGGGTCCCAAAATTGCTTGCACGTGCTGTGCATCGATAAGATCTTTAGCTGCAAGTAAATGTCGTGAGTACAGAGAAATTAACTTTGTTTGTCAATTAGTATTTTCTGTGAGGCTACAAGTAAAAAAAGAAATTCAATTCAATTCTTTTTTTTATTTTTTATCGTAAGAAATTCAATTCTATGTGCCGCCCTTTGGAAGGAAGAAGTGTGGATATAAAAAAAAGGGTATTATATGATATAGATTTAATGATACAATAAAATATATAAAAAAAAAAAAAAATTTCGAATACCACCAATATATGTCTATCATAAAGATATAAATATATTTTTATTACTGCATAATAACTTGATAATTATAATTTTTAGTAATTCTTCTTAATAATAAGCAAAATTAGTTTTTTTTTTTTTACTTTCAAAAAGGTATATTCAACCTCATCATAATAATCATTCAAAAAAAAAAAAACCCTCATGATGATATATTTACAAAGTACACATGAATAATTAAAAGAATAAAGACCAAAACTTATTTAGTTGGTTTGCTTAAGAGTACTTATTCTCATACTGTAGTATAATTAATTCATTTTATACTCTTTTAACATGTGATATAAGATCATGTATTTTCAAAGTCATATGAAGTTGATTGAATGTGAGGTCATAAGAAAGGGTAAAATTAAATTAGAGATTATACATATTACTGTGTGTATAAAAACATCTGTGAAATGTTCACATATTTTTGTTAATTATTGGATATATAGTACATGTATCCCGTATGTATTTTATAATATTTGATGACACTACAAGAAAATTCATTTTTAGCCGCTAGATTTAGATTGCAGCTAAAATTGTTGTCACTGAATATATATGTTTAGTGACAAAAAAATATTATTGTCACTGAAGGTATGATGTTAAAATTATTTAGTGGCCATAGTTATTTGTCGCCACTAAAGATATATAATTAGTGGTGAAGAAGTACTATTGTCACTAAAGATATGATAGTGAATCTAATTAGTGACAATTTAAATGTTGCAACAAAAATATATTTCTAATTCATCACTAACTTCAAATATTTAGTGACAATAATTTAAATTTAGTCACTAATAATATAAAATATTAGTGATAACATTTTTTAATTGCAGCAAATATGCCTTGATTTTAGTCACAAATTTTTTTTTTTGCCACTGTGTAAATTTTAGAAAATAAGTTGTCACTGGTAAATGTAATATAAGCCCAAAAAAAAACTAAAATTCCTGCCTTCCATATAAACCCTTCTTTTTCATATTTTCCCCAAATCTTTTTTTGTTCAAATTCTCTCTGAGCCTCACCTCTCTCTCTTGTTCTTGATCTCTGCGTTCGTGCGACGATGGATTCTACCAATCTGCCATGGACGACCAATCTGCCATTGATGACCTCTCTGCCATGGACAATCTCTCCCAATCAATCCGCTAGGGCAGATCTGCAGGTATTCATCAACTCTATCTCACGTACACACACACAACCATACACTCAATTGTACACACAATCACTCTGTCTTCACACACACACACTCAATCGGGATCTATATAGCCATAGATTGTGGCCTGTAAGTTGCTTTTGAGAGAAATTTGTAGCTTGCATCTTCATACTATGCCATGAATTTGGCGAGTGGTAGCTTCATATTTATATGAATTTGCATTGAAAAATTATTTAGCTTGATCTTGTAATAGTTTAGGGTTTTTTCTTACTAGGAATTTTATGTGTGGTGAGTTAGTGGAAATTATTGTGGTGTTTGGTCAGTTGTTTCTTTTTCTTTTTTTGATTCTTTTCTTTCCTCATCTGATTGAACGATCGGGCCATTATTCAGGAACTTAATTACTTATTTGCTATTGAATCCATGCCGACTCTGCAAATAGCATGATTGAAAACTATGTATCTGAGTTAATGGCGAAGGCTTGATTATAGTCGGTTACCTTGAATCATCCTAATCTTCTTCTTGAAGCTCTGAAATCAGATAAAATCATATAGACAGCGATCGCCTGCACAGTATTTGGTCTCTGTGTGTGTGTGTGTGTTCGCAAGAGAGAGAGACAGAGAGAAAGAGTGTGAAGCTCAAAGTATATGCTGATCGACTGTCCCAACCATCTCGAACAGTTCTCTTCTTCTGCAAGTAAATCTCATTTTCCTTCCAATCATGTTTTTTCAAATTTTCATTTGTTTACTGATTCTATTGCTTCTGCTGGTTTTCTTATTAATTTCGTTTGAATCTGCTTTAATATCCTAAATTTCTGGTGTATGCTATTTTTACCAGTATTGTTTAGTCTGTATATAGTACCTTAAATTGACATGTTTTTGGTATTTGTGAATGGTGCAGAGGCGTGGCCACAAGTATTTCTGAATGGTATCCACCAATGGGTGCAGGGCAACAACATCGGGAAATCTTTTTTTTTTTGATTGGAAACCTCGGTGTAATTGATCAGTAGACATATAATACTTACTGGTTCACTTATAGTCTTGGAAACCACTTCAACTGATGCACCCCTAACTCTCTCCCAATCTATGGAATCGTTGTTTTTATCCATAGGATTTCTTGTTCTACCCTTAGAATAAATTTTCCTTAAATTATCCCAGTTAATTGTATTTTCTTGCTTTTCCTCAAACTTGCTTTTCTTTTTTTTTTTTGGAGGTAATTTCAGATTTGGATATCATTTTATTTTGAGTAGGGTGATTATTGCTAGAAAGTGGGGTTTTTCTAGTCATGACTTCTGTGTGTAAGCTGCAATCGGTGGACAATTGGAACTTGCTTAATGTTGCATATGGGTCAACTGTTGTTGGTTCTTGAGCTCTTGGTGTGGTCTTTTGCTGAATTATAGTTTCACTTCCAGGGAGCTCTGCATGTCCATGATGTTTGCTTATCTCCCCTCTTTCTTTTTTTTGATTAAATCCGAACTCTCCCACCAAGTCTAAACAATCCAAATCTAGATTAGAAGGGGCATATGGAATTTTAGGACAGAACTCATGGCAACTAGACAAAAAGACTGATGGATGTGTACCATCAAGGTTAGTTATATTTGAGATTGGCATTCCTACCCCAGTGGAAGTCTCTTCTCTGTTCTGAACAAAATCATTCTTAGTTTACATTCTGTGGAGAAAAAGAGATGTTATATACTTACTTAGAAGACCCAGTTTACCTTGAAAGATGGTCAGACACATGCTTGGGGGTCTAGTGTTTTTGCTTCTTGTTATCTTGATTTCATTTTTGTAACTCAAGTATTTTAACGACGGGTAAATTTTTGTAAGGTACAAACTAATGGAAGCTCTGAAAACAGCTTTGGAAAGCTCGTCTCTGAAGACTAAAGATGAAAGATCCAATGATCTGTCAAAAAAGGATATATGTAGCCGAGACTTGAGACCTTATGATGAATTGTTATGCATTCTTATTCTTTAATATTCAGGCATTGTATATGTACAATTTAATGATATTAATATTATAATATTATTTTCACGTGATGTTCATGCTATTATTATTATGTACCTTGAATTTGCTACAAGAATAAGATTTTGATATTTTCGACTAAATAAATATTGACATTGTTATTGTGATACAATCGTAAATTTCAGCCAATCTCAAAGCCAGTTGAACACCCATCTGAGCTCCCTAAGTGGAACTATGATGGATCAAGTACTGGACAAGCGCTTGGAGAAGATATTGAAGTGATTCTATAGTAAAATCTCTTTCTTTTGTTTATTTTCAGTTTTTTTTTTCTTCTTTTTCTTTCACATCATAATCTTGATTGAATTTTTTTTCAGCTCTCAAGCAATTTTCAAGGATCCTTTTCGCGGTGGTAACAATATATTGGTGAGTGTAATGTAATTTAACTAACTGGCGATTCCTGATGTTGTAGTTCAATTTGTATTGTAGTTTTCAATTTATATGTTTATATTGTGATCAAAATATGATACTATATTGTTGTAAAAGACTAACTCAGTTTCTCTTAAATGCCATTTAAAAAGGTAATTTGTGATACATACACACCAGCAGGTGAGCCCATCCCCACGAATAAGCGCCACAGGGCTCCACAGATTTTCAGTGAGCCAAAGGTTGTAGCTGAAGTGCCATGGTAAGTTTTTTTTCTTATTGACTCTTGCCCTATAACTTTATGCCCATACAACTTCTTTGATACCTCGATCTCTATGAGAAAACGTAGTACTTCACAGAATGAAGAAGAGTCCCAATTTTTGTTGTCTAGGCCAATTCGGCCAGAGAAATAGTTTCCCATGTTTCTTTTCTTAAATTTTTTTTTTTACTGGAACTGCTAATATCTTCTGTAATCCATTCAAACTAGGTAAGGCATAGAGCAAGAATACACCTTGCTTCAAACAAATGTGAAATGGCCTTTAGGTTGGCCTGTTGGAGGTTATCCAAGCCCTCAGGTATAGATGTTCTTCCCCTTCAATAGTAATTCTGTTGATAAATGATGAAGCAATGAAGTTGCCAGTACAAAACATTTAATTTTCTTTAAATTTCAGGGTCCTTATTATTGTGCTGCCGGGGCAGACAAATCTTTTGGCCGTGACATATCTGTGGTCCCTTTCAGAAATAAACCCCATGACACAAGTGACAACAATCGTCGATGGAAGATTTAAGCTATTTGAGAGGTAATTAAAGATTTAAGGGGTTAGTAGCTATCAATTAGATGTGTTATGTATGTAATGTTCTTCTTTGCTTCTTTTTTTTTTGGTTGATTTGAACTTAGCCATTTGACATTCATTATCATGGGCTTCTGAATCAGTGTTTTGATTAAAATATAATGTGTTTCTTGATCTTCTTGTTGCAGTGTCCTCACTGGAGATCAACCTTGAGCACCATTATTTCTTATAGTACTGCCTGACATGATTCAAGTACCTTTTTTTTAAGTGATTAGTTATTCAACATTTGTTTGCTTTCATCTTTAAATACATGTAGATGGGAAGGCCAAAATTAATGGCTGACAATTCTAATCCTCATGGCTCGGCATTTAAAGTATGTTATGCTTTTTTTGCTTCTTGTTATCTTGATTTCATTTTTGTAACTCAAATATTTTAACGAGTAAATTTTTGTAAGGTACAAACTAATGGAAGCTTTGAAAACAGCTTTGGAAAGCTCATCTCCGAAGACTAAAGACGAAAGATCCAATAATCTGTCAAAAAAAGATATATGTAGTTGAGACTTGAGACCTTATGATGAATTGTTATGCATTCTTATTTTTTAATTTTGAGGCGTTGTACACGTACAATTTAATGATATTAATATCATAATATTATTTTCACGTGATTTGATTTGAAAATTGTATATTTGAAATTGAGTGTTTATCGATTTCTTGAACTATAACAGGTATGTGAAATTGGGAAACATTCAAAAATAAATTCTTTCAAATATTCAATAGGTTTTTTTTTTGTTCATTTTAATGTTTTAGCCGCGACAATAAGTTGTTACTAAAAGCATGTTCTAAATTTTAGTGGTGATTTTAATTGCGGGTAAAATGTATATTTTTAGCCGCGATCGATTGTTGTCACTAAAAGTCAAGTTTTAGTCGGACTTTTAGTGGCGACAAGGTGCATTTTAGTGGCAAAATTACGGCAACTTACAACAATAATTATTGCGGCTAAATGTTTCACATTTAGTGATATTTTTCATGTTGCGGTTAAAAAATTTATTTTTAGTGGCAACAAATTAAATGTTGTAGCTAAATGATTTAGTCACGGACATATAGCCGCGGCCTAGTGGCAATAAAAAAGTTGTCACTAAAATATATAGTGACAATTTTTATACATTTAGCCACAATAATTTTAGCGGCTAAAAGGCAATTTTTTTGTAGTGTGAGTATCTTATCTAACATGAAAATGTGGACTTTAACAAACTATTCGTATTTCATAAGTTTGGACGTATAACTGTATAAACAGTCAGTTTACGCGTTTTTGACTAATTGCCTCTCAGATTCGATTAAAGGCAGATCATCCATGTCGGGACTAGGGTATTCATGAGGGATAAATCTCGCATGACTTAGCCTAAGAGTCGAACTTGAGACATCTGGTTTACAACTCATTCCTACTACTATTTCAACTACCCCAAAATTGCTAGCCATGATTTTGATAAAGCTATGGTATTGCTTTGGCATCATATATGTAGTATTGTAGTGGGATAGAGAATTCTGAAGTGAATATATAGTACTGTTAACAAACTTGTTGTCGTGCGTGAGATTTGGGAATGAGATGTATTTGCAATAATTTCTTCTTATTGTAATCCAGTGGGGTTTTGTGTTCATAGGTCCACTGTTTTCTGCTTTATTGATCCTACTAGGCATGCCTTGCCATCGATGAAATTCTTCAGAAACCTGGTCTCTCTATTTCTCTGCCAGATGTCTATTTTTTTTTTTTTGTTCTCGCTTTTGGGACCATTTCTCTTTCTGGGGTAGTAGAATTAATCCTTAAAAAACATTCCCTTCATAATTGAAGGAGCACAAAATTATTGCGCGTGATTAAATATTTAATGATTTGAAATATTTTAATGACGAAGATCACGTTGCTGACATATGGTTTACTCAGAATGTCGGTCGAGCAGATTCAACCGAGCACATAACAGCATGTTCGGGAACAATTGTGCCCTAACCGATCAAATGTGTTCGATTGAATAAGGCAAATCTCGCCGAGCTATGTAAGAGTTCAGTCCAGGCGATAAGAACAAATAGAATCCCATTTTGATTAATAGAAAGAAAGATAACGTAATCCCAAAGAATCAAACGATGGGGCTGGCTTGATAAGGAAGCTACTGAGATTAAGGTGAACATTGTCAACGTGCCCGAAAAAATAGATGAATAGAGAATGCTAAAATAGATGAATAGAGAATGCTAAAAAAGATTCCAATAAAAATAACTAAAAATCCGATATAACGTAGGGTGTACTACCTCACCTCCCCAACGGCGGAAACCCTAGTAGAGGGGGAACCTCATCGCTCCATAAAAAATGGGTAAAAAATCAACATTTATTGAATCAAGCATCGGAGTCCCTTTGACCGGCCCGCCCTGGTCTTTGGCATCTTATTCGTTTTGCAAGGGGAGTGGTGTAGCATTTCTTCTTCATTTGATCACAATCAAATCATACAATTTGTAAGAGGTTTTCTACCCCTTACAATTGACACCATGATGAGTGCGTAATTTTGCATATTTCATGGCCTCATTGCAAGCATTTCAACTCAACTTTTGCATATAAGTGCTTAGAAGTTAGCCGTTTTGAACTATAATGTTGATATTTTGATGTTGCAACCTTTTATAGCTTAAATGATTTATTTTAGGACATTGCAACCTTGATGGATGTGTGGTGAAGGCATGGACACAATACATGAAGAATTGGAGGCTTAAAAGTGAAGAAATCAAGAAGGCATTGGTGCTTGGGAACAAGGGCATCAGCAGCCACATCGTTTGGAAGTACTGTCTCGGAGTTCCTCCATTTGAACCATGATCTACTCAGAATTTGAAAAATTACAAAACATGAAAGTTGTAGATCTGTGTGTCTTATATTTTGTGTCAAAATTTCAGCCCAATCCAACGGTTGGATCAAAAGTTATGCCGATTCTACCAAAAGTGGTCCAGAGCAGAAAAGAGGGTACCGGTACGCCGAAGTTTCTGGTGTTCGGGGTACCGGTACGCGTACCGGTACGCTCCCCTGAAGCAACCCCGATGCTCCTGCAACTCAGCCCCACTTGCTTGGGGGTCCCACCATCGATTCTCCCACGTTTCCCCCAACATTTCCTTACACAACCATGTCTCTCTTACACCTTGGGGAAGACTTTTGAGGCTTGAACATTGAAGGAAGGGGGAGGGAAGTGGGCTGCCAGGCTATGCTCTCCCTAGCCTGTCAAAGCCATCCATTCAGCCCTCTCTTGATGGGAGCTCGTTCACACAGCTAGGGGGGACCACCATGCACGAAAATGAGAGGCATACACTCCATATATTCAACATTACAAGCTTGTATAGAAGGGGGCTACCTAAGCTTAGTTTAGTTCCAATGAAGAAGACAATGAATAGTGCCGAAAGTTTACATTTTTGCATTCTCTTCATTCCATTGTCATGTAATCTCTTGTAAGGATCTTCTAAGTTTAATCTATTGTCTTTAATCTCATTCCTTTCAAGTCTATTGCAAGTTTACTTACATGTTCTTCATTTCACCATTGTTATGCTTTCATGTTCTTCATTTTTAGCTTAAAATGGGTTTTGAATATTTCTCTTCATAGCTTTAGATTTCTTGTTGTAAGTTAATTTTCATGCTTCATGTCTTCATTATATGTCTTTACATTATGCTTGTCTTTCATTTTTATGTATGATTAGCTAGGATTTAAGTTGGTTAATCCAAGGGAAAATTCCTCTTGGGGATTCCATTTCAACTCTTCTTCTTTCCTCCCTTTTGAGTCAAATGGTTCGGTTTGACGGGGTTGAGAGTGGATGAGTTGGTGAGCCTTTGATATTCCGTAGGCCTAGTCACGGTTTATGCTTAGATTACTCACCAATCTCGTCCCTAGCTTCCCCCGAATCAATCGTTCATTCATGCTCAATCGGAGGAAGGCTTTGAGTTGGCTTGACATTCCCATTGGAGTGAACCTTTGTGGTTAATCAACACTTGCTTTATTTGCATTTTCATTCACAAACCAAACACAAAACTCAAATACAAGATTTTACACTTTCCTTTCACTTTTGCAAAATCACTTTCACAAAACTCCCTTTCCTTCCCTAAGGAGACGACCTTGGAATATTTTCCAAGTAAAACACACGACCACAAAAGACTCCTTTCGATTGGGGAGCATTTTTGTGCACACCGCATCTCATTCCATCTATTTTGTTCATCACATTTCCATTCACATCCATTTTGTTGTTGTTTCCTATCTTCTTGCATCATCCGGAGGGAGAGTGACACTCCCCCATCACTATAAGCCACATACACACATTGAGGGTGAGGGTGATGTTACGAGGTTAGGAACGACGTAATTACCAATCAATCACACCATCTGTGGGAAGCTTTGAACAAAAAGTACAATCTTAAGACTACGAAGCACAATTGGGTCACCGATCAACAATGATGTGGAGTAAGGCCTTGACCAAAACTATAAGTTCTCCTTCCCTTCGGATAGCGACATCAGGGAAGATGCCTTTGGAAGCAAGAATGAATACCATGACGATCACGATAACCGTTTATCATCAAGATATAACCCCAAAGATGTGGTGTAGAAGGATGGATTAAACAAAGAAAAATCCCCCCATGCCGAGGGGGAAAGACCTTTATGAAGTTAATCCAATCCCTTCAGGATCGAGTGGATGCGCACGAATGCCATGTTGAAAAGGTCCTATAACAAAGAGAAGAAGCTAAGACAAGAGAATGAGGCACTCAAGGAGACCTTGAGGAGGTCTAGGGATCAAGATGCCTTGAAAAGGACCAATCGCCAAGCTACTATAAAGAGCGAACGAGATCGGAGAGACAGAAGCCCAACCCCTGAAAGAAATAAACCAAGGCACAGAGAAGATTCCCAGGATTGGAACGATAGAAGAAAGTTAACTCAGGTGGAAGACCAGGAGGATGACTAGAAGCGTTTTATCATGGAAGACTTGATAGCAGGTTGAAACAACCTGAGCAGAAGTTTGCTAGGGACTTGGCAAGAAGAGCGATGGGAGAATATGTTGGGGGGAACGGAGGTTTCCCCTTCAACAAATGGATAAAGAGAGAGATAGAGAAATAGGGTCTCTAATAAGTTCACCATCTCGAACTTCAAATTGTATGGTAGAAAGATGGATCCAGTCGCGCACATTCGTCACTACAGAAAGCTTATGGCAGTCCACAAGAAGAACGAAGTCTTATTATGCACGTTGTTCCCTACCAGCTTAGGTGAGTCAGCAATGAAATGGTTGTTCGACAGCCTAGCAAGACCTTGTCGACAGTTGGGTGTAGCTCGGTTCATCACCAATAGTCGACCACCAAAGAACGTTCGGGCTTTGTTCACAATGAAAAAGAGAAACGGTGGATGCTTCGATAGTATGCTCACTGATATTGGTAAACCATGAACAAGATTGAAACCTACAATCTCGAGATTGCTATTGGATCTTTTAAGATTGGATTGCCGAAGGAAAATCCCATCTATCAATGACTGACACGAAAACCAACACTAGACATGGAAGAGCTGATGGCTAAAGTGAAAAAATATGCCAAGGTTGATGATGAACTTAGTAGAGAGGTTAATCGAGATCAAACAAACAAGAAGGAAGCCATCAAAGTGAGACTGAATGCACAATCTCGGTTAGGATCAAAGGGGAATGAGAATGAGGGTTTTCCTTCACGATCTTCGTCTGCCATAGTAAACACAATGTTCAAAGAGCCCAACCAAGAAGAGGGACTCCATCACAGATCAAGGGTAAGTCGTTTCTCAAATGGCCGAACAAGTTGGAAGGAGATCTAGAGAAGAGGAACCCTAACGTAAGGTGCTTTTATCATTGTAATATAGCACACATGTTGAAAAATTATTGTTCATGGAAGCAACACCTCAAAGAACTCATCCAAGCAGGACACCTATCGTAGTTTGTGGAATTGAAAGAAGGGATGACCGATGCAAACAAAAAAGCGAACATAACTCGAGAATGATAGTAGGATCCATCGGGTGTGATTGATGTGATACATGCAGCCACTAACCTGAATATGGCCACCAACAAGGTAGTCTGGGCATTTATACAGAAAACTACCCAAATAAGAGAAATTTACCAGGTCGGTGCACCGCCCCAATAACACCTACAAGAAGCAGAAAATTAATCGGCTAGAGGGGCTTATTAGTTTTTTCGACAGTAACTTAGCTGGGGTTCATCACCCGCATAATGATGCCTTGATCCTCACATTGCGAATCACAAACTTTGACGTGAGAAGGATCTTGATTGACCAAGGGAGTTCCTCCGAGATTATGTATTTAGGACTGTTTCGCAAGCTTGACTTAAAGGATGAAGACCTTAAACCTGGAAGCATTACTCTGGTCAATTTTAGTGGAAAAATGATCTTACCAAAAGGAAGAATAACTCTCCTAATACGGGTCAGCCTTGTGGGCACAATGACCGAATTCCTTGTTATCGAGGCAGAAATAGCTTGCAACGTCATAATGGGGCGGACATGGCTCCATGAGATTAAAGAGACCCCATCTAATTATCACCATATCTTGAGATTCCCAATTGAAGGAGGAATTTTTGACATTCATGGGGATCAAACAAGCTCAAGGAATTGCTTGTTCGTCTTAATAAAGGGGGAAGAGATGAAGAATGACCTAGAGTTGGAGATTGCATCCAAACCATCCAAGAAATAACAATTAAAGTTTGAAAGGACGAGCCTAGAGAAGCCATTGATCGGGCCAACTGAACACACAGTGGAAGAATTGAAGAAAGTATACCTAGAAGAGTCCACTGAGAAGTTTTTTTTGATCGGCTCTTCACTGGCTCTATAGGAGTAAGAAGCTCTAATGAACATCCTCAAGAAAAATGTTGACATGTTTGCCTTGACTTGTTACGAAATGCCAGGGATCTACTCCAAGGTAATTTGGCACCACTTGAATGTAGACCCAGCTTTCAGGCCAATTAAGTGGAAGCAGAGGAGGTCAGCAGTACAACATATGGATGTTGTGAATGAAGAAGTTTTAAAGTTGCTGGAAGTACAGTCAATCAGGGAGGTACAATATTCGATTTGGTTGTCCAACACGGTTGTGGTCAAGAAGAAGAATGAAAAATGGAGGGTTTACATGGACTTCACCGATCTGAATAAAGCATGCCCCAATGACAGTTTCCCTCTCCTGAAGATTGACTAGTTGGTTGATGCTACATCGGGACACGAATGCATGAGCTTTTTAGATGCTTACAAGGGCTGCCATCAGATTCCACTTTTCGAACCAGATTAGGAGATGACCTCATTCATCACACCACAAGGGGTGTATTGCTCCAAGAGCTACATTTGGATGGTTTGGTACAACAATGAAGGAATTATAGGTCAACGTGTACCCAGGAGCACGTGAGCAACTCGGTAGAAAAAACATTCATTAAAGGACCACACCTTTTTCAAGTCTTCCATCTTTACCGAACATTCAAAAATGTTTCCTTTAACAATTTCACCTAATAGAGACAAGCGTATCAAAAAGAAAAAAGTGGTAAACTTAAATTCAAAATAGATACATATGTTCATATACTTGGTGTGCCTTCTTCAAAGGGACATCTATAAGATGTGTTGCCTCCTGCCTTGTACTCTCAGTTCTCGGAGATAAATACAACGTCATTTTCATGACCTTTGTTGGAATCAAGCAGATGGGTTACCAGATAACGATCCTTTCTCCTCACTACGAAATTGTAGTTATCCCCCATTGGCTTGATGATGTAACAGTAAAGGATCTCCCATAGTCCCAGATATACTCCCAGAATGTCGTTAAGAGCAGTAACACCCATTACGATTATGAAAAGATTGGGGCAGCATTGGATGGGGCACAACTTCAGAGTTAAAAGAACCCATAAAAGAAGAGTATGAAGAGGAAACCTCACGCCACCCTCGGTAATAGAGCGATTGTGGATAGGGATGGATTCTCTGATACTAATTAGGGGCTCATCAATACCAACCACACGAACTTCAACATCATCAGGGATGATGTATTTCGCCCGGAATGCCGGGATTTCACCTAAGGTAAGGGGAGCCATTCTGAGGAAGAAGATGAGTAGAAGAGAAGAAAAGAAAGTTTTCAAAATAACAGAGAAGGCATAAAGGAAAAATGTTTGAGTATGTTTCTTTTTAAACAGAGATGAACAAGTGCAAAAAAAGTGGCACCTGAAGATCAAAAGATGAAACATTAATGCGAAGTTCTGTTTTTGAAAGAAAAGGGGGCATGCATGGCTCAAGAAACCAAGTAATCATCAATGAGGGTAAGCTTGGGAATAGGGAACCATAGCCAAACGTGTGCCACGTTGCGTACGTTCCCTACGGGCAAGTGAAGGAGCACAGAATTACGACACATAATTAGACATTTAATGATTTGAAATAAATATAAGCATGTGACGAAGATCACGTGGTTGGCATATGGTTTACTCAAAATGTCGGTTGAGCAGACTCAACCAAGCACATAATAGCACGTTCGAGAACGAATGTGCCCTAACTAATTAAACACATTTGGTTGAATAAGGTAAACCTCACCGAGCAATATATCATTTCGGGTCGGGCGATAAGAACAAATAGAATCCCATTTTGATTAATAGGAAGGAAGATAATGCAATCCCGAAGAATCATAAAATGGGGTTGGCTTGATAAGGAAGCTACCGAGACTAAGGTGAACATTATTTACGTGCCCGAAGAAATAGACGAATAGGGAATGCTAAGAAAGATTCCAATAAAAATCATTGGAAATCCGACATAACGTGGGATATACCACCTCACCTCCCCAACGATAGAAACACTAGTAGAAGGGGAATCTCATCACTCTGATTACATTGTCAACCTTTACTGACTTAAGCATTCAAAGTGCCTCCGACCGGCCCGTCCCAATTTTTAGTAGTTTGTTCATTTTATAGGGAGAGTAGTGCACCCAAAACTAACTGCCATCTATTTTGTCGTTAAAAAAGTTTGGGTTAATTATAAATTGCACCTCTTAAAGTTTAAATATTTCACATTTATGATCCAAAAAGAATTCAATTCATTAATGCTCATTAAATAACTCTCAATTGTACGTATCATAACATTTTCGTATTGTGTTCGAGTCAATATAAAAATATTTGTAACACAAAATATTTTCGTATCGAGTAAATTGTATTATTTCATATATTTCACATTCACAATTCATATAATACTATTTAATATTTATTTAAAATTACAAAATACTTATTTTTTGTCTATAAAACTTGTTAAATAACTATTTTCTGTCTATAATTGTTTTATTTAGATACTTCGTATCTAACTTTAATTTGATCGGACAATCAAAATATGTGTCTAACTGTAGACAGAAAATAGTTATTTAACGAATATTGTAGACAAAAAAAATGATATTTTTATAATTTTTTTTTGAAATTGTGAAAAATATTTTTTTATCAACTCGAACACGACACAAAAATGTTATAATACGATACAATTGAGAGCTATTTAACAATCATTAATGAATAAAATTCTTTTTGGATCATAAATATGAAATATTTAAACTTTGAGAGTATAATTCATAATTAGCCCAAACTTTTTTAATGGAAAAATGGACGGTGTTAGCCCTAGGTACACATTGATACGAATTTATGTCTTTCAGGGTGTAAATTAATATTTTTAAACTTTGAGGGTACAAATTAAAATTTGAGTGATATTTGGAGATACAAATTAAAATTATCCCTAAATTAAATCCTTAATTAAATTAGATCGTTTTACATCCCATTTTTCGGTAGTTTTCCATTGTTTACTGGTAAAACTACGACTCAGTAAAACAAATTTTATATTTATATAAATACCAGTCAGAGCTGCTTGGAAGGGATCCCCTTGTGAGTTTTTTACTTGGAGAATCAATCTTTGATTGGTGTGGTCGTAGAAATCATTGATAGCCATTTCCATTGCTACTTTCTCTTCTTTTCCCACGCGAGACCAGTAATCCACAATGGCACCTATGGTGCCCTTGACGGAGCTTATATCTGTCGTTTCCAAACCTCCACCGGCTGTTGTTTGGTGTGAAATTAAAAAGAAACCGAATGAGATAAGAGAGAAGAAGAGAGGATCAAATATAACCATTTTGTTAAGCTGCATACCTAAGAAGAGCCGGCAGTCTTTCCTTTATATAGAAATGCGACAGGTCTTTATGATAAAACGTTGTTCGTATCCTTGCCTGACTGTGTAACCACATTAGTCAATAATTTAATTTAATTTAATTTCTTGTATTTGACTGGCTGGTCTTATTCAATAGTAACCGCGTAGTTCAGATTAGAGCATCTCTAATCTTTACTGGTTTTTAAATTCAAATTTAAATTTGGATAAAAAAATATCTAATTTTTTTTTTCATTTCTTGAACATATACCGTGTGAATTTTGGTAGAATTAAAGCAATTTTCACTTGTTTTTGCTTCTATAGAAATGATGTTGATTCTTAGATTTTTGGGAGCCTACGAATGATGGGTTCGATTGAGAGCATTAGATTCAATCAATGGTGAATGGATCTTCGAAGATAGATTAAAAATGGATCTTCCTCTTTAATTTCTAGTTTACAAGTTAAAATTAAGTTTGACTAAT
Organism: Ilex aquifolium; assembly: GCA_951799425.1. Lineage (NCBI taxonomy): Eukaryota > Viridiplantae > Streptophyta > Magnoliopsida > Aquifoliales > Aquifoliaceae > Ilex > Ilex aquifolium. Next base: position 33,679,044 of record OX637392.1, read on the forward strand.
ATTCAGGACAAATCTAAATAACATGACAAGTCTCCATTGCCAACCTTATACTCGGTCAATGAATGACATTAGGTAAAATGTAGTAATAGTCCCTCAAGTATGCACTTTATATTACTTTGGTCAGTATTCTTTCAAGTGTGCCATTTTAGTCCCTTTAATTTTAATTTGTATCACTTTGGCCTAATTGAAAACGACTGTTTAAGTTGGTTAAGAGTGATGATGCACAAAACGGTATTGCCCAAAATCAACAGTCAAGTATATGAACATGTGTAATTAATTAGATACTAACAAGCAATCAATGACAGATCAATGACAAAACAGTAAATATAGAGTCAACACAAAGATTTATAGTGGTTCGGTTCGGGTGACCTACTCCACTCTCGGAAACAGCTGCGGTGGCCGGAGATCTTTATTGATGAACAATGTTACCGGGAGAGTAACTCCGGGAGTATTACAGTGTTTTGGGAGAGAGAAGCAATGTGTGTAGGGAGGTGTAGTGTGTGTAGAGGCTTTCAAGGTGTAGACGTCTCCAGGTCCTTGGACATCTCAAGATGTCTCTTCTTGTGGAGAGAGCTTACGTTATATAGGTTTGCTGAGGCGGTGACGTGAGGGAGATGACTTCTACTATTTTGATAAGTACAGTTATGGTAGGAGATCTCTGTGCCTATCCCGATATTTTCTCCCTCGTGCTTCTATTCCTTCGGAGGAGAATTCTGAGCTGGGTTGGATTTGATCTTGAGCTTAGACTTGAGTTGGAGTGACAAAGTCAAGAGAGCGAAGGAGAGGCAGGAGGACCAACACCTGGGCGGCGCCCTCTTGGGGTGAACCCTTGGGTGGCGCCCTCTTGGGTGTGTCCCTTGGGCTCCTCCTTGATGACTTAGGCTCCTCCTTTTGGGCTTCGGTGACGTGGGCCCCTCCTGATTCATTGGTTTGACCCAGTTAATTTCGGACTTATCATTTGCCCTCCATGCCCCAAGCCTCTGACTTTTTGTGAGAGGAAGGGGTTGAGGGCATGTGCCTCTTCTTCACTTGAGTAGGAGTTTTCTTGCTCTGCATAGTAACTTGCTTTCCATTATTTAGAGACTGGGTGACCTTTGCTGATGGCGAGGCCAGGAAAAGAAAATGAGGTGTTTTTTTTGTGGGCCTAGATGCATTGCCCCCTTGGGCGTTGGCTTTTTTTTTTTTTCTTCTTCCTTGGGCGTTGGCCTCCCTGGGTGCCGCCTTCACCTTTATTTTTTTTTCTTCCTTTCTTGGGCTTGGCCTCCCTAGGCGCTGCCTCCTTCATGTCTTTTTTTTTTTCTTTCCCTTGGGCTTGGGCGCAGCCTCCTCCCTTTTTTTTTTTTTTCTTCTTTCATTCCCTTGGGCTGGGCGCTGCCTCCTCCCTTCTTTTTTTTTTTTTTTTCTTCTTTGCTTGGGCTGGGCGCCGCCTCCCTTCTCACTTTTTTTTTTTCCTTTTTTCTTTCCCTTGGGCTGGGCGCCGCCTCCTCCCTTCTTTTTTTTTTTCTTCTTTGCTTGGGCTGGGCGCCACCTCCCTTCTCACTTTTTTTTTTCTTTTTTCTTTCCCTTGGCTTGGGCGCCGACTCCCCTCTCACTTTTTTTTTTTGGCCTCCTTTGGGCGAGAAGGAGACTTGGGCGCCTCCTTTGGGCAAGAGGGGGAGCTGGGCGCCTCCTTTGGGCGAGAGGGAGAGCTGTTGTGGGCGCTAACTGGAGGCTGGTAGGGTGATTTGAATGACGCCAAGAGGTTGGCAGGGCGCCTTGGGCGACGCCAGAGGCCTTGAGCGCTGCTATGTTTGGGCAACGCCTTGAGTTTTGCTATGGCCGGTGCCTCTCTGGTGCTTGGTCATTAGCTGACCTCGTCTCTAATTACAGGCGTCCTATTGATAGGGCGATGATGGAGACTTTCTGTGCTTTTAGGGTGGTGTCTTCTCCTTCTCCCAAAAGGGCGAGGTTTGATGTCCCCAGTGCTCAAGGTCCGATGGCTAGATTGCTTCCTAGGAGATGGGACCCCGTGGTGCCCCCACTCATTCTTTGACTATGACTCATGTGTGTATCAGAGCTAACTGTTGTGACTGACTCATGTGTGTATCAGAGCTAGCTGTTGTACTGTTGTAGGAGTAGGGACTCCAGTGCAGACGACTTGAGTTTCAAAAGTTTACCTGGCAAAAATAATGTTTTCCCAACATTAAAATATCTAACATGATTACCTGGAGAGAGAGGCAGACTGTTTGTGTAAGAGCAAAGTCAGGGCTGTGGACATCTTGTGAGAGGGCCGCATGAGCTGAGGTCGAGCTACTCAGAGTCTCGGAGGATGGCTGCAGTGGCAGACTACATCGGCCGAGCTACCGTGTCAGAGGCTTACAAGGTTACTACTTACGCGAGAGCAGAGTCATAGAGGCCGAGCTACGTGTAGTCTCGGGAGATGGCTGCCGTAGTAGAGACTGACTACTTGCGCGAGAGCAGAGTCATAGAGGCCGAGTTACGTGTAGTCTCGGGAGAGGGCTGTTGTAGCAGAGGCTGACTACTTGCGCGAGAGCAGAGTTATAGAGGCCGAGCTACGTGTAGTCTCGAGAGATGGCTACCGTAACAGAGGCTCACTACTTGCGCGAGAGCAGAGTCATAGATGCTGAGCTACGTATAGTCTCGGGAGATGGCTGCCGTAGAAGAGGCTAACTCATTGAGATGGAGGTGAGGAGGGCGGGCGCCCGAGGTGCTGGGCGCCTTGTGAGAGGGGATGAGACCCATCATTTAGGCGGCATTATTGGAGGTGCCCAAGGTAGAGAGGGCGAGACTCCTCATCTGAGAGCCTGCGCTGCTCAGAGCTGTTTGTAAATTTTCGGAAAGCAAGACATTTCAGAAACAATAATATTTACAGAGTTTTATTTCATAAAATAATAAATAAAAAAATAAATTGACTGAAACAATAAAGGATAGATAAAATCTTCAGATTTCGGTGTCCCATAGGACTTTTCTGGCGGAGTTGGAGCCACCTCCTCCTCCTAGCCTTCAGGAGATAGTTTGGATTTCTCCGAGGGGTTGCTGGCGTTCTCTGTCGTCCTAGTCTTGGCCAGGTGGCGGGGCCTGTCCTCTACCAGCAATGTACTGCCTCAACTGGCCACACTGTATGAGCTCCTCAATCTGCCTTTTAAGATCAAAGCAGTCGTCAGTGTCGTGGCCATGGTCGCGGTGGAAACGAAAGTACCTGCTACGATTTTTGTGGTTTGGGGCGGACTTCATTTTTTCGGGCCAGCGGAGCGTGGGGTCATCCTGTATCTGGAATAGGATGTGCTCCACCGAGGCATTGACTGGCGTGAGAGCTTGTCGCTCTCTCAGAGGTGGGGGACCAAGACGGTCCTTGACAGAGATTCTCTCTATCCTATTTCTTTTGTTCTCTACCTCCCACTTGTCTTCGCGGGTGTCCTTCCTTTTCTCCCCTCCTCGGGAGGACTCACCTCGACGGGCCTTAGTGACGTCCTCGACATTCATATACTTCTAAGCCCTTGACAGCAGCTCGGGCATGCTGGAGGGTGTCTTCTTGAGGACATAAAACATGAAATTGGAGGTGCGAAGGCTGGCGATGAAGGCGGCCATGGCTACCTTGTCATCTGGCTCCTCAATCTGGAGGGCCTCATCGTTAAAACGAGCGAGGTAATCTCTGAGGCTTTCATCCCTGTCCTGCTTGATGGTGAGCAGGTGGGTCACGGGCTTCTGATGCCTGCGTCCCCAAATGAAGTGGGAGACGAATGATCTACTTAGTTCTGTGAAAGAGTGAATGGAGGAGGGCTTGATCTTTGCGAACCATTGGCATGCAAACCCCTTCAAGGTGGTAGGGAATGCTTTACACATAATCTCCTCAGGCACGTTGTGGAGTTGCATGAGAGATTTGTATGTGTCAAGGTGGTCGAGGGGGTCTTTGGTACCGTCGAAGATCTCGATGGTAGGCATCTTGAACTTCGAGGGTAGGGGATAGTTAACTATATCAGCAACAAAAGGTTTGTCGGTACGTCTTACCAGGTAGTCCACTTTCTTGGGCGCCTGTGCCTTCATGGCGTTGAGGGCGTCGCCGAGTTGGTTTTGTACCTCTCTGATCTTCTCGTCCCACTGGTTGGGGACATCCTCTGTCGGGTGGTGGTACTGGCTTCCATGATCACCATACTGGCTCCCGCCATTGTCCTCTTGCGCAGGTACATGAGGAGGGACTGCTGGGCGAGGGGCACCCGGGCGTGGTCCTGGGGCACTCTGGCGAGGGACCCCATGGCGGGGTGCTGCTTGGCGCCCTGAGTGAATAGGCTGTTGCTCCTCTCCTGTTGGAGGGAGTGGGGCTCCTCCCACAGGGTGAGGGACGATGCCTTCTTGGGTGAGTATCAATTGAATTATCTGCTGGTTTTGTTTTACTAGCAACTGCATGGTCTGTAAGAGTTGTTGTTGCTCGACGACGGAGGTCGCCGTAGCAGACGATTCCGAGGATGCGAGAGGAGGCGAAGCCTCCTCCCGGTGGGCTGGGTTGTTGTCCCCCAGTTGCTGACTCATCGATCTGGTTGTGATTGCCATGGATTGAATGAGAACCTAAAAATTAGTCGTTTCCCACAGACGGCGCTAAACTGATGATGCACAAATCGGTATTGCGCAAAATCAAAAGTCAAGTATATGAACAGGTGTAATTAATGAGCAACTAACAAGCAATCAATGACAGATCAATGGAAAAATAGTAAATATAGAGTTCACACAAAGATTTATAGTGGTTCGGTCCGGGCGACCTACTCCACTCTCGGGAATGGCTGCGGTGGCCAGAGATCTTTATTGATGAACAATGTTACCGGGAGAGTAACTCCGGGAGTATTACAGTGCTTTGAGAGAGAGAAGTAATGTGTATAGGGAGGTGTAGTGTGTGTAGAGGCTTTCAAGGTGTAGAGGTCTCCAGGTCCTTGGACATCTCAAGATGTCTCTCCTTGTGGAGAGAACTTACGTTATATAGGTTTGGTGAGGCGGTGACGTGAGGGAGATGACTTCTACTATTTTGGTAAGTACAGTTATGGTAGGAGATCTCCGTGCCTATTCCGATATTTTCTCCCTCGTGCTCCTATTCCTTCGGAGGAGAATTCGGAGCTAGTTGGATTTGATCTTGAGCTTGGATTTGAGTTGGAGTGACAAATTCAAGAGGGCGAAGGAGAGGCAGGAGGACCAACACCTGGGCGGCGCCCTTTGGGTGTCCCCCCTTGGGCGGCGCCCTCTTGGGGTGTCCCCTTGGGTGGCGCCCTCTTGGGTGTGTCCCTTGGGCTCCTCCTTGATGACTTGAGCTCCTCCTTGATGATTTAGGCTCCTCCTTTCGGGCTTCTGTGATGTGGGCCTCTTCTAATTCGTTGGGCCTGTCCCAATTAATTTCAGACTCATCAAATAGAGTTAGTCGTATGTATCTCATGCAACCATACTTGAAGGATCACTTTTGTCCCTCAAGTCTGTAATGTGTAATTTTTGTCCTTCAAGCTTGCAATTTATGTCACTTTACTTATTTATATTTTTACAGAATTATCAGTTAATCATACTTTGCACCTTGAAAGATGCTTGAATTTTTAATTTGCTTCCCTAAAGATTTTAATTTTTAAATTACACACTCAATATCATAAAAAATTACAATGTGACCTGGACTCAAACTACGATTCATTTTACATTATGGCGCAAACATGACAATAAGCTGCATTTTCGAATAAAAAAGTGAAAGAGCTTGAGTCTAGACACATTGCATCTTTTATGAAATTAAGGATGCAATTTGGAAATTAAACTCTTTTATTGTGCAAATTAAGAATTCAAACATCTTTTGGAGTGCAAAGTAAGATTAATATGAGAATGTTCTCAACTCTGGTCATATAACATACATGTAATCATCTCTGTTAATTAATTAACTTACAGTTTTTAATAGTGCCAAAGCGACCCAAATTTTATACTTAAGGAAGAAATTGATATAATCAAAAAATTAGAGACCAAACTAATAAAAAATACATAGTCTCTGGAAAAAAATTATTTTATTTTGTTGCCGTGTAGTGGGATGGTTGAACGGATTCAGAAATTTCGCCACTAGGTTGATGCAGCTGTCACGCACCATCAAGATAAGGACTAATCCAGTGAAGTTGGAACTTCCCATTGGCATGGAGTTGAATTCCAAGCCCCAATAATCACTTAAAGAATTCATTTGAGTCGATCTCATTCCCTTTTTTTTTTTCTTTTGACTTGAGTCAATGTCTAACCCTTTACTTCAAGGGATGGTGCGTCCGATACAAGATTGGTTAATGACGATTCTTTCACTGATTCAAAGTTCCGTCATTTCTAACACTGATTAGAAGTGATGTCTCTCTCATCCGTGCTTGCCGCCTTTTCACCACGGTTGGCTGACTCCGATAGGGACATTTTGAGCTGATTAGGAACTGTTGCCTGGTTCAAATATCAGTCCCGTGGTGAATACATATAGAAGTACTATTGATCCATATTACATCTCCATACAATGTACAACATTATTTAATTTGAATTAGACCCCACAACTTTAAAGCATGTTATATAATGAAAATGAAAACTCAATTTGTCAAGTACTTCACACACTTTTTTTGAACGATCTAAAATGAGTCACCACAATTTATTCTCTTGCTTCCATATGTCTTCGTTTGGGGTGTGAGATTCTCGAGAATGATTCCCACCACGCTAACTAGTTACCATAGTCTCAAGCTATCGTCCCACTAGATCGTGGTATACTAAGGGATACACAAACTACGTGACATGCACATGACGAGGGTCAAAGACTCAAGGATCATATGTAATGTCTATAACCTGCATTATGTAATATTGTATACTTTGTTGTAGATCCGCACAATTTTAAAACGTGTTATACAATGACAATTTAAAGCTCAAATTTTTCGACCACTCCACAAACACATTTTACCAAACTGTGTGAGATGGCTTCACCATAATATGACCGAAAGTATAGCTAGTCTTGAGTCATTGCCTACCAAGACTAAATATGTTTTTTACATAAGTCAAGACAAAATATGTGGTTGTTGAGTTTGACATTGGAATCTTTTTATTTTGTTGTATTTTCAGTCCGAGCTTGGAATTTAAGATAACACCTCTTATTATTTTTCAGGCAACTTGACTGCTCATTTGTCTCTTATACTACCTAACTCGAATAGTTCTAGATATTTCAATGCATTGGATTGCAAGAAGACAATGTGATTTTCCTTTTATCTGTATTTTTATTGCATGCAAACTCTGAATTGAATGCGTACCAGTTGTCTTTTGCTTGTGGGAGAAATAAACATGAATTTAATCTTGACCATGACCTGGGACTTGGCATTAGTTAACTTGGTCTTGGTCTCCCTCAAAAGGATTTTCTAAGTATTAGCCTGATGGTGTAATTCTACGTGTTCAACAGATATGCGGCGGCTAGGTTTGTGGCTGGTATAATCTGACGTGAAACAAAAAGATTATAGTGGTTCACCGAGCTTCAGAGCTCGGCTAATCCACTCTGTAATGGAGTAATTGGCTCCCTTTTCTTTACTGATCGTTCTCAAAGGATTACAGTTGTCTCTCTCCTCTACTGGGGTTTTTCTCCCGTATTTATGATCATCCTCCCCACCCTAGGGAATCCCCCACGGAGATTGTATCCTCTAATCATGGGATTTCCCTAAGGCGAAGGAGAGGATCTTGGGTTAGTTGAGAGTCCCATGCCTAAAATCTCGGCTTAACTATTGCCTCGAAGGCGCCAGCTGTTTTCAAACGACTTCACCGCGACATTAGTTATGAACTCTTTTAGACTGAGCTCGGGTCTGGGTCTTCTGAATTTAAGAATTCTAGACTGAGCTCCTTTACTGACCTACCGGGCTAAGCTAAAACCTGGGTTTAATTTTCAGACATCATCAGTTGCCCCCCAGCCCTTAGTCCAAGTAAACTTAGGTAGGGGCTGAATTCAAATCAAGACAGAGCTGACGACCTCAATTTTCGTGTAAAACAGGTCCTTGACGGTTATGGGTTATCATTTTCTGCCTCGTTTCCCGCGCACGTTCTCCACTCGGTGTGATAAGCTTTAAATGCTTTGACTCGACTGTAACGGCCATTTTTCCCTCTTGAAGCTTCAAACCCCCCATCTTCCTTTACTCCTGCGAATTCAGACTCTTCAATTCTTCGGCCAATCTAGGGTTCCGCTGGAAGCATCTTTTCCTTTGAATTTGTGTGCGTGGCTTGCTCTTTCCGACTTTCGGCTTGCTTCTCGTCCTTGATTAGGTACGCTTCTCGTGTCCTTTCCTCTTTTCCTCGCTCTGGATCCCTCGAGTTCGAGGTGGTTGTTGCATTTCTGGGCTTTTCGATTCTTTTATTTCTGGAACCGTGATTATTGCTTATCTCCTCTCCCTGGTTTCGTGGATTGGCGTTCTATCGTACATATACTTGCTGTAGGGAGTTACTGTGCTGACTCTTGGGTTATTAAGGAGAGCTTGAGTAATATTCCTCCTCTTTATCGTTCTTTCCATTTGCCCTTTTCTTGCCCAGCTATGTCTGCTTCTTCTGGAGCCACTCCTTCCTCTATTTCTCCTTTAGGGGTCCAATCAATCGAAGAGGATTATGATCTAGGGGCTGTGGGTGAAGAGATTGATAATTTCCCCGGTGTCGATTCCATCGATGTTCAGGCCCCTCCTGCTGAGCCTCCTTCTACGTCCTCCCCCGCAATTCCGAATAAAGGGAAGGGCAAAGTGAGTGGTGTAGGTGTTACCGCTCCAGAGGTGTCGTCTGCTTTTAGCTATGCCGAGAGTATAGGCTGTAGTGAGGCTAGTCCTTCCCTTATGAAGATCTTGAGTGCTCGATACGGTTTCCCTCCAGGGGTTAAATACTGGTGTCCTGACGAATATACCCCCTATATCTCCCAGGTTCATAAGAAAGTTTGTTTCTTCGTTGCCGCTTTTGAAAATGGGCTGCGATTCCCACTCCATCCTTTTATAAAGGGCGTTCTCCAACATTTCAATGTCTGTCCTGCTCAGCTTCCTCCCAATTTTTGGGAGATCTTGGTGGGATTACTTGTTTTCTTCAAAATTCACAAACTCGGGGTTCCCACCATTCCCTTGCTTACTCATTTTTTCAACGTTAAGCACAATTCTTCTGAGGGCTTTCTGTATATTTCCAGACGTACTAAGGTCAAAGTGCTAATTTCCGACCCCCCGAGCTCCCACAAGCATTGGAAAAAACAGTTCTTTTTTGTGGAAGGCTCGCAGTGGGAATATAATCCGGCGGATAAGACCGACACTCTTCCGGTTCCTAGGGACTGGTCCAATCCGGACAATCTGGGTGAGTTTTTTGATTGTGTCCAGGCTTCATGACCTTCTCTGATCTTACTTTCTTATTGGTTCCTAGGTAAGAGGCTCAAGCTTGATCCGAAGGACGAGGAAGTGTTGCTGAAGTTAGAAGAGTGCCCTTCAGCGAGGTATTCTGAGCTCATCAGACCTCGTGTTCTTATAGCTCAGGGGCTTAGTCTTCCTGGGGTAGTTATAGAATCCCCTATTCCTCTTTCCGTCGAAGCTCCAATTCCTTTCTCAGTAGCTTCAACCGAGGTGACAGGTGGTGGTTCTTCCTTTTACCCGTTCCAGATCTTTTAAACTTCCTCGGCTTATTTCGGCTGATGACGAATTTCCTTTTATGATTTTCAGGTTCTTCCTCAATGGAGCCCTCCTCCCAAGAAATTAAAGCCAAGATAGCTCAATTGAAGAAGAGCCAGAGTGGGAGCAAGCGCAAGGCTGAGGTAAGTTCAGATTGTAGACCTGTTACCAGAGCTAAATCACATCCGCCGGGACTACCCCCGAAAAGCTCCGGCTCAGCTACTGGGGTCCTTTTGAAGAAACCGAGCTCCCTTGCTCCGGCTTCTGAGGGTCTTGCTCCCTCCTCGAGTTTGGATCAGGTTCCCTCCTCAGCCGAGGTCGAGAATGCTCTGGGACTAATCCCACAAGTTCAGCCTATTAGCTCCCTTCTTGGGCCATCTGAGAGTGTCTTCCCGACAACTTCGCCGAGCTCCAAACCGGAGAAGGAGAGGCGGCTTAAAACTGAAGAAAGCGAGGACTCCCTTTTGGACAACATTGAACTTGCTGCCGGCGCTATAACTTCCATCATTCCTGACTCTGACGTTGTCAGGGCTGCCACTATGTCTTTGGAGAATTCCATCAATTCAGCCCTTTATGGAGCTACCGCTGTATGCACATGTTGTTTCTCCTTACGTCTCTCTCTGTTGCCTGTTTTCTATATACTTCTGACCGTGCTTTTCTTTAGTTGGCTATTCATGTGAAGGGTACACTGAGTCGAATCCGCTCTATGGAGAGCTCGGTAAAGGCGTCCAAAGCCTGGGAGAATAAAGCTGCTGAGCTGACCTTCGCTAACGATGACCTCCAAGCTCAACTCCTGAGCCTCCGGGAACTTTCTGAAAAATAAGCTTCCGTTATCCAGAACTTGGAGACAGAGAAGAAGAAAGCCCTAGAAAGAGAGACGAGGGGTAAGGATGAGCTAACAAAAGTCAAAGAAGAGCTCAAACTTAAGACCGAATCTTGGGTCAAGGTGAACCAAGAAAAATTTGAGGCTCTGGCTTCTGTTAATGAACTGAAAAGTCAACACAGCATCCTTGCAGAAGCGCACGATGTCATGCTTGCTGATCTTGAATCCCAAAGAGCAATTATTAGAGAGAGAGATGATCTGATCGTCAAGCTAAAGGACGACGTCGTTACTAAATGGGCAAAAGGATGGTTGGCTTTTCAAGAGAGCGCCGAGGAAGCTTATCCCGAGCTGGACTTCAATTTTGATGTTCCAGCTGAGGAAAATGAGGAAGCTTCAGCTGAGCAGGAGGCAGAGGTGCCTAACTCATCTATTGCTCCTGAGGGATCTCCTGTGGGCTCAGAGCTGCCGACTGGGGTTCAAGTTCAAAGTCTTTTACCTGCTCTACCTGTTTCTTCCTCGGATACCCCTGAAATTACCGTGCCCCATGCTCCTGTCGTCCTGCCTACCTCGGCTCCCTTCTCTGCTGATCTGGTAGTGAGGGCTTTAACCGAATCTGACTCTTCTATTCCGTTAGCGATGCCAGGGACTTTGACTACTTCCTTTCCAGAAGTTCCATCTGTTATCCCATCCACGAATTCGCCGGTTGATCCAGCCAATACTACTACTGCAGACCTACCAGTGCCTTCCCTTCCTGCCATTTCTAAATCATAGGAGTTTTTCCTATTTTCCCCGTATTTCTCTGTTGTTTTTTTTTTTTTTAAAAAAAAATACTCTCAATCTGTTGGTGTACATGCTGCTCATTTTGAACAAGGCCTTTTGCTTTTGTCTCCGCCTCCTTTGCGTTTGACATGCTCTTGACACCTGGTCCGCCCTGATTGAACTGCCTGTTTTTGTGCTCTTTTTCATGAACAAGGCCTTTTGCCGCGGGTTATAGAAGTCTTTTATGAGCTCGTGAGACATAGAAGTCTTTTTTTAATGAGCCAACCGTCAGAGCTGGTTTCATCGAAGGCTGCAAGGCTCTTTGCATCAGCCAGTTGATTCATTTAGTGCTATATGGATGAGCTGCTTGTCGCAAGCTGCAAGGCTCTTGGTCTTGCCCCCCTTGCTTCAAGAAGTACTTTAGTTTTTCTTAAAGTAAAATCACTGTCACTGATCCTCTTTTTATGAACTAAAATATTCATCATGAGCTGAAGAGCTCTTTTCATGAATCATAAAATTCATCATGAGCTACAGAGCTCTTCTCCTGAATTATAAGAGTCATTACGAGCTTCCGAGCTCTTTTCATGAATTATAAAATTCATCATGAGCCACAGAGCTCTTTTCATGAATCATAAAATTCATCATGAGCTACCGAGCTCTTTTCATGAATTATAAAATTCATCATGAGCTACCGAGCTCTTTTCATGAATTATAAAATTCATCATGAGCCACAGAGCTCTTTTCATGAATTATAAAATTCATCATGAGCTGCGGAGCTCCTTGGCTGTGTCAAACTGCTTCCCTTATACGAGCACCCGGATGAAAGTAACTTCGAAACAGAGGGACCGAACGCGTTCCTTTCGTCAACTACTTAACCCATAGTCGGTTTGCTTTCCCCTTATTTATTATCGCCTTTCTTGTCGGTAACCGCCAACAGTTTTTAGGGAACCGAAAAGGCAGTTAACCTTCTTCTCTCTTATTTCAGAAAATTTCAAGAGACTTCACTTTCCTTCCGAATCTGCAAGTTTCCCTTTTGTCTTTTTTTTTGGTCTCAATGGCTACCCCCGTTTCTTCTCTGTTTCAAGAGCGTACTTCTTTCGGTATCGATCGGGAGTGGCACTCTCGCTTCTTGACTTCGTCGACGGTGTCTCCTTCTGATTTGGAAGGCATCCAAAAAAAGTTTTTCCCCCATCTTGATTTACCTTTACGTGCCCCCACTGCGAACGAGCCATGCAATTTCCTACCAAGAGGAGAAGTTTGTCTTTTTGAAGGTGCCCTAGAGTTTGGCCTTCGTCTTCCCATACACCCATCCATAGGGCGTATCTTGGCGTACTATGGTCTATGTCCGTCCCGTCTTTCTCCTCGTGGTTGGGCGGCTCTGGTTAGCTTCTTTTTGTTCTGGCGTCTAAACGGCAATGACAGGTTCCCTTTTGTCTCCGAATTCCTTTACTTCTTCGAGATTGAGGAAGATGATATCCCCTGTTTCATTTACTTTCGTTGGAGGCACTTTAATATTTCCCTTTTGGTCATGGGCCTTCCTTCCAACCCTGAGGGATGGTCGCAACGCTTCTTCTTTGCTTCCGGGAATTCTTGGCGGTCTCCTGAGCTGCGCTGTCCCAGTACTAGGGTCCCAAGGTCCTGGAAGAGCTTTTCTCGCATTAGTAAGATCAACCCTTATTCCTTTTCAACCTCTCTTGGCTTAAGATTGATTCTCATTATGCCTTTGTATTTCAGGTCCTCCTGAGCTGGATTTGTCTGAGACGCCCAACATTGACGCACTACTGGTTGCTGAGCCTATGACTTTTTCAGATCTGATGACGAAAGAGAACCTTCATATGCTTAGCGCTGAAGCCGCTGAATATGAATTCTCCTCAACCCTAATCTCGCCTTGGACTTCATTTTCCGAGTCTGGTGACGAACCTGATGAAGAAGAAGACTCTGGGGGGGGGAGGATGTAGGTACTTCTTCCAGGAAACGTAAGAGGGAGGGCTCTTTTTCTCCTCGTTCGCTTTCAAATACCTGTCTTACCCCGGCTGGTAGCAGACTACTGGCAGTGCTCCACGAGGTTGAGCAAGAGAGGGACGCACTGAAGGAAGAGAATGTTCGCCTCAAGGACGAGGTGGCTGAGCTGAGATCCCTTATCAAGAGAAATTAGGAAACTTCTTTCACCGTAGTTTGCTGCGATGCTTTCTGAATGTTTTTTTTTTTTTTTTTTAACTGAACCTTTGTATTTTTCCTTTTTCTTTTTGAAAATACTCTGTGGGCCTGTTGCTGGTTTACTTGCCTGTTGCCTTTCATATCGTGATTGCTTGTTCTGATCTGACGGTCTTACTTCCCATTAGCTTAGGAGGTCCCTGAGCAGAATTCCGAAATTTCTAGCTCAATTATGAGCTTCGGCGTTTCGCTGGGCTGTAGAGCTCATCCGAGCTGTGGGAGCTCAACAAATGGTCTCATAAGTTTTAGAGTTTGGAAAATGATCGCATAGCCTTAGAAGTTCACCCAAGTTACTAGAGCTCGGTTACAGAGATGGACTCGTGAGCTCAGCTGTAGGATTACCCGATCATTTCTTAGGTTTAGATTTTGAATTTGAATGTACGTGTCTGAGCTACACGGCTCACACGTGTTGCTAATAGCCGTTCTGGATTCTTAAGAACAAGAGATACGTTTTCAGCAAAACCATTGTGGTTTGCCGGCCACTGAGGTTAGCTAATTCCTTCCTTAACAGGAGCTCTCGCTTTTATTTGTCTATGTACTTTTTCCCGGACGTACTGGAATTGGTATAGTACTACGTGGGAGACGGTAGGGCATTCCCTGCCTTCATATTCCCTACGGCCCCTCTAGCACCATATCTTGCCTTGACATCGCCCAGCTTTCATCTAATCCGAGGTTATTCCTTATACCCTAGATCCCCTGGTTCCTCGGTCCATCGAGCTTAGGAACTTATCCAAGCTATAGGGCTTGCTGAGTCTTTATGAGTTTTCGTGCTCACTTGAAGCTTGCAATAAAACCAGGACTCCAAGAAACATGTAATGAATAGTTACCACAAACAGTCTCAGACTCCACAATAAAAAGTGGCATTAACAACAGGAGGTCTTGGCCCACAAGTTTTGAAAAGCTCCCCAGCTTCAAAATATTACTTTTATTGAGAATAATTTTATTACAAAGAAAACTTATTGATAGAACCTCTTAAGGTGTTCAGCATTCCATGAGTGGGGTAGGACCTTCCCTTCTTCCGTTTGCAACTCATAATTTCCAGGTCTGATTATTCTCGAGACCACGAATGGGCCTTCCCAATTTGGGCCCAATTTCCCGTGGGTGGGATCCTTTCTGGCGAGCAAGAGTTTCCTGAGCACAAGATCTCCTATTCGGAAGCTCCTAGGTCGGACCTTTCTGTCATAGTATCTGGCTGTCTTCCTTTGGTAACTCTGAATGCGTTGAAGAGCTGTCTCCCTTTTTTCCTCTAGGAGATCGAGATTCAGCAAGAGGGACTCATCATTGAGCTCGGCCTCCATCAATTCCATTCGGGGTGATGGTAATCCTATTTCCACAGGAGATACGGCCTCTGTTCCGAAAGCCAATGCAAACGGGGTTTCTTGAGTTGCTGACCTGGGGGTTGTTCGGTATGCCCATATCACCTCGGGGATATATTCAACCCATTTCCCCTTTAGTGATTCGAGCTTGGTCTTCAACGCTGACTTGATAGTTCTGATTGTAACCTCTGCTTGCCCATTGGATTGCGGATGTGCTGGAGCTGAGAAATAATTCTTTATTCCAAGGTCTGCGCAGAACTTCCTGAACTTCGGGTTGTCGAACTGTTTTCCATTGTCAGAAACAATAGCTCTGGGTATCCCGAACCTGCAGATGATTGACTTCCACGTGAAGTTCTGAATCTTCTGCTCCGTAATTGTTGCTAAGGGTTCTATTTCCGCCCATTTGGTGAAGTAATCTACCCCAATGATGGCGTACTTGCATTGCCCTACCCCGGTGGGAAGAGGTCCCAGAATATCCAATCCCCATTGTTGGAAAGGCCAAGGACTTATTACTGACGTTAGAAATTCTGGCGGACAGTGCGAGATGTTGGCGTGTATTTGACACGTTTTGCATTTTCTTATCAGATCGGAGGCATCCTTCAACATCGTGGGCCAGTAGTACCCCTGCCTCAAGACTTTTCCTGCTAGCGCTCGAGCTCCTATATGATTTCCACAAATTCCTTCATGGATCTCCCTGAGTATATAGTCTGCATCTTCCTCTCCCACACATTTAAGGAGAGGTATCGAAAATCCTCTTTTATACAAGTTTCCCTGTAGAATGGTGAATCTGGCGGACCTCATTCTTACCTTTGCTGCCTCTTTCTGCTCTCTTGGCAAAGTTCCGTTCTGCAGATATTCTCTAACGGGGTCCATCCAAGTTGGAGTGGAAAAGACTGGGAACATTTCAACCTCCTCAGTCTTCACTGATGGTTCTGCTAGGTGTTCTACCGGTACCAACCTGTCAAGCTTCTCTTGGGAAGCAGTTGCTAGTCTAGCCAATGCATCTGCTCGGGAATTATCTGACCTAGGGACGTGTACTATTTTTACCTGCACAAATTTTCGGATTAGTTCCTGTACTTTTCTGAGGTAAAGTACCATCTTCTCTCCCTTGGCTTCATAAGACCCCTCTATTTGCTTCACCACAAGCTGGGAGTCACTGAAGATTTCGAGCTGCTCTGCCTCCATTGAATGGGCGAGATTCAGACCTGCTATGACGGCCTCATATTCTGCCTCATTATTAGAAGCTTTAAAACCGAACCTGAGCGCATACTCAACATCTATCTCCTCGGGTGAAGTTAGGATCAATCCAGCACCACTACCTTGAGCGTTGGTTGCCCCATCTACTGAAAGTCTCCAGGTCGGGAGGTCGGGTATCAATTGGGCGGACTGCAACGGTGCTTTCGTCGTGAACTCTGCGATGAAGTCAGCCAGTATCTGCCCCTTGATGGCAGTTCTCGGCTTATACCTGATATCAAATTCGCTGAGCTCTATAGCCCATTTTACCAACCTTCCTGAAGATTCTGGCTTATGCAGCACTTGTTTCATTGGCTGATCTGTTGGGATCTCAATGGTATGAGCCTGGAAATAAGGCCTGAGTCTTCTAGCTGTTGTGACCAAGGCTAACACAAGTTTTTCCATCTTTGGATATCTCTCCTCCGCCCCCCTCAGAGCTCTACTGCAGTAGTAGACTGGCTGCTGGGCTCTGTCTCGCTCCCTAACCAGCGCTGCGCTGGTTGAGAAATCTGAAACTGCTAGGTACACAGTAAGTACTTCCCCTTCTAGAGGGCTGACTAGAACGGGCGGGGAGCTTAGATAATTCTTTAATGCTTCGAAAGCTTCATCGCACTGTGTATCCCATGAGAAAGCCTTCTTTAGAATTTGAAAGAAAGGCCGGCATTTATCACTTGACCTCGACACAAAGCGATTCAAGGCAGCTATTCTCCCGGTCAGACGTTGTATCTCCTTTGTATTAGAGGGCGGTTGCATATCCAGAATTGCTTTGACTTTTTCTGGATTGGCCTCTATTCCCCTGCTGTTGACTATGAAACCAAGAAATTTCCCGGCTGAAACTCCGAAGGCGCACTTGGCTGGGTTGAGTTTCATCTTGTACTCCTTTAGAACCTGAAAGGACTCTGCCAAATGTTGGATGTGGAGTTCTGCCTTCAGCGATTTAACCAACATGTCGTCGATGTAAACTTCCATGGTGGCCCCGATTTGCTTTTGAAACATTCTGTTCACTAAGCGCTGATATGTTGCTCCAGCGTTCTTCAATCCGAAGGGCATGACCTGGTAGCAGTAGGTCCCCTGTTCGGTTATGAATGAGGTCTTCTCTTGATCACTGGGGTCCATCCTTATTTGATTATATCCCGAAAAGGCGTCCATGAAGCTGAGGAGCTCGTGTCCGGCAGTAGCATCCACGATCAAGTCTATCCGAGGTAAGGGGAAACTATCTTTGGGGCAGGCCCGATTGAGATCAGTAAAGTCTATACAGAGGCGCCACTTGCCGTTGATTTTCTTTACGAGGACGACGTTAGCAAGCCAAACCGGATAATCTACTTCCCTGATGGCCTTGGCAAGGAGAAGTTTGCTGACTTCCTCGTTGATGGCCTTCTGTCGCTCTGGGGCGAAACTCCTCCTTTTCTGCTTAATCGGCTTGCAGTTGGGATTTACACTAAGCTTATGCGTAATGACTGTCGAGTCGATTCCCTCCATATCCTCTTGCTTCCAGGCAAATACTTCCGTGTTCCGCTTTAGGAAATGGATTAGAAGATCTTTTATCTCGAAGCTCAGCTGGGACCCCACATAGACCAGATGTTCGGGCTCATCGTCTAGCTGTATAGGTTCTAATTCTTCCGACGGGATTGGTCGGGTTTCCAGCTCGTCTCTCATGTCCAATTCATCCAGTTGGATGTTTTCAACTTATTTTGCCCTTACCGAGGTCATATAACACTCTCTGGCTACACGCTGGTCTCCTCGGACCATTCCCACCCCGTTTTCTGTTGGAAATTTGACCACTAAATGGTAGGCAGATGGAATAGCTCTTATGGAGTTGAGCGAAGGTCTCCCAAGCAGAACATTGTACGCAGAAGGTGCGTCGACCACTAGGAATCTCACTGTCGTAGTGGCCTGGCATGGTGGATCTCCCAAGGTGAGTACTAGCTGGATTGCCCCTAAGGGGAACACTCTTTCTCCTGAGAATCCCAACAGGTGATTATTCACCGGTTCTAGCCTTTCTCTCTCAATACCCATTTTATCGAATGCGGTAGCGAAGATGACATCGGCTGAGCTGCCGTTATCTACTAGGACTCGATGGACGGTCCGGTTAGCTATCAACGCCTTTATCACCAAGGGGTCATCATGAGGATATTGACGGCCCTCCAAGTCTGAATCCGAAAAAGTAATGACTGTGTCCAAACGTGGTGCTTTGGTCACGACATTTACCTCGAGAGCTTCTCCGGCTCTGATCCTTCGTAGGTGGGCTTTTCTTGCTGAGCTAGACTCTCCTCCTCCGGCAAACCCTCCAGATATTACCCTGATTTCTCCCAAAGGTTGCTGGTGTTGCGCTGGCGCCTGTGGTAGAGGTGGCGGAGGGGGAAGAGCTCGGTTTTGATTCTCATGAGCCAAAAAACGGCGCAACTGGCCTCGTTGGATCAAAAACTCGATCTCCTTTTTTAGCTGAATGCAATCATCGGTGTGGTGACCGTGATCTCGGTGGTAGTCACAGTACTTGGAGGGGTCCCTTTTTGCTGGGTCTGCCTTCATCCGCGGTGGCCATCTTAGAAACTTTTCATTCTGGACCTCGTACAAGACTTGGGATACTGTAGCAGTTAGTGGAGTGAATGGCCGGGGTGTGTATCTAGGCTGTAGTTCGGGCTGGGGAGGTCCTAAGCGGTCCCTCACGTTTCCCCTTCTCTTTGGGGAAGGATCTCGGTCTCTTCTTGGAGACTTTCCTTGTTCTCTTTCCTTCCGGGGACTCCTGTCCCTCTTCTTTTCTTCCTTTCCTCTCTCCTTCCGTGAGGAGGTGTTTTCCACTTTGGACAGGAGTGCCTCTTCACCGTTGATATATTTTTCTTCTTTGGCTAGCACTTCTGCCATGCTAGCTTGAGGATTCTTTGATACAGAAAATATCAAATCTTTTGACTGCACTCCCAATCCCGCAATGAAGGCGGTGATGGCAAATTTCTCATCTGGGATGTCTACTTTCAAAGATTCGGAGTTAAATCTCTGCACATAGGAACGCAGGTTCTCGTCAGGTTTTTGCTTTACATTGAGCAAATGGTAACTTGGTTTTCTGTAGATCCGAGCCCCGATGAAGTGGGACACGAAAGCAATGGAGAGTTCCTTGAAGGAAGAGATTGATGCCGGGGGGAGTCTATGGAACCATGCTAAGGCTGTTCCTTTCAATGTAATGGCGAAAGCCCTGCACCGCACCGGGTCTTGATATCCATGCAATTCCATTTGATTCTTGTAGGTATTGAGGTGGTCTACCGGATCCTTTGTCCCATCGAAGACCTCCATCTGAGGTGGTCTGAACTTCGGAGGTAGAGGGAAGTGCAGTACTCCGACGGTAAATGGGGATTCCGTTTGCTGCACCAGGGCGTCCATGGTCACTGGAGTTTTAGCCTTTACTGCCTCCCTCATATGGTTGAGCTCTTGTTGAATGTCTTTGAAACGATGTTCCCAATATTGCTCCATTCTCTCCTGCGGAAAAGGAGGAAAGTTATTTCTTTCAACTCCTTCGCCCCGGCTCTGTGCTTCTTCCTCCATTCTTCCTCTAGGCTGCAGATGAGGTGCCTGACTGTTCTCTCCCCCCTCATCCGCTTCTCTGAGGGGGTCGTGGTTCTGCTACTCTCTATGGGGAGGGTCGTTCTGGTCTTGCTGAGGATCTTGTAAGAGTTTCATGAGCTCTTCGTTTTGCTGGAGCAATCGTTGATTAACCAGACGCAGGGCGTCCAGTTCGTTGCTTGGAGGCGGATTCATCGTGGGTAGATCGTCCCTGGTGGAGGGCACAAAATCACGAAGGTCTTCTGTCTGTCTCCTATCGGCGGCTGCTAGCGGACTCTGCGCCCTTGAGGGATTCCTCTGATTCTTGCTCGTGTTGCGTGTAGAAACCATCAATTACTGAGAAATCAGTATATTTGTTTAGTGAGAAGCGTTCTTCCCACAGACGGCGCCAAACTGATGGTGTAATTCTACGTGTTCAACAGATATGCGGCGGCTAGGTTTGTGGCTGGTATAATCTGATGTGAAACAAAAAGATTATAGTGGTTCACCGAGCTTCATAGCTCGGCTAATCCACTCTGTAATGGAGTAATTGGCTCCCTTTTCTTTACTGATCGTTCTCAAAGGATTACAGTTGTATCTCTCCTCTACTGGGGTTTTTCTCCCGTATTTATGATCATCCTCCCCACCCTAGGGAATCCCCCACGGAGATTGTATCCTCTAATCATGGGATTTCCCTAAGGCGAAGGAGAGGATCTTGGGTTAGTTGAGAGTCCCATGCCTAAAATCTCGGCTTAACTGTTGCCTCGAAGGCGCCAGCTGTTTTCAAACGACTTCACCACGACATTAGTTATGAACTCTTTTAGACTGAGCTCGGGTCTGGGTCTTCTAAATTTAAGAATTCTAGACTGAGCTCCTTTACTGACCTACCGGGCTAAGCTAAAACCTGGGTTTAATTTTCAGACATCATCATAGCCCTTCTTGAACTTTCCTGCATTACTTTTGTTTTCCAGTCAATTCAGAGTTTTGACATCACATTCAAGCCTCATAATTTTTGACACAATCCACGAACTCGAGAAGAAATGCATATGAAATTAGCGAGTTTAAATTTTGAATAGTAAACTCCTAGACTTATTAGACCTATCAAATAAATGGGGTGACGTGAACCTGACTAACGAACTCAATACGTTTGACATCAATCTGACTATACAAGGGTACAAGTGTGATTGGTTAAGCAAATTTTAAAATGACTTGACCTAAACAAGATACGACCATCGCAAAACCTAGCCAACATTCTGACCTTCATTGCTGTTCTGCCGTATCATTAATCCACTTAAGTTTTCTTAATCCAACTTCAATCCCATTTCAAAGATGTTTTTTTGGGGGGTAAGCAGAAAAAATAATTTATGAGCCATGCAAGCATTTACAACCATGGGAGGCCACATATTTCCGCAGCCATGCCACATGACTAGTACAACATGTTGTTCACCAAGGGGCTTTTGATCCAATGGTACTCTTTACTCAGTGAAAACTTTGCCTTCTCTCCCCCCCAAAAACAATATTAAAAAAAAAAAAAAAAGTACAAGATGTTGAATTCAAAAAAGAAAAGAAAGGATCAGATGGGAGTACCTGAAGCTAAAGCTGTACTTCATGAGATGAGCCCACACATAAGTTATTTGGAATCAATCCTAACAATTCGATTTATCCTAATTTTTTCTATTGTAATTTGACTAAATTTAATTATAACATGACCTAAAAAAATTGTGACTTTTAGTACAATATTTTCTTTGGTACCGTAATCCTACCCATTACTCATGGATCGAAATCCGCCACCTTTGGAGGATCTCTGTTTTGAAAATCTGCTATGATCTACATAAAGCAGGTTTGGGGGACCAATATGTACGCCACTCCTTTGTAGGATATGGCTCCAATGCCTTTTAGGACCAACTAATAAATAGATGCTCTTGATTCTCATTCTTTATTCTACAGAACACATTTTCAGTCCTTAACTGCTGCATATAGTGTTGCATATGACTCAGATTTCATTCCTCTCTAATGTGCTTTTGCCACTTTATGAGTAGGGCAGTCAATATGTCATGTCATATAGGGTTTAAGTTGTGTTGAGTTAAAATTTATTCAACTTATATCCGACTTATGTATAATCAAATTCATGTCATACATGATTACATTCAAACTCATTAATTCTGTATCGATTTCGTATAAAGTTTGTGGATTGTGTCTAGAATTACCTACTCACAAGTGAAGGAGGCACATTTAGTTTCGGTGAGTAACAATAGTAAACATATTCTTTCAAGTTGAAAAAAAAAACAACATTAGCAATATTGGAATTGTATACAAAAAAAGACAACATTGGTAATATTGGAATTGTCTACAAACTAGCACAGATGTGGAATTATTACTCACCTTCTCATCATGGATCGACAGTTTAATAAGCCTGTAATTGACATGTTATTGTGTGGGGCAATGCTAAAATTTTTGAAATAACGAGAAAATATATGTAACGATAATTCTGCGTCAGAATTGACAAGTCATACTACCAACCTACTAGTTAAATTTACCAGCGCGTCAATAATGACATGTTACCAACATTATTGTTAGATCATATTTTGTATTTGCCTAATTTCAAGAAAATATATGTAGCATCATATCAAGTTACATCAAATGATTTTTTCGTATGCACTTCCATGCTTAGGACAAAGATAATGACATTGGAGACCTAAGAACTCTTGGTTTAATTAATTAGACTTAGGAGGATTAGTGTTATAATGTAATTTGTGATTGATCCATGTATTTCTCTTAGGTGTTCTTTAAAAAATGGTTTTTCTAAACCTCTTATGTATTTTGAAAATATAGTTTGAGCCATTAGTGGACCCCTTTTGAGCAACACCCTTTACTGTTCAAGAGAATTAGATTTTTGCTTAGTTTTAGGCTTAAAAAATATGTAGGGACAACCCTATATTCGCTAGACTTCGCTAGAACGGTCTCTAAAGACTTAGAAAAATTTCGGGTAAAGACTAAACGGAAGAACATTAGGGATCGCCCTGTGGGTTGCTTGAGCAGTCATGCTCTCCTAGATTGGGTTTGAATCTTTTTTCCATTTCAGTGACCACCACCCTCTGACTATCTTCCCATCGATCGAACGGTCTTTCGCGAATTTGTGTTTTCTTGGATCCCAAGACAAACCCTATTTTAAGCCTATAAATAGAGGGATGCCCTTCCAACCTAGGGTAAACCTCTTGAGAGTAAATTCAACTTATCATATAACTTGAGAGCTTGAACCATAACTGTGACACCCCAAAATCCGGGGGTCCATTGATTACCCATCAACCCGCGGAATACCCGTGGATACCGAGAAACTCGATATCACGCCGTTATACCCCATTTATCGGGGTCCTTAATTTAACAAAAATTCGGGCAGAGTCTCCTTTGTACGGGGAGCTCTACCCAAAACACAACCCATGCAATACACATTCACATGACCCATCCGAGGTCCAATATAAATAATGACCACACAGGGTCCATTTATCCATACTTTTGACGCCCCTGAAACTGGGGTTCCTAAATTAATGTATGAAGTGTGACATTGAATTGTGAAAGTGTAACATGGCTCGTAAAAGTGTAACCTTGCCATGTAAAAGTGTAACATTGCCATGTAAAAGTGTAACATGGCCTGTAAAAGTGTAACATATAAACACATCACACCTATGCATCAAACATAATTAATATAAGTTTAAGTTCCAACCCTTTTACATACATTACATGCCAAAATTTAATTACAAGCCTAGTTTTACACAAAAATATGGATTGAAAGCCACAAGTCGGCTTTTCTTCCTCCTCAAGTGCTCGAGTGAGTCCCGTCCGTCGGCGTAAAACCCGCACCTGAAATGTTTTCCCGTATAGGGTGAGCACAACGCCCAGTAGAGTATTTCCTACAGAGGTTACTCCTCAACCTATATGCATATGAAATGTTCACATGCAACATCCATAAATCCGTAACCATTCCATCAAATAATATACAATTAAATGATGTAATGCTATAATGTCATGCCATGAATGAGGTGAGACCCACCCATGTGCACTCAACCCGAGTCCACTCTGACTCCCTTTACATGTCAATGCCATGTATGTTAAACCGGGCTACGTAAGCCCCATGAAATGAGATGAGACTCATGTACTCAACCCGAGCCCTCCCTGGCTCCTCAACACAATGCTAATGCCAACGTGTTTGATGTATCATGAAATGAGATGTGACTCATTTATGCACTCACCCCGAGCCCTTCCCGGCTCGACAACACAATGCAAATGCCAATGTGTACAACATGCCATGAGTGAGATGAGACTCAATCATGTAACACACCCCGAGCCTCCCCGGCTCTCACACACACAATGAAATGTCAATGTGTCGTAAAATCCGCCGTTAATGTTATCCACTCAACGACCATTGATAAATCAAAACCCTTGTGTCTTTGTTGGGCAACGGATTTTGGTATCTCAACCGCCGGTTCCGTAAACCATGGCACTTTTCTGGAATTTCACCGCCGGACAAATGCCTGAACCATGTAACCGGGTCTTGCACCCGAGGGGGGATCTATCCCTTCTTGCTATACCCAGACACAAGTTTTTCCTTTATGCATGTAACCGGGCAACTCAAATGAATATTCAATCCATCTTTCCCGAGCCCACCATCAAACACCAAGTATGGTGTTGATTAATGCAACCATACCACCACACTCATGAATGACTCCCATGAATGTGACACAACCTTATGCCCAATATGCTATGACCGCCAATGAGCAACTCTTTTCATGTCCACATGCATTTAATACCACATAGATTGTGGTACAATACCCATGCACAAACACACCCACACCCATGCTAACATCCCATGAATGTGATGCCCATGTCCACATACATTTAATACCACATAGATTGTGGTATAAACACCCATGCACAACATCCCTATGACACAATGTCCATGTATGCGATGTTCCCGTGCATATGCAATGCAATGAACCATTGTCACTTGTATATCATGTTCATATATAATGAATGTCATATGAACTAATCTCACACAATCAATTCCATTCCATGTCAATTTACATCATAACCATATAAATTCCATACTTCATCTCAACTTTGATACATCAAAATCATATATCAATAATTCATAACTTCAACATAAATCATATCGTACACATATGATTTTCATTCCCCACCTAAGGCATAACATGTTATTTATCCAAATAACAACTTCAATTTATTTAAGCATTTTATCAAACACCTTCAAGGCAAACAACATGTGATCACACAATTTTGCCAACTTTCTCATAACTCTAGAAATTCCAATAGGCCATTTCTACTTAACACATTAGGATAAAATCATTTTACCCATTTCCTTCATTTTCAATAACCATATACATATATAGAGGTCAATATATGTATATATACAAAATATGCCAATAACACACTTAAAATACAAGGTGCATGATAACACATAACAACCCACAAAAATTAGCACAAAGCAGCCCACAAAAATCAGCCCAAAGCAGCCCACGAAATCAGCCACTAAGCAGCCCCTTAAACAGCCTGTATACAGCTCAATTACAACCCGCAAAATGGCCCAAATACAACCCACATACTGCCCAAATACAGCCCACATAAAATGAGATTTTTAGGTTTGGAATAAACCCAAGTAGGAGAACCCCTACCTCTTGTAGCGTGAGGAATGACGTAGGAAGCTCCCAAGACCCGAAAACCAACTCGAAGCTTGATTTTCGTACACTTCCATCTTTTCACCTTCGGTGAAAACCATTGTTTTTGGTACCCACGCGTAGCCCTCGTCGCGTAGATCACTTCTCCCTTCTAGCTCGACGGAGTCCGAGCGACGGAGGCCGGAGAAATCGCCGGAGAAAGGGTTAAGAAACCCTTTTCTCTCTCTTCTCCCTCTCTCTCTCTTTGAACGGCTGAACCAAGGGAGCAAATGTGATATTTTCTTGCAAAATATCAAAAATAAACCCCTATTTATAGTCCTGGAATGTGCGGCCCTAATCGCGCCACATGTCTCCACTTATTCGGGTTCCGTTTAAATCCCGAAACAATTAAATTTCGCTCCGGTTTAAGTTCAAAATATTTTCTATGAACTTTAATTTTATTATTTTCACATTTCTCACATTTTGCCCAAAATTTCATTTTTGGGGTCACCCGAGACCCGACCGTCTCGTAAAACGCGAAAAATCCGACTATCTCGGAATTCGACGAAATTTTACATGTCTACTAGATTTCGCGAGACGAATCCAACAGTGAAGTCCGTTTCGTCATCCGAGTTCTAGAAAAATTCAGGTTCGCAACCCGTTCATAGTGGCAAGTTATTGTTTTGCCCCTTTGTGAATAGTTCAAATTTTCCGGGGTTTCACAATAACCCTAGATCCCTAGATCTTGTGATAATAATACTGTTATTCATTAAAAGATAACAATAAATCTATATTATCGAAATTTATTTTTGTAAATTTAAAATAAATAAATGGACCTCAAATATGGATTCTTTACCTGAAAACGAGTCACATAATTGATTATGTTTAATAAATATAAAAAGTATCCAAATGGTATAATAGATGTGCAAATATATATATACTATTTTAAAATTTCAACAAAAGTGAAATTTTTTTGATTGACCATTATGTCCTTATTAAAAAGGTAAAAGACATATCTTTATGTATTTAATTATCCATTATTAATTAAATATGCAAATGACCCTTCATATATTCTCATTTTCATAGTTATTTGTTTATATTATTATGTTACATTATATTAAATGCCTATTTCACCCTTGAACAATTGTACAATACTACTTCTGTAACCACTCCTGCCACTCAACTAGCTGTTGATTCATATGCTTCTTATGGTGTAGTCGGTTTCCATTTTAATTGATTAAATTGGGGACCTCACAAATTCTGAGAATAAACATTCAATTGATATTGCCCTTATAGATTCTGAGAATAAATATTCAATTGATTGTAGACCTTACAAATTTTGAATATTTCCAAGTAAATATTTAATCACGTAAAATGTACTACTATGTGAATTGTCTTCTTTGTTTTGTCATCGACCTGTTGCACTTTAATTTCTTTCACTTTCTATATATGCTTGTGTATTCTCTGTGTGCACATGTGGGTTTCCTATCTCTGGTTTAGCATTTCGTTTATCTCTTCCAATCAGGTTTGTGCATTTTGACAGTGAAGAACACCCACCATCTAAGAGTGACAAGATTTTTGACCACGAGAATCCGAAATGTGGTATGGCCAAAATTTTTAGAATTTTCTTGGATAAATGTTAGGTGACTATGGTGGATTTGGGGAATGTAGAGCTTGGGAATTTAGTGGCTTTGCTTTGATTATTTTGGTGAAACTGGAATCAATCTTCGAGGCAGCCTCTTCTCAAAAATGTTTACTCCTTTGATCTCAAGGGTGGTTCTTATGGCACTCTAACAGTGTAAATTTCTTAGTTCACCAGCTTCATATATTGGTCCCATTGTTTAACTTTGTGTTGTTCCCTTTTGGTGATATGATAGATGGGTTCAACGTGCATGATTTGACAAAGAATTTTTGGTAATGGTTGGTGGCTATAAGGGTAACTGTGGTTTCAATTCTTTAGCAGTTCATCTGATTAATTGTTAGTGTCCATTACTAATATAAATATGCATAGGTAGTTCTAGCAGCACAAACCTACAACGAATTTATCATTTATATGATTTACTGTGTTGTTATTAATTGATAATGTTGTGTACTTAACCATTGATGGAGTGAACATTTAGTTGGTTCTAATTCTTATAAACTTAATATTATCTGACATAATCATGTTACAAGTTTTTTTTTTTTGGAGAACCTCGACGGTGTGAGGAATTTAATTGATTAAAAATTAAATTACACCTAGTTAGGGGGGATGTATGTACCTTACCCCTCGATGCAATCTAATTACATAAATAAAATAAAATAAAAGACAAAATGCATGCTTGATACAAATAATAATGAAATAAAGTGAGCCTAGGCATATTGCTTAAACTAAATGGTAGCAGCTGAAAGAGCATTTAAGCAAGCATGGCAGCTAAGAGAGGGAGCTAAGAGTTAGGCAGCTGAGGGAACGACCTGAAAGGATTTTCAGGCTACAAGCATGAGCTTCGAGTAGGGTAAGCTAAGGACTGATGAGCTGAGAGCATGCTTAAAGGATTGATAAGGCAGCTGATAAGGCAGATCTGATCTGGGAAGACATTCAGTCTGATAAGGTAACTGAAACGACTCTTAATACGAGACTGAGAGGGCAACTGATAAGGAATTCCAGAAGACATCTTGATAGCCTTTTGTTAGGCAGATGGATAGTCTCAGACGAAACATAGGAGATCTCTGACCAGATAAGAAGACCGATCTTAAGGAATGCATGAGGCAATGGAGAAGACGAATATCCAGCAAGACTGTAAAAATAGAGGTATTTAGTAAATCCCCAATATTTTGTTTGAATATCTGATATCCTGAGCATTGAAACTGAGCATGTTGTTGAGTATATGAGCATGAACTGAGCCTGAAAATTGTGCATGTTGTTGAATATATGAGGCCTTGAATGTGTTGTTGCTTCCACCAAGAGATATATCCAGTAGCCTTGGCATACATAATATGTATTGTCCATTATGTTGACCTTATAAAACGCTTCCTTAAATTGCGCATATTTCTGGAGTCCTGTTGCATCAGCAATCTAGTATAAATTGGTAGATCTTAGTGGAATCATAGATAAACGACCCCCTATCAGTGACCCCTTTATTTGCCAACGAATCAGCAACCATATCTTACGATAAGTATGTAGAATGCCAAATGCAAGGCCCTGTAAAATAGAATGAATTTGGTCAAAGAGAGTCCAAAATTTCCATGATACTTTGATCCTTTGTTTGACCATATCCACCAGAAGCTTCGAGTCAGTCTCAATAAAAAATGAATAATCTTGAATGCCATACTCCTTTATCAGATTAAGACCATTCAATAAAGCCTTGATCTCTGCCTCCATATTAGTGCATATTCCATAGAAATAAGAACATACAAGAACCATCTGACCATCTGAATTTCTTAATACTACCCCTCTTCTAGAAAGTCCAGGATTCCCTTTTGGATGCTCCATCAATATTCAGTTTTAGAATGCCTACTTCTAGATGAGTCCAAGCTATCCACCATGTCTGTATCTTAAAAGAACCAGTTTTACAAATATTCGAGGACCTAAGAAATTCCAAGTCTTGACTTGAATCCATAGCTCTTGGATGAATAGTATGTACCTGCAATCTTAAAAAATGGAGAATAATCTTAACCAGAGTAGTGGCAGACAACTTCTTATCATCAAATAACCTCTTGCATCTCTCCTTCCAGAACTGTCAGAAGACCAATAATGATACTCCTCTTCTTAAGGTATGACTGACTGTAGAAATCTTGAAAACTCTTGCCAACCTCATGAATCTAGTGAGAGGTTCTTCCTGAGCAATTAACTGAAATCCCATTTGAGCAGAAAGAGAATTCCATATAGACTGGGCAAACTTGCACTATATAAAGATGTGAGAAATAGTTTCAGAGTCCATATTGTAGAGAACACATTTACTGGCTAGGGATACCCCTCTATGCTGGAAAGTAGAATCCATAGGTAGAGAATATTGTATTATTTTCCATCCTACTAGCTGAGCACTGGGAGACACATGTTGTTTCCACATAGTAGCCGCTAGAACATTGATTGAGCCTTCAGTCCTTACAATATGCCATGCAGATTTCACCGTGAATTTCCCTAATGGGCAGTGCTACCAAATGAGCCTATCTTGAACAGAATTTAACTACAATTGAATTGAGTAAACCTCCTGTAACAAGTGAGAATCTAATGTATGATGGACCTTTTCCAGATCCGAATGGCCATTCCCATATAAGTCTGCTAGTTTTGGAAAGAAGGATGGTTTGACAGAGTTTCTTAGAATTAATGGACCCAGACCAGTCCAATTGTCACACCAGAAATCCACTGTGCATCCTGACACAATAATCATTCGAGTATATGTCACCACCAGTTCAAACCATGGGGCTAGCTCTTTGTATCCTCTGAGATGACTTTCTGCTGAGGTAGCCAATAAGTGCCTATTCCCCAGAAATTTTCCAGAAAAGATCCTTGACTATAGTGTAGCTTTATTCATTAAGTGCCAGACCTGCTTCATTCTGAAGGCAGATTGCATATCTTCAAACTTTCTTATTCCCAAACCTCCCTCTTCTTTGGGCATGGTGATAGCTTTCCAAGAACACCAATGTCTTCTTTTAGTATTCTGCTTACCAGACCAAAAAAAGCTAGATATTGCAGAATTAAGTTTACTTAGATAGATTCACTAAAGCCATTATATGAATAGGGATTGAATTCAAGACTGACTGAAAGCAGCTTCCCATACCAACCCTGCAATTTTGCTTGTATTTTCCTCAACAAATCCTCATAGTGAATTAATTTGACCCTACCCTTTATAATTGGACAACCTAAATAAGTTAGTGGGCAAGACTTAAGTGGGATCTGTGTTATTTGGGATAATCGATTCTTTCTATGCAGAGAGATTCTATTAGAACAAAACAGGGAGCTCTTTTGTGTATTCACCAACTGCCCTGATGAGGCCTCATACCTCTTCACAAACTTCAAAAGATTCTTATTAACTTCTTATGACCTCTCAAGAAGATAAGGGTGTCATCTGCAAATAGCAGATGTGATAAGGGGAAGGAAACTCTACCAGTATGGTAATATTTTACCAACTTCTGCTAAAAAATTTGCTTTAAGCCTCTACTCAATACCTCTTCTGCAATGATAAATAGGCTGGGAGATAATGGATCACCTTGTCTAAGCCCTCTAGACTTTGGGAAAAGTCCATGTCTTACACCATTAATAGTCAAGGAAACAAATTGATTATGAAGACAATTAGAAACAATATCCAAAAACCTTTTTGAAAACCCAAAACAACTCAAAGTGATCTTTAAAAAATCCCATTCCAGTCTTTCAAAGGCTTTCATCATATCTAGCTTAACAATAGCATTACCAGCTTCAACCTTCCTATCAATTTCATTGACCATAAGTTGAGCAAGGGCTATACTATCACCAATGCTTCTACTTTTCACAAACCCCTGTTGTTCATCCGAAATAATATTAGGCAGCAAAGCACTTAACCTGGAAGACCGAATCTTAGTAAATGTCTTGTAAAGAAAATTACATAAGCTTATAGGCCTGAACTCTGCAAAGGATGAGGGTTTCTCAGTCTTGGAGATCAAGACCAATAAAGTGGCATTAACAGATCTAGGAACTTCTTCTCTTTCCATGAAAAAAATTGTAGCCTTCAACAAATCAAACTTAATAATATCCTAGGCAAATTGGAAGAATTGGCCAGAAAATCCATCAGGTCCAGGTGCACTATAAACTGACATAGAAAATAAACCCCTTCAACTCCTCAAGTGTGAATGGAGAAGTAAGCATAAGATTCTCCTCAACTGTCACTAGTTTTGGAATACAAGAAAACAATTCCTCATCCACCCTATGAGGTTGAGATTTATACAAATCTGTAAAAAAATTTACTCCACAATCTACAATTCCTAGTTCATCTTCCACCCATTGATTTTCTGAATTTTAATTATGACCAATCTATTCCTTACAACTTTGCTCTTAGCAAGTGCATGAAATAGCTTACTATTTCTCTCTCCCTCTAATGTCCATTTTATATTAGTTGTCTGCCTCCAAAAAATTTCTTCTAGTTTTAGGGCCTTCTCCAAATCAGCTTTTACCTCCATTAAAACTTGAGAATTAATCATGGAATCATCTCTCTCAAACTTCTCTTCTGCTCTAACCAATTTCATCTCCAAAGCTTTAATATTCTCGAAGACATTTCCAGAAGTATCCTTGTTCCATCTTCTCAAGTGAAATTTTATATACTTTAATTTCAAAAAGAAATCTTCAATAGGATTAGAAGAATACTGACCTAACCAATTGCTATTCACCAACTACAGAAAACCAGGATGCTCCACCCACATATTTTGAAATTTAAAATATGAAAGTCTTGGTGCATTAATAGCTTCAGAAAACTTCACCACCAATGGATAGTGATCAGACTACCCCTTCCAGCATGCTCCACTATAGTATTCAAAATATTTCTCCCCATTCCACATTAACCAAGGCTCTATCTAGCCGTTGCCACATTCTTGTCCTTCCCTGATGGTTATTACACCATGTGAATGAGGTACCCATATAACCACAATCTTGCAAAGCTAGAGAGTTAATAACAGATATGAACTCATTCATAATTGATAAACTAGGAACAACTCCCCCTTTTCTCTTTGCAGAAGAAACTATAGTATTCAAATCCCCAACCACCATCCAAGGTTTCAAATTAATAGGTAGCTTAACCAAATTCTTCCACAACTCCCTTCTTAAAATGTGATCACATTTTGCATAGACATAAGTGACTAGAAAAGATTCTGAGCCTAGAAATGACACTTCCATAGTTAGAGCCTGTTCATGAATAACAACAATATTAACTGATAGTCGATGATCCCAAAGAATCCAGATGAATTTTCCAGCTAACGGATTAGCATAGTAAGACAAAAAACCCATGTTTCTACACAATTAGGGTAACGTTGATGGATTAAGTTTAGGTTCTAAAATAGAAAACTAAATAGACATCATGCATCCTGATTAGTTTTAAAAAATGAGCCTTGAAGCCTCCTAGTTTACACCTCTGACATTCCACGTGATTGTATTAATCATTTGTACAATTTGCACTTGGAATGTTTAAGTTTGCTAGACCAAGATCTAGTAACAACACCCAATTGTGGAATGGAATTGAAATCACAGCTCACTTCTGCATTAGAATCATGAGAATCAATTGCCACACACTGTCTACCTCCCGAAAGCTCCCCTTCTGAGTAGAAGCCTTTATCTGGAGGTTCCTTAGTAATTTGCAGCCCCCTATCATCATCCAATGTAGTCCTGGAATCTTCTAGACATGCATAATTATGGTCAATAAAAAAAGTTGATTGTTTAACAGACAATTGCTTGTTTAGCTAACAATGAACAACATCTTCTAACTAAGATTGTACAGATTGATTTAATTGATTTTGAACAACATCTTCCAGTTGCCTGTCATTATCCTGAATTTGCTGGACAACATCTTCTCATTGCCTTTCATCTCCCTGATTTTACTGAATAGGGATATCTTGGTGCATATTTGAGGGATGATTTTCTGCCTGTAAATAAGGAGCAGATTGATTTTCTTCCAACGCTGCATGATTTGGAGATAACACATCTTTCCCAGAGTGATCCCCTATTTCCATAAATTCCATTGCAGCCAGAGGAGGAGAATTGACTGCTTGCCTTGGGTCTTCCAAAACCAAGTTCACTCCTGAGTGAATTACCGTATCTTATGGGTTAACATTGGAAACTCCTACATTATGCTTTTTCCAAACTTTTTGAGGCTTGTGGGTGAAATTTGTGTGATCTGCTTCGATATCTGTCTGCTTACCATTCTTTCCTTTATTACCTTTGACTGGATTGTTGGTCTGAGCTGGTTGGATTGCCTTTCCTTTGTGTATTGCCTTTCCTTTGTCTATTGCCATTACGTTTGGGGGGAATCCCTGCAATTCTGGATTCTTTCCTTCTGCATCAACTTTCTGAATTGAAGCTTTCTTCTTCTTGCACTCATCATTACCATGGCCCTGTTTCTGACAAACCTTGAGAATTTCTTAGTCTTTTCGTAAATTATCTTCTGCCATCTTGCTCCTTCTTCTCCCATGTCTATCCAAATTCTCAAAAGGTTCTTTGCTAGCAAATTAACTTCAACACATACTCTTGCTACTCCTGGTCTTGAGAGTGACAATGTGGCTTGGTCGTAGGCAAGGACCCTTCTAATTGGCTTAACCAACAACTCAAGATACTACTTCTTAAAAAAGTTTAATGGTAATCCTGGTAATGACACCCACATAGGCACAATTCAAGGTTCTATACCTAGAACAAAACCAGAAAACCATCTAAAGAATCTTTGCAAATAGTCTTCAATCAAGGTGACATCCTTAAGCCATATTTTAACATAGTCTTCATGTAGCTGGAATCTGATAAGGACATGTCTCTGATCCAACAAGCCAACTTCAAAATCTCCCTTCAGACTCCATTTGTTTCTAATAACTTCCTTAATCACCCCAAGGATGGTCGACCATAAGAACAATTCCTAATGAGAGCATATTGTAACGATTTGCATGATTCCTTTACTTCTTCATTGGTAAAATAAAACGTAGGTTCACCTTCATAGAAGACAATTGGTTTTTTAAATCTCTGCCCTTTTGCTTCTATAGGTTGCTAAACAAAGGTTGTTTTAAATAAGGAGGCATAGGTAGGCTGTGGAGTTGGAGGTTTTTGTTGTGAATCTTTTGGTTCTTGTTGTTGATTTGGTTGTGTAGGATAAAAATCCAAAGTTTGATTTCTTAATATTATCTAATTTGAGTTAAGTCTTTTGATAAGAAATGGATCGCTTGAAACAAGCAACTCAGACAAAAGCATAAAAAATTAGAAAATGGAAACCCTTAAATTTCACTTGAAAATAGGTTAGTGAAGAAATCTCAGTAATCCAAGCAGAAATTAAACAGTTAAGAGAAGTCATAAAAATGTCTTGAGTAGTCGAATTTGGGTATCTCGATATAGAAGGAGACTTGAGACTTGAAGAATGTGAAACTAACTAAAAGAATGGCCATGGAGAATGGATTTTTTTAATACTATTTCTGCTTGAATACTTGTGGTTTACTATATTCTGACCGGCTACACCTTAACCTTATTTGGCTCACTTTCTGAGGAAAAAAAAAAACATTTATGTGGCTCCGAGTGATCACTCATGAAATTTGAAGAAATGTTGCCAAAAATATGATATGCAAAAGATCAAGGGACTAGAGATTGAATTCTCGGATGGAGTAAAATCATTGAGTTGCTTTTGCATTTTTTTTTTCAAATAGGAAATTTATGTAGAAAGCTGAGAAATGTATCTCAAAATTTGTTTAAATATTCTTGTATGCCATAAATACTCAACCTTGCTTAGTGTGTGTCCAATTTACCTGGAATGTGGATTGTTGTGGTACATGGAATGTGATAGGGTGACCCGGTGCACTACATCTTCTAAGACATCACATCATATTCTAGGGTAGATTTATATGGCCTTTAGGCCAAGATCAAATGTAGTATTTAATCTTATCAGTTAGAAGTTGTTAAGATTTTATAAATATAATAGTATTTTAAAAAAGATTAGTGGATGATTAAGAAGAAAATAATAAAATTAAAGGTCACAAGCTTATGGACATTTGTTATCTGGCAAAACTCTCTTCTCCAATAAAGAGCAAATGCATCATATATTGTGTTTATCTGTATATGCTATGGTCATTTCCTCAAACGTCAACTTAAAAGCATCATATGTTTAGACTGTTATCATCATCTTTATGCTGCCTCTTATCTAGGTAATAGAAATTGGAAAACATAGTTCGCATCACCAAATTTAGTCATAAGAGAGTTCACCATGTTTAGAAATGTCGTACTTAAATGCAACTAGCTAGGTTATTATTGTTTCTTGATACTTTTTAAGCAAAGATTTATTGCGAGTCTTAGCAGGGTGAGGTAAATGAAACCTTATTTTTCCATTTCGCTTTTGTTCATGGGGTTATTTTACATAAGAGTCTCATACAACTTCATTCTTAGCCTATTTCAAGTGTGGATCAGACTATGGTAAAAGAAAATGTGGACACAAGGAGGTCCGAATCAATAGTCATTGAGGAAGTGTGTGCATCATGGAGAGTTTACTTGATTTTCCCTACGTTGTTATTTGGAACATGTCCTTTCCAATTGATTCAAGCCATGTTGGCCTCCTTCTCTCTTGCTCTAATTAAAACTACGGGTTTCATGCTTTTGGAAAGAGAAGATTAGGGCAAGAAATACAAATGAATTCTTTCCTTTTCCAATTTTTAGAATTGGTTTACTTTCACAGTTTTCTTCGCGCATGCTATAATATTCTTCTTACTTCTAGAACCAGAAGTGGTGAATGGAAAAGAATTAATATAACAATGGATCAATGCATCTTCTAGGTGAGAAGTCCTCTTACCTTTTGAGCAGAACCCCTGGGAGGTTGGCAAAGCTACAATAGTTGCCAGATGAAGACTTCCCTTATAGGAAATAGGTAACCTTGTACTACTAAAACCATTCGTTGGTATACTCTAATTTGCTGGTCTTATGTCCTGTCCCCCTGTTCACCTTTGTTGCTTGCTTATCTAGGTTTGGCATTTGTTCATTTGTTTCTTTTTGTGCACAATTACCATTTTGATGCTTTAGAACATCAATCTTTGCTCATGAGGATATCTCCTTCTGCTTCATGTGTAAAAGCCGGGTAAAATTGAACTTTTTATGAAAGAGGGCAAAAAGATAAATTGCCACTTCGGTACGGGTTGAAAACCTGAATTTTTCTAAAACTCGGATGACGAAACGGACCTCACTGTTGGATTCATCTTGCGAAATCTAGTTACCCTGTCAAAATTCGTTGAATTCCGAGACGGTCAGATTTTTTGCGTTATACGAGACCCAAAAACGAAATTTTTAATAAAATTTAAAAATTTGGAAAATAATTTAAAACAAGTTGAAATAAAAATATTTTGAGCTTGAATCGGGACGAAATTTAATCGTTTCGGGGCGAAAACGGACCCGGGAAAAAGATGCCATATGGTGCGATGAGGACCAAGTAATTAGGGAGTATAAAAAGGGGAGAAAAATCAGATTTCTCCCCATTTTGGTCTGTTGGTTCTCACGTTGGGGAGGAAGAGGGGGAAAAAAAACTTGGGCTCTCCACCTTCTCTCTACGATCTACGGAGATCGGGTGCTCGAATTCACTCGGGCCAAGAACAAAAGTTGTTCTCCTCGCCGAGGGCTACAAAACCATACCAAGGAGGTCGGGTTTGGGCGAGATTTCAAGGACGGGATTTTGGGCAAGTGAAGATTCTAGTTTGAATCGGGTTCTAGAATAAATTTTATCTTGAATTGGGTATGTGAGATTAACCTAATGTGATTCTTGAGTTATGTGAATTGTGGGCATGTTATGTGTTTATGTTATGCCTTGATGAATTTAGTGTGTTGATAGCATGATTATGTGATAACACACTTGGAAATTGTGTTGTAGGAATTGTTGATATATATACATACTTGTGATATATTGGCATTGATGGGTTATGAAAATTATGTGCTTGGATATAATTGCCCATGGAATGTGTTGAAATAGTTCATATGTCATTTATAGCATATTGGACATGATTGTTGTATTGCAAATGTACATTACATTGCATTATGCACGGAGACATCACATTC
Organism: Ilex aquifolium; assembly: GCA_951799425.1. Taxonomy (NCBI): domain Eukaryota; kingdom Viridiplantae; phylum Streptophyta; class Magnoliopsida; order Aquifoliales; family Aquifoliaceae; genus Ilex; species Ilex aquifolium. The sequence goes on from OX637392.1 coordinate 33,715,928, forward strand.
ATGAACATTGAGCATGAGTGGGGGTGTGCTTGCATGGTTGTAATCAAACACCACATATGGTGAATGATGGGTGGGATCGGGAAGGTTGGATTGAAGATCCGACTGAGTCGCGCGATTTGCATTGTAAATAGGGTCGGGGTTATCAAGAAGGGCTAGAAAATCCCTCGGGTGCAAGACCCGGTAGTTGGGGTACGCACTCCCTTGGTTCTGTCCATAAAGTGTGTGGGTGTACGCAGAACCCTCGGTGGAAGTCCATAAATTCCGTGTGGGTTGGGTTACCCTTGGTTTAAGTCCATAAATACACACCCCAAGAAAAACCCAGAGATTTTAAAATGGTCATTTGAAGTACAACATCTGTGACGGGGCTTGGAATGTCCAGTTTTAAATACATGACATAACATGTGTTGTGGGAGACAGTGAGGGCTCGGATTGAAGTTGCATGAGTGAGTCTCATCTCATTTCATGACATGACATAGCAAATTCCAACATTTAGTTGCATATTCTTGATTGGAATTGTTGTGGATGGTTGATTGTTGCATGTGAACATTTCATATGCTTCTAGGTCGGGGAGTAGCCTCTTTAGGAGATATCCTATTGAGCGTGGCTCACCCTTTATGGGAAAATATTTCAGGTGCAGGGTTCACACCGGCGGACGGCTCCCAATTCGAGCCTCAAGGGTGAAGAAGGCCGACTTGTGGCTTTTATGACTCATTTTGTATAACTTTTGTGAAAATCTCATTTTGGCATGTAAATATAAAAGAATTGTAATCGAACTCATAAGAACTGTTTTGATGTAAAAAAAAAATTTGCATGTGGTTATATGAGTATGGACAAATGGATCCGGTGTGGTCAATGTTTACTTATAAATGAACCCAGTGTGGTCAATATTTATTCATAAAATGTACCTGGTGTGGTCAATGTAGTGTAATTGCACAGGTTGTGTTTTGGGTAGAGCTCCCCGTACAAAGGAGACTCTGCCCAAATTTTGTTAAATTAAGGACCCCCAGTTTTTGGGGCGTCACAGTATGCCAGTGCCTAAAAATCATGTAACTGCCCAACTATACTAAAGTAGAATTCTACAGATTTTAGTTGGCTTATGCCCAATTTGGATGCATTTGCTTACATTGGTTGTCTCTTTCACACTATTATATGGACTATTTTCGGGCATATTTATATCATACTTGAATTCTCATGCAGTTTTAACAGTTTTGGCTCTTGGACGGCCATGTGTCTGTCTTGCTCTCTAATACATGTCACATTGAATGTTTTATTTTTCGTTTTGATTGGGTAGTGTTGATGTTGGTTCAAGATAAAGCATTATTAGGGGGAAAATTATATATGTGGAGAATTTTCCAATCTTTGTTGCTAGTTTCCACATCTCTGATTTCTTGGTATCTCAAGTTTTTTCTTTCATGTGGTCATCTGTCAAGGTGAAATTTATTAGAGCTGCATTTGTTATATCATTAGCTTCAACAGTAATACTATTTGGACTACTTTATAACCTATCACATTCATTTGATTGGTAGTAGATCCCAATCATTATTGGGGCACCAAGTCAACCCATCAATCATGCGATTCATTAGGTTAGTAAATTATGTCTAAGTAGCATTGCACTAGATTTTGTAATGTGCTAAGAGCATCTCCAGACTCCAGTCCTTACCCCCTTTTTTTTACCCAAATTTAAATTTGAGTAAAAATGGTCTAAAATACTTTTCCAATGTTAGACCCTTACCCATACCAAATAAAGGAAAACCCTTTTTAAAACCAAAATCAAGGAGACCCTTTTTAAAATCCAAATCTTTAATGGTGAGATTATACCCTCCTTTAAATATTCAATGATCATATTTTACTCTCTTTTAAATTTGGGTTTGTCCTCATTTAAATTTAGATTTATCTTCCTTTCAATTTGGGTTTCTCCATTGGAGAGGTCTATACCAAATCAAACTTTTTACCTTTTTTTTTACTCAAATTTGGGTAAGGGTTTGAGTTTCCATTGGAGATGGTCTAACGTAAAAAAAAAGGTTTGTTATTGTTTATATTAAGGGTTTTTTTGGACATCACATGTATTTTAGAAGGAAAGAAAAGTTCAATGATCTTTGCATGACATGTGATTTTAAAGATGACATGGGAAACAATTTCAATTGAGGCACTATATTTATTATATCTCGAATAAGTCATCTTTGACAATATTACATTTTAGGATATTCAATGCTCCATTATCCTTTGCACTGAAATAAGCTAAATTCACTATATTTCAGAGGTTACTTGTTGTCTTATTCTGTTGATTTATTATTTAAAAATTATGAGCTTCCTTGCTTTCCATGAATCAAATAGGCGAAGATTATCCGCTTTCACCGTCACACTTTTAGACTTTCTAGTGCTGAAAAGAATCGTTGTGGTTATTGTTAGGGAAGTTGCATTATAGGATAAAGAAGAAATTCAAAATGGTGAGTTTGCATCAAATATTCTTTCTAATAGTACTTTAGATGGTAATTTTTGAGTTTTTTTCTATAGAATGTTATTCTTGACAGATTAAATGAAAATTTACCGAATATGTTGATTTTATGAAAAGTGACCCATGACTTTAATATGCACATTTCATATTGAAAATAGTTCACGTGCAACGCACGTGTGCACCAACTAGTATTACTAAAAACACCTCTCTATTCCCCCATTGTAAACATTTCTTCATATGATGGAAATGAAGAATATTCCTCAGTTACCTATTTGTAAGATAATTTTCAGTTAATTGTATTTTGTAATTGATGAATATAGAATATTGGATATCATGTATCTCTTTTGCACCCATATTGTTTGTTTTGTGATGAAAATTGGGGAAAATGATTTCAAACTCATAATTAATGGAGATTCATGTGATTGTAGGTAAAGAGCAGGTAAAGTCATGCATAAAGCCTCCCATCAAGTGCTCAATGGCAATGGGAAGAAGGAAATGCCTAACAGATGGCTCGGGACCTCGAGGAACCAAGGAAATCCCAAAACAGGACAAAACCTACCAGTAAAAGTCAACCAAAACCTACCGGTAGAAGTTAGTCAAAACCTACCAGTAGAAGATCCAAAACCTACCGTTAGATAATGCTACTAGAATTCTTCTACCTCAGCCATGCAAAAACCTATTGGTAGAAAATCTTACTGGAAAAAACCTACTGGTAGGTTTTCTTACGTTCTACCGGTAGGTTTTGCTCAGTTTTGCCAGATACCTGCTCACATGACTCCACCTACTCCGGGGGCCCTCCTCTTGCCATCCAAACCATACCCTGACATATTTGACACCCCATGATGCTCTCCTAACCCCTAAAGTCAAATTTCAAGTGAGAGAGAGGGGGAAAGCAAGAGAGAGAAGAGGGGTGATTGCGAAAGCATGGGAGGAGCATGCTTGGCATGTTTTTGCTTGTTGAAGTGTCCAACCTCTCCTCACTCATTGCAACTCAGTTCACACAGGCTAAGGGAGGAGAGATGGACTAAAAATTACCAAGCTTACACCATTATTTAGTTTTACATGCTTTTAGAGAGAGAAGCTCCAAGGTAGAAGAGGAAGTTTTAGAGAGAGAAAGTTGGGTCTTTACATTTCCTTCACCATTTTCATTATAGTAAGCTTTATTCTTCTTGTAATCTTTCCTCTTTCACTCTAAACTATTTTACCCAAGTTGTAATCAAGTTTAGTTAAGTGTTCGAGCATTTCCATTTCTACATTTGGGTATTTTGTCTTCAATCTTTGTATTTCGGGTATGAATGAATTTGCTCTTGTAGTTTAAACCTTTTCTTGCATCAATACAAGTTTCATGCTTCATTTCATTACTATGTTTCTTTACATTTTGTTTGTTCTTGCTTTTACTGTGAGTAGCTAGACTTTTAGTTGGCTAATCCAATGGGAAGTTCCTCTTGGGTATGTGAAATCAACTCTCTTTTATTTTTTCTCGTAGTGTAAAGTGTTTGGTTTGACTAGATTGAGTGCGGACGTGGGTGTGGGCTCTTGATAAATCATAGACTTGTCTCAGGGTATGCTTTTGTACACCACTTCCACTTTAGTTCTTCACTTCCTTCGAATCAATCAAACACTGAGACACAATTGGTTGAATGAATTGATTCGATTTGGCATTCCCATTGGAATGTCCTCTATGGATTAGCCAACCTTGCTTTATTGCATATTTCTCAAAACACAACTCATCAAAACACAATTCACAAGACTTTCCAATTTTTATTTCTTTACAAATCACCCTTCAAAGAATTTTGCCTTTCCTTCCCTGAGGAGATGACCTTGGAATACCAATTCCAAGTAGAACACGACATTACAAGTCTTTCTACGCTTGGGGAGCACTTTTGCACACACACACATTTTTTTTGTTCATCCACACGATTTTCCCCATTTCTTGCATGGAACTTGAGGGAGAGTGACACTCATCAACTTCTATAAGCCATATACACATAATCTAGGTTCGTGTTTGGAGATTAGGGAAAACATATCAAGCATTTTTGGCACCGTCGCCGGGAAAGGCTAAGCGTCGAATTCAAAGGTGATTTGGGGACAATGGAGGTAAGTCCCGTGAATCTCATCACGGGCCTAGGTACATTGCTCCTTTGTACATACTTGCGTATTTTCTTTCTTTCAATTCCCCCCCTCCAAGAAATGAAGGAAATAATCTCCCTATGGACCCTTCGGCGAGGTCAATGAGGGATTACCTCTAACCAACTCGAAGCACCACCCCCTCATGCATGCTTCTACTTGTGGAAGCGCATGGCTTCCTTGTTAAACCAGGCATGTTGCAATTACTTCCTCAATTTCGTGGAATGGAACGAGAAAATCCTTATCTACACATTAAGGAAATTGTTGGAACATTCATCACAAATCATGCCATGGAAGATATGACACGCATGAAATTATTTCCCTTCTCCCTCAAAGACAAAGCTAAAACTTGGTTGAACTCGTTGAAACCCCGATCAATAAGTTCTTGGGCACAAATGCTTTCCGAATTTTTAAACAAATTTTTTTCGGTGCCCAAGACCACTGCTCTTAAGAAACAAATTCAAAGCTTTTCGAAAAAAATCAAATGAGTTCTACCAATGTTGGGATAGATAAAAGGTTGTTACACTCCATTCCACATCATGGATTCGAACCATGGAAATTGGTGAGTTTCTTTTATGAAGGAATTACACCAGGCCATCGACAATTCATCGACATGATATGCAACAGAGAGTTTCTAAGTAAGAATCCCAATGAGGTCCTTGAGTACTTTAACACATTGGCAGAAAATACCCAATCTTTGGATATCACGGATCCCACCGATGTGCCAATATCCTCTCTGCGTAGTCAACCAAGTGGAGGGGGGGATGTATAACTTGCATGACAAAGAAGACTTGCTAGAATAACGAAATTGTCCCGCAAGGTGGAGAGTCTAGATGTGAATAGGAGGCATGAGGTGTCAAACATCACAAAGGCCGAGGAATTTTTCTCTATATGTGAGAGTGTTGAGCATTCTATTTCGGAGTGCCCAAACATTCCGGCACTCAAAGAGGTATATCATGAGCAAGTGAATGCCTTCAACCAAAGTAGGCAATCATTCTCTCCACACTCCAACACGTACAATCCGGGATGAAGCAACCACCCGAACTTTAGTTGGAAGAATGACAACCCTATTCCTCATGGGTCTAGCTCATTGTCACTTCCCATTCCACCCAAGCAAAACCAATCATACTATGGTCATGGTCCCTCACCTAGCTCCCAATACCCACAGTCCAATCCTCAAGGGTTTTCACAAAACCCACCTCAACAAGGGTTTGGTCAACAAGAACCACCTAACCCACCCACCTACCAACCTCCTCACAAGAGAAATTTGGAGGATGTCGTGCATCAATTCATTCAAAGCCAAACCACAATCAACAATCAAATCGCCGCCACTTTTAATGACATCCGGACTCAAATCACTAAGTTGACCAATGCTATAGGGTCGTCCCAACAAGAGAAAGAGAAATTTTTCGCTCAACCCCAAGAGAGTTGTGAGCAACTCAAGGCGGTCACCATCCTTAGGAGTGGCAAAAAAATAGATAAAACCATTTTGCATAAAGTCTCACCCAAATCCATATTGGAAAATGAAAAAGAGACTAAGGGTAGCTCCGCGGGGGGTGGGGGGGTGAAACACTTGAAAAACAAAAGATTGTTGATTTGAATGTGCATGATTGTCCTATCCCGACTCATTTTTCCCAACGTTTTAAGTCACCGGCTAAAGCTGCTAACTATTCGAATATTTTTGAAATATTTAAGTAGGTGAAGATAAACATTCCTCTCTTTGATGCCATCAAGCAAATACCTTCATGTGCAAAGATATTGAAAGACTTATGCACAGTGAAGAGGAAATTGAATGTGCACAAGAAGACATTCCTCACCGAACAAGTGAGTTCCATTTGAGGACCAACACACCACCCGAGTTCAAAGATCCCGTCTTCCCGACCATTGGCATAACCATCGGGAATTGCCATGTGGAGCAAGCGTTACTAGACTTGGGAGCAAGTGTCAACCTTTTACCTTTTTCAGTGTATCAATAATTTCAACTTGAGGAGTTAAAGCCAACCCCAATCACTTTTCAATTGGCGGATCGAAGCGTGAGGACACCAATGGGAGTAGTTGAATATGTTTTAGTCCAAGTGGACAAATTTTATTTTCCCGTTGACTTTATTGTACTTAACATTCACCCCGTTGCTAACCATAGTTCACAGATTCCTGTCATATTAGGGAGGCTTTTCCTTGCTACTTCTAATGCTGTAATAAATTACAGGAATGGTCTAATGAAGCTTGTCTTTAAAAACATGACGATGAATCTCAATGTGTTGAATCTTTGCAAGCAACCAGGAGATCATGAGGAAGTTCATAAGGTCAATCGGATTGACACTTTGGTGGAGGATCATATGGAGCTACTTTTCAATTCCAAGTTGGAGGAGAAAAAGTTTATTGAAGATAAGGAGCCAGAAAGTGTGCAAGGGGTGGGGAATTGGACCCCAACTTTTGAAAAACTTCCACCATAAGAGAGGAAGATTTTTCCATCAACTGTGCAAACACCTATCTTGGAGTTGAAGCCATTTCCATCTACACTCAAGTATGCATTTCTAGGAAAGCACAAGACATTTCCATTGGTGATAAGCTCTTCTTTGAAGCCAAGGCAAAAAGAGGAGTTGTTGTAAGTTTTGAGGAGGCATAAAGGAGCCATCGATTGGACCATATCTGACATCAAAGGAATTATCCCCCTCATTTGCACCCATTGTATTTATTTAGAAGAAGACTCCAAGCCATCCCGATAACCACAACGAAGGATAAATCTTATCATGAAGGATGTGGTGCGAGATGAAGTGCTCAAGCTACTTGACGTGGGCATTATTTTTGTAATTGCCAACAGTAAATGGGTTAGTCTCACGCAAGTAGTACCAAAGAAGTCAGGAGTCACTATAGTTGCAAATGAGGAGAATGAGTTGATTACAATAAGGGTGATCACCGGTTGGAGAGTTTGCATCGATTATCGAAAACTCAACTCATGCACAAGAAATGATTACTTCCCATTGTCATTCCTCGATCAAGTGTTGGAGAGAGTAGCTGGGCATCTTTTTTATTGCTTCTTGGATGGTTATTCCGGCTACAATCAAATAGATATTGCCTTGGAGGATCAAGAGATGACCACATTCACGTGTCCTTTCAGCACTTATGCCTATCGTCGAATGTCATTTGGTTTGTGCAATGCCCCAAGAACTTTTCCAAGATGTATGATGGGGATTTTCAGCGACATGGTGGAGAAGATTGTGGAGGTGTTCATAGATGACTTTTCAGTGTTTGGGGACACATTTGAAGGTTGTTTGAAAAATTTGGAGAGAGTTCTAGAGAGATGTGAAGAGAAGAATTTGGTGCTAGCTTGGACACATTGTGTCTGGCAAGGGGGTTGAAGTAGACAAATCGAAGGTGGAAGCAATTTCCAACCTACCCACTCCAAAGGTCGTCAAAGATATCAGGTCGTTTCTTGGCCTTGTAGGTTTTTTGCCGTCAATTTATTAAGGATTTTAGTGCATTGGTAAGAACCTTGACCAATTTTCTAGCAAATGATGTTTTTTTTTGTGTGGTCGGATGATTGTGAGGCATCTTTCAAAAAACTCAAAAGCATGCTCACTTCACCTCCAATCATGCGACCACTGAAGTGGGAACTACCATTTGAGCTCATGTGTGACACGAGTGATTACGCAGTCCGCGTAGTGCTACCACTGAAAAAGAGTTTTTAGCCGTAGTATTTGCATTGGACAAATTTAGGTCATACATCATTTGTTCACCTATTGTAGTCTACACTGATCACTCTACTTTGAAGTATTTGTTGTCTAAGCAGGACGCTAAACCGAGACTCATTAAGTAGATCTTCCTCCTTCAAGAATTCAACTTGATCATTAAGGACAAGAAAAGGAGTTGAGAATATGCTGGCAGACCATTTGTCACGGCTTGTCGTCCAAGACGCCGAAGAGCACATCCCTATCCCTGATTTTTTTTCCGATGAGCATTTATTTTATATTCATTCAGTTTGTCCGTGGTATGTTGATATTTGCAATTTTCTTGCCATAGGACAAATACCACCGCATTGGAGCCCAAAAGATAAGCGAAGATTCATGACGAATGTGAAGTACTTCTACTTCGACAACCCATACTTGTTCAAATATCGTCCCGATCAAGTCATGAAGAGATGCGTACCTGAAAATGAACAACGATATGTCCTTTTCTTCTACCATTATGAGGCGTGTGGTGGGCACTTCTCTTCCAAGAAAACTTCAGCTAAGGTTTTACAAAGCGATTTTTATTGGCCTTCATTGATTAAAGACTGTGTTTCATTTTGCAAAGAATGTGATAGGTGTTAAAGGTTGGGAAGTGTAACCCATAGAAACATGATGCCCCTATCCCCAATGCTTATCATTGAAATATTCGATTGTTGGGGCATCGATTTCATGGGTCCATTCCCTATGTCCTTTGGCTACCTTTATATCTTATTGGCAATGGACTACGTGTCTAAGTGGGTAGAGGCAATCCTAACCAAGATGCCTTGTGGGCTTACCGCACTGCCTATAAAACCATCCTAGGTATGTCTCCCTATCGGCTAGTCTACGACAAGGCTTGTCACTTGCCAGTAGAGATGGAACACAAGGCCTATTGGGCCATAAGAATTTTTAATTTCAATTTGAGAATAGCTGGAGAACATAGGAGCCCAGCCAAAAAGTGCTTTTGTATAATTCTCGCCTCTCCATTTTTTAAGGAAAACTCCGATTACGTTGGGATGACCCCTATATTGTCAATGTGGCCTACCCTAACAGAGTCTTGGACATAGCAAACCCCGAAGATGGTAAACCATTCAAGGTCAATGGCCAAAAACTTAAACCATTCTTCGTGGGTTTTGATATTCAAACTGTGGAAGAGGAGTTGGTGGATCCAGTCTATCTGGACCTTGTTGAGGAATAACTGTTCAAGTAGATTTTAGTGTACAGTCGCTTTCCTTTATTCTGTAGTTTGCAAATTTAATTGTTTACTTACTTTTATGTGTGCATAGTGTTCTCTCTTCACAATTGCAGATAGTGGTGTTTTTGTCAAAGCTCGTTGTGAGGTGTTCTCTTACCCTTCTTGTTTTATTTTAAGTCCATCATCGCATTCCATATCTTTTTGTTGCATTGAGGAAAATACATAGTTCAAGTTAGGGGATGAGATCACCATTTGTATGATACACCAAATTTTTGTTTATAATACCATTTTGTGGTGAAATGCACCATTCACATATTCTACCAATTTTTTGTATAGAATAGTTGAAAAATATGTGAAAATTTTTAAAATTTTTTGTGAAACATATATGAATGTTGAACCATATTCTTCTATTCAAAGTGTTATAAGTTTAGTGATAGTTAGATCTTCGATTTGAACTTTGAATATATGAGTACATCATAGAAGTTTATCCTATACCAGAGTATAACATATGTGTTTTCTTTCGAACTCAACCATAGTGCACCTTGAATATGTAATTTCAGAAATTTACGGATTGAATTCATATTTTAGAGCTTAACATGCATAGTGGAGATCAAGTAAGTACCCGTGTGAGCTTTAGTGTCAATCTTTGTTGGAGGGGACTTACATTTACTCAAAGGAACAATTTTTTAAATTCAAAATTTGTTCAATAATCTCATTATGCTTGCTTTGGTTAGAGTGCGTGTAGATAGTTGATTGACTTTGTCTTGAAATGTCAATATAACTCCCCATGCTTATCTAGAGATGATCTTAGGTCATCTTTGAATTGCTTTGAGCCTTAACCTTTTTCTGGTGATAAATCAATCTCTAGTTCCGTGATTGAGCCTTAATTGAAAATTCATTTCCATGCCACATGATTGACCAAGCTAGTGCAAAATAATTAAAATTACCACACATTGGTTGTTTCGAGACTGACTATGATTGATCATGAAGGAAAACAAATGTGGTGAGAAAACCCAAAATTGGATAAATGGTGCCGAATTCTAAATTTTAAATGGAAAATAAGAGAAAAATCCAAGAAAAAGGAGAAAAAGGGAGTTGAAAAAGAAAATAAAGAAAAAGGAAAAGGAAAAGGAAAAGAAAAATGTTGAAGAAAGAAGAAGAAAAAGAAATAAAAAGTGAAGAGAAGGGGTAAGACTGTAAATTTCACAAAAAATAAATTTTTGATAATAAAGGTCATACCCTTGGAATAAGCCATTTTTGTCTCCCTCTACCCTTCATTTAACTCAGCCCAAGTATCACCCCAATGCCTCATTATAACCCTTGAAAGCCCTAAATGATCTAGAGAAAGCATGGTGAGAGCATACTTCAAATTAAAAAGAAAAGTTGATTTTGCTATCTAGTGCCCTAACATTCCATTTATGAGATTATGCCAAGTTCGTTTCAACTGTTATGCATGCACATCATTTTTGGAATATATGTGAGCATTTTGGTTTGTGCACAAGATTCTATCTCACATATACACATGGAGAGTATGTCAGGATAATCTTAGAGTTATTCATTTTTGAGAGAAACCCTTGGCGAGTTTTGCATTAATGCTGAATTTTGGATAGCTAAGTGAATGTGAATTCCGTTGAGTAAATGCTTAAATTACATATGCATTTCACACACACACACGAGTTTGAAAACGAATGTGTAGGTGTATACTCTAGAATAACATTTAAAGCCATGATGAAACTCATGTGTGCTTAGTTCAGGTGTTAGAAAAATTTTGTTAGGCTACCCTGTGCTTGTAGGATAGGAAAATATTGCTCAAACTTTAGCTATGAGAAAGGAATATGAACGCCTTTTGTATTTCAATTTGTGCTTTATATATTAGGTGTTCATTTTGTTTGTTGAATTTAGAATTCCATGTCATGTGTTGTGAAAGCATCAAAACTCAAATCACATTGCAATTTCGTAAATGAATTTGGGCAATGTCACACATTTGTGGTTCACTAGCTGGGTTAGGTTTTTTGTGGAGTTGAGGTTGTAAATAGGTCATTAGAATGTGTGGGGGTTGAATAAACTTGGAGTGGAGGTGAAGAATTGAGCATACAAATTTGTTTTGATAAAGTTGAAACCTACCGGTAGAAGTTTGAAAAAACCTACTGGTAGAAGTTTGCAAAATCCTACCGGTAGATTTTTTCCAGTGCATTGTTCTACTGGTAGTTTTTTGACGTTCTACCGGTAGGTTTTGCCCAGAAATTCAAAAACGAGGGTTTTAAATCAGAATTTTATGTGAAATCCTTCACATTCTTCACTCATCTCATCCTTAAAAACCCTCCCCTCTCCCTCAAAACCTTCCAAATACTCAAAGAACTTACGGGCACTCATCAAATCACCCAATCATCTTCCCCAAAGTTGTGATTCATAGTGATTACTTCTCATTTTCTTAATTTTTTCCCACAAACAACCCTTTTTTTTCCTCCACAAAGCTTCCCAAATCCATCAAAGCCCTAAATTCTCACCCAAAGCTTGGAATTCAAAGGAATGACTTGATTGGGTAAGTCTTCTCGCACTTCATTTGATATTTTTGATGAACTATGGAGTTGGTTGTTGCCTTAGGGGCATTTTTTATTGTTATGACACGAACCAAACAAACGGGGTCCACTTCTCCAACACCCGTGGGAATGGGATCCCGCAAGAGGACTACAGGGCAGGCCCCAGTGGTGGGGAACGAAGGAAAAAACAAAAAAATGACGCTCGCACGAAGAACATCGAGGAGAAAAATGTGATGTGCGAGCGACATGTAGATAGGCCCACCCTAGGGCCAAACGATGAAGTGGTCCTAGTGATAGAGGGCCATGGCATTGATGTTTGGATCGAGCATGTGGGGGGTTTTGTCCTTCCCATGTGTAGGGACTTCTACCAAAAGCTGAAGGTGGTGGATGAGGATGTATTTTTATTGAAAAACATTGTGAGAGGGAAGGTGATGGAGATCACACTGGGCGTCATTGCGGTTGCATTACATTACCAGAGACCACCTCCTAACACCACAGTTTATCCTCACAATTCCCAAGGGTGAAAATCACTTCAGAAATATGCAAGCTTGATGTATGAGAACCCGGCGCAGTTTAAAATAAAAATCCAAGTTGGGGCACTCAAGCACTCCTACGGGATAATGAACAAGGTTTTGCATTACAATTTGCTACCTCAGGGAACGAAGAAGACTCCGGGGGAGTAGATGCTAACCCTTCTCTATGCTTTCATGACGGGCAAGAGGATGGATATCGCTATCATGATTTGGGAGGTGATGAAGGAGTAAGCCGAAGGCGAATCTCCATTATGCCCACCTTGTCACGAAGATCTGTTTCCATAATAAAGTCAAGGGCAGCCCCACTGATGCGACCCTCCAGCCGGAGTTTGGAGCTATATGCAAGTCTAGGAATATGAAGAGGTCGGCCATGACAAGAGGGTCGGCCCAGAGGGAAGAGAGGGCGAGACCACCGAGAGTCCAGCCATCTACAGCTGGACCTTCTACCTTAGTGCCACCCACTGCTACCCCATCTCAGACGGTCTCCCAGCGCCTTAATGCGATAGAGGGAGGGTTGGATGGCTTCGGCGGGACTATACAACTACTGACGTTGATGGTCACTAAGATCTTCGAGAGGACTTTCCCAGGAGAGCCTCTCCCCGTAGTGCCACCACCTTCCACCTTCAAGCCATCCATTTCTGCCCCCACGGGCTCGACTATCTTAGAGGTGGAGGAGTCCAATGATGAGGAGTCTGGTGACGAGGAGGGGGATGACGATGAGCAGTCCGATGATGAGGAGTCGGGTGATGATGCAAAGGAGTAGAGAGACCACTTTTGTTTTGTTGTTTTTGGTATATTGCACATAATGGTTTAGTGGTAGTCGGCCTAGTAGAAGAGTCTCTAGGATCACATGCCGTTTTTTGTTTCAAGATCTCTGTACTAAACCTTATGAAGTTATGAATGAAAGAATCACATTTTATTTGTTTCATTTTGCCCCAAGTTCATTTACATAATTGCATTATGATTTGAGTATTTTGTTGATTGGTGAGTGAATTGCTTAACATGAATGGAATTGTTGTTTTTATGTAGTGTAGTTTGAAAATAAAGTTTGCTAGGGACTAGCAAAACTTAAGTTGGGGGGTGTGATGAATATAGAATATTGCATATCATGTATCTCTTTTTCACCCATATTGTTTGTTTTGTGATGAAAATTGGCGAAAATGCTTTCAAACTCAACATTAATGGAGATTCGTGTGATTGTAGGTAAAGAGTAGGTAAGGTCGTGCATAAAGCCTCCCATCAAGTTTTCAAAGGCAATAGGGAAGAAGGGAATGCTTAACGGATGGCTTGGGACCTTGAGGAACCAAGAAAATCCCAAAGTAGGACAAAACCTACCAGTAGAAGTCAACCAAAACCTACATCTAGAAGTTAGTCAAAACCTACTGGTAGAAAATGCTACTGGAATTCTTCTACCTCAGCTATGCAAAAACCTACCGGTAGAAAATCTTATTGGAAAAAACCTGTCGGTAGGTTTTCTTACGTTTTACCGGTAGGTTTTGCCCAATTTTGCCAGATACCTGCTCACACGACTCCACCTACTCCTGGGGCCCACCTCTTGTCATCCAAACCATACCCTGACATATTTGACACCCCATGATGCTCTTCTAACCCCTAAAGTCAGATTTCAAGTGAGAGAGATGGGGGAAGCAAGAGAGAGAAGAGGGGTGGTTGGGAAAGCATGGAAGGAGCATGCTTGGCCTTTTTTTCCTTATTCAAGTGTCCAACCTCTCCCCACTCATTGTAACTCAGTTCACACAGTCTAAGGGATGAGGGATGGACGAAAAATTACCAAGTCTTACACCATTATTCAATTTTAATTGACTTTAGTTTGAGAGATAGAGAATGATGTTTACTGGTTAATAGAATATTTTGTGCAGTAACTAAGACTAGTTAATTTGATTTGTATTGTGTACGAATAAGAGATAGTTGTAGGAAGGGATGGTAAGGGTGTTGTAAGAAATGTGACTGACACTAATGGAATTCTAAGGTCTACACATTCTTCTGTGTCTCCTAGAGTAGTAATGAGATTGGGTGTGAAACCTAAAGCATTTGAGTTTGATTTGATCGTGGCAACTCCTACTGGTGGTTTTGAGTGACGAGATGTCGTGTACCAAGGTATAGGGTCCATATTAGGGAACAACAGTTACTAGTTGATTGAGTATTATTAGACCTTAGGGGTTTTGATGTGATATTAATTATGGGTTGGTTAGTCACACAACATGCGGCAGTTGATTATTTTGAAATAGAGTAACGTGGATTTAGTTTCGAGGGGACAAAAACTACTTAATCCCCAGTCTTAACTCTACGAGTGCAAGCTCAAAAAAATGTGAGGAAATATTGCTAGCATTATTGATACACAGAATGAGGGAGTGTCTCTTAAATAGATACCAGTAGAAAGGGAATTTTCAGATGTATTTCGAGAGAAGTTGTCTATGTTACCATTGGAGAGAGGTAAAATTTACATTTTTTAGTAGCTCTAGGGTATTTCACTTATATTTATTACTCTGTATCGGATGGTTCTTGCTGAACTAGCGGAATTGAGAATTCAATTTAGTAGACCGAATATTTATTCAACTTAGCAATTCATTGGGGGGTGCTCATGTTGTGTTTGTAAAAGAAAATGATGGGATTGTAAAATGGTACGTAGATTATTACCAGCTGAATAAGGTAGTAACAATCATTAAATATCTTATACGTGGTATTGATGATTTATTTGATCAATTGTGAGGGACTGAAGTATTTAGTAAGATTGATCTTAAGCTGAGTTTTCTTTACTTAAAAGAAAAAAATGATGATGTTTTGAAAACACTATGTGCATCTGGGATAGTTATATTGTATTTTTGGTGAAGTCATTGAGGTTAACAAATGATACATTTGTTTTTATGGATTGACTAAATTGAGTATCTCAACTTTATCTAGATTCATATGTTATTGTATTCATTGGTGTTACACTTGTGTATTCTTGTAGTAAAGAAGGAATTACCCTACTTATGATTTTAGGTTAGATGTAATTGTTTTTGCTTTGAACTTATGGAGAGATTTTTTATACGGTAAGACATGTGAGATTTATTTTGGTTATCAAATGTTGAAAGATTTATTTACTGAGAAGGAGTTTAATTTGGGGAAAAGGAGATGGATAGGAAGATTAGGGACTATGATTATTCTATCATTATCATGCAGACAAAGCTATTATAGTGGTTGATACACTGAACAATAAAATCATTAAGAAGTTTGTGTTGTATACAGTATAACCAAGCGAGTAATTTTGTTGATTTAAGATTGGTGAAGTTACATACAATATTGACTGATACATACATATAATTAGCTTAATTGTACGTTAGACTGTTATTAATAGATCGTATCAGTTAGCTACAAAAAAAAAAAAAAAAAAAAAAGACACATGTGTAGAGTATTAGAAAAGAGGCGTGACATGGTAGCAGGATAGATTTTGTAATTTGTGGTGAGGTTATGTTTATATTTTGGCATTAGTTACCAAAAGATAATAAGTTGAAGAGAGACATTATAGATGCAACTTATAATTATATGTTCATCCAAGTAGTACGAAATTATATTGATATTGAGAATTTATTATTGGTTGGGTGGAAGGAAAAGAAATATTGTTGAATTGTAGCCAATATGTAGTGCATTGATAGATAAATATTGTGTATCCGTATTCTTCAGGTTTTTTTAAATTTTCTTTTTTTTGTAAATGGAAGGGGGAGGAGGACTTGAACCCTTGACCTCAAGAATGTAAAGCTTTCACAAGCCAAGGAGTACCATTGGACCAAAGGCCAATTGGTGTATTCTTCAAGTTTATTATAACTTCTTTCAATTTTTTTTGAATAGAAATGAGAGTATATTACTATAAAGTTTCTATAGGAACTTTTGTGATATAGATTGTGCATGAATCTATTTGGGTTATTGTTGATTGATTGCCGAAGTCTGGTTAGTTTTGGGAATTAAACTTACATATTCACTTGAAAGTATGCTCAAAGTTAATTGATGAGAGTTTAAGATTGTGTGGAATACCTTTGTTTAGTGCAGTAGATAGAAGTCCAAAATTTACCTTCAGATTTGGTCAAGCTTGCAACATGCTATAAATAACACTTTGAACTTTATATAATTTATGGTTCTCAATTTGACAGGTAGTTTGAGCATACTTTTCATACCTTGGCGTTATGCTTCGCACTAGTGTACTAGAAATTCAAAGAAAAGTTTAGTCTAAGATATAAATGGACATACGGATTTATAGAGAGGATTGTGGTTACAATTTTAAGGTGGGTTCTAATAGTAGACTTGTTTTGATTGCACAATATATTTTCTTTCAATATGAATAGGAATTGTATACAATTGATCCTTCATATATATTGATTGTGTTAGCCTATTGAGATAAAGAAAACTCTTATTTATGTTGAGGAGCCAATAAATTTTGTGTAATAGAACCATTCCGTTGACCAATTGTCGCGGAAGAGCCACCCAATCGAGGAAGTTCTTTGGAAAAGCAAAGAAAGCATGAAAAATCAATATCCTCATTTGTTCTCACAAGGCATATAAATTTCGAGGACATAATTCTTTTAAGGAGGGGAGATGTAATTACCCATACAAAAAAAGAAAATATTTTTTTTGATGTGTTGGCTACGTAGGAGTAATTAATTAATTATATATATATATATATATATATATATATAAGGGTTCAATGGAGAATACATTCCTAGGAGATCATTTTTTGATGTATTCTGGCTTTGGGCCTTTGGGGGCTGGTTGTGATTGGTAGTCTGAATATGGGTTGACTAATTGGTCAAGTTGGACAGAGGAAGGGTCTGGCCATATATGGGCTAGATGAGCTAATTGGGCCTTGTTGTGCCATTTGAAGGTGTAAAACTCGGGCAAATTTGAACTTTTTCTGAAAAAGGGCAAAATGGTAATTTGTCACCCTTATGTGTATTTAAAATGCTCATGTTCTAGAGCTCGGATGGAGAAACGGAGTTCGCTATTAGATTCGTATTGCAAAATCCAATTACCCTGCCAAATTTCGTCGAATTCCGAGATAGTCGAATTTATGCACGTTGTTCAAGGCGACTGGGTGGCGAATGACCTCACAAAGGTCCCCAAATATAAATTTTATAAAATTTATGTATAATTGAACAAAAGTTCAAATAAAATTAATTTGAACTTAAACTGGTACGAAATAAATCGTTTCGGGGCGAAAAACGGACTCGAAAGTAGTAAACGAGCGGTGCGATGTGGACCGCAATTTAAAAATATAAATAGTGACTTAAATAAGATTTTTTAGCAAAATATCTTCATTATTCAACCCCTTGGCCGGCCATAGAGAGAAGAGAGTGAAAAGAGAGAAAACAAGTAAGTTCTTCAAGCTTCAATCCAAGATTCCAGGAGTTCCGTCGGTCGGAATTCGTCGAGCCAAGAGTCAAAGTTCATCTCCTCGACGAGGGCTACGCGTACGTACCAAGAAAAGTGAATTTCACCGAAGATCCAAGAGGGGACTTTAGAGAAATCAAAGGTTTTTGGGATTTGGTTGGTGTTCTTGGAAGTTCTACTACTTCCTACACGCTACAAGAAGTAGGATTCTTCCTACTTTGGTTTTCTTCCTCTCCTTTGGGGCTGTTTTAGGGCCGGTTTAGGGGCTGAAATTATGGACTGTTATGGACTGTTTTGTGCACTAATTAGGGGTTGTTTTGTGCACTAATTAGGGACTGTTTTTGGGGCTGTATACGGACTATTTTTGGGGCTGTTTTAGGGCCTATTTTAGGGCGGTTTTGTGGCTGAAATACGGACTGTTTTGTGGCTTGATTTGGGGCTGCTATATGGCCTGATTTGGGGCTGTTTTGTGGGCATACTAAGTGTTTACTTTATGCCTTGAGAATTAAGTGTGTTATTGCTTGATTATGTAGTAACATGCTTAGTAACTTGCTTATGGATTGTGTTGTGGGAGTACTTGTGTATTTTCTTGGCACTTGATGTTATGTGGACAATTTTGTGTGATAACATGATGGGTTGCTTTGAAGGTGTTTGATAGAATGCCTTGAATGACCAAAGTTGCTATTTTGGGGAAATCGAAATCATATGCTTAGTGTGTGATTTACAATTGGAAATGGGTATATTGATATATGCTTTATGATATATTAGCATTATGATGATCATGGAAATTGTATGCATGTGATATAATTTGCCATGGAATTAAGTTATGTGATGATAAATTGTGGAAATTATATGCCTAGGATATGATTTGCCATGGAATTGGATTGTTATGTGTTAAATGAGTCCCTATGACATTCCTTACATATGGGACATGACATTGACATGCAATGACACATTACATTGCATTTGCACGGAGGCATCCATTTCATGGGCTTAGGCATGAGTGTGGGTGTGTGTGTGTGTTTGGGCATGGTTCATTCAAACATCATTCTTGGTGGTTGAAGGGTGGGCTCGGGAAAGTTGGATTGAATATCCGACTGAGTCGCACGGTTGCATGCATGGAAAAAAACTTGTGTCGGGTATAGCAAGTAGGGCTAGACTCTCCCTCGGGTGCAAAACCCGGTCACATGGTTCAGACACTTCCCGGCGGTGAAATTCCAGAAAAGTGCTGGTGTTTACGGAACCGGTGGTTGACATACCAAAATCCGTTGCCCAACAAGACACAAGATTTTGATTTATAAAGTACTCATTCAATGAGTAACACTCATCAATGATTTGGTTTTATAATAAAATAACTTTTATTTCAAACGATCATTGGGTGAATTTTTCGTCAATTGACGGATTCATTACACATTGGCATTGCATTGTGTTGTGGGAGTCAGTGAGGACTTGGGTTAAAGCTGCATGAGTGAGTTCCATCTCATTTCATAGCATGACATGGTAAATTCCAATATAGAGTTGCATATTCTTACTTGGAATGTTGAGGTGAATATGAAATGTTGAATGTGAACATTGCATGTGCACTTAGGTGGGGAATAGCCTCTGTAGGAATTACTCTACTGGGTGTGGCTCACCCTATACGGGAAAACATTTCATGTGCGGGATATACGCCGGTGGACGGCTCTCATTCGGGGCCGCAAGGATGAAGAAAAGCCGACTTGTGGCTTTTAATGCAGTGTTTTTGTAAAACAAACTTGAAAAATTATATTTTTGGACTTGTATTTAGTTTTGGGCATGTAATGTGTAAAAGAGTTGTAATCGAACTCTTATGGACTATGTTAATGTAACGTTGCATGTTATTATATGAGTAGGGATAAATGGACCCGGTGTGGTCAATGTCTTGCTTATAAATGGACCCGGTGCGGTCATTGTGTTATATTGGGCCTCAGATGGGTCATGTTAATGTATATTGTACAGGTTGGGTTTTGGGTAGAGCTCCCCGTACAAAGGAGACTCTGCCCGATTTTGTTAAATTATGGATCCCGGTAAATGGGACGCAACGGTGTGATATTGAGTTACACGATATCCATAGGCATTCCGCAGGTTGATGGGTGATCAACGGACCCCCGGATTTTGGGTCGTCACCGGAGGAAAGTATTAGGGTTAACAATAGTTGGTTGGACTACTGGCCTACCAAGGGGTTGGAATCTATTGGCTATTGCAATTGCAGAGCTTGGGCTAGGCAATTGGTATAGCAACCCAATTGACCTTGTAGATGCCTATCTTGGACCCGGATGGACCTTTATCCCATTTGACCCTGAAAAAACCTTTACTTTTTATCAAGATATAGTATTCTTTACCCAGTCTATCTTTATCAAACCCATATTTGATAAATTTGACCCAAAGAAAGTAATATATCATTCATTAAGTATATTAAAGTTTATCTCCCTCAATGAATGGGGATCTCACCCTTCCTTACTCAGAGACCTCAAGGGACATAACAAAAAGTTTAGTTACTATGACTATCAACAGGCATGGTCTAAACTTATCCTCTATCAAGATGAGTCATTAACTCACTCTTGGTTCATACAATTCAGTAAAGATTTCAAGAGCCAAATTCCTTCTTGGTTCATACAATGGTGGCTTGTGTACGGCCCCATTAATGAGATCTTTCCAGCTGATCTTTATGATCAGATAGTCTACTTCTCATCTACTTACCGGCCTAGTAAGCGTGAGAGTCAGTTTCCTATGTTATTATTATTCATTAGTAAATATAAAGTTCCCTGGATCTGTAAATGGCAATGGGAAATTAATGGTAATAGTGTTGCTCAGCAATTCTATGACAAGTGGTGGCCCAGGTTCCAAAAGGACAAGGTCATTGCACAAGTACAGAAGGAGTTCCCAGTCAAGGTTCCAACCCCAGTAGCCGTGCCAACCTTATCACCAGCAACTCCAGCAAAGACGGTTATGCCTCTCCTCAAGGTTTCAGAAAAGCCTCAGGAATCAGCACAGCCCTCCAAGCAGAAGCAGAAGAAATCCTCATCAAAGGATTCCTCCAGTAAGCAAGCCAAGAAGAAGTCCTCTGAGTTAATAGAACTAGCTCAGAAGCTCCTCCAACAGGCAGCCAGTCAGAGTAGCAGTTCATCAACATCCTCACAAGCATCCGTTAATGCATCCATGGACCCATTCCAAGATGCCCAGGATCCCTATGAAGGTTATGATGACCTTGATGATGCTGATCTCTCTACCCCTTGATCCTTGCCCTTACTTGTGGTAGCTTCAATCACTAATTTCTCCATTAAAGAAAGAAAAGTTGTCTGTCACATGTAACGATAAGGTATCGAATAGAGAATCGGCTTTTTCCCCTAGTAAAGCAGCCACATGTCAATTATCAATCTGCTTTCCCACTGAAAGTAGATTCCTTCAGCCAGCAGCAGGGGCCCACACCTGCACAAAAGTCAAAAGTTACTTTGGTAAAAGGAAATTACCCTCACTTTTCCACCGAAAGTAGAAGTGAAAACCATTTCACCAGAGTTAAAGCAGCCACAGAAGACAAAAGAGTAATCATTCCAAAGATTCTCTGAGAAATTCTTACGCCTATATAAGGACTTCAGTCTTCACTAGCAAACCAAGACTTTCCAGACTCACTACAAACTTGTAAACACTTTCTCCTACCTTCTCTCATATTGTATCTCTGCCTTCATAATGATGCAAATGAAGAGCTTCAAGAGTTTATACCTCACTTATTTCCACTAGTCTACTAGTACTAGTGTTGTAAGTATTATCTTTTGTATTGTAGTTTTTATTTTGTGAATATAATTATCCATCAATTTTATCTATGTACAACTTGTGATTCTCATGCCTTCCGCACTTGTTTTTATTTTGGTATCAGAGTCATTTGACGTATATATATAAGGGTAAAAATAATTAAAGAAGACTAATGTGTCTCTGATGAAAGTCTTGCCTTAGAGAGACCTATTAGGACTATTCTATATGTGCTTTAAATATGGTAGTATTGTTGAATAGGTCAAACCCTCCATATATATGTATAGATATATTGAGATTTGATAAGGTCTTCTGGTGAGAATGCTTGTGGTGGCACCTATCTAGTGAACAAAAAAATAAAATAATAATAATAACTAAAGGGGATGAAAGTGTGATTAAGACAAATTCTCTTACTGTCCTAGATTTCCACTGATATATATATATATTCAACATTTTATACCTTGAAAAAAAATAGGGGGATTCCGTCGCTAGAGAGAGAGAGAGAGAGAAGGAAGGAGGAGGAGGAAAAAGAAAGAAAAAAGGGGTTTGAATCCATTAAAGATATGAATTTATTACTTAGTTTATGAGTTTTGTATTTTATTCAATCACATGGTGTTATGTTATCATAAGTAGGCAAGAAATAATAATGAATATGTGTAAAACCCAAGAAATTTAAAATTTTATTAAAAAGGGCAAAACAGTAATTAGCCATTACTGTACGGGGTTAAAAATCTAATTTTTTCTAGAACTCGGATGACGAAATGGACCTCACCGTTGAATTCGTCTCGCGAAATCTAGTTACCCAGTCAATTTTTGTCCAATTTCGATACAATCGGATTTTTTACGTTTTTCAATGTGATCGGGCGTCGCGCCACTAAAATAAACGTGATTGAGATTTAATTGCATAACATGAAAAATAATTTAAATTTAGTTCAAATAAAATATATTGAACTTAAAAAGGGACGAGATTTAATTGATTTGGAATTAAATCGGATCAAAAAAAATGGGACGTGTGGCGCATTGTGCACCAAGTATCCAAGGGGTATAAAAAAGGGGAAAATTAGATTTTTCCCCATTTCTACACCTGCAATTTCCGGATAGAGAGATAGAGAGAGAAAGAAGAGAAAGAAAAATCAAGATCTCCAAGCTTTCTTCTCCGATTTAGGGCGATCCGTCCTTTGGATTGTTTCGGGCTAAGAACAAAAGTAGTTCTACATGATGCGAGCTACGAGTACGTACCAAAGATCGCAAGTTTTGCCAAAGTCTCAAGAACGGGATTGTTGAGATGGTCAACATCAATGACAGGGGCTTGGAATGTCCGGATGCATACTGGGAGCCGGTGGAGGGCTCGAGTTGCATTGCATGTGTGAGTATCATCTCATGACATGGCATGACATTGTGAAATCCATTTATGAATTTCATATTCTTGAATGATGTTTAATTGATTGTTGAATTGCATGTGAAAATCTCATATGTATCTTGGTTGGGGAGTAGCCTCTCTAGGAGATGACCTATTAAGCGTGGCTCACCTTTTATGGGAACAACATTTTAGGTGCAGGACAAAAACTGGTGGATACCCTCACTTGAGCCCTTGTTGAGAAGAAGCCGGAATGTGGCTTTTAGATTACATTTTTGTAACCAATTGTGTAATTTGTTTTTGGACTTGTAAAATTGTATAAAGGGTTGTGTAATGAACTCT
Source organism: Ilex aquifolium (assembly GCA_951799425.1). NCBI lineage: Eukaryota > Viridiplantae > Streptophyta > Magnoliopsida > Aquifoliales > Aquifoliaceae > Ilex > Ilex aquifolium. The sequence continues at coordinate 33,739,328 of OX637392.1, forward strand.
TATGAGCTAGAAATTGTGTTTATGAATGTATGAATGAGTATGGAATGAGTTTGGATGGCCAATGGTTGAAGATTGAAAAGATTTGGGAAACATCTGGGCCCAAGTACCAGTACCTAAGTGATTAAGTACCGGTACCACGTTGTTGGATGACCTAGGTGCCGATACCTAGACTTATGGGTACCACTACCTGAATTCTAGTAGGCTCAAGTACCGGTTTCAAGGCTTCAGGTACTAGTATCTCGATGGACAGTGGGATCCGGTACTGGTACCACGACATATAGATATCAGTACCTAGCAAACAATGGGCTCAGGTACTAGTACCTAAGTGATTAAGTACCGGTACTTGGAAAATGGAACGGATTTAGCAGACATAAGGCTCAGGTACCGGTACCACGTGTAAAAGGTACTGGTACCTCTTCTAAAAATTTCAAAAATTTAAATATAACTCTGTCTAGCCTTCAGATCTTGAGCCCTCTTGTTGGGATAAGGTAATTGGTCAAACATTTAGTTCTAATTGATGGGGATGGACCTCAGAATGGTAAAGAGGTTGATGTGTACATAGGTTATGTGTTTGTGAGTGCTCTGGTACAAGAGAGACTCTGCCCAAACTCTATATTGGTTACGATCCCAGTGAAGGGGATATGATGACGTGGTGTCTGGTTATGCGACATTCATGGGTACTTCCGCAGGTTGATGAATGATCAATGGGCTGAGAAAGGACCCCCAGATTTTAAGGCGTCACAATATGTAAATGGATTTTATTATAAGTTGTTAATTTAGATGTTTTTAGACCTAATTTAGATTTATTGTTTTTAAGGCTTTTAAAGAATTTATGTAATGTGTTAAAAAAGAAAAAAGAAAACAAAGGGGAAAAAGGAAAAAAAGTTGCAAAACCTGCAACTTTAGTTGGTTGGAGAAGATGGGTTCCTCAAAATTACATAATTTTTCCCTTTAGTTTCAAAGAGCTTTATTTTGACATCTATATTCTTATAAACTTATTTTTAACCACCTTTTTACTGGGTAAGTTGGAAGAATAGAATTTTGAAAAAATTTATGGTAGCCTCGAAAACAGAAAATTCATTTTTCAGGAAAATTACACTTTGACCCTGATAATTTCAAAAATTATCCCAAAACTTTAGAAACTTTTTCTAAACTACTCAGGTTACTTTCATACCCTATTATCTCATATTAAAAATGTTATTTCTATGTAAAGGATACATTAAGTATATATCAATGGATAACAAGTATGAAAATTAAATATAGAATCATGACATTTCAAAGTTAGGAATAGGGATTGATCGTTACATGTTATTTTGGATTTGGTGGTGATTTCATTGAGATTGGGAAAAATGTTTTTGAATTGAATTTTGGGAATCAAGGTGAGTAGTTTACTACTTCTTTTGGGAGGATTTTCTATATTAAACGTGTGGGTGCGTGTTTGTGGATATTTCATATGCATGATTGATGAGCACAAAACATTGCATATTTAATGACCTCATTACATGCTTTTTTAACTTAACTTTGCATTTAATTACTTAGAGTCAGCCAAAGTTATGAATAATGTGGAAATTTTGATGTTGCAGGTAATTATAGCGTAAATGATGGCTTTTAGAGCTTTACAACTAAGTGTGAATGGTTGTGAAGGGATGGACACATTACATGAGGATTGGGAGGCTTGGAAGGTGAAGAAATCAAGAAAAATTCATTTGGAAGATAACCTTCCGGAAGGTTTTCATCGACCTTCAGGAAGATTTAGCCCACTGGAATTGGAAAAAAGGCAAAACATGACCTTCTGTTTTCCCCATTTTTGACCATGATTCACTTCGAATCTGAAAAAGTTCAAAACATGAAAGTTTTAGATCTTGATGTCCTCTATATTATGTAAAAATTTCAGCTCAATCGGATGGTTGGATCAAAAGTTATGACAAATCTATCAAAACTGGTCCTGAGCTGCAACTTCCAAAAGACCTTCTAGAAGGTTTAGCCTACTGGAATGAACCTTCCGGAAGGTTTTCATCGACCTTCCGGAAGGTTTTGCCCAAAACGCCTGCAACTCATGCTCCACTTACTTGGGGGTCCCACCATTGATTCTCCCACTTGTCCCCTGACATCCCTTACATATTTACATGCCTTCTACACCCTAGTTGAAGACTTTGGAAGGAATGACATTAATGAGGATGGGAGAGAAGGGGGTAGCCATGATGGGTGCAGGCTAGGCTTGTCCTAGCCTGTTGATGAGAACAAAATATTGTATATTTGAAGGCCTCATTACATGCATTTTAACTCAACTTTTGCACCTAAGTACTTAGAGTTAGTCGATTTTATGAATAATGTTGAATTTTTTATGTTGCAAGTTTTTATAGCTTAAATGATGGACTTTAGGACCTTGCAACTATGTTGGATGTGTGGTGAAGGCATTGACACATTACATGAAGATTTGGAGGCTTAAAAGTGAAGAAATCAAGGAGGTATTGGTGTTTGGTAACAAAGGCACCAGCAGCCACACCACTGGGTTGCAGAGCCTCGGTTGTCCCCATTTTGACCATGATCCTATTAGAATCTGAAAAAGTGAAAAACATGAAAGTTGTAGATATGGATGTCTTCTATATTGTGTCAAAATTTCATCTTAATCCAATGGCTGGATCAAAAGTTATGCCGATTCTCCGAAAAGTGGTCTAGAGCATAAAACAGTACCGGTACACAGTATCGGTATGGTACCGTTCCGGAACTGCGTACCGGTACTTCGAACTCCAGAAGTTTTAGAGTACCGGTACACAGTACCGGTACGCTCCCAGAACAGCCCAGAACACCTGCAAACTCTTCTCCACTTGCTTGGGGGTCCCACCATTGATTCTCCCACTTGTTCCCCATAATTCTCTTACACATCTACATGCCTCCCTTACACAAGATGAGGACTTTGAAGGCTTGGGCATTAATGGAAGAGAGAGAGAAGGGGGCTGCCATGTGGGTTGCAGGTGAAGCTTGTCTTGCCTGTCAAGACCCATCCATTCAGCCTCCCATTGATGGGAGGCCTGCACACACCTTGGGGGGGGACCACCATGCACGAAATTTGAAGGCAAACACTCCATTATATTCAACAATTGACAAGCATTTCAAGGGTGGCTACCTAAGCTTAGAAAATCCCATGAAGAAGACAATGAATAGTGCCATAGTGTAAGAAATTTATGTTTTTTTATTTTCTTCCATCCTTTCACTTGTAATCTTCTTGAATACTCTTGTAAGCTTCATTAATTACTTTTAATGTCATTTACTTCAAGTGCTTTGCAAGTTTAGTTGAATATTCTAGATTTCACCATTGTTGTTCAAGTTTGATTCATTTTCATGCTTTAAAATAGGTATTGAATATTTCTCTTCGTAGTTAAGTTTTCTTTCATTAACTTAGTTTAAATCTTCATCTCTCTACAATGTCTTTCATTTTACATTATTGTCTTGTCTTTTATTATGAGTAACTTGATTTAAGTTGGCTAATCCAAGGGAAAATTCCTCTTGGGTGTGCTACTTCAACTCTTTTCCATTCCTCCTCTCAGTGTACGATGGTTCAGTTTGACTGGGTTGAGGGTTGATGAGTTTGTGAGGCTTTGATATTCCGTAGGCCTAGTCACGGTTTATGCTTGGATCCTCACCATCTCATCCCCAGCTTCCCACAAATCAATCGTTCGTCTATGCACCATTGGAGGAAGGATTGGAGTTGATTTGGTATTCCCATTGGAATGACCCCTTTTGATTAACCAACACTTGTTTTCTTGCATTTTCATTTACAAACTCCACTCACCAAAACAAACTAAAAGATTTTACACTTTCTCTTTTTGACAAAATCACCTTCACCACACTTGAACTTTCCTTCCCTGAGGAAACGACCTTGGAATACTTTTCCAAGTAAAACACCGACACACAAAAGACTCTTTGCGATTGGGGAGCACTTTTGTTCACACACCCACATTTCATTTCACATTTTGTTCATTCCATTTTCCACCAATCCGTTGTTGCCTAATCTCTTGCATCACCCCGAGGGAGAGTGACACTCCCTTTCACACATAAGCCATATACACATGTCAAATGGTGATGTTTAGGGATTGGAAACAATAAGGTTTTTGCTCAATCACCTGTCAAAAGTCATTAACTCACCTCCCATTGATGGGAGGCCTGCACACACATGCTAGAGGACCCCTATGGACGAAAATACAGAGCTCTTTCACCATATATTCAGCATCCCACAAGATTCTCAAGGGTGGCTACCTAAGCTTGGAATGCTCTAAGGAAGAAGATGAATAGTTAGAGATAGAAATTTATGTTTATGCATTTCCTTCTCCATTTCAGTTGTAGTAAGCTTTAAATATCTTGTAATCCTTAATTCTTGCACTTTAATCTTATTTATTTCAAGTGTATTGCAAGTTTAGTTTCATGTTCTTGAATCTACCATTAATGCATTTAAGTTTTCTTCACTTCAAGTTTTAAAATGGGTATTGCATATTTCTCTTCATAGTTTAAGATATCTTGCATTAAGCTAAGTTCCAATATTCATTTCTTGATTATGTCTCTTTACATTATGCATGTCTTTCCTTTTACCATGAGTAACTAGATTTTAAGTTGGCTAATCCAAGGGAGACCTCCTCTTGGGTATGCCATTTCAACTCATCTTCTTTCCTCCCCTCGGTGTACGATGGTTCGGTTTGACTGAGTTGAGTGTGGACACGGTTGTGAGTCTTTGATATCCCGTAGACTTGTCACGGGTTATGCTTGGATCTTCACTTCCATCTCGTCCCTTGCTTCCCACGAATCAATCGTTCATCTATGCACCATTGGAGGAAGGTTTCGAGTTGATTTGACATTCTCATTGGAATGACCTCTTCGGATTAGCCAACACTTGTTTTCATTTCATTTTTTATCACAAACACAAATAAAAAAAACTCAAACATTAAAGATTTTACACTTTTCTTTTTTTTTTTTCACAAAATCACCTTCACACAACTTGACCCCCTTCCCTGAGGAGACGACTTTGAAATACTTTTCCAAGTAAAACACGACATTCGAAAGTCTCTCTGCGCTTGGGGAGCACTTTTGTTTACACACACACATTTTGTACATTTCATTCATCCACTATTCCGTTGCCCTTTCTTTTGACATCGTTCCAAGGGAGAGTGACACTCCCCTTCACACATACATCATACACACATTGAGGGTGATGTCCGAAGCTTAGGGAATACAACGGAAACCATCGAGCAATGATATATATGTTGATGTTTGGGGTTGCAATTAAATGTTTTTCAATTGTGAATTGTTGTACATGTAAATTTTGAAAACTTGTGGGATAATTTTATATCATTGCTTAAATGTGCTTTGGTGGTGAAAGAGAAATTTTGTATGCGTTGGGACTAAAACGACAGTTTTGATGTGTGTTGAAATCATGTTTTATGAGACGGGGACTGGATTACCAAGTCCAAATGGTAACGAGATTGAAGGTATACCGGTGTGATCGGTATAGAAATGTGAACATAGGGGCCAGTCATCAGACTAGTGATGACAAGTGACGGGGCCAGTTACAAGGCTAGTGGCGACAAGAGACGAAACCAATTACTAGACTAATGGTAACAAACATGAGATGAAAAATACATTTGGGACTGACTGTGTGTGTGAGTTTTTTGGGTTATAAATGTCTTTTCATTTATAAAGTTATTTGTAAAAAAGAGTGGGTGTTTTGGGTTATAAATGTCTTTTCATTTATAAAGTTATTTGTGATCACGAGATCATTTTGTTTAAATGATTATGTAAGAGGGGTTGGGGTATAATTTATTATACTTATGTATGTATCAAAATTTATTTTTGTGTATAAACTGTGAGACTTATTTTCACACCTCATTAGAGGTGGTTGCTATTCACAGGCCGTTGCGCTCATACAAACATTTAAAAATTTTCAGGTGAGAATCTGGGTGAGGAGTAAGTCTACAGATAGACAAGGGATTAGAGAATTTATTTTATTGTAAGTATTCAGGAATAAATATCTTTCATAATTTTGAGACAAATAATTAATTCTTTTGGGAACAATGTTGCTTATGTTTAGAGTAGTGAACCTTATGGCTGAATTATGGTTTTACATGGGTTTAGTAATGATGTTGGTGATGTTTAGTTTATTCCTCTGGTATTCATTAGGTCGGTGGGATGGATCATTTAATTATTTGTGTTCCGTTGTATTTTGCATTTATTATGCACAGGGGTTGGTTGTTTAAGGCCTTGGTGGCCGGTCTGTTACCCACTCTACGTGATCCCGGACGGGGGTGTGACACCTCTCTTCTCAGACAAGGTGACTCAGAATCATCTCACTCTTCTCGTATTGAGCTTAAAGCAAGACCCCTAGATTGTATGGGCAGTTGGAGATTCATCTCAAAAGTCTTCCACGGACACCTCATTCAAGTTGACTCTTGTCTCTAAGGATGTTACCTTAACTTGAAATCTCTCTGGTATAGATCTCAATATTTTCTATTTAATCACTGAGTCTTCATACTTGAAATCGATGGCAAAGAATTAGTTGACTACATCTCTAAGTTTAGCATAAAAATCACTAAATATTTGATTCTCTTGCATCCTCAAGGTCTCAAATTGTGAGGTATACCATTGAAATTGAGACATCTTCACTATGGGTGCACCTTCATGAGAGAATTCTATGATATCCCACATTTCCTTGGAGTTCTCGCAATCGGAGATCCTTTTAAACTTATTGGGTGTGATGGTATTGAATATCACAACCAAGCCTTTTGAGTTCCACCCCACGGACTCATACTCGATTTTGGTCCAAGTCTTTAGGGGTTTTAGTTTGGTCACTGAATCACTACCTTCGCTAGTCATAACAGTAGGAGAGCTCTAACCCTCTAACACAAACAACCACACTTGTTCGTCGATTGAACCTATAAACCACAATTACCTAATTAATTAATTTGTTAATTAAGTGCTCTAAACCCATTTTACCCAAATAGAACAACCTCTCATGAGTGAATGCATGCAATATGTATATGACTATAACAAGCAAAACAATCCAATTCAATTCTCCGATCCCTCCAACAATCTGACCACCAACCCCCAATCAATTTGATGAATATGCAACATATGTATATCAATAAGTCATTCCATCAAACACATAGTATGTGTGTGAAATTTCAAGTGTGTATAAAATTACAGCAATAACAATATTATCCACAACACAAACAATTTTACACAGAAACCCTTTCATGAAAAATCGTGGAACCGATTCCGCTTCACCTAGTCTAATCTACTAACTTCAAAGTCGATTATAAGGACACTTGGATGTGTTGACTGCAATGAACCATCTAGGCCTCGAGCAATCTTCTAAGATGCATCAAAGATTCTCGTAATGCACACAACCTATGTGGATTTTTGTAGTTCACCAAACAAGATCTTTTTCTTCAATGTGTGAGGTTGACTATGAAGGATCAAATACGTTTTGACCTTTGGATATTAGGGATCTAGGGTTGTTCTCGGCTCTCTAGACTTTTATAGGCAGCTTTAGAGTGCTTAAGAGAGTTACCCTAGCTCTGAGAGTTCGGCCCTATTTATAGGTCCGCAATTAGATTTGTCTTGGGTTTGAAGAAAACCTAAAATTGTGATGGACCACTTGAGCCGTTAGTAAGCGATGAGGGGGCAGTTTGTACTGGAATGAGAAAATGACTCAATCCAGTTAAAAAGAGTGGAGACCGCTCGAGCTGTCTGCGGTCCCTCAAGCGGCCTGCAAGTAGCCTAGAGGGCGGCCTCCACTACCCAACTCATCAGCCTTCTCCAATTTTCTCCTAAGTGTTCAAAGACCACTCTAGCAAAGACAAGCGAGTAGAGGGTGATTCATGCAGATTTTTAAATTAGAAATCAAGCAAAAACTATACCTATTGAGCACTAAAGAGTATTGCTCAAATAGAATATGATATATGAGTCAATCTACACTTTTAAAACAAGTTTCAATGTTTAGAATTTTTTTTTTTCATGAAAAGCCTAAGAGTAATTCATAGATAATCCTAAATCCAATTCCATTAACATAATGGTCTTAGGTATCTAGGTCATTACATTGTTCTAAGATTTGAAGGTCCAACAGAGGTGTTATCGATACGACTTTGAAGCTTGAACTCCTTCCTTCCTTGAAGCTTTCAAAACTTAGGGTTTGTTTAGTAACTTTTTTGTTTTTGTGTTTTAAAAAAAAATAAAAAAAAAACAGAAATAATTTTTTTTTTTTGTGGTAAAAACTGAAACATAAAACTGTTTTGTAGTTGAAAACATAAAACATGTTTCGTAGTCATTTATGTTTAACAAATTATGAAAATAAAAATAAAAAACATGTTTGATAACCACTTCAAGTTATATGCCAATTGTTAGCTTTATATTATTTTCTACTAAAAAAAATATCAAAATTCCTTATTCCAACACATCCACTAACTCATCAAATAAAACAGAAAGAAAAATAATTGAATCACATAAGTCATTAAACATAGGAATACATCCCATTAATATTTATACATCCTATTCAAGCATCATGACCAAAGACTTAGGTTGAGATTTATAACAAGACTTCACGAAATTAGCCAACTATAATAAAAAGTTTTCCAAAAAATTCTACAATCGAGTGCCCAAACCTATTCACCCCCTCTAGATCAAGTATGCCTAAGTTTTGCATGTCGGGGTCGATCTAAATCGCCCTCTCAATTAGTATCAGAGTCGTGGATACCCTAAGAATTTTGACCTTTTTTTTTTCTTTTTGGTTATTTGAGATCTATCAAAATGCTTGATCCTAAATAGGTACACCCAAGTATATGTGGTCAATAAGTAATAATATCTCGGTAAGCCCGAGGTCGAACCACAGGGATTGAAAAAATTTTAAAGTAGGTAAAGGAAGAACAGGTAAAATTGATTTTAAAGGTTGGGATTGGTTTTTAGAATAAAACAGAAAATTCTAGAAGGAATTTATAAATTGGAAAAATGACTCTTTAGTTTTGGGATCTGGATCTATTCATGTTCATCAAATAAATATATTTATACAATTACAATTATCTCAGTTAATTTCCAACACTCGTGTGTAGTCAACCGGAATATTTAGCTTTGAAAAATAATAAGCAATTATTTTGAAAGTAAAAATTTAAAAGCTAGTTCTATGAAACTCACAGGGAATCATAAGTACTATTCATACCAAGAACTCAATCAAGTTAATGAATAGTCAAACAATTATACATAGCATAAAATTTTACTAATTATCATTCAACTTAATCTATAACTTCCAAAAGATATAAAATTAAAGAATATGAAAAGTAATTACATAAAATATAAATAATTAATTCACAATCCAAGATCCATACCCTAACTAAAGAGTACATGAAAACTTACTCACCAGCCATAAAACTTGAAAGAAAAAATAATAATAAAATAATGTTGATCCTAGGATACTCTCTCAATAGTTGAGAGCTCTTATTTATACAAAATAACCTAGGTCTAGGTTTAAGGAGAGATTTCTAAAAACTCAGAGTTCTGTTCGACGAAGGGTCTCTGGCCAACTTAAAGAGGCACGTCTAGATGATAAGTATGTGTCCTAACGGTAAAAAGTTTCTATCTAACATGTGCATCCAGATAGATAACCCACGTCCGAACGGTCTTCTTGTGTCATCAAAGATGCGTCCAAACGGTCCTTGTCTGTCCGGATGGTTTAAACTCTCTGCAATTCTTTATTCTTCTTCATGCATAAATTGCGTCCAAATGCGTCCAAATGGGCATCATGCGCTCAGACGGACTTCTCGCCTCCGGAATTTTCAAGACCTCAATAAGTCAATTCATTCAATTTCCTTTCCAATCATTGTGTCTAAACGGACAATATGCATCTGGATAATGCTATGTACTCAGCTCTCCTCGGATTTTGTGCTCCAATAATGTGGGAATGGGTATGGATCATCCACGGGTATTCATTTTGATTACAATCTTGACCCATGTTTGAAATTATGGTTTTCCCATTTGAGTCCAATTTGCTCCTTTTTTTTTGTTACAATTAGATTTTAATAGTGAGCTACTCCCGCTCCCTTTGTTTTTATGGCCATTTTGTAGGCTTTCAAAAAATCTTAAGCAAAAATCTAACCTCGATAAATAGTCAAAAATATATTAAATTCTCAAATTAAATCTCAAAATTAAGTCTAATAACATTATTCAAAATATTATTTGGGATCCCAAACTTTTCTTCCCATTTGGGGGGCCTTAATGGTCTATGCCTTGCCTTGGGCCTTCATTGGGTACATCATATCCACTTCAACAATGATAAATGCAATAGCATTTATGCGCGATTATGAACTGGTCGCCACATATGCCGCCTTCAATGTAACCTTCATTCACACAGGTTGCATAGCAGTAATGATCGCTTAGGCATGGCCCTGAGAAGTCGCCGCTAGCTTTTCTACAGATCTTTGCTTCACTGTGCATCCCTGTCTGAGAAGCAAAGAAAAAAAAAGAGCAAGAGCATGAGCTCAGAGAGCATCCTATCCATAGCTGTAAATGTTGTTCTTGTACTATTTTCTACATTGGTATCAATCACAAGGGTCCCAATTTGCTCCTCCTTAGCAATTGATTCACCAAGTATATCCAATTGTACTCTAATTTACTTGTTTACCTGAGAAATAAATCAATTACTAAAAACAAGAGTTAATTTGAAACACCAAAAGTTAATCATATATAAACTCAAATAATGTGCAATTAACCATTAATTAATCATAATAAAATACCACTTTTGATGGCTATTCACAAAACCCCTGGTGTTTCAGATGGATATTCAAAAAGAAGGTGGCTCGATTTTGAGACCACCATTTTCAATGACACACATTATGCTTATTTGGAAGGCACAAATGAGGACCTTTCTCAAGTCTATAGAAAAGTGTTTGGGTCATTGTTCAAGTAGGTTAGATTGCCCATACTCAGTCCAAGACGGCTAGAACCGATATAGTCAACAAACCAAAACCCAAAAGCTCATGGACTAAGGATGATTATGAGTCTATTTATTTGAACTCAAAAGGCTTGAATGTGTTATTCAATGCCATATCAGAAAATGAATTCCAGAGCATCTCTACATGTCAAACTTCCAATTAGGCATGGGATATTTTTAAGGTTTCCCATGAAGGAACAAGTACAATCAAGAAACTAAAAATTCAAATCTTGACTTCTTAGTTTGAGACACTTAGGATGAAGGAGAAGGAGACCTTTTGTGAATTCTATGCACATTTTAGTGAAATCATAAATTCTTCCTTTTCCCTAGGAAAATATGAGTACGCGATCTTAATTTAAAAGATTTTGAGATCTCTACCAGAGGAAATTCAAGCTAATTTCACATACAATTGCGACTAACCAAGATGTTGAGAGTTTGATAATAGAAGATCGAATCAAGTCTCTATTGACATTTGAGATGAGCCTTCGACTTCCCAAAAAGTACAAGGGTATTGATTTAAGTTCAATAAAAAAAGACGAAGTCACCCACCATTGGGAATGAGGAGCTAGCCATATTTGTGAGGATGTTGAGAAATTATATGAAGGCTGGAAAAGGTTGTTCCTCTAGGACTAAGTACTTGTAAATCTAAAGACCCAAAACTCCCAAAGAAGGTAAAGGAGAAAATAAATTTCAGCAAGGGAAAGAGAAAAAGGGTCTAGGACTCTAGTTTCATGAGTGTCATGGCTTTGGACGAATATCATTATAGTACTCGGACAAGAAGAAGAAAAAACATGTGACCCAAGAGAAGAGGAAGGCATTGAAAGCCAATGGAGTGTCAATGAGTCTGATTCAGTTTTGGATGATAAGACTTTTTCACAAGAGCATACAAAAAATTTCACGACTTCTGTAGCTTTCCTATATCCAAAAACTTCTATTGGTGTGGATATAGTTGAACCAAGTCCTACCCTAATGGTAGAAGACTTGAAAGAAGAGGAGTCCTCTAGTGAGGATGAGATTAAGAATCATGGAGACATCCATGAGGTTTATGAAGAGTTTTTTGTCGAATGTGTCAAGCTAAAAAAAAAATAGTGCTTAACACTAGCTTGAAGCACAAAGCGAGTGGGAAAGGAAAAGACACACTTCTTATCAAGTTGGTAAAGTCTAAGGCTGAAGTGTGTGAGCTTAGTGAGGAGAATGCATCCTTGATGGACAAGGGGAGTTTTCTTGTGAGGGAGTTCCACAGGATGGTCAAGTCAAAGAAGGTCTTGGAGGATAAATTGGCAAAGCTATGAAAAGACCTTCAAGAGTCAAAGGAACTTTCGAAGAGACTCTCCCAAGGGTCTGAGAAACTAAACAAAATGTTGTCTATAGGGAAAGGTGTAGGTTAGAAATGACATTTAGGCTATACATATAAGACACCCCGTCTACACCTTCCAAGACTGTGTTTGTGAAGCTAAGTGTGATACCTTAACCCCCCCCCCCCCCCATGTTAATCAAAAGGCATCTAAAGGTAAAAATGACAATAAGCATAAAACTAGATAGAACATTAATCATGCACCCATTGCAAAGAAATTGATTTGTTTCACTTATGGAGAGCACGATCACTAGAGCACATTTACATGTATACTATGGACAACTCAAACAAGAAACTCACACTACCTAGCTAACCAATCTAGAGTTTTGAATGATCAAGTGCACAATCTAACCAAGCTAGTTGGTTTAACTAGTGAGCCAAAACCCGTGAATGCATCACCACCTAGAGGCTTACAAATTAGGAAGTTCAAAAAATTCTCCACTACTAAGATAAAAGTTAATTTGATCACATTTGGTGAAAAGAGAGTTAGTACTCCACCCATAGTCTACCTTAGAGGTTGGAGCATTGGAATGTCAAACATATTTGAGGAGATTAGAGAATTGGAATGTCAAACATATTTGAGTTAGCAGTGAGGACTATGAGAGGCTCAACCCATTCGCAATTTTGGAAGTACGCAGGACTACAAAGTTAGTTGATAAACCTACGGTTGGGTGAGGTAGGATATGGCCTAGAATCACATTCATGCATAGCATTCATGTACTAGGTACATGTTTTATTATTTTTATTAGTAAAAAAAAAAAAATGAAAACCCAAAAAAGATTTTCATTTTTTAGAGTTAAGGTTTTGAGTGGCTTAGGATTTATTATTGTTGCATTTTAATAGTTTAACGCATTAATACATGCATTTTTTATTTTTTTTAAATGTTTTAAAATACACCACGAAAAAAAAGAAGGTAAAAGTTAAAAAAAATTTGCCTTTGTTTATTTTTTGTTGTTAATCATGAATATTACATTTGACTAAGATATTCTTAAGTCCATTCTCAAATTGTAGTCTAGTGTGTTACTATGAGGTGTATTAGGAGATAGAACACTTTGTACTTGTAAATCCATGAGCATGATCTATAAACTATGTCTTTTTCACTTGCATTTGCTTGGATGCTGTTTTTACATTGAAAACAGTAAAACCCGGGTAAATTTGAACTTTTATGAAAAAGGGTAAAAATGTAATTTGTCACTACAGTACGAGTTGAAAACTCGAATTTTTTTAGAACTCGAATGACGAAACAGACCTCACCGTTGGATTCGTCTCGCGAAATCTAGCTGCCCAATCAATTTTCGTCGGATTCTGAGACAGTCAGATTTTTTGCGTTTTACGAAGCGATAGGGTGTCGGGTGACCTCATAAACGAAACCGAGAATAAAATTTCAAAAATTGCATATTACTTTAAATCAAATTGAAATAAAAATATATTGAACTTGAACCGGAACGAAATTTAATCGATTCGGGTCAAAATCGGACCCGGGAAATGAGAACGTGTGGCGAAATGTGGACCAAACATTTAAAGGTATAAATAGGGGAGAGAATCTGATTTTCAGCTGGGTCTTCATGTTGGTGAGGGAAGAGAGGGAAAAAGAGAGATTTTTAAACTTCTCTCTACGATCTATGCCTTCTCGTCGCTCAAATCAACACGAGCCAAGAACAAAAGTCGATCTCCGAGTCGTGGGCTACGCGACCATACCAAGATGGATTTCACCGAATTTTCAAAAACCGAGATTTTGGGAAAAGCTTGGATTAAAACTTGTTTCGGGTTCTTGAAACTTTCTACGGTTATTTTACACTTCAAGAGGTAAGGTTTTCATCATAACTAGGTTTATTTCCAACCTAGGATGATTATATGAAATGGGTAGGTTGTTAGATGTATTTAACACTTGCCTATTGTTGTAAATTGATGAAATGAATATTAGAAATGGGTAGAATATATTCTATCTTGAATTGGGTATGTAGAAATTACTTAATGTGATTTCTTGAGTTATGTGATGAAATTGGGCATTTTATGTGATTACATGATTTGGTGCCTTGAAGGTGTTTGGTTTAATGCCTATGATAATTAAGTGTGTTAATTGCATGAGATTATGTGATAACATGTTTGAGAATTGTTGTTGGATATAATGTTAATAATGTATTAGCATTATGATGATTTATGGTAATTATATGCTTATGATATAATTGACCATGGTATGTGTTGAAATGTGGTGGAAATGGTTCATGTGGCACTCATAACATATTGAACATGATTATAGTATTGTAATTATACATTACATTGCATATGCACGGAGACATCGCATTTGTGGGCATTTGACATGAGTGTGGGTGTGTGTGCATGTTGTTGGATCAAGCACTATCCTTGGTGGTTGATAAGTGGGCTCGGTATAGTCGGACCAAGGTTCGACAGAGTCGCATGGTTGTCTGAAAAACTTGTGTTAGGTATAGCAAGAAGGGCTAGATACTTCCTCGGGTGCAAGACCTGGTTACTGGTTTATACACTTCCGCCGGTGAAAGTCCAAAAAAGTGTATCGGTGTACGGAACCGGCGGTGAGACACCAAAATCCCGCTACCCAACAAAGACAAATGGTTTATTTTTTTTATTTTTTAAAAAGGCCGTTGGATGTGCAATAGCAATGGCAAGGGCTTGGAATGCCCGGTTTTATACTCACAGCATTGCATGGGTTGTGGGAGCCGATAAAGGCTCGAGTTGAGTTGCATGCGTGAGTCTCATCTCATAACATGACATGGCATAGCGAATCCATTATGAATTGCATATTCTTGATTGAAATGGTTGTTGCTTGTTAAATGTTGCATGTGAACATTTCATATGCACTTAGGTTGGGGAGTAGCCTCTTTACGAGATACCCTAGTGAGCGTGGCTCACCCTTTATGGGAAAATATTTCAGGTGCGGGGTACACATCGGTGGAAGACTCAAGGATGAAGAAAAGCCGAAATGTGGCTTCATTTTGAGTTTTTGTAAAATCATTATGAAAACTTAGTTTTGGCATGTAATTGTATGAAGATGATTGTAATCGAACTTGTATGAACTATGTTTTATGTGAAAACTTCACTATACATGTGTTGGTTTGATATGGAGTGGATTGGAATTGAAAGAGGAAGGAATCGTAGGAAAACTGGTAAAACCTATCGGTAGAATGTCAAGTACTTCTACCGGTAGAACGATGACAAACCTACCGTTAGGTTTTCAAAAAATCTCAAATTTTAAGAATGCTTTGCCATGCTTTCAGGCTTTGTGTCCTTTTATTCAAATGATGTAAATGGATATTAAATTAAGATAAATTGTTGTATATTAGACCTCGGATGAGTCATGTGATCGAAGTATACATAGGTTATGCATTTGGGAGTGTCCGGTACAAGAGAGACTATGTCCAAACTTTGTGTTTTTGTGATCTTGGTAAATGGGATGTTGTGTAGTGGTGTTGGGTTATGCGGCATTCAAGGGTATTTCCGCGGGTTGATGGGTGATCAACGGGTTGACTAAGGACCCCCGGTTTTAGGGGTGTCAGAAAAGTATTATACAATCATGTGCACGTCTAGCCATAATCTTATTGATTTAGAATCTTGCTAGCTTTTGATTTTAATGACTTTACATGATTCTAAGATGTTGATCATAGGTAAATTTTAGCTAAAGGTTAGTAAAACCCAATCCCTTCAAAAGGTGTCCAAACCTACCAAATGTGTGACAAGAGTCAAAATTGACAAATTACAAAAGCCGCCCAATGTTTGGCAAAGTTGTACAAAAAAAAAATGAAATATAGGTGTAGAAAAATGTGAGGCAGCAAAATAAGTGTGGTTACAATTAATGAAACATGCTAGTTGGGAGTAGAGCTTTTGATAATTTAAAAGTTAAAAAATGTAAGAGCTCAAACTATAAAAGTCAAAAAGCAAAAATCTAATGATTAAGATGTAAAAAATAGAGGGAGTGTCAAAAAGAAAATAAAAATAAAATTAGAACACAGTTAGGATCATGTTTATAATTTGCTAATTTTGTGAAGGGTTTTTGTAAATCTCAACATATTCCATGGTCATGATGCTACAAAATTGAAGATTTAAAAGCGTCAATGGAAGGGAGGAGATTGCGCTTCAAGCAATATCAAGAGACTCTCCGTATGCACCTTCTTGCTTAGGACTTGGGATGATTAAAGTCAAAATGGAATCGGTGATTCGAGTATGACTCTTAGGAATTTTCATTTTTTTTTTCTAAACCTTGTTTTTGCAAACATAGTTTGAGCCATAATCGGACCCAACTTGAACAACACCATTTAGTGCTCGAGAGGACAATTTTTTTACTTGATTTTATACTTAAAAAATCAGTAGGGAACATTGATAAACCATCAAAATTATTAATTTATTATTTTTAATGATGGTTTAATTAGATATTCTTTGAGATTATATATGTTAGATTTGCAAATTTTTCTATTTTCATACTTCTTGTTGTTGTTTGTCTCATTTTGTAGGTAATTCAAAAGATTTATGATAACAATAAAATTATTCAAGTTGAGCAAATACTGGAGGAAATATCTCGTTGGAATAAGAGATGATTTGATGAAGAAAAGAAATTGAGAGGCATTTCAGAACATAAACACATGTTGAAGAGAATTTGGGAAGGAAAGATTTTGATACTACTTCGGTATTTTAGTCATAACTTTTTATACCGATGTACGATTGACCAGATTCTTGCATCATTGTAAAGTATAATTCAAGAGATTCAAAAATATATTTCATGAAAATTTCTTGAATCGACCTCTAACTATTCAAACATTGAGCTTGCAATTTGGACAAATTTAATACCCTTGTCTAGACGCACTTATTTGAAGTGAAATGACCCCTGATGACACAAGAAGTGCGTCGAAATGCCCCCAGGACTGTCTGGATGCACGTATGATGGTTTGTCCATAGAATTTTGACCATTCAAATGTATTGGCACCGTCCAGACATGCCTATAAAGTTTGGTCCAGTAAGTTTTAGCCGCCGGGACACAATATTATCGTCGAGACACGCCTCCAATGACCCGATGCACGTGATTTGACATAAAAAAACTCCTTTTTGGCAAGGATTTGTTCCCAAGTTAACCTTAGGCTTCCCACTATAAATACTAGCTCTTGTTTATTTAGGAGGGATCCCATTCCCTTAGTCTTTTACTTATTTTTCTGAGACCCACTAATGTATTGTGAGTAATTATCCTTGTACTCTTTAGCCTAGGGTTATGGATTTGTGATTGTTTATTCTATAATGGTTATGCAATTCTTTTGTTTACTTAAATGCTAAATATTTATATTCCTAAGATTGATAAAATGTTTTAGAAAATTTTTATACTCGGTACAATTATTTGATTGTTTATTAACAAGATTGAGTTCTTGGTATATTCAATATTTATAATTACCTGCGAGTTTTATAAAATTAGTTTTTCAAACCTTATTTTCATATCAATCAAACTAATTGTGTGCTCAAAGTTATATTTTCTAGTTGACTACATTGATTTGGAAATCAATTGAAATAATTACGAACTACATAAATATAATGAGTGTCACTATAGTCGGAAGTTTGTCAAGCTTACATTTACACTGATGGCTAAAAGCGGAAGTGGTCAAACAAAAGGAGTGTTACTACAAAGATTGACATGTGGTGGTATACATATGCCAGTGTATTTCCCTTAGAGCTCCCTTAGACCTGTTGGGGATTATGCCAAGGAGTTTACAACAAAGGTGGGAATCTTATCTCGATATGTGATCCCTACATCGACTTCGAGATGGCTTGATGTTAGGGAAATAAACAAGTAACATGCGTATCGAATTCTTGAGGCAACTTATATC
Organism: Ilex aquifolium; assembly: GCA_951799425.1. Classification (NCBI taxonomy): domain Eukaryota; kingdom Viridiplantae; phylum Streptophyta; class Magnoliopsida; order Aquifoliales; family Aquifoliaceae; genus Ilex; species Ilex aquifolium. The sequence goes on from OX637392.1 coordinate 33,757,488, forward strand.
TAAGTTTGATATTTTCAGTATATTTTTTCATTTTTTTTTTGAAATAAGATATTGATATATTTAACATGTTGAATTGTTTTTGACTAGTCTATAGAGTAAATTTTTGGTAGACATGAGTGAATCCAATATGACAGTCGCAGTGAAAGACATGATGATTGATGCGTTAGGACAGTTCTATTACAAATTACACCGTCGCTACAAGCAATTTGGTAATTTTGAGGAGGTAGTGCACCACCCACCCAAAGATGTCACTGTTGAGTTGTGGCAAATTTTGTGCGACCATTTTAGTTCGAAGAAATTTGAGGTGGTATGTATATATTTCTTTTGGGCCTTTCATGTATCCTTCCCTATGTCTCATTGTGTTCTCTAATTTTGTTTGTAGAAAAGGTGTAAAATCAATGCTGAGAACAGGTCAAAGCAAATAGTGAACCATGCAGGGGATTCTAAATTCTTCATCAGACATCGTTAGGAGCTAGTAAGATGTGTGTTGTCTGAAATAATTTAATTTATTCCTTTTACTTATTTATTTGTAATATGTAATATTTTGTCCTATCTAAATGCATGACACAACGAGATCCTGAGACCGAAAGAGAGCCCAGTGAGATAGACCTTTTCCAGAATGTTCATTACCGACCACAATAGGGAGAATGGGTGCATCCATTGGCAGGGGACCAATGGGTAATAAATACGAGTATAAATTATTTTCACTTTGTAACTCCACCAGTATTGTATTCAACACTGCCTGTCCTAAGTCAGGATAAAGGAGGAGGGTTGCGTTAGGTAGCCGACAGTCAGTGTAAAATTTTGTTGGATCCACTATGATGAGTCCAAACAATGATATATGCGCTAATGCTAGGCTGTTCCCCATAAGTGACGCGTTGCGCCTGCCTCAGGGCGTTTCGACAAATAAGTTTGGGGTGCCGCATCGGCTCCCGGGTGTGGTGATAAATGGACAAGGGTCTCCATGCCATGGACGGACGTGGGGGATAAGGAAGCTAGTCCACGATGATAGATTTAGATTAGCAACATGGAACATAGGTACACTCACCAGCAAAGCAATGGAAGTAGTAGACACCATGAGTAGGAGAAAAATTAGTATAGCATGCTTACAAGAAACTAAGTGGGTATGTGAGAAAACAAGGGAGATAGAAAATACAGGATTTAAGATTTACTATACAAGAAAGGATAGATGAAGAAATGAAGTAGGAATAGTTGAAGATAAAGGCCTAAAAGATAACGTAGTAGCAATTACAAGGAAAGGAGATAGGATTATATCTATCAAATTGTAGTCGGAGAGAATATAATTAATATGATTAGCGCTTATGCACCTCAAGTAGGGTTAGAAGAACATATTAAAAAGCAAATTTGGGAACAAATGGATGAATTAGTTCAATATACACCTATAGGAGAAAAGATAATCATAGGTAGAGATTTAAATGGACATGTAGGAAAAGATAGGACACAATATGAGAGGAGTCATGGTGGTTATGGATATGGTGATCGAAATGAAGCCGACGAGAGTATTTTAGAGTTTGTAATGACATATGACCTTGTAGTGGCAAGCACCATGTTTAGAAAATGAGAAGAACATCTAATAGCCTTTAAGAGCGGACCAAACAAAAGCCAAGTAGACTACTTCTTAAGTAGAAGAATAGACCGATTAACATGTAAAGATTGTAAGGTTATCCCGGGAGAAAGCTTAACATCTCAACATAGGCTAACAATTCTAGATTTGTATATTAAAGGGCAACATAGAGTAAAGAGAAGCATTAGAACAACAAGAACGAGATGTTGGAATCTAAAAGATGAGAAACTAGTATTATTTAGGAGTAGAATGCTTAAAGAGGCCTTATGGAACCTAGAGGATGAGACTAACGTTATGTGGAGTAGGATGACGAAAGACATTAGAAAAATTTCGAGAGAGGTTCTTGGGGGAGTCATAGGTTAGAGGACTTGTGGGAAAAGAAACTTGGTGGTGGAATGACGATGTACAAGAGGTAGTTAAAGCAAATAAAGAATCCTTTAAGAGATGAAAAAATGATAGAAATAGAGAGAACTTTCAAAGATATAAATTAGCTAATAAATAGGTTAAAAGGATAGTTAGAGAAGCTAAGTTAAAAGCCTACAACGAGTTGTACAAAAAACTAGATGACGGTTGTGCCCATCTTGACCAGCCGTTCATTCGGTTGGGTTCATGCGGTGCCAACGTGAAGGAGGAATAGTATGATCTTGCATTTATCAACGGGCATTTGGCCCAATGGTACTCCTTACCTTGTGAAGGTTTTGCTTTGTTAAGGTCAAGGGTTCAAACCCCCTTCTCCCCTCCCCCTCCCCAAAAAAAAACAAAAAAACAAAAAACTAGATAGTAAAAAGGGAGAAAAAGACATCTACAAACTAGCTAAAATTAGAGAAAGGAAAACAAGAGACTTTAACCAAGTTAAGTGCATCAAGGGCGAGGACTCAAATGTTTTAGTTAAAGATGAGGAAATAAATGATCGGTGAAAAGACTATTTTGAGAAACTATTAAATGAAAATCACTTAGGAAACATAGAAGAGATAGAAAATGGTAGGATCCATGAAACTTTCTTTCGTAGAATAAAGAATTGGGAGGTAGAGTTTGCATTGAAGAAAGTGAAATTAGGCAAGACTTTAGGACCAGATGAGATTCCAATTGAGGTTTGAAAGTGCTTAGGGAATGAGGGGGTGACGTGGTTAACGAAATTATTCAATAGAATTATTGTTACTAGGAAAATGCCCGATGAATGGAGAAAGAGTAGTTTAGTACCTATCTATAAAAATAAAGGAGATATTCAAAATTGTAATAATTATAGAGGGATAAAATTGATGAGTCATACAATGAAATTATGGAAAAGGGTCATTGAACGGCGCCTAAGAGTTGAGACTACAGTGTCAAAAAATTAGTTTGGGTTTATGCCGGATAGATCAACTATGGAGGCTATATATTTATTGAGGACACTCATAGAGAAGTATAGAGAGAAGAAGAAAAATTTTCATATGGTATTTATAGATCTAGAAAATGTGTATGATAAAGTACCTAGAAATATAATATGGAGGGTGCTTAAGAGAAAAATAGTGACGAATAGGTATATTGAGGTGATAAAAGACATGTATGACAGAGCTATGACTACAATTAGATCTTCCGTGGGAGAAAGTAAAGAATTTCCAATCACGGTGAGATTACACCAAGGATCAGCCCTAAGTCCATACATATTCGCCCTAATTATGGATGAACTCACTAGACATATTCAAGATGATGTCCCACGGTGTATTCTATTTGCAAATGATATTGTATTAGTAGATGAAACTCGAAGGGGGATTAACAATAAGTTAAAAATTTGGAGAGAGACGCTCGAGTCGAAAGGGTTTAAAATAAGTAGAAGTAAGACTGAATATATGCAATGCAATTTTAGTAATAAAAGAAGTAGACATAGTGAAAAAAATAAGATTAAAATCAAGAAATACCAACAAATAAACAATTTAGATATCTAGGATCGATCATTAAAAGTGATGGAGAGATTGGAGATGATGTAACTCTTAGAATTAACGCCAGATGATTTAAGTGGTGGAAAACATCTGGCATATTATGTGATAGGAGGATACCAATAAAATTGAAAGGTAAGTTTTATCGAACAACTATAAGGACATCAATGTTGTATGAGATAGAATGTTGGACAACTAGGAAACAACATAGTGACAAAATGAGTGTAGTGAAAATGAGAATTTTAAGGTGGATGTGTGGAAAAACTAGAAATGATAGAATAAGAAATGACTGTATTAGAGAAATAGTAGGAGTAGCTCTAATGGAGGATAAATTAAGAGAAAATAGATTAAGATGGTTTGATAATGTTCTACGGAGGCCGATAGAGGCATCAGTTCGAAAAAGTGAGATAATCTCTTTTAATGGTATTAAAAGTAAGGATAGATCTAAATTAACATTAAACAAAATAATAAGAAATGATATGAAAATATTTAACTTAAATGAGCGTATAGTGCATGATCAAAATGAATGGTGAAGACAGACTCATATAGTCGACCCCAAATGATTGGGACATAAGGCTTTGATTGGTTTTGTTTGGTTATAAATTATTTTCACTTTGTCTATTACATATTCTTGGATTCCCCACACCTCCACCTTCATGGTAATTTTTTAACTGACTATGTTTAAGTATATTAAACATGTGTATAGAAATTATGGAACCTATTTAGGCTCAAGCTGGGGTTTGATTCCTTTGGTAGATTGACATTACATTGTGCTTGTGATAGATATGATTGGCTTAATTTCTTTACAATTGATTCATTTTTTTTGGTTGGAAAGGAAATTGATTCGTCTTCTAGAAGTATATTTTTCTTTTTAACTGTACTGATTTTTAACTTAGAAAGTGAGTATTATGATTTTAGCTTATCATTGTGCTTGACCCTCTAGAAAGAAAAAAAAAAGCCTAAGCATTCATACAGAAACCAGATGTGGTTGTTATGATGAAGGACTTGCATGAGTCAGAACGGGAAGTTATTGTAAGTCTAGGATAAATTAATACAAAAGAATACGTGGAGTGTTGTAATGATGAATTCTTGGTTGACTTGATGTATTGGTGAGTAAAAACTAAGTGTAGAGCCCCCGTATATATAGCCAATAAAAGTCACAATAAGGATAAAAAGGTAAAAAAGAAAAAACTCTAATAAAACCTAATAAACTAGGCTGCTATAACTCCAACACTCCCCCTCAAGCTAGGAGCAAAAATGTCAACTAAGTCAAGCTTGACAACGGAGTCCCGAAGAATGGATAGAGTGACAGGTTTGGTGAAAACATCTGCAACCTGATCACTGGTCCCCACAAACGATGGAGTGACAATACCATTGCTAACCTTCTCCCGAAGAAAGTGAACATCAATCTCTATATGCTTCGTCCTCTCGTGTAATACAAAGTTAGAAGCGAGCTGAATAGCAGATCGATTATCACAATATAATGTAGATGAAGAAGTCACTGGAAATCCCAACTCGCCAAGAATTGATTGTAGCCAGATAATCTCACATGTGCCAAGTGCCAGTGCTCGATACTCTGCCTCTATTGACGAGCGAGAGACAACTGACTACTTCTTGCTCTTCCAAGAGATAAGATGAGTCCCTCGAAAAGCACAGAAGCCCGTAGTAGATCGACCGTCACACGCTCCCTCATAATCTGAATCTGAATAACAGGCTAGAAGACCAGTCTGAGATCCTGATGCATAGAATAACCCAAGTCCAGGACAAGATTTGAGGTACCGAAGAATATGATAAACTGCATCAAGATGAGGCTGACATGGTCTGTGCATGAACTGACTAACTCGACTGATAGCAAATGAAATGTCTGGCCTAGTGTTGGCTAGGTAGATAAGTCTACCTACCAACTTCTGATAGACAGTCGAATCTCTCAACTCCTCACCTTCAGCAGTAAGCTTCAGGTTTGGAATCATGGGTGATGATGCCGGTTTGCACCCTAGCATCCTAGTGCCTGAGAGAATATCCAGAACATATTTTTTCTGACCAAGAATAATACCCCTGCTGCTATGGGCAACCTCAATCCTAAGAAAGTATCGCAGAAATTCAAGGTCCTTCACATCGAAGGTCTACCTTGACCTGTGCAATCCCATAAATATTATCCCCAGTAATAATAGTATCATCAACATATACCAAAAGGATGACACACTGTCCAGAAGTATTCCGTTGAATGAAGCAGGTATGATCAGAATGATATCTGGTGAACTCTAAACGTATAACTACACCACTAAACCGAGAGAACCAGACTCGTGGTGACTGTTTCAGTCCATAAAGAGACTTACGCAGTCGACACACCTTCCTAGCATATTCCCCCTGACCACGAAAGCCTGGTGGTGTATCCATATAAATAATCTCGTCCAGATCACTGTGAAGAAACGCATTCTTCACATCTAACTGATGAAAGACCAAGAGTACTCTGCAGCCAGAGAAATAATCAACCGAACAGTAGTCAATTTTTCCACGGGGCAAAGGTAGCACCAAAATCACGACCTGGTACCTGAGTAAAGCCTAGCCTTGTGACGATCAATAGTACCATCCGTAAGAAACTTCAGGGTGTAAACCCAGCGACAGCCAACAGGCTTCACCCCTGATGGTAAAGAGACAAGATCCCACATATGATTATGCTGAAGAGCGTCCATCTTCGTTTGCATGGCAAGAACCCATTGGGGCTCCTGCATAGCCTCTGAAACAAAGCGAGGAATCGACGTATCTGATAAGGCCATGCTATAAGCTCGAAATGTAGCAGACATATCACCATAAGAAAGATAAGCAGAGATCGGATATAAGGTCTTGGCGGTCCAACCATAATGAACAACTGGACATCAATCACGCCGTGGATAACGACGTCCTAAATCATCATCCTCCACTGACAATGTCTCATAAGAGAAAGTAACTAGCTCAGTACCTATAATCTCATTAGTACTAACAACAGGTGCATCAATATGCTCAATAAACTGAGAAGTATTACCTGCATCGCCTGAGGTAGAGGGGACATCAGCAGGGGGATGAGAGCGAGGCCAACGAACATAAACATGCAAAGGAAGAGATACTGGTGACTCTGTACTGACAGGGACAAGTGGCTCTGGAGGAGGAGAGACTGATGACTCTGTAGTAATAGTGACTAATGGTTCTGGCTCATGTGGTAACGAAAAATCAAAGGGAGTATCATCAATTGGAGGGACAGACACAAGACTGGAAGAAAAATAAGGAATATGCTCAAGAAATGTAACATCCAGACTGTGATACATACGTCGCCTGACAGGATCATAACACCGATACCCCTTATACTGATGACAATAGCCCACAAAGACACAACAAATCGCTTTATCATCAATCTTATGGCGAGTAGGAGACCGATCATGAACAAAACATCTGTAGTCAAAAATATGAGGGGGGACTGGAAAAAGGGTCCGCTCAGGGAATAAGACCTGTAAGGGAGCCCTATGCTGAAGAACACGACTCGGTGTACGATTACACAAAAAAAAGTAGAAGTCAAAACAGCAAAATGCCAATAAGATTTGGGTACCCCCATACCTCTAAGCATACAACGTACCATCCCTATCAGACTCTTATTTTTCCTTTCTGCAACTCTATTTTGCTCAGGAATATATGGACAAGTGAGCTGCTGAAGGATACCCTAGGAAGAAAGGTAAGACACTAAGGCATCAAACACATATTCTTTGGCATTATCCGAACAAAGAGTACGAGCAATGACATCGAATTGCGTCTTAATCATCTAGAGAAACTGAGTGATGAAAGAGAGTACATCAGACTTCCTATGCAAAAGGTAGACCTAAGTACAACGGGTATGATCATCTATAAATGTCACATAATATCAAACACCTAACAGAGTAGTAACAGGAAAGGGTCCCCAAATATCAGAGTGTATTGGGTCAAATGGTTTGGGTGACTAGTGCATACGAGGAATATAACTGGTCCGAATATGTTTTGATAAGGAACATATAACACAATCAAGTTTACCACCAACACAAGAATTGCTCAAAGAAGGAAATAACATACATAAATATTTAAAATTTGTATGCCCAAAACGGTCATGCCACAACTGAACAGTTTGTGATGAAAAATCATAACGACAAGTACTAGGTAAAATACTAGCATGCAAGCTAGGAACAGATAAAGACAAAGCAAGTGCAGATGATGGAGGTCGAGGAACTGGTGAAACTAGAGGTGGATTGCCTAGATAATACAGTCCATCTCTCTCATGTCCCTTGATAATAATCCTCTTGGTACTCAAGTCCTGCAAATAACACGAATCAGATAAGAACACAACCGCACAGTAAAAATATCTAGCTAACAGTTGTACAGATAATAGATTCATGGCCAGCTTTGGCGCATGAAAAATCGAATGTAATGTAAATCCATCTGGGAGGCGGACTGTACCCCTACTAACAATAGGAGCATGTGTCACATATGCTAGCTGAACCTGTGTATGTAACTGCTCATCAAAAGTGGTGAAGTGATGGGTCTCACTTGTCATATGACCATTCGCACCCGAGTCCAGCATCCAAAGGGGAGACGGACTGACGCAAGCATGAAAAACACGAGGTATACATGCAGTGGTGGGAGTAGCAGTAGTCGGAGCCTGAGAAGTCAGGGCAGACGTAAGTATATCAAATCGGGAAGTGATAGCATCTATATCACTCTGCCAAGGAGGAGGAGCAACAGCAGCGGTAGTAGGTGGTGGTAGCAGTAGTACAGCCGAGAGGAGGCGGCTTAAGTTCCAGATGGAGCTTCCAGCAAGCAGCCCTGAGATTTCCTGGTCGGCTACAATAATCACACTGACGAGAATCTCCCTGTCTACGCTGATATGGGACACCCTGACGACGTTGGTCTAAGCGCTGTCCACCCCTGACTGAGGATCCTGAACGAGACCTCGCAGCAGCTGCAAGGGCTATCTGGTCAGTCGGAGGAGTCAAAGCCGCAACTGGAAGTGATGCAATATGGACGCGGCGCTCATGCTACTCAATCATCGCATACACCTCATAAAGAGAAGGAAGCCTCAACATCGACAAGATCTGGGAACGAGGTCCCTCAAACTCATCACGAAGCCCCATAAGGAACTTGTGAATCCTATCCTCCTGCTCTCGAGTATGCAAAAATGCTGCTCCCTCGGGCTCTATCATCGGAATAGCAGTAAGAGGACGTAGAGTCTCATACTTAAGCCAGCGCTGAGTCAAATAGTCATAATAATCTTGGATGGTCATATCTCCCTACCGAGCATAGGAGAGCTCTTGAGAAAGCTCATAAACACGTACTCCCCGTCCTGACTGGAAATACATCTCTGATAATGAGCTCCATAGTTTCGAAAGAGAACTATGAAACTGGTGAATCTTGTAAACAGATGGCTCCATCGAGCCAAATAACCATTCAAGAATGGCGTAGTTCTCAGAGAACCACGCAGAATATCTAGGGTCATCATCAGCTGGCTTTGAGTGAGATCCTGTCAGCCAACCAAGCTTCCCTATACGGCCTAAGAAAAGCTGGAATGAGCGAGACCACTCAGCGAAGTTACGGTCATTCAACAACTGTGCCGTAACTTTCTGAGAGATCATGTCCGGCATTGCTGGTAATGCAACTGTGCCAGTAGGTACTGTATACTGGTCAAACATAAAATTAGAAGTACTAATAGATGTCTCAACAGTGGAGGTGTCAATAGTAGGGGTCTCAAGTCCCTCAGTAGTAGTCATATCAACAACAATACTAGGGCACCCGTGACAGAAAAATAACTCTAAAATAAATAGAGGGATAAAATAAGGAAGACAAATATACCTCAATTCGAACAGTAGCGACAGATAAAGAAGGTCCATAAAGCTCCCAAATAATCAAGTCACGGTGCCCAGAAATCCAGTAAATATAAATAAATGATCTACTGCATCAAGAACAGATCAACGGAGAAGAGAATTCAACCCCTCTTAAAAGGTCCTACGGTCCCAAATAATTAGGAGCACGAAGGCAAAACACGAAGCTGTGATGAAGAGCGCGACCCAGCAGTGGGCTGGTTCGTTGGAGTGGGTACTGTGTTGGGTTTGGGGCTGGACTGGATTCGTCTTATTGGCAGACTTGGGTGATTTTGTCGCTGGGTTGGGTCAGTCGGCGTTGGGTCAGTCAGTGTTGGGATGCTGGTTTGTTGTTTTATGGGTGCTGTCGGTGCTGTTTTGTGGGGTGCAGTCGGTGGGCTGATTTTGGGTTGGTCTGGGCTCGGTTTATTGAGTATGTCGGTCGGTGTGCTGTATGTTGGGCTGACTGTATGATGTCGGTGTGAAGGATGGGCTGACTGTATGTTGTCGGTGGGGTTTAGTATGGACTGGTATGCTGGCTGGGCAGTTGGAGATTTCTGGTTAGTGGGTTTGTCGTTGTGGGTTGCTGGCTGCTGTGTCGGTGGACTGGACAATGTGTTTGTCGGTGTGGGTTGCTGGCCGTTGTGTTGGTGGAGCCTTGTTTTTCGGTGTTCTGGGTTTCTCAGTGATGGGGCTTTGGGCAGTGGAGTGGGCAGTGGAGTTGCAGGCTGGTATTGCTGCTGGCAGTTCAGGCGGTGGGTGGCTGGTGGGTTGGGCAGATGGTGGCTGCGACGTGGAGGAGGGGCTGGTGGTTGTGACGTGAAGGAGGGGCTAGGGTTAGGGTTTAGGCTCTGGTACCAACTTGATGTATTGGTGAGTAAAAAAAGATACAAACTAAGTATAGAGCCCCCGTATATATAGCCAATAAAAGTCACAATAAGGATAAAAAAGTAAAAAGAAAAAAAATCTAATAAAACCTAATAAACTAGGTTGCTATAACTCCAACAGGTTGTAATAATGAAGTTATTGCCTTAATCGATTTTCTTTGAGCTTATTCACAAATTAAGACTTAATTTTTCAAATTCCTTAAAATGTCATTTTATGCAATCATTTTACTGTTTTTAGGATTACCTACTCAAGTTTGGCAAACTACTTCAACTGAAGGCTAAAGATTTTTGACTGGTTGAGCACATATCTATCGGGAAAGTCCACTGTTGCATACATGGATCAACATTTTTCTGGTATTTTTGAATGATAAGAAGAATGATGGACAACAAAATGGAGTTATTTTGCTCTATGCCAGTTTGATTTACATTAAGGACTAATTTTTTCATTGTCCTGTATTCATCTTTTGCAAAACAATCAGGCTACTTTTTTTTTTTTTTTTGTCCTGGTGAATGTAATATGTGGATTAATGGTGCAATCTGTAGACTTCATATATGAAGTGTCATGTTGATGTCCAAAATTCTTCTTTGGCAATTATGTTGGATTGAGTTTTATTTATTTGCTACTGCATTTTATCAAGTATTCTGATTGTTATAGATTATTTGTTACAATCACCCACGAAATTTTTTGTTGCTAAATCAATTTTTTGCCAGTGCAATTTTTCTTTGCAAATTTTAAACAAAGAGTTGTGAACCTCCCTTTCTCTGCTAGTTATTAACAACAACGAGCTTGCAGAAGCGAAACAACCAGGGAAGATTTTTCATGGTTACAAGTTTGTGCCAGAGAAATTCTTGGTTTTATCAGCAAAATGTTTCTCTACTTAAAGTATTATTTCTTGTAGAGAGAGTGACGTACACCACATTTTTTGATTTCTTGCAATGATAGAAATTGAGTAATGGTGGTTTGAACACTATACGAGATTGGGGTGAAAGCTCAAACGCCCATAGGTATGTGAAGGTTACTATTCTTCTTCTTCATTAAGCTGTGAAATTTCTTGAGTTGCAGAAAAATCTTGTTTGATATGCCTATTTTGTATCACTATATCTCTCACTACAAAAATCTGTTTGATACAAATAACCGTCGGAAAGTTCTTACTTTATAACCATATAATTTTTGTTACATAAAAAATAGATTTAATGTGATGAAATTTGGATGGAAAAATTGGGTCCAACATAGTTCTGAAAATAAAATTTTCTTTTCCTACCAAATGGCACTTTTTTAAGTCACCAAATTTTATAGACATGCTAACTAGGATATAAGGATCATATTAATACAAAAATTTGGCCTAAATCACATGAAAAAGTGTACACCCATTTCAAGTAAAAACTCAAAAACTAGGTTCAATTATCCATTGATAAGCATGATATTGTAATCATCATGCGTGTTATTTATAAGGGAAAGAAAGCAATATAGCTCTAATACCAATGTTAGAAAGAGAGGTTATACACTGGTTCCCTCTTGACACGCGGAATCAGATCGAATCAACTTGCTAAATGAGTCTTGCTTGTATCCTTGTTTTTTTGAAGAGCCTTGACCGTTAATTAGCTTGACTGTTATAGCTATCACAGTCCTCTAAGCACCCACACCCACAAAACCTATTCAAGATGGTGATTTTTATAGAAGGAAATCTTAGAGAGGAAAGAAAGTGACGAATTTTTGTTTTATTTTTTGTATGCATCTCTCCTCTATATATAAAACAACAGTTTGATGAAGAATATAAAGCCTATCTCAATCTCAACTTATGAGTTATCTTAACTAATGATAAAAGACAAGAGTCTAAACCCATTAGGCCCCTTGTAACTTTGAGGACACTACTAGGTTATTATCAAAACATGTGGCTGCTTAGTTTATTAAACAATACGTCTAAGTACCCTAACACTGGTTGGATTATTTTCTACAACCGATTTGATCTGCTGTGATTGTTTTAGCCTATTTACAATTTCAGTGGTGGAAGAAGCATGATCCATAGTCTTGAATGTCTAAACCTGAGTCCAGGAATCCGATGCGTTTGGACCATCTGCTAGAGTGTCTGCAGGGCTATCTCTTCTTGAAAATCGCCTCCTCTTATTCTCCCAGTGTTTAAGTACAATCCATATTAGCATCCAAATGCTTCCAAGTTGAAAGATAGAATTTTCAAGTTTCCACTTGCTGCGAATGATATAGATAGCTAGAGCGGCCGTTGAAGTACCGCCGGTGAAAACGAAGAGTACCCAAAAGCTGTTGGCGCTTAGACTAACGTTTTCTTTATCTGATTCCTCATCCAAGCACTTCTCAGATCCTGTCATACTCCTCTCCAGTTCACGTAGTGCACCGCTTTCAGTGACCTTCAGTAATGCTTGATTTATGTCGGGAAGCATCGGAGAACCCTTTGGGAATGCCTGCAGCACAGTGAATGAGAAACTCGTCAATCATACTCTAATTCTATGTCGGGCGATATTGAATGCTTAAGCTATGAATTCCCAAGTAGTACTTGTGTCAATTGTACTGATTTTGAGCTCTTAAATCTGTCATCGAATTTTGCCATATTTCATTCGATGCACATGGGAAAGTTTAAGGGCCGGCAACAGGGAAACCCAACCTACCCCAGATTTCTGTGGGGTTTCAACCCAACGTGCAGACAACCTTTATATTCATAATAAACCGAATGCCAAAACAAAAACAGTAATAGAATAAAGGAGAGAGGTTTATTTACATATCCGTATCCTCCAACTTTGTATGTTGGTCCTGCTGTAATAAAACTTTTGCAGTATTTAGCGAGGAAGAGTTTGGCCACAGGAACTTCAAGAAAGGCAGCTGCTATTTTCCCACTTCTGAGGGCAAGAGCAAATTCTTCTGTTGCTGAAATGTTTTTGCAATTCTGTGTGTTAAAATGCAAAACATCCACCAAGTAATTCACCACGAACGACTTCCTTGAATACCCCACTAAGGCATTGCTATGCTTCAGTGTCTCAATGTCTGCTACTGTTGGTTCGAGCCGCTGGACAGTGAGCATGCTGGTGAGGTTTGCCGTATAGCTTTGTGTAATGATTACTGTCACAAACAGCCAGGCCACCGTTGCCATCCTTGACAAGCTGCTATGTAGCTTTTCCCCTATCCCCAAACAAATCAACCAATGTCATGACAGGGGTGCAAATCCAAACCCAACCCAAAATATTCAATACTAGAACAAAGATTTTCAATACAACAGTGGGGTTTGGACAAAAAATCTCAATCCAATTTAAATTCAGATAAAATTAAAGTTCTCAAGACCCAATCAAATTACTTAAATCGGGATTAACTTGATTATAAACCAAAGCCTACCCAAATGTGACTCGAGTTGTGTAACTCTCTTATGAAATTTGGTTACATCCCTAAATAAAAATAAATTCACGTGAACTGTGTAATATGAGTCTCAAAGTTTTATCATTTAGGTTGAACCTTGTCAACCCGCCCATCCGAGTTGCACCCTTATGGAAGATACATATATATATAAGTCAGCTGCCATGTCATCTAGACTCTTAATTTGGTCCCAAAATTTGGTCAGTGTAACATTACTGTATATATATACAATTTCTTAGGGAGAGGGACTTGAGAAACTTTCCCTCCCAATTTTCTAAATTTTATGAATTTTAAATTATTAACATTATCATTCAGCAATCATATTCTACCAAATGCATCTAATAACTACTCATGAACTCTCTCTAACCACCATTTATTTAATTTTTTTTTTTAAACATCAAATTTTGTAATCCAATAATTCTCACAAAATTTTTAGTAATTTATAAAATAATAGCTGAGAGAGAGTAACGGGTACAAAAAGATATTAAAAGGAGAAGAGAATGGCTCGTGCATCGCACATGGTCGGACATTAGTATATATATAATTTTTGCTACATACTGATGAGTTCTTTCAATAGTTGTTCCAAGATAGAATATTGAGTTTAGGGTTACCATTTAAAGAGAACAATGTGCCGAAAGCTGACCAAAGCAGGGTTCCTATTTGATTCATTACTGAGCTTCGATGTTCAGAGTAGTGAGGGCGCTCTATCATCCATATCACAAAGCCATTGTAGACATTCACAAAAGCTGTAAGAAACCACATTGCCCTTGTGAAGGGTTTCATGAATAATAAAGCTTTGTTGCTCGATTGGGATCGCACAGGGACTACCATCACCAGTCCGGATTCAGTGTGGGGTTGTGTGAATTCTGCATGTTTATATCTGCTGGATATTATCGCCACATCACCAACCACCGCGTCAAACTCCTACCATGCAGAGACAAATTGTATGTCAGTTGTGCGCTTTCGTTAAAGAAATCAGAAGTTTATTATGGAGCAAATTTGATTTTGGTAGTAGACTAGTAGTCATACTGTACATAGAAGCAAATAATATGACAACCAATCTTCCTTGTAATATGAATATACAAATGTGACAAAACCTGAAGACTTGTAGTAGGATTCTTCATTCAATTATTGGGGGGTAAGGATTCTTTATTCAATTTTACAATACATGTTTGAAAGACGTGACTAAGAGTTTACCTTAAGGGCATGTTTTATTCAAGTATAAATAAAGAATATAATTAGATAATTAGCTCACATTCAAACTATAAAATGTTGTTAATAAGAGTATTATTTAATTTTATTCTTGTATAACAAGTTTAGAACAAGATTGAGATAATATATAAATCTATAATTATAATAGCAGATTTATGTTTAAATTAAGTAATAGTATATGGTACTAAATTAAAAATGACAAAACAAATATTGAAGGTAAGAATTTATATAATGTGCAATTTTTACATAACGGTGTGACTCTAAGTTTGTAAGGATAATAAAATCATTGCATTTTTACTATTTAACTTTATAAAAATAATATCACGTACGACATGATATTTATTACTACCTACTAATAGATGTTAAATGACCATAATGAACCGTATCAGGATTAATTAAAATTAATACCAGGATACTATAACATCATCTAAACTTCATATTATATTATTACCAGATTAAATTAATCCAATCCACCCCTTAATACCAAAACCAAACATACCCTAAACATATATTGGTAGCTTTTGAAATGGTTGATGCACGATTATTAGCTACAACTAAGACGATATAGGCTTTCCAATGCATTTAACGGGGTGCAACAGTAGTTTGGTATGTGGGGTTGCTCTTGTACTATTTTGTTTGATGAAAACAATAAAAGTAATGCTAGAAACCTGATGTTATGCCTAAAGTTACAAATTATCTCATTATTGTGATTGTTATTGGTAGCTGTGAGGGTCCAATTTGAGTGGTTCTACTCGAACCTAACCAAAGATATTTAATATTCGGTCAAATATTCCACGAATTCCAATTAGACTTGGTCATAAAAATCCTAATCCTATTATTCAACTCAAATCTCACTCCATTTTGTGTAACTTGAGAATCAAATCATATTTCAACTTGAAATAAAATTCAAAATTTTAACTTATGCTGAATAATCCAATTTTAAATGAGTTTAGAATCTAAACATAACAATACTCGAGTTGAATTTGAATTTAGACTGAATTAGAGTTTCAAATTCATAATTTTATAATATAGGTTAATTTTGAATTGAACTATGAACCGGTCCGAGTTGTAATCCTACCAACTCTTTATTACCCAAAAACCCCAACCTAGTAAAATCTAGGATCCTATCTCGTACAACCAGGACTAAGACTTTTGTTTTTTTGTTTTTGGTCAGACATGACTAAGATTTTACAAACTAGGTTTTTTGACACCTTAGGTAATCTGGCAAAACTTTTGAAAGAGTAAAATTATAAAAATGAAATGAATAATCTCTCACCTTTGAATGGATTTGCTCTACCAAAGCATTATACGTGCCATCAAATGGAATGAAAGTATAAGGCAAATAATATGGCAAGCAATGCACTGTTGCTTTGAATACTTCAATCGAAAACCCACCGAAGGAACAGCTATTTGTGGAGTTATCGCAAACCACTTCTACAAAACGGTTTGTTGGGTCTCCGTTGGGCACTCCAATTCTCAAAGGGTTGGTGGCTGTTGGAGGGTTCCATCCTCTTGGAATAGACCAAGGTCCCCCAGGCCAAAGAAACTGCCCCAAAATTTCCATGGAATCATTGAAAACAGCTTTTTCATCAATAGTCTCCGAAAAACCTAATCCATCTGACCAGAACCCAAGTTCTCTATAACTTTTACCAACCACGTTGATGATTTGAAGAACAGTTGCTGGAGCTAATTTTCGTTCAACAAATTTGACTCTACCGCATAAGCCAATGAAATCAGTAACCAGAATTCTTTCTAACAAATTCTGGTCATTAATGCTGCCTCCATGTACTGCAAGAGCCACTGCCCACGTAGCATCGTACGCTTGGACCGCGAAAATTCCAGGGTCATGGTTTTTTTCTGCCGGATAATCCAAGCCAAACTTATCACGAAATCTTCTGTGGAAATCTTGAAAATGTGTCTCTGACTCAGGAAAATAGCTCTTGATTCCTAGAACGCCTTGCATAGAGAAGATTGTGGATAAATTCAAAGAATGAACAAGATTTGTGGTGGTGTCTGTAGTGATCCATACGTAATCCTTTTCCATCATACCCATCTTCTTTGCCTTTTCAAACAGACGTTTGGTCAAGGGCAAGGACATATGAACCACAAATACTCTGCATTGCTCTTCCTTAAGCCTCTCAAGCTCTTTAGCCAGTGAGGACGAAGTAATAAAAGGTGAGAGGACCGTAAAATTGCTTATTTCTGCACCTATTTCTCGTAGAGAATCATAGAGATGAGGGATAATTCCATTGGCAACGGATTCAATGTCTTCATATATCACAATGACTCTCCGCCATCCCCAAGAGTGAAAAATGGCGGCCAGAGCTTTCGTTTGTATACGTTGGCTGGGCGAGGAGGCTTGAATGAGGAAGGGCCACTGGTTCATTGCTGAAGGAGGAAAATCAGCAAAAGAGAGAGTAGATACGTGGGATTGAGTACCCACCTCTGCAACTAATTTTGCTTCTTCCCAGGATCGGGGTCCCAAAATTGCTTGCACGTGCTGTGCATCGATAAGATCTTTAGCTGCAAGTAAATGTCGTGATTACAGAGAAATTAACTTTGTTTGTCAATTAGTATTTTCTGTGAGGCTACAAGTAAAAAAAGAAATTCAATTCAATTTTTTTTTATCGTAAGAAATTCAATTCTATGAGCCGCCCTTTGGAAGGAAGAAGTGTGGATATAAAAAAAAGGGTATTATATGATATAGATTTAATGATACAATAAAATCTATAAAAAACAAAATTTCGAATACCACCAAGATATGTCTATCATAAAGATATAAATATATTTTTGTTACTGCATAATAACTTGATAATTATAATTTTTAGTAATTCTTCTTAATAATAAGCAAAATTAGTTTTTTTTTTTTACTTTCAAAAAGGTATATTCAACCTCATCATAATAATCATTCAAAAAAAAAAAAAAACCACATCATGATATATTTACAAAGTACACATGAATAATTAAAAGAATAAAGACCAAAACTTATTTAGTTGGTTTGCTTAAGAGTACTTATTCTCATACTATAGTATAATTAATTCATTTTATACTCTTTTAACATGTGATATAAGATCATGTATTTTCAAAGTCATATCAAGTTGCTTATGTATTGAATTGAATGTGAAGTCATAAGAAAGGGTAAAAATTAAATTAGAGATTATACATATTACTGTGTGTATAAAAACATCTGTGAAATGTTCACATATTTTTGTTTATTATTGGATATATAGTACATGTATCCCCTATGTATTTTATAATATTTGATGAGTATCTTATCTAATATGAAAATGTGGACTTTAACAAACTATTCGTATTTCATAAGTTTGGACGTATAACTGTATAAGCAGCCAGTTTACGCGTTTTTGACTAATTGCCTCTCAGGTTCGATTAAAGGCAGATCATCCATGTTAGGACTAGAGTACTCATGATGGATAAATCTCTCATGACTTAGCCTAAGAGTCGAACTTGAGACATCTGGTTTACAACTCATTCCTACTACTATTTGAACTACCCCAAAATTGCTAGCCATGATTTTGATAAAGCTATGGTATTGCTTTGGCATCATATAGGTAGTATTGTAGTGGGATAGAGAATTCTGAAGTAAATATATAGTACTGTTAACAAACTTGTTGTCGTGCGTGGGATTTGGGAATGAGATGCATTTGCAATAATTTCTTCTTATTGTAATCTAGTGGGGTTTTGTGTTCATAGGTCCACTGTTTTCTGCTTTATTGATCCTACTAGGCATGCCTTGCCATCGATGAAATTCTTTAGAAACCTGGTCTCTCTATTTCTCTACCAGATGTCTATTGTTTTTTTTTTGTTCCCGTTTTTGGGACCATTTCTCTTTCTGGGGTAGTAGAATTAATCCTTAAAAAACATTCCCTTCATAATTGAAGGAGCATAGAATTACTGCGCATGATTAAATATTTAATGATTTGAAATATTTTAATAACGAAGATCACGTTGCTAGCATATGGTTTACTCAGAATGTCGGTCGAGCAGATTCAACCGAGCACATAACAACATGTTCGGAAACAATTGTGCCCTAACCGATCAAACGTGTTCGAATGAATAAGGCAAATCTCACCGAGCTGTGTAAGAGTTCAGTCCAGGCGGTAAGAACAAATAGAATCCCATTTTGATTAATAGGAAGAAAGATAACGTAATCTCGAAGAATCAAACGATGGGGCTGGCTTGATAAGGAAGCTACTGAGATTAAGGTGAACATTGTCAACGTGCCCAAAAAAATAGATGAATAGAGAATGCTAAGAAAGATTCCAATAAAAATAACTGAAAATCCCATAGAACGTAGGGTGTACTACCTCACCTCCCCAATGGCTGAAACCCTAGTAGAGGGGGAACCTCATTGCTCCATAAAAAATGGGTAAAAAATCAACCTTTATTGAATCAAGCATCGGAGTCCCTTTGACCTGCCCGCCCCGGTCTTTGGCATCTTATTCGTTTTGCAAGGGGAGTGGTGCAACATTTCTTCTTCATTTGATCACAATCAAATCATACAATTTGTAAGAGGTTTTCTACCCCTTATAAATGACACCGTTTATGGGAAGCTTTGAGCAAAAAGTACAATCTTAAGACTACGAAACACAATTGGGTCATCGATCAACGATGATGTGGAGTAAGGCCTTGACCAAAACTATAAGTTGTCTTTCCCTTCGGATAGCGACATCAGGGAAGATGCCTTTGGAACTAAGAATGAATACCATGACGATCACGATAACCGTTTATCATCAAGATATAACCCCAAAGATGTGGTGTAGAAGGATGGATTAAACAAAGAAAAATCCCCCCGTGCCGAGGGGGAAATACCTTTATGAAGTTAATCCAATCCCTTCAGGATCGAGTGGATGCGCACGAATGCCATGTTGAAAAGGTCCTATAACAAAGAAAAGAAGCTAAGACAAGAGAATGAGGCACTCAAGGAGACCTTGAGGAGGTCTAGGGATCGAGATGCCCTGAAAAGGACCAATCGCCAAGCTACTATAAAGAGTGAACGAGATCGGAGAGACAGAAGCCCAACCCCTGAAAGAAATAAACCAAGGCACAGAGAATATTCCCAGGATTGGAACGATAGAAGAAAGTCAACTCAGGTGGAAGACCAGGAGGATGACTAGAAGCGTTTTATCATGGAAGACTTGATATCAGGTTGAAACAACCTGAGCAGAAGTCTGCTAGGGACTTGGCAAGAAGAGCAACGGGAGAATATGTTGGGGGGAACGGAGGTTTCCCCTTCAACAAATGGATAAAGAGAGAGATAGAAAAAGAGGGTCTCTAGTAAGTTCACCATCTCGAACTTCAAATTGTATGGTAGAAAGATGGATCCAGTTGCGCACATTTGTCACTACAGAAAGCTTATGGCGGTCCACAAGAAGAACGAAGCATTATTATGCACGTTGTTCCCTACCAGCTTAAGTGAGTCAGCAATGAAATGGTTGTTCGACAGCCTAGCTAGACCTTGTCGACAGTTGGGTGTAGCTCGGTTCATCACCAATAGTCGACCACCAAAGGACGTTGGGGCTTTGTTCACAATGAAAAAGAGAAACGGTGGAATGCTTCGAGAGTATGCTCATTGATATTGGTAAACCGTGAACAAGATTGAAGCCTACAATTCCGAGATTGTTATTGCATCTTTTAAGATTGGATTGCCGAAGGAAAATCCCATCTATCAATGACTGACAAGAAAACCAACACTAGACATGGAAGAGCTGATGGCTAGAGTGAAAAAATATGCCAAGGTTGATGATGAACTTAGTAGAGAGGTTAATCGAGATCAAACAAACAAGAAGGAAGCCATCAAAGTGAGACTGAATGCACAATCTCGGTTAGGATCAAAGGGGAATGAGAATGAGGGTTTTCCTTCACGATCTTCGTCTGCCATAGTAAACACAATGTTCAAAGAGCCCAACCAAGAAGAGGAACTCCGTCACAGATCAAGGGTAAGTCGTTTCTCAAATGGCCGAACAAGTTGGAATGAGATCTAGAGAAGAGGAACCCTAATGTAAGGTGCTTTTATCACTGCAACATAGGACACATGTTGAAAAATTATCGTTCATGGAAGCAACACCTCAAAGAACTCATCCAAGCAGGACACCTCTCTTAGTTTGTGGAATTGAAAAAAGGGATGACCGATGCAAACAAAAAAGCGAACATAACTCGAGAATGATAGTAGGATCCATCTGGTGTGATTGATGTGATACATGCAGCCACTAACCTGAATATGGCCACCAACAAGGTAGTCTGGGCATTTATACAGAAAACTACCCAAATAAGAGAAATTTACCAGGTCGGTGCACTGCCCCAATAACTCCTACAAGAAACAGAAAATTGATCGGCTAGAGGGGCTTACTAGTTTTTTCGACAGTAACTTAGCTGGGGTTCATCACCCGCATAATGATGCCTTGATCCTCACATTGCGAATCGCAAACTTTGACGTGAGAAGGATCTTGATTGACCAAGGGAGTTCCTCCGAGATTATGTACATAGGACTGTTTCGCAAGCTTGACTTAAAGGAGGAAGACCTTAAACCTGGAAGCACTACTCTGGTCAATTTTAGTGGAAAAATGATCTTACCAAAAGGAAGAATAACTCTCCTAATACGGGTAAGCCTTGTGGGCACAATGGTCGAATTCCTTGTTATCGAGGCAGAAACAGCCTGCAACGTCATAATGAGGCGGACATGGCTCCATGAGATTAAAGAGACCCCATCTACTTATCACCATATCTTGAGATTCCCAATTGAAGGAGGAATTTTTGACATTCATGGGGATCAAATAAGCTCAAGGAATTGCTTGTTCGTCTCAATAAAGGGGGAAGAGATGAAGAATGACCTAGAGTTGGAGATTGCATCCAAACCATCCAAGAAATAACAATTAAAGTTTGAAAGGACGAGCCTAGAGGAGCCATTGATCGGGCCAGCTGAATACACAGTGGAAGAATTGAAGAAAGTATACCTAGAAGAGTCCACTAAGAAGTTTTTTTTGATCTGCTCTTCACTGGCTCTATAGGAGTAAGAAGCTCTAACGAACATCCTCAAGAAAAATGTTGACATGTTTGCCTTGACTTGTTACGAAATGCTAGGGATCCACTCCAAGGTAATTTGGCACCACTTGAATGTAGACCCAGCTTTCAGGCCAATTAAGTGGAAGCAGAGGAGGTCAGCAGTACAACATATGGATGCTGTGAATGAAGAAGTTTGAAAGTTGCTGGAAGTACAGTCAATAAGGGAGGTACAATATTCGATTTGGTTGTCCAACACGGTTGTTGTCAAGAAGAAGAATGAAAAATGGAGGGTTTGCATGGACTTCACCGATCTGAATAAAGCATGCCCCAAGGACAGTTTCCCTCTCCCGAAGATTGACTAGTTAGTTGATGCTACATCGGGACACGAATGCATGAGCTTTTTAGATGCTTACAAGGGCTGCCATCAGATTCCACTTTTCGAACCAGATTAGGAGATGACCTCATTCATCACACCACAAGGGGTGTATTGCTACAAGAGCTACATTTGGATGGTTTGGTACAATAATGAAGGAATTATAGGTCAGCGTGTACCCAAGAGCACGTGAGCAGCTCGGTAGAAAAGACATTCATTAAAGGACCACACATTTTTCAAGTCTTCCATCTTTACCGAACATTCAAAAATGTTTCCTTTAACAATTTCACCTAATAGAGACAAGCGTATCAAAAAGGCAAAAATGGTAAACTTAAATTCAAAATAGATACATATGTTCATATACTTGGTGTGCCTTCTTCAAAGGGACATCTATAAGATGTGTTGCCTCCTGCCTTGTACTCTCAGTTCTCGGAGATAAATACACGTCATTTTCATGACCTTTGTTGGAATCAAGCAGATGGGTTACCATATAACGATCCTTCCTCCTCACTAAGAAATTGTAGTTATCCCATATTGGCTTGATGATGTAATAGTAAAGGATCTCCCATAGTCCCAGATATACTCCCAGAATGTCGTTAAGAGCAGTAACACCCATTACGATTATGAAAAGATTGGGGCAGCATTGGATGGGGCACAACTTTAGAGTTGAAAGAACCCATAAAAGAAGGGTATGAAGAGGAAACCTCACGCCACCCTCGGTAATAGAACGATTGTGGATAGGGATGGATTCTCTGATACTGATTAGGGGCTCATCAATACCAACCACACGAACTTCAACATCATCAGGGATGATGTATTTCGCCCTGAATGCCGGGATTTCACCTAAGGTAAGGGGAGCCATTGTGAGGAAGAAGATGAGTAGAAGAGAAGAAAAAAAAGTTTTCAAAATAACAGAGAAGGCATAAAGTAAAAATGTTTGAGTATGTTTCTTTTTAAACAGAGATGAACAAGTGCAAAAAAAGTGGCACTTGAAGATCAAAAGATGAAACATTAATGCGAAGTTCTGTTTTTGAAAGAAAAGGGGGCATGCATGGCTCAAGAAACCAGGTAATCATCAATGAGGGTAAGCTTGGGAATAAGGAACCATAGCCAAACGTGTGCCACGTTGCGTATGTTCCCTACGGGCAAGTGAAGGAGCACAGAATTACGACACATAATTAGACATTTAATGATTTGAAATAAATATAAGCATGTGACGAAGATCACGTGGTAGGCATATGGTTTACTCAAAATGTCGGCTGAGCAGACTCAACCGAGCACATAATAGCACGTTCCGGAACGACTGTGCCCTAACTAATTAAACGCATTTGGTCGAATAAGGTAAACCTCACCGAGCAATATAACATTTCGGGTCGGGCGATAAGAACAAATAGAATCCCATTTTGATTAATAGGAAGGAAGATAATGCAATCCTGAAGAATCATAAAATGGGGTTGGCTTGATAAGGAAGCTACCGAGACTAAGGTGAACATTATTTACGTGCTCGAAGAAATAAACGAATAGGGAATGCTAAGAAAGATTCCAATAACAATCATTGGAAATCCGACATAACGTGGGATATACCACCTCACCTCCCCAACGACAAAAACACTAGTAGAAGGGGAATCTCATCACTTTGATTACATTGTCAACCTTTACTGACTTAAGCATCAAAGTGCCTCCGACCGGCCCGTCCCAATTTTTAGTAGTTTGTTCATTTTATAGGGAGAGTAGTGCAGTATTTCTTGTTCATTTGACCCCAATCAAATCATACAATTTGTAAGAGGTGTTCTACCCATTATAATAATCAACTTCCATATAAAGACAATATCATGTAAGTAGGGCTACCTGATCTTTGGTTCCCTCAAGAAAACCCTATTATCACTTAGTAAATCCTACCTTATCTAGTTTAATGATTATTATATATGTATATGTTGTTCCTATACGCTACTCTTCCAGAGTCTCTAAATGATATTTCTTTTTCAATAAAAAGGAATGCTACACTACCACATAAAAAAAAAAAACAAAAAAACAAAAATATAGGCCAAATGGTTTGGCAGATGAGATGGTAAATAAATCTTGAATATTAAATGAATAAAAGTGGGATAAAAAATATCATTATTATAATATCACATCATTTGAGTTTTATTTTTTTAAAACAAAATTATTTAAACTTAATTTGGGGACCTAATTCAATGCAACCATTGGATTAAAGGTGGCCCCATCTAACATTGTAATTTACAACTAATTCAATGACTAAATTAAATTAAAGGGCTAATCTCAACTTGCAACTCGAAAGATCATTCAAATTTTAATTTGTACCCTTAAAGTTTAAAAATATTAATTTATATCCTGAAAGATATAAATACTTATCAATATGCACCTGAAACTAATTGCTATCTATTTTGCCGTTAAAAAAATTTGGGTTAATTATAAATTGCACCTCTCAAAGTTTAAATATTTCACATTTATGATCCAAAAAGAATTCAATTCATTAATGCTCATTAAATAGCTCTCAATTGTACGTATCATAACATTTTCGTGTTGTGGTCGAGTCAATATAAAAATATTTGTAACACAAAATATTTTCGTGTCGAGTCAATTGTATTGTTTCATATATTTCACATTTACAATTCATATAATACTATTTAATATTTTTTAAAAATTACAAAATACTTAGGGTGTGTTTGGTTTGCGTCTGCAAAATAGTTTTTTATTCTCAAAATTTTAAAAACACCCAAATTCTGTTTGTTTAGCATTTTTGTTCTCAAAATTTTCGGAAAAAATGAGATTTGAGACAGAAAACAACTAAAACTTGTTTTCAAAGTTTTCTTTGGAAATTTTGGAAACACGGAGACAAGGTAAACAAGTTAAATGAGGTCTGCCATTCGAGTCTCCTTAGCAGCAAAACGTCTTCTTTTTTTTTTTTTTTTTTTCCTCTCCCTTTCTCCACTTTGCCCAGCGTCTTCACTGCCCAGCGTCTTCTTCTTCTTCTTTTTTTTTTTCCTCTCTCTCTCTTCACTGCAACCATCTCATCTCTCTCTCTCTCTCTCTCTCTGTGCAACGATCTGATGTGCAACGATCTCTCCACTTCGGCAAATCTAGACGATCTGGGTTCAAGAACTTCGGCAAATCCAGACGATCTGGATTCAAGAACTTCGGCAAATCCAGACGATCTGGGTTCTTCGGTCTCTATCTGGTGGGTTTTGGGTGGTTGTAGGTTGGTGGTGGTTCTCGGTTTCGGTGGTGGTTGTGGGTTGGTGGTGGTTCTCGATTTGGGTGGTGATTGTGAGTTTTGGGTGGTAGTTGTGGGTTTCGGTGGTGGTGGGTTTTGGGTGGTGGTCTTGGTGGTGGGTGTTGGGTGGTTCACGGTGGTGGTTGTGGGTGTTGGGTGGTTCTCTTTTTGGGTTGGTCGTGGTTGTGGGTGTTGGGTGGTGGTCTTGGTGGTGGGTGTTGGGTGGTTCACGGTGGTGGTTGTGGGTGTTGGGTGGTTCTCGATTTGGGTGGTGGTCTTGGTGGTGGGTGTTGGGTGGTTCACGGTGGTGGTTGTGGGTGTTGGGTGGTTCTCGATTTGGGTGGTGGTGGTGGTTGTGGGTGTTGGGTGGTTCTCGATTTGGGTGGTGGTCTTGGTGGTGGGTGTTGGGTGGTTCACGGTGGTGGTTGTGGGTGTTGGGTGGTTCTCGATTTGGGTGGTGGTCTTGGTGGTGGGTGTTGGGTGGTTCACGGTGGTGGTTGTGGGTGTTGGGTGGTCTTGATGCACAGTGAAAGAGAGAGAGACAGAGAGATGAAGAGAGGGTGGTCTTGATGCACAGTAAAAGAGAGAGAGACAGAGAGACGAAGAGAGGTGAAAATTGTGGATTATTGTCCAAACAAATTCTATAATTTTTGTTCTTTAAAACTATTTTCAAAAATATATAACCAAACAGGTTTTGTAATCCAAAAATTTTTAAAAACACTTTCTTAAAACTCATCTCAAAAATAGTTTTCAGAAACTGTTTTTTGAGATGCAAACCAAACAGACCCTTATTTTTTGTCTATAAAACTTGTTAAATAACTATTTTCTGTCTATAATTGTATTATTTAGATATTTCGTATCTAACTTTAATTTGATCGGACAATCAAAATATTTGTGTCTAACTGTAGACATAAAATAGTTATTTAACGAATATTGTAGACAAAAAAATGATATTTTTATAATTTTTTTTTAAATTGTGAAAAATATTTTTTTATTAACTCGAACACAACACAAATATGTTATAATACGATACAATTGAGAGCTATTTAACAATCATTAATTGATGAAATTTTTTTTGGATCATAAATATGAAATATTTAAACTTTGAGAGTATAATTTATAATTAGCCCAAACTTTTTTAATGGAAAAATGGACGGTGTTAGCCCTAGGTACACATTGATACGAATTTATGTCTTTCAGTGTGTAAATTAATATTTTTAAACTTTGAGGGTACAAATTACAATTTGAGTGATATTTGGAGATACAAATTAAAATTATCCCTAAATTAAATCCGTTCTCAAATTAGATCGTTTTACATCCCATTTTTCGGTGGTTTTCCATTGTTTACTGGTAAAACTACGACTCAGTAAAACAAATTATATATATATATATGTATATGTATATAAATACCAGTCAGAGCTGCTTGGAAGGGATCCCCTTGTGAGTTTTTTACTCGGAGAATCAATCTTTGATTGGTGTGGTAGTAGAAATCATTGATAGCCATTTCCATTGCTACTTTCTCTTCTTTTCCCACGCGAGACCCGTAATCCACAATGGCACCTATGGTGCCCTTGACGGAGCTTATATCTGTCGTTTCCAAACCTCCACCGGCTGTTGTTTGGTGTGAAATTAAAAAGAAAGCGAATGAGATAAGAGAGAAGAAGAGAGGATCATATATAACCATTTTGTTAAGCTGCATACCTAAGAAGAGCCGGCAGTCTTTCCTTTATATAGAAATGCGACAGGTCTTTATGATACAACGGTGTTCGTATCCTTGCCTGACTGAGTAACCACATTAGTCAATAATTTAATTTAGTTTCTTGTATTTGATTGGCTGGTCTTATTCAATAGTAACCGTGTAGTTAAGATTAGAGCATCTCTAATCTTTACTCTTTTTTAAATTTAAATTTAAATTTGGATAAAAAATATCTATTTTTTTTTTTCATTTCTTGAACATATACTGTGTGAATTTTGGTAGAAGTAAAGCAATTTTCACTTGTTTTTGCTTCCATAGAAATGATGTTGATTCCTAGATTTTTGGGAGCCTACGAGTGATGAGTTCGATTGAGAGCATTAGATTCAATCAAGAATAACCTAAAAAAAAAAAAAATTAGCTTCAAGCGTATGTATCTCATTAGATACATACGATTCTTAGATTCAATCGTATGTATCTCATGCAACCATACTTGTAGGATCACTTTTGTCCCTCAAGTCTATAATGTGTAATTTTTGTCCTTCAAGCTTGCAATTTATGTCACTTTACTTATTTATATTTTTACAGAATTATCAGTTAATCATACTTTGCACCTTGAAAAATGCTTGAATTTTTAATTTGCTTCCCTAAAAATTTTAATTTTTAAATTACACACTCAATATCATAAAAAACTATAATGTGACCTGGACGCAAACATGACAATAAGCTGCATTTTCGAAAAAAAAAGTAAAAGAGCTTGAGTCTAGACACATTGCATCTTTTATGAAATTATGGGTGCAATTTGGAAATTAAACTCTTTTATTGTGCAAATTAAGAATTCAAACATCTTTTGGGGCACAAAGTACGATTAATCTGAGAATGTTCTCAACTGTGGTCATATAACATACATGTAATCATCTCTGTTGAAAAAAATATATTTTACCCTTTTGTTTATTATTTTATTTTATTGCCGTGTAGTGGGAGGGTTGAACGGATTTAGAAATTTCGCCACTAGGTTGATGCAGCTGTCACGCACCATCAAGATAAGGACTAACCCAGTGAAGTTGGAACTTCCCACTGGCATGGAGTTGAATTCCAAGCCCCAATAATCACTTAAACAATTCATTTGAGTCGATCTCATTCCTTTTTTTTTTTTTTCTTTTGACTTGAGTCAATGTCCATTGATAGGGACATTTTGAGCTGATTAGGAACTGCCTGGTTCAAATATCAGTCCCGTGGTGAATACACATAGAAGTACTATGATCCATATTACATCTCCATACAATGTACAACATTATTTAATTTGAATTAGACCCCACAACTTTAAAGCATGTTATATAATGAAAATGAAAACTCAATTTGTCAAGTACTTCACACACTTTTTTTGAACGATCTAAAATGAGTCACCACAATTTATTCTCTTGCTTCCATATGTCTTCGTTTGGGGTGTGAGATTCTCGAGAATGATTCCCACCACGCTAACTAGTTACCATAGTCTCAAGCTATCGTCCCACTAGATCGTGGTATACTAAGGGATACACAAACTACGTGACATGCACATGACGAGGGTCAAAGACTCAAGGATCATATGTAATGTCTATAACCTGCATTATGTAATATTGTATACTTTGTTGTAGATCCGCACAATTTTAAAACGAGTTATACAATGACAATTTAAAGCTCAAATTTTTCGACCACTCCACAAACACATTTTACCAAACTGTGTGAGATGGCTTCACCATAATATGACCGAAAGTATAGCTAGTCTTGAGTCATTGCCTACCAAGACTAAATATGTTTTTTACATAAGTCAAGACAAAATATGTGGTTGTTGAGTTTGACATTGGAATCTTTTTATTTTGCTGTATTTTCAGTCCGAGCTTGGAATTTAAGATAACACCTCTTATTATTTTTCAGGCAACTTGACTGATCATTTGTCTCTTATACTACCTAACTCGAAGACAATGTGATTTTCCTTTTTTCTGTATTTTTATTGCATGCAAACTCTGAATTGAATGCGTACCAGTTGTCTTTTGCTTGTGGGAGAAATAAACATGAATTTAATCTTGACCATGACCTAGGACTTGGCATTAGTTAACTTGGTCTTGGTCTCCCTCAAAAGGATTTTCTAAGTATTAGCCCTTCTTGAACTTTCCTGCATTTACTTCTGTTTTCCAGTCAATTCAGAGTTTTGATATCACATTCAAGCCTCATAATTTTTGACACAATCCACGAACTCGAGAAGAAATGCATATGAAATTAGCGAGTTTAAATTTTGAATAGTAAACTCCTAGACTTATTAGACCTATCAAATAAATGGGGTGACGTGAACCTGACTAACGAACTCAATACGTATAACATCAATCTGACTATACAAGGGTACAAGTGTGATTGGTTAAGCAAATTTTAAAATGACTTGACCTAAACAAGATACGATCCATCGCAAAACCTAGCCAACATTCTGACCTTCATTGCTGTTCTGCCGTATCATTAATCCACTTAAGTTTTCTTAATCCAACTTCAATCCCATTTCAAAGATGTTTTTTTGGGGGGTAAGTAAAAAAATGTATTTATGAGCTATGCAAGCATTTACAACCATGGGAGGCCACATATTTCAGCAGCCATGCCACATGACTAGTACAAGATGTTGTTCACCAAGAGGCCTTTGATCCAATTGTACTCTTTACCATGTGAAGACTTTGTCTTCTTGAAGTTAAGGGTTCAAGTCCCCCTTCCCTTCTCTCCTCCCTCCAAAAAAAAAATATTAAAAAAAAAAAAGTACAAGATGTTGAATTAAAAAAAAAAAAAAGGATCAGATGGGAGTACCTGAAGCTAAAGCTGTACTTCATGAGATGAGCCCACACAGAAGTTATTTGGAATCAATCCTAACAATTCGATTTATCCTAATTTTTTCTATTGTAATTTGACTAAATTTAATTATAACATGACCTAAAAAAATTGTGACTTTTAGTACAGTATTTTCTTTGGTACCGTAATCCTACCCATTACTCATGGATCGAAATCTGCCACCTTTAGAGGATCTCTGTTTTGAAAATCTGCTTTGATCTACATAAAGCAGGTTTGGGGGACCAATATGTACGCCACTCCTTTGTAGGATATGGCTCCAAATGCTTTTCAGGACCAACTAATAAACAGATGCTCTTGATTCTCATTCTCTATTCTTCAGAACACATTTTCAGTACTTAACCGCTGCATATAGTGCTGCATATGACTCAGATTTCATTCCTCTCTAATGTGCTTTTGCCACTTTATGAGTAGGGCAGTCAATATGTCATGTCATATCGGGTTTAAGTTGTGTTGAGTTAAAATTTATTCAACTTATATCCGACTTATGTATAATCAAATTCATGTCATACATGATTACATTAAAACTCATTAATTCCGTATCGATTTCGTATAAAGTTTGTGGGTTGTGTCTAGAATTACCTACTCACAAGTGAAGGAGTCACATTTAGTTTCAGTGAGTAACAATAGTAAACATATTCTTTCAAGTTGAAAAAAAAAACTACATTGGCAATATTGGAATTATAAACAAAAAAAAAACCACATTGGTAATATTGGAATTGTCTACAAACTAGCACAGATGTGGAATTATTACTCACCTTCTCATAATGGATGGACAGTTTAACAAGCTTGTAATGGACATGTTATTGTGTGGGGCAATGCTAAAATTTATGAAATAACGAGAAAATATATGTAACGATAATTCTGCATCAGCATTGACAAGTCATACTACCAACCTACTAGTTAAATTTACCAGCGCGTCAATAATGACATGATACCAACATTATTGTTAGATCATATTTTGTATTTGCCTAATTTCAAGAAAATATATGAAGCATCATATCAAGTTACATCAAATGAATTTTTCGTATGCACTTCCATGCTTAGGACAAAGATAATGACATTCGAGACCTAAGAACCCTTGGTTTAATTAATTAGACTTAGGAGGATTAGTGTTATAATGTAATTTGTGATTGATCCATGTATTTCTTAGGTGTTCTTTAAAAAAAGGTTTTTCTAAACCTCTTATGTGTTTTGAAAATATAGTTTGAGCCATTAGTGGACCCCTTTTGAGCAACACTCTTTACTGTTCAAGAGGATTGGATTTTTGCTTAGTTTTAGGCTTAAAAAATCCGTAGGGACAAACCCTATATTCGCTAGACTTCGCTAGAACGGTCTCTAAAGACTTAGAAAAATTTCGCGTAAAGACTAAACGGAAGGACATTAGGGATGGCCCTGTGGGTTGCTTGAGCAGTCATGCTCTCCTAGATTGGGTTTGAATCTTTTTTCCATTTCAGTGACCACCACCCTCTGACTATCTTCCCATCGATCGAACGGTCTTTCGCGAATTTGTGTTTTCTTGGATCCCAAGACAAACGCTATTTTAAGCCTATAAATAGAGGGATGCCCTTCCGACCTAGGGTAAACCTCTTGAGAGTAAATTCAACTTATCATATAACTTGAGAGCTTGAACCACAACCCTAGATCCCTAGATCTTGTGATAATAACACTGTTATTCATTAAAAGATAACAATAAATCTATATTATCGAAATTTATTTTTGTAAATTTAAAATAAATAAATGGACTTCAAATATGGATTCTTTACGTGAAAACGAGTCAAGTAATTAATTATGTTTAATACATATATATATATACACTATTTTAAAATTTAAAAAAAAGTGAAATTTTTTTGATTGACCATTATGTCCTTATTAAAAAGGTAAAAGACATATCTTTATGTACTTAATTATCCATTATTAATTAAATATGCAAATGACCCTTCATATATTCTCATTTTCATAGTTATTTGTTTATATTATTATGTTACATTATATTAAATGCCTATTTCACCCTTGAACAATTGTACAATACTACTTCTGTAACCACTCCTGCCACTCAACTAGCTGTTGATTCATATGCTTCTTATGGTGTAGTCGGTTTACATTTTAATTGATTAAATTGGGGATCTCACAAATTCTGAGAATAAATATTCAATTGATAGTTGCCCTTACAGATTCTGAGAATAAATATTCAATTGATTGCAGACCTTACAAATTCTGAATATTTCCAAGTAAATATTTAATCACGTAAAATGTACTACTATGTGAATTGTCTTCTTTGTTTCGTCACCGACCTGTTGCACTTTAATTTCTTTCACTTTCTATATATGCTTGTGTATTCTCTGTGTGCACATGTGGGTTTCCTATCTCTGGTTTAGCATTTAGTTTATCTCTTCTAATTAGATTTGTGCATTTTGACAGTGAAGAACACCCACCATCTAAGAGTGACAAGATTTTTGACCACGAGAATCCGAAATGTGGTATGGACAAAATTTTTAGAATTTTCTTGGATAAATGTTAGGTGACTATGGTGGATTTGGGGAATGTAGAGCTTGGGAATTTAGTGGCTTTGCTTTGATTATTTTGGTGAAACTGGAATCAATCTTCGAAGGCAGCCTCTTCTCACAAATGTTTACTCCTTTGATCTCAAGGGTGGTTCTTATGGCACTCTAACAGCGTAAATTTCTTAGTTTCACCAGCTTCATATATTGGTCCCATTGTTTAACTTTGTGTTGTTCCCTTTTGGTCATATGATAGATGGGTTCAACGTGCACGATTTGACAAAGAATTTTTGGTGATGGTTGGTGGCTATAAGGGTAACCATGGTTTCAATTCTTTAGCTGTTCATCTGATTAATTGTTAGTGTCCATTACTAATATAAATATGCATAGGTAGTTCTAGCAGCACAAACCTACAACAAATTTATCATTTATACGATTTACTGTGTTGTTATTAATTGATAATGTTGTGTACTTAGCCATTGATGGAGTGAACATCTAGTTGGTTCTAATTCTTATAAACTTAATATTATCTAACATAATCATGTTACAAGTTTTTTTTTTTCGGAGAACCTCGACGGTGCGAGGAAATTTTATTGATTAAAAATTAAATTACACCTAGTTAGGGGGGACGTATGTACCTTACCCATCGATGCAATCTAATACATAAATAAAATAAAATAAAAGGCAAAATGCATGCTTGATACAAATAATAATGAAATAAAGCGAGCCTAGGCATATTGCTTAAACTAAATGGTAGCAGCTGAAAGAGCATTTAAGCAAGCATGGCAGCTAAGAGAGGGAGCTGAGAGTTAGGCAGCTGAGGGAATGACCTGAAAGGATTTTCAGGCTGCAAGCATGAGCTTCGAGTAGGGTAAGCTAAGGACTGATGAGCTGAGAGCATGCTTAAAGGATTGATAAGGCAGCTGATAAGGCAGATCTGATCTGGGAAGACATTCAGCCTGATAAGGTAACTGAAATGACTCATGATACGAGACTGAGAGGGCAATTGATAAGGAATTCCAGAAGACATCTTGATAGCCCTTTGTTAGGCAGATGGATAGTCTCAGACGAAAAATAGGAGATCTCTGAAAAAATAAAAACAAAATGCTCCCAAGAGAATCCTGTAAAGAGAGAGAACATCTTGATGGAAAAGATGAGAAAAGTGAGAATCCTTTGAGTGCAAATCCAGAATAAACCCGAAAGTCTGCATATGACTTCGATGGAAGAAGAAGTCCTCCTCCTTTAAGCAATGCAGAAGATGAATATCCAGCAAAGCTTCCAAGAAGTCTGACCAGATAAGAAGACCGATCTTAAGGAATGCATGAGGCAATGGAGAAGATGAATATCTAGCAAGACTGTAAAAATAGAGGTATTTAGTAAATCCCCAATCTTGTGTTTGAATATTTGATATCCTGAGCATTGAAACTGAGCATGTTGTTGAGTATATGAGCATGAACTGAGCCTGGAAACTGTGCATGTTGTTGAATATATGAGGCCTTGAATGTGTTGTTGCTTCCATCAAGAGATATATCCAGTAGCCTTGGCATACATAATATGTATTGTCCATTATGTTGACCTTATAAAACGCTTCCTTAAATTGCGCATATTTCTGGAGTCCTGTTGTATCAGCAATCTGGTATAAACTGGTAGATCTTTAGTGGAATCATAGATAAACGACCCCCTATCAGTGACCCCTTTATTTGCCAACGAATCAGGAACCATATTCCCCTCACGATAAGTATGTAGAATGTCAAATGTAAGGCCCTGTAAAATAGAATGAATTTGGTCAAAGAGAGTCCATAATTTCCATGATACTTTGATCCTTTGTTTGACCATATCCACCAGAAGCTTCGAGTTAGTCTCAATAGCAAACGAATAATCTTGAATGCCATGCTCCTTTATCAGATTAAGAACATTCAGTAAAGCCCTGATCTCTGCCTCCATATTAGTGCATATTCCATAGAAATAAGAACCTGCAAGAACCATCTGAATTTCTTAATACTGCCCCTCTTCCAGAAAGTCCAGGATTCCCTTTTGGATGCTCCATCAATATTCAGTTTTAGAATGCCTACTTCTAGATGAGTCCAAGCTATCCACCATGTCTGTATCTTAAAAGAACCAGTTTTACAAATATTCGAGGACTTAAGCAATTCCAAGTCTTGACTTGAATACATAGCTCTTGGATGAATAGTATGTACCTGCAATCTTAAAAAAGGGAGAATAATCTTAACCAGAGTAGTGGCATGCAGCTTCTTATCATCAAATAACCTCTTGCATCTCTCCTTCCATAACTGCCAGAAGACCAATAATGATACTCCTCTTCTTAAGGTGTGACTGACTGTAGAAAGCTTGAAAACTCTTGCCAACCTCATGAATCTAGTGAGAGGTTCTTCCTGAGCAATTAATTGAAATCCCATTTGAGCAGAAAGAGAATTCCATATATGTGACGCCCCAAAATCCGGGGGTCCTTTTTGAACCGTTGACCACCCGTCAACCCGCGGAAATACCAGTGAGTGTCGCACAACCCAACATCACGTCTATAGTAATCCTTTAACCGGGATTAAAACCCATTTGTGTAACTCGTGTATATTTCACCATTTAATTCACCCGAGGTTTAATGTACCCTAAAATATCTCATTTGATGGCCATTTGTATCATTGGAACCAAAGAAACCCAAGCCCAAAGACTTGTTGAAGTAAAAAAAAAATTTTTAAATTTGTGAAAGCGTACCGGTACGGTTTGGCTACTGGACCTCATCGTACTGGTACGTGTACCGGTATGGTTTGGCTACTGGACCTCAGCGTACCGGTACTCGTTGGCGACTTTAGCTTGTTTCACCTGTTTTTGATTTCTAATCCATTCCAAACCTGTCCAATTTCATTCCAAGCATGTATAACGATATTCTCTACAATATACATGATTCATGGAAGTCCCATTACAAGCATTCAAATATGATTACAATATTTACATGCCAAAAACCAATTTTTTTTTTTTTAACCAAAAGTTTTACAAAACTTCAAGGTTAAAGACCACATGTTGGTCTCTCTTCACCATTGAGGCTCCGAGTGAGAGCCATTCCCAGGCGTGTATCCTCCACCTGAAATGTGTCCCGTATAGGGTGAGCAACGCTCAATAGAGTACCCCCTACAGAGGCTACTTCTCAACCTAAATGCACATGAAATGTTCACATGCAAACAAACCACAATTCATAACAATCCAACCAAGAATATGCATTCAATGATGGAATTTAGCATGCCATGCTATGAAATGAGGTGAGACTCACTCAAGCATATCAACCCGAGCCCTTCTCGGCTCCTCAACACATGCAAGTGCCACTGTGTATAAATCCATCATTTATGTTACACATCAAATGACATTTTCAAATCTAGGGTCTTTCTTGGGGTGGATGTTCATGGACTTACACCAAGGGTCACCCAATCCACACGGAATTTACGGACTTCCACCGAGGGTTCCGCGTACACCCACACACTTTATGGACCGAACCAAGGGAGTGCGTATCCCTACTACCGGGTCTTGCACCCGAGGGATCTTCTAGCCCCTTCTTATTAACCCCTACCCAATTTATCATGCGACCATGCGGCTAAGCTAGGCCTTCGACCCAACTTTCCCAAGCCATCCGTCATCCACCAAATGTGGTGTTGACGTCAACCATGCACACACCCACATGATGCGATGTTCCGTGCAAATGCAATGAAGTGTACCATTGCATGATTATTACCATGTTCAACATATAATGAATGTCACATGAACAATCTCAACACATACTATGGATAATTACATTTGTAAACATATAATTTCCATAAATCATCAAGTGTCAATATATCCTAAGCATATATTAACCTTTCGTTCAACTAATCTCCAAGCATGCTATCACATAACATGTAATAAACACACTAAACTCATCAAGGCATAGTATAAACATATAGCATGCCCACATATCATGTCCCTCAAGGAAAATACATCAAGTAATTTCCATACACCAAAATATAAGATAGATTTAGCCTAAGCCATTTCTATACCCATTTCACCCATTCAACAACAATAGGCAAGAGATATACAATCACATAAGCCTAACCCTTCCTTAAGGGCATTCTAGGTCGGAAATGGACCAAAGTAGGAAGAACCCTACCTCTTGTAGCGTGAAGGAAGTGATAGAACTTCCAAAAACACCAACCAAAGCCAAAACCTTTGATTCCACAAAATCCTCTCTTTGGATCTTCGGTGAAATCCCTCGTTCTTGGTACGTACGCGTAGCCCTCGTCAAGGTGATCGACTTTAAGTCTTGGCTCGACGAATTCCGACCGACGGATCTCCGGGAATCGAAGAAGAAAGCTTGGATTTTTTATTTTTCTCCTCTCTTCCCTCTCTTCTCTCTCAAACGTGTGGTTCAGCTGAATAATGGGGAAGAATATCTGATTTTTCAGATATTTGCCCCTATTTGTAGTCTTTAATTGTGCGGTCCACATCGCACCGCATATTTTCTACTTCCGGGTCCGTTTTTCGTCCCGAAACGATTTCATTACATCCCGGTTTAAGTTCAAATTAATTTTATTTGAACTTTAATCCAATTATAAGGAAATTTTATAATATTTATTTGTGGGGACCTTTGTGAGGTCAGTCGCCACCCAATCGCCTCGAAAAACGTGCAAATCTCAACTATCTCAGAATTCGACGAAATTAGTCTGAGTGACTAGATTCCGCTATACGAATTCAATAACGAAGTCCGTTTCCTCATCCGAGGTCTAGAACTTGAGTATTTGAAACATGCATTATAGTGGCAAAATGACCATTTTGCCATTTTTCAGAAAAATTCAAATTTACCCGAGTTTTACAATATAGACTGGGCAAACTTGCACTATATAAAGATGTGATGTTGGTGATGTTTAGTTTATTCCTCTGGTATTCATTAGGTCGGTGGGATGGATCATTTTATTATTTGTCTTCTGTTGTATTTTGCATTTATTATGCACAGGGGTTGGTTGTTTAATGCCTTGGTGGCCGGTCTGTTACCCACTCTATGTGCTCCTGGGCGGGGGCGTGACACCTGTCTTCTCAGACAAGGTGACTCAAAATCATCACTCTTCTCGTATTGAGCTTAAAGCAACACCCCTAGATTGTATGGGCAGTTGGAGATTCATCTCAAAAGTCTTCCACGGACACCTCATTCAAGTTGACTCTTGTCTCTAAGGATGTTACCTTAACTTGAAATCTCTCTGGTATAGATCTCAATATTTTCTATTTAATCATTGAGTCTTCATACTTGAAATCAAAGGCAAATAATTAGTTGACTACATCTCTAAGTTTAGCA
Source organism: Ilex aquifolium (assembly GCA_951799425.1). Taxonomy (NCBI): domain Eukaryota; kingdom Viridiplantae; phylum Streptophyta; class Magnoliopsida; order Aquifoliales; family Aquifoliaceae; genus Ilex; species Ilex aquifolium. Next base: position 33,795,332 of record OX637392.1, read on the forward strand.
TAAAAATCACTAAATATTTGATTCTCTTGCATCGTCAAGGTCTCAAATTGTGAGGTGTACCATTGAAATTGAGACATTTTCACTATGGGTGCACCTTCATGAGAGAATTCTACGATATCCCACATTTCCTTAGAGTTCTCGCAATCGGAGATCCTCCGAAACTTATTGGGTGTGACGGTATTGAATATCACAACCAAGCCTTTTGAGTTCCACCCCACGGACTCATACTCTATTTTGGTCCAAGTCTTCAGGGGTTTTAGTTTGGTCACTGAATCACTACCTTCGCTAGTCATAACAGTAGGAGAGCTCCAACCCTCTAACACAAACAACCACACTTGTTCGTCGATTGAACCTATAAACCACAGTTACCTAATTAATTAATTAATTAATTCTTTAATTAAGTGCTCTGAACCCATTTTACCCAAATAGAACAACCTCTCATGAGTGAATGCATGCAATACGTATATGACTATAACAAGCAAAAAAATCCAATTCAATTATCCGATCCCTCCAACAAACTGACCACCAAACCCCAATCAATTTGATGAATATGCAACATATGTATATCAATAGGTCATTCCATCAAACACATAGTATGTGTGTGAAATTTCAAGTGTGTATAAAATTACAGCAATAACAATATTATCCACAACACAAACAATTTTACACGGAAACCCTTTCATGAAAAATCGTGGAACCGATTCCAGTTCACCTGGTCTAATCCACTAACTTCAAAGTCGATTATAAGGACACTTGGATGTGTTGACTGCAATGAACCATCTAGGCCTCGAGCAATCTTCTAAGATGCATCAAAGATTCTCGTAATGCACACAACCTATGTGGATTTTTGTAGTTCACCAAACAAGATCTTTTTCTTCAATGTGTGAGGTTGAATATGAAGGATCAAATAAGTTTTGACCTTTGGATATTAGGGATCTAGGGTTGTTCTCGGCTCTCTAGACGTTTATAGGCAGCTTTAGAGTGCTTAAGAGAGTTACCCTAGCTTTGAGAGTTCGCCCCTATTTATAGGTCCGCAATTAGGTTTGTCTTGGGTTCGAAGAAAACCTAAAATTGTGATGGACCACTTGAGTCGTTAGTAAGCGATGAGGGGGTAGTTTGTACAGGAATAAGAAAATGATTCAATCCAGTTGAAAAGAGTGAAGACCGCTCGAGCCGTCTGCGGTCCCTCAAGTAGCCTAGAGGGCGGCCTCCACTACCCAACTCATTAGCCTTCTCCAATTTTCTCCTAAGTATTCAAAGACCACTCTAGCAAAGACGAGCGAGTAGAGGGTGATTCATGCAGATTTTTAAAATAGAAATCAAGCAAAAACTAGACCTATTGAGCACTAAGGAGTATTGCTCAAATAGAATCTGATATATGACTCAATCTACACTTTTAAAACAAGTTTCAATGTTTAGAATTTTTTTTTTCTTCAAAAGCCTAAGAGTAATTCGCAGATAATCCTAAATCCAATTCCATTAACCTAATGGTCTTAGGTATCTAGGTCATTACATTGTCCTAAGATTTGAAGGTCCAACAGAGGTGTTCTCGATACGACTTTGAAGCTTGAACTCCTTCCTTCCTTGAAGCTTTCAAAACTTAGGGTGTGTTTAGTAACTTTTTTGTTTTTGTGTTTTTTAAAAAAATAAAAAAACAGAAATAATTTTTTTTTTTTTTTTTTTTGTGGTAAAAACTGAAACATAAATCATGTTTTGTAGCTGGAAATATAAAACATGTTTCGTATTCATTTATGTTTAACAAATTATGAAAATAAAAATAAAAAACATGTTTGATAACCACTTCAAGTTATATGCCAATTGTTAGCTTTATATTATTTTCTACTAAAAAAACATCTCAAAATTCCTTATCCCAATACATCCACTAACTCATCAAATAACACAGAAAGAAAAATAATTGAATCAAATAAGTCATTAAACATAGGAATACATCCCATTAATGTTTATACATCTCATTCAAGCATCATGACCAAAGACTTAGGTTTAGACTTATAACAAGACTTCACGAAATTAGCCAATTATAATAAAACATTTCCCAGAAAATTCTACAATCGATTGCCCAAACCTATTCACCCCCTCTAGATCAAGTATGCCTAAGTTTTGCATGTTGGGGTCGATCTAAATCGCCCTCTCAATTAGTATCAGAGTCTTGGATACCCTAAGAATTTTGACCTTTTTATTTTCTTTTGGTTATTTGAGATCTATCAAAATGCTTGATCCAAAATAGGTACACCCACAAGGGTCCCAATTTCTTAGTTGAAAATAGTTGAGAGCTCTTATTTATACAAAACAACCTAGGTCTAGGTTTAAAGAGAGATTTCTAAAAACTCGGAGTTCTGTTCGACGAAGGGTCTTTGGCCAACTTAAAGAGGCACGTCTAGATGATAAGTATGTGTCCTAATGGTAAACATTTTCTATCTAACACGTGCATCCAGACATATAACCAACGTCCGAACGGTCTTCTTGTGTCATCAAAGATGCGTCCAAACGGTCCTTGCCTGTCTGGACGGTTTAAACTCTCTGCAATTCTTTATTCTTCTTCATGCACAACTTGCGTCCAAATGGGCATCATGCGTTCAGACGGACTTCTTGCCTCCGGAATTTTCAAGACCTCAATAAGTCAATTCAATCAATTTCCTTTCCAATCATTGTGTCTGAACAGACAATATGCATCTGGACAATGCTATGTACTCAGCTCTCCTCGTATTTTGTGCTCCAATAATGTGGGAATGGGTTTGGATCATCCACGGGTATTCATTTTGATTACAATCTTGACCCATGTTCCAAATTATGGTTTTCCCTTTTGAGTCCAATTTGCTCCTTTTTTTTTTTTGTTACAATTAGATTTTAATAGTGAGCTACTCCCGCTCCCTTTGTTTTTATGGCCATTTTGTAGGCTTTCAAAAAATCTTAAGCAAAAATCTAACCTCGATAAATAGTCAAAAATATATTAAATTCTCAAAATTAAGTCTAATAACATTATTCAAAATATTATTTGGGATCCCAAAATTTTCTTCCCATTTGGGGGGCCTTAATGTTCTATGCCTTGCCTTAGGCCTTCACTGGGTACATCATATCCACTTCAACAATGATAAATGCAATAGCATTTATGTGCGATTATGAACTGGTCGCCACATATGCCGCCTTCAATGTAACATTCGTTCACACAGGTTGCATAGTAGTAATGATTGCTTAGGCATGGCCCTGAGAAGTCGCCGCTGGCTTTTCTACAGATCTTTGCTTCATTGTGCATCCCTGTCTGAGAAGCAAAGAAAAAAAAGAGCAAGAGCATGAGCTCAGAGAGCATCCTATCCATTGTTGTAAATGTTGTTCTTGTACTATTTTCTACATTGGTATCAATCACAAGGGTCCCAATTTGCTCCTCCTTAGCAATTGATTCACCAAGTATATCCAATTGTACTCTAATTTACTTGTTTACCTGAGAAATAAATCAATTACTAAAAACAAGAGTTAATTTGAAACACCAAAAGTTAATCATATATAAACTCAAATAATGTGCAATTAGCCATTAATTAATCATAATAAAATACCACTTTTGATGGCTATTCACAAAACCCCTGGTGTTTCAGATGGATATTCAAAAAGAAGGTGGCTCGATTTTGAGACCACCATTTTCAATGACACACATTATGCTTATTTGGAGGTACAAATGAGGACCTTTCTCAAGTCTATAGAAAAGTGTTTGGGTCATTGTTCAAGTAGGTTAGATTGCCCATACTCAGTCCAAGATGGCTAGAACCGATACAGTCAGCGAACCAAAACCCAAAAGCTCATGGACTGAGGATGATAATGAGTCTATTTATTTGAACTCAAAAGGCTTGAATGTGTTATTCAATGCCATATCAGAAAATGAATTCCAGAGCATCTTTACATGTGAAACTTCCAATGAGGCATGGGATATTTTTGAGGTTTCCCATGAAGGAACAAGTATAGTCAAGAAACTAAAAATTCAAATCTTGACTTCTTAGTTTGAGGCACTTAGGATGAAGGGGAAGGAGACCTTTTGTGAATTCTATGCACATTTTAGTGAAATCATAAATTCTTCCTTTTCCCTATGAAAATATGAGTACGCGATCTTAATTTAAAAGATTTTGAGATCTCTACCAGAGGGAATTCAAGCTAATTTCACATACAATTGCGACTAACCAAGATGTTGAGAGTTTGAGAATAGAAGATTGAATCGAGTCTCTATTGACATTTGAGATGAGCCTTCGACTTCCCAAAAAGTACAAGGGTATTGATTTAAGTTCAATAAAAAAAGACGAAGATCAGTCCAAGTCACCCACCATTGGGAATGAGGAGCTAGCCATATTTGTGAGGATGTTGAGAAATTATATGAAGGCTAGAAAAGGTTGTTCCTCTAGGACTAAGTACTTGTAAATCTAAAGACCCAAAACTCCCAAAGAAGGTAAAGGAGAAAAGAAATTTCAGCAAGGGACAGAGAAAAAGGGTCTAGGACTCTAGTTTCATGAGTGTCATGGCTTTGGACGAATATCATCATAGTACTCGGACAAGAAGAAGAAGAAACATGTGACCTAAGAGAAGAGGAAGGCATTGAAAGCCAATGGAGTGTCAAAGAGTTTGATTCAGTTTTGGATGAGAAGACTTTTTCACAAGAGCATCCAAAAAATTTCACGACTTCTGTAGCTTCCCTATATCCAAAAACTTCTATTGGTGTGGATATGGTTGAACCAAGTCCTACCCTAATGGTAGAAGACTTGAAAGAAGACGAGTCCTCTAGTGAGGATGAGATTAAGAGTCATGGAGACATCCATGAGGTTTATGAAGAGTTTTTTGTCAAATGTGTCAAGCAAAAAAAAAAACAGTGCTTCACACTGGCTTGAAGCACAAAGCGAGTGGGAAAGGAAAAGACACACTTCTTATCAAGTTGGTAAATTCTAAGGCTGAAGTGTGTGAGCTTAGTGAGGAGAATGCATCCTTGATGGACAAGGGGAGTTTTCTTGTGGGGGAGTTCCATTGGATGGTCAAGTCAAAGAAGGTCTTGGAGGATAAATTGGCAAAAATATGAAAAGAGCCTTCAAGAGTCAAAGGAAATTTCCAAGAGACTCTCCCTAGGGTCTGAGAAACTAAACAAAATGTTGTCTATAGAGAAAGGTGTAGGTTAGAAGCGAAATTTTGGCTATACATATAAGACACCACATCTACACCTTTTTATTTTTTATTTTTTTACAGCAAGTAAAATTTTATTTATTAACAAATCAGCTTTTACAAAAAGCAGATGAAAGGCACAAATGCCTTAACAAAACAAAGTAAGGCACAAATGCCTGACAAAACAACCAAAAACTCCAAATATTAAAAGCTAACAAAAAAACCAGTGTGTTCCCTGTCAGCATCTTCACAGCAGCCATAATCCTTACCTTCTCTTCCAAAAGTGCAGATTTTCAGCAAGATCAAAGCAGTCAGCCCTTATCAACAAACATCTTTTTCTTCTTCCGCAAAAAAAGAAAACCCAACTGGTCATTAGGCAGAGCAAGTACAACCTCACATGGCATTTTTAAATAAACTGAAAAATCAATCGATCTCCTCTCTATCACATCTTGATTCGCTAGTCTATCAGCAACTGTATTGGCCTCGCGAAAAACATGTTTCAGCTAATAATTCAATCCTCCTAGTGAATCCTTAATCTGCTTTAAATAGTTCAGGCAAGACCAGGGACATTCAGAAGCCCCCGAAACTGAATTTACAAGAACCAGAGAGTCACTCTCAATTAGAAAACCATCACAACTAAGACCATAATTCTGGATGAGATGCAAACCATCGCTTAAAGCTCTGAATTCAGCGATTGTATTAGAACATATGCCATAATAAAACGAAGAAGTCAAAACAATCCTCCCCCATTCATTAAACACAACAACCCCACCACCAGCATAACTTGGATTATCTTTTGAAGCACCATCGGTATTTAACTTCATCCAGCCAGCCTCTGGACATATCCATTTCACCCATACAGATTTCCAAACAACATTGCAAGACATTTTAATCTGCAGCCAATCCAGAAAAGCCTTACCACCAGAATCATCAAGAACTCTAGGCTTCAAGTTCCTAACTTGATACCTTAAAATACTACATAACCTCATAAAGACTGAGTAAGAATTCAACATCCCTTCATCCACAAGCCTCCTACATCTCTCCTTCCACAATTGCCAGTAAATGACCAAGGAAAGACTACGAATTAAACCATGGCTCAAAGATTTTATGTGGAAAACCCTGCACAGTCTTCTAAATCTCACCAATGAACCTTTCCCATGAACAATCTGGAAACCAGCAACAGACGCAAATCTAGCCCAAATAGCCCTTGCATAAGGAAAATCCACAAATAAATGATCTTCATTTTCTATTCCCTGATAACATAGACAACAACTGCTTACAACATAAACACCAATTCTAGTAAAGTTAGAATCCATCGGCAAGGCTTTCTTTAAAATCTTCCATCCCACCAACTGGGCACTAGGGGTAGTTTTAACACTCCATATGAGCGAATAAAGATCATTCCCCAAACCCTGTTCTCTACCTAGACCCCAGGTAGATTTAACAGTGAAAACCCCATGTGGAGTGTACTGCCAAATCCACTTATCTTCAGAATCAGAGAAACATAAACTAGAATTCACAATCGCATCCCTCACCAACATAGGCAACTCTTCTCCAATTTATCTAAAACCCAGTTTGAGTTAACAAAAAGATCAGCAATTTTAGGAAAATTTCGAGGCATATTGTCCATCCTATCAAGCAACACCCCATCACCAACCCAATTATCACAAAAAAAGTCTATCTTCTTTCCATTACCAACTAAAACCTTTGAACCAGCAACCTGTTCAAAGTAAGGTCGCAAAAGCTCAAAATTGGCAAAGTGAGTTTTACCTCTACAACATAGCAGACTTCTTCCTCTCAAAAATTTAGAGCTAAAAACCTTAGCCCATAAAGAAAAACCCCTTATCAAATTCCAAACCTACTTCATACGAAATGTAGATTGAATCTCACCAAATTTCCTTAAACCCAACCCTCCCTCATCCTTGGGTAAGGTAACTTTACTCCATGCAACCCAGTGTCTCCTTTTTACATCCAACTTACTGGACCACACAAAACCAGACATTAGAGAATTTAATTTAGAAACAATAGTCTTAGGAAGGTTCATACAAGCAAGAAGATGCATAGGGACAACACATAAAACATAGTGCACCATCAGAACTCTCCCCATACTAGATAAAAGTCTAGTATACCACCCCTCCACCCTCTGTCTAAACTGCGCAACAAGCCCCTCAAAATATCTCACTCTCATTCTCCCTTGAATCATAGGACATCCCAAGTATGTAAAAGGACATGCTTTCATAGGGATTCCAGCCAAATTCGATAATACCTGTCTCTTCTCCGCTGAAATGAGTTTTGAACAGAACATGGAGCTCTTTGGCAGACTAACCCTCTGCCCAGAGCTATCTTCATATCTCTTTAAGAAGCACATCAAATTTTTCAAGGATCTCTTATCACCCCTCAAAAAGATCAACGTGTCATCAACAAATAAAAGGTGAGAAACTAAGATAGCCCTTCTGCCCAGATGAAAATTCTCTACCAACCCTTCATTAAAAAATATAGTCGACCCTCGACTCAAAACTTCTTCTGCAAGAATAAAAAGGTAAGGAGATAAAGGATCTCTTTGCCTTAATCCTCTAGAAGAACGAAAGAAGCCCCTCCTCACACCATTTACAGCAACAGAGAAGTATTGATTTTCTAAACAATTCGATACAATCTGGACAAACAAAGGAGAAAAGGCATGTTTGTGAAGCTAAGTGTGACACCTTAACCCCCTCATGTTAATCAAAAGGCATCTAAAGGTAAAAGTGACAATGAGCATAAAACTGGATAGAACATTAATCATGCACCCATTGCTAAGAAATTGATTTGTTTCATTTATGGAGAGCACGATCACTAGAGCACATATTACATGTATAATATGGACAACTTAAAAAAGAAACCCACACCACCTACCTAACCAATCTAGAGTTTTGAATGATCAAGTGCACAATCTAACCAAGCTAGTTGGTTTAACTAGTGAGCCAAAACCCATGAATGCATCACCACCTGGAGGCTCACAAATTAGGAAGTTCAAAAAATTCTCCCCTACTAAGATAAAAGTTAATTTGATCACATTTGGCGAAAAGAGAGTTAGTACTCCACCCATAGTCTACCTTAGAGATTGGAGCATTGGAATTTCAAACATATTTGAGGAGATTGGAGCATTGGAATGTCAAACATATTTGAGTTAGCAGTGAGGATTATGAGAGACTCAACCCATTCGCAATTTTGGAAGTCCAAAGGACTACCAAGTTAGTTGATAAACCTACGGTTGGGTGAGGTTAGATATGGCCTAGAATCACATTCATGCATAGCATCTCATGTGTACTAGGTACATGTTTTATTATTTTTATAAGTAAAAAAAAAAAAGTGAAAACCCCAAAAAGATTTTCATTTTTAGAGTTTAAGGTTTTGAGTGGTTTAGGATTTTATTATTGTTGCATTTTGATAGTTTAACACATTAATACATGCATTTTTTTTTATTTTTTTTAAGTATTTTAAAATACACCCAAAAAAAGAAAAGAAAAGGAAAAAGGTAAAAAACATTGCAAAGTAGAGAGGTTGATGGAGGCTTAGACTCCCACCAATAATGTTGTAGAGTAATCTTATATTTCCTTGTATGAAGTAGTTGTTCTAGAGATTGGTTTGGCTTTAGTCCAACATCTCTTAGCTTGTTATAAAATTAGTCTTATGCTTATGCTTTCATTTACATGTATCAAGGGAGTTAGTTCATCTTTTGGTTGAGGAAGCAACCCTCCATTTCTTGGTTGAGGAAGCCACCCTCCAAATGTGACTAGCTTTCTTCTACTTTTATTGTTTATGTATTTCACTTCCATTGCTTGAGCTTCCTTCTTTCTTAGAGGAGTGAAACTCTTCCACTTTTCTAAAGCTTTACCAAAGCCGTGAAGAGTGGAATGTGATTCACTCATTCTTTGCTAAAGATTGGCTCCTTGTTTATTGTTATTTCATTTTGTAAGTCCTCTACTTGGAGGGATGAGTATCACTCACTTTTCTAGATTTACCAAAGCCATGAAGAGTGAGTAGTTTCTCATTCACTCTTTAGTAAGAGGAGAAGGACATGTATAAATTATCCGGAAATTATATTTGCGCATTGTTCTTATGTTTAACGTTTATTTCTCCTTGCTTATTGGATGATAGATTGCATCTAGCAAAGCTAAGGTACTTTGTATAACCGTGGGCTCTTTCTATGACACAGATGACTCTTGCATAGAAAGACTCATCGGTTCAAGGCAAGTACCCCGGCTAGATCTTCATGACTACCCTTCAATCCTCCCCATTATTGTGCTTCACTTAAAGAATGGAATATTAATGTCATGGTTGGATGTCTTGTAGAAACACTTGCTTGTTTGTAGACGGGTTAAGTCTCGGCACAAACAATTCTTGTAAACTTCTAGAAAGACATCGGAATCATGTTCTTAATTCTCACAGTCCATCTTTATCTTCCGATTAACTTGCTGTTGACACGGGAGTTAATTGAGTTACCAAGCACAAGTATAACGAACCGGATAATTAACTACATGTCCAGATCCTTGAACAAAAGAGTGACTCTTTTTCATTAGAGCTTATCTCATATTTTGTTAAGAAAATTCTTTTGGAAAGAATCTTATATTCTGTCCAGGAAATCTCACACCTCACAACAAATCTCAAGGGTTACAATCAATAGGTCTCCACCACTGCTTATCTCAAAAATACCAACAAGAGTTCCATGTGGATTTGACCCCGGACTCAAACCGGATTATTACTACAGCTTGACCACCTGCACTTGAGTGTACACATTTCGGATCAAGTCAAGTTTTTGGCGCTGTTGTCGGGGATCCATGAAAGGTGTTTTAAGGTAAAAGGTAAAAGGTAAAAATACCTTCATCTTTGTATATATTCTTTGGTTTACTATGAATAATTTTGTTTTATTTTCTTTATGTCTGAGGGCACTCCTCACTATCAAAATTTGCCGGCAGAATCTTGTGAGTCTGTGAATCAGCTTGAACCAAATTCACCAAGATCAGTAGTAGACTCTTGTGAGAATAATATGGCAAATAATGAGAGAAACGGAGAAGTCCCTATGAGAGAGGAGGAAGTGCCTAACATTCGAACTTTGCGGGATTACTTAAATCCCACAAGAAACAGTGTCCCCTCTTGCTTTATATTTCCTGAAAATGCACCCCTCTTTAATGTAAAGCCGAGGACAGTGCAGTTATTACCCATATTTCATGGATTGGATGCAGAAAATTCATATCTGCATATAAAAGATTTTGAGGAAGTGTGTGGAACATTTCAAGACAATTCTGAACTAGCCAAGATGAAACTCTTTTCTTTCTCTTTAAGGGATAGAGCTAAACAATGGCTAAATTCTTTAAAAGATTTTTCAATACCTAACTGGGAAGCATTGCAAAATGAATTTTTTAGAAATTTTTTTTCTCTACACCGCACAAATGCACTAAAAAGACAAATCATGAATTTTGCAGTCAAAGAAGGAGAAAATTTTTACCAAAGCTGGGAGAGATTCAAGGATCTGCTCCAATCCTGCCCACATCACGCTTTTGAGAATTGGACTTTGGTAGGATTTTTCTATGACTCCTTACCCTCTAGACTACGTCAGTTTGTCGAAATGATGGCTCAAGAAGAATTTATGGGAAAAAATCCGGAGGAGGCATTCAATTTTTTTGACACCATATCTGACAGTTCTCAGATGTGGGACTCAGCCTCTCCTACCACTGTAGAAGCCAGACCATCTACTTCCCAAGGAGGTAAGTATGTCTTGAGAGAGGATGATGACTTGAGAGCAAAAATGTCTATGTTGTCTCGAAAGCTTGAAGCTTTAGAGATGAAGAAATTCCATCAAATTGATGTTAGCTCTTCCCCAGAACAAGTGTGTGGAATCTGTGCGCTAACAGGACACCCTACTGGGGAGTGTCCTACAATCCCAGCATTCAAAGAGGTCTTGTTGGAACAAACAAATGCAGTTTCCAACTTCAACAAACCTTACTCCAACCCATACTCTGAAACATACAATCCAGGGTGGCAGAACCACCCGAACTTCAGTTGGAGGAACACACAACCAACACCCATGAACCAACAACAAGGTTCATACCCACCACCTCAAGGACCTCCCACATATCAACCATATCAACCACTACAAAAGAGGAGCCTTGAGGACACACTGAATCATTTCATGCAAACCCAAATGAACTACAACACCCATTCCACACAGGCTTTCACGGATTTCAAAACCCAAACCACTCAATCTTTTGAGGATCTTAAAAGCCACATCCAAAGGTTGACCCAATCCATGACCACACACGAAAAGGGCAAGTTCCTTGCACAACCAAAGCAACCACAAGGCCAATTTCATGTGGGGAACCCTTCAACCACAGGAAACCCACAAGACCAAGCCCAAGTTGTCACTACCTTAAGAAGTGGCAAGGTGATTGACAAGACTATCAGAGACATGCTCATTCCAAAGCCAAAACCTAAGTCAGTCCCAGTCAACTCATCATTTGAGCCTGAACCAATTGAGATTGAACTTGAAGAAGAACCTGAGCCTATGATTGAGCAAGAGTCAGAACCTTCTGAGGAAAGAGAACCTTCGTGTTCCATTCCTGCTCCTTTTCCTCATAGACTCAAAACCAAACAGAAGTCGAAAAATCAGCCTGAAATGTACGAGTTTTTTAAGCAAGTAAACATAAACATACCACTTCTGGACGCAATCAAACAATTTCCGTCTTATGCCAAGTTTCTAAAAGACTTGTGCACAGTCAAGAGAAGCCAGAATGTCCAAAAAAGAGCTTTTCTAACAGAACAAGACAGTGCCCTTCTTCAACACAAAACCCTTCCAAAATACAAAGACCTAGGGTGTCCGACTGTGTCGTGTGTCATTGGAAACTTCAGAATTGAACAAACACTGTTAGACCTTGGAGCCAATGTTAATTTGCTACCCTACTCTGTCTACCAGCAGTTGGGTCTGAGTGAACTCAAACCCACTTGTTTCACACTCCAGTTGGCCGACAGGTCTGTCAAAACCCCTAGAGGCATTGTTGAAGATGTGCTTGTCCAAGTGGATAACTTTGTCTTCCCTGTTGACTTCATTGTTCTGGATACTCAGCCAACAATACATTCAGAGAACCAAATTCCCGTCATTCTTGGTCGATCTTTCCTAGCAACTTCTAATGCATTAATCAATTGCAGGAATAGAGTCATGAAATTAACTTTTGGGAATATGACTCTCGAACTAAACATTTTCAATATTGCTAAGCATCCAGAAGAAGACAAGGAAGAAGGGGAAATAAACTCCATTGAATCTTTGATACAGGAACATCTGAATGACACATTCTGTGAGAACCCTACTAAATCTTCTCTACTAGAGTTCATCTCATCTGAAACAACAGATGATGGCCCAAATCCACAAAGTTGCCCTACTCATGATGTTGAGAAATGGGCCCCCAAATTCGAAGAGATTTCACCAAGTGGCACAAAGCCACTCTCATCAAGTATCAAGCCACCAAAGCCTGAATTGAAACCTCTCCCATCTGACCTCAAATATGCATTTTTAGGAGAGGACGAGTCATACCCAGTGGTAATTTCATCTAAACTTACAGACTTGCAAGAGTCTAAACTAATTAAAATTCTTCAAAGCCATAAAAGCACCATTGGGTGGACCATCGCTGACTTGAAAGGTATAAGCCCGTTAATCTGCAATCATGCTATATACCTTGAAGAAGGTTCAAAACCCTCTCGTCAAATGCAGTGACGACTAAACCCTCACATGAAGGAATTTGTGAGAACTGAGGTACTCAAGCTCTTAGATGCAGGGATAATTTTCCCCATCTCTGATAGCAAGTGGGTTAGTCCAACCCAAGTTGTGCCAAAAAAATATGGGGTCACAGTGGTCGAAAATGATGCAAATGAACTAGTACCAACTCGAGTCGTCACAGGATGACGAATGTGTATTGACTATCGAAAACTCAATTTGGTCACTAGAAAAGATCATTTTCCTCTTCCATTTCTTGACCAAGTCCTAGAGAGAATTGCAGGCCACGCATTCTACTGTTTCCTAGATGGGTATTCTGGATACAATCAAATTGAGATAGCACTAGATGATCAGGAGAAAACAACCTTCACATGCCCCTTTGACACTTTTGCATTCAAAAGGATGTCATTTGAACTTTGTAACGCTCCTGCAACATTCCAAAGATGTATGCTAAGCTTGTTCAGTGATATGGTTGAAAATTTTTTGGAAGTATTCATGGATGACTTTTCTGTATATGGTGATTCCTTTGATTTGTGTCTAACCAATTTAGAGAAAGTGCTAATCAAATGTAAGGAAGCCAATCTAGTGCTCAATTGGGAAAAATGCCATTTCATGGTAACACAAGACATTGTCCTTGGTCACATTATGTCGTCTGAGGGCATGAAAGTTGACAAGGCAAAAATAGATCTGATTGGAAATTTGCTTGCCCCTAAGACTGTAAAGGATGTCCGATCATTCCTAGGGCATGCAGGTTTTTACAGGAGATTCATAAAAGATTTTCATGTGTCATCTTCTAAGTCAGGACGTAATCTTTGATTGGAATGAAGCATGCCAGAAAGCCATTGACAAGATGAAAGACATGTTAATTTCTGCTCCAATAATGCAACCCCCTGACTGGAATCTACCATTTGAACTAATGTGTGATGCAAGTGATTATGTTGTAGGTGTTGTATTGGGACAAAGGAAAGATAAGAAACCCCATGTGATTTACTATGCAAGAAAAACTTTGAATGATGCTCAAATAAATTATTCAACAACTGAAAAAGAATTGATTGCTGTAGTTTTTGCTCTGGAAAAATTCCTTTCTTATCTTGTTGGTTCTTCTATTACTGTATTCACTGACCATGCAGCCCTAAAATTCTTGCTCACAAAGAAGGACGCCAAGCCAAGACTCTTGAGATGGATACTCTTGCTCAAAGAATTTGATCTTGTCATCAAAGACAAGAAAGGTGTCGAGAATGTGGTGGCAGATCATCTATCCAGATTAACATATGAATTTCGTGAAGATGGACTGCCAATCAATGAGAAATTCCCCGATGAACAACTGTTCATAATTGATAAGACACCATGGTACGCAGACATTGCTAACTTCCTTGCTACTGGTATACTCCCTCCATCCTTTACCATGATGGACAAAAAGAAATTTCTGAGGGAGGTTCGTAACTTCTTTTGGGAGGATCCCTACATATTTAAGTACTGTAAGGATCAAATCAAAAGGCGTTGCATCCCCGCTCATGAAAGCAACCAGGTAATAACATTTTGTCATTCTGAAGCATGCGGTGGCCATTTTTTATCAAGAAAAACCGCTGCAAAAATATTGCAATGCGGATTTTATTGGCCCACACTTTTCAAAGATGTCCATGCCTTTTGTTTAACTTGCGATAGATGCCAAAGGTTAGGAAGCATTTCTAAAAGAAACATGATGCCCTTAAACCCCATTCTAGTAATTGAAATTTTTGACTGCTGAGGCATCGATTTTATGGGACCATTCCCCCCTTCCTTTGGCTATCTATACATTTTAGTGGCTGTAGACTTTGTATCCAAATGGGTTGAAGCAATTCCATGCCGAAACAATGATCACCGAACAGTGATTAAATTTTTAAAAGAAAATATTTTGTCCTGGTTTGGAATTCCGAAATCAATTATAAGTGATGGGGGTGCTCATTTTTGCAATCATCCCTTCTGGAATTTGATAAAAAAATACTTGGTCTTTCACAAGATTGCAACCCCTTATCACCCACAAACCAGTGGACAAGCTGAACTAGCTAATCGGGAGATCAAATTAATTTTAGAAAAAACGGTGAATCCAGACCGCAAAGATTGGTCGTTAAGACTAACTGATGCACTCTGGGCATACCGCACTGCTTTTAAAATAATTTTAGGCATGTCTCCTTATCGATTAGTCTATGGAAAGCCGTGTCACCTACCTGTGGAATTGGAACATATGACATACTGGGCCATTAAAACAATGAATTTTAACCTAGACAAGGCTGAACTAGCAAGGAAACTTTAGATAAATGAATTGGAGGAATTGAGAAATGAAGCATATGAGAATGCTAAGATTGCTAAAGCAAGGATGAAAAATTTTCATGACAAAAACATTGTGCGGAATCTTTTGAGCCTTCTCAAAAAGTCCTATTATTTAATTCAAGACTCCCCATCTTTCCTGGTAAGTTGAAGTCAAGATGGACTGGACCTTACATTGTCAAAAAGGTGTTTGGACATGGAGCAGTTGAAGTAGAGAATCCATTGAACGGTAATATCTTTACTGTTAATGGTCAGCGGTTGAAACCATTTTTGGAGGATTTTGTTAAAAATGTGGAAACCATTCTTTTAATGGAACCAGAATACTCTTCCGAGATTTGTGCCTGTCGACACTCAAGTGGATCGGGTCAGGAAAAATCTAACCCAACCCGACCCGATGGGGCGCCTTTATAAGGCTCCCACTCCTTTTTCCTTTTTTTTCCCCAGCCGCCGTCGTTGCCCCCCCATCTCTTCTTCTTCTTTCTTTTCTTCTTCGATTTCTTTGTTATCTGATAAATAACCCATGACCACATACTTTACAAACATAATCTTTTGCTTCATGTTTTGCATTTTAATCCTATATTTGCTCACGGGTGTTCTTCTTTTGTTCGCACTCACACACAAGGATTTTTAGCCTACCCGAAACCCAGATCTGCGCACAGATGAGTAATTTGTGTATTTTTATTTGTAGGATTTGGCAGATGAACAGATCTCCACCATTCAACCTCAAGTCCAAGATCCATAAACTGGTAAACTCGAAACATTGGGGACAATGTTCAGTTTATGGTGGGGGGTGAGAACTACAGTTCATTTGTTGTGTACCATGTGCCCGTAAATTTTTTAAATTTTTTGTTGTTGTTGTTGTTTTTGCTGTTGTTGTTGTTACTCTGATTATGTACCTTGCCTTGTATAAATTGATGATTATGTCTATGAGTCAGCTTCAATCGTCTTTGTGACTGGCAGACGTTAAAGAACCAGATAGTGAGTCTTAAAGCTTAGAAAGCATGTATGTTAAAATTTTTTGGTTTAGTTTAGGAGTTCTATGCACTTTTCCATCTGATGTGCATACTATGATCATGAGAAAAGCAAGACTGATAAGGAAGGCCGAAATCCAAGAAAAACAAGCAAAACCCCTCTGTGGCAGAAACACCTTTGCTAAACACCGTCGTGCCAAAAGACTTGGTGCTTGTAAACAGTGTGGCAGAGTCTTTCACGAGAAAAGATATAACCAGTGTTCTGAACCAATTTTCGGTCGCGCACTCGATCGATTAGACTGGATAGTGAATGGGCTGAGTAAGGATTACCCTGATACGCCATGCTATTCCGGTACTTTGCTTAACCGGTTTGTGAGAGAGGAAATTGGGAGAGTCACTGGTTGTCCAAACTACACAGACACAGAGGGAGACTCGGATTAGATTATTTTCTGTAGGAAATTGTACTTTTGTTGGGATGAAAGCCAAATGTCCGAATCTTTTGTAAAAAGTGTAAAAATCTTCTTGTACAAACTCTTTTGACTGAAATGAAAATATGGGCCGAGTAAGGAATGTCCCAGAATACCAACCTGAAGCGTGGGTAGGGACTTATCCTGAGACGTCATAGGTTTTTGATTTAAAATTGTGTTTAGCCCTCTCTGATTTTTGTATAGTGTAGTGCAGAAAGTTTTGATTTTTGATTCAACGTTCGAACGCTAACTCACGTTCGAACGTCAGCTGCTTACAGTACTCAACCTCTGATGAAGCCTCTGATGGAAGTCAAAAGTACTGGGAGCTTAGGTCGTTTGAACGCCAATAGACCGTTCGAATGAGACTTAACGTTCGAACACCAATAGACTGTTCGAACGAAGAGAGCTTACAGTACTCTGGTCTCTGATGAAAACTCAAAAGTACTGGGAGCTAGCCACGTTCGAACGTTACTCACGTCCGAACGATCTTTTAAAAATCCTTCTATACACGTTCGAACGTTGCCCACGTTCGAACGTCACTCCTCATACTATAAAAGCCTGGATCGTCTTCCCCATTTCAAAAACCCCAAAACCCTTCAAAATCCCCCAAACCCTAGACTGTCTTTTCACTACCCAGACCTCAAAACACTCCTCATTCCCTATTTTTACCTCAAATCGACCCTCCCAAGACCATTCCCACATCAAGAATCTCCATTTTCACCAATAAATCAAAACTTTCAACACCCTCACAAACTCAAAACCGAAAAACACCATGACAAGGGTCAAGCTACCTGCCAGGCGCATTCCACCAACCCAAGAGCCCAATTTCGTTGAGGAAGTGGTTGAAGTCAGAGAAGGGAGGCCTCCCCTTACGCTAAGATACGACAAGACCCGATTTTCTACGGCTCTAAAAGCTGACAGGTGCGATAATTTCTACCAAAAACATGTTGTGGTTTGTGAGCGTGATGTTGTATTGACTGATTTTGCTGAGTTGGGTTTGCTTGCGGAGATGGAGAGGAAGGGTTGGGTCTTGTATTTACAAAACGGCGGAGAGGCCGTGATTGACTTGGTGCTGGAGTTTTACTCCAACGCCGAAATAGTCAATGGAGCATTGAAAAGCTATGTGAGGGGAATCCACATCGATGTGGATGAAGATTACATTTGGAGGATA
The DNA here is from genome assembly GCA_951799425.1 of Ilex aquifolium. Taxonomy (NCBI): domain Eukaryota; kingdom Viridiplantae; phylum Streptophyta; class Magnoliopsida; order Aquifoliales; family Aquifoliaceae; genus Ilex; species Ilex aquifolium. The sequence goes on from OX637392.1 coordinate 33,813,140, forward strand.
AGGCAAGAGGTGCCTCAGGTACCAAGTCCCGCCTATCCTCTGAGAAAGAATGTGGCGATGAATGTGGTGGGGAAGGAGCTGACGGGAGTGCCTAATTTTTCTTGGACTGGAAAGAAATTCTTTAGACACGAAGAGTTGACTGATAAATATAAAATGTTGAACTTAATTGCGGTTGCCAACTTTGCTCCGATAGGAATAAAAAAAGAAATCCTCCCCGACATGGCCCGGCTATTGTATGCAATTGGAAAAGGGCAAAACATCGACCTCCCCTCCCTAGTTTTGACAGAGATGAAGAAAGGGTGTGATGTAAAACGGAATTCACTTCCCTTCGGCACCTTAGTGACTGAAATATGCAAAGATCATGGGGTTAGGGTGAGGCCAGAAATGGAGATCCAAAAGCCAATAGGGCCACTGAACAAGGCTTCCTTCCGGAGGAGCCAAGGTCATAGTAGCGGCCCAACGGCCAGACAGGAGATGCCTCCTACCCATGGAGTGGACGAGGTGCAAGAGGAGCTCGATGCGGAGGAGGAGAGAGAGATGGAGGAAGAGATGGAGTAGCCACAGGAGGCAGCACCCAGAACCAGCACCCGACGCTCTTTACGAGATATCATGCTTAGCATTGAAGCTAAGCAGGATGATATTCTTAGACTTTTGAGGGGTGGACCTGGTGGAGAGTGAGAGGGGGAGATTTCTGTTCTTGTTTTTGTGTGTTTATTGCTTCTTTTTATGAGTTTCTTCTTTGGTAGTTGTTAAGGATATTATAAGTTTTTGTGTGATTGATTATTTCTCTTTTGTGGATGAATTGGATCGTTCCTCTTTGATATGAACAAATCATATTCTATGAAATGAATGGTTCAATTTATCACTTTTATCTGTTTTAAATACATATGTAGATGTAGCTTAATATTGATATATGATGGAACGAATGTGGATGTTAAGAATGTTTGTTAAAGTAACTACGCACATGATCGGTTTGACACCTCAACCTATCAATCGAGACTTAAAACCACATTTCTTGGAAAAATGGTATTTTTTCTATGCTTAAATTATCAAATGTATATTGGTATTTGCTATTCCTAAGGGACAAGATGACCAAGCTCGAAAAAGGAACTGATATATAATCAACATTCCACGAGAAACCTGACATAACCAGTGGAGATGACAAGGAATACTATGGTAAGTTTTGAGCCTTGCTTCACTTTCGAGAGACAATCAACGTTTACTCAAGTAAGGTCTTTCACTCTCAATTTTTGAATAATCTCATTAACCTTGCTTTGATTGACGCAATTAAAAGTGATCGATTGACATATCCCACAGGGAACCTTCGCATACAACATATACATGTGCACATGCTTGAGAAATGATCTTAGGCCATATTTGACTTAATTTTGAGCCTTAAGCCATTTCTTTTATAAAATTATATCCCTAGTTAGCCATGCTTGAACCATCAATGTATAATATCTTCTTCGATAAACCTGTATGATTACCAAGCCATAAGAGAATATACTTGACGTACATTGACTATCTAATTTTCTTGCACCCTCTTATAAATCAAGATGATACAGAAATGCAAGGAAAAAGGAAAGGCTATGGAGGCTACTATTCAATGACAAGAAGAATAGATGGGAAAAATTGAAACAGAAAAGAAGCAAAAAGGCAAGAAATTGCCAAGAAAGTGAAAAATGAGAAAAATGAAAGAAAGAAATATCATCTCTGGGCAAAATAATCGAAAAGCTAGAAAGAGGTGTGCTATACTACATAAACAGAGGATAGCTTTTGAATACTATTGACGTCATTTCGTTAGCCACTGACCTCTGGCCACATTACAACCTATGCAAAGCCCTAATTGATCTCAAGTCTGTTGCATGCATGTGTTGTCAATCAAAACTGGGGTATGGTAAATAGTATTTCTTTAAATTGCATCAATATTCTTTCATGAGATTATGCCAAACATGATTAGTTGTTTCCTTAAATTCCACTCCCTTCCTAATTGTGCATGTGATTTTTCGATTGGCCACCCTCTGATCACATGACCCGTGAGAAACAAGTCACTATAATCGGAGCGAACTTTTGCTGAGAGCATGTAACACCCCAAAACACACCCTGGACGGCATTACTATCCAAGACCATTCACAACATGAGAGCGACTAAATAAATTCCATAAATAAAGAAATTTCATTCATCATATATCATGTACATAGCATTATCCCAAAAGAATAAGCCAAATCATGGCAATTACATCCCAAAAGAATTAAACATAACTTAGCAGCGGAATAACGAAAGATTATATTTTACATGATCCATTAACCCTTCAATCTAATACAACGAAGAACCGTTGAGATATCCCCCTCCGGATCTCCCTCCTCGTCTTCTAACTAATCATCTTTTACAACATCACCTGAAAAATGTGTTGGTTTGTAGGGGGTGAACACTAAGCTCTGTAGGAAAATCCTCCAAACTCAAACAAGGTTTAGAAAACATGTAAAACAAGTTGGTCTCATTTCACAAATATCATATATAACTTTTGAAGTAAAACAAGGACATTTAATAGATCTCAAGTTTAAGGAACAACAGTAATTGAATGAATAAGTGAAACCACTATACAGTTAGCACACCATTTTAAATATAATCCAGTCCACCATACACTATTTCCAACAATTCATTCGGTAGGTGGCATACTTTAGGGTAACCTCCACCCCCATTCTTTCGGTAGGTGGCATACTTTAGGGTAACCTTCACCCCCCGTTAGATCATCTTTGCTTCCCAAGCATCCTTACAAGGAACCTCTTGGGAAGGGGTGAGCATCCTTACAAGGAACCTCTCACACTTCTTTCGGTAGGTGGCATATTTTAGGGTAACCTCCACCCCCATTCTTTCGGTAGATGGCATACTTTAGGGTAACCTCCACCCCCCGTTAAATCATCTTTGCTTCCCAAGCATCCTTACAAGGAACCTCTTGGGAAGGGGTGAGCATCCTTACAAGGAACCTCTCACACTTCTTTCGGTAGGTGGCATACTTTAGGGTAACCTCCACCCCCATTCTTTCGGTAGGTGGCATACTTTAAGGTAACCTCCACCCCCATTCTTTCGGTAGGTGGCATACTTTAGGGTAACCTCCACCCCCCGTTAGATCATCTTTGCTTCCCAAGCATCCTTACAAGGAACCTCTTGGGAAGGGGTGAGCATCCTTACAAGGAACCTCTCACAGTTCTTTCGGTAGGTGGCATACTTTAGGGTAACCTCCACCCCCATTCTTTCGGTAGGTGGCATACTTTAGGGTAACCTCCACCCCCAAAATATAACATGTAACAATTCCACAACCAACTAAGAAAAATACATGAGATCACCATAAATACCATTTTGTTGTTCAATATGAAACACTAAAGTTTTGAAATCAAGAACATATGAGTAATCAAACCTTAGAATCATTACAAATGAATATTAAGCTTGGAGTATAAAGAATAAAGGCACACCAAGCTTGAAAGTCATGGACAACGGAGAAATTAGGATTTAACGGAACAATCGTGTATGAAAATAAATAACAAACGACTATCAAGGTGTGAAATCAAGAACAAATGATTTTGAAGCTTAGAAATCAAGACCAAAAGAACACTCAAGTCTTGGAACCAAGAATAAAGAATATCAAGTATCGAATATCAAGCTTAGAATTCAAAACAAAGGAACAATCATGCATTGAAATTAATAACAAAGGAGAAGTCAAGAGACAAACACATTTCCCTTGAAGACTAGGGTTTGGTAGCAAGCAAGGAGATTCAAGGGTTACCCAACAATCACAATATTTTCCACATGGCATCAATTGAAAGAATAGCAAGAATTAAGGATGTGATAGCATACATATAACATTTAGAGTGAAGAGATACATATAAATAAACCTAGCCTCAATGTAAAAGAATGGAAGAAAACCCCTACCTTGGTGTTCTTGAAATCTAGGGTTTGATCTTGAATCACTCTTAAATCCTTTGTTTCTCCCTTTTGATCTTGTGTTTTCTCCTTCTTTATTCTTTTTCTAAGACTCTCTCTAGGATTCCAAGAGGTGTGGGTAAGGGTGTAGTGAAAGTGTAGAAGAAGAGAGTAGAAGAATGGTGTTCTTGAGGAATTTCGGTTTTGATCTCTATAAGGGTTAACTCTCTCAAGATCTTTGTGTTTTTCTCTCATTTTCTCTTCTCTTAGGGCTCTAAGATGTTTGGGGTGAGAGTGGGATGGAAGAATGGGTCAAATGAGGCTTAAAAGGGTGTTTTAAAACACCAAAATCCCAACTTTTATCGGGCGTACCGGTACGCTGTACCGGTACGGTTTAGCTACTGGTTCGGGCGTACCGGTACACTTCGGATGCTTCGACTTCCAGGGCAGTTTTGACCCATTTAGAAGTCGAATTGGAAAATTTTCATGAGATACACTTTTGTAGCCCTAGATGTCTACTATCTACTGTAAACATTTCAGATCAATTGGACATAAGTATCAAAAGTTATGACTTAAATACTAGAAGGTGTCCCAACTCCTTTTTACCCAAATTTTCTCTAAGTTTGTTTTCACTCCGGAATACATCCTAGCTTCCAATACACCCCATATTACCTCTCCCAATGTTTTTCGACCTTCCGGATTCAATGGAGACTTATGTTGACCAAAAAATATTTAGAAACTTCCATAATCCCTCTTCTCAAGTTTACACACCTTCGAAACATAAACTTTCCAATCCATTCCTAAGCCAATCAAAATCCATCACAAACCTCTCCAACACATATTTCCACATTTTTTTCAACAATTATTTACTATATATCTATATACATATATAAAACAAAAATGCGGGGTGTTACAGAGCATTCTACGAGAGGTTTGTGAAATCGAAGCTATCCATGGAATGTGGTAAAATGAAGTGTTTGTTATATAACAATTCTTGCTGCTAGAATGATCATTCCTAATACACAGAGAATTCCAAATACCAATGTAACAGATGCTAATTTTTGCATAGAATAAATACCAATGAAAGAGAAGTATGTGGGAGATACGTCGAAATTGAGGGTTGGGTGTCCTAACGACCATGATGCTAATTTACTTTAATCAGCAATCTCACATACACATCTGTTCGACTGAAGTTTGTGGGTAGCTTCACTGAAAACCCTCACGAGACAACACTCGTCCGCTAGGGAAAACCTAGGGGTTCAACGGCTTATTGCATACGCTAAATGCAACCGGATGACCTACGAAAATGGCATTAGGAGTAGATTTTCAATTATTGTATTACTAGAGACTAGCAATATTCAGGTTGGGGGTGTGATTAGTACTTAAAATTAGCATCTTACTATGCTTTTTTAAAGACAAATTGTACTTTGATGGAGTTTAAGTGATGTCATTTCAGGTCTTTAAGTGAACAAGGACTCAAAGAACAATAAGTATGACATTTGAGTGTAACACCAACACATTAGGGAACAAAATTGGCAAAGCTTGGAGCACACCAAGAACGTTCGAACGCCAACTCACGTTCGAACGTCCACTTGAACTATGAAGCAAACCAGACTACTGAGAGAAGGCGTGTTGCAGCCAAGAAAGAAGACTTTGAAGTTCTGATGCACTTGAATACCACGTTCGAACGCCAACTCACGTTCGACCGTGCACTTGAGTTCATTGAAGATCAGACTACTGCATAGAGTGTGGAAATAAACTTTACAAAAGACCACAGGCCACTTGAGTGAGAAGGTCAGACCACATCTGGCGTTCGAACGCCCATACAACAAAGACAGAAGAAACGTTCGAACGAAAGATAACGTTCGAATGCCCATAAAACAAAAACAAATGCAACGTTCGAACGCCAACTCACGTTCGAACGTTCTCCACAGACTGCCTGCAGAGTTGTTGGTTTTTCACTTGGACTTGGGCGGCATACACTATTCATTCACCCCCTCTTGTCTCCTCCTCTTGCCTATAAATACTCCCATTGTTGGAGAGCTTGGTACCAAGTAGAGAGGTTGATGGAGGCTTAGACTCCCACCAATAATGTTGTAGAGTAATCTTATATTTCCTTGTATGAAGTAGTTGTTCTAGAGATTGGTTTGACTTTAGTCCAACATCTCTTAGCTTGTTATAAAATTAGTCTTATGCTTATGCTTTCATTTACATGTATCAAGGGAGTTAGTTCATCTTTTGGTTGAGGAAGCAACCCTCAATTTCTTGGTTGAGGAAGCCACCCTCCAAATGTGACTAGCTTTCTTCTACTTTTATTGTTTATGTATTTCACTTTCATTGCTTGAGCTTTCTTCTTTCTTAGAGGAGTGAGCTTTACCAAAGCCGTGAAGAGTGGAACGTGATTCACTCATTCTTTGCTAAAGATTGGCTCCTTGTTTATTGTTATTTCATTTTGTAAGTCCTCTACTTGGAGGGATGAGCATCACTCACTTTTCTAGCTTTACCAAAGCCATGAAGAGTGAGTAGTTTCTCATTCACTCTTTAGTAAGAGGAGAATGTCATGTATAAATTATCCAGAAATTATATTTGCGCATTGTTCTTATGCTTAACGTTTATTTCTCCTTGCTTATTGGATGATTGATTGCATCTAGCAAAACTAAGATACTTTGTATAACTGTGGGCTCTTTTTATGACACAGATGACTCTTGCATAGAAAGATTCATCGGTTCAAGGCAAGTACCCCGGCTAGATCTTCATGACTACCCTTCAATCCTCCCCATTATTGTGTTTCACTTAAAGAATGGAATATTAATGTCATGGTTGGATGTCTTGTAGAAACACTTGCTTGTTTGTAGACGGGTTAAGTCTCGGCACAGACAATTCTTCTAAACTTCTAGAAAGACATCGGAATCATGTTCTTAATTCTCACAGTCCATCTTTATCTTCCGATTAACTTGCTGTTGACACGGGAGTTAATTGAGTTACCAAGCACAAGTATAACGAACCGGATAATTACCTACATGTCTAGATCCTTGAACTAAAGAGTGACTCTTTTTCATTAGAGCTTATCTCATATTTTGTTAAGAAAATTCTCTTGGAAAGAATCTTATATTCTGTCCGGGAAATCTCTGTGAGATACTGGTGTCCCACATCGGTTAGGGAGGGGAAAGTTGCTGGGTTTATAAGTAAGCCCCTCGCCTTACATGGCATAAGGCATTTTCCCAGGGGTACTAGGAGGAACAAAAGCGTGAGGGCCAGTGGGCACAAAGCGGACAATATTATGCCATGTGGAAGGTGGGGTGTTACAATCTCACACCTCACAACAAATCTCAAGGGTTACAATCAATAGGTCTCCACCACTGCTTATCTCAAAAATACCAACAAGAGTTCTCTGTGGATTCGACTCCGGACTCAAACCAGATTATTACTATAGCTTGACCGCCTGCACTTGGGTGTACACATTTCGGATCAAATCACTCTCCATATGCACCTTCTTGCTTAGGATTTGGGATGATTATAGTCAAAATGGAATCGGTGATTAATTCGAGTATGACTCCTAGGAATTTTCAAAAAAAAAAAAAAAGTTTTTCTAAACCTTGTTCTTGCAAACATAGTTTGAGACATAATTGGACCCTACTTGAGCAACACCATTCAACAAGGGCAAGTTTTTTGCCTGATTTTAGACTTAAAAAATCAATAGGGAACTTTGATAAACCATCAAAATTATTAATTTATTATTTTTAATGATGGTTTAATTACATATTTGTTGAGATTACATATGTTAGATTCACAAATTTTTCTAGTTTGATACTTATTCTTGTTATTTGTCTTATTTTGTACGTAATTTAGATGATTTATGATAACAATAAAGTGATTCAAGTTGAGCAAACAATGGAGGAAAGATCTAGTTGGAATAAGGGATGATTTGACAAAGAAAAAAAGTTGAGAGGCCTTTCGGAACATAAACACATGTTAAAGAGAATTCGCAAAGGAAAGATTTTGACAATACTTCGATATTTTAGTCATAACTTTTTATATCGATGTCCGATTGATCACATTCTTGCGTCATTGTAAATCATAATTCAAGAGATTCAAAAATATATTTCATGAAAATTTTGTAAATCGACTTCTAACTATGCAAAAATTGAGTACGCAGTTTAGACAAATTTAATACCCGCATCTAGACGCTTTGCAGTGAAATGACCCCTGACGATACGAGAAGTGCGTTAGAACGCCCCCAGGACTATCCGGATGCATGTATGATGGTTTGTCCATAGAGTTTTGACCTATAAAGTTTGGTCCAGTAAGTTTCAGTCGTCAAGACACAATGTTATCGTCGAGACACGCCTTCAATGACCTGATGCATGTGATTTGACATAAAAAGACTCATTTTTGGCAATGATTTGTTCCCAAGCCAACCTTAGGCTTCCCACTATAAATACTAGCTCTTGTGTATTTAGGAGGGATCCCCTTCTCTTAATCTTTTACTTATTTTTGTGATTGTTTATTCTATAATGGTTATGCAATTCTTTTGTTTATACTAAATATTTATTTTTCAAAGATTGATTAAATGTTTTAGGAAAGTTGTATACTATGTATAGTTATTTGATTGTTTATTAACAAGATTGAGTTTTTGGTATATTTAATACATATAATTACCTGCAAGTTTTATAAAATTAGTTTTTTCAAACCTTATTTTCATATCAATCAAACCAATTGTGTTTAAAGTTATATTTTCTGGTTGACTACATTGATTTGAAAATCAACAGAAATAATTATGAACTACATAAATATAATTATCTGATGAACATGAGCATATTCAGATCCCTAAGCCAGAGGGTCATTCTTCCAATTGATATTTACCTTTACTTTAATTATAATTGTTTCCCAGAATATCCAACTTTACAAGAATCCAAACTTGTTTTTTTTTTACCTATTTCTTTAATCATTTTTAATCCTTGTGGTTCGACCTTAAACTTCATCGAGTATATTTATTACTTCTTGATCGTCTGTATTTGGGTGTACCCTTTGAGATAAAAACAGGAAAGACTGAACAAGTGGGTGTGAGTGGTCTTGAGGTGGCTCAAAGGGTCCCTACTCTACTTTTATGGTTTGAATTATTTTTTTCATTCCAGCAGCCACCACCTTCTAAAAGTCGCTTGTTCTTACCAATGGGTCTTTGGTCTAATGTTACTACTTATCTTGTGAAGACTTTGCCTTTTTGAGATCAATGGTTCAAGTCCCCCCTCCGAAAAAAAAAGAGTCACTTGCTCTTAATCATAATCATTTTATTCTTTTTACCTTTTCACGATGTTCATTATTCCTTTCTTGTTGTTATAGGATTGTCATGGCACCTAGAGGAAGATTTCCTGATCAAATGACATCTTATCACATCAACAACAATACCTTTAGAACCGATCACACCTTCACTACAGTCGGAGGATTGTCAAGCTACATTTACACTGATGGCTAAAAGTGGACATGGTCAAACAAAAGGAGTGTCACTACAAAGATTGACACGTGGCAGTATACATATGCCAGTGTATTTCCCTCATAGCTCCCTTAGACCTGTTGGGGATTATGCCAAGGAGTTCACAACAAAGGTGGGAATCTTATCTTGATCTGTGATCCTTGCGTCGACTTCGGGATGGCTTGCTACATAAACAAGCAACATGTGCATCGAATTCTTGAGGTAACTTAGAACTAAGTTTGATATTTCTACTATATTTGTTCATTTTTATTTGAAATAAGATATTGATATATTTAACATATTGAATTGTTTTTGACTACTCGAGTAAATTTTTGGTAGACATGAGTGAATCCAGTATGATAGTCGCAATGAAAGACATGATGATTGATGCGTTAGGACATTCTGTAACAAATTACAGTGTTGCTACAAGCAATTTGGTAATTACGAGGAGGTAGTGCACCACCCACCCAAAGATGTCATTGTTGAGGAGTGACAAATTTTGTGCAACCATTTTAGTTCAGAGAAATTTGAGGTGGTATGTATATATTTCTTTTGGGTCTTTCATGTATCCTGCCCTATGTCTCATGGTGTTCTCTAATTTTTTTTTTTTTGTAGAAAAGGTGTAAAATCAATGTTGAGAACAGGTCAAAGCAAATAGTGAACCATGCAGGGGGTTCTAAATTCTTCGTGAGACATCGTTACGAGCTAGTAAGATATGTGTTGTCTGAAATACTTTAATTTATTCCTTTTACCTATTTATTTGTAATATGTAATATCTTGTCCTATCTAAATGCATAACACAACGAGATCCTGAGACTGGAAGAGAGCCCAGTGAGATAGACCTTTTCAAGAATGTTCATTACCGACCACAATAGGGAGAATGGGTGCATCCATTGGCAGGGAACCAATGGGTAATAAAGACGAGTATAAATTATTTTCGCTTTGTTTATTACATATTCCTAGAATCCCCACATCTCCACCTTCATGGAAATTTTTTAATTGACTATGTTTAAGTATATTAAACATGTGTATAGAAATTATGGAACCTATTTAGGCTCAAGCTGGGGTTTGATTCCTTTGGTAGATTGACATTACATTGTGCTTGAGATAGATATGATTGGCTTAATTTCTTTACAATTGATTCATTTTTTTTTGGTTGGAAAGGAAATTGATTCCTCTTATAGAAGTATATTTTTCATTTTAACTGTACTGATTTTTAACTTAGAGAGTGAGTACTCTGATTTGAGCTTTAGCATTGTGCTTGACCCTCTAGAAAAAAAAAAGCCTAAGCATTCATGCAGAAACCAGATGTGGTTGTTATGATGAAGGACATGCATGAGTCATAACGGGAAGTTATTGTAAGTCTAGGATAAATTAATACAAAAGAATACTTGGAGTGTTGTAATGATGAATTCTTGGCTGTAATGATGAAGTTACTGCCTTAGTCGATTTTCTTTGAGCTTATTCACAAATTAAGACTTAATTTTTCAAATTCCTTAAAATGTCATTGTATGCAATCATTTTACTGTTTTTAGGATTACCTACTCAACTGCGGCAAACTACTTCAACTGAAGGCTAAAGATTTTTGACTGGTTGAGCACATATCTATCGGGAAAGTCCACTGTTGCATACATGGATCACCATTTTTCTGGCATTTTTGAATGATAAGAAGAATGAAGGACAACAAAATGGAGTTATTTTGCTCTATGCCAGTTTGATTTACATTAAGGACTAATTTTTTCATTGTCCTGTATTCATCTTTTGCAAAAACAATTAGGCAACTTTTTTTATTTTGTCCTGGTGAATGTAATATGTGGATTAATGGTCCAATCTGTAGACTTCATATATGAAGTGTCATGTTGATGTCCAAAATTCTTCTTTGGCAATTATGTTGGATTGAGTTTTATTTATTTGTTACTACATTTTATCGAGTATTCTAATTGTTATAGACTATTGAATTTCAAAAAAGATGATCAATTATATTAAGAAAATATTACCTTTTCACAAAGAAATATTTTGTTGGTAAAGTTATCACCAGCGAAATATTACATATTGGGCTTACAATTACCCATGAAATTTTTTGTGGCTAAATCAATTTTTTGCCAGCGCAATTTTTATTTGCAAATATTAAACAAGGTTACAAGTTAAGATTTTTCATGGTTACAAGTTTGTGCCAGAGAAATTCTTGATTTTACCAGTGAAATGTTTCTCTACTCAAAGTATTATTTCTTGTAGATAGAGTGACGTACACCCCACTTTTTGGCTGCCTTCTCAAAATGGCGCCACCATCTTCTGATTTCTTGCAATGATAGAAATTGAGTAATGGTGGTTTGAACACTATACGAGATTGGGGTGAAAGCACAACGCACTTTATAACCATATAATTTTTGTTACATAAAAAATAGATTTAATGTGATGAAATTTGGATGAAAAAATCGGATCCAACATAGTTCTGAAAATAGATTTTCCTTTTCCTACCAAAAGGCACTTTTTTAAGACACCAAATTTTATAGACATGCTAACTAGGATATAAAGATCATATTAACACAAAAAATTTGGCCTAAATCACATGAAAAAGTGTACACCCATTTCAGGTAAAAATTCAAAAACTAGGTTCAATTATCCATTGTTAAGCATGATATAACACTAGGAATCATCATGCATGTTATTTATAGGCGAAAGCAAGCAATAAAGCTCTAACACCAATGTTGGAAAGAGAGGTTATACACTGGCTACCTCTTCACGCGCGGACTGAAATTAGCCTCGACTGCTATGGCTGTCATAGTCCTCTAAGCACTAACACCCACAAAACCTATTCAATATGGTGATTTTTATAGAGGGAAATCTTGGAGAAGAGAGAGAGTGACGAATTTTTATAGGTTATCTTAACTAATGATAAAAGAGAAGAGTCTAAGTTCATTAGACCTTTTATAACCTTGAGGACACTCCTAGGTTATTATCTATAACATGTGACTGCTTAGTTTATTAAACAACACGACTAAGTACCCTAACACTGGTCGGATTATTTTGTACAACCGATTTACAATTTCAGTGGTGGAAGAAGCATGATCCATAGTCTTGAATGTCTAAACCTGAGTCCAGGAATCCGATGCGTTTGGACCATCTGCTAGAGTGTCTGCTGGGCCAACTCTTCTTGAAAATCGACTCCGCTTATTCTCCCAGTGTTTAAGTACAATCCATATTAGCTTCCAAATGCTTCTAAGTTGAAAGATAGAATTTTCAAGTTTCCACTTGCTGCGAATGATATAGATAGCTAGAGCTGCCGTTGAAGTACCGCCGGTGAAAACGAAGAGTACCCAAAAGCTGTTGGCGCTTAGACTAACGTTTTCGTTATCTGATTCCTCATCCAAGCACTTCTCAGATCCTGTCATACTCCTCTCCAGTTCACGTAGTGCACCGCTTTCAGAGACCTTCAGTAATGCTTGATTTATGTCGGGAAGCATCGGAGAACCCTTTGGGAATGCCTGCGGCACAGTGAATGAGAAACTCGTCAATCATACTCTTATTCTATGTGGGGCGATATTGAATGCTTAAGCTATGAATTCCCAAGTGGTACTTGTGTCAATTGTACTGATTTTGAGCTCTTAAATCTGTCATCGAATTTTGCCATATTTGATTCGATGCATATGCGAAAGTTTAAGGGCCGGCAACAGGGAAACCCAACCCACCCCAGATTTCAGTGGGGTTTCAACCCAACTTGCAGACAACCTTTATATTCATAATAAACCGAATGCCAAAACAAAACAAAAAAAGTAATAGGATAAAGGAGAGAGGTTGATTTACATATCCGTATCCTCCAACTTTGTATGTTGGTCCTGCTGTAATAAAACTTTTGCAGTATTTAGCAAGGAAGAGTTTGGCCACAGGAACTTCAAGAAAGGCAGCTGCTATTTTCCCACTTCTGAGGGCAAGAGCAAATTCTTCTGTTGTTGATATGTTTTTGCAATTCTCTGTGTTAAAATGCAAAACATCCACCAAGTAATTCGCCACGAACGACTTCCTTGAATACCCCACTAAGGCATTGCTATGCTTCAGTGTCTCAATGTCTGCTACTGTTGGTTCGAGCCGCTGGATAGTGAGCATGCTGGTGAGGTTTGCTGTATAGCTTTGTGTGATGATTACTGCCACAAACAGCCAGGCCACCGTTGCCATCCTTGACAAGCTGCTATGTAGCTTTTCCCCTATCCCCAAACAAATCAACCAATGTCATGACAGGGGTGCAAATCCAAACCCAACCCAAAATATTCAATACTAGAACAAAGATTTTCAATACAACAGTGGGGTTTGGACAAAAAATCTCAATCCAATTTAAATTCAGATAAAACTCAAGTTCTCAAAACCCAATCAAATTACTTAAATCGGGCATAACTCGATTATAAACCAAAGCATACCCAAATGTGACTCGAGTTGTCAAACTCTCTTATGAAATTTGGTTACATCCCTAAGTAAAAATAAATTCACATGAACTGTGTAATCTGAGCCTCAAAGTTTTATCATTTAGGTTGAACCTTGTCAACCCCCCATCCGAGTTGCACCCTTATGGAAGATACATATATATATATATTATGGAAGATACATCTATATAATAAAGTAGCTTACAATTCAAATCTCAAAAGATAAACAAAATGACTTTTACTTTTCGCGGTTGAGATCGCTTTAAATTTTACTTAAAAGTTAATCCGACGGCTAATATTAACACCCCAAATTTAATATGAAAAATAGGGCCCTAAGGGTGTGTTTGGTGTGACTTTTTAAAAGTGTTTTTAATACTTATAATTTCTCATAAGTACTTTAAAAAAAAAGTAGTGTTTGAAACTATTCCACCACCACCACTACCACCACCACCCCCATCGCCCCACCATCATCCCCACTACCACTACCACCGCTACCCCACACCACCACCAAACTATCTCCCACCATCATCACCACTACAACTACCACCTCCACCGTCGCCACCCCACCACCACCACTATCCCTACCGCCCTAACCATCATCATCCCCACTACCCCCACCACCACCATCACCACCACTACCGTCACCTCCACCCCACCGCTACCCTACCACCACCACCACTGTCCAACCATCACCCCTACCACCACTACCCCCTATCGCCCCACCACCGCTCTCACAACCATCACCACCACCACCACCACCACTATCGCCACTGTCACCAATACCACCCACTACCATTACCATCGTTCACTCCCACTATAATCGGTGCTTAAATTCTTTTTTTTTTTCTCTATATTTGTGATTTGATTTTAGATGTGAATACAAATATATTTATTGTTGACCATTTTTTTATTACTCTGTGCCTTCAGGCACAGACAATAACTAGTATATATATAAGTCAGCTGCCATGTCATTTGGGCTCTTAATTTGGTCCCAAAATTTGGCCAATGTAGCATTAATGTATATATGTACAATTTCTTAGGGAGAGGGACTTGAGAAACATTCCCTCCCAATTTTCTAAATTTTAAGAATTTTAAATTATTAACTTTATCATTCAACAATCATATTCTGCCAAATGTATCTAATAACTACCCATAAACTCTCTCTAACCAGTATTTATTTATTTTTTTTTAGACATCAAATTTTGTAATTCAATAATTCTCACAAAATTTTTAGTAATTTATAAAATAATAGGTGGGAGAGAGTAAAGGGTACAAAAAGATATTAAAAGGAGAAGAGAATGGCTTGTGCATCGCACGTGGTCGTGGTCGGACATTAGTATATATATATATAATTTTTGCTACATACTGATGAGTTCTTTCAATAGTGGTTCCAAGATAGAACATTGAGTTTAGGGTTACCATTTAAAGAGAACAATGTGCCGAAAGTTGACCAAAGCAGGGTTCCTATTTGATTCATTACTGAGCTTCGAAGTTCAGCGTAGTGAGGTCGCTCTATCATCCATATCACAAAGCCATTGTAGACATTCACAAAAGCAGTAAGAAACCACATTGCCCTTGTGAAGGGTTTCATGAATAATAAAGCTTTGTTGCTCGATTGGGATCGCACAGGGACTACCATCACCAGTTCGGATTCAGTGTGGGGTTGTGTGAATTCTGCATGTTTATATCTGCTGGATATTATCGCCACATCACCAACCACCGCGTCAAACTCCTACCATGCAGAGACAAATTGTATGTCAGTTGTGCGCTTTCGTTAAAGAAATCAGAAGTTTATTATGGAGCAAATTTGATTTTGGTAGTAGACTAGTAGTCATACTGTACATAGAAGCAAATAATATGACAACCAATCTTCCTTATAATATGAATATACAAATGTGACACAATAATGGATGATGATTCGATTCTATATACAGAATTTCTGTTTGTTTCACGTCCATGTTCAAGGGGAGCATTTTCTACATGATTCAGTGCTCACCAAGGAGAAGACAAAACCTGAAGACTTGTAGTAGGATTCTTCACTCAATTATTGGGGGGGGCATGTTTGATTCAAGTATAAATAAAGAATAGAATTAGATAATTAGTTCACATTCAAACTATAAGGAATATTGGTGTAACAAGTTTAGATCAAGATTGAGATAATATATAAATCTATAATTATAATAGCAAATTTATGTTTAAATTAAGTAATAGTATATGGTACTAAATTAAAAATGACAAAACAAATATTAAAGGTAAGAATTTATATAATGTTTAATTTTTATATGAAGGTGTGACTCTAAATTTGGAAGGATAATAAAGTCATTGCATTTTTAGTATTTAACTTAATAAAAATAATACCACGTACTACATGATATTTATTACTACCTAATAATAAATGTTAAATGACCACAATGAATCGTATCAGGATTAATTAAAATTAATACCAGGTTACTATAACATCATCTAAACTTCATATTATATTATTATCAGATTAAATTAATCCAATCCACCCCTTAATACCAAAACCAAACATACCCTAAACATATATTGGTAGCTAAAGTTACAAATTATCCCATTATTGTGATTGTTATTGGTAGCTGTGAGGGTCCAATTTGAGCGGTTCTAATCGAACTAACCAAAGATATTTAATATTCGGTCCAACATTCCACGACTTCGTCATAAAAATTCTAACCCTGTTATTCAACTCAAATCTCACTCTATCTTGGGTAACTTGAGAATCAAACCCTATTTCAACCTGAAATAAAATTCAAAATTTCAACTTAGGCTGAATAATCCAATTTTAACTGAGTTTAGAATCTAAACGTAACAATACTCGAGTTGAATTTGAATTTAGACTGAATTAGAGTTTCAAATTCATAATTTTATAATATAGCTTAATTTTGAATTGAACTATGAACCGGTCCGAATTGCAAACCTACCAACTCTTTACTACCCATAAAACCCAACCTAATAAACCCTAGGATCCTATCTCGTACAACCAGAACTAAGACTTTTGTTTGTTTTTTTTGGTCAGACACGACTAAGACTTTACAAACTAGGTTTTTTGACACATTAGGTAATCTGCCAAAACTTTTGAAAGAGTAAAATTATAAAAATCAAATGAATAATCTCTCACCTTTGAATGGATTTGCTCTACCAAAGCATTATACGTGCCATCAAATGGAATGAAAGTATAAGGCAAATAATATGGCAAGCAATGCACTGTTGCTTTGAATACTTCAATCGAAAACCCACCGAAGGAACAGCTATTTGTGGAGTTATCGCAAACCACTTTTACAAAACGGCTTGTTGGGTCTCCGTTGGGCACTCCAATTCTCAAAGGGTTGGTGGTTGTTGGAGGGGTCCATCCTCTTGGAATAGACCAAGGTCCCCCAGGCCAAAACACCTGCCCCAAAATTTCCATGGAATCATTGAAAACAGCTTTTTCATCAATAGTCCCCGAAAAACCTAATCCATCTGACCAGAACCCAAGTTCTCTATAACTTTTACCAACCACGTTGATGATTTGAAGAACAGTTGCTGGAGCTAATTTTCGTTCAACAAATTTGACTCTACCGCATAAGCCAATGAAATCAGTAACCAGAATTCTTTCTAACAAATTCTGGTCATTAATGCTGCCTCCATGTACTGCAAGAGCCACTGCCCACGTAGCATCGTACGCTTGGACCGCGAAAATTCCAGGGTCATGGTTTTTTTCTTCCGGATAATCCAAGCCAAACTTATCACGAAATCTTCTGTGGAAGTCTTGAAAACGTGTCTCTGACTCAGGAAAATAGCTCTTGATTCCTAGAACGCCTTGCATAGAGAAGATTGTGGATAAATTCAAAGAATGAACAAGATTTGTGGTGGTGTCTGTAGTGATCCATACGTAATCCTTTTCCATCATACCCATCTTCTTTGCCTTTTCAAACAGACGTTTGGCCAAGGGCAAGGACATATGAACCACAAATACTCTGCATTGCTCTTCCTTAAGCCTCTCAAGCTCTTTAGCCAGTGAGGACGAAGTAATAAAAGGTGAGAGGACCGTAAAATTGCTTATTTCTGCACCTGTTTCTCGTAGAGAATCATAGAGATCAGGGATAATTCCATTGGCAACGGATTCAATGTCTTCATATATCACAATGACTCTCCGCCATCCCCAAGACTGAAAAATGGCGGCCAGAGCTTTCGTTTGTATACGTTGGCTGGACGAGGAGGCTTGAATGAGGAAGGGCCATGGGTTCATTGCTGAAGGAGGAAATTCAGCAAAAGAGAGAGTAGATACGTGGGATTGAGTACCCACCTCTGCAACTAATTTTGCTTCTTCCCAGGATCGGGGTCCCAAAATTGCTTGCACGTGCTGTGCATCGATAAGATCTTTAGCTGCAAATAAATGTCGTGATTACAGAGAAATTAACTTTGTTTGCCAATTAGTATTTTCTGTGAGGCTACAAGTAAAAAAAGAAATTCAATTCAATTCTTTTTTTTTTTTTTTTTATCTTAAGAAATTCAATTCTATGAGCCGCCCTTTGGAAGGAAGAAGTGTGGACATGATAAAATCTATAAAAAAACAAAATTTCGAATACCACCAAGATATGTCTATCATAAAGATATAAATATATTTTTATTACTGCATAATAACTTGATAATTATAATTTTTAGTAATTCTTCTTAATAATAAGCAAAATTATTATTTTTTTTTTACTTTCAAAAAGGTATATTCAACCTCATAATAATAATCATTCAAAAAAAAAAAAACCTCATCATGATATATTTACAAAGTACACATGAATAATTAAAAGAATAAAGACCAAAACTTATTTAGTTGGTTTGCTTAAGAGTACTTATTCTCATACTATAGTATAATTAATTCATTTTATACTCTTTTAACATGTGATATAAGATCATGTATCTTCAAAGTCATATGAAGTTGCTTATGTATTGAATTGAATGTGAAATCATAAGAAAGGGTAAAAATTAAATTAGAGATTATACAACTGTGTGTATAAAAACATATGTGAAATGTTCACATATTTTTGTTTATTATTGGATATAAATGACATGTATCCCCTATGTATTTTATAATATTTGATGAGTATCTTACCTAATATGAAAATGTGGACTTTAACAAACTATTCGTATTTCATCAGTTTGGAAGTATAACTGTATAAGCAGTCAGTTTACACGTTTTTGACTAATTGCCTCTCAGGTTCGATTAAAGACAGATCATCCATGTCGGGACTAGGGTATTCATGAGGGATAAATCTCTCATGACCCAGTCTAAAAGGGTTGTCAAGAGTCAAACTTGAGACATCTGGATTTACAACTCATTCCTACTACTATTTGAACTACCCCAAAATTGCTAGCCATGATTTTGATAAACCGATGGTATTGCTTTGGCATAATATATGTAGTATTGTAGTGGGATAGAGAATTCTGAAGTAAACATATAGTACTATTAACAAACTTGTTGTCGTGCGTGGGATTTGGGAATGAGATGTATTTGCAATAATTTCTTCTTATTGTAATCTAGTGGGGTTTTGTGTTCATAGGTCCACTGTTTTTGCTTTATTGATCCTACTAGGCATGCCTTGCCATCGATGAAATTCTTCGGAAACTTGCTCTCTCTATTTCTCTGCCAGATGTTTATTTTTTTTTTTTTTGCCCGTTTTTGGGACCATTTCTCTTTCTGGGATAGTAGAATTAATCCTTAAAAAACATTCCCTTCATAATTGAAGGAGCACATAATTACTGCGCATGATTAAATATTTAATGATTTGAAATATTTTAATGACGAAGATCATGTTGCTGGCATATGGTTTACTCAGAATGTCAGTCGAGCAGATTCAACCGAGCACATAACAACATGTTCAGGAACAATTGTGCCCTAACCGATCAAACGTGTTCGATCGAATAAGGCAAATCTCACCGAGCTATATAAGAGTTCAGTCCAGGGGATAAGAACAAATAGAATCCCATTTTGATTAATAGGAAGAAAGATAACGTAATCTCGAAGAATCAAACGATGGGGTTGGCTTGATAAGGAAGCTACTGAGATTAAGGTAAACATTGTCAACATGCCCGAAAAAAATAGATGAATGCAGAATGCTAAGAAAGATTCCAATAACAATAACTGAAAATCCAATATAATGTAGGGTGTACTACCTCACCTCCCCAACGGCGAAAAACCTAGTAGAGGGGGAACCTCATCACTCCATAAAAACTGGGTAAAAAATCAACATTTATTGAATCAAGCATCGGAGTCCCTTCGACAGACCCGCCCCAGTCTTTGGCATCTTATTCGTTTTGCAAGGGGAGTGGTGTAGCATTTCTTCTACATTTGATCACAATCAAATCATACAATTTGTAAGAGGTTTTCTACCCCTTACAATTGACGCCGTCTGTGGGAAGCTTTGAACAAAAAGTACAATGTTAAGACTACGAAGCACAATTGGGTCACCAATCAACGATGATGTGGAGTAAGGCCTTGACCAAAACTATAAGGTCTCCTTCCCTTCGGATAGCGACATCAGGGAAGATGCCTTTGGAAGTGAGAATGAATACCATAACGATCACGATAACCGTTTATCATCAAGATATAACCCCAAAGATGTGGTGTAGAAGGATGGATTAAACAAAGAAAAATCCCTCTGTGCCGAGGGGGAAAGACCTTCATGAAGTTAATCCAATCCCTTCAGGATCGAGTGGATGCGCACGAATGCCATGTTGAAAAGGTCCTATAACAAAGAGAAGAAGCTAAGACAAGAGAATGAGGCACTCAAGGAGACCTTAAGGAGGTCTAGGGATCGAGATGCCCTGAAAAGGACCAATCGCCAAACTACTATAAAGAGCAAACGAGATCGGAGAGACAGAAGCCCAACCCCTGAAAGAAATAAACCAAGGCACAGAGAAGATTCCCAGGATAGTAATGATAGAAGAAAGTCAACTCAGGTGGAAGAGCAAGAGGATGACTGGAACCGTTTTACCATGGAAGACTTGATAGCAGGTTGAAGCAACCTGAGTAGAAGTCTGCTAGGGACTTGGCAAGAAGAGCAACGAAAGAATATGTTGGGGAAACGGAGGTTTCCCCTTCAACAAATGGATAAAGAGAGAGAGGGTCTCTAGTAAGTTCACCATCTCGAACTTCAAATTTTATGGTAGAAAGATGGATCCAGTCGTGCACATTCGTCACTACAGAAAGCTTATGGCGGTCCACAAGAAGAATGAAGCCTTATTATGCACGTTGTTCCCTAGCAGCTTAGGTGAGTCAGCAATGAAATGGTTGTTCGATAACCTGGCTAGACCTTGTCAACAGTTGGGTGTAGCTCGGTTCATCACTAATAGTCGACAACCAAAGGACGTTGGGGCTTTGCTCACAATGAAAAAGAGAAACGGTGGAATGCTTCGAGAGTATGCTCACTAATATTGGTAAAACATGAACAAGATTGAAACCTACAATCCCGAGATTGTTGTTGCATCTTTTAAGATTGGATTGCCGAAGGAAAATCCCATCTATCAATGACTGACAAGAAAACCAACACTAGACATGGAAGAGCTGATGGCTAGAGTGAAAAAATATGCCAAGGTTGATGATGAACTTAGTAGAGAGGTTAATCGAGATCAAACAAACAAGAAGGAAGCCATCAAAGTGAGACCGAATGCACAATCTCGGTTAGGATCAAAGGGGAATGAGAAGGAGGGTTTTCCCTCACGATCTTCGTATGCTATGGTAAACACAATGTTCAAAGAGCCCAACCAAGGAGAGGAACTCTATCACAGATCAAGGGTAAGTCGTTTCTCAAATGGCCAAACAAGTTGGAAGGAGATCTAGAGAAGAGGAACCCTAACCTAAGGTGCTTTTATCACTGCAACATAGGACACGTGTTGAAAAATTATCGTTTATGGAAGCAACACATCAAAGAACTCATCCAAGCAGGAAACATCTCGTAGTTTGTGGAATTGAATAAAGGGATGACCGATGCAAACGAAAAAGCGAACATAACTCGGGAATGATAGTAGGATCCATCGGGTGTGATGGATGTGATACAGTCAGCCACTAACCTGAATATGGCCACCAACAAGGTAGTCCGGGCATTTATATAGAAAACTACCCAAATAAGAGAAATTTACTTGGTCGACACACCGCCCTGATAACACCTACAAGAAACAGAAATATGATCGGCTAGAGGGGCTTATTAGTTTTTTCGACAGTAACTTAGTTGGGGTTCATCACCTGCATAATGATGCCTTGATTCTCACATTGCGAATTGCAAACTTTGACGTGAGAAGGATCTTGATTGACCAAGGGAGTTCCTCCGAGATTATGTACTTAGGACTGTTTCGCAAGCTTGACTTAAAGGAGAAAGACCTTAAACCTGGAAGCACTCCTCTGGTCAATTTTAGTGGAAAAATGATCTTACCAAAAGGAAGAATAACTTTCCTAATATGGGTCACCCTTGTGGGCACAATGACCGAATTCCTTGTTATCGAGGCAGAAACAGCCTGCAATGTCATAATGGGGCAGACATGGCTCCATGGGATTAAAGAGACCCTGTAAACCCCCACATTCGTAACTTTATATAGTAATATAATTATGTTTTGAAATACTAATATATGTAATGATGTATGCATGAACTACATAAATTGTACGAGTAGAAATAAAAATGTTAGTTGAGGTAATAGGGTATGTTGTAGAAGTTTGGAAGTATTCCAGAGTTAAAACACATTTTTTTTAGAACTTGGGTAGAAAGAATTTTAGACACTGCCTTGGTGTTTGGATCATAAATTTTTATCCTGATCTCCGTTTGATCTGACATTTTGACAGTAGATAGTAGACTTCCAGGGCTACAAAAGTATGTTTCACGAAAAATTTTCAAATCAATATGTAAATAGGCCAAAACTTCACTGGAAGTTTCAGAAAAAACTGGGAGGACGTTCGAAAGTGAATAGACGTTTGAACGACAGTGAGTTCTAGTACGTTGGTGTCTGTAGAGCTCTGATGGAAATACAAAAGTACTGGGAGCAACCAACGTTCGAACGCCAAAATGACGTTTGAACATGAATCAATAATTTTCACTATTGATGTTCGAATGCCAAATGACGTTCGAATGTGAGTTACGAATTCTGACTTTCAGATTCGCACACAGAAGACTATTTCACCCCCTATAAATACTTAAAGACACCTCCATTAGCCTCATTTCAACATTTCAAACCCTAGAGAGGCTTAGAGATGAAGAAAGAAGGGGAAAAACAAGAGATCAAAGTGTTGATTCAAGTTGAAAAAGATCAAATCTTCAAGTTTTCACCCAAAACCAAGAAAGCAAGGTAGGGGTTTCTTCCTATTCTCTTTCATTGAGGCTAGGTTTTATATATATGTATGTTTTGACTCTCAATCCTATATATATGATATGAAATCATTATTTCTTGATACTCTTGCAAATATTACCATGTTTTGAAGGAAGCTATGGTGGAATAGCCATGAAATCTCTTTCTCTTGTCTTAAAAAACCCTAGTTTTTAAGAAAAATTGGTTTTTCTCTCAATTTTCATTTGATCTTAATTTCTAAAGTCCTATTCTTGATTAAATCATGTTTTCATCTTATACTTGTTCTTGTTCCAAGAAATTATGATTTTTGGCAAAACCTAAAATTTTGATATCGAAATTGTGAAGGTTTTATTGATATGATCTCTTGCATATTTTAATTCATTTATTATTGTAGTATATTGAGAATTGTACAATTTTGATACTTGAATTATTAATGGAAATTGTGATTGATTAAGATTGTGGTTGTTGAGAAAATGTTAGTTTTATCTCTTGTATGGTTCGTGGTGACAGACCTGAATTGCCTTCGAGAGCTGCCGTAAAGTGTTAGAGGTTAGTCTATCCCAGTGGGGGTGAGATGGTTTCCTAACACTTATAGTTGATTGTTGTTTGTGAGAGCAACCACTATTGTTCACGTAGGTTCGAGACTGAGAGATGGTATACCTTTCCTGGGAAGGATTCGTCAATGCCGTGGGAGACGGTATACGTCATTCCTAAAATGTATGTGATGTGCCCTACGGGGAATGATTGAGATTGTGTGATTGTGATGGGTGAACGAGGTAGAATCGTTGTGTAGATTCCTGATAAGCAACCAACATACATGAGAATATGGAATAATGTTACTAAACTATTTATTGATTGTTTTAATTTCTTGTAAGTTATTCATGTCATTGATTTACTGTATTCCTTACACTTGAGATCATTACAACTATCATGGTTTTATTCTCAAAATCTATATATGTTATTTTCCAAAAGAGAGTTGCCATCTTTTATTTGTTTTAAAACCTTGTTGGGATTTGGGAGGATTTTTCTACAGAGTTTAGTGCTCACCCCCTACAAACAATATTCCTTTCAGATTTTGGTTTAGAGGAAGAGCTCTGAGTGGACGAGTAGGTACTTTGGGAAGCTCAAGTGGATGGGCATGTGGATTCGAATAGGGATGTCTAGAATTGTTCTTTTTATGTTCTAAATTAGGAGATTCATTTTGAGATAATGTTCATGTTAATATTTTCCTTATTCCGCTGCGAGATAATAGTTTGACATATTCTTTTGATGTACTTGTCATGGTTTGACATATTCTTTTGGAAGATGTTGTAGTTATTATGCATGATGAATGAAATTTTCTTTACTTATGAAAATTATTAGTTGCTCTTATGAAGTGAATGGTTTTAGATAGTAATGTCGTCCAAGGGGGATTTTGGGGCGTTACAGGTTTGGTATCAGAGCCTAGGAATTAGGTCTTACATGAGAGCTGTAGGTTATGGACTACCACTAGAGAGGTAGGATTAGGTTGAATAAAATTGTTGATTTAAATTTTACACAAGTCTTATGCTTTAGATTAAAGTGATAGTTAGGGTTTCTTGTACATCAAGGAAATTAAATTGTGAATTGATTTGCAGGATAGAGGGTGGATGTTGACGTTGACGTGGACGTGGACGGGGACGTGGTGGTCAAGCAAACCCACCACCACCACCTCCCGATGCCATGAATGGCATTATCAATGCCTTAGGGAGCTAACCATTTTGGTACAACACCAAAATGGGAACAACAACCATAACGGGGGGGTTCATCCTTTAGCTCATGTACCAGACAACAGGGACGAAAATCGAAGGATGGTAGTTCTTTGAGAATTTTTGAGGCAACGCCCACCTACTTTCCAAGGAAGCCCACACCCTTTGGATGCAGATAAGTGGATTCGCCGAGTGAAGAAAATGTGTGACGGCATGGGAGTTGCAGAGGAACTACGAGTCTTCCTAGCTACATATTTGCTAGAAGGGGAGGCAGATCATTGGTGGGACTCGGTGAAGAGAAGGAGGAACACTGACGCGATTACCTGGGAGGATTTTGATCAGATCTTCCAAGACAAATATTTTCCTGAATCGTTCAGGGACAAGATGAGTGCAGATTTTCTCGCTTTACGATTGGGTAGCATGACGGTGGCGGAGTATGAGAGAAACTTCGACGAGCTATCCCTCTATGCCACGAAGTTCATATCTACTGAGGCCAGGAGGGCTAAATGATTCGAGCAGGGCTTGAGGTCTGCCATCAGGGAGAAGCTTGTGGCTCACAAGATCCGAGACTATGAGGATCTAGTTGACAAAGCCGCATTGGTAGAGAGAGACACTAAAGACAACCAGCGACGACAGAACTTCGCGAGAGGAGGTCCGATCAGGACTGGTGCTAGCAGCAGCGGAGTCACACAGAGGGCAGCTCCGTACCGCCGACCTGACCAAGCTTCGGGGCAAAGGAATCAAGTCATTCGAGGAGTTGGGGTTACTCAGAATAGAGCAGGCACTGACCCGCGTTAATGCTTCGCATGTGGAGGACTTGGGCACTTTAGAAATAACTGCCCATCATTTCCACCAAAGAACAATCAATCAGCAGAACAGGTAAATGCAAATAGGCCACCACTACAAAAACCACTACAACAGAAACCGTTAGCAGCTATGGCCCCAGGCAGTACCAATCAAGGAAGAGTTTTTGCTTTGACCCAACTGGAGGAAGATGTTTCTAATGCAGTTGTGGAAGGTATTGTGCTTCTCTATAATTCTTGGGCCCGAATTTTATTTGATCCCGGCGCTACTCATTCATTCATACACACTATATATGCTCTTAATTTGGGATTGGAATTTGAGAAGTTAGAACATGCCTTGAGTATTGACATGCCTACGGGAGAATGGTTGGATACTAGAAGGGTGTGTAGAGGTTGTGTGCTTCGAATTGGGGAGCAAGAATTGATTGTAGATTTGGTTGCATTAGACATGAATGGATATGACATAATATTTGGGATGAACTTGTTGTACACTTTTCCGTGCGGTAATGGATTGTTTTCGAAAGCGGATTTCATTTCAATTACTGGGAGGGGTAGTTTTTAGCTTCATTAATGATTGAAATTCTTCCCACTCATTTCCCACTACGGGTAGTAGATTCTTGAAAGCTAAGGCGGGGAGCCATTTGAGTTTCTTAGCTAGCTTGATGGGAGATGATCGAGATAGATCCCAACCGGGAGTGGTATTGATAGTGTCGGATTTTCCAGATGTCTTTCCAGATAAACTACCCGGGTTACCCCCACAGAGAGAGATTGAGTTTAAGATTGATC
This sequence comes from Ilex aquifolium, assembly GCA_951799425.1. Classification (NCBI taxonomy): domain Eukaryota; kingdom Viridiplantae; phylum Streptophyta; class Magnoliopsida; order Aquifoliales; family Aquifoliaceae; genus Ilex; species Ilex aquifolium. Next base: position 33,839,586 of record OX637392.1, read on the forward strand.
TCTATCGGGGAACCGAACCCATATCCATTGATCCCTATTGGATGGCACCTTTGGAGTTGAAGGTGCTAAGGAAACAGTTGGACCATCTCTTGACGATTGTGTTTATCCGTTTAAGCACTTCACCTTGGGGAGCCCCCGGTCCTCCTTGTGAAGAAGCATGATGAAACACTTCGGTTATGCATAGACTACCGAAGGTTGAATCGAGTGACAGTGAAGAATAAATACCCATTGCCACGAATTGATGATTTATTCGATCAGCTAAGGGGTTCTAAGTATTACTCCAAGATTGATCTTCGCACAGGGTACCATCAACTGCGGATCAAGGAGGAGGATATTCCTAAGACAGCTTTTCGTACCCGGTATGGTCATTTCGAATATACGGTAATGCCGTTCGGACTGACTAATGTTCCTGCAGCCTTTATGGATTTGATGCACAGGGTATTCAGGCCGTTTATAAATCAGTTTGTCATTGTGTTTATTGATGACATATTGGTCTATTCACAGACACAAGGGGAACATGGGCACCCTCTTTCGGTAGTGCTACATACTTGAGAGAGCATAAGTTATATGCTAAGATGAGTAAATGTGAGTTCTGGATGAAGGAAGTGAAATTTCTTGGTCATGTTATGTCAGAACAGGGTGTAGCTGTTGATCCCACAAAGATTGAAGCTATGATGAAATGGGAACCACCGAGGAATGTGACCGAAGTACGTAGTTTCCTGGGCTTAGCAGGCTACTACCGGAAGTTTGTGGAAGGGTTCTCAAAGCTAGCAATGCCAATTAATCGCCTTACGAAGAAGGGGGAAAGATTCTTGTGGACCCAAGCGTGTGAACTAGCCTTTCGCACCTTGAAGGAGAGGTTAACAATGGCTCCTGTCCTTATTATTCCGAGCAATGAGGAAGGATACGATGTTTACACCGATGCTTCATTACGAGGCTTGAGATGTGTGTTAATGCAGGGAGACAAGGTAGTTGCTTATGGCTCGAGACAACTAAAAGTTCATGAGCGGAACTATCCCAGTCACGACTTGGAGCTTGTCACTATGGTGTTTGCTCTTAAGTTGTGGAGGTGTTACCTATATAGAGAAAAGTTTCAAGTGTTTTCTGACCATAAGAGCCTTAAGTATATATTCAGACAAAAAGACTTGAATCTTCGGCAAAGAAGGTGGATTGAATATCTAGAGGATTACGATTTCACACTCAACTACCATCTGGGGAAGGCTAATGTAGTAACATATGCACTTAGCAAAAAATCTCGGGGTGAAATCAATGTTATTGTTGTTAATAGGTGGAAGATGATTGATGATTTGGAGGAACTTGATCTATTGGTGGATAGACAAGGGGATCAACCATGCTTGTTTAATCTTGTAGCTCAACCAATTCTCTGAAAAGGGATTGTGGAGTTACAACGACTAGATACAGAGTTGGCAACTATTCGAGATAGATTGGAGAGGAATGAGATTGTTGAGAATTGGTCTATACATAATGATGAGTTACTGTTTCGTGGAAGATTATGTGTACCAAACAATGACCAAGTAAGGGAAGAAATGTTGGGTGAGTGCCATTGTTCAAAATTCTCCATACATCCGGGTAGTACTAAGATGTATAGAGACGTGAAGCGCCAATATTGGTGGAAAGGGATGAAACAAGACGTGGCCAAATACATTGCAAAGTGCAGTGTGTCAACAAGTGAAGATTGAGCATCAAAAACCCGGAGGATTACTACAGTCCTTGCCTATCCCCGAGTGGAAATGGGATCACATCACCATTGATTTCGTGTCTGGTTTCCATGGACGTCACGAGGTCATAATGCCGTATGGGTCATCGTAGATAGACTCACCAAGTCCGCTCATTTCTTGATTATGAAGACCACTGACACTTTAGAGACCTTGAACAAACTTTATATTCGTGAGATTGTTAGATTGCATGGAGTTCCACTCTCTATTGTGTCAGATCGTGATTCTCGTTTTGTGGCCCAATTTTGGCAAAGTCTACAACGAGCTATGGGGACAGAGTTGCACTTTAGTACTGCCTTTCATCCTCAAACGAATGGCCAATTCGAGAGGGTGATACAAATTTTGGAGGACATGTTACGAGCTTGTGTATTGGACTTCAAAGGAAGTTGGAGTGATCATTTGTCGTTGGTGGAATTTGCATATAACAATAGTTTTCAATCTAGCATTGGCATGGCACCCTATGAGGCTTTGTATGGGAGACCATGTAGGTCCCCGACTTGTTGGTTAGAAGCTGGAGAGAGTGGCTGACTACGAAGAAAATTCAACTAATTAGGGAAAGACTACGCACGACACAAAGTAGACAGAGAAGCTATACGGATAGAAGAAGAAGACCATTGGAATTCCAAGAGGGGGACTATGTGTTCCTCAAGGTGTCACACAAGAAGGGAGTGTTTAGATTTGGCAAGAAGGTGAAATTAGCCCCAAGATACACTGGACCATTTGAAGTGATCAAAGCTGTGGGCAAAGTGGTGTATCAACTCCGGTTACCAGCCCAATGGTCAGGGGTACATGACGTGTTTCATGTTTCAATGTTAAGAAAGTGTTAATCGGATACAACACATGTCGTGGATTTGGAGGATATTGAAGTTCAAGATGGAGCAACATATGAAGAACAACCGGTGAAGATTTTTGATACCAAGGAGAAGGTGTTTCGCAACAAAGTAATCCAACTGGTGAAAGTCTTGTGGCAACATCACGGGGTGGAGGAAGCTACCTGGGAACCAGAGCTGTAGATGCGAGAGAAGTACCCTCATTTATTCTCTACTTAAGCTAAGTTTTGAGGACGAAACTTTCTTTAAGGGGGGTGGATTGTAAACCACCACATTCGTAACTTTATAAAGTAATATAATTATGTTTTAAAATGCTAATATATGTAATGATGTATGCATGAACTACGTAAATTGTACGAGTAAAAAAAAAATTTTAGTTGAGGTAATAGGGTATGTTGTAGAAGTTTGGAAGTATTCCGGAGTTAAAACACATTTTTTTTAGAACTTGGGTAGAAAGAATTTTAGACACTGCCTTGGTGTTTGGATCATAAATTTTTATCCTGATATCCGTTTGATCTGAAATTTTGACAGTAGATAGTAGACTTCCAGGGCTACAAAAGTATATTTCACGAAAATTTTTCAAATCAATCTCTAAATAGGCCAAAATTTCACTGGAAGTTTCAGAAAAAACTGGGAGGACTTTCGAACGTGAATAGACGTTCGAACGACAGTGAGTCCTAGTACGTTGGTGTCTGCAGAGCTCTGATGGAAATGAAAAAGTATTGGGAGCAACCAACGTTCGAACACCAAAATGACGTTCGAACGTGAATCAATAATTTTTACGATTGACGTTCGAACGCCAAATGACGTTTGAACGTGCGTTACGAATTCTGACTTTCAGATTCGCGCACAGGGGACCATTTCACCCCCTATAAATACTTAAGGACACCTCCATTAGCCTCATTTCAACATTTCTAACCCTGGAGAGGCTCAGAGAGGAAGAAAGAATGGGAAAAACAAGAGATCAAAGTGTTGATTCAAGCTGGAAAAGATCAAATCTTCAAGTTTTCACCCAAAACCAAGAAAGCAAGGTAGGGGTTTCTTCCTATTCTCTTCTATTGAGGCTAGGGTTTATATATATGTATATTTTGAATCTCAATCGTATATATATGATATGAAATCATTATTTCTTGATGCTCTTGCAAATATTACCATGTTTTGAAGGAAGCTATGGTGGAATAGCCATGAAATCTCTTTCTCTTGTCTTGAAAAACCCTAATTTTCAAGAAAAATAGGTTTTTCTCTCAATTTTTATTTGATCTTAATTTCTAAAGTCATATTCTTGATTAAATCATGTTTTCATCTTATACTTGTTCTTGTTCCAAGAAATTATGGTTTTTGGCAAAACCCAAAAATTTTGATATCGAAATTGTGAAGGTTTTATTGATATGATCTCTTGCATATTTTAATTCTTTTATTATTGTAGTATATTAAGAATTGTAAAATTGTGATACTTGAATTATTAATGAAAATTTTGATTGATTAAGATTGTGGTTGTTGAGAAAATGTTGGTTTTATCTCTTGTATGGTTTGTTGTGACAGACTTGAATTGCCTTCGAGAGCTGCCGTAGAGTGTTAGAGGTTACTCTATCCCAGTGGGGGTGAGATGGTTTCCTAACACTTGTAGTGGATTGTTGTTTGTGAGAGCAACCACTATTGTTCACGTAGGTTCGAGGCTAAGGGATGGTATACCTTTCTTGGGAAGGATTCGTCAATGCCGTGGGAGACGGTATACGCCCTTCCTAAAATGTCTGTGATGTGCCCTGCGGGGAATGATTGAGATTGTGTGATTGTGATGGGTGAACGAGGTAGAATCGTTGTGTAGATTCCTGAGAAGCAACCAACATACATGAGAATATGGAATAATGTTACTAAACTATTTATTGATTGTTTTAATTTCTTGTAAGTTATTCATGTCATTGATTTACTGTATTCCTTACACTTGAGATCATTACAACTATCATGGTTTTATTCTCAAAATCTATATATGCTATTTTCCAAAAGAGAGTTGTCATCTTTTACTTGTTTTAAAACCTTGTTGGGATTTGGGAGGATTTTTCTACAGAGCTTAGTGCTCACCCCCTACAAACAATATTTCTTTCAGATTTTGGTTTAGAGGAAGAGCTCGGAGTGGACGAGCAGGTACTTTGGGAAGCTCAAGTGGATGGGCATGTGGATCCGGATGGGGATGTCTAGAATTATTTTTTTTATGTTCTAAACTAGGAGATTCATTTTGAGATAATGTTCATGTTAATATTTTCCTTATTTCGCTGCAAGATAATAGTTTGACATATTCTTTTGATGTACTTGCCATGGTTTGACATATTCTTTTGGAAGATGTTGTAGTTATTATGCATGATGAATGAAATTTTCTTTACTTATGAAAATTATTAGTTGCTATCATGAAGTGAATGGTTTTAGATAGTAATGCCGTCCAAGGGGGATTTTGGGGCGTTACAGACCCCATCTACTTATCACCAAATCTTGAGATTCCCAATTGAAAGAGGAATTTTTGACATTCATAGGGATCAAATAAGCTCAAGGAATTGCTTGTTCGTCTCAATAAAAGGGAAAGAGATGAAGAATGACCTAGAGTTGGAGATTGCATCCAAACCATCCAAGAAATAGCAAATAAATTTTGAAAGGACTAGCCTAGAAGAGCCATTGATCGGGCCAACTGAACACACAGTGGAAGAATTGAAGAAAGTATACCTAGAAGAGTCCATCGAGTAGTTTTTTTTGATCGGCTCTTCACTGGCTCTATAGGAATACGAAGCTCTTACAAACATCCTCAAGAAAAATGTTGACATGTTTGCCTTGACTCGTTACGAAATGCCAGGGATCCACTCTGAGGTAATTTGGCACCACTTGAATGTAAACCCAGCTTTCAGGCCAATTAAGTGGAAGCATAGGAGGTCAGCAGTACAACATATGGATGTTGTGAATGAAGAAGTTTGAAAGTTGCTGGAAGTATAGTCAATCAGGGAGGTACAATATTCGATTTGGTTGTCCAACACGGTTGTGGTCAAGAAGAAGAATTAAAAAGTGGAGGGTTTGCATGGACTTCACCGATTTGAATAAAGCATGTCCCAAGGACAATTTCCCTCTCCCGAAGATTGACTAGTTGGTTGATGCTACATCGGGACACGAATGCATGAGCTTTTTAGATGCTTACAAGGGCTGCCATCAGATTCCACTTTTCGAACCAGATTAGGAGATGACCTCATTCATCACACCACAAGGGGTGTATTGCTACAAGAGCTACATTTGGATGATTTGGTACAACAATGAAGGAATTATAGGTAAGCGTGTACCCAGGAGCATGTGAGCAGCTCAGTAGAAAAGACATTCATTAAAGGACCACACCTTTTTCAAGTCTTCCATCTTTACCGAACGTTCAAAAATCTTTCCTTTAACAATTTCACCTAATAGAGACAAGTGTATCAAAAAAGCAAACGTGGTAAACTTAAATTCAAAATAGATACATATGTTCATATACTTGGTGTGCCTTCTTCAAAGGGACATCTATAAGATGTGTTGTCTCCTTCCTTGTACTCTCAGTTCTCGGAGACAAATACAACATCATTTTCATGACCTTTGTTGGAATCAAGCAGATGGGTTACCAGATAGCGATCCTTCCTCCTCACTACGAAATTGTAGCTATCCCCCATTGGCTTGATGATGTAACAGTAAAGCATCTCCCATAGTCCCAGATATACTCCCAGAATGTCGTTAAGAACAGTAACACCAATTACGATTCTGAAAAGATTGGGGCAACATTGGATGAGTATAGCTTCAGAGTTGAAAGAACCCATAAAAGAAGAGAATGAAGAGGAAACCTCATGACACCTTCGGTAATAGACCGATTATGGATAGGGATGGATTCTCTGATACTGATAAGGGGCTCATCAATACCAACCACACGAACTTCAACATCATCAGGGATGATGTATTTCGCCCTGAATGCCGGGATTTCACCTAAGGTAAGGGGAGCCATTGTGAGGAAGAAGATGAGTAGAAGAGAAGAAAAGAAAGTTTTCAAAATAACAAAGAAGGCATAAAGGAAAAACGTTTGAGTATGTTTCTTTTTAAACAGAGATGAACAAGCACAAAAAAAGTGGCACCTGAAGATCAAAAGATGAAACATTTAATGCGAAGTTCCGTTTCTGAAAGAAAAGGGGGCATGCAATGCTCAAGAAACCAGGTAATCATCAATGAGGGTAAGCTTGGGAATAGGGAACCATAGCCAAACGTGTGCCATGTTGCGTACATTCCCTACGGGCAAGTGAAGGAGCACAGAATTACGACACATAATTAGAAATTTAATGATTTGAAATAAATATAAGCATGTGGCGAAGATCACGTGGTTGGCATATGGTTTACTCAGAATGTCGGCTGAGTAGATTCAACCAAGCACATAACAGCACGTTCGGAAATGACTATGCCCTAACTAATTAAACGCATTTGGTCGAATAAGGTAAACCTCACCGAGCAATATAATAGTTCGAGTCGGGCGATAAGAACAAATAGAATCCCATTTTGATTAATAGGAAGGAAGATAATGCAATCCCGGAGAATCATAAAATGGGCCTGGCTTGATAAGGAAGCTACCGAGACTAAGGTGAACATTATTTACGTTCCCGAAGAAATAGATGAATAGGGAATGCTAAGAAAGATTCCAATAACAATCACTGGAAATCCAACATAACGTGGGATATACCACCTCAACTCCCCAACAGCAAAAACACTAGTAGAAGGGGAATCTCATCACTCTAATTACATTGTCAACCTTTACTGACTTAAGCATCAAAGTGCCTCCGACCGGCCCGTCCCAATTTTTAGCAGTTTATTCATTTTACAGGGAGAGTAGTGCAGTATTTCTTGTTCATTTGACCCCAATCAAATCATATAATTTGTAACAGGTTTTCTACCCATTATAATAATCAACTTCCATGTAAAGGCAATAGCATGTAAGTAGGGCAACCTGATCTTTGGTTCCCTCAAGAAAACCCTATTATCACTTAGTAAATCTTACCTTATCTAGTTTAATGATTATTATATATGTATATGTTGTTCCTATACGCTACTCCTCCAGAGTCTCTAAATGATATTTCTTTTTCAATAAAGAGGAATGCTACACTACCACAAACAAAAATAAAAATAAAAATAAAAATATAGGCCAAATGGTTTGGCAGATGAGATGGTAAATAAATCTTGAATATTAAATGAATAAAAGTAGTATAAAAAATATCATTATTATAATATTACATCATTTGAGTTTTATTTTTTTTAAAAAAGTATTTAGACTTAATTTGAGACCTAATTCAATGTAACCATTAGATTAAAGGTGGCCCCATCTAACATTGTAATTTACAACTAATTCAATGGCTAAATTAAATTAAAGGGTTAATCTCAACTTGCACCTCGAAAGATCATTCAAATTTTAATTTGTACCCTCAAAGTTTAAAAATATTAATTTACATCCTGAAAGATATAAATACGTAACAATGTGCACCTGAAACTAACTGTTATCTATTTTGCTGTTAAAAAAGTTTGGATTAATTATAAATTGTACCCCTCAAAGTTTAAATATTTCACATTTATGATCCAAAAAGAATTCAATTCATTAATGCTCATTAAATAGCTCTCAATTGTACGTATCATAACATTTTTGTGTTGTGTTCGAGTCAATAAAAAAATATTTGTAACACAAAATATTTTCGTGTCAAGTCAATTGTATTGTTTCATATATTTCACATTTACAATTCATATAATACTATTTAATATTTTTTTAAATTACAAAATACTTTTTTTTTTGTCTATAAAACTTGTTAAATAACTATTTTATGTCTATAATTGTGTTATTTAGATACTTCGTATCTAACTTTAATTTGATCGGACAATCAAAATATTTTCGTATCTAACTTTAATTTGATCGAACAATCAAAATATTTGTGTCTAACTGTAGACAGAAAATAGTTATTTAACGAATATTGTAAGCAAAAAATAGATATTTTATAATTTTTTTTTAAATTGTGAAAAATATTTTTTTATTAACTCGAACATGACACAAAGATGTTATAATACGATACAATTGAGAGCTATTTAACGATCATTAATGGATGAAATTTTTTTTGGATCCTAAATATGAAATATTTAAACTTTGAGGGTATAATTTATAATTAGTCCAAACTTTTTTAATGGAAAAATGGACGGTGTTAGCCCTAGCTACACATTGATACGAATTTATGTCTTTCAAGGTGTAAATTAATATTTTTAAACTTTGAGGGTATAAATTAAAATTTGAGTGATCTTTGGAGATACAAATTAAAATTATCCCTAAATTAAATCCGTTCTCAAATTAGATCGTTTTACATCCCATTTTTCGGTGGTTTTCCATTGTTTACTGTTAAAACTACGACTCAGTAAAACAAATTATATATTTATGTATATATAAATACCAGTCAGAGCTGCTTGGAAGGGATCCCCTTGTGAGTTATTTACTCGGAGAATCAATCTTTGATTGGTGTGGTCGTAGAAATCATCGATAGCCATTTCCATTGCTACTTTCTCTTCTTTTCCCACGCGAGACCCGTAATCCACAATGGCACCTATGGTGCCCTTGACGGAGCTTATATCTGTCGTTTCCAAACCTCCACCGGCTGTTGTTTGGTGTGAAATTAAAAAGAAAGCGAATGAGATAAGAAAGAAGAAGAGAGGATCATATATAACCATTTTGTTAAGCTGCATACCTAAGAAGAGCCGGCAGTCTTTCCTTTATATAGAAATGCGACAGGTCTTTATGATACAACGGTGTTCGTATCCTTGCCTGACTGTGTAACGACATTAGTCAATAATTTAATTTAATTTAATTTCTTGTATTTGACTGGCTGGTCTTATTCAATAGTAACCGCGTAGTTCAGATTAGAGCATCTCTAATCTTTACTGTTTTTTAAATTCAAATTTAAATTTGAATAAAAAAATATCTAATTTTTTTTTTCATTTCTTGAACATATACAGTGTGAATTTTGGTAGAATTAAAGCAAATTTCACTTGTTTTTGCTTCTATAGAAATGATGTTGATTCTTAGATTTTTGGCAGCCTACGAATGATGGGTTCGATTGAGAGCATTAGATTCAATCAATGGTGAATGGATCTTCGAAGATAGATTAAAAATGGATCTTCCTCTTTAATTTCTAGTTTAGAAGTTAAAATTAAGTTTGACTAATATTCAAGACAAATCTAAATAACATGACAAGTCTCCATTGCGGACCTTATACTCGGTCAATGAAATGCCATTTTAGTCCCTTAAATTTTAATTTGTATCATTTTGATCTAATCGAAAACGACTGTTTAAGTTGGTTAATTGAGTTAGTCGTATGTATCTCATGCAACCATACTTGAAGGATCACTTTTGTCCCTCAAGTCTATAATGTGTAATTTTTGTCCTTTAAGCTTGCAATTTTCACAGAATTATCGAATTAATCATACTTAGCAACTTGAAAGATGCTTGAATTTTTAATTTGCTTCCCTAAACATTTTAATTTTTAAATTACACACTCAATATCATAAAAAACTACAATGTGACCTGGACTCAAACTACGATTCATTTTACATTATGGCGCAAACATGACAATAAGCTGCATTTTCGAATAAAAAAGTAAAAGAGCTTGAGTCTAGACACATTGCATCTTTTATGAAATTAAAGGTGCAATTTGGAAATTAAACTCTTTTATTGTGCAAATTAAGAATTCAAACATCTTTTGGGGTGCAAAGTAAGATTAATCTGAGAATGTTGTCAACTGTGGTCACATAACATACATGTAATCATCTATGTTAATTAATTTAACTTGCAGTTTTTAATAGTACCAAAGCGACCCAAATTTTATACTTAAGGAAGAAATTGATATAATAAAAATTAGAGAGCAAACTAATAAAAAATATATAGTCTCTGGGAAAAAAATATATTTTACCCTTTTGTTTACTATTTTATTTTGTTGCCGTGTATTAGGAGGGTGGAATGGATTTAGAAATTTCGCCACTAAGTTGATGCAGCTGTCACGCACCATCAAGATAAGGACTAACCCAATGAAGTTGAAACTTCCCATTGGCATGGAGAAGAATTCCAAGCCCCAGTAATCACTTAAACAATTCATTTGAGTCGATCTCCTTCCTTTTTTTTTTCCTTTAGATTTGAGTCAATGTCCTTTGATAGGAACCTTTTGAGCTGATTAGGAGCTGTTGGCTGGTTCAAATATCAGTCTCGTGGTGCATATATATAGTACTTTTGATCCATCTTACATCTCCATACTCAAATGTACAACATTATTTGATTTGAACTAGACCCCACAACTTTAAAAGCATGTTATATAATGAAAATGAAAAACTCAAATTTGTCAAATACTTGCACATTTCACTGAAGGATCTAAAATAAGTCACCACAATTTATTCTCTTACTTCCAAATGTCTTCGTTTGGGGCGTGGGATTCTCGAGAATGATTTCCTCCACACTAACTGGATACCATAGTATCAAGCTATCGTCCCACTAGATTGTGGTATACTAAGGGATACACAAACTTTGTGACATGCACACGACGAGGGTCAAAGACTCAAGGATCATATGTAATGTCTGTAACCTCCATTATATAAGATTTTCTACTTTGTTGTAGACCCACAAAACTTTAAAACGTGTTATTCAATGACAGTTTAAAGCTCAAATTTTTCGACCACTCCACACACATTTTAACAAACTGTGTGAGATCGCATCGCCATAATATGACCGAAAGTATGGCTAGTCTTGAGTCATTGCCTACCAAGACTAAATATGTTTTTTACATAAGTCAAGACAAAATATGTGGTTGTTGAGTTTGACATTGGAATTTTTTTTTTTATTTTGTTGTATTTTCAGTCCGAGCTTGGAATTTTGGATAACACCTCTAATTTTCCAGGCAACTTGACTGATCATTTGTCTATTATACTACCTAACTCGATAGTTGTAGATATTTCAAGGCATTGGACTGCAAGAAGACAATGTGATTTTCCTTTTTTCTGTATTTTTATTCCATGCAAGATCTGAATTGAATGCGTACCAGTTGTCTTTTGCTTGTGGGTGAAATAAACATGAATTTAATCTTGACCATGACCTGGGCCTTGGCATTAGTGCACGGGAGATTTCCTATAATGAATACGGTTAGCGATCATCTCAATGATGAACCTGAAACAACCAAAAGGTCAGAAAAAGGGATGGGTAAACACCCGGCTTATCCCCTCTGAAGCTCAAGTCAGTAGACTTTAGAACAGTGTATTTCTTTTTTCTCAGTTCAGTTTTGCGTACCTTCGTTCAAATTTCTGAGAAGTATTTATACCTGAACTAGCCATGAGTGCAAGGGTTTGAAGTCCCATCTCAACATTTACTAACTGACACTCTTATCCATGCGTAATAAGTGTTCTCCACTCAGATTCTCGTGACTGGTTGACTTGGGCGATAGGTTGACTGTTCGGGGCATGCCGAGCACTTATGATCCTATCCCTGGTCATTTAAGTCCATCTGATCGGCACTTGACACCTACTCCCGAGCGTTTAATGCTCGGGGAACAGTACCTCGGGATTTGCCGAGGACATATGTTCGGCGCAATAGCCATTAATGCTTTGCAATTATGACTCTCAGTTTGGGTCTCGAGGATGCAGAGACTCATTAATAGCCCTGTCATAGTCACTCAAATCTTCATTAATGAGCTTTCAAATCTCCTTAAATGCTGGTGCCAGTCTGTATACTCGGCTCCTCTGAGTCATCGCTCATCGGCGCCTTTTGAGTTCCATAACGGCTACATCTTATCACATGTCGATTTGGGGGCTACTGAGCCACCTAAAGTCTCGTCAACTGCCCCCCAGCCTCCATTTTCCTTGCGACGTGGGATAAGTGGCGCAAGGAGAGTGGAGATTTGCTGAACACGCCTGGGTTATAGGGGCGGTTATTTGCACGTCTGGCGCCGTATTTTTCAAATTTCCAAATTATGATATGCCTCTTTGATTCCCGCCCCTACCGCAGTGTATAAATAGGAGATTGCTCAGCCATTTAAAGACTTTGAATTCTCGAATCTTCTCAACAATCACCTCCTGAGTACCTCCTTATTCTCCTGAGCGACCGTTCTCTCTTTCCCGAACACCTCCTCCGAAGATCTTTCATATGTAAGTACTTCCCTTTCCCCAATTTCTCTTCATATACTCATCCTTCTTCTACATTTCTTTGAAAAACTCGTTCATGGCCAGAATACGCAGAACAGTAGTTAGGGAACCCGCTAGGCCTAGGGATATTGGTAGGTTGAGGAGAACAGAAGTAAAAGACTTTAATATTCAAGCTTTTAGGGCTAGGTACCATATTCTCGAGCCCGTTTATACCTTTCCCTTTGATCCCGCCTTCCACAGGGCTGATATAGGGAGTGTAGACCTCATGCCCTTTTTTACCAAAGCCATCATGGAGGGGAGAGTTAGGTTCCCCCTCCATCCCCTCTTGTTGAGGATGCTAAAGCACTTTAGGCTTTTCCCCCTCCAGTGTGAAATAAATTTCTTTAGAGTAGTTATGAGCGTGGTCGTCCTAAATGCCCGGTTGGGGGTAGATGAAATCTTGTTCTGCTACGACTTAAAATTAGTTGGTGGGGGCAAATACTACCTTCAAGCTAGGGACACTTCCATGTATCTGGTGACACACATGCCGGACTCCGACAAAGGGTATGTCTAGGATCTAATCATGCTCGGCGATAGTTGGGAGAAAGGAGATGGGCCCAAGTATGATGGATTATACTGCCCCAAAGTTCCAAAGAGGTCTAGGTGTGTATTATACATACTTTGAAACTGTTCGGCTCTTATTGTCGTTTCTGACCTAATTGCTGGTTTGTTCTTGCAGAAGGATACAAGGTTGACGCTGCTTAGCCCTTAAAGTCCCAAGTCAACTTCGAGGACTTACTCAAATTCTGGTCCCACAACCCGGCTGATCCTTTTGCCCGAGCAGCACACGTATTGCTCGGCTACCACCCAACCTACACTAGGTTCTCACAGGTGCCGCCGCCATTCGATCCTTCAATCTGGGAGGATCACTATTTTGAAAAAGAGGAGGAAAAAGGGAATCTCGAAGCCGACCCGGAAAGAGACACCGAGTGCACTCCATCCCCCGATGAAATGTTCAACTTCCTGGCCATCACTATGGATAGTCTGGAAGCTGTCTCTAGGGCAAGGAGAGCAAGGCTCTCGGGAGCGGGCGAGCCGTCCGGGACCGCGCCGACCGTGGTACCTCTGCCTCCCCCGCCGCGCCGACAACTACCACTTCCAACGGAGCAGCAACGATAGCAGACGCAACAGGATCCAGTGATTCCTTCGAGGGATCAGCTTCGGCGATGACACCAAGGTCCTCTATCGGACCCGACTGTTGAGCAGCAGAGAGATCGGCGCGGCCGAGAGCTCGAGTACTCTAATGAACACCGAATGAAACGGCGCCACGACACTCCGGCGCTCAACGTCCTTGCCGAGTGGGCTCCCCGAGCCGTCACTAGGAGGGGTAATCCTGTTTTGGAGTACGACTCCATTATCCACTCCCTTGACATTGCTTTGGCCTTCAGTGAGAGTCTTCACTTTGAGGCCGATATGGCCGTGCACCAAGATTATAGGGACAATTGACTCCTACAAGGAGTCATTCAGCACAACTTGGCGGTAAGTATGCCGAGTATTTTTCTGACTTTTGCTTTTTCTCTTTATCGTTTGGTCTCTTCTGAATTTTGATTTTCTTTCTTCTCAGGCCTGGCAGCAGATGGGGGTTATTATTGACCGTTTTTGGGAGTACAAGACCAGGGCCAATGAGGCCTGGGCCGAGCTGGCTCAAAAAGATGAACATATTTGGGGAGTGTAGAGGACGGTCGGTGATTAAACTAAGCACATCGCCGACCTGATCCGTAAGGCTGAGTCAAAGAAGAAAATGGAGGAGCTCGAGCTCCGGGTTTCCGCCGCCGATGTGAAGCTGCTTGACGCCAAGGTTATCATCAATGCCTGGACCTCAAAAGTGGAAACTTTGGAGGGGGAAAAGGCTGGGGAGTCTGAGAGGACCTGGAAGGCGTGCATGGACTTGTACTACCAGTGCCAAGATCAAATGGTCCCGGCCTTCAAAGAAGCAAATAAGAAGGCCTTCAAGGAGGGCTGGGACAGGGCCCTGCACGCCACCGAGGTTGAAGTTGGCTCGTCTCTTGTTTCAATACATAGTTTGCTCGGGGAACCCAAAGTCAGGGACGTTCCCGAGGCACAACTACAATCCGAGCCAACTTCAGAAGGACTAGCCGATGGAGCGGGAGGGACCGTAGGGAAGAACGCACCGATCACACTCAGTGACGGTTATGAACAACATTCCTCCCCTCGGCTTCCTTCCCTTACTCCCCCGAGCCACAGCGGCGATCTCCTCCTTCCTAGTACTCCCTTCTTTCATCCTGTGGGGTCCGAGATAGAGCTTTATGAAATACTTGGCGTTGGGGAGGACTTCCTGAGGCCAATGGGGTTGCTCCGTGGCGAAGATGTCGGCGAAAACCCTGAGGAGCAGGTTGACCCCGAAGGCCCCAGGAATACTTGGCCATTTTTCGGGTTTTAGCTTTTTGTTCATTCTCTTTTGCATGCCCCGGGGGGATGCATAACCCCTTTTTTCTTCTGATCAATGAAACTTATTTTTTTTTTTAATTATGATCTTATTTTATTTTGTTAATTGTATTTCATTCCACTGAACTGTCATTAAAATGCACAAGTATTTGGGACTTGCCTTGCTGGTCCCATACCACTTGGGGCCGTGCCCCTAACGACCGAGCCCAAGGCTCGTTCATTTTTTTAAGGCGATGCTCCATGGGCGGAGTCTTATACCTCTCGGGACCGTGCCCCTAACGACCGAGCCCAAGGCTCGTGT
Source organism: Ilex aquifolium (assembly GCA_951799425.1). Classification (NCBI taxonomy): domain Eukaryota; kingdom Viridiplantae; phylum Streptophyta; class Magnoliopsida; order Aquifoliales; family Aquifoliaceae; genus Ilex; species Ilex aquifolium. Next base: position 33,855,083 of record OX637392.1, read on the forward strand.
TAATAATTTTTTGAGGACGATGTTCTAAGGGTGGAGTTTTATACCTCTCGGGACCGTGACCCTAACTACCGAGCCCAAGGCTCATGTTAATTTTTTGAGGGCGATGCTCCAAGGGTGGAGTCTTATACCCCTCGGGGCCGTGCCCATAACGACCGAGCCCAAGGCTGTGTTAATCATTTTCGAGGGCAATGCTTAAACTGTGGAGTCTTATACCTCTCGGGACCGTGCCCCTAATGACCGAGCCCAAGGGTCGTGTTAATTTTTGGAGGGCGATGCTCCAAGGGTGGAGTGTTAAACCCCTCAGGGCCGTGCCCCTAACGACCGAGCCCAAGGCTTGTGTTAATCATTTATCGAGAACCAAAGCCTAGGTTTTAACTTAGTAGTAATATCTCTTCAAGTTCGATACATTCCAAGGTCGATTTACATCGTTGCCGTCCAAGTCTCGTAGTCTATATGCCCCTGTGCCCCCCACAACAATTACTTTGTAAGGGCCTTCCCAATTGGGGCAAAGTTTTCCATCAGTGGGTTCCCAAGTAGTGCCCACAACTTTGCGTAACACCAAGTCTCCTACTTTAAAATTCCTCATTCAGACCTTCTTCTGGTGTTGTCTTGACAGCTATCCTTGGTACTTCGCTAGCCTGATAGATGCCAATTCTCTTCTTTCTTCAGCTAAGTTAAGATCCCTGGCGAGTGTCTGATCATTGTTCCCTAACTCAAAGGCTTGGCTTCGTATTTTTGGGTGCCCTACTTCCAAAGGGATGACATCCTCAACCCCATATGTAATGGCATACGGTGTTTTGCCTGTTGAAGTCCTCAACATTGTCCTATAGGCCCATAGCACATTGAGTAACTCCTTCGTCCAATTACCCTTTGCCCTTTCCAATCTCTTCTTAACTTTGGCTAACACTGTCTTATTTGAAACCTCCACTTGTTCATTACTTTGTGGGTAGGCTGGGGTAGAATAATAATTGCGTATTCCGAATTTTGAACAAAACTCCCTGAATGGACCACTGTTGAATTGGGTGCCGTTGTCCGAGATGATGGCCCGAGGGATTCCGAACCGAGTGATAATGTTCTGCCCTACAAACTTCTTTGTTTCGATGTCCCGAATACGGCTTAGAGGCTCAGCTTCAATCCACTTTGTGAAAATAATCAGTAGCTACTAGGAGGAATTTCTTGTCCAAAGGGGCCCTCGGGAGAGGCCCTACAATATCCATGCCTCACTGAGAGAATGGCCAGGAACTTGTTAATAAGTTCAAATCTCTTGCTGGTTTTCGGATGATGGGAGCGAATTTCTGACACTTACCACATTTACGGATGTAGCTCTTGACATCCTTCTACATGTACGACCACCAAAACCCCTGAGACATCGCTCGGGTGCGAGGGATCTTCCTCCTATATGACTCCCACATATACCCTCATGAACCTCATAAAGCAAATGTTCTATTTTATCCTTGGGGACGCATATTAAATGTGCCCCTGAGAAGGATCTTCTGTATAACTTGTGATCGGCAGATATCCAGAACCTGGGAGCCTTGAGTTTGATCTTCCTAGCTTCTCTGATATCCCCGGGAAGTACCCCTTCCATAAAATATTTGATTAAGGGGTCCATCCAACTCGGAGGCGTTCTTTGGACTTGCGTCGGTAGTACCTACTCGGCCTTTGTGTTTCTTATACTCAGACTTTCCCGATTTTCAATGATAATACGTTGAGTCACCTCCGAGGCCAATGCCAAGGTGAGACAGGCCAGCGCATCGACATGGGTATTATGATCCCTTGGAATTTGGGACACTTCTACCTTTTTCAACTTCTCGATCCCTGATTTTGCCTTCTGATGATATGCCTTCATTATGCTATCCCGAACCTCAAAGTCGCCATTGATTTGATTTGATTTACTAACAATTGGGAGTCGCATAAAATGTGGAGGCATCTAACCTCGACTGAGTATGCAATATCGAGTATTGCCAACGGCGCCTCGTACTCAGCCCTTGTTATTAGATGCTCTGAATCCCAATCTGATAGCTTGCTCCATTGTGAATCCTCCAGAACTAGCCAATACTACACTTACTCTTGCCCCCTTCTGTTTGAGGATCCATCTACATGTAGGCTCCAAACGTCGTCAAAAGTCAACTATTCTTGTGGAGGCTCGGACGCAGGGAACTTGGCTATAAAATCGACAAGGATCTATCCTTTGATGGAAGTACGGGGTTTGTACTTTATTTCGAACTCCCCGAGCTCTACAGCGTACTTGGCAACCCTTCTGGATATGTCGGCTCTACGAAGGATGGACTTGAGGGGCCGATCGGTCAAGACTTCTATGGTATGTGCTTGAAAGTAGTGTCTGATTTTCCTTGCCGAGACTATCAGTGCCAGTATGAGTTTTTCCATTGCCAATTATTTGGTCTTGGCATCAAGCAAGGTTTTGCTCACGAAGTAAATAGGCATTTGCACTCCTTCGTGCTTCCTAACTAGAGCCCTACTAATGGCTCCTCCTAACACGAACAGGTAGAGGTTTAGCACTTCTGCCTCTGTTGGGACAAATAAGGTGGGAGGGGACCCTAGGTATTCTTTAATCCCCTTGAGTGCCCGATCACATTCTTCACCCCAAGCCCCTTTTGTCCCCCCTGAGCATGGCGAAGAATGGTTTGCACCTATTCGAGGACTTCGAGATGAATCGGTTGAGGGCGGCTAGCATTCCGGTCAATTTCTGAATGTCCTTAGTAGTCTTCGGTGCCTGGATACTCTGCACGACATGCACTTGCTCGGGGTTGCTTTTATGCCCCTATGTGTGACCAAGTACCCCAAAAATTTGCTTGAGCTTACACTAAAGGTACATTTTGAGGCATTAAGCTTTAGCCCGTATCTCTGGAGCACGGCGATCGCTGTTCTGAGGTCCCAGAGATGATCAGAACTTTTTTTTGCTCTTCACTAGCATATCATCCATATAAACCTCCATGGTAACGCCGAGTTGCCTTAAAAATCTTGTTCATCAGGCGTTGGTAAGTGGTGCCAGCATTTTTCAGCCCGAACGACATCACCATGTAGCAATAGATCCCTCGGGGCGTAATGAACGTCGTCTTCTCCTTATTAGATTCATGCAAGGGAATTTGATGGTAACCCGCCCGAGCATCCATAAAGGAGATGTGTTCATGATCCACAGTCGCATCTACGAGCTGATCGACCTTAGGCAATGGATACTCATCCTTGGGGCACACCCTGTTCAAGTCGGTGAAATCCACAGAAACTCGCCATTTCCCTTCTTTTTCCTTAGCACACACCGTGTTGGATAACCATTGGGGGAACTGTACTTCCCTGATGAAGCCTGCCCCCAACAACCTGTCCACCCCTTTATCTACTGCCTTTGCGTGATGAGGCGCCGTTCTTCGAGCTTTTTGTCTTACGAGTTTGAAGGACGGGTCCAGATGAAGCCGATGAGTCATTACTTCAGCACTTATTCCCATCATCTCAGTGTGGGTCCACGCGAAGACGTCGACGTTTTGGCACAAGAAGCCTATCATGTCAGACTTCTCGGTGCTGCCTTGTGACGCCCCTATTAAAAAGAATCTCTCATCTTCCTCGGGATTCAAAATTTTTTTGACTAGGGTCTCTGTGGAAAGATTGGCTGGTTCCGTAATGTGGTCATCCATACCAGGCCGACCAAACTGTGATTGCTATTTAGCCACCACCGTCTCAGGATCACGCTTTTGAGCTCAGCCACTGACCCCAGTCTTTACTGCGGTGTAAAAATAGCTTTTCGATGCTGCCTGATTGCCACAAATCTCCATGACCCCCTCGGAGTGGGAAACTTAATCTTCTGATGATAAGATGAATGCACTGCCTTCATCGCATGTAACCATGTCCTGCCCATGATGGCATTATACGGAGAATTGGAGTCTATCACCACGAATTCCACTGGGACGGCAACGACCCCCGACACTAACCATGAGAGTGATCTTTCCGAGGGGAAGGGCGCATGAACTGTTGAAACCTATGAGGGTGGTCTTCACCGGCTTCAAGTATTTATGGGAGAAACCTATTTTGCGAAAGAGATTGCCATACATCACCTCGGACGAGCTACCTGAGTCCACCAAGATCCTCCTGACATCAAACTTGTTGACTCGGAGGGTGATTACCAAAGCGTCTTCATGCGGGAGTACTAACCCTCCTAGGTCGGCATCGAAAAAGCGGATGATCTCGGCGTCAGTCCGCGGCCTCTTAGACGACTGCTCTCCACTCCTGCTTTCCTCCACTTTAACCGCTTGTGAGACCCTCTGGAGGTCGGCCCGGAGGGAATTATACGTTGGTCTCTCAATCGTGCAAGCGTGTATTACCTCAATCATGGTTGCCACTTCCTGAAATACGTTGTGCCCTCCTCTCGCCGAGCCCCTGCCGGGCTTTTCAATGAACTCCCCGAGATGCCCATCTTGGACCAATTGCTCCAAGAAGGTATTATACACCCTACAATCTTCAATTAAGGGCCCCACATCCCGGTGATAAGAACATCGAGATGTCGAATCCCTCGATGATAGGTCTCCTTGCATTTTTGGCGGCCACTTAAAGAAAGGATTCTCCTTTATCTTGTGTAGCATCTTATAAATGGGTTCTTTGAAGACTGTGTTCACTCCTTAAAAGGACAAACGACTTAGAGGCGGGATGGGTGCCCCTCTCCTTGCAGGTGGTTCCTTCTCCCTTTTCCTCAGCATTGAGGCCCTACTCTCGGGCACCATGGACTCTTCCTCCATCCTGTCGTACTTATTTATTTGAGCCATCAGGTCCTTCATATCTCTCGGGTCCCGTTTAGCAAGATATCTATAAAGTTCGGTGTCTCGGGATAATCCCAATCGAAATGTCTTTGCGGCCATTGTTTCCAAGCAAGCCTTGACCTTATTGACTTCCTCCTAGTACCTAATTGCGTACTACCGAAGGGATTCTCCACCCCTCCGTTTGAGTGTTAGTAAAGCGCCGATGTTTTTCGCCCTTTTACTATTGGTGATGAATCGAGCTACGAAGAGCTCGGTCATTTGTTTCTAAGATTTAATGCTCTCAGGGGACAAGTTCTCATATCACTTCATCGCAGTGTCCCTCAAGCTCATGGGAAAAACTCGGCACAATAGTCTTTGATCAGTATCATAAATGGACATCAGCTGCTTGTATTGTCGCAGATGGCTCTCGAAATTTGTTCTCCCATCATAAACCTTGAATCGGAAGACGGTGAACTTCTTTGGCATTTCGATGTCCCGGATCGCCCGTACGAAGGGGGAGACGATTTGCTCGTCCTCATCTTCATCACCCTTAGGGTGGGATCTCCGGCTCTTGGCATCCAAGCGCGCTCGAAGGTCTTCTCGGGGCCTCACTTTTCTAGGCCCCCTCGCAGTAGACTCCGTGTGGGACTCTGTTACTACGGCACCCCCTAACAGTCCATGGCGGAGATCACATCGGGACAAGCCTGCCCTGTGGTGATCCCACTCCGATCTTTCCTTGGGAGCAGGCCTTCCCCAGATTCGTGGGTTGCGCTTCTCGGCCGTGCTCCTGTGCAAGCTCTTCCCGGGGTCAACTAGCCTTGCACGCATAGAATCGCCTCGGCTAAAACTTCAGTCTTCACGCTTGTTGCTTCACCAACTAGCACTCCCCGATTGCTCGAAATCATTGATCCTGCACCTTGGCATTATCCTTCTCAAGTTGCTTAAGGCGATTTTCCATCTGCTTTTCCGCCAACTCAACAATTTCTCGAGCTAAAAGGCCTTGCTCCCAAGGCCTTGATCCATAGGGAACGTCCGCTGTGAGGCATGCTCGCCTCCTTCTGACTGTCTCAAAGAGTCTGACTCAGTGACTGCTGGGAGCCAGGTAGCTTTTGCATTTCTCACTCGTAAGCTTCCCCCCTTGACCTTGGGATTGTGTGTTCACCATGATGCAATCGCTACGGGAAAAACTCGTATGCTTCCCACAGATGGCGCCAAATTAAATGGGAGATTTCCTGCAATGAATATGGATAGCGATCCTCTCGATGAAGAACCTAAAACAACCAAAAAGTCAGAAAATGGGCCCGGAGGACACCTGACTTATCTCCTTCAAAACTCAAGTCAGTAGGCGTTGGAGGCTTTAGCACAATGTATTTCTTTTTTCTAAGTTCGGTTTTGCGTACCTTTGTTCATATTTCTGAGGAGTTTCTATACCTGAACTAGCTATGAGTGCAAGGGTTTGGAGTCCCATCTCAACATTTACTGATTGGCACTCTTATCCATGTGTAATGAGTGTTCTCCACTCAGATTCTCATGACTGGTTCACTCGAACCATAGGTTGAATGCTCGGGTCATGCCGAACACTTATGATCCTACCCTCGGCGCTTGACACCTACTCCCGAGCATTTAATGCTCGGGGAACAGTACCTCGGGGTTTGTCGAGGATATATGTTTGGCGCAATAACCATTAATGCTTTGCAATTATGACTGTCAGTTTGAGTCTCGAGGATGCAGAGACTCATTAATAGCCCTGTCATAGTCACTCAAGTTTTCATTAATGAGCTGTCAAATCTCCTTAAATGTTGGTGCCAGTCTGTATACTCGGCTCCTCTGAGTCATCGCTCATTGACGCCATCTCTCGGCGCCTTTTGAGTTCCATAACAGCTACATCTTACCATGTGTCGATTTGGGGGTTGCTGAGCCGCCTAAAGTCCCATCAATTAGTTAACTTGGTCTTGGTCTCCCTTAAAAGGATTTTCTGAGTTTTAGCCCTTCTTGAACTTTCCTTCATTTACTTCTATTTTTCAGTCAATTCAGAGTTTTGACATCACATTCAAGCCTCATAATTTTTGACACAATCCACGAACTCGAGAAGACATACATATGAAATTAGCGACTTTGAATTTTGATTAATAAACTCGTAGGCTCATTAGACTCATCAAATAAATGGGGCGACATCAACTTGACTAAATACGACACAAAATTGCTAAACATGCTAAACACTATTTATATACGGTACAAACTCAATATGAATGACATCAATCTGACTATACAAGGGTACGAGTTTGATGGGTTAAGCAAATTTTAAAATGACTTGACATAAACAAGATACGACCCATCGCAAAACCTAGCCAACATTCTGTCCTTCATTGCTATTCTGCCATATCATTAATCCCATTAAGTTTTCTTAATCCAACTTCAATCCCATTTCAAAGATGTTTTTTTGGGAGGTAAGTAAAGAAATGTATTTATGAGCTATGCAAGCATTTACATACAGGGGAGGCCACATATTTCCGCAGCCATGCCACATGACTAGTACAAGATGTTGAATTAAAAAAAAAAAGGATCAGATGGGAGTACAGGAAGCTAAAGTTGTACTTCACGAGATGAGCCCACACAGAAGTTATTTGGAATCAATCCTAACATTACGATTTATCCTAATTTTTTCTATTGTAATTTGGCTAAATTTAATTATAACATGACCCAAAAAAATTATGACTTTTAGTACAGTGTTTTCTTTGGTATTGTAATCATATCCATTACTCATGGATCAAAATCTGCCACCTTTGGATGATCTTTCTGTTTTGAAAATCTGCTTTGATCTACATAAAGCAGGTTTGGGGGACCAATATGTACGCCACTCGTTTGTAGGATATGGCTCCAAATGCCTTTCAGGACCAACTAATAAATAGATGCTCTTGATTCTCATTCTCTATTCTACTGAACACATTTTCAGTCCTTAACTGCTGCATATATTGTTGCATATTGCTCAGACTTCATTCTTTTCTAATGTGCTTTTGCCACTTTATGAGTAGGGCAGTCAATATGTCATATCATATCGGGTTTATTTAAGTTGCATTGAGTTAAAATTTATTCAAATTATACCCAACTCATGTATAATCAAATTCATGTCATACATGATTACATTCAAACTCATTAATTCTGTATCGATTTCGTATAAAGTTTGTGAGTTGTGTCTAGAATTGCCTACTCACAGTGAAGGAGGCACATTTAGCTTCAGTGAGTAACAATATTAAACATATTCTTTGAAGTTGAAAAAAAAGAAAACAACAACATTGGTAATATTGGAATTGTATACAAACTAGCACAGACGTGGAATTATTACTCACCTTCTCATAATGGATTGACAGTTTAACAAGCTTGTAATTGACATGTTATTGTGTGGGGCAATGCTAAAATTTATGAAATAACGAGAAAATATATGTAACGATAATTATGCGTTAGCATTGACAAGTCATATCACCAACCTACTAGTTAAATTTACCAGCGTCAATAATGACATGATACCAACATTATTGTTAAATCATATTTTGTATTTGCCTAATTTCAAGAAAATATATGTAGCATCATATCATGTGACACCCCAAAATTCGGGTGTCCGTAATTACCCTGTTGATCATCCGTCAACTCATGGAATACTCGTGAATACCATGTAACTCGATACCACGCCGTTATGCCCCATTTACCGAGATCCATAACTTAACAAAATTTAGGCAGAGTCTCTGTACGGGGAGCTCTACCCAAAATGCAACCTGTGCAATCATACAACATTGACTACACCGGGTTCATTCATCAATACTCAATTGCATAGTATTGAGTACTACCATAATCATCATCACTACGTACATTCATTCATAAAAGAATAAATATCTCAAAAGAGTCTCATGTACATGCCTTTTAAATATAAACAAGTTTTTGTTACAAAAATTATACAAGGCCAAAAGTAAACATATACAAGGGACTACGACGTCAAAATAAGAGCCACAATCTGGCTCTGTCGTCAAAGCGGACCAGTATGAGGGCCTTCGGTGAAAGCCTGTGGTGTACCTGAAAATTGTTCCCATAAAGGGTGAGTCAATGCTCAATAGGGTAACTCCTATAGAGAACACCTCTCAACCCAAATGCATATGAAATGTCACATGCAACAATCATTTCATGTGTTCATTCAAATATGTCTATTATGAACAAATGCCATAAATCATGTCATGCCATGAGATGAGACTCACCCAAGCAATACCAATACCGAGCCCCATCCCGAGCTCCCAAAACACATGCAATGTCATGCGTATGTATCCGGGCATTCTAAGCCCTTGTCTTTTGTGTTATGTACACTCAACTAGTAATTGCCCGTGCCTGAAGGCACGGCGTAACGAAAAATTAAATTAAAACTGGAAGAATCATACATTACCTAAAGACTGTTTGCAACATAAAACAACCTATCAATTTGAAATCAAGGTAGTCCATAATATTATCTAGAAATTTTTGTATAATTTTCTCTAAAAATTAGAACCCATCTATAATATAAATATGTCTACATAACTTATAATCATACATAACAATCATAATAATTCACCAAACCACTACAATAATTAATACATAATCATAAACACATATCCAACCACCAAAACATCAAGCTAATCCCTACTAATTTCAAAAAATTTGGGCAAAATTTCCTCTAAAAGTAGAAGCCCAAAAAAATCTAAACCTGTCTATAAAACTTACAATTCTACATATCACCACAATCATCATAACCATGTTTATCCAAATCACAAAAACAAAACCATCATAACCATGTATAATTAGTTAATTGTACAAAAGACGGAACACAAAAAATACACACATGCACAAATAGAGAAGCACATTTAACTTCATCTTCATATCCTTCCATGTATACCTGAAAATATTTGAAATATAACCAATTATCGAAATATGTGAGGCAAAATAAAACAATTGTAAATCCGAAACATAAGACCCCTTACTTTTATCGTTAGTTGGATTCAACATAAAATTGATAATTATAACACTGTCCCAAATTTTGTCGCAAGTGTCACAACCCACATTTTTGAGAAATCAGCAAGTATGTTTCCTAGAATATGAGATGAAAAATGCGAGTGATATTGGTTAGTGGAAAACCATCCCACTCAGCAAGACTTTGGAACATAATTATTATTTCCAATCACTAATACTTTAGTTTTGATGTAATTCGTAAACCCTCCATTCAAAACCCTCCATAAATTATCATTCGCACAAAATTTAAACATGGAAACTAACTCAACTGTCAAACCAAATTTAGTTAACAATTAAAAGAATTAAAAATTAATTACCTTAGTGAATCCCTCAGTGGTGCTAGTATATTCTCCAATGAAGAATATCATCATGCGTGGTTGAACAACATAACCCCAATAAGACCCTTATAGCCAGCCTCTACCAACACATGCCCCTACAACCGGTGCAAATATTTTTGTCAATTTCCTCAGCTTGGTGCAATTATTCAGTGAAAACTCATTGGACAAATTCAATGCAAAACAGAGAATTAGAATGCCAAGCTTATTATCCTGATAGCTTCTAACACTTTATAAAATAAACCAAAAGCATTCCCACAACAATATAGGTTGCTCAGAAAATAAAATCCAAAAGAGAAAATGTATACACCTAGCCTAACATTGTCAAGTCCAATGCCGAAACAAAATCCCAAATCCAAGAATTTCAAATTTGAATTAAAGCAAATCCAAATTTGAATTAAAGAAATTTGCAAGCAAATCTCACCATTTACTATAACAAAACAAATATAAAAAATTAAATTTTACCAAAATCTAAATCCCAAAAAAAAAAAAAAAACAGAGATAATATGCTTTAGTGATTACCAGCACGTCATACACGAAAACTAACAAATGAAGAGCATTTCAAATCAACATCTCACACAACATTTTTTCCTACTAAGGAAGAAGTTTGCTAATTGCATGGACCGTTAAATACTAATAAAATTAATACTTGGGAAAAAGAGACCAAGTAAAAAAGCTAAGATGAAAACAATTAAAAATAATGACTATCCTATGTAAAAATGATTATGATTTTGTCGGCCACCATCAACAGATTATCGACACTCCGTTCCCGTGTATTAATAAACTACAATCAATTAAAAGCAACTCAAAATCATTAAGCACAATATTATGATCCATAATTAAGAAGCACATTCCAACCATCCATTCAAGAATCTAACTAAACACGACAATTCAAATAGATAAACAACCCAACACTATCAAACCAAATTTAACTAAACTAACCCTTGATCTTTTACCTCCTACAAACGCTCCACCAGCACTGCTTTCGGGACCACCACAAACTTTGATTCTTTACTTTCACCAGTACCAATAACGTCATTACGATCACCATCTTTGCATCAATAAATGTGTCTTCAACGGAACTCCCAACATCAATTCAACGGATGTCACCAGATTGGGAAAATTCGAACTCATCCAATAAAGTAGATGCAAAGAGTACTTTTTGTTACAAAACACATCAATATAGCAAAAAACCCACATAAACACAATTGATTAAAAATAAAGTGCAGCAAAAGAGGAAGGGTAGAGATAGAGAGGCCCAAAGCTCACGTAAAAACTCTCTACTCTCTGGCAATTCAAATGCAAAACATGTCATATTCCCTTGTTATGGTGTCTGAAAATGCATTATCTTCCAAGAAAAAAATCCCATCAAAAATTGAAACACAAAAAGCATTGGTACCCTGCCATTTGGAAGTATCTGTTTGGTTCGTCCCACTGGGATATCAATAAGCAACATTTGGCTAACACGAACATCTCCGCATAAAATGGAACATCAAATAAAATAAACCACTTTAAATCAATAAAGTCATCTCATAATATCCTTCTAAGCATAACACCAAATTCAACATCATCTGATTATAAAAAAAAAAAAAAAATTAACTAAACCATGTACTGAAAAAAAAATAAATTAATCATTGAACACAAATGCTCATGAATTCAAAAAACAAACATATAATCATTGAAAATTTATCATCATACATCTGTGGAAGAAGCTATTAAAACTATAACAAAAGTCATGGACCTAGACCTGACGTAAGTTGCAATACATTAAAAAAATGTAGTAATATTTACACGGAGTCCAACAACACCTCCGGATATACGATATTTGTCGTGGTAACTGATCCATTAGGAGGGAGAAGGACACTGATGCGATCAGCCGACGTGCATCTAGTTTTATGTATTTTAAATGTACCTCGACATTGCACAAACGATGGGAATAGTAAATGTACCTCGACATTGCGCAACTGATTAGGCGAATGCGAGGTGATTGGGGAATTGGGAGTAACCATGTAAGCAAGTGGAGCATGGTTGGGGGATTGGGAGAGGGACTGGTGTCGCCTCATTGAATTAGTTGTTGTTTTGGGCAGGCGAGTTGGCAACAATACTGAAAAGTATTTGGGTAAAGGTGGAGTGTAATTCCCAGAACGCTCTCTTTCCCGACGTGTGCGCTGCGCCAGCTTACGCCGCGAGCACGTACTACTATCATTGCGATTTCGTTCACGTCTGGCGCGTTGGACCTCAATTTTAGAGGAAACGATATTTGATGCGGGAGCCTAAGATAGGAAGTGATGTGTGAAATAAGTTAAACAATTAGCGAACTAATATAATCTACCGCAAGTAAACACAATGTAGCAATTTATGAAAGAAACAAAAAAATTAAGAAAATTAACTAATAATTAATCAAATTAACTCAATTTATGATATGTAAGAATGGCTAAGGAAACAAATAAATAATTTGGACAATATGTTAGCATGTCGAAAAAGCATAATTTTTGAAAATCAAATCTATAATAAATATCGCTCTCATAATAATACCACAACACAATAATTCTCCTCGATGATGGTATGGAGTTGTGTGTGTGTGTGTGAGAGAGAAATGTAAGAGTGAGAGTGAGGGGCGAGGAACTCAAAAATATCACCGACAATGTAGTGTATATCGCTGTAACCAAAATACCAACACGTTAGATAGCTATTAGATATGTTGTGTTAAATAATTTTTATCAATACATAAACAACGATCAGTACAACATACCGGTTGAGCAAACAAATTTTCTTTTCCAGTACAACTGCCAATTTTTTCTTTCCCCTTCGCCGAAGATGGAGCGACACTTAGGTTGTTCAAGTGATTCACATGTGAATTCACCTAGGATGTACAAAATAAGGCATTATGTTAGCATGTCCAAAAAGCATAACTTTTTAAAATCAAATTCATAATAAATATCGCTCTCATAATAATACCACAACACAACAATTCACCTCGATGATGGTATGGAGTCGTGTGTGCGTGAGAGAGAAGTGTAAGAGTGAGAGTGAGGACTCAAAAATATCACCGACAATATTAGATATGTTGTGTTAATTGATTTTTTATATTATAGATAAATAACGATCAGTATAACATACCGACTGAGTAAACCAATTTTCTTTTCCAACAGAACTGCCAATTTTTTCTTTCCCCTTCGTCGAAGATGGAGCGACACTTAGGTTGTTCAAGTGATTCACATTTGAATTCTCTTGTCAAAGTACAAAATAAGGCATTAGTCAAAAAATACAAACTAATATCAAAATGAAAATTTTTGACAATACCAGTAACGTTACCTTATCCATATGTAATTGATTGAGCGCACATTCAGACAAAACATGTAAGAGCAGACTTAATAAATTGAATTGTAGGCGTAATGAAATTTATAAATTGTAGGCGCAATGTAATTAATCTTACCGCTTCGCGAAGGTTCGGATCCATTTATAAAAAAAATGATTTGAGACTTAGATACGATAGAATAATAGTTTCGACAATACCAATGGCATTAGCATCTATAATATAAAACAGGTTTTCATTTATATCAACTAAAGATCCTAGGCAAAGGCCTCCTGCATGCAGTATTTCCATTTATATCAACTGAAGTCTGATCCATTAAGAATGTTCTTCTGTGCAACGGCCAACGACCACTAATATATATTTGCAGCTCTCTGTGAAAGGGTGTACATGGGAAAAAGACTCCATATTTTGCTCTTGTAATCAGTCTGTTGAAATATTCAAGTTCGACTCCCTGATTTTGTATCAGCACATTGCAAATTTTTTTGCCAGAAATTCAGATTTTATATTTGCTATGAGAGATAATTTATGAAACCTGGAAACTTTCTTCCATTCACTGTCAAATAGAAAGTTTTTGGTGAGAGATTTTTCCTTGACACCCATTTTTAGAGGAATGGACTCTGATATAAGCATTCAAAAGGATGCTCAGGGGTTTTTTAAGCAATTAGAGTAGACAAATGGAAAGAAGCCGAGGCTCAAATGGCATATTTATTAGCATTCATAGGCAGAATCAAAGACTCATGATGTAGGAGTAAAATGCAGAGGAAAAAGCATCAAGCCATATGCTATGTCAATTGTTTGTTCATGAATTTTTCATGTAGAGAAGAGCAGGTTTTGTACTATTCAAGTCCTCAATCATTCAACGGATTGAATGCGTGCAATCTTGTGCAAAGAATTCAACCATAGCCAATAGTAATAATCAAAATTTAGCATTGCTCGGAATGATTAAGTAATTGAGCAATTTAGACAATGTTTAAAAATAACTCACGGGAAATCGACAAAGCAAAAAGTAATCCAAACAGGTTCTTGATTGGGTAAATCCACTGCACAATTTCCGAAAAATAAAAGCCGACTTTCTAATAAATGAGATTAAGGGCCAAACAAACAACATGCATGATTTTTATGTGTACCAATGTAAAGACCTACAATATATACTATCCAAGTATAAACATATATATTATCAAATAAGTTAACTAAAATTAACACACAAATTTTATATAATAAACACTAAATAATCAACAACTCAACATCCCAATTCATGCGACTAACACACACACGCTTTTGTGAAACAGACGGTTTTTCATTCATGCCAACTCGAACAGAGTTTTTCAAAAGAGAAAACTTGACTATGTATGCCTCAAGCATAGTATTTGCAGTAGATAAAAAATGCATGGTAGGTGTCATTTTAAATGACTCCTTTATGCAGGTGCCCAATACACCAAACTCCACCAGAAAGCACCAGTCTGCCTACACCGACTGCCTCAACCGAACAGCACCGACAACCAAGCCAACACAATCAAACCGACAAACCAACCTGCACCGACTGCCTGCTATTCCCGACTGCCTACACCGAAAAACCACAAACCAATAAACCACACCGACTGCCACAATAAACCAATACCCAGCAGCACCGGAATTTTAATAAACCCAATAAACCGACAGACCACCTACTGCCCATACCACCTACACGTGGTATCAACCAAACAGCCTCAACTCCTCACCAAGAAACAGCCCCAACATACCAGTCCTCACCGACATCACAGTCCCAACAAAACCCAGCACCGACAGCAATACCCAGCAACCCAAATTTAGGCTAACACTTATTAATACTCTTCTCTACTCTTTGAACACAAATTCTATACTTCCATGAAAGCCCAATACAATTTAGGCTTACTCTACAATAAAATGATGTCAGTAATCAATAGAACGCTGCACAAAGAAAAAGAAAAAGAAATTTGAATAAAAAAAGTTACCACTGAATCCTCAAAAAATCATACTTACTTTACTACACCTTGAGTCGGTGAACAGGACTACCATTAGACGTGAGATTGTAAATCGCGGTGGTGGTGTTGTGACTTCGGCTGTGGTGGTGGTGTTGCAGAAGGAGAGAGATAAAGAGAGTGAGATGGCCTCTGACAGAAGGTAGGGGAAAAAAAAAACGATCAAGGCGGCTGAAGTGTGAATTTCGCTGGGGCGGTGGTGGTGTAGCCGACTTCGGCGGTGGTGGTGGTGTTGCAGGAGAGAGATAAAGAGAGAGTGAGTGAGGTGGCCCGTGGCCTCTGAAGAAGGCTTGGGGCGGTGGTGGTGTTGCTTTCCACCAAGATATAAAAACAGAAAAAACAACCCAAAAAAGACTGCAGTATTAGATAGAAATCAAACCAACAGATACCTGTTTTCAAGTTGGGTAGTCGTAATGAAGAAATATGTACATTCTTTACAGATTTTGAGGCTGTAGGTTCAGGGTCTGTAAATAATAAACCGAATTCATCCCTTGATATCTCAACTAAATGATCCGGTAGATCAGATGGGCGTGATTCACAATGGTCAGTCTGGTTCACCTGAATAGGAGGAGGCACCCAGCGAGGAGGAGATGGTGTTGCTGGTAAGAAGAAACAGAGGGAAAGAGATAAAGAGAGAGAGAGAGAGAGAGATGGCCTCTGAAGAGGAAAAAAAAAACGATCAAGGCGGCAGAAGTGACTGAACCCAATTTTTCCATTGTACCGAGAAAAAGAAGTGACTGAACCCATCTGACAGAAGTGACTAAGCTGATCAAAATTTTGAAAAAAATTGTGAGTAAAAAATGTTGAATTTGGGGGGAAATGAGAGATGTATTAGTGGCCGTTGGATGAATGAAATGATTTGAGACCGTCGGATGTTGAAGCCCCAAATGATTTTAGACCGTTGGATGTTGAAGCTTAAATTGATTTGAGGCCGTTGGATGTTGAAGCCTTGAGATTTGAGCCGTTCTGTTTTATATTATAGATAACTAATTAATTCATTTTATTGTGTCTTTGTGGGGAGATGATTTACGGTCTACACCAATGGGGCACCAAACCATCAACGGATTTTCAGGACATCCCACATGCGGCTCCGTTTTTGCTGTTACACTTTTATGGAATTGCACCGCCAGAAAGTGTATAAACCAAGTAAACGGGTCTTGCACCCGATGGGAGAATCTAGCCCTTCTTGCTATATCCTGACACGTTTATCCATTTAATTTCTCGTGCGACTTAGCCGGACATTGGTGCGACTTTTCCGAGCCCACGATCAACCACCTATGTGGTGATTGATTTCATACTATGCACACACTACCACCCATGTCAATGCCCATAAATGTAGTGCAACCCATGCATAATGCAATACAATGTGCAATTGCCTTTGGTACCATTTACAATGTCCATTACATAATGAATGCAATATAATTACATTTTCAATACAATTCCAAGCATGTTATGTAAGATAATCAATTCAACTAACATACTTGTATTCACCTAGGCATTTAAACAAACACCTAGAGGGCACATTAATTTACACAACTAGCATGCTTATTACTTCCAACATGGCAACATGTTTATTAATTCTATACACATAAGCACAAGTCCACCACACTAATCATATGTTAAATAATCAATTTAACATACATATTATTTCATAATCACATAACAAGCTAATAATTTTATTAAACTTGATATGCCATTAAAACATCAAGTCATCCTAATGTACAATTAACATGCTTTAAACCACTAACATTAACTTACATCAAGTTAATTATAATAGGATTTTACTAATTACAAGGTTAATTATAAATCCTATATTTAACCCACTAGTTATACTATTCATGTAGAGATCTGAAAAGTGAGGATAAATTTTTCAATTTTGCCGGTAAGGGCACTATTCATGCATCATTTGCCGGTAGGGCACTTCATATGCATCATTTAGGCGTAGGTCATGTTTAGGAGCATAATTTGAGTATGTCATAGAAGAGAAACATGCTTAGAATGTTAAAATACACCTAATGTGTAAATTTGAGCCTAAACGGAAATAGTTTCAAAAAATTGGACAAAAATGGTATCTTGAGCGGCCTAGGTGGGACCGGCCAAACCCGGCCACTATCAAAAATATATTTTTTTAAAAATTTTCATTTAAAATAATTTTAAGAACTTTGGTTAAAATTAAATGTCGAATTGAGGCGTTTCGGGACGAGTTGTAGTGTAACGGGGTCCCGGATTCATCAAGGGCAAAAGGGTCATTTTGCGCCTTTTCCCTCCACTATAAATACAGACCTTTAGTGTAAAAAATATCACATTTTGGTTTGAAGAAGGGCAGTACACGTTTTTGGAAGGAAAAATGATGAAAACCCTAGGTTCTTCAAGCTTCAAGCCACCAAAACTCATTCTTAGGCCAATATTCTTGCAAGACTTCCTTCTAAGAAGTTGTTCCTCTCAACAAGGGCTATATTCTCACCTATCGGTTCGGCTATAAAGCGAACACAACTCCCTTGGTTTGAGAAAAATCATTTTAGGTATGATATTTTACTAATTTGGGAATAAATTTAAGTTTTTTTGCCTTTCTTTGTGTTTATTGAATGATTTAGGTATTTACTTGATGTTAGAAAATCATTTAGTTGGTAGTTGCTTTGAAAACTTAGACTTAATGGTTTAAGTACTTTTGTGTTCTTTGAGTTTCTTGACAATTTGTTGCTATGAGAAAGGTGTATATTGCATATGTGTTGGATTATTATATTCTAGCTTATATTCATGTAGAAAAACTCTTGTGGTTTGAGAGTTATGATTTATTCCATGAGTTGCTAGTTTGTGTATTTGTATTTTCTTTGAGAAATTGTGAAAGTAATGAACTTGAAACTTGATCATATATTTAATTGATTGAATTGTGTCTCACATTCGTGTAGATAAAGTGTTGTGAATTGGAAAGTATGCTTTACTTATGAATGAAACATATTTTAAGTTATATGTCATGTGTTGATGAAATGTTCCATAGAATTTACATTGAGAAAAATCATGGCATCTTGGCATACATGAATCGTTGGAACATAGTGTGGGTTGAGCACTTGGTGCTATGCATTATGAGGGTGTAGATCCTGTGGTGAAAAACTCAAAATCTGGCCAATGACAGTACTCGCGGGCTGACGGGGGCGGACCGTGAAGCGAGACATGGGTGGCATAGAGTTGCATGGGTGTGTCATACATATTGACATTGCATAGTATTGAGGGATTACGGGGTTGTAGCTTTTAAAATGTACACTTGCACATGCCACGCCTTAAATTTGTTCATAGCATTAGTATTTTGTCATACCAGCAGTTGAGCTGACCCATTCGTGGGATATCATATTACAGATGAGGCTCCCGGTACTTGAGACTTGAGGAAGTCTTAAATGAAGGAGAGAAAAGGGACTTGAATGTATATTTGGCCCTTGGGGCATATTTTGTATGTATGGGAATAAGCCTAAATGACTTGTATTTCAATTTGGAAAAGTAATGGATTATAGACCTTGGGTCATTTTAAAGTGTAAGGGTCTAAACCCAATTGATATTGGGACAATTAGATGTGTATGTTGAGAACAAGGGATGTATGTTTAATTTACATGGGTTGTGGCCACCGAGTGAGGGTGGGTTGTGATATATTTATACATGTGAAGTATTGTGAATATTAGGTGGGAAAAAGGCTTGGAAAACAAAGGAGGTTATGTCAAAATTTTATGAAAAATTAAAAGACTTGTTAAGTGTGTAAAACATCTTTTAAATAGGTGGGAATGATATCAAAAGGGGGGGGGGGTTTAGAAACCTTGAAGAAATAGGCTAAAAATGGAAGGGAAGTGGTTTGAAAAACTTTGGGAAAAGAAATGGGAAAATGGAGGAAATGAATGAAAAATCAATTTATCCAACCTAATGATCTTTCATTTACTTTTCTTCTTCCTTTTCACTCACTTCCCAGGTTTGTGGAAATTCTGGGCGTGACAAGTCAAGACCTAACATGTGATATACACCCTTAGCCTACCCATTTCATATGCCATATTTTAGGTTGAAATTACATCTAAATAGGGGAAACCCTACCTCTCGTAGCGTGAGCCTACGTAGTAGAACTCCAAGGAAAGTCCGAATTTAGCTTCCCAAGCCTTAGGCCTACATTTTCGTATTTGATATTTTTGGTGAAAAATGCAATCTTTGGTGTGGTTGCGTAGTTCTTGTTGCGTAGAGCAATTTTAATTCTTGGCCCGAAGCGATTAAACGGTTTAATCTTCGTAGATCTAAGAAGGAAGGAAGGAGAAAAAAATAAAAAAAAAACTCACTTTTCTCTCTCTCACTCTCTAGGCAACTTCTATAGAAGGAAAAAAAACAAGTGGAAGACTTTTAAATGTGTGGCCCACATCGCGTTACATGTCTTCTTTTTAACTGGTCCAATTTTATTCCGAATCAATTAAATTTCGTCCCGTGTTAAGTTTAGTATATTTTTATTGAACTAACTTTGAATTATTTTTCGGGTCCCTGATCGCAATTATTTTAGTCGTGCGACACCCGATCGTTTTGTAACACGTGAAAAATCCAACTATCTTAAATTTTTAAATTTAATGGGTAGCTAGATTTTGCAAGACGAATCCAATGGTGAGGTCCGTTTTTGTAAAAACCGGGTAAATTTAAAATTTTATGAAAAATGGGCAAAACGGTAATTTACCACTACGGTAAGAGTTACAAATCTGAATTTTTCTAGAGTTCGGATGACGAAATAGAAATCTGAATTTTTCGTCTCGCTAAATCTAGCAACCCTATCAATTTTCATTGAATTCCGAGATAGTCGGATTTCTCACGTTTTATGAGGCGGTTAGGTCTCGGGTGACCCAAAAAATGAATTTTTGATTAAAATTTTGAAATTTGGAAAATAAGTTAAAACAAGTTGAAATAAAAATATTTTGAACTTGAACCAGGGCAAAATTTAATCGTTTCGGGGCGAAAACGGACCCAGGAAAAAGAGGTCATGTGGCGCGATGAGGACCAAGTATTTAGGGAGTATAAAAAGGGGAGAAATATCAGATTTCTCCCCATTTGGTCTGCTGGTTCTCACGTTGGGGAGGAAGAGAGGGAAAAAGAGAAAGCTCTCTACCTTCTCTCTATGATCTACGGAGATTGAGTGCTTAAATCAACTCGAGCCAAGAATCAAAGTTGTTCTACTCGTCGAGGGTTACACCTACGTACCAAAAAGAGCGAATTTCACCGAAATTTTCGAGACGGGATTTTGGGGAAAAGTCAAGGTTGAGATTGGGTGGTGTTCTTGAAGGTTCTACAACTCGTTTTATGCTTCAAGAGGTAGGATTTTCTCCCTAATTAGGTTTATTTCGAATCTAGGGTGATGATATGGAATGTGTAGGTTGTTAGAAATTATTAACACTTGCCTATTGTGATTATTGTGATGAAATGGGTATTGGAAATGAGTAGAGATCAATTCTAGCGTGAATTCGTAGTTAGAAATTGCTAGCTTGTGATTTCTTGAAAATTTTGATATGTGGGCATGCTATGTGTTTACATTATGCCTTGGAGAATTAAGTGTGTTAATTGCATGATTATGTGATAACATGCTTGGACATCGTGGTGGCAAGGATGTTGATATATGTTTGTTGATATATTGACATTGTAATGATTTATGGAAATTATATGCTTTTGATATAATTGGTCATAGAATGTGTTGAAGTAGTTCATATGACATTCATTACATATGGGTATGATATTGATTTTGCAATTGGACATTTCATTGCATTTGCAGGGAGACATCGCATTCATGGGCATGAGGCTTGAGTGTGGGTGCGTGTGTGCATGGTTTGATCAAACACCATTCTTGGTGGATGATGCATGGGCTCGGGATGGTTGGGCCGATGGTTCGATTGAGTCGCATGATTTGCATTGAAAATTGGGTTAGGGTTAGCAAGAAGGGCTATACAATCCCTCAGGTGCAAGACCTGGTTACTTGGGAAGATGCACTCCCTTGGTTTAGTCCATAAAGTGTGTGGATGTATCCGGAACCCTTGGTGTAAGTCCATGAATTCCGTGTGGGTTGGGTAACCGTTGGTGTAAGTCCATAAATACCCACCCCAAGAAAGACCCGGAGATTTTAAAATGTCCTTGAATGTGAAACATCAATGGCGGGGGGGGGGGGGGGGGGGAGGGGGGCTTAGAATGCCCAGTTTTATACACATGACATATGCATTGTATTGTGGGAGCCGGTGAGGGCTCGGGTTAAAGTGCATAAGTGAGTCCCATCTCATTTCATGGCATGACATGATCAAATTCCAACATTGAATTGCATATTCTTGTTTGGGATGATTGTTGTTGTTAAATGTTGCATGTGAACATTTCATATGCACTTAGGTTGGGGAGTTACCTCTTTAGGAGATACCCTATTGAGCGTGGCTCACCCTTCGTGGGACAACATTTCAGGTGCGGGATATGCTCTGGTGGACGACTTAATCGGGGCCCCATGGTTGAAGAAAAACGGACATGTGGCCTTTATGTCTTATTTTTGTAAAACTTCATGTAAATTCCTTATGGACCATGTTTTATATGAAAAACTTCATTATACATGTGTTGGATTGATTTGGAATGGATTGGAATTGAAAGAGGAAGGAATCGTAGGAAAACAGGCAAAACCTTCCAAAAGGTCGATGAAAACCTTCGGGAAGGACTTTGCCAGTAGGCAAAACTTTTCGGAAGGTCGACCAAAACCTTCCGGAAGGTTTTTCAAAAATCTGAAATTTAAAGAATGACTTCCTATGCTTCCGGGCCTTGAGCCCTTTTGTTCTAATGACATAAATGGGCAATAATTGAGTTTAAATTGATGTATATTGGACCTCGGATGGGTCATGTGGTTTAAATGTACACATGTCATGCGTTTGGGAGCTCCCAGTACAAGGGAGACTCTGTCCAAACTTTTTATTGTTTGTGCCGTGGTGTCGGGTTATGTGGCATTCACAGATATTTCCGCAGGTTGATGGGTGATCAACGGGTTGACAAATGATCCCCGGTTTTAGGGGCGTCACAGTTTCGCCATCTAAATTTTATAAAAATTCACGTTTTTGACCCGTACTTTAACAATTAATTACTATTTTACCCTTTTAATTAGGATTTTTAATAAAAATTTTTTCTCGGGTTTTATATATCAAGTTACATCAAATGAATTTTTTGTATGCACTTCCATGCTTAGGACAAAGATAATGACATTGGAGACTTAAGAACTCTTGGTTTAATTAATTAGACTTAGGAGGACTAGTGTTATAATGGAATTGGAGATTGATCCATGTATTACTCTTAGGTGTTCTTTAAAAAAAAGGTTTTTCTAAACCTCTTTTGTGTTTTGAAAATATAGTTTTAGCCATTAGCAGACTCCTTTTGAGCAACACCCTTTAGTGTTCAAGAGGATTAGATTTTTGTTTAGTTTTAGGCTTAAAAAATTCGTAGGGACCACCCTATATTCGCTAGACTTCACTAGAATGGTCTCTAAAGACTTAGGAAAATTTCGGGTAAAGGCTAAACGGAAGAACAATAGGGATCACCTTGTGGGTTGCTTGAGCAACCATGCTCTCCTAGATTGGGTTTGAATCTTCTTTTCATTTCAGTGACCACCACCCTCTGACCGTCTTCCCACCGATTGAACAGCCATTCGCGAATTTGTGTTTTTTTAAATCCCAAGACAAACCCTATTTTAAGCCCATAAATAGAGGGATGCCCTCCCAACCTAGGGTAAGCCTCTTGAGAGTAACTTCAACTTATCATATAACTTGAGAGCTTGAACCACAACCCTAGATCCCTAGATCTTGTGATAATAACCCTGTTATTCATTAAAAGATAACGATAAATCAATATTATAGAAATTTATTTTTGTAAATTTAAAATAAATAAATGGACCTCAAATATGGATTCTTTAAGTGAAAACGAGTCAAATAATTGATTATGTTTAATAAATATCCAAAGTATCCAAATGGTATAATAGATGTGCATATATATATATATATATATATGTATACTATTTTAAAATGTCAACACAACAAAAGTGAAAAACTTTTGATTGACCATTATGTCCTTATTAAAAAGGTAAAAGACATATCTTTATGTATTTAATTATCCATTATTAATTAAATATGCAAATGACCCTTCATATATTTTCATTTTCATAGTTATTTGTTTATATTATTATGTTACATTACATTAAATGCCTATTTCACTCTTGAACAATTGTACAATACCACTTTTATAACCACTCCTACCACTTAACTAGCTGTTGATTCATATGCTTCTTACGGTGTAGTCGGTTTCCGTTTTAATGGATTAAATTGGGGACCTCTCAAATTCTGAGAATAAATATTCAATTGATAGCTGCCCATACAGATTCTGAGAATAAATATTCAATTGATTACAGACCTTACAAATTTTGAATATTTCCAAGTAAATATTCAATCACATAAAATGTACTACTATGTGAATTGTCTTCTTTGTTTCGTCACCGACTTGTTGCACTTTAATATTCAATCACTAACCGGTCATGTATTAACTTAGACAATGCATTATGATTTCATGTTGAGCTTATTAATGATTTGAATTAAGCGGAATCCTAATTGCGTTGGAGTTTGTTTCACATATGCCACACTTGAATTTAACAAAGTTAAATAAAATTTGAAATTATGTGAGTGAAGTTAAATGAAGTGAGGAAACACTGCTCTAGAATGTATAAAATTTAGTTTAATATCTTTGAATATGTCTTAGAGTAATGTATTGAGATGACAATTTTTGGATGGAGCTAATATAATGCGAATATGTGTAATTTTCATGATTTTTGACATTGAGCATTCATTGTTTAATTTGAAAATTTCATTTGATTTATATCCAAATTCATCCATTCATGTGCATTTAATTGCATTTAGGTTGTATATAAATCATACATGCATGTTAGGGCTCATTGGAGTCATTTGGAAGTGGGCTAGACAATAGAGGAAGATTGCTCTACTTCAAGGCTCGCTTGAGTGGCCAGTGACCTCGTTCAAGTGACCTGCATCGGGATTCGACACTACTGCTTTAAAAGGCCTGTGTTTGACAGGATTATCTCATTCCTTGAACTTCCAAGAAAGAACCCACCTAGTTTCTAGCGTATCCAAAGCATTTCCTTGAATCCAAAGTTTATATTGAGTGAGATTAAGTGTATTTTGCGTTAGATCTGTATTTATCATACATACTCACACTATTCACCAATCACTTTTGGAAAATGCCTCCAAGATCTGAATAGGGTATATGTAGCTAAAGGGAGAGGTCATTTCCAAACCCCACAATACTGGGAGCTGTATAGGAGACAATTCTTGTTTTGACCTGTGTTGGTTAAGAGAGGAGTGGACCTGAATGGGGTAAGTAATACTACCGTCCCCTTGAATTTTGAGCCTTGAGGGTGGAGTAACCTAATAACAGCACCCTTGCGTACAAATATGGACATGGTCAAGGAGTTTTATACACACATTTGAGATACTACATGATTAGTAGTTAAAATTAGCATATTACTATGCCCTTTTAAGACCAATTATACTTTGGTGGAGTTTAAATGATGACATTGCAGGACATAAATTGTACAAGGGCCCAAAGACAATAAATATCAAACTTTCATTCAACACCAGCATTTTCTGGAAGAAAATGGGAGAAGCTTGAAACAAGGCATGAACGTTCAAACGTCAATCCACGTTTGAACGTTCTCTTGAATTATTGAAGACCAGACTGCTGAAGTGCAAGGACTTGGCGTGTTGCAGTTAGGAAGGAAAACACAGAGGCACTTGAGTGCCACGTTCAAACGCCAATAAACGTTCGAATGTTCTCCTGAATTATTGAGGCCCAAGCTGCTGAGTGCAAGGGCAATGGTGCATGGCGTGTGGAAGTTGCTCTCATAGAAGAACACAGGCCACTTGAGTGGGAGGTTCAAACTCTGACTGGCGTTCGAACGCCCATCAAGCAAAGACAGGAGACAACGTTCGAACGCCAGACAACGTTCGAACATTGTCCCCAGACAAGCTGCAGAGTAGTTGATTTTCTATCCGGACCTTGGGGCTTTCACTTAGACTTTCAAGACTTTGTACTATTCCTCCACACTCCCTTGCCCCCTCCTCTTTGCCTATAAATACTCCCATTGTGGGAGCTTCAAGGAGACCCAACACTTAGAGTAGAATAGTTGTAGAATTAGTCTTAGACTTAGGCTTACATTTACTTGCATAGAGGAAGATAGATCATCTTTTGTTTGAGGTGGAAACCCTCCAAAAGTGATTAGCTTTCTTCTACTTTTATTATTAGTTTCATTTTCTTCCATTGTTTGTGCTTCCTTCTTCCCTTAGAGGAGTGAAACTCTTCAACTTTTCTAGAGCTTTACCAAAGTCGTGAAAGGTGGAACGTGATTCACTCATTCTTTGCCGATATTTGTGTATGATGGAATGTATAAATCATCCGGAAGTTATATTTGTGCATTCCGTTTATGCTTAATGTTTTATATTTCACTTGTTTATTGAATGATTGAATGCATCTAGCAAAGTTAAGGTACTATGTATAACCATGAGCACTTTCTATGACACAGATGACTCTCGACATAGAAAGACTCATTGGTTCAAGGCAAGTACCCCGGCTAGATCTTCATGACTACATTTCAATCTTCACCATTATTGTGTTTCATTTAAAGAATGGAATACTAATGCCATGGTTGGATACCTTGTAGAAACACTTGCTTGTTTGTAGACGGGTTGAGTCTCGGCACAGAAAATTCTTGTAAACTTCTACAAAGACATCAAAACCTTGCTATTAATCCTCACAATCCATCTTTATCTTCCGATTAACTTCATGTTGACAAAGTGGTTAATTGAGTTCCCAAGCACAAGTATAATAAACCGAATGGTAAACTACATGTCCAGATCCTTGAGCTAAAGGGTGACTGTTACATTTGAGAACTTAGTATATCTTGTCTAGAAAATCCCCTTGGAAAGAATCTTATATTCTGTCCAGAAAAATCCTTGAACATCACAACTTTAAATCTCAAGGATTCCAGTCACTGTGGTCTCTGCTTACTTCTAAACACCAACATTAGTTCCCTTTGAATTTGACTCCGGACTTAACTGGATTATTACTACAACTTGATCGCCTACAATTGGGTGTACACATTTCGGATCAAGTCACTACAGAGGATAGTGAGCTCTTTATCACACATTTCTGAGGTGTGTTATTCGAGTTCTTCACAAACCTGATTGCTACCACCCTGTATCTTCCTTGGGTAGCACATGATGATTATCATTCTAGACTAGAGAGTGCTTTACCCACATTCTCAGATGTTGCTTATGTGTTATACGGAGTCCCCTATCCTAATGGTTGGAATCGCTAGTTGTGGAACCAAAAAGGACTTGACTAGGGATTATCGATTCACCAATTTGATAACTAAATACAACATAGATATGAAGTCACACATCCCTACATTTCCTATACCTCGAGCTTACCTTTTACATGCTATTGCTACGGGTTTAGAGATAGATTTGCCTTGGGTGATCTTTAGAGTGATTCAGAGAGCATTTGTTGAGGAGAGGATCATTGATAGTCTGCCATTTGGGTCTCTTATCACCCGAGTATGTTTGGACCAGAGTGCTGAAACTTTAGAGATAGGCCAGTTGCTGAGACCTAGCAGACCTCTCGGGAAAGAGTCTTTTAGACAGAATAAGCCACATGTTCATTACACTTTGATCCCATGGAGGCCAAGGCATAGGGTTATGAGATGGAGGCTGAGCTACATGCCCCTACCACTTCTGAGCTTGGATGTTCGATTCCTGCACCACCAGCGAGACATGCACGAGCTCATACCTCATGTACCATACTCTATAGGAAACTTCATGCAGCTGCACTTGATTAGTGGACCACATTTCACACAGAACTAGGTCACTTACAAAGTAGTACAAATCAACAAAATAGTCTCACTGCTCTCAAACTAGATGCTCTTGACGAGGGGATGGGTAGTATTATTAGAGATCAAAGGGATATACACAGGCAGGTTCGACATCTTAGGTGTATGTTACAAAATGTAGGTTTTATTGACACAAATGAGCCTGAGACACAGGGAGGAGATGGTGGAGTTTGATGTAGTCATTATAGCTGGTTTAGAGATTTGTAGTTTAGGCCATATGAGAGTTTGAGTGTTTATTATTCATTCATAGTCTATACTAAAGTACTCTATTTTTTGTTGACTTTTCCATTTGTTTTGACTTTTACTTGTTTAGATAATTTTTCGTTTGTTATGACGATACTCTAAGTCCTGTTTATTAAGTTGGTCTTTGTTTATACCTTCTTGTTATACCATGGTTCTATGTCATGATTGTTATATGTTGTCATTGAGTTGACATTCATAAAAAATAAGAAAATAATATGTTGGGTAACTTGATTATGTACTGTGCCTGACATATGTTGTCATTGGGTTGACATTTGTGACAAAAGGGGAAGGAAATTTTAGGTACTTATGAGAGGAATCGGGGAGATTTACTCTTGACTAGGCTAGATATGTTGCATATGAATTGAGGAAGGGGAAGTTTGTTCAAATACTTAGGGGGAGAATATTTACAAACTTGGCATGAAATCACCTATTTAACACTTGTTTATTTTATACTTGTTATTTTACTTTTGAACACGAACTAAGGGGGAGAACTTGGTGTGATTGACACTGATATATCAATAGGTTCTTAGATATATGGGGGCAATTTAGTTCTTAACATGCTACATATTTGCGCTTACATGATGTATACATAAATATTCCCTATGCTTAACTTGTTGTTTACTATACCTATGATTGTGTAATTTAATTCTTTAACATATTATGATTTTCGCAAGGTTTTCGTTTGAGTGGTGATGTACAAGACTATGATATTCAAGCAATATCATAGGACGTAGATCTTATACTAAGATAGATGCTTGCTCCTTTGAGTTGATTAAATTATAGAGGAATTCTCAAGCGTAGGTAGACTTATATGGCCTTTAGGCCAAGATCAAATGTAGTATTTAATCTTATCAGTTAGAATTTGTTAAGATTTTATAAATGTAATAGTATTTTTAAAAAAAATTAGTGGATGATTAAGAAGAAAATAATAAAATTAAAGTTCACAAGCTTCTGGAAATTTGTTATCTAGCAAAACTCTCTTCTCCAATAAAGAGCAAATGCATCATATATTGTGTTTATTTGTATATGCTATTGTCATTTCCTCAAACGTCACCTTAAAAGCATCATATGTTTAGACTTTTATCATCATCTTTATGTTGTGTCTTATCTAGGTAATAGAAATTGGAAAACATAGTTCGCATCACCAAATTTAGTCATAAGAGAGTTCACCATGTTTAGAAATGTCGTACTTAAATGCAACTAGCTAGGTTATTATTGTTTCTTGAAAAATTTTAAGCAAATATTTATTGCGAGTCTTAGCGGGGTGGGGTAAATGAAACCTTATTTTGCCATTTCGCTTTTGTTCATGGGGTTATTTTACATGAGAGTCTCATACAACTTCCTTCTTAGCCTATTTCAAGTGTGGATCCGACTATGGTAAAAGCAAATGTGGACACAAGGAGGTCAGAATCAATAGTCATTGAGGAAGTGTTCAACATGGAGAGTTTACTTGATTGTCCCTACGTTGTTATTTGGAACATGTCCTTTCAAATTGATTCAAGCCATGTTGGCATCCTTATCTCTTGCTCTAATTAATACTACGAGTTTCATGCTTTTGGAAAGAGAAGATTAGGGCATGAAACACAAATGAATTCTTCGCTTTTCCAATTTTTAGAATTGGTTTACTTTTATAGTTTTCTGTGGGCATGCTATAATATTCTTCTTACTTCTTGAACCATAAGTGCTTAATTGAAAGAACTTAGTATAATAATGGATCAATGCATCTTCTAGGTGAGAAGTCCTCTTACCTTTTGAGCAGAACCCTTGGGAGGTTGGAAAAGCTACAGTAGTTTCTAGATGAAGACTTCCCTTATAGGAAACAGGTAACCTTGTACTACTAAAACCATTCCTTGGTATACTCTGATTTGCTGGTTTTATGCCCCGTCCCCCTTTTCCCCTTTGTTGCTTGCCTATCTAGGTTTGGCATTTGTTCATTTGTTTTTTTTTTTTTTTTGCACAATTACCCATTATATGCTTCAAAACTTCAATCTTTGCTCATGAGGATATCTCATTATGTTTCATTTTTTCTGACACACAAATGGCTGCATGCCAGTGCCTAAAAATCATGTAACTGCCAAGCTCTACTAAAGTAGAATTCTACAGATTTTAGTTGGCTTACGCACAATTTGGATGCATTTGCCTACATTGGTTGTCTCTTTCACACTATTATATGGACTATTTTTGGGCATATTTATATCATGCTTGAATTCTCATGCAGTGTTAACAGTTTTGGCTCTTGGATGGCCATGGGTCTGTCTTGCTCTCTAATATATGTCACATTGAATTTTCGGTTTATTGTTTTGATTGGGTAGTGTTGATGTTGGTTCAAGATAAAGCATTAACAGGAGGCAAATTATATAAGTGGAGAATTTTCCAATATTTGTTTCTTGTTTCCACATCTCTGATTTCTTGGTATCTCAAGTTTTTTCTTTCTTGTGGTCATCTGTCAAGGTGAAATTTATTAGAGCTGCATTTGTTATATCATTAGCTTCAATAGTAGTACTATTTGGACTACTTTATAATCTATCACATTCATTCGATTGGTAGCAGATCCCAATCAATATTGGGGCACCAAGTCAACCCGTTGATCATGTGATTCATTAGGTTAGTAAATTAGGTCTAAGTAACATTGCACTAGATTTTGTAATGTGCTAAGAGCATCTCCAGACTCTAGTCCTTACCCAATTTTTTGTACCTAAATTTAAATTTGAGTAAAAATGGTCTAAAATACTTTTCCAATGTTAGATCCTTACCTATACCAAATAAAGGAAAACCCTTTTTTAAACCCAAATCAAAGAGACCCTTTTTAAAATTTAAATCTCTAATGGTGAGATTATACCCTACTTTAAAGATTCAATGGTCATATTTTACCTTCATTTAAATTTGGGTTTGTGCTCATTTAAATTTAGATTTCTCTTCCTTTCAATTTGGATTTCTCAATTGGAGAGGTCTATACCAAATCAAACTTTTTACCCTTTTTTTTTTTTACTCAAATTTGGGTAAGAGTTTCAGTTTCCATTGGAGATGGTCTAACGTAAAAAACAAAGGTTTGTTATTGTTTATATTAAAGGGTTTTTTTGGACATCACAAGGATTTTAGAAGGAAAGAAAAAAGTTCAATGATCTTTGCATGGCAAGTGATTTTAAATATGACATGGGAAACAATTTCAATTGAGGCACTGTATTTATTATATCTTGAATAAGTCATCATTGACAACATTACATTTTAGGATATTCAATCTTCCATTATCCTTTGCACTGAAATAAGCTCAAGTCACTATATTTCAGAGGCTACTTGTCGTTTTATTCTGTTGATTTATTACTTAAAAATTATGAGCTTCCTTGCTTTCCATGAATCAAATAGGCGAAGATTATCCGCTTTCACTGTCACCCTTTTAGACTTTCAAGTGCTGAAAAAGAATCGTTGTAGTTATTGTTAGGGAAGTTGCATTATAGGATAAAGATGAAATTCAAAATGGTGAGTTTGCATCAAATATTCTTTCTAATAGTACTTTAGATCGTAATTTTTGAGTTTTTTCTATAGAATGTGATTCTTGACAGATTAAATGAAAATTTACCGAATATGTTGATTTTATGAAAAGTGACCCAGGACTTTAATATGCACATTTCATACTGAAAATAGTTCATGTGCAACGCACGTGTGCACCAACTAGTATTATTAAAAACACCTCTCTATTCCCCCATTGTAAACATCATATGATGGAAATGAAGAATATTCTCCAGTTATCTATTTGTAAGTTAATTTTTAGTTAATTGTATTTTGTAATCTTACAAGTTAAGATCAAGTTATTTATTATTATTGTTATTATTATTTATTAACAATATGCATTATTTTGGTATATGCAACATTAGCATTATTAACATGTATATGCAACATTAGCATTATTAACACTTTTGGTATCATAGCGGTTTGACGGTTCTTGGTTAGTTTTCTGCTGAGTTAAATTGTCTAATCTCACTCTTTGATCAATCTCTTGCAATTCTTCTTGTCAATTTCTTATAAGCTTTGACTTTCTCTGGCACCTTACCATACTTTGCCACCCAAACTTAGGTTCTCAAGTCCTAGCGTTAGGTCCTAGAGAGAGGTAGAAGAGAAGAAAAGGACATTCGTACGAGTATGTGCATAGAAGGGTATGTTCACTTATGGAAAGAAAAACCTAAGTAAATTTTTAAGCTGAATTAATTTAGATTTAAAAAATGAGTAGGTTATTTAGATCTACTTCATCAGTTAGCTCCAAAACTTCAATTCCTTCTACACCATAAGTGGTAAATGAAGAGGAACATGAAGAGATCAAGACTTAGCAAAAGAAATCGACAATAAATGAAATTGAAAGGTATTCTTCACAAATAAGTAAACCATTTTACACCACTCAGTCAAAATTTCCAGACGAAGATGAAGATGAAAAATTATTTAGTCTCTCCTTCAGTGACTGATATGGAAGTTAATGTAGTAAACAAACAATTGTTAACAATCAGTAAACCTTTTACTAGATATTGATAAGTGTAACACCCCGCATTTTTCTTTTATATATGTATATAGATATATAGTAAATAATTGTTATAAAAATGTGGATATGTGTAATGATGTAAGAATGAACTATATAGATTGTAATAGTAAGAGAAATGCTAGAGATGCATATTGATTGGGAAGTTTGAGTTTCCAAGACATTTAAACTTGGAAAGGGTGATTAGATGAATTTCTAAATATTTTTAGGTCAAAATAAGGTGTCCATTGAATCTGGAAGGTCGAACAACCTTGGGAGAGGTAATATGAGGTGTATTGGAAGTTAGGAAGTATTCCGGAGTGAAAACACACTTAGAGAAAATTTGGGTAAAAAGGAGTTGGGACACCTTCTAGTATTTTGATCATAACTTTTTATCCTTATATCCAATTGATCTGAAATTTGGACAGTAGATAGTAGACATCTAGGGCTACAAAGTGTATCACATGAAAATTTTCCAATTCGACCTCTAAATGGGTCAAAACTTCCCTGGAAGTTGAAGTATCCGAAGTGTACCGGTACGCCCGAACCAGTAGGTAAACTGTACCGGTACAACGTACCGGTACGCCCGAAGTTTGGCACCGAAAAAGTCAGGATTTTAGTGTTTTAAAACACCCTTTTAAGCCTCATTTGACCCATTCTTCCATCCCACTCTCACCCCAAACATCTTAGAGCCCTAAGAGAAGAGAAAAGGAGAGAAAAACACAAAGATCTTCAGAGAGTTAACCCTTATAGAGATCAAAACCGAAATTCCTTAAGAACACCATTCTTCTACTCTCTTCTTCTACACTTTCACTACACCCTTACCCACACCTCTTGGAATCCTAGAGAGAGTCTTAGAAAAGAATAAAGAAGGAGAAAACACAAGATCAAAAGGGAGAAACAAAGGATTTAAGAGTGATTCAAGATCAAACCCTAGATTTCAAGAACACCAAGTAGGGGATTTCTTCTCTTTCTCTTACATTGATGTTAGGGTTAATAAATATGTATGTTTTGATTCTTAATGATATGTATTTGCTATGGCTCCATTGTTTCTTGATTCTTTTGCAATTGTTAACATGTTTTACACAAAGTTAGGGTTGAATACCCATGAAATCTCTTTTTGGTTTGAAAAACCCTAGTTTTCAAGAGTGATGGGTTTTCCTCTTGAACTCTTCCTTTATTCTTGATTTCGAAACCATAGTGTTTTGTGTTGAGTAATAAAATGATATTGTTGTGATCTCTTGCATTTTCTTAGTTGGTTATTGAAAATGTCACATGCTTAATTTGGGGTTTTTTTTTAGATATACTTGTAAATTGTGAAATTGGGTTTGGTATTGTATCTCTTATGAGTGTGGGATGACCATGGGTGGCCTTTGACGAGATACCGTAGAGTGGGTAGACGTGTGGCTTGCTCCGTGTGGGTTGGCATTTTTCCTACCACGCGTAGTGGGGTTAGTGCTTTGGTAAGACTAAACCGCTATTGCTCACGGGTGCCGTGTCAGAGGGTTAGTATACTAATTCCTGGGTTGGATACGTCACTGCCATTGGTATGGTATACGCCCTTCCTAAAGGATGGATATCTTTGATAAGATTTGTGTGGGTGTGTGTGGGCTAGATATTACTCAATGTGTTGATTCATGGGGTTTGCCTACATCATGTTTGAGATACATATACATATGGTTATGAAATATTCAATTTATGGATTATTGTATTATTGTGGTAAATGTTTACCTACAAGAACTTGTGGGAGTATGGGATTCCACAAGGTCTTGTGGGAAAAAATGGTTTATATTTTGGGAAATGGATATGTATTGGATCTTGGTTTCTTTTATTGTTCATTTAAATTACTGTTGCTACTTAAACTTGAGATCCATTCTAAAATGTCCCTGTTTTACTTCAAAGATTATGTATGCTATGTTGTAAAATGAGACCGACCATTTTATATATGCTTTTCTAAACCTTGTATGAGTTTGGGAAGATTTTGCTACAGAGCTTCGTGCTCACCCCCTACAGTTAAAAATTTTCAGATTTGGTGCTAGAGGAGAATCTCGGAGTTGACGAGCCGGGGTATTGGGAGGCCCCACCCGAGGGGAATCTAGATCCCGAGGTGGACCTGTAGAGACATAGCTTCTTTTGTACTAGACTTGAGAATTTATTTTGAAATCATGTGAAGTTTAGTTTTCTTTTGTTATTTCGCTGCTAAGTTACGTTTGATCCTTGAGATGTAAATGTCATAGTGTGGCATATTCTTTTGATATTGTGGTCATAGCTTGGCTTATTCTTTTGGGATGATATTGTAAATTCTATGGATGATGAATGGAAAATTTTTCTTATTGATGGATTATCTTAGTGCTCTTATTATGTAAATGGTTTTAGAATGTAATGTCGTTCATGGTGGTTTTTGGGGTGTTACAATAAGTTACACACATAATTCAAGTCAATAGAAAATAAGGTCAAAAGATGAGAATTTCGATGTAAATATAGTGAACATAGGCAAGATAAAATAATTTCTAAATGGACAAAGTTCATAAAAGAAATAGGACGTGAAATCCATTTCTTTGATTTTTTAGAAAATTATACAAATCAGTTAACGTAATATGAAAACATCAATGGAAGAGAAAATATATTACCACAGTATCTTCTAGTCATCCTTCAACAAAAACCATACTAATTAACCACAATAGTTCTGAAGTCACAACCTTACCATTCAAGTTACCCTCATGTACTGAACCTCAAAAAAGAATAATTGAGCAAAACAACTTTACCAATTAATGCTTAAAAATAATCGGTAAAAAGTTAGACAAAATAGAAAATAAAATTCATAATATAAAACCATTAACTAGTAAACAATTAGAAAGATATTTAATCCAGTTACCAGAAAATAGAAGTAAAATTATGTAAACCCCCACATGTTATATTAATATAGTAATGTACTTGTGTATTATTCTCATATGTGTAGGGACGGTAGAAATAAAAAACTAGAGATGCAAATTGATTGGGAAATTTAAGTTTCGAAGGTGTGTAAACTTGAGAAGAGGGATTATGGAAGTTTCTAAATATTGTTAGGTCAAAATAAGTTCTCCATTGAATCCGGAAGGTTGAAAAACATTGGGAGATGTATTATGGGGTGTATTGGAAGCTAGGAAGTATTCCGGAGTGAAAACACACTTAGAGAGAATTTGGGTAAAAAGAGATCTTGGACACTTCTTAGTATTTTGGTCATAACTTTTTATCCTTATATCCAATTGATCCGAAATTTGGACAGTAGGTATTAGACATCTAGGGCTACAAAGTTGTATTTCATGAAACGTTTCCAATTCTACCTCTAAATGGGTCAAAACTTCCCTGGAAGTAGAAAGAAAAATCTGGCAGTCAAACCGCACCGGTACGCCCGGAAGAAAATCCGATATTTTGAACAGTAAATGTCGGGTTTTGGCTCAAAACCTAGCACTATAAATACCTCAAAACATCTCTTTAGCCTCATTACTCCACTCCTAACCCTAGAAACACTTAGAGAGAAAGAAAGGAAGAGAAAAACTCAAGATCAAAGGGGAAAAACACAAGATTTAAGGGTGATTCAAGATTCAAGCCCTAGATTTCAAGAACATTAGGTAGGGGATTTCTTCTCTTTCTCTTAAATTGAGGTTAGGGCTTATGTATATATGTATGTTTTGCTCTAAATGTTATATATATGATATGAAATCATCATCTCTTAGTCTTTTGGGCAAAGATTACATGTTTTTAACAAAGCTAGGGTTGATTACCCATGAAATCTCTTTTTGTGTTTCAAAACCCTAGTTTTTGGAGAGGATGGATTTTCTTCTTAAATTCTTCATTTATTATTGATTTTGAAACCATAGTGCTTTGTGTAGAGTAATAAAAGGATGTTGTGGTGATCTCTTGTATTTTTGTAATTGTTTATTGAAATTGTCATGTGATAAATTTTGGGGTTTTTAAGATATACTTGTAAATTGTGAAATTGGGTTTGGTATTGTATCTCTTATGAGTGTGGGATGACCATGGGTGGCCTTTGACGAGATATCGTAGAGTGGGTAGACGTGTTGCTTGCTCCGTGTGGGTTGTCATTTTTCCTACCACTCGTAGTGGGGTTAGTGCTTTGGTAAGACTAAACCGTTATTGCTCAGGGGTGCCATGTCAAAGGGTTAGTATACTAATACCTGGGTTGGATACGTCACTGCCATTGGTATGGCATACACCCTTCCTAAAGGATGGATATCTTTGATAAGATTTGTGTGGGTGTGTGCGGGCTAGATATTACTCAATGTGCTGATTCATGGGGTTTGCCTCACATCATGTTTGAGATACATATACATATGATTGTGGGATACTCAAGTTATGGATTATTGGATTATTGTGGAAAATGATTACCTACAAGAACTTGCGGGAGTATGGGATTCCACAAGGTCTTGTGGGAAAATGGTTTATATTTTGGGAAATGGATATGTGTTGGATCTTGGTTTCTTTTACTGTTCATTTAAATTACTGTTGCTACTTAAACTTGAGATCCATTCTAAAATGTCCATGTTTTACTTCAAAGATTATATATGCTATTTGTGAAATGAGACCGGCCATTTTATATGCTTTTATAAACCTTGTTCGAGTTTGGGAGGAATGTTGCTACTGAGCTTAGTGCTCACCCCCTACAAACAACATATTTCAGGTCTTTGTCTAGAGGAGGAGCTCGGAACTAACGAGCCGGGACATTGGGAAGCTCCCATAGAAGGGAACGTAGATCCCGAGGGAGACGCTTAGTGTTCTATTTTCCTTTGTGATAAACTAGGAAGTTCCTTTTGAGGCAATGTAAAGTCTAACATTATTTTTATGTTTCCGCTGCCAAATGTAATTTAATTCTTTTGGGATGTAGATGCCATTGTTTGGCATATTCTTTTGGATAATGTTGTAAGTATTTTTATGAATCAATGGACCCGGTGTGGTCAATATAGTATAATTGCACAGGTTGTGTTTTGGGTAGAGCTCCCCGAATAAAGGAGACTCTGCCCAAATTTTGTTAAATTAAGAACCCCCTGTTATTTATGGATTTTTATTAGTTGCTCTCATGGTATAAATGGTTTTAGAATGTAATGCCATCCAGGGTGGTATTTGGGGCGTTACAGATTTTGGTATCAGAGCCTAGGCTTTAGGTCTTACATGGGAGCTGTAGGTTATGGATTACCACTAGAGATGTAGGTTTAGAGTTGAAGGAGCTAAGGAAGCAGTTGGACCATTTGTTGAATATTGGGTTTATCCGTTTGAGTACTTTACCTTGGGGAGCCCCGGTCCTCTTTGTGAAAAAGCATGACGAAACACTTCGTTTATGCACAGATTACCGAAGCTTGAATCGAGTGACAGTAAAGAATAGATATTCGTTGCCACGGATTGATGACTTATTTGATCAGCTGAGGGGTTCTAAGTATTACACCAAGATTGACCTTCGCACAGGGTACCATCAACTGCGGATCAGAGAGGAGGATATTCCTAAGACTGCTTTCCGTACTAGGTATGGTCATTTTGAGTATACGGTGATGCCGTTCGGATTGACTAATGCACCAGTAGCCTTCATGGATTTGATGCATAGGGTATTCCGTCCGTACCTTTTTCAATTTGTCATCGTGTTTATTGATGACATATTGATTTATTCACGGACTCAAGAGGAACATGCATGTCATCTCTCTATTGTGTTACAGACATTGAGAGAACATAAGTTATATGCTAAGATGAGTAAATGCGAGTTTTGGATGAAGGAAGTAAAATTCTTGGGTCATGTTGTGTCCGAGCAAGGGGTAGCTGTTGATCCCGCAAAGATTGAGGCCGTGATGAAATGGGAACCACCGAAGAATGTGACCGAGATACGTAGCTTCTTGGGTTTAGCAGGTTACTACCAGAGGTTCGTAGAAGGGTTCTCAAAGCTTGCGATGCCGATGACTCGCCTTACAAAGAAGGGAGAAAAATTCGTGTGGACTCAAGCATGTGAGCTAGCCTTTCGCACCTTGAAGGAGAAGTTGACGACGGCTCCTGTCCTCATTATTCCGAACAGTGGGGAAGAATACGATGTTTACACCGATGCTTCACTACGAGGCTTGGGATGCGTGTTAATGTAAGGAGGCAAGGTAGTTGCATATGGCTCAAGGCAACTCAAGATCCATGAGCAGAACTATCCCACCCATGACTTAGAGCTTGCCGCGGTGGTCTTTGCTCTTAAGTTGTGGAGGTGTTATTTGTATGGAGAGAAATTCAAAGTGTTCTCTGACCATAAGAGCCTCAAATATATCTTCACGCAGAAGGATTTGAATCTCCGCCAAAGAAGGTGGATTGAGATTTAGAAGACTACGATTTCACGCTCAATTACCATCCGGGGAAAGCCAATGTAGTCGCCGATGCACTTAGCCGAAAGTCTTGGGGTGAACTCAATGTTCTTACAAGTAAATGGAAGTTGAAGGATGCCCTTGGAGATTTTGATCTATGGGTTGGAGAAGATGGATCCCGACCATGTTTGTTCAACCTTGTGGCTCAACCTACTCTCCAACGTAGGGTTGCGGAATTGCAATGCTTGGATCCTGAATTAGCGTTGATTCGAGGTAAATTGGAAAATGGAGAAACTATGGAGGGTTGGTCTTTGAGAAACGGAGAATTGAGACATGGGGAGAAGCTATGCGTTCCCGATGATTCGTCCCTAAAGGAGGAGATACTTGGTGAGTGTCATCGCTCTAAGTTTGCTATCCACCCCGGTAGCACAAAAATGTATAGGGACATGAAGCGCCAATATTGGTGGAAGGGAATGAAGAAGGATGTGGCAAGGTTCATAGCACGATGTGCGGTGTGCCAGCAAGTGAAGATCGAACATCAAAAGCCAGGAGGATTACTACAGTCTTTGCCTATCCCAGAGTGGAAGTGGGATCACATCACCATGGATTTCGTGTCGGGTTTACCATGGACGTCGCGTGGGCATAATGCAGTATGGATTATTGTGGATAGACTAACCAAGTCCGCTCATTTTTTGGGTATGAAGACCACGGACACATTCAAGACTTTGAGCAAGTTGTATATTCGCGAGATTGTTAGATTGCATGGGGTTCCACTCTCGATTGTTTCGGATCGTGATTCCCGTTTCGTGGTGAAATTTTGGCAAAGTCTACAACGAGCTATGGGGACAGAGTTGCACTTTAGCACCGCCTTTCATCCCCAAACGGATGGCCAATCCGAGAGGGTGATCCAGATTCTAGAAGACATGTTACGTGCTTGTGTGATGGACTTCAAGGGAGGTTGGAGCGACCATTTGCCATTGGTGGAATTTGCATACAACAACAGCTATCAGGCAAGTATTGGGATGGCACCCTATGAGGCCTTGTATGGAAGACCTTGTAGGTCACCGACTTGTTGGCTAGAAGCTGGAGAGAGTAGCTTATTTGGGCCAGAGATCGTGCGGGAGACTACGGAGAAGATTCAACTTATCCGGGAGAGGTTACGCACGGCACAAAGTAGACAGAAAAGCTATGCGGATTGAAGACGGAGACCATTGGAATTCCAAGAGGGGGACTATGCATTCCTCAAAGTTTCGCCCAAGAAAGGAGTATTTAGATTCGGCAAGAAGGTTAAGTTAGCTCCAAGATATACCGGGCCATTTGAAGTGATCAAAGTTGTGGGCAAAGCGGCGTATCAGTTGCGGTTACCAGCTCAGTTGTCTGGGGTACATGACGTGTTCCATGTGTCGATGTTGAGAAAGTGTCAATCGGATGCAACGCTGGTCGTGGACTTGGAAGATATTGAAATTCAAGACGGAGCAACCTATGAAGAACAACCGTTGAAGATTCTCAACGCCAAAGAGAAGGTGCTCCGCAACAAAGTCATCCGACTAGTGAAGGTTTTGTGGCAACACCATGGAGTGGAAGAAGCTACTTGGGAACCGGAGCTAGAAATACGAGAGAAGTACCTGCACATATTCGCTACTTGAGGTAAGTTTCGAGGACGAAAATTTTTTTAAGGGGGGTGGATTGTAAACCCCCACGTGTTATATTAATATAGTAATGTACTTGTGTAGTATTCTCATATGTGTAGGGACGGTAGGAATAAAAAACTAGAGATGCAAATTGATTGGGAAGTAAGTTTCGAAGGTGTGTAAACTTGAGAAGAGGGATTATGAAAGTTTCTAAATATTGTTAGGTCAAAATAAGTTCTCCATTGAATCCGGAAGGTCGAAAAACATTGGGAGAGGTATTATGGGGTGTATTGGAAGCTAGGACGTATTCCGGAGTGAAAACACACTTAGAGAGAAATTGGGTAAAAAGAGATCTTGGACACTGCTTAGTATTTTGGTCATAACTTTTTATCCTTATACCCAATTGATTTGAAATTTGGACAGTAGTTATTAGACATCTAGGGCTACAAAAGTGTATTTCATGAAAATTGTCCAATTCGACCTCTAAATTAGTCAAAACTGCCCTGGAAATAGAAACAAAAATCTGGCAGTCAAACCGTACCGGTACGCCGTACCGGTACACCTGACTCCAGTAGCTAAACCGTACCGGTACGCCGTCCAGTAGAAAATTCGATATTTTGAACAGTAAATGTCGGGTTTTGGCTCAAAACCTAGCACTATAAATACCTCAAAACATCTCTTTAGCCTCATTACTCCACTCCTAACCCTAGAAACACTTAGAGAGAAAGAAAGGAAGAGAAAAACTCAAGATCAAAGGGGAAAAACACAAGATTTAAGGGTGATTCAAGATTCAAGCCCTAGATTTCAAGAACATTAGGTAGGGAATTTCTTCTCTTTCTCTTACATTGAGGTTAGGGCTTATGTATATATGTATGTTTTGCTCTAAATGTTATATATATGATATGAAATCATCATCTCTTAGTCTTTTGGGCAAAGATTACATGTTTTTAACAAAGTTAGGGTTGATTACCCATGATATCTTTTTTTTTTGTTTCAAAACCCTAGTTTTTGGAGAGGATGGATTTTCTTCTTAAATTCTTCATTTATTATTGATTTTGAAACCATAGTGCTTTGTGTTGAGTAATAAAAGGATGTTGTAGTGATCTCTTGTATTTTTGTAATTGTTTATTGAAATTGTCATGTGATAAATTTTGGGGTTTTTAAGATATACTTGTAAATTGTGAAATTGGGTTTGGTATTGTATCTCTTATGAGTGTGGGATGACCATGGGTGGCCTTTGACGAGATATCGTAGAGTGAGTAGACGTGTTGCTTGCTCCGTGTGGGTTGTCATTTTTCCTACCACTCGTAGTGGGGTTAGTGC
This sequence comes from Ilex aquifolium, assembly GCA_951799425.1. NCBI lineage: Eukaryota > Viridiplantae > Streptophyta > Magnoliopsida > Aquifoliales > Aquifoliaceae > Ilex > Ilex aquifolium. Next base: position 33,896,487 of record OX637392.1, read on the forward strand.
TTTGGTAAGACTAAACCGCTATTGCTCAGGGGTGCCGTGTCAAAGGGTTAGTATACTAATACCTGGGTTGGATACGTCACTGCCATTGGTATGGCATACACCCTTCCTAAAGGATGGATATCTTTGATAAGATTTGTGTGGGTGTGTGCGGGCTAGATATTACTCAATGTGTTGATTCATGGGGTTTGCCTCACATCATGTTTGAGATACATATACATATGATTGTGGGATACTCAAGTTATGGATTATTGGATTATTGTGGAAAATGGTTACCTACAAGAACTTGTGGGAGTATGGGATTCCACAAGGTCTTGTGGGAAAATGGTTTATATTTTGGGAAATGGATATGTGTTGGATCTTGGTTTCTTTTACTGTTCATTTAAATTACTGTTGCTACTTAAACTTGAGATCCATTCTAAAATGTCCATGTTTTACTTCAAAGATTATATATGCTATTTGTGAAATGAGACCGGCCATTTTATATGCTTTTATAAACCTTGTTCGAGTTTGGGAGGAATGTTGCTACTGAGCTTAGTGCTCACCCCCTACAAACAACATATTTCAGGTCTTTGTCTAGAGGAGGAGCTCGGAACTAACGAGCCGGGACATTGGGAAGCTCCCATAGAAGGGAACGTAGATCCCGAGGGAGACGCTTAGTGTTCTATTTTCCTTTGTGATAAACTAGGAAGTTCCTTTTGAGGCAATGTAAAGTCTAACATTATTTTTATGTTTCCGCTGCCAAATGTAATTTAATTCTTTTGGGATGTAGATGCCATTGTTTGGCATATTCTTTTGGATAATGTTGTAAGTATTTTTATGAATCAATGGACCCGGTGTGGTCAATATAGTATAATTGCACAGGTTGTGTTTTGGGTAGAGCTCCCCGAATAAAGGAGACTCTGCCCAAATTTTGTTAAATTAAGAACCCCCTGTTATTTATGGATTTTTATTAGTTGCTCTCATGGTATAAATGGTTTTAGAATGTAATGCCATCCAGGGTGGTATTTGGGGCGTTACAGATTTTGGTATCAGAGCCTAGGCTTTAGGTCTTACATGGGAGCTGTAGGTTATGGATTACCACTAGAGATGTAGGTTTAGAGTTGAAGGAGCTAAGGAAGCAGTTGGACCATTTGTTGAATATTGGGTTTATCCGTTTGAGTACTTTACCTTGGGGAGCCCCGGTCCTCTTTGTGAAAAAGCATGACGAAACACTTCGTTTATGCACAGATTACCGAAGCTTGAATCGAGTGACAGTAAAGAATAGATATTCGTTGCCACGGATTGATGACTTATTTGATCAGCTGAGGGGTTCTAAGTATTACACCAAGATTGACCTTCGCACAGGGTACCATCAACTGCGGATCAGAGAGGAGGATATTCCTAAGACTGCTTTCCGTACTAGGTATGGTCATTTTGAGTATACGGTGATGCCGTTCGGATTGACTAATGCACCAGTAGCCTTCATGGATTTGATGCATAGGGTATTCCGTCCGTACCTTTTTCAATTTGTCATCGTGTTTATTGATGACATATTGATTTATTCACGGACTCAAGAGGAACATGCATGTCATCTCTCTATTGTGTTACAGACATTGAGAGAACATAAGTTATATGCTAAGATGAGTAAATGCGAGTTTTGGATGAAGGAAGTAAAATTCTTGGGTCATGTTGTGTCCGAGCAAGGGGTAGCTGTTGATCCCGCAAAGATTGAGGCCGTGATGAAATGGGAGCCACCGAAGAATGTGACCGAGATACGTAGCTTCTTGGGTTTAGCAGGTTACTACCAGAGGTTCGTAGAAGGGTTCTCAAAGCTTGCGATGCCGATGACTCGCCTTACAAAGAAGGGAGAAAAATTCGTGTGGACTCAAGCATGTGAGCTAGCCTTTCGCACCTTGAAGGAGAAGTTGACGACGGCTCCTGTCCTCATTATTCCGAACAGTGGGGAAGAATACGATGTTTACACCGATGCTTCACTACGAGGCTTGGGATGCGTGTTAATGTAAGGAGGCAAGGTAGTTGCATATGGCTCAAGGCAACTCAAGATCCATGAGCAGAACTATCCCACCCATGACTTAGAGCTTGCCGCGGTGGTCTTTGCTCTTAAGTTGTGGAGGTGTTATTTGTATGGAGAGAAATTCAAAGTGTTCTCTGACCATAAGAGCCTCAAATATATCTTCACGCAGAAGGATTTGAATCTCCGCCAAAGAAGGTGGATTGAGATTTAGAAGACTACGATTTCACGCTCAATTACCATCCGGGAAAAGCCAATGTAGTCGCCGATGCACTTAGCCGAAAGTCTTGGGGTGAACTCAATGTTCTTGCAAGTAAATGGAAGTTGAAGGATGCCCTTGGAGATTTTGATCTATGGGTTGGAGAAGATGGATCCCGACCATGTTTGTTCAACCTTGTGGCTCAACCTACTCTCCAACGTAGGGTTGCGGAATTGCAATGCTTGGATCCTGAATTAGCGTTGATTCGAGGTAAATTGGAAAATGGAGAAACTATGGAGGGTTGGTCTTTGAGAAACGGAGAATTGAGACATGGGGAGAAGCTATGCGTTCCCGATGATTCGTCCCTAAAGGAGGAGATACTTGGTGAGTGTCATCGCTCTAAGTTTGCTATCCACCCCGGTAGCACAAAAATGTATAGGGACATGAAGCGCCAATATTGGTGGAAGGGAATGAAGAAGGATGTGGCAAGGTTCATAGCACGATGTGCGGTGTGCCAGCAAGTGAAGATCGAACATCAAAAGCCAGGAGGATTACTACAGTCTTTGCCTATCCCAGAGTGGAAGTGGGATCACATCACCATGGATTTCGTGTCGGGTTTACCATGGACGTCGCGTGGGCATAATGCAGTATGGATTATTGTGGATAGACTAACCAAGTCCGCTCATTTTTTGGGTATGAAGACCACGGACACATTCAAGACTTTGAGCAAGTTGTATATTCGCGAGATTATTAGATTGCATGGGGTTCCACTCTCGATTGTTTCGGATCGTGATTCCCGTTTCGTGGTGAAATTTTGGCAAAGTCTACAACGAGCTATGGGGACAGAGTTGCACTTTAGCACCGCCTTTCATCCCCAAACGGATGGCCAATGCGAGAGGGTGATCCAGATTCTAGAAGACATGTTACGTACTTGTGTGATGGACTTCAAGGGAGGTTGGAGCGACCATTTGCCATTGGTGGAATTTGCATACAACAACAACTATCAGGCAAGTATTGGGATGGCACCCTATGAGGCCTTGTATGGAAGACCTTGTAGGTCACCGACTTGTTGGCTAGAAGCTGGAGAGAGTAGCTTATTTGGGCCAGAGATCGTGCGGGAGACTACGGAGAAGATTCAACTTATCCGGGAGAGGTTACGCACGGCACAAAGTAGACAGAAAAGCTATGCGGATTGAAGACGGAGACCATTGGAATTCCAAGAGGGGGACTATGCATTCCTCAAAGTTTCGCCCAAGAAAGGAGTATTTAGATTCGGCAAGAAGGTTAAGTTAGCTCCAAGATATACCGGGCCATTTGAAGTGATCAAAGTTGTGGGCAAAGCGGCGTATCAGTTGCGGTTACCAGCTCAGTTGTCTGGGGTACATGACGTGTTCCATGTGTCGATGTTGAGAAAGTGTCAATCGGATGCAACGCTGGTCGTGGACTTGGAAGATATTGAAATTCAAGACGGAGCAACCTATGAAGAACAACCGTTGAAGATTCTCAACGCCAAAGAGAAGGTGCTCCGCAACAAAGTCATCCGACTAGTGAAGGTTTTGTGGCAACACCATGGAGTGGAAGAAGCTACTTGGGAACCGGAGCTAGAAATACGAGAGAAGTACCTGCACATATTCGCTACTTGAGGTAAGTTTCGAGGACGAAATTTTTTTTAAGGGGGGTGGATTGTAAACCCCCACGTGTTATATTAATATAGTAATGTACTTGTGTAGTATTCTCATATGTGTAGGGACGGTAGGAATAAAAAACTAGAGATGCAAATTGATTGGGAAGTAAGTTTCGAAGGTGTGTAAACTTGAGAAGAGGGATTATGAAAGTTTCTAAATATTGTTAGGTCAAAATAAGTTCTCCATTGAATCCGGAAGGTCGAAAAACATTGGGAGAGGTATTATGGGGTGTATTGGAAGCTAGGACGTATTCCGGAGTGAAAACACACTTAGAGAGAATTTGGGTAAAAAGAGATCTTGGACACTGCTTAGTATTTTGGTCATAACTTTTTCTCCTTATACCCAATTGATTTGAAATTTGGAAAGTAGGTATTAGACATCTAGGGCTACAAAAGTGTATTTCATGAAAATTGTCCAATTCGACCTCTAAATTAGTCAAAACTGCCCTGGAAATAGAAACAAAAATCTGACAGTCAAACCGTACCGGTACGCCGTACCGGTACACCTGACTCCAGTAGCTAAACCGTACCGGTACGCCGTCCAGTAGAAAATTCGATATTTTGAACAGTAAATGTCGGGTTTTGGCTCAAAACCTAGCACTATAAATACCTCAAAACATCTCTTTAGCCTCATTACTCCACTCCTAACCCTAGAAACACTTAGAGAGAAAGAAAGGAAGAGAAAAACTCAAGATCAAATGGGAAAAACACAAGATTTAAGGGTGATTCAAGATTCAAGCCCTAGATTTCAAGAACATTAGGTAGGGAATTTCTTCTCTTTCTCTTACATTGAGGTTAGGGCTTATGTATATATGTATGTTTTGCTCTAAATGTTATATATATGATATGAAATCATCATCTCTTAGTCTTTTGGGCAAAGATTACATGTTTTTAACAAAGTTAGGGTTGATTACCCATGAAATCTCTTTTTGTGTTTCAAAACCCTAGTTTTTGGAGAGGATGGATTTTCTTCTTAAATTCTTCATTTATTATTGATTTTGAAACCATAGTGCTTTGTGTTGAGTAATAAAAGGATGTTGTAGTGATCTCTTGTATTTTTGTAATTGTTTATTGAAATTTTCATGTGATAAATTTTGGGGTTTTTAAGATATACTTGTAAATTGTGAAATTGGGTTTGGTATTGTATCTCTTATGAGTGTGGGATGACCATGGGTGGCCTTTGACGAGATATCGTAGAGTGGGTAGACGTGTTGCTTGCTCCGTGTGGGTTGTCATTTTTCCTACCACTCGTAGTGGGGTTAGTGCTTTGGTAAGACTAAACCGCTATTGCTCAGGGGTGCCGTGTCAAAGGGTTAGTATACTAATACCTGGGTTGGATACGTCACTGCCATTGGTATGGCATACACCCTTCCTAAAGGATGGATATCTTTGATAAGATTTGTGTGGGTGTGTGCGGGCTAGATATTACTCAATGTGTTGATTCATGGGGTTTGCCTCACATCATGTTTGAGATACATATACATATGATTGTGGGATACTCAAGTTATGGATTATTGGATTATTGTGGAAAATGGTTACCTACAAGAACTTGTGGGAGTATGGGATTCCACAAGGTCTTGTGGGAAAATGGTTTATATTTTGGGAAATGGATATGTGTTGGATCTTGGTTTCTTTTACTGTTCATTTAAATTACTGTTGCTACTTAAACTTGAGATCCATTCTAAAATGTCCATGTTTTACTTCAAAGATTATATATGCTATTTGTGAAATGAGACCGGCCATTTTATATGCTTTTATAAACCTTGTTCGAGTTTGGGAGGAATGTTGCTACTGAGCTTAGTGCTCACCCCCTACAAACAACATATTTCAGGTCTTTGTCTAGAGGAGGAGCTCGGAACTAACGAGCCGGGACATTGGGAAGCTCCCATAGAAGGGAACGTAGATCCCGAGGGTGACGCTTAGTGTTCTATTTTCCTTTGTGATAAACTAGGAAGTTCCTTTTGAGGCAATGTAAAGTCTAACATTATTTTTATGTTTCCGCTGCCAAATGTAATTTAATTCTTTTGGGATGTAGATGCCATTGTTTGGCATATTCTTTTGGATAATGTTGTAAGTATTTTTATGAATCAATGGACCCGGTGTGGTCAATATAGTATAATTGCACAGGTTGTGTTTTGGGTAGAGCTCCCCGAATAAAGGAGACTCTGCCCAAATTTTGTTAAATTAAGAACCCCCTGTTATTTATGGATTTTTATTAGTTGCTCTCATGGTATAAATGGTTTTAGAATGTAATGTCATCCAGGGTGGTATTTGGGGCGTTACAGATTTTGGTATCAGAGCCTAGGCTTTAGGTCTTACATGCGAGCTGTAGGTTCTGGATTACCACTAGAGATGTAGGTTTAGAGTTGAAGGAGCTAAGGAAGCAGTTGGACCATTTGTTGAATATTGGGTTTATCCGTTTGAGTACTTTACCTTGGGGAGCCCCGGTCCTCTTTGTGAAAAAGCATGACGAAACACTTCGTTTATGCACAGATTACCGAAGCTTGAATCGAGTGACAGTAAAGAATAGATATTCGTTGCCACGGATTGATGACTTATTTGATCAGCTGAGGGGTTCTAAGTATTACACCAAGATTGACCTTCGTACAGGGTACCATCAACTGTGGATCAGAGAGGAGGATATTCCTAAGACTGCTTTCCGTACTAGGTATGGTCATTTTGAGTATACGGTGATGCCGTTCGGATTGACTAATGCACCAGTAGCCTTCATGGATTTGATGCATAGGGTATTCCGTCCGTACCTTTTTCAATTTGTCATCGTGTTTATTGATGACATATTGATTTATTCACGGACTCAAGAGGAACATGCATGTCATCTCTCTATTGTGTTACAGACATTGAGAGAACATAAGTTATATGCTAAGATGACTAAATGCGAGTTTTGGATGAAGGAAGTAAAATTCTTGGGTCATGTTGTGTCCGAGCAAGGGGTAGCTGTTGATCCCGCAAAGATTGAGGCCGTGATGAAATGGGAACCACCGAAGAATGTGACCGAGATACGTAGCTTCTTGGGTTTAGCAGGTTACTACCAGAGGTTCGTAGAAGGGTTCTCAAAGCTTGCGATGCCGATGACTCGCCTTACATAGAAGGGAGAAAAATTCGTGTGGACTCAAGCATGTGAGCTAGCCTTTCGCACCTTGAAGGAGAAGTTGACGACGGCTCATGTCCTCATTATTCCGAACAGTGGGGAAGAATACGATGTTTACACCGATGCTTCACTACGAGGCTTGGGATGCGTGTTAATGTAAGGAGGCAAGGTAGTTGCATATGGCTCAAGGCAACTCAAGATCCATGAGCAGAACTATCCCACCCATGACTTAGAGCTTGCCGCGGTGGTCTTTGCTCTTAAGTTGTGGAGGTGTTATTTGTATGGAGAGAAATTCAAAGTGTTCTCTGACCATAAGAGCCTCAAATATATCTTCACGCAGAAGGATTTGAATCTCCGCCAAAGAAGGTGGATTGAGATTTAGAAGACTACGATTTCACGCTCAATTACCATCCGGGGAAAGCCAATGTAGTCGCCGATGCACTTAGCCGAAAGTCTTGGGGTGAACTCAATGTTCTTGCAAGTAAATGGAAGTTGAAGGATGCCCTTGGAGATTTTGATCTATGGGTTGGAGAAGATGGATCCCGACCATGTTTGTTCAACCTTGTGGCTCAACCTACTCTCCAACGTAGGGTTGCGGAATTGCAATGCTTGGATCCTGAATTAGCGTTGATTCGAGGTAAATTGGAAAATGGAGAAACTATGGAGGGTTGGTCTTTGAGAAACGGAGAATTGAGACATGGGGAGAAGCTATGCGTTCCCGATGATTCGTCCCTAAAGGAGGAGATACTTGGTGAGTGTCATCGCTCTAAGTTTGCTATCCACCCCGGTAGCACAAAAATGTATAGGGACATGAAGCGCCAATATTGGTGGAAGGGAATGAAGAAGGATGTGGCAAGGTTCATAGCACGATGTGCGGTGTGCCAGCAAGTGAAGATCGAACATCAAAAGCCAGGAGGATTACTACAGTCTTTGCCTATCCCAGAGTGGAAGTGGGATCACATCACCATGGATTTCGTGTCGGGTTTACCATGGACGTCGCGTGGGCATAATGCAGTATGGATTATTGTGGATAGACTAACCAAGTCCGCTCATTTTTTGGGTATGAAGACCACGGACACATTCAAGACTTTGAGCAAGTTGTATATTCGCGAGATTGTTAGATTGCATGGGGTTCCACTCTCGATTGTTTCGGATCGTGATTCCCGTTTCGTGGTGAAATTTTGGCAAAGTCTACAACGAGCTATGGGGACAGAGTTGCACTTTAGCACCGCCTTTCATCCCCAAACGGATGGCCAATCCGAGAGGGTGATCCAGATTCTAGAAGACATGTTACGTGCTTGTGTGATGGACTTCAAGGGAGGTTGGAGCGACCATTTGCCATTGGTGGAATTTGCATACAACAACAGCTATCAGGCAAGTATTGGGATGGCACCCTATGAGGCCTTGTATGGAAGACCTTGTAGGTCACCGACTTGTTGGCTAGAAGCTGGAGAGAGTAGCTTATTTGGGCCAGAGATCGTGCGGGAGACTACGGAGAAGATTCAACTTATCCGGGAGAGGTTACGCACGGCACAAAGTAGACAGAAAAGCTATGCGGATTGAAGACGGAGACCATTGGAATTCCAAGAGGGGGACTATGCATTCCTCAAAGTTTCGCCCAAGAAAGGAGTATTTAGATTCGGCAAGAAGGTTAAGTTAGCTCCAAGATATACCGGGCCATTTGAAGTGATCAAAGTTGTGGGCAAAGCGGCGTATCAGTTGCGGTTACCAGCTCAGTTGTCTGGGGTACATGACGTGTTCCATGTGTCGATGTTGAGAAAGTGTCAATCGGATGCAACGCTGGTCGTGGACTTGGAAGATATTGAAATTCAAGACGGAGCAACCTATGAAGAACAACCGTTGAAGATTCTCAACGCCAAAGAGAAGGTGCTCCGCAACAAAGTCATCCGACTAGTGAAGGTTTTGTGGCAACACCATGGAGTGGAAGAAGCTACTTGGGAACCGGAGCTAGAAATACGAGAGAAGTACCTGCACATATTCGCTACTTGAGGTAAGTTTCGAGGACGAAAATTTTTTTAAGGGGGGTGGATTGTAAACCCCCACGTGTTATATTAATATAGTAATGTACTTGTGTAGTATTCTCATATGTGTAGGGACGGTAGGAATAAAAAACTAGAGATGCAAATTGATTGGGAAGTAAGTTTCGAAGGTGTGTAAACTTGAGAAGAGGGATTATGAAAGTTTCTAAATATTGTTAGGTCAAAATAAGTTCTCCATTGAATCCGGAAGGTCGAAAAACATTGGGAGAGGTATTATGGGGTGTATTGGAAGCTAGGACGTATTCCGGAGTGAAAACACACTTAGAGAGAAATTGGGTAAAAAGAGATCTTGGACACTGCTTAGTATTTTGGTCATAACTTTTTATCCTTATACCCAATTGATTTGAAATTTGGACAGTTGTTATTAGACATCTAGGGCTACAAAAGTGTATTTCATGAAAATTGTCCAATTCGACCTCTAAATTAGTCAAAACTGCCCTGGAAATAGAAACAAAAATCTGGCAGTCAAACCGTACCGGTACGCCGTACCGGTACACCTGACTCCAGTAGCTAAACCGTACCGGTACGCCGTCCAGTAGAAAATTCGATATTTTGAACAGTAAATGTCGGGTTTTGGCTCAAAACCTAGCACTATAAATACCTCAAAACATCTCTTTAGCCTCATTACTCCACTCCTAACCCTAGAAACACTTAGAGAGAAAGAAAGGAAGAGAAAAACTCAAGATCAAAGGGGAAAAACACAAGATTTAAGGGTGATTCAAGATTCAAGCCCTAGATTTCAAGAACATTAGGTAGGGAATTTCTTCTCTTTCTCTTACATTGAGGTTAGGGCTTATGTATATATGTATGTTTTGCTCTAAATGTTATATATATGATATGAAATCATCATCTCTTAGTCTTTTGGGCAAAGATTACATGTTTTTAACAAAGTTAGGGTTGATTACCCATGATATCTTTTTTTTTTGTTTCAAAACCCTAGTTTTTGGAGAGGATGGATTTTCTTCTTAAATTCTTCATTTATTATTGATTTTGAAACCATAGTGCTTTGTGTTGAGTAATAAAAGGATGTTGTAGTGATCTCTTGTATTTTTGTAATTGTTTATTGAAATTGTCATGTGATAAATTTTGGGGTTTTTAAGATATACTTGTAAATTGTGAAATTGGGTTTGGTATTGTATCTCTTATGAGTGTGGGATGACCATGGGTGGCCTTTGACGAGATATCGTAGAGTGAGTAGACGTGTTGCTTGCTCCGTGTGGGTTGTCATTTTTCCTACCACTCGTAGTGGGGTTAGTGCTTTGGTAAGACTAAACCGCTATTGCTCAGGGGTGCCGTGTCAAAGGGTTAGTATACTAATACCTGGGTTGGATACGTCACTGCCATTGGTATGGCATACACCCTTCCTAAAGGATGGATATCTTTGATAAGATTTGTGTGGGTGTGTGCGGGCTAGATATTACTCAATGTGTTGATTCATGGGGTTTGCCTCACATCATGTTTGAGATACATATACATATGATTGTGGGATACTCAAGTTATGGATTATTGGATTATTGTGGAAAATGGTTACCTACAAGAACTTGTGGGAGTATGGGATTCCACAAGGTCTTGTGGGAAAATGGTTTATATTTTGGGAAATGGATATGTGTTGGATCTTGGTTTCTTTTACTGTTCATTTAAATTACTGTTGCTACTTAAACTTGAGATCCATTCTAAAATGTCCATGTTTTACTTCAAAGATTATATATGCTATTTGTGAAATGAGACCGGCCATTTTATATGCTTTTATAAACCTTGTTCGAGTTTGGGAGGAATGTTGCTACTGAGCTTAGTGCTCACCCCCTACAAACAACATATTTCAGGTCTTTGTCTAGAGGAGGAGCTCGGAACTAACGAGCCGGGACATTGGGAAGCTCCCATAGAAGGGAACGTAGATCCCGAGGGAGACGCTTAGTGTTCTATTTTCCTTTGTGATAAACTAGGAAGTTCCTTTTGAGGCAATGTAAAGTCTAACATTATTTTTATGTTTCCGCTGCCAAATGTAATTTAATTCTTTTGGGATGTAGATGCCATTGTTTGGCATATTCTTTTGGATAATGTTGTAAGTATTTTTATGAATCAATGGACCCGGTGTGGTCAATATAGTATAATTGCACAGGTTGTGTTTTGGGTAGAGCTCCCCGAATAAAGGAGCCTCTGCCCAAATTTTGTTAAATTAAGAACCCCCTGTTATTTATGGATTTTTATTAGTTGCTCTCATGGTATAAATGGTTTTAGAATGTAATGCCATCCAGGGTGGTATTTGGGGCGTTACAGATTTTGGTATCAGAGCCTAGGCTTTAGGTCTTACATGGGAGCTGTAGGTTATGGATTACCACTAGAGATGTAGGTTTAGAGTTGAAGGAGCTAAGGAAGCAGTTGGACCATTTGTTGAATATTGGGTTTATCCGTTTGAGTACTTTACCTTGGGGAGCCCCGGTCCTCTTTGTGAAAAAGCATGACGAAACACTTCGTTTATGCACAGATTACCGAAGCTTGAATCGAGTGACAGTAAAGAATAGATATTCGTTGCCACGGATTGATGACTTATTTGATCAGCTGAGGGGTTCTAAGTATTACACCAAGATTGACCTTCGCACAGGGTACCATCAACTGCGGATCAGAGAGGAGGATATTCCTAAGACTGCTTTCCGTACTAGGTATGGTCATTTTGAGTATACGGTGATGCCGTTCGGATTGACTAATGCACCAGTAGCCTTCATGGATTTGATGCATAGGGTATTCCGTCCGTACCTTTTTCAATTTGTCATCGTGTTTATTGATGACATATTGATTTATTCACGGACTCAAGAGGAACATGCATGTCATCTCTCTATTGTGTTACAGACATTGAGAGAACATAAGTTATATGCTAAGATGAGTAAATGCGAGTTTTGGATGAAGGAAGTAAAATTCTTGGGTCATGTTGTGTCCGAGCAAGGGGTAGCTGTTGATCCCGCAAAGATTGAGGCCGTGATGAAATGGGAACCACCGAAGAATGTGACCGAGATACGTAGCTTCTTGGGTTTAGCAGGTTACTACCAGAGGTTCGTAGAAGGGTTCTCAAAGCTTGCGATGCCGATGACTCGCCTTACAAAGAAGGGAGAAAAATTCGTGTGGACTCAAGCATGTGAGCTAGCCTTTCGCACCTTGAAGGAGAAGTTGACGACGGCTCCTGTCCTCATTATTCCGAACAGTGGGGAAGAATACGATGTTTACACCGATGCTTCACTACGAGGCTTGGGATGCGTGTTAATGTAAGGAGGCAAGGTAGTTGCATATGGCTCAAGGCAACTCAAGATCCATGAGCAGAACTATCCCACCCATGACTTAGAGCTTGCCGCGGTGGTCTTTGCTCTTAAGTTGTGGAGGTGTTATTTGTATGGAGAGAAATTCAAAGTGTTCTCTGACCATAAGAGCCTCAAATATATCTTCACGCAGAAGGATTTGAATCTCCGCCAAAGAAGGTGGATTGAGATTTAGAAGACTACGATTTCACGCTCAATTACCATCCGGGAAAAGCCAATGTAGTCGCCGATGCACTTAGCCGAAAGTCTTGGGGTGAACTCAATGTTCTTGCAAGTAAATGGAAGTTGAAGGATGCCCTTGGAGATTTTGATCTATGGGTTGGAGAAGATGGATCCCGACCATGTTTGTTCAACCTTGTGGCTCAACCTACTCTCCAACGTAGGGTTGCGGAATTGCAATGCTTGGATCCTGAATTAGCGTTGATTCGAGGTAAATTGGAAAATGGAGAAACTATGGAGGGTTGGTCTTTGAGAAACGGAGAATTGAGACATGGGGAGAAGCTATGCGTTCCCGATGATTCGTCCCTAAAGGAGGAGATACTTGGTGAGTGTCATCGCTCTAAGTTTGCTATCCACCCCGGTAGCACAAAAATGTATAGGGACATGAAGCGCCAATATTGGTGGAAGGGAATGAAGAAGGATGTGGCAAGGTTCATAGCACGATGTGCGGTGTGCCAGCAAGTGAAGATCGAACATCAAAAGCCAGGAGGATTACTACAGTCTTTGCCTATCCCAGAGTGGAAGTGGGATCACATCACCATGGATTTCGTGTCGGGTTTACCATGGACGTCGCGTGGGCATAATGCAGTATGGATTATTGTGGATAGACTAACCAAGTCCGCTCATTTTTTGGGTATGAAGACCACGGACACATTCAAGACTTTGAGCAAGTTGTATATTCGCGAGATTATTAGATTGCATGGGGTTCCACTCTCGATTGTTTCGGATCGTGATTCCCGTTTCGTGGTGAAATTTTGGCAAAGTCTACAACGAGCTATGGGGACAGAGTTGCACTTTAGCACCGCCTTTCATCCCCAAACGGATGGCCAATGCGAGAGGGTGATCCAGATTCTAGAAGACATGTTACGTACTTGTGTGATGGACTTCAAGGGAGGTTGGAGCGACCATTTGCCATTGGTGGAATTTGCATACAACAACAACTATCAGGCAAGTATTGGGATGGCACCCTATGAGGCCTTGTATGGAAGACCTTGTAGGTCACCGACTTGTTGGCTAGAAGCTGGAGAGAGTAGCTTATTTGGGCCAGAGATCGTGCGGGAGACTACGGAGAAGATTCAACTTATCCGGGAGAGGTTACGCACGGCACAAAGTAGACAGAAAAGCTATGCGGATTGAAGACGGAGACCATTGGAATTCCAAGAGGGGGACTATGCATTCCTCAAAGTTTCGCCCAAGAAAGGAGTATTTAGATTCGGCAAGAAGGTTAAGTTAGCTCCAAGATATACCGGGCCATTTGAAGTGATCAAAGTTGTGGGCAAAGCGGCGTATCAGTTGCGGTTACCAGCTCAGTTGTCTGGGGTACATGACGTGTTCCATGTGTCGATGTTGAGAAAGTGTCAATCGGATGCAACGCTGGTCGTGGACTTGGAAGATATTGAAATTCAAGACGGAGCAACCTATGAAGAACAACCGTTGAAGATTCTCAACGCCAAAGAGAAGGTGCTCCGCAACAAAGTCATCCGACTAGTGAAGGTTTTGTGGCAACACCATGGAGTGGAAGAAGCTACTTGGGAACCGGAGCTAGAAATACGAGAGAAGTACCTGCACATATTCGCTACTTGAGGTAAGTTTCGAGGACGAAATTTTTTTTAAGGGGGGTGGATTGTAAACCCCCACGTGTTATATTAATATAGTAATGTACTTGTGTAGTATTCTCATATGTGTAGGGACGGTAGGAATAAAAAACTAGAGATGCAAATTGATTGGGAAGTAAGTTTCGAAGGTGTGTAAACTTGAGAAGAGGGATTATGAAAGTTTCTAAATATTGTTAGGTCAAAATAAGTTCTCCATTGAATCCGGAAGGTCGAAAAACATTGGGAGAGGTATTATGGGGTGTATTGGAAGCTAGGACGTATTCCGGAGTGAAAACACACTTAGAGAGAATTTGGGTAAAAAGAGATCTTGGACACTGCTTAGTATTTTGGTCATAACTTTTTCTCCTTATACCCAATTGATTTGAAATTTGGAAAGTAGGTATTAGACATCTAGGGCTACAAAAGTGTATTTCATGAAAATTGTCCAATTCGACCTCTAAATTAGTCAAAACTGCCCTGGAAATAGAAACAAAAATCTGACAGTCAAACCGTACCGGTACGCCGTACCGGTACACCTGACTCCAGTAGCTAAACCGTACCGGTACGCCGTCCAGTAGAAAATTCGATATTTTGAACAGTAAATGTCGGGTTTTGGCTCAAAACCTAGCACTATAAATACCTCAAAACATCTCTTTAGCCTCATTACTCCACTCCTAACCCTAGAAACACTTAGAGAGAAAGAAAGGAAGAGAAAAACTCAAGATCAAATGGGAAAAACACAAGATTTAAGGGTGATTCAAGATTCAAGCCCTAGATTTCAAGAACATTAGGTAGGGAATTTCTTCTCTTTCTCTTACATTGAGGTTAGGGCTTATGTATATATGTATGTTTTGCTCTAAATGTTATATATATGATATGAAATCATCATCTCTTAGTCTTTTGGGCAAAGATTACATGTTTTTAACAAAGTTAGGGTTGATTACCCATGAAATCTCTTTTTGTGTTTCAAAACCCTAGTTTTTGGAGAGGATGGATTTTCTTCTTAAATTCTTCATTTATTATTGATTTTGAAACCATAGTGCTTTGTGTTGAGTAATAAAAGGATGTTGTAGTGATCTCTTGTATTTTTGTAATTGTTTATTGAAATTTTCATGTGATAAATTTTGGGGTTTTTAAGATATACTTGTAAATTGTGAAATTGGGTTTGGTATTGTATCTCTTATGAGTGTGGGATGACCATGGGTGGCCTTTGACGAGATATCGTAGAGTGGGTAGACGTGTTGCTTGCTCCGTGTGGGTTGTCATTTTTCCTACCACTCGTAGTGGGGTTAGTGCTTTGGTAAGACTAAACCGCTATTGCTCAGGGGTGCCGTGTCAAAGGGTTAGTATACTAATACCTGGGTTGGATACGTCACTGCCATTGGTATGGCATACACCCTTCCTAAAGGATGGATATCTTTGATAAGATTTGTGTGGGTGTGTGCGGGCTAGATATTACTCAATGTGTTGATTCATGGGGTTTGCCTCACATCATGTTTGAGATACATATACATATGATTGTGGGATACTCAAGTTATGGATTATTGGATTATTGTGGAAAATGGTTACCTACAAGAACTTGTGGGAGTATGGGATTCCACAAGGTCTTGTGGGAAAATGGTTTATATTTTGGGAAATGGATATGTGTTGGATCTTGGTTTCTTTTACTGTTCATTTAAATTACTGTTGCTACTTAAACTTGAGATCCATTCTAAAATGTCCATGTTTTACTTCAAAGATTATATATGCTATTTGTGAAATGAGACCGGCCATTTTATATGCTTTTATAAACCTTGTTCGAGTTTGGGAGGAATGTTGCTACTGAGCTTAGTGCTCACCCCCTACAAACAACATATTTCAGGTCTTTGTCTAGAGGAGGAGCTCGGAACTAACGAGCCGGGACATTGGGAAGCTCCCATAGAAGGGAACGTAGATCCCGAGGGTGACGCTTAGTGTTCTATTTTCCTTTGTGATAAACTAGGAAGTTCCTTTTGAGGCAATGTAAAGTCTAACATTATTTTTATGTTTCCGCTGCCAAATGTAATTTAATTCTTTTGGGATGTAGATGCCATTGTTTGGCATATTCTTTTGGATAATGTTGTAAGTATTTTTATGAATCAATGGACCCGGTGTGGTCAATATAGTATAATTGCACAGGTTGTGTTTTGGGTAGAGCTCCCCGAATAAAGGAGACTCTGCCCAAATTTTGTTAAATTAAGAACCCCCTGTTATTTATGGATTTTTATTAGTTGCTCTCATGGTATAAATGGTTTTAGAATGTAATGTCATCCAGGGTGGTATTTGGGGCGTTACAGATTTTGGTATCAGAGCCTAGGCTTTAGGTCTTACATGCGAGCTGTAGGTTCTGGATTACCACTAGAGATGTAGGTTTAGAGTTGAAGGAGCTAAGGAAGCAGTTGGACCATTTGTTGAATATTGGGTTTATCCGTTTGAGTACTTTACCTTGGGGAGCCCCGGTCCTCTTTGTGAAAAAGCATGACGAAACACTTCGTTTATGCACAGATTACCGAAGCTTGAATCGAGTGACAGTAAAGAATAGATATTCGTTGCCACGGATTGATGACTTATTTGATCAGCTGAGGGGTTCTAAGTATTACACCAAGATTGACCTTCGTACAGGGTACCATCAACTGTGGATCAGAGAGGAGGATATTCCTAAGACTGCTTTCCGTACTAGGTATGGTCATTTTGAGTATACGGTGATGCCGTTCGGATTGACTAATGCACCAGTAGCCTTCATGGATTTGATGCATAGGGTATTCCGTCCGTACCTTTTTCAATTTGTCATCGTGTTTATTGATGACATATTGATTTATTCACGGACTCAAGAGGAACATGCATGTCATCTCTCTATTGTGTTACAGACATTGAGAGAACATAAGTTATATGCTAAGATGACTAAATGCGAGTTTTGGATGAAGGAAGTAAAATTCTTGGGTCATGTTGTGTCCGAGCAAGGGGTAGCTGTTGATCCCGCAAAGATTGAGGCCGTGATGAAATGGGAACCACCGAAGAATGTGACCGAGATACGTAGCTTCTTGGGTTTAGCAGGTTACTACCAGAGGTTCGTAGAAGGGTTCTCAAAGCTTGCGATGCCGATGACTCGCCTTACATAGAAGGGAGAAAAATTCGTGTGGACTCAAGCATGTGAGCTAGCCTTTCGCACCTTGAAGGAGAAGTTGACGACGGCTCATGTCCTCATTATTCCGAACAGTGGGGAAGAATACGATGTTTACACCGATGCTTCACTACGAGGCTTGGGATGCGTGTTAATGTAAGGAGGCAAGGTAGTTGCATATGGCTCAAGGCAACTCAAGATCCATGAGCAGAACTATCCCACCCATGACTTAGAGCTTGCCGCGGTGGTCTTTGCTCTTAAGTTGTGGAGGTGTTATTTGTATGGAGAGAAATTCAAAGTGTTCTCTGACCATAAGAGCCTCAAATATATCTTCACGCAGAAGGATTTGAATCTCCGCCAAAGAAGGTGGATTGAGATTTAGAAGACTACGATTTCACGCTCAATTACCATCCGGGGAAAGCCAATGTAGTCGCCGATGCACTTAGCCGAAAGTCTTGGGGTGAACTCAATGTTCTTGCAAGTAAATGGAAGTTGAAGGATGCCCTTGGAGATTTTGATCTATGGGTTGGAGAAGATGGATCCCGACCATGTTTGTTCAACCTTGTGGCTCAACCTACTCTCCAACGTAGGGTTGCGGAATTGCAATGCTTGGATCCTGAATTAGCGTTGATTCGAGGTAAATTGGAAAATGGAGAAACTATGGAGGGTTGGTCTTTGAGAAACGGAGAATTGAGACATGGGGAGAAGCTATGCGTTCCCGATGATTCGTCCCTAAAGGAGGAGATACTTGGTGAGTGTCATCGCTCTAAGTTTGCTATCCACCCCGGTAGCACAAAAATGTATAGGGACATGAAGCGCCAATATTGGTGGAAGGGAATGAAGAAGGATGTGGCAAGGTTCATAGCACGATGTGCGGTGTGCCAGCAAGTGAAGATCGAACATCAAAAGCCAGGAGGATTACTACAGTCTTTGCCTATCCCAGAGTGGAAGTGGGATCACATCACCATGGATTTCGTGTCGGGTTTACCATGGACGTCGCGTGGGCATAATGCAGTATGGATTATTGTGGATAGACTAACCAAGTCCGCTCATTTTTTGGGTATGAAGACCACGGACACATTCAAGACTTTGAGCAAGTTGTATATTCGCGAGATTGTTAGATTGCATGGGGTTCCACTCTCGATTGTTTCGGATCGTGATTCCCGTTTCGTGGTGAAATTTTGGCAAAGTCTACAACGAGCTATGGGGACAGAGTTGCACTTCAGCATCGCCTTTCATCCCCAAACGGATGGTCAATCCGAAAGGGTGATCCAGATTCTAGAAGACATGTTATGTGCTTGTGTGATGGACTTCAAGGGAGGTTGGAGCGACCATTTGCCATTGGTGGAATTTGCATACAACAACAGCTATCAGGCAAGTATTGGGATGGCACCCTATGAGGCCTTGTATGGAAGACCTTGTAGGTCACCGACTTGTTGGCTAGAAGCTGGAGAGAGTAGCTTATTTGGGCCAGAGATCGTGCGGGAGACTACGGAGAAGATTCAACTTATCCGGGAGAGGTTACGCACGGCACAAAGTAGACAGAAAAGCTATGCGGATTGAAGACGGAGACCATTGGAATTCCAAGAGGGGGACTATGCGTTCCTCAAAGTGTCGCCCAAGAAAAGAGTATTTAGATTCGGCAAGAAGGGAAAGTTAGCTCCAAGATATACCGGGCCATTTGAAGTGATCAAAGTTGTGGGCAAAGCGGCGTATCAGTTGCGGTTACCAGCTCAGTTTTCTGGGGTACATGACGTGTTCCATGTGTCGATGTTGAGAAAGTGTCAATCGGATGCAACGCTGGTCGTGGACTTGGAAGATATTGAAATTCAAGACGGAGCAACCTATGAAGAACAACCGTTGAAGATTCTCGACGCCAAAGAGAAGGTGCTCCGCAACAAAGTCATCCGACTAGTGAAGGTTTTGTGGCAACACCATGGATTGGAAGAAGCTACTTGGGAACCGGAGCTAGAAATGCGAGAGAAGTACTTGCACATATTCGCTACTTGAGGTAAGTTTCGAGGAGGAAACTTTTTTTAAGGGGGGTGGATTGTAAACCCCCACGTGTTATATTAATATAGTAATGTACTTGTGTAGTATTCTCATATGTGTAGGGACGGTAGGAATAAAAAACTAGAGATGCAAATTGATTGGGAAGTAAGTTTCGAAGGTGTGTAAACTTGAGAAGAGGGATTATGAAAGTTTCTAAATATTGTTAGGTCAAAATAAGTTCTCCATTGAATCCGGAAGGTCGAAAAACATTGGGAGAGGTATTATGGGGTGTATTGGAAGCTAGGACGTATTCCGGAGTGAAAACACACTTAGAGAGAATTTGGGTAAAAAGAGATCTTGGAGACTGCTTAGTATTTTGGTCATAACTTTTTATCCTTATATCCAATTGATTTGAAATTTGGACAGTAGGTATTAGACATCTAGGGCTACAAAAGTGTATTTCATGAAAATTTTCCAATTCAACCTCTAAATTAGTCAAAACTGCCCTGGAAATAGAAACAAAAATCTGGCAGTCAAACCGTACCGGTACACCCGACTCCAGTAGCTAAACCGTACCGGTACGCCGTACCGGTAGAAAATTCGATATTTTGAACAGTAAATGTCGGGTTTTGGCTCAAAACCTAGCACTATAAATACCTCAAAACATCTCTTTAGCCTCATTACTCCACTCCTAACCCTAGAAACACTTAGAGAGAAAGAAAGGAAGAGAAAAACTCAAGATCAAAGGGGAAAAACACAAGATTTAAGGGTGATTCAAGATTCAAGCCCTAGATTTCAAGAACATTAGGTAGGGAATTTCTTCTCTTTCTCTTACATTGAGGTTAGGGCTTATGTATATATGTATGTTTTGCTCTAAATGTTATATATATGATATGAAATCATCATCTCTTAGTCTTTTGGGCAAAGATTATATGTTTTTAACAAAGTTAGGGTTGATTACCCATGAAATCTCTTTTTGTGTTTCAAAACCCTAGTTTTTGGAGAGGATGGATTTTCTTCTTAAATTCTTCCTTTATTATTGATTTTGAAACCATAGTGCTTTGTGTTGAGTAATAAAACGATGTTGTAGTGATCTCTTGTATTTTTGTAATTGTTTATTGAAATTGTCATGTGATAAATTTTGGGGTTTTTAAGATATACTTGTAAATTGTGAAATTGGGTTTGGTATTGTATCTCTTATGAGTGTGGGATGACCATGGGTGGCCTTTGACGAGATATCGTAGAGTGGGTAGACGTGTTGCTTGCTCCGTGTGGGTTGTCATTTTTCCTACCACTCGTAGTGGGGTTAGTGCTTTGGTAAGACTAAACCGCTATTGCTCACGGGTGCCGTGTCAGAGGGTTAGTATACTAATACCTGGGTTGGATACGTCACTGCCATTGGTATGGCATACGCCCTTCCTAAAGGATGGATATCTTTGATAAGATTTGTGTGGGTGTGTGTGGGCTAGATATTACTCGATGTGTTGATTCATGGGGTTTGCCTCACATCATGTTTGAGATACATATACATATGATTGTGGGATACTCAAGTTATGGATTATTGGATTATTGTGGAAAATGGTTACCTACAAGAACTTGTGGGAGTATGGGATTCCACAAGGTCTTGTGGGAAAATGGTTTATATTTTGGGAAATGGATATGTGTTGGATCTTGGTTTCTTTTACTGTTCATTTAAATTACTGTTGCTACTTAAACTTGAGATCCATTCTAAAATGTCTCTGTTTTACTTCAAAGATTATATATGCTATTTGTGAAATGAGACCGGCCATTTTATATGCTTTTATAAACCTTGTTCAAGTTTGGGAGGAATGTTGCTACTGAGCTTAGTGCTCACCCCCTACAAACAACATATTTCAGGTCTTTGTCTAGAGGAGGAGCTCGGAACTAACGAGCCGGGACATTGGGAAGCTCCCATAGAAGGGAACGTAGATCCCGAGGGAGACGCTTAGTGTTCTATTTTCCTTTGTGATAAACTAGGAAGTTCATTTTGAGACAATGTAAAGTCTAACATTATTTTTATGTTTCCGCTGCCAAGTGTAATTTAATTCTTTTGGGATGTAGATGCCAATGTTTGGCATATTCTTTTGGATAATGTTGTAAGTATTTTTATGAATCAATGGACCCGGTGTGGTCAATGTAGTATAATTGCACAGGTTGTGTTTTGGGTAGAGCTCCCCGAATAAAGGAGACTCTGCCCAAATTTTGTTAAATTAAGGACCCCCTGTTATTTATGGATTTTTATTAGTTGCTCTCATGGTATAAATGGTTTTAGAATGTAATGCCGTCCAGGATGGTATTTGGGGTGTTACAACTTAGTGTCTCAGTTAATGAAAATAAAAGAATTCAAAAAATTGAGAAAATTCTAGAAAAACTAGAATAGACAAAAATTAAACCAGTAACACCTCAAGTTTCTACTATTCATCGGAATACTAAAAATTCTGAGTTAGAAACTAGTGTATCACAAAGTTCTACTGATTCTAATATCAGACAATTAGAGCAACAATTTTCTAGTCAAAATCTAAATAATTTAACAATTCCTAAAATTAATCCTACTAGTCTTACCAAAAATTGGTATACTAGGTTGACACCTCTTGATCTTCAATATGAATAAAGGACTATTAGTAATCAATTCTCAGTCCAATCTAACAAACTCTATGAGTGGAACATAGATGGGTTAAGTGAACAAATTTTTTTAAATAAGATTAATCATATTTCTATGGTTGCCAATAGTTACATTAATAACCTTGATAATACTGAATATGAAATTGTGGAACTATTGACCTTTGGATTCACATGAATGTTAAAAAGTTGGTGGGATAATTATCTCATTCCAGAGTTAAAAGATAGCATTAGGTATGCTATTGAGTTAGATGAAGATAAAAATCTAATCTTTGATGAAACAATTGGATTAAATAATTTAATCTATACTATAATTAAACATTTTGTAGGTACACAAGGTAACATATTATCTCGAATCCATGACCAACTTAGTAATCTAAGGTGTCCAACCTTAAGTGATTTCAGATGGTGTAAAGATGTATTTATATCAAGAGCAATGCTTATAGATGATTGTGAAAAATCTTTATGGAAAGAAAAGTTCATTAAGTAAATCTACCGGAATTATTGCATATAATGAGTGATTCGCACTTTTTAGTGTGTCAGAATTATATTATTATATTACACCCAAGTATAAGTGGTCGAATTGTAGTTTTCTTGGTTTTTGAGTCCAAGTATCGATCCCACAGAGAGTTTTAGTAATTAAAATAAAATAAAATAAGTAAAATAAAAATAAAGCAATAAAAAGGTTGTTTGGAGTAGTTTGATGTTTGATTGCTTGTGGTGTGAGCTTAGTCTAATGACGGTGTTAAAAACTTGATTCTAAAACAACAGGTGGAATAAAGGTGCAGAAATAAAATGCGTAAGTAAAACAGATTAATGACAGAAATATAAAAGATATCCTTCAGTTCAAGGATCCCACATGCTTTACATCGGTCTTGTTACGGAATTGCTACCTCACATCAGTTAACTTCCATTTTACTGGCAAGCTAACCGGCAGGTCTGATGTATATATATATTATAACACAACTGCTTCTTAGGCTACACTGGGTATATTTATGTCAAATGATTAACCCAAGCAAACCAGAAGGACAAGCCATTCATGAGGAATACTTGAGTTATTCACTTGATCTCATGATTGCAAATACGTATATATATATAATAAACCATAACACAGCTGCTTCTTAGGCTACACCGGTGGTAATATATAGCACAGTTGCTTCTTAGGCTACACTGGGCTTAGATGTTCCAATTGATTAATTCAAGTAAAATCCGCAGGTGGTACAGACTATCTTCCGGCGACTTGTCAGGTCAACCGGTGGTAGTTAATCATAATACAGCTGCTTCTTAGGCTACACTGTATTTAGATATATCACCCAGAAAGTGAAGTTACTTGAGCGGCATACTTGAATTATTCAATAGGTTATCTTGTAATATTTATATATATATATATATATAGACAGTAGAACTTCCTCAGCGTTCCAGTGTAGGACTAGCCATACTGAGAGGATCACCGGGGTTATTCCAGCAGGCAATATTATTATATATATAGTAATACCAGGCGTCAGTGGAACTTCCTCAGCATTTCGGTGGAAACGCCGGGGTCATTCTAGCTGGCCCGTCTTGTATATACATAATACTACCAGGCGTCAGTGGAACTTCCTCAGCATTCCAGTGGAGGATTAACCATACCGGTAGGAACGCCGGGGTCATTCTAGCTGGCCCGTCTTGTATATATAATAAACGTATACATAAAACATCAGCAATTCCAAAAACAGATCAATATTATACATGTGTTCCCCTCGAACCGGAGGATATACGGAACTACTCACGCTCCATTGCTATAGACAAGCAAGGAGAGCTAGCAGTTGTCATTACAGCAAAAAGGAAAGTGCGGAATTTAAATGTCTTTCGCAGGGAACGATTGAAACACAGCCACTCTTATAATCAGTTAAGATGAAAAAGTGGCGGCAGTTCAACTATTCGAATTGAAAGCTACACAAAAACTATAAAAGTACAGGACTTAGGACTGAAGTATAACACGGACCGGAGTGTATTTTCTCTTCTCTTTTCTTTCTCTCTTTTTCTCTCTTCAGAACTTCAGAACTTCAGAATCTCTCTCTGATCTCCCTGTTTATCTCTTCTTTTCTGCCTCAGTCCGGCCGTAGGAAATGCAGAAGAAGCTGCAGTATTTATAGGCAAATGAAGGCAAGTGGGGGAAGAGATGAGGCTGAGTCTGACAAGGGTGACCGTCCGGACGGCAGTCCCACCGTCCGGACGGTGGTGCTTTGCTGGAAACGGTCACTTGCATGCATGCTGAGTCTTCACGTTGGGTAATTACACTTTGGCCTTCATTCTTTACATTCCCTTGACATTGCTCCCTTGGTCTTGCGTTATTTCAGCATTTGTCCTGCAACTTTGAGATAAAATGTTATAACTAGTATTATTCCCGCACAAACCCTAATTCACTCTAAGTACTAATTCTTAGTGCATTTGTTATACTAATTCAAGTTTTTTGATTTTTTAATTTACACACAATTTAGGGTTAATCACACCCCCTAACTTAAACTTTACTAGTCCCTAGTAAAATAAAAAGAAAATATAATACAAGTGGGGTAAAATCATTTTCGTAGATTTTTGTTCGATTGCATTTAGCATATGCAATAAGCCATTAAACCCCTAGGTGATCCCTAGTGGACGAGTTGTGTCTCGTGAAGGTTTCCAGTGAAGCTACCTACAAACTTCAGTAATTAGGAATGCATATTCCATATTTTTCACATGCATGTTTAAGATGATATTTCTTCTGTCTTGCTAGAATGCTTCCTTTTTCTGATCACCTTGAGAGAATCATATGTTGGGTGTAGTATTATCTATATATTTTTATGAAAACTTGTGTGTGTGTGTAGTGATGTTTTTATTTTCAGAAATCATTTGAAAAATATTACCCTCTTTCATGGTAGTCTTGATGTCAATCCTTCCCTGGAATACACTCAGTAAGAATAGCACACATGTTATAGTGACTGTTCTCATAATTTTACATGTGATTAGAATATTGATAACAAAACAAATTATTGCACATGTAATAGAAAGGAGCGGTTATTTTAAATGGACTGGAAATTGACATAATCTCATGAAAGAATATTAACACTGTATTAAATATATTATTAACATTTTCCTTTTTAGATTGCTAGACTGAATGCAAATATATGATTTCTGGAATCAAAAAGGACTTTATTAAGGTTGTAACGTGGTCAGGGGTCGGGATGTAAGAAACGACGTCTATGGGGTTCAAAAGCTACCTTTTGGCACACCTCATAAAACATTTTTCACTTTCTTGGCTCTCTCTTCTTTTTTTTTTTTTTTTCATTTGGTGAGTGCATTTTATGCTCCATCTCACTTTTTCTTGAACAAGTGCGTTTTACGCTCCATCTTGCTCTTTCGTGAACGAGTGCGTTTTACGCTCCATTTCGCTCTTTCTTCACATGCCTTGTTTTTCTTTTTTTTTTTTTTTTTTTTCTATATCCTATTGATTTAAAAGAGGGTGCAAGAAAATTATGTAGCAAAGGTAGGTTTAACATATTTTTATCTGGCTCGGGTCTTTTTCAGGTTTCATGAAAAGAGTTTATACTATTTTAGGCTCAAACATGGTTGACTAATGATATAATTTTGTAAAAGAAATGTTTAAGGCTCAAAATTAATCAAACATGGCCTAAGATCATTTTCCAGAAATCCTATATTTGTATTCTTTCTAGATAAATAATTAAGGGCAATGTATATAATATATTTCAAGACGTGCTAATCAAAGCAAAAATATAATGAGATTATTCAAAGAAAAGTTACCGCTGAATCGAAGATTCGTAGTTGAGTAGATGTAGCATTTCTCTCCAAGAAAGAATGGCTCTAATTCTGCATTTGGTTTTTACATCTCCACTATATATAGAAAGAGTGTAGTATTTTGCATGGTTTTCAAAAATAAAGACATCTGTTTGTGCTTCTAAGGTTAAGTTCGAATAAAAATATTGAGATAACGTACAGCTAAAATATGACAGTCTCATGAGATCAGATTGAGAGTATTTTCGCAAGGCATTAGAATATAATCCTAATCTAACTGTGAATTATATGAAATATACTTCCTACTTTAGCAATGTATGCTCTCATTTTAACAAATACTGAAAATTAAAACATATTAGTTCAAACATAAACATATAAGCAAAATTTAACTAAGTTCAAATCACACAAACATAAAAAACATAAAACATAACTTTAAGTTTTAAGTGCAGAAATTGAAAGTGCATAAAATAAAACGGTGAGTGAAAGAAAGTAAAAAAAATTTTTTTTTTTTATTATTATTATTTTTTTATTTTATTTTTTTTCCAAAAACAGATCAGTCAGTTTAAGAGTTAGAAGATTCTCCTCTGGAATAGTTTTGAAATAACTGCAGCAGCTCATCTTTATATTCATCCATGCGTTGATTGATTTGAATAATGCTGGACTCGACTTCTAACAAGACCTGTCTATCAGTCCTATCATCCATGGGGATGTATGACTGATCTTCTTGTGGCTGCTGTTCTTGTGGTATGTACTCTTCAGATACCCAACCTGGTTCTTCAAATGGTTCCTCTTCATGTGATGAAGATATTTCTTGTTGGTTTCCTATTTTTCTTCCATGACTCTTCTTTAACGTAGTTTTATCCACTGGTCCAAGATGCTCCACTGTTTTCCATGTTGGATTAATGATCACGCCTGCATTCCTGCATATCTGTGAAACTATCATTGCATACGGGAGTGTGAGCTTCCTATTATCCACAGCAATTATCATTTGGTCTAAGATTAAATTTGGAAGGTCAATTGTGTGCCCCATTCCTAATGCATATAGGAAATAAGCATGGTCAATAAAAATTTGATACTTTAGGGCTCGTGGAAGCAAATTGTACACTGTTATCATATTTAGGATGCGATACTTGTTTGTCAGGCTTCCTTGTTTAATGTAATTATTTGGGCGTCCCCAAATGAATTCTGGATTTCCTGTCAATTCTTTTCCTACTTCAGTCAAACTAGGTAGTTCAGTGTAGGGATATTGTGGTTGGGGTTGTCTTCGCATGGGCCGAAAGAATTCTGCTATAGTGTCTGGTGTAACTTGAAAAGTTATTCCCCGAACAAATATACGCAGTAGTCTTTTTCCTTTAATTTCAGCATTACTGTAGAATTCCCTAACTAAACAGTCATATGCAGGAACAGATAACCTAACATACTGTAGCCATCCTCTTTCATGGAGAATTTGTCTTATGTTTTCAAAATCTTCATATATTACTATCCTTTCAGAAATAATATTTTTAGTTCGGTAGTTTGTATCATACCAGATTTGTTGTTCCAAATTTTCAAATATCACCTCATCAAAGTTGTTTCCCGGTTGAGGTGGTTGTGGAGATGTCTCGGATTGCGAAGATTGAGTCTCTTGTGCATATCTTGAAGATCTTCTTGTTTGTGGTCTTCGATCCGTCTTTTTGACTGCCATCTTTTTGATTGGTTCTTGGTTTGTAATTGCAGGTTGTTTCTTTGATGTTTGACACTGGTACTCTTTTTCCTGTCAATTCCTGCAATTTACAACATTAAATATAAGTTTATTTTTATTTTTTATTTACGGGTTTCCTATTTACTCTAATAGCTATTTATATTTATTTACAACTATACATATATTCCCAAAAAGTTATACATTTTATTGATCATATTTAGTCTGGATCAGAACTGTCTGGTTCAGTAACATTAGTGACACGGTTAATTTCAGATCTCACGTATCTGTTTAGTATCGGGCCGGAATAGGATGGCGTTTCAGGGTAATCCTTGCTCTGCCCATCCCTCATCCACCGTAAACGATCTAACGATCGATCTGAAATTGGTTCCGCATACTTATTATACTGTCTCAGATGTTCTGTACGACCAGATTTTACATTAGCATTTTTTTTTTTTTTTTTTTCATTACAAAATATAAAAATGACTCAAAAATTTATTTAAAATTGACTCCCTATCTGGTTCTTTAATGTCTGCCAGTCACAAAGACGAACAAAATTTTTAACTTACTATTATTTTAAACTCATAAAGTAAACTCATATGTCTATCTCTCTAATTTAAATTAAACCTTAGTCTCATATTTATAATACAAAATTCTAATAATAAAAATAGACACAGGAACTGTACAAAAGACATAAAAACATAAAAGAAATAAAATTTTTGACTACTATATATAAGAAGTGCATAGAGGATAGGGGTTGAGCTGGCTGGTTTATTGAACCTACTGATGACCATACAGACATAAACAAATAAAAACAAATTATAAACAACTATTTTATTTTTTTATTTTATTTTTTTTTATTTTCTATTTATATTACCGTAACTCCCCGGCAACGGCGCCAAAAACTTGATTCGCACTTTTTAGTGTGTCAGAATTATATTATTATATTACACCCAAGTATAAGTGGTCGAATTGTAGTTTTCTTGGTTTTTGAGTCCAAGTATCGATCCCACAGAGAGTTTTAGTAATTAAAATAAAATAAAATAAATAAAATAAAAATAAAGCAATAAAAAGGTTGTTTGGAGTAGTTTGATGTTTGATTGCTTGTGGTGTGAGCTTAGTCTAATGACGGTGTTAAAAACTTGATTCTAAAACAACAGGTGGAATAAAGGTGCAGAAATAAAATGCGTAAGTAAAACAGATTAATGACAGAAATATAAAAGATATCCTTCAGTTCAAGGATCCCACATGCTTTACATCGGTCTTGTTACGGAATTGCTACCTCACATCAGTTAACTTCCATTTTACTGGCAAGCTAACCGGCAGGTCTGATGTATATATATATTATAACACAGCTGCTTCTTAGGCTACACTGGGTATATTTATGTCAAATGATTAACCCAAGCAAACCAGAAGGACAAGCCATTCATGAGGAATACTTGAGTTATTCACTTGATCTCATGATTGCAAATACGTATATATATATAATAAACCATAACACAGCTGCTTCTTAGGCTACACCGGTGGTAATATATAGCACAGTTGCTTCTTAGGCTACACTGGGCTTAGATGTTCCAATTGATTAATTCAAGTAAAATCCGCAGGTGGTACAGACTATCTTCCGGCGACTTGTCAGGTCAACCGGTGGTAGTTAATCATAATACAGCTGCTTCTTAGGCTACACTGTATTTAGATATATCACCCAGAAAGTGAAGTTACTTGAGCGGCATACTTGAATTATTCAATAGGTTATCTTGTAATATTTATATATATATATATATATAGACAGTAGAACTTCCTCAGCGTTCCAGTGTAGGACTAGCCATACTGAGAGGATCACCGGGGTTATTCCAGCAGGCAATATTATTATATATATAGTAATACCAGGCGTCAGTGGAACTTCCTCAGCATTTCGGTGGAAACGCCGGGGTCATTCTAGCTGGCCCGTCTTGTATATACATAATACTACCAGGCGTCAGTGGAACTTCCTCAGCATTCCAGTGGAGGATTAACCATACCGGTAGGAACGCCGGGGTCATTCTAGCTGGCCCGTCTTGTATATATAATAAACGTATACATAAAACATCAGCAATTCCAAAAACAGATCAATATTATACATGTGTTCCCCTCGAACCGGAGGATATACGGAACTACTCACGCTCCATTGCTATAGACAAGCAAGGAGAGCTAGCAGTTGTCATTACAGCAAAAAGGAAAGTGCGGAATTTAAATGTCTTTCGCAGGGAACGATTGAAACACAGCCACTCTTATAATCAGTTAAGATGAAAAAGTGGCGGCAGTTCAACTATTCGAATTGAAAGCTACACAAAAACTATAAAAGTACAGGACTTAGGACTGAAGTATAACACGGACCGGAGTGTATTTTCTCTTCTCTTTTCTTTCTCTCTTTTTCTCTCTTCAGAACTTCAGAACTTCAGAATCTCTCTCTGATCTCCCTGTTTATCTCTTCTTTTCTGCCTCAGTCCGGCCGTAGGAAATGCAGAAGAAGCTGCAGTATTTATAGGCAAATGAAGGCAAGTGGGGGAAGAGATGAGGCTGAGTCTGACAAGGGTGACCGTCCGGACGGCAGTCCCACCGTCCGGACGGTGGTGCTTTGCTGGAAACGGCCACTTGCATGCATGCTGAGTCTTCACGTTGGGTAATTACACTTTGGCCTTCATTCTTTACATTCCCTTGACATTGCTCCCTTGGTCTTGCGTTATTTCAGCATTTGTCCTGCAACTTTGAGATAAAATGTTATAACTAGTATTATTCCCGCACAAACCCTAATTCACTCTAAGTACTAATTCTTAGTGCATTTGTTATACTAATTCAAGTTTTTTGATTTTTTAATTTACACACAATTTAGGGTTAATCAATGAGTTAACATATGGTGATATTATCAACACCATTTTGAAAGAAAGGTTAAGAATGTATTGACATGAAAATCAACAATCAAACTAAAAGTGACAAAACAAAAGCTAAATATGATTTTAGAAACTTTTGTGAACAATACAAGTTACCTCCAGTAGCACCATCCTGTAAGAAACACAAAAAAGTTAAAACTTATAACAAGAATAAATCTTACTTTAACAAAAGTAAAAAATATTTCCCAAAAAATGAATATTATGGCAAACCAAGTAAAAAACAAGAAATATATAAAACCCTATAAGCCTCAAACTCATAAGAAGAAAACAGTCCAAAAAGATGCCAGTCAAATTGAATGTTATAACTGTGGTAAAAAAGGATATCACAAAACTCAATGTCCAGTAAAATCAAAGTTAAAACAACTAAACTTATCTCCAAAAGATTGGGATAAAATATTAGCAATTTTTAAGTTAAGCAACTTAAGTACAAATGAAGAAAGTTCAGAAGAACATGGCCATCAAGAAGTTTCTTCTGATTACAAGCCAATTAATAGTAATTCTAGTGATCCCGATAGTAAATTCGAATGTCAGGATAATTTTTGTAAAACAGTTAATGTTTTAACAAAACACACTGAGGAAGAAAACATCCTCATTAATCTCATCAGTAAAATTGAAGATCCAGAGTTAAAAACAGTATATATTAAAAAAATTAAGAATATTTTTGTCAAACAAGACATTAAAAAATCTTTTAGTGAAAAACAATTAATAAGTTTTAACAAAACCATGAAAAGATTTA
The DNA here is from genome assembly GCA_951799425.1 of Ilex aquifolium. NCBI lineage: Eukaryota > Viridiplantae > Streptophyta > Magnoliopsida > Aquifoliales > Aquifoliaceae > Ilex > Ilex aquifolium. Next base: position 33,927,552 of record OX637392.1, read on the forward strand.
GTAAAGATAAACATAAAGAGGTCACTCTGCAAGACCTTCAAACTGAAGTCAATAAGTTAAAACAAGAAATTAAAGAGTTAAAAATAACTGATAAAAGGTTGAAAGAGACAATAAATCTTCTCCAAACTCAAAATTTAGTACAAAAAAGTCAAACTTGTATCGAATTTGAAACCATTTCAAATAGTCTAGAACCCAACAAGACATGATCTCAGCGAATACCCACAACGTCCACCTCTAATATGGAAATCCCAAGTGTAACAAAGATGAAATCGCCAAATGGATGTCCACAAATAGTTAATGAAGATAATCGGTTAAATCTAATTAACATGTTAAACTTTCAAAAATGGCATTCCAAAATCAAACTTGTCATAGGTAATGATTTTGAAGTTGAAGTTGTTGCCCTTATTGACATTGGTGCGGATTTAAATTGCATATAGGAAGGGTTTATACCAACAAAGTATTATCATAAGACAACTGAAACGTTAAATTCAGCTAATGGTAGTAAAATGAGTATAAAAATACAAGTTACCAAAAGTACATATTAAACATCATTTGTTTTAATACAAAATATGATAGACAAAGTTATTCTTGGTATACTATTCATATATTTACTATATCCATTTACTACGGATATAGACAGAGTAACTACCAAACCTTTTGGTCAATCAGTAACTTTTAAATTCTTAACCAAAGCCCAGGTAAAAGAATTAAGAAGACATAAAGATGATTCAATCTCATAATCTCTTAATCGAATTAACCAAAAGAATAACCAAGTAAAATTTCTCAAATAAGAAATCCACCACAAAAAGTCCAAAATCAGTTAACCAACAAAATATTAATTGAAAAAATTGAGTGATTTAAAGAAAGGTTAGAGAATGAGGTATGTTCTAACTTTCCTTGTGCCTTTTGGCACCAAAAGAAACATATGGTCACCTTACCTTTTGTTAAAGGATTCAGTGAACAAAATATACCTACAAACTCGAGGCCTATTCAAATCAATCACAAAGTAATGAAAATTTGTAAAAAAGAAATTATGGATTTACTAGATAATCACATAATTCAGAAAATTAAAATCCCCTTGGTCTTGCCCCGCCTTCTATGTCATTAAAAATGCTGAGTTAGAAAGAGGAGTTCCAAGATTAGTAATCAATTACAAGTTATTGAGTAGCTAAGATATCCAATTTCCAACAAGCAAGATCTAATAAAATGACTAAGTAAAGCAATAATCTTTTCAAAATTTGATTTAAAAAGTGGATTCTGGAAAATCCAAATAAGTCCAGAAGACAGGTACAAAACTGCATTTACAACACCCTCTGGTCATTACGAATGGAATGTAATGTCCTTCGAATTAAAAAATGCACCAAGTGAATTTTAGAATATTATGAATGAAATATTCAACCCATTTATCCATTTCTCTATAGTTTACGTGAAAAACCCGGGAAAATTTTTAAAAAAAATTTATTGTGAAGGGTAAAATGGTGATTAGCCATTGCGGTATGGGTTAAAAACTCGATTTTTTAAAGAACTCGGATAATGAAATGGATCTCACAATTGGATTCTTCTCGCAAAATTTAGTTACCCAATCAATTTTTGTTGAATTCTGAGATAGTCGAATTTTTCGCGTTTTAAGATGCGATTAGGTGTTACGCGAATAACATAAACATGATCGGGATTTGATTGCGAAACATAGAAAATAATTTAAAGTTAGTTCAAATAAAATATATTGAACATAACACGGAACGAGATTTAATTGATTCGGTACAAAATCATATCAGAAAAGTCGGGATGTGTAGCTTAATAAGTGCCAAGCATTTGAAGAGTATAAAAAGGGAGAAAAATCAGATTTTTCCCCTATTCTTGTTGCTGGGTTTTCTGGATAGAGAGGGAAATAAAGAAGAGAGAAAAAACACAAAATCTTCAAGCTTTTCCTTGCGATCTACAGCTCTTTGTTTGTCGAATCGCTTCGGGCCAAGAACAAAAGTTGTTCTATGCGACAAGAGCTATGTATATGTACTAAAAATCGTGGATTTCGCCGAAGTCTCAAGAATGAGATTTTTGAAAATTAAGTTTTAAAGCTTGAGTTGGGTTTCTTGGAGCTTCCTCTACGTGTATTACACTTGAAGAGGTAGAGTTCCTTTCCTAACTAGGTTTATTTCCAACCTAGGGTTGAAATATGAAATAGGTAGGGTGTTAGAGATGTAATCTCATGTGTGGCACATATCTATTGTAGTTGAAATGTGGCAAATGAGTATAAGAATGGTTAAAATCAATTCTTACATGAATTGTGTTTTGGTGAAATTGCTTATTGGAATTTCAAGACGAATGTGTTTATTGGGCATGTTATGTGTTTATATTTATACCTGGAAGGTGTTTGATAAAATACCTATGTAGATTAAGTATGTTATTTGCATTGAATATGTTATAACATGCTTGAGATTGATGTTAGGAAATGTCGGTATATGCCTTATGATATATTGAAATTGAGGACTTGAGAATTTTTGTGGAATTGGGACATGTTCATAATATGCTCATGATATGTTGAACATGACATTAAAATTTGCAATTGTACATTTACATTGCACATGCACACATACCCACACTCGTAGGCAATTGACATGAGTGTGGGTGTGTGTGCATATTTTTGATGAAACACCACTCTTGGTGGGTTGATGCATGGGCTCGGGAAGGTTGGACCTAGGTCCAACTGAGTCGCACGGTTTGTATGGAAAAACTTGTGTCGGTATAGCAAGAAGGGATAGATTCTCTCTTAGGTACAAGGACCGGTTACTAGTTTATACACTTCGGATGGTGAAAGTCCAAAAAAATGTATCGGTGTAAGAGAAACCGAAGGTGAAATACCAAAATATGTGTCAGTGTGGTGGACCGATGGTGCGAGTCCAGGAAATCACATACCCAACAAAGGCACATGATTTTATAAATTGTTTATAGGATGCGTAGCATCAATGTCGAGGGCTGGGAATTCCCGGATTCATACGCATGACATTGCATGTGTTATGGGAGCCGGTGGAAGGTTCGAGTTGCATTGCATGTGTGAGTCTCACCTCATGACATGACATGACATTGTGACATTCATTGTTGAATTTTATATTCTTGAGTGAATGGTTAATTATTGTATTGCATGTGAACATTTAATATGCATTTGGGTTGGGGAGTAGCCTTTTTAGGAGCTACCCTATTAAGCATGGCTTGTAAAACCCGGATAAATTTGAATTTTTTCTGAAAAGGGCAAAATAGTAATTTGTCACTAAAATGCAGATTTAAAATACATGTTCTCTAGAGCTCGTATGACCCAACGGATTTCACCGTTGGATTCGTATCGCGAAATCTAGTCACCCGAACTAATTTCGTCAAATTCTGAGATATCGAATTTTGCACGTTTTACGAGACAACTTGGTGTCGAATGACCTTATAAAGGTCCCCAAAAATGAAAAATATAAATTTTTCTTATAATTGAATTAAAGTTCAAATAAAATCAATTTGAACTTAAACCAGGATGAAATTAATCGTTTCGGGGCGAAAACGGACCTGGACAAGTGGGGGACACTTGGCGCGACCTGAGCCAAGCCTTGGAAAAATATAAATAGGCTTAAAAATCAGAATTTCAGCAGAAATATCTGCTGAAATCCTGGTCTTCAACGTGTGGGAGAAAGAGGGAGAGAAAAGAGAGAAAACAAATTTTCTTTCGACCATTCTCGGAGTTCCGTCGGTCAGAATCTGTCGAGCCAAGAATTAAACTTCATCTCCTCGACGAGGGTTACGCGTACGTACCAAAAACGAGGAATTTCACCGAAGATCCAAAGGAGGAGATTTGGGGAAATCAAGTTTTGGGGTTGGTATTGGTGTTCTTGAAGTCTCTATACCTCGGTTTACGCTTCAAGAGGTAGGGTTCTTCCTACATTGGTTTTATTCCTATACTTTGGTGTTGAAATTGTGGGCTGTTTTGGGTTGGAATTGTGGACTGTTTTTGGGGCTATTATGGGGCTGCTATGTGGCCTGTTTAGGGGGCTGTTTTGTGGCCTGTTTAGGGGCTGCTATGTGGCCTGTTTTGGGGGCTGCTATGTGGCCTGTTTAGAGGTTGCTATGTGGCCTTTTTAGGGGCTGTTTTGTGGCCTTTATTGGGGCTGTTTTGTGGGCATGTTATATGTTTACATTATGCCTTGAGAATTAAGTGTATCATTGCTTGATTATGTAACGACATGCTTGGTTGTTGTTTTTAGATAAAATGTCGAAATGTGTTTATAATGTGTCTTTGTGAATGGAATGTGTTATGACATGCTTGAGGATGTTGTAGTTGTGTATTAATACATGTTGTTAATGTATTAGCATCATGATAAATTGTGGTAATTATGTGCATGACAAATATATTGCCTTGACCCATGTTGATATGTGGTTTAAGTTGTCCATATGACATTCATTACATATGAGACATGATATTGATATGCGATGGTACATTACATTGCATTTGCACGGAGGCATCACATTCATGGACTTAGGCATGAGTGTGGGTGTGTGTGTGTGTAGGCATGGTTTATTCAAACATCATACTTGGTGGTTGAAGGGTGGGCTCGGGAAAGTGGGATTAAAGATCCTACTGAGTCGCACAGTTGCATGCATGGAAAAACTTGTGTCGGGTATAGCAAGAAAGGCTAGACGTTCCCTCGGGTGCAAGACCCGGTTACTGGTTTATTTACTTCCGTTGGTGCAAGTCCAAAAAAGTGAATTAGGCGTACGGAGCCGGCGGTGCAATTCCAAAATCCGTTGCCCAACAAAGACACAAGATTTTGTTAAAGATTTTGTTTTATAAACATACTCTTGGATGTGCAACATCCAACAATGCTTGATTTTTATGAACACATGATTTTATTTCAAACAAGCATTGGAGGTAATTCATCTATGATGAAGGTTTTACACACTTGCATTGCATTGTGTTGTGGGAGATCTCATTCCATGGCATGACATGGTAAAATTCCAATATAGAGTTGCATATTCTTGTTTGGAATGTTGTTATGGATGAATGTTGTATGTAAACATTGCATATTTATCTAGGGTGGGGAGTAGCCTCTATAGGAGATATTCTATTGAGCGTTGCTCACCCTATACGGGAAAATATTTCAGGTGCGGGTTTTACGCCGACAGACGGCACTCACTCAGGCACTTAAGTAGGAAGAAAAGCCGAGATGTGGCTTTATTTTGAGTCCTTGTAAAATCATTGTAAAAATTATGATTTTTGAGCATGTAAATATTTAGAAATAGTCGTAATGGGACTCATAGGGACAGTTTTGAATGTAAATTTCCGGATGTATGAGTTTGGGTAGGTTTTCTCAAAACTCCATATTTATGGACTATTTTTAATCTAACCTTGCATGTAATTATATGAGTATGGATAAATGGACCCGGTATGGTCAATGTTTACTCATAAATGGACCCGGTGCGGTCATTGTTTTATATTGGACATCGGATGGGTCATGTGAATGTATATTGCACTGGTTGGGTTTTGGGTAGAGCTCCCCGTACAAAGGAGACTCTACCCGATTTTTGTTCAATTATGGACCCCGATAAATGGGGCATAATGGCGCGATATCGAGTTACTCGGTATCCACGGGTATTCCGCGGGTTGATGGGTAATCAACGGACCCCCAGATTTTGGGGCGTCACATGGCTCACCTTTTATGGGACAACATTTTAGGTGTGGGACAAGCGCTGGTGGACGGCTCTCACTTGGGCCCTTGTTGATGAAGAAAGCCGAGTTGTGGTCTAAATTACATTTTTTTTATATAAAAAAATTGTGGAATTGGTTTTGGCCTTGTAATGTTGTATAAAAGATTGTATAATGAACTCACATGGACTATATTTTGTGTAAAATTAGTTGTTATATGATTTGGGTGAATGTTGTATAAGTTTGGATGAGTTAAAGTTGAGGATTGGAAAGAATTGGAAAAATTCTGGGCCTAGGTATCGGTACCAAAGTGACCAGGTACCGGTACCACATTGTTGAAATGGGTACCTCGACATACGAGCACTAGTACCAAGATTCCAGATGGCTCAAGTAACGGTACAAAGGCTTCAGATACCAGTTCCTTGATGGACAGTGGGCTTAGGTCCCGGTAACTCGATAAACAGTGGGCTTAGGTACCGGTACCACGACATATAGGTATCAGTACCTGATAGCTAGAAAAGAACTTGGAAGCAAGAGGTCCAGGTAACGGTATCCTGTCCCTCAGGTACTGGTACCTGGCAAACAGAAGGCTCAGATACCGGTACCATGTGAGGTAGGTACCGATACCTCTTCCAAAATTTTCAAAAAATTTAAATATAACTTTGCCAAGCCTTCGGGCCTTTGGCCTTCTTGTTTAAAGGATGAAATTGGAGTAATACTAAGGACAAATTGATATATATTGAACCTTGGAATGGTCGAGTGATGATGTGGCGCCGTGTTATACGGCATATACGGGTACTTCTATGAATTGATGGGTGATCAACGGGTTGAGAAAGGACCCCCGGGTATAGGGCGTCACATTACATAGATGATGTTCTCATCTTTTCCAAGTCAATTAATGAGCACTTGAAACATCTTATCTCATTCTTGGAGATAGTTAATCACAATGGTTTAGTCACCTTTGCCAGTAAAATCAGGTTATTCCAAACCTCAGTCAGATTTCTTGGATATAATATACAACAGTCAATCATAGTTCCCATCAGTAGATCCATTCAATTCGCTGACAAGTTCCCTGATAAAATTAGAGATAAAAAACAGTTACAAAGATTCCAAGGATCCCAGGATTACATTTCAAACTTTTATAAGGATCTTAGAAAAATACTTAAACCAATGAATGAGAGATTACAAGATAATCCCCCACCATGGTCACCAATTCATACTTCCATAGTCCAACAACTTAAGAAGTATATCAAGGCTTTGCCTTGTCTTGGGATTCCCACAATTAATTCTTTCAATGTTATTCAAACAGATGCCCCTAACATTGTTTATGGTGGCATTCTACTCCAAAGAGTTAAACCAGATTCTTCTGAAGAAATTGTTCGCTTCCATTCTGGAATCTGAAACAAAGCACAAAGTAACTATAGTACTATTAAAAAAGAGATTTTAGCTATCCTCTTGTTTATTTCAAAATTTCAAGATGATATATTAAATCAAAAGTTTTTAGTGAGAGTTGATTGCATGATTGCAAAATATGTTTTGGAACAATATGTACTAAACATGGCTAGTAAGCAGATTTTTGCCAGATGGCAATCTATTTTAAATATTTTTTATTTTGATATTGAATATATTAAAGGAAGTAAAAATTCAGTTCCTGATTTTCTTACCGATGAATTTCTATAGAATCATCATGATAGATAAGATATCTGGTAAGCTCCCTACCTCTAGTAAACAACAAAGTAAAAAGCTTGCCTTACCCAGTCCAAGTTAAAAGTCGAGTCAGTTACCCATTACATATTTGGATATAGTAAATAGATACCAAGTAGTTGTTAATGTTATCTGCCCATCCTTTAGTTCCACCTTAGTTAACCCAATTACTAGTATACAAATCCTGACAAACCCATATTTAGTCCAGCCTATTTCGTTGGTCAGACCAACTCAGTCAACCCAAAGTTACAAACCAACTGAGTACATTCCCAATCTCATAGCACAAAACTTGTTCATCATTGAACCAAGTCATGCCCATTTAACCGACTCAATTGATCTGGTCAATGCCTACCTCTGTGACACCCCAAAACTCGGGGGGTCCTTTTTCAACCCGTTGATCACCCGTCAACTCGCGAAGTACCCGTAAATTCTGCATAACCAGACACCATGTCATCACATCTCCTTCACCTGGATCATAACCCACATAGAGTTTGGACAGAGTCTCCCCTGTACTGGAGCACTCTCAAACACATAACCTATGTACATATCAATCACTTGACCATTCCAAGGTCCAATCCCCATCAATTTACACTTAATAATGAATCAACTACATCCTTTAAGCAAGAAGCTCAAGGCCCGAAGCCATGGTAAGTAATATTTAAATTTTTAAATTTTTTGGAAGAGGTACCGGTATCTCTTACACGTGCTATCGGTACCTAGGCCTTTTGCCAACCAGGTATTGCTACCTGAGTAATGGGGTAACGGTACCTGGACCTTTATTTTTCAAGTTCCTTCTAGTTTCTAGGTATCGGTACTTAGTCATCTGGTACTGGTACATGAGCCCACTGTTTGTTAGGTACCGGTACCTATATGTCGTAGTACTGGTACCCGAGCCCACTGTCCATCGAGGTACCGGTACTTGAAGTCTTGGTACCACTACTTGAGCCCACTTGAATCCAGGTACTGGTAACCGTATGTCGAGGTACCGATACCTGGGCCTCCCAACAGCGTGATCCAGATACTTAATCACTTTGGTACCGTTACCTGGACCCAGTTTTCCCCAAATTATTTCAAATCTTAAACCATTGGCCATCCAAACCCATTCCACACTCACTCATACATTCATATACACAAATTTCTAGCTCATAAGAGTTCATTATACGTCCTCTTAATATAATTTACAAGTTGAAAATGAATTACACAATTTATTTACAAAATGTAATTCAAAGCCACATCTAGGCTTCTTCTTCAACAAGGGCCTAAGTAAGGGCCATCCATCGGTGCTTGTCACGCACTTGAAATATTGTTCTCATAAAGGGTAAGCCACGCTCATTAGGGTATCTCATAAAGAGGCTACTCTTAAACTCAGATGCATATGGAATGCTCACATGCAATTCAACAGCCAATCAAACATCCATTCAAGATTATTCAATTCATAATGGATTCCTCAATGCCATACCATGTCATTAGACGAGACTCACACAAGCAATACAACTCGAGCCCTACACCGACTCCCATAACACATGCAATGCTATGAGTATGAATCTGGGCATTTCAAGCCTCCGCCATTGATGTTACACATCAAATGACCATTTATAAATCCCGAGTCTTCCTTGGGGTGAGTATTTACAGACTTTCATCAACGGGCACCCAACCGACATGGCATCTATGGACTTCCACTTACGAATCCGCGTACGCCGACACACTTTATGGACTCAATTCCAACGAAGTGCGTATCAAAATCACGGGATTTTGCACCCGAGGGATAGTCTAGCCCTTCTTGCTAACCTCGACCTTTATTTCCAATGCAACCTGTGCGACTCAGTCGAACCTTAGTCCAACATTCCCGAGCCCACGTATCAACCCACCAAGGATGGTGTTTGATCAAAACCATGCACACAGCCACACTCATGTGACATGCCCATGAATGTGATACTTTCCGTGCATATGCAAATGTCACGTACAATTGCAATTTACATGTCATGTTCAATATGTCATGAGCACATTATGAACAATATTAATGTCTATCAACATTTTCAAATCCTCAATGTAACTTATATCATCAAGCATATAATTACATTCCAAAATCCTCACAAAAGCATGTTATATTAATTTTACTTAAATAACATGCTCATTTCATTTAAGGCATTTTATCAAACATCCAAAATGCACAAAATCATGTAAACACATAACATGCCTAATTCATTACATTTCTCATGAAATTACCAAACAAATAATTTCAACAAACCTAATTTATGCAAACTGGTTTTATACATTCTTATATCATTTCTCATATTCTAGTTACACTAGGAGTATATTTAGACAAGAGATTTCATCTATAATAAAGCTACCCATTTCATATAGAAACCCTAGGTTGGAAATAAACCAAGTTAGAAAAATAACCCTATCACTTGAAGCATAATACCGCATAGTAGAAGCTTCAAAATACCCAAATCAAGCCTCAAGGCTTTGGTCCCAACAATCCCGTTCTTGAGAAGTTGGCACAACCCGCGATCTTTGGTACGTACTAATAGCTCTCGTTGCGTAGAACACTTTTTGTTTTTTGGCTCGAAGCGATTCAAAGGATGGATGGCCCTAGATCGCAAGAAAAAGGGCTTGAAGAACCCTTGTTTCTCTCTCTTTTTTCCCTATCTCTACCCAAAAATTGCAGGAAATTTGAGGGAGAAATTCAGATTTTTTCCCCTTTAAATACCTCTTGGTTGCTTGGTCCACAACGCGCCACACGTCCTATCTTTTTTGGATCCGATTTCATCCCGAATCAATTAAATCTCGTCCTTTTTTATATTCAATATATTTTATTCGAACTAACTTTAAATTATTCCCCGTGTTTCACAATTAAAATCCGATCGCCTTTATTTTAGTCGCGTGACACCCAATCGCATTGTAAAAAGTAAAAAATTTGACTATCTCAGAATTCGATGAAAATTGATTAGGTAACTAGATTTCACGAGACGAATCCAACGGAGAGGACCGTTTCGTCATTCAAGTTCTAGAAAAATTCAGGTTTTCAACCTATACCATAACGGCTAATTACCATTTTGCTCTTCACAATAAAAAAAATTTAATTTCTCAGGTTTTATATTCTTCCCTCCTTAAAAGAAATTTCGTCTCTGAAATTTACACACACATGCATATCTAACCACATGCATATCTAACCACATGCATTTGCAACAGTCATATAATGCTCTGTAACTACAAGAGTGTACCTCCATCCTCGAACAAGAACGGATAATTGGTATGTATTGTGTCTTCACACTCCTATGTCGCCTCATCCACACCACAGTGCTACCACAGCACATTCATCAGCCTCATAGTCTTGCCTCACAAAACTTATTCTCAGCTATCCATGATACGAACCGGTCCCTCCTTGAAGGTCCCATCCTCATCAATAACTAGTTTACCCCAATCCAGCACATGTGTAGGATCTGGAGTGTACTTCTAGAGCATGGAGACATGGAACACCGCGTGAAGACCCGATAGATTTGACAGTAACACCAACCTGGTAAGCGACTATGCCAACCCTCTCGAGTACCTCGGCGACTGCTTCCCCCATATTTGACTACTCCTGTCTTAGGCATCACCTTCAAGAAGACGTGATCTCCAACCTTGAACTCTATAGGTCATCGCCACTTATCGGCGTAGCTTTTCTGTAGGCTTTGAGTTGTAAGAAGATGCTTCTGCATCATACCCACCTTCTCCGAGGTGTCCCTGATCAAATCTGGACTCGTAGAGGGCTTGTCTCCAACCTTCATCCAACAAATTGGAGAACGACACGACCTCCCATAAAGTGCCTCATAGGGTGTCATATGTATGCTCGGTTGGTAACTATTATTATAGGCGAACTCCACTGAGGGTAAGTGATCCTCCCAGCTACCCTTAAGGTCAAGGACACATGCCAGAATCATATCCTCCAAAATATGGATGGTCCTCTCTCATTGACCGTCTGTCTTGGGATGAAAATTTATACTCATCATCAACTGTGTCCCCATAGCCCGCTGGAAACTCTCCCAAAAATGGGCTGTGAACTTGGAATTTTGATATGATACTATAGATATGGGTACCCCACATAATCGCACTATCTCTCGTATATACAATCGGTAGAATTCCTTCAGTGTGAAGGTCATACACACAGCCAAAAAGTGTGCCAACTTTGTGAGTCGATCCACAATCACCCATACCACGCTGTGTCCACGCGAAGTCCGTGGTAAGTGGGTCACAAAATTCATAGTGACATGCTCCCACTTTGACTCAGCCACCTCCAAAGGCTGGAGCAACAATGCTGGTCTCTGGTGCTCAGCCTTGACCTGTTGACACGTGAGACATCTAATAACAAAGTCCCCAACGTGTCTCTTCATCCCGCTCCAATAATACTAGTGGCGAAGATCATGGTACATCTTCGTGCCACTTGGATGCATAGTGAAACGGGAGCAATAGAACTCCCTAAGGATCTCCTTTCTCAGATCCGTAGACCGGGGAACCATAACTCTTTCCATGAATCAAAGACTATCATCAGCGTGAATGGCCCAGCCCTCGTCACCTATACCCGACTGTAATTGGTCCCTGATGGACAATATTTTCATGTCCTGCCCCTGAGACTCGATCATTTTGCTCAATAGGGAAGATGTAGCCACTAGATTTCCTAAAGTGCCCGGAGTTTGACCCCTGTAGTTTAGCCCGAACTGTCTCATAGTCTCATGCATTCACCACTCTCGGGAAGCCACACTAGCCAAGACTCCTCGTGACTTCTGGCTGAGTGCATCGGCCACCACATTTACCTTATCAAGATGTTAATGCAAAGTGAAGTCATAATCCTCCAGGTACTTCATCCACCTGTGTTGTCTCATGTTGATGTCGCACTGTGTGAATATATTCTTCAGACTCTTGTGGTCTGCGAATACCTTAAACTACTCTCCATACAGATAGTGGCGCCATGGGTTCAAGGTAAAGACAATGACCACCAACTCCATGTCATGCGTGGGGTAGTTCTGCTCGTACTTCTTCAACTACCGTGAACCATAAGCTACCACCCTCCCAGACTGCATCAAAATACGCCCAAGTCCATCCTTAGAGGCATCATAGTATACTGTGTACCTTTGTCCCTTCTCTGGAACTATCAAAATTAGAGCTGAAGTAAGTCTCTTCTTCAACTCTTGTAATGCCTTCTCACATGAGTCATCCCACAGAAACTTGATCTCTTTCATAGTCAATCTAGTCATTGGTGCAGCTAGTTAGGAGAAGTCCTCAATGAACCTACAGTAATATCCGACCAATCCCAAGAAACTACGTATCTCAAAGATTGACTTCAGCCTTTCTTAACTCATGACTTCTCCAAGGGTCCACTAATATACCCGAAGCTGACATTACGTGCCATATAAATTTCACCTTAGTCAACCAAAATTCAAACTTGCTGAACTTGGCATACAACTGTTGGTCTCCCAAGGTTTGGAGAATAATCCTCAAGTGACCCTCATGCTCCTCCTCCTCCGACTTGGAGTAGATTAGGATATCATCAAAAAAGACCACAAAAAAATGATCTAGGTAGGGTTGGAACACCCTATGCATGAGATCTATGAATGCCGCCGGGGCATTCGTCAATCCAAACGGCAAAATTGTGAACTCGAAATGCCCATACTGCATCCTAAACATCGTCTTAGGGATATCTGCCTCCCTAATCTTCAAATGATGGTATCTCATGCACATATTTATCTTGGAGTAGACCCATGCCCCTCTTAGTTGATCAAAAAAATATCAATTCGTAGCAACAGGTACCTATTCTTGATGATAACCTAATTCAACTGCCAGTAGTTTATACACAGTCTAAGGGTCTTGTCATTCTTCTTGGCAAACAATACCGGAGTGCCCCAAGGTGAGGTACTCAGTCTAATGAAACCCTTGTCCAAAAATTCTTGTAACTGGACCTTGAGTTCTTGCAACTCCGCAGGTGCCATCCTATGTGGTGTCATAGAAGTGGGAGATGCATTGGGTTGTAAATCAATGGTGAAGTCTACATCTCGATGTGAAGGCAATCTGGGTAACGCATCTGGAAAAATGTCCGCATAGTTACAAACCACTCGTGGTATACCCAACTCCTGTCTCGCTTCTTCCTCAAGGGTGAGGCATGCTAGCCAACCCATCAACTGTCCGTGCCAACGAGAGTCATACACGGCTTGGGGTAAGGCATCATGTTTTTCCCTCTGAAACTTAAAACAAACACCCTCCGGTGTATAGGTAATGACCTTCTTCCATTCATAATCGATGACGACTCGATGTGTGTCAACCAATCTATCCCGAGGATGACATCAAACTCCAACATGTCTATAACCCTAAGGTCCACTGTAAGTAGAATCCTCGAGATCTCTAACTTCCATCCCCGACATATCTAATTAATGCAAACCCTAGCTCCTAGGGGAGAACTCACATGCACTGGCTTTTCCAAGGTCTCAACCTTTAAGCCCAAATCCCATATACATGATGCAACTATGAATGAATGCAATGCACTAGAGTCAAATTTGAGGTATAATGGCGTAGACTTGCCCTTGGGTCCCTAAAGTCTCGACCTGCAAGCGTTGTCCTCTGCCTCTGCCCATGCCCTAACCCATTTGGCTTGATTGCGGAGTTCCCGCTAGTGGAGTAGTAGGGGCCTATACAGCACCCTAGAATTGGAACTAATTTCCATGGCCCATAATGGGGTAGGGAGGAATGAAATAGGTATTTGGATGCCCCACTGATGACTAGGATTGAGATGTCCCATAACTCTGGGATCCCTGCCTTTGAGGATAATCCCGCTTCATGTGGCCCGATTGGTGGCATATAAAACAAGTCTTCTGGGCCAATTCCACCATAGGTGGGCCTCTCCCTCACGCTGAAAGGCTGGCAATCTTATCTTAGTGGCGTTGGATGTGATATTCACAATCTCTAAGATCTTGTCCACTTGATGGAACCAATGGTCAGCCACCATCGGATCCACACCTCCCATGAAAGTTGGTGGCTTGTGTGCCTTGAACCTCTGTAGGTCGTTCGAGCCTCCTTGTCCCACATTAGGGCTAACTTGTACAAAGGTAGCCGCCATTGTGCCTATAGCCTCCATAAAAGCTTGTTGATCAAAGGCCGGTGATGGTTGGTTGTTGTTCCGTCCACCCCCTCCGCCGTTCCGGTGTCATCTTCCTCTATTTTTCATCTACACACACATAAGATAGCAATAGATCACTAATTTAGCATCCCAAAGATAGAGATCAAAATCAAAATATTTAAATTTCTCTCCGTGTCTCACTAGTAGGATGTGTGTTGATTATTAGTTAAAATTAGCATATTACTATGCCTTTTTAAGGCTAATTATACTTTGATGGAGTTTAAATGATGACATTTCAAGACATAAATTGTACAAGGACCTAAAGGCAATGAATATCAAACTTTCATGCAACACCAGCCGGTTCTGGAAGAAAATTGGAGAAGCTTGAAACAAGGCATGAACGTTCGAACGTCAATCCACGTTCGAACATTCTTTTGAATTATTTGAAGATCATACTGCTGAAACGCTGATACATGGCGTGTTGCAGCTAGGAAGGAAAACACAGAGGCACTTGAGTGCCACGTTCGAACGCTAAAACACATCAGAATATTGTCCTGAATTATTGAGGACCAGGCTGCTGAGTGCAAGGGCAATGGTGCATGGCGTGTAGAAGTTGCTCTCACAGAAGAACACAGGCCACTCGATTATGAGGTTCAAACTTCATCTGGCGTTCAAACACCCATCAAGCAAAGACAAGAGACAACGTTCGAAAGCCAGACAACGTTCGAATGTTGTCCCCAGACAGGCTGCAGAGTGGTTTATTTTCTATCCGGCACTTGGGGCACTCACTTGGACTTTGAAGGCCTTGTACTGTTCCTTCACACTCCCTTGTCCCCTCATCCTTGCCTATAAATACTCCCATTGAGGGAGCTTCAAAAGGGGGGAGAGTTACATTTTACATAGAGAGCTAGAGCTAGTTGTAGAGTTAGACTTAGATTTACATTTACTTGCATAGAGGAAGATATATCATTTTTTGGTTGAGGTGGAAACCCTCCAAAAGTGACTAGCTTTCTTCTACTTTCATTATTAGTTTCATTTGCTTCCATTGTTTGAGCTTCCATCTTCCCTTAGAGGAGTGAAACTCTTCCACTTTTCTAGAGCATTACCAAAGCCGTGAAGGGTGGAACGTGATTCACTCATTCTTCGTCGAAGATGGGCTCCTTGTGTAGTGTGTTTTACCTTGTAACTCCTCTACTTGGAGGGATGAGCATCACTCACTTTTCTAGCTTTACAAAAGCCATGAAGAATGAGTAGTTTCTCATTCACTCTTTAGTGAGGGGTGATGGCCATGTATAAATCATCTGAAAGTTATATTTGTACATTTCGTTTACGCTTAATGCTTTATATTTCAGTTGTTTATTGAATGATTGAATGCATCTAGCAAAGCTAAGGTACTTTGTATAACCGTGAGTACTTTCTATGACACAGATGACTCTTGACATTGAAAGACTAATTGGTTTAAGGCAAGTACCCCGGCTAAATCTTCATGACTGCATTTTAATCTTCACCATTACTGTGCTTCATTTGAAGGATGGAATACTAATGCCATGGTTGGATGCCTTTTAGAAATACTTGCTTGTTTGTAGATGGGTTGAGTCTCGACACAGACAATTCTTGTAAACTTCTACAAAGATATCGAAACCATGCTATTAATTCTCACAATCCATCTTTATCTTATGATTAACTTCATGTTGACACGGTGGTTAATTGAGTTCCCAAGCACAAGTATAATAAATCGGATGGTTAACTATATGTCCAAATCCTCGAGCTAAATGGTGACTGTTACATTTGAGAACTTATTATATTTTTTCTAGAAAATCCCCTTGGAAAGAATCTTATATTCTGTCTAGAAAAATCCCTAAACATCACAACTTTAAATATCAAGGGTTCCAATCACTGTGGTCTCTATCATAGCTTACTTCGAAACACCAATATCAGTTCGCTGTGGATTCGACTCCGGACTTAACCGGATTATTACTACAAGTTGACCGCTTGCACTTGGGTGTACACATTTCGGATCAAGTCAAGTTTTTGGCGCTATTGCCGGGGAACCAAAAAGGTGTTTTAAAGTAAAAGGTAGAAAGAACATCATTTGTATATATATTTTGATTTACTGTTTATAATTTTTCTTTTATGTCTGAGGACGATCCTCACTTTCAAAATTTGCCGGCTGAATCTGTTGGGTCTATGAAGGCATGAAAGTTGACAAGGCAAAAATATATCTGATTGAAAATTTGCCTGCTCCCAAGACAGTTAAGGATGTCCGATCATTTTTAGGACATGTAGGGTTCTATAGGAGATTCATAAAAGACTTTAGTACCATATCTAAACTCATGTGTCATCTCCTAAGTCAGGATGTATCTTTTGTGTGGAGTGAAACATGTATGAAAGCTTTTGATAAGCTTAAAGGTATGTTACTTTCTGCCCCAATAATGCAACTTCCTGACTGGACTCTGTCGTTTGAATTAATGTGTGATGCAAGTGATTATGTTGTAGGAGCTGTGTTGGGACAAAGAAAGGATAATTAACCATATGTGATTTACTATGCAACTAAAACTTTGAACGATGATCAAATGAATTATTCAACGATTGAAAAAGAATTGCTTGCTGTAGTTTTTTGCTCCGGAGAAATTTCGTTTTTATCTTGTTGGTTCTTCTGTTATTGTGTTCATTGACCATGCAGCATTAAAATTCTTACTCACAAAGAAGGCTGCCAAGTCAAGGCTCTTAAGATGGATACTCTTACTCCAAGAGTTTGATCTGATCATTAAGGATAAGAAGGGTGTTGAGAATGTGGTAGCAGATCATCTGTCCAGGCTAACGTATGAATTTCATGATGATGGACTGCCAATCAATGAAAATTTCTCTGATGAACAACTATGGAAACGCCAATATTGCTAACTTCCTTGCACTTGTATGTTTCCTCCTTCCTTTACATTGATGGATAAGAAGAAATTTTGGAGGGAAGTTCGTAATTTCTTTTGGGAGGATCCATACATGTTTAAGTACTGTAAGGATCAAATCATAAGGAGTTGCATTCCCGAGCATGAGAGCAGACATGTAATATCATTTTGTCATTCTGAAGTATGTGGTGGCCATTTCTCATAAAAGAAAATCGCTGCGAAAATCTTGCAGTGTGGATTTTATTGGCCCACACTTTTTAAAGATGTCCATGCCTTTTATCTAACATGTGATAGATGCCAAAGGTTGGGAAGTATTTCTAAAAGAAACATGATGCCCTTAAACCCAATTCTGGTGATTGAAATTTTTGACTGTTGGGGTATCGATTTTGTGGGACCATTTTCCTCTTCCTTTGACTATCTATACATTTTAGTGGCAGTTGATTATGTGTCTAAATGGGTTGAAGCAATTCCATGTCGAAATAATGATCACTGAATAGTGATAAAGTTTTTAAAAGAAAACATTTTTTCAAGATTTGGAATTCCTAAATCCATTATAAGTGATGGGGGTGCACATTTTTGCAATTGTCCTTTCTGAAAATTGATGAAAAAATACTTGATTTTTCACAAAATTACAACCCCTTATCGTCCACAGACCAGTGGGCAGGCTGAATTATCTAATCGGGAGGTCAAACTGATTTTAGAAAAAATGGTAAACCCAGACCGTAAAGATTGGTCGTTACGATTAACTGATGCACTCTGGGCATATCGCACTACTTTTAAAACAATTTTAGGCATGTTTCCTTATCGATTAGTTTATGGCAAGCCTTGTCACCTACCTATGGAATTGGAACACAGAGTATACTGGGCCATCAAAATGATGAACTTGGACCTAGACAAAGCTGGACTCTAAAAAAAACTTCAAATTAATGAGTTATAATAATTGAGAAATGAAGCATATGAGAATGCTAAGATTGCTAAGTCCAAAATGAAAATTTTTCATGACAAGAATATTGTGCGGAAGTCTTTTGAACCATCTCAAAATGTCCTGTTATATAATTTAAGACTGCACCTTTTTCCTGGTAAGTTGAAATCAAGATGGACTGAGCCTTACCTTGTCAAACAAGTGTTTTGACATGGAGTAGTGGAAGTGAAAAATCCATCAAATGGTAATATCTTTATGGTCAATGGTCAGCGTTTGAAACCATTTTTGGAAGACTTTGTTAAAAATGTGAAAATCATTCTTTTAATGGATCCAGAATATTCCTTTGAGATTCGCGCTTGCTGACACAAAAACCGACCCGCGGGGACGCCTTTGTAAGGCCTCCAACCCTTTTTCCCCATCCACCGCTGTTGGCCCCCCTCTTCTTCTTCTTCTTTTTCTTCATTTTCTCTATTCTCTGCAAAACGACCCACCCCCTACAAATCAATGGCAACACACTCCACAGACACAATCCTCTGCTTCATGTTTTGCACTTTAATTTTGTATTTGTGCATGAGTGTCCTGCTCTTGTTCGCACTCACACACAAGGATTTTCATCCTATCCGAAACCCAGATATTCGTAAAGATGCTTAATTTGTTCATATTTTGTGCTCCTAAAATTTTTGTTTTTGTTGTTATTATTGTTGTTTTTGATCATATTGTGTATTCTATCTCGTGTTTTGTATAAATTGATGATCATGTCATTGAGTCAGCTTCAATCATCTTTGTGACTAGTAGACGTTAAAAAATCAGATAGAGTGTCTTAAAACTTAGCAAGCATGGATAGTAAACTTTTTTGGTTCAGTTTGGGAGTTTAACGCACTTTTCCATATGATGTGCATGCTGTGTGATTAGTAGTTAAAATTGACATTTCAATCTGTCTTTCTAAGACTAATTATACTTTGATGGAGTTTAAATAATGACATTTCAGGACATAAATTTAACAAAGGTCCAAAGGCAATGAATATCAAACACCCATGCAACATTGGCATGCCTTGGAGCAAAATTGGAGAAACTTGGAACAAAGCAAAATGTTCGAATGCCAAATAACGTTCGAACATCCCCTTGAATTATTTGAGGACCAGGCTGCTGAGACATGGCGTGTTGCAGCAAAGAAGGAAAACACTAAGGTACTTGAGTACCACGTTCGAACGCCAAATCACGTTCGAACGGTCTGCTAAATTATTGAAGGCTGCTGAGTGCAACGTCAAGTTGAACATGGAGTGTGGAAATGATTCTCACAGAAGACCACATGCCACTTGAGTGGGAAGATCAGACCCCATCTGGCTTTCGAACGCTCATCAAGCAAAGACAGAATGAACGTTCGAACGCCATCAAACATTCAACGCTCATCAAGCAAAGGCAGACACAACGTTCAAACGTTGTCCCCAGACAGGCTGCAGAGTGGTTGATTTTCTCTCCGTACATTGGGACTTTCACTCAACTTTGAAGGCTTTGTACTATTCCTCTACACTACCTTGCCTCCCCCTTTTTGCCTATAAATACTCCCATTGTGGGAACTTCAAAGAAGGGGAAGAGTTTTTGTTTTGGTAGACTTGGTTTTAGTAGTTTTAGATCAACATTTCTTAGCTTGTTTTAGTCTTAGACTTAGGTTTATATTTACTTGCATAAAGGAAGATAGTTCATCTTTTGGTTGTGGATCAACCCTCCAAAAGTGACTAAATTTCTTCTACTTTCATTATTAGTTTCATTTGTTTCCATTGCTTGAGCTTCCTTCTTCCCTTAGAGGAGTGAAACTCTTTCACTTTTCTAGAGCTTTACCAAAGCCGTGAAGGGTGGAACATGATTCACTTATTCTTCGTCGAAGATCGGCTCCTCGCTTATTGTGTTTTACTTTGTAACTCCTCTACTAGGAGGGATGAGCATCAATCACTTTTCTAGCTTTACTAAAGCCATAAAGAGTGAGTAGTTTCTCATTCACTCTTTAGTAAGAGGTAAATGACATGTATAAATCATCTGGAAGTTATATCTGTGCATTTCGTTTATGCTTAAATGCTTTATGTTTCACTTGTTTATTGAATGGCTGACTACATCTAGCAAAGCTAAAATACTTTGTATAACCGTGAGAACTTTCTATAACATAGATAACTCTTGCATAGAAAGTCTCAACGGTTCAAGGCAAGTACCCTGCCTAGATCTTCAATCTTCACCATTATCATGCTTCACTTAAGGAATGGAAATGTAATATTAATGTCATGGTTGGATGCCTTGTAGAAACACTTTCTTGTTTGTAGACGGGTTGAGTCTCGGCACAAAAAATTCTTGTAAACTTCTAGAAAGACATCGGAATAATGATCTTAATTCTCATAATCCATCTTTATATTTCGATAAACTTGTTGTTGACATGGGGGTTAATTGAGTTAGCAAGCACAAGTATAATAAATCGGATGATTAACTACATGTCCAGATCCTCGAACTAAAGAGTGACCTTTTACATTTGAGCTTATCTTATATTTTGTCTAAAACAAACTCTCTTGGAAAGAATCTTATATTCTGTCCAGGAAATCCCATCCACCACACAACTTCAAATCTCAAGGGTTACAATCATTTCGTCTCCACTACTGCTTACCTCGAAACACCAACAATAGCTCCCTATGGATTCGACTCCGGACTTAAACCGGATTATTACTACAGCTTGACCGCCTGCACTTGGGTGTACACATTTCGGATCAAGCCAAGTTTTTGGCGCTGTTGTCGGGGATCCATAAAAGGTGTTTTATGGTACAAGGTAAAAAGACCTTCCTTTTTGTATATATTTTTGATTTATTGTGGATAATTTTATTTTACTTTTTTATGTCTGAGGACGCTCCTCACTATCAAAATTTGTCGGTAGAATCTTTTGGGTATGTGAATCAGCCTGAACCATCTTTACCTAGATCAATAGCAGACTCTTGTGAAAATAGTATGACAAATAATGAGAGACAAGGAGAAGTTCCAGTGAGAGAGGGGGAAGTGCCTAACATTCGAACTTTACAGGATTACTTACATCCCACAAGAAATAGTGTCCCCTCTTGCTTTATCTTTCCTGCAAACGCACCCCTCTTTAACGTAAAGGCGGGGATAGTGTAACTACTACCTCAATTTAATGGACTCGAATCTGAAAATTCGTATTTGCAGATAAAAGATTTTGAGGAAGTATGTAGAACATTTCAAGACAATTCTGAACTGGCCAAGATGAAAATATTTCCTTTCTCTGTAAAGGACAAAGCTAAAAAATGGCTAAATTCTTTAAAAGGTCTTCCAATACCTGACTAGCATGCATTACAGAATAAATTTTTCAGAATTTTTTTTTCTTTACATCGCACTAATGCACGCAAAAGACAAATCATGAATTTTTCGGTCAAAGAAGGAGAAAAATTTTACCAAAGTTGGGAGAGATTCAAACATCTGCTCCAATCCTGCCCACACCATGCTTTTGAAAATTGGACTTTGGTAGGATTTTTCTATGACTCCTTACCCACTAGACTACGTCAGTTTGTCGAAATGATGGCTCAAAGAGAATTTATGGGAAAAAGTCCAGAGGAGGCATTCAATTTTTTTGACATCATATATGATAGTTGTCAA
The DNA here is from genome assembly GCA_951799425.1 of Ilex aquifolium. Taxonomy (NCBI): domain Eukaryota; kingdom Viridiplantae; phylum Streptophyta; class Magnoliopsida; order Aquifoliales; family Aquifoliaceae; genus Ilex; species Ilex aquifolium. The sequence goes on from OX637392.1 coordinate 33,949,490, forward strand.
ATGTGGGACTCAGCCTCTCCTATCACTGTTGAAGCCAAACCATCTACTTCGCAAGGGGGTAAGTATGTCTTGAAAGAGGATGATGACCTAAGAGCGAAAATGTCCACCCTATCTCGAAGGCTTGAAGCTTTAGAGATGAAAAAGGTGAATCAAGTTGATGTTGGCCCTCCCACAGAACAAGTGTGTGGGATTTGTGCGCTAATAGGACACCCTACTGGGGAGTGTCCGACCATTCCAGCATTCGAGGAGGTCTTGTTGGAACAAACGAATTCAATTTTCAACTTCAACAAACCTTACTCCAACCCATATTTTGAAACATAAAATCCAGGGTGGCAGAATCACTCAAACTTTAGTTGGAGGAACACACAACCAACTCCCATGAATCCACAAAATTCACAACCATCACCTCAAGGACCTCCCGCATATCAACCATACCAACCACCACACAAGAGAAACCTTGAGGAGACACTAAACCAGTTCATGCAAATCCAAATGAACTAAAAAACCCATTCCGCACAGGCTTTCACCAATTTCAAAGCACAGACCACCCAGTCTTTCGAGGATATCAAAAGTCACATCCAAAAATTGACCCAATCCATGAGCACACACGAGAAGGGCAAGTTTCCTGCCCAACCAAGACCTCCACAAGGCCAATTTCATGTGGAAAATCCTTCAATAATTGAAACCCCATAAGACCAAGCTCAAGTCATCACTACACTGAGAAGTGGCAAAGTCATTTACAAAACAATCAGAAACATGTTGATACCAAGGCCAAGGCCTGAGTCAATTCCATGCACTGAACAAGTTGAGTCTGAGCCTGTGATTGGACAGGACCCAGAATCATCAAAGGAAAAAGAACCTTCATGCCCTATTTCTGCCCTTTTTCCCTAAAGACTCAAAGTTGTACAAAAGTTGAATAACCAGCCAAAAATTTATGAGCTTTTTAAGAAAGTAAAGATAAATATCCCACTTCTGGATGCAATCAAACAGGTTCCGTCTTATGCCAAGTTTCTGAAAGACTTGTGCACAATCAAGAGAAGCCAAAATGTCCAAAAAGAGCTTTCTTGACGGAACAAACCAGTGCCTTACTTCAACATAAAACCTCTTCAAAATATAAGGACCTTGGGTGTCCAACCGTGTCTTGTGTCATTGGAAACTTTAGAATAGACCAAGCTTTGCTCGATCTTGGGGCAAGTGTCAATTTGCTCCCATTCTCTGTCTACCAGCAGCTAGGGCTGGGTGAGCTCAAACCCACTTGTGTCACACTCCAGTTGTGTAACGCCCCAAGATCCCCCTTGGTCGGCATTACTATTTAAACCCCTTTCACCTCATGAGAGCAACTAATAAGATCCATAAATCAAGAAAATTCTATTCATCAACCATAATATCTACATCATAATCCCAAAAGAATACGCCAAACCATGGCCATTACATCCAAAAGAATATGCCCAAATAGGACAATTACATCCCAAAAATCAACTATGAGTTTGCAGTGGAATAACCAAAATATCAGACATTACATGGACTCAACATAAACTTCCTAAGGTAGAATCTAAGAGCATGTAGCTCTAGGCATCAATCTCGGGATTCACGTTCCCGTCTGTTGGAGCTTCCCATTGTGCCGGCTCATCAACTCTAAGCTCTTCCTCCAAACTATAATCTGAAAAGATATTATTTGTACGGGGTGAGCACTAAGCTCTGTAGCAACATTCTCCCAAACTCGAACAAGGTTTAGAAAACATATAAAACAAGTCGGTCTCATTTCGCAACTATCATATGTAACTTTTGAAGGGAAACATGGACATTTTAATAGATCTCTAGTTTACGAACAACAATAAAGTTAAACGGAGAGGTGAAACCAATTACCAACATGGAGCCATACAATTTCCCAAAAGTAAACCAATAACCCACACATGCTATAATATTCTTCTCTTTGGCATGAACATCCTTACAAGGAACCTCTCACCCTCATGATCTTGTTTCTTTGGCATGAGCATCCTTACAAGGAACCTCTCACCCTTACGGTCTTGTTTCTTTGGCATGAGCATCCTTACAAGGAACCTCTCAACCTTACGGTCTTGTTTATTTGGCATGAGTATCCTTACAAGGAACCTCTCACCCTCACGTTCATCCAAACAACCATACAAGAAATACAATGTCCACAATTTCTCAAAAACAACAAGCCATTCCCAAAATTCCCCAACTTTCTCATAAGATAGCACAATAGAGACAATGTGAGAAAATATACAAGAGATCCTCATAAATATCATTTTGTGGTTCAATTTCAAGCACTAAAGTTTTTGAATTCAAGAATCAATGAAAAATTAAGAGAAAAACTCATTTTCCTTGAGAACTAGGGTTTGAGACCAATAAAAGAGTTTTAATGGTGATTCCACCCTAGCATTGTTTAAAACATGACCACATTTGCATGAATATCAAGAATCAACAATTTCATAGCAAGTATATAAGATTTAGAGTCAAAAGAATGTATATATATGTATACCCTAGCCTCAATGCAAGAGAATGGAAGAAAACCCCTACCTTGAATCAAGATTTCCAAGCTAACCCAAGCTCTATAGACCTCCTTCCTCCCTTTTCTTTTTCCCTTAATCTTCCTTTAGGGTTCTAAGAGGTGTGGGGTGAGAGTGGAGTGAAATTAATGAGGGAAAATAGAAGGAAATGGTGTTATAAGGCTGCCCAATCCTGATTTTTACTGTTCACAGGGCCAAAAATTACATTTTTCCTTGAAATTACAATTTTGCCACTAACTATCTCCTTTTTGATCTCTATGACCACCCTAAGGTTTTTAGACGTTCTGAATTCATTTTTAATGTTATTTTATCCTAAAAAAAATTAATTTTATGATTTATCATACTACTAAAGTAAATTTACCAGAATTTTAAAATACAAGGCCTATGTATATTTTTTTAATCGATTGACCCCTCCTAGGCCCAACATACCACCATCCATAGGATCTGCCACACCATCCCAACTATTTGAGACAAATAAGGATGAAAGGGTAGCTTGGGGATAGCTCAGGAGAGGAGGATATCAGAAAATCAGGAAGTCAGCCAAACCGTACCGGTATGCGTACCGGCACGCTAAGGCTTCTGGATTTCGGCGTATCGGTACGTGTACCGGTACACTTTGCCTGATCTGCCCAAATGCTCTGTGCATTCCCATTTCACACTTCCACTCCATTCCAAACCCTTCCAAAACCAGCCCAAACTTATACAACATACATTTGTATATCAACATAGTTGGTACAAGTTCTATTACATGTGGGGGTTTACAAGTTGGTAGACAGATCTGTCAAAATCCCTAGGGGCATTATTGAAGATGTACTTGTCCAAGTGGACAACTTTGTCTTCCCTGTTGACTTCATTGTTCTAGACACTCACCCAGCAATACATTCAGAGAACCAAATTCCCGTTATTCTTGGTCGACCCTTCCTTAAAACTTCGAATGCACTAATCAATTGCAGGAATGGAGTCATGAAATTAACTTTTGAGAATATGACTCTCGAGCTGAATATTTTTAATATTGCCAAACACCTAGGAGAGGACAAAGAAGTGGGAGAAATAAATTTCATTGAGTCATTGGTTCACGAACATGTGAATGATACCTTTCGTGAAACCTTTGCTGAATCATACTGGTTTGAACCTAGTGCATCTGAGTCAACAGATGATGACCTAAATCCACAAAGTTGCCCTACTCATGCTTTTAGGGCATGGGCCCCCAAATTCGAGGAGATCTCACCAAGTGGCGCAAAGCCACTCTTATCAAGTGTTAAGCCACCAAAGCTTGAGCTAAAGCCGCTCCAATCTGACCTCAAATATGGATTCTTGGGAGAGGACGAGTCATACCCAATGGTAATTTCATCTAAGCTTACAGACTTGCAAGAGTCTAAGCTGATTGAAGTTCTCAAATGTCATAAAAGTACCACTGGGTGGACCATCGCTAACTTAAAAGGTATAAATATGTTAATTTGCAATCATTCTATATACCTAGAAGAGGATTCAAAACCCTCTAGTTAAATGCAGCGACGACTGAACCCTCACATGAAAGTAGTTGTGAGAACTAAGGAGTTTAAGCTGTTAGATGCAGGGATAATCTTTCCCATCTCTAATAACAAATAGGTAAGTCCAACCCAAGTTGTGCCCAAGAAATCTGGGGTCACAGTGGTCAAGAATGATGCCAATGAACTAGTACCAACTCGAGTCGTCACAGGATGGCGGATATGCATAGACTATCGAAAAATCAATTTGGTAACTAGAAAATACCATTTTCCTCTTCCATTTCTTGACCAAGTCCTAGAAAGAATTGCAGGACATGCATTCTACTATTTCCTGGATGGGTATTCTGGGTACAATCAAATCGAGATAACACTAAATGATCAAGAGAAGACAACGTTCACATGTCCCTTTGGCACCTTTGCATTCAAAAGGATGTCGTTTGGACTTTGTAACGCTCCTGCAATATTCCAAAGATACATGCTAAGCTTGTTCAGTGACATGATTATAAAATTTTTGGAAGTGTTTATGGATAACTTCTCTGTATATGGTGACTCGTTGGATTTGTGTCTAACAAACCTAGAGAAGGTGTTAATAAGATGCAAGGAAGTCAATCTAGTGCTCAATTGGGAGAAATTCCATTTCATGGTAACACAAGGCAATGTCCTGGGTCACATTGTGTCGTCTGAAGGCATGAAAGTTGACAAGACAAAAATAGATCTGATTGGAAACTTGCGTGCTCCCAAGACTGTAAAGGATGTCCGATCATTCCTAGGACATGCAGGGTTCTATAGGAGATTCATAAAAGACTTTAGTACCATAGCTAAACCGATGTGTCATCTCCTGAGTCAGGACGTAATATTTGTGTGGAGTGAAGCTTACTAGAAAGCTTTTGACAAACTTAAATGTATGTTAATTTCTGCCCCAATCATGCAACCTCCTAACTGAACTCTGCCGTTTGAATTAATGTGTGATGCTAGTGATTACGTTGTAGGTGCTGTGTTGGGACAAAGAAAAGATAAGAAACCCTATGTAATTTACCATGCAAGCAAGACTTTGAATGATGCTCAAATGAATTACTCGACCATTGAAAAAGAATTGCTTGTTGTAGTTTTTGCTCTGGAAAAATTCTGATCTTATCTTGTTGGTTCTTCTGTTATTTTATTCACTGACCATGCAACGTTAAAATTTCTACTCACAAAAAAGGATGCCAAGCCAAGGCTCTTAAGATGGATACTCTTGCTCCAAGAGTTTGATCTGATCATTAAGGACAAGAAAAGTGTCGAGAATGTGGTGGCAGACCATCTATCCCGGTTAACGTATGAATTTCATGAAGATGGACTGCCAATTAATGAAAATTTCCCTGATGAAAAACACCATGATACGCTGATATTGCGAACTTCCTTGCTACTGGTACGTTTCCTACTTCCTTCACATTGATGGATAGAATGAAATTTCTGAGGGAGGGTCGTAATTTCTTTTGGGAAGATCCATACATATTTAAGTACTGTAAGAATCAGATCATAAGACGTTGCATCCCCGAGCGTGAGAGCAGGCAGGTAATATCATTTTGTCATTCTGAAGCATATGGTGGCCATTTCTCATCAAAGAAAACCGCTACAAAAATCTTGTAGTGTGAATTTTATTGGCCCACACTTTTCAACGATGTCCATGCCTTTTGTCTAACATGTGATAGATGCCAGAAGTTGGGAAACATTTCTAAAAGAAACATGATGCCCTTGAACCCAATTCTGATAATTGAAATCTTTGATTGTTGGGGCATCGATTTTATGGGACCATTTCCCATTTCCTTTGGCTATCTATACATTTTAGTAGCTGTAGACTATGTGTCCAAATGGGTTGAAGCAATTCCATGCCAAAATAATGATCACCGAACAGTGATCAAATTTTTAAAAGAAAATATTTTGTCTCGGTTTGAAATTCTAAAATTCATCATATGTGATGGGGTTGCTCATTTTTGTAATCGTCCATTCTGGAACTTGATGAAAAAATACTTGATTTTTCACAAAATTGTAACCCCTTATCATCCACAGACTAGTGGACAGACATAATTGGCTAATCGAGAGATCAAACTAATTTTAGAAAAAACAGTAAACCCAGACCGCAAAGATTGGTCGTTAAGACTAACTGATGCACTCTGGGCATATCGCACTGCTTTCAAAACAATTTTGGGCATGTCTCCCTATCAATTAGTCTATGGTAAGTATTGTCACCTACCTGCAAAATTGGAACACATAGCATACTGGGCCATTAAAACAATGAACTTTGACTTAGACAAGGCTGGATTCTCAAGAAAACTGTAGATTAATGAATTGGAAGAGTTGAAAAATGAAGCATATGAGAATGCTAAGATTGCTAAGTCCAAAATGAAAATTTTTCACAAGAATATTTTGCGAAAGTCTTGTGAACCATCTCAAAAAGTCCTGTTATATAATTTAAGGCTCCATCTTTTTCCTGATAATTTGAGATCAAGATGGACTAGACCTTACATTGTCAAACAGGTGTTTGTTCATGGAGCAGTGGAAGTGAAAAACCCATCAAACGATAATATTTTTATTGTCAATGACCTGCGTTTGAAACCATTCTTGGAAAATTTTGTTAAAAATGTGGAAACCATTCTTTTAATGGATCCAGAATATTCCTTCGAGATTCGCGTCTGTCGACACAAAAAGGGGTCGGGTCAGGAAAAATTCGACCCAACCCGACCCGAGAGGAAGCCTTTATAAGGCATCCATCCCTTTTTCCCATTCGCCGTTGTTGGCCCCCCCTTCTTCTTCTTCTTGTTCTTCTTCATTTTTCTCTATTTTTTGCAAAAGAGACCCAGCCCATGTAAAACAATGACCACACACTCCACAGATACAATCCTTTGCTTCATGCTTTGCATTTTAATCTTGTATTTGCTCATGGTTGTTCTGTTCTTGTTCGCACTCACACACAAAGAGTTCAATCCTAGCGGAAACCTAGATCTCCCTAAAGATGATTAATTGTTGTGTTTTGTTTGTAGGCTTCAGCAGATGAATAGATCTCTACCGTTCAACCTCATCTCCAAGATCCATACACTGGTAAATTCGAAACATTGGGGACAATATTTAGTTTAGGTTGGGGGGTGAGAACTACAGTTCATATTTTGTACCCGTAAAATATTTTATTTTTGTTGTTGTTGCTACTGTCTCTGATCATATAGTGAACCTTGCCTCGTATTTTGTATAAATTGATGATTGTGTTTGTGAGTCAGCTTCAATTGTCTTTGTGACTGACAGAAGTTAAAGAACCATATAGAGTGTCTTAAAATTTAGCAAGCATGGATAGTAAACTTTTTTGGTTTAGTTTGGGAGTTTTACCCAACTTTCCATCTGATGTGCATACTATGATCATGAGAAAAGCAAGATTGGTAAGAAAGAATGAAATTCGAGAACAACAAGCGAAACCACTATGTGGCAGAAGCACATTTGCTAACATCGTTGTGCCAAAAGACTTGGTACCTATAAACAATGTGACCGGGTCTTTCACATGAAAGAATATAATCAGTGTTCTGAACCAATTTTTGGTTGAGCACTCGATCGATTAGACTGGATAGTGAATTGGCAGAGTAAGGATTATCCTGACACGCCATCCTATTCTGGTACTTTGCTCAACCGGTTTGTGCGACAGGAAATTAGAAGAGTCACTAAGGGTTCAAATTGTGAAAAATTGTGCGATAGAGGATGACACGGATTAGACTGCTTTCTAACAAAACTGTGAAAAATTGTGTTTTGGGAATGAGAGCCAAGGGTCCGAATTTTTGTAAAAAGTGTAAATTTTTTTTTTGTACAAACTCTTTTGATTGAAATGAAAAATGGGCCTAGTAAGGAATGTCCTAGAATACCAACCTTAAGTGTGGGTAGGGACTTATCCTGAGACGCCATGAATTTTTAGATCAAATTTGTGTGTATACCTTTCCTTTAAATGTGTACATAAATTTACATAGAAATTTTAAATTTTTGCTTTGACGTTCGAACGCCAAGTGACGTTCGAATGTCACCTGCTTGCAGTACTCAGTCTCTGATGGAAACAAAAAAGAACTGGGAGCTCAGCACGTTCGAACGCCAATAGAACGTTCGAACGAGAGTACCACGTTCGAACACAAATAGCACGTTCGAACGCTATGAGCTTATAGTACTTTGCTCTCTAACAGAACTGAAAAGTACTGGGAGCTCACCACGTTCGAACGTCAGTCTCACGTTCAAACGTTCTTTTCAAAATTCTACTACATAGGTTTGAACGTCATTAACGTTCGAACGACAACTCTCAGGCTATAAAAGCCTGGTTCGTCTTCTTCACTTCAAAAACCCCAAAACCCTTCAAAAACCTCCAAACCCTTGGTTGACCCTTCATTACCCAGCCCTCAAAATACCTCTCATTCCCAATTTCTACCCCAAATCAACAATACCAAAGCCATTCCCACCTCATTCATCCTCATTCTCACAAGAAAATCAAGACTTCCAAGCCCTAACACCCCCAAACCCGGAACTCCATGCCTCCAAGAGTCAAGCTCCCTGCTAGGCGCAACACACCAAGTCAAGAGCCTAATATGGTAGAAGAAGTCGTTAAGGAGAGAGAATGGAGACCCATCACGCGAAGGTATGATAAAACCCGCTTTCCCACCGCGCTCAAGGCAGACAGGTATGAAAATTTTTACCTAAACCAAGCTGTGGTTTGTGAACGGGATGTGATATTGAGTGATTTTTTGGAGTTGGGTATTTTTTAGGATATGGAGAGGAGGGGATGGACGTTGTACTTGAGAAACGGCGGAGAAGCCATGATTGACTTGGTGGGGGAGTTTTACTCCAACGCCGAAATAGTCAATGGGGAGATACGAAGCTATATCTGGGAGGGGGGCTCACTTTGGTGTAGACGAGGACTATATCTGGGAGCTTAGACAAGAGGTACCTCGAGTACCAAGTCCTACCTATCCCCCGAGAAAGAAGGAGGCCATGGATACTATGGGGGCGGAATTGACCGGGTTCGTGAGTTTTTCTTGGGCGGGGCGAAGATTTTTTCGACAAGGAGAGCTGACTGATAAATATAAAATGTTGAATTTGATTACGAGCTCGAACTTCGCTCCCATCGGGCACAAGAATGAGATCCACCCAGAGGCCGCCCGATTGCCATGCGCACTTGGGAAGGTCCAAAGCATAGACCTCCCCTCCTTGATTTTGACCGAGATGATGAAGGGGTGCAACGTAAAAAGAAACTCACTCCTCTTCGGCACCTTGGTCACCGATATGTGCAAGGACAACGGGATTAGGGTGAGACCAGAGATGAAGATACAGAGGCCGATGGGACCACTTAACAAGACTTCATTCCGAAGGAGCCAAGGTCATAGTGGTGCCCCCGCAGCTAGACAGGAGGTGCCCCCTGCTCGAGGCACCGATGAGGTGCAAGATATGTTAGATAAAGAAGAGGAGAGAGAGCTAGAGGCTGAGAGAGCCCAGGAGCAGACTCAGGAGGAGGCAGGCCCTAGCACCAGCACCCACCGATCACTGAGAGAAATTATGCTTGGCATAGAGTCCAAGCAAGTTGAGATTCTCCGACAGCAGGAGGAGATTCTCAACTATCTGAGGGGTGGAGCTGGTAGAGCTGGTGGAGAGTGAGAGAGATATTTTTGTTCTTGAGTGTGGCTGTGTATTTATTAATTCTTTTGTGGATGATTAGAGTCTTTTGTTTTTGTGCTCAACTATCATATTTTGTGAAATGAATCGTTCAATTTTATCATTTTTATCGTTTTAAATGCATGTGTAGAATTAGCTCTTTATTGTTATTTGTTAATGAATGAAGGAACAAATGTGGATTCCAAAGACTGTTTGTTAAGTGACTAACCAAATGATCGGTTTGACACCGCACTTGGCAACCTCGACTTAAAACCACATTTCTTGGAAAAATGGTATTCTCTCTATGCCTAAAATGTCAAATGTACATTGGTATTTGTTATTCTTAAGGTACAAGATGATCGGACTCGAAAATGGAATCGATATATAACCGACATTCCCTGAAAAACCTAATATAACCAGTGGAGATAACAAAGGATACCATGGTAAGTTTTGATCCTTGTGATGCTTTTGAGAGACGGTCAACATTTACTCAAGTAAGGTCTTTCACTCTCAATGTTTGAATAATCTCATTAAACTTGTTTTGATTGACGCAACTAAAGCGATCTATCGACATATCCCACAAGGAATCTTTCATACGACGCATGCATATGCACATACTTGAGAAAGGATCTTAGGCCATCTTTGACTAAATTTTGAGCCTTAGCCATTTCTTTTACAAAATTATATCCCTAGTTAGCCGAGATTGATCCTTTAATGTACGATCTTTTTCCAAATAGCCCGTATGATAACCAAACCACAAGAAAATGTACTTGACATACCTTTGCTATCTAATTTTCTTGCACCCTCTTATAAATCAATATGATACAGAAATGCAAGAAAAAGGAAAAAAGACTATAATGGCTGCTATTCAATGAAAAGAGAAGTCAGTGGAAACAATTGAAAAAGAAAAAGAAACAAAAAGACAGGAAATTGCCAAGAAAGTGAAAAATGAGAAAAATGAAAGAAAGAAATACTATTTCTAGGCAAAATGTCGACAAGCGAGAAAGAGGTGTCCTACATTACAGAACGAAAGGATAGCTTTTGAATACCATTGATGTCATTTCATTAGCCACTGACCTCTGGCTACATTACAACCTATAAAAATCCCTAATTGATCTCAAGTCTGATGCATGTATGTGTCGTCAGCCAAAAGTGGGGTATGGTAAATAATATTTCTTTAATTGCATCAATATTCTTCTATGAGATTATGTCAAACATGATTAGTTTGCTTCTTTAAAACTTCACTACCATACTAATTATGCATAAGATTTTTTTTCGATTGGCCTTCATATAATCACATGCCCTTTTGAGAGACAAGTCACTATAATCAGAGGGAATTTTTGCTGAGAGCATTCTACGAGAGGTTTGTGAAATCAAAGCTATCCATGGAAGGTGGAAACAAGGAATGTTTGTTATATAAAAATTTTTGTTGCTAGAATGATCATTCTGACTACACATGGAGTCCCAAATGCCAATGTGACAGGTGCTAAATTGTGCATAGAATAAATACCAATGAAAGAGGGGTGTGCAGGAGATAAGTCGAGATTGAGGGTTGGGTGTCCCAACTACCATGATGATAACTTACTTTAACCAGTAATCTCACATACACATCTGTTCGACTGAAGTTTGTGGGTAGCTTCACTGAAAACCCTCACAAGACAACACTCGTCCGCTAGGGTAAACTTGGTGGTTTAACGGCTTGTTGCATACGCAAAATGCAACCGGATGACCTACGAAAATGACATTTTAAATAAATCTCATTTAATTGCTCTTGTATTACTAGAGACAAGCAATATTTAGGTTGGGGGTGTGATTTGTAGTTAAAATTGACATTTCAATATACTTTTCTAAGACTAATTATACTTTAATGCAGTTTAAATAATGACATTTCAGGACATAAATTGAACAAAGGTCCAAAGGCAATGAATATCAAACACCCATGCAACATTGGCATGCCCTGGAGCAAAATTGGAGAAAATTGGAACAAAGCAAGAACGTTCGAACGCCAAATAACGTTCGAATGTCCCCTTGAATTATTTGAGGACTAGACTGTTGAGACATGGCGTGTTGCAGCAAAGAAGGAAAACACTCAGGTACTTGAGTACCACGTTCGAACGCCAAATCATGTTCGAACGATCTGCTGAATTATTGAAGGTTGTTGAGTGCAACATCAAGTTGAACATGGAGTGTGGAAATGACTCTCATAGAAAACCACAGGCCACTTGAGTGGGAAGATCAGACCCCATATGGCATTCGAACGCTCATCAAGCAAAGACAGAATGAATGTTCGAACGCCATCAAATATTCGAACGCTCATCAAACAAAGATAGACACAACGTTCGAACGTTGTCCCAAGACAGGCTGCAGAGGTTGATTTTCTCTTCGGACATTGGGACTTTCACTCGGACTTTGAAGGCTTTGTACTATCCCTCCACACTACCTTGCCTCCCCCTCTTTGCCTATATATACTCCCATTGTGGGAGCTTCAAAGAAGGGGGAGATTTTTTGTTTTGGCAGACTTGGTTTTGGTAGTTTTAGATCAACATTTCTTAGCTTGTTTTAGTTTTAGACTTAGGTTTATATTTACTTGCATAAAGGAAGATAGTTCATCTTTTGGTTGTGGATCAACCCTCCAAAAGTGACTAGCCTTCTTCTACTTTCATTATTAGTTTCATTTGCTTTCATTGCTTGAGCTTCTTTCTTCCCTTAGAGGAGTGAAACTCTTCCACTTTTCTAGAGCTTTGCCAAAGCCGTGAAGAGTGGAACGTGATTCACTATTCTTCATCGAAGATCGGCTCCTCGCTTATTGTGTTTTACTTTGTAACTCCTCTACTTGGAGGGATGAGCATCACTCACTTTTCAAGCTTTACCAAAGCCATGAAGAGTGAGTAGTTTCTCATTCACTCTTTTGTAAGAGGTAAATGACATGTATAAATCATCCGGAAGTTATATCTGTGCATTTCGTTTATGCTTAAATGCTTTATGTTTCACTTGTTTATTGAATGACTGACTACATCTAGCAAAGTTAAGGTACTTTGTATAACTGTGAGCACTTTCTATAACATAGATAACTCTTACATAGAAAGTCTCATCGGTTGAAGGCAAGTACCCCGGCTAGATGTTCATGACTACCCTTCAATCTTCACCATTATCATGCTTCACTTAAGGAATGGAAATGGAATATTAATGTCATGGTTAGATGCCTTGTAGAAACACTTGCTTGTTTGTAGACGGGTTGAGTCTCGGCACTGACAATTCTTGTAAACTTCTAGAAAAACATCGGAACAATGATCTTAATTCTCATAATCCATCTTTATCTTTCGATTAACTTGCTGTTGACACGGGGGTTAATTGAGTTATCAAGTACAAGTATAATAAACCGGATGATTAACTACATGTCCAAATCCTCGAACTAAAGAGTGACCTATTACATTTGAGCTTATCTTATATTTTTTCTAAAACAAACTCTCTTGGAAAGAATCTTATATTATGTCCAGGAAATCCCATCCACCGCACAACTTCAAATCTCAAGGGTTACAATCATTTGGTCTCCAGTACTGCTTACCTCGAAACACCAACAATAGCTCCCTGTGGATTCAACTCCGGACTTAAACCGGATTATTACTACAGCTTGATCTCCTGCACTTAGGTGTACACATTTCAGATCAAGCTACTGTGATAATGAGAAAAGCAAGATTGGTAAGAAAAATCAAAATCCGAGAACAGCAAGCGAAACCACTGTGTGGCAGAAGCACTTTGGCTAAACGTCGTCCTGCCAAAAGACTTGGTGCCGACAAAAAATGTGGCCGGATCTTTCACATGAAAGAATATAATCAGTGTTCTGAACCAATTTTTGGTCGCGCACTCGATTGATTAGACTGGATAGTGAATGGGCAGAGTAAGGATTATCCTGACATGCCTTGCTATTCCGATACTTTACTTACCCGTTATTTGTGACAGAAAATTAGAAGAGTCACTGATTGTTCAAATGGCGTGGAGACAGAGGAAGACTCGGATTAGATAACTTTTTTGACAAAATTATGGAAAATTATGTCTTTAGGATGAAGGGTAATGGTTCCGAACTTTTTTGTAAAAAGTGTAAATATCTTTTTATTAGATGTACAAAATCCTTTTTAGTTGAAATAAAAGATGGGCCGAGTAAGGATTGCCCCAAAATACCAACCTAAAGTGTGGATAGGGACTTATCCTGACACGCCATGAATTTTAAGTTCAAATTTGTGTGTATAGCCTTCTTTCAATGTGTATATGAATGTGTATAAAAAATTTTAAGTTTTGATCTAACGTTCAAACGCCAGGTGACGTTCGAACGTTGGCTGCTTATAGTACTTTGGTCTCTGATAAAACTAAAAAATACTGGGAGCTCTCCACATTCGAATGCCAGGAGAACATTTGAACTAAATCTCCCCGTTCGAACGCCAGGAGAACGTTTGAACTAGATTACCACGTTTAAACGCCAAGAGCTTACAGTATTTTGGTCTCTGACAGAACACCAAAAGTACTGAGAGCTCACCACGTTCGAACGCCAGGTTTTCGTTCGAACCACCAGTTTAAAATCCTTCTACACACGTTCGAACGTCAGTGAAGTTCGATCGTTGACACCTATTCTATAAAAATCTGGTTCGTCTTCTTCATTTCAAAATCACCAAAAACCCTCAAAAACCCCCCCAAACCCTCGGTGACCCTTTACTGCCCAAGCCCCAAAACTCCATCCATTTCCATTTTTCACCCAAAATCAAGCAACCCAAACACATTCCACCTTATTTCTCACTTTTTTTCACCAAGAAATCCAAGTTTTCAAAACCCTAAAACCCCCAAAATCGAGAAACCATGCCTCCAAGGATGAAGCTCCCCACTAGGCGCAACACACTCAACCAAGAGCTAAATATGGTGGAGGAGTTCATTGAGGAAAGAGAAGGGAGGCACATTGTCCAAAGATATGATCGAACCCGCTTCCCCAACTCCCTCAAGGCGGATAGGTATGAGAACTTCTACCAAAATCATGCTATAGATTGTGAACGAATGGTGGTGTTGACTGATTTTATGGATTTGAGAATTTTTTAGAATATGGAGGCTAGGGTATGGATGTTGTATTACAGAAACGGCGGAGAAGCCGTGATTGACTTGGTGCGGGAGTTCCCTTCATTTCCGGGAGGGGGAAATTGCATTCGTGGATTGGGTATTCTAGGTTCTGGCACTCCCCCACCCCGTTGCATGTTTGGGTTGGCACCTACATTCTCAAAGTTATCACCCACATCCTCAGGTGGGTCTTGGTCAATGTTCATGTTGGGGCCCAAGGGTTGTCCAACTAGTCGGTTTTGTTCGTCTCGACCCCACATATAACTAAACTATCTACAAATGAAAATGTAAACAATAAAAGTATGTACAAGGATCAATGTACCTCAGCCCATGATGAATATCACGGGACTTACCTCCGTTGTCTGTAAATCACCTTCTTGATTCAATGCTTGCCTTTCCCGGCAACGGCGCCAAAAATGTTTGATTTATTTCCTTGTTGTTCCTAAGCTCCGGACATCACTCTCTCAAGGTATGTATGATATATGTGTAAAAAGGGGGGGGAATGTCACTCTCCCTTGGAATGATGTCAAAAGAAAGGGCAAGGGAATAGAGGAAAATGAAATGTGTGAGTGAACAAAAATGCTTCCCAAGCGCAAGAAGACTTTTGTATGTCGTGTTTT
This sequence comes from Ilex aquifolium, assembly GCA_951799425.1. Taxonomy (NCBI): domain Eukaryota; kingdom Viridiplantae; phylum Streptophyta; class Magnoliopsida; order Aquifoliales; family Aquifoliaceae; genus Ilex; species Ilex aquifolium. The sequence continues at coordinate 33,964,871 of OX637392.1, forward strand.
ACTTGGAGAGTACTCCAAGGTCGTCTCCTAAGGGTGGGATGTGAATCATGTAGAAGGTGATTTTGGAGAAAGAAAAGTGTAAAATCTTTTGTTGTTTGGAGTTAGTTTGTGATTTGTGTTGTGATGAAATTAAGATGGAAAAATAAGTGTTAGCTAATCCGAAGGATTCACTCCAATGGGGATGCCAAGACAACTTGAGTCTTTCCTCCAATAGAGCATAGATGTACGATTGATTCATGGGAAGTTAGGGACGAGATGGAAGTGAGGATCCAAGTATAACCCGTGACAAGGCCTACGGGATATCAAAGACTCATAACCGCATCCACTCTCAACCCAGTCAAACCGAGCCATCATACACTTAGAGGAGGAAAGAAAATGAGTTGTAATGGCATACCCAAGTGGAGGTCTCCCTTGGATTAGCCAACTAAAAATCTTAGCTACTCATAATTAAGGTAAAGACAACAATATAATAAGAAGACATTATAAAGAGATGAAGATTGTAGCTAAGTTAATGCAAGAAAACATAAACTAAAAAAGAATGCATTTACTACCCATTTTAAGCTAAGAAAATGAAGAACATGAATGCATTAATGGTAAAAGCTTGAATAGACGATTAAACTTAAAATCAATTTGAAATAAATAGCATTAAAGACTTCAAACAAAACTTAGAAAGATCTTACATGAAATTACAAGACAATGTGTGGAAGAAAATGCAAAAATCTCAACTTGTCTCTCTAACACTATTCATCTTCTTCCTAGACTCTCTATATATTACAATGTATCTTCCATCATAATAAATAATGGAGTCCTCTCCCTCCAAAAAACGTCCATGGAGTGATGTCATAGCCCTTTGATGTGATCTCCATACCTAGGGGCTGCAAAGGGATAGGCTAGACAGGGTTGGTGCAGGCCTTGTCTCCACACCTAGCACCTTCTCTCTCCTCTTTCCTCATTAATGATCAAGCATCCAAAAGTCCAAGAAGAAGTGCAAGAGGGATGTCCATGGGGTTAAGAGTGGCAGGGGCAGGTAGGAGAATGTATAGTGGGACACCCAAGATTTTAGAGCTTGAGATTCAGATTCTGGCGCAATTTAGCAAAACCTATTGTTAGATCGCGGAAAACCTACCGGTAGGTTTTACTCCAGTAGGCAAACTATATCGGTATTTCTTCGGTAGGTGCAAGACAGTAGCCAAAACCTACTGGTAGGGTTTACTAGTAGGTTTTTCCTGGTTTTGCTGATTTCTTGGTTCCTCAACCTCCTGAGCTATCGTCAAGCCTCCTCCTCATCTCCATTCATCTTAAGCATCATGAGAGGGCTCAACAAGAATTATTTAAGCCTTTTTATCTGCAATCATACCGAAACTTCGTTAATAGCTCAAATCGTGTCGTTCCATTCATTTTAACTTCAAAAGCAAGTGTAAAAAGGGTTGTAATGGTGCATAAAATATGCAATATTTTGTACTAATCAAGATTATGCCAACACATGATTAGTCTGTTCCCTTAAGATTTCAATCCCGTACTAATTGTGCATGTCATGTTTCAATTAGTCTTCTTCTGATCACATGCCCTTTGAGAGAAAAGTTACTATAATCGGAGGAAATTCTTGCTGAGAGCATTCTAAGAGAGGTTTGTGAAATCAAAGCTATCCATGGAAGGTGGAAAAATGGAATGATTTTTATATAACAATTCTTGTTGCTAGAATGATCATTCCTACTAGACAGGGAATTCCAAATACCAATGTATCAACTGCTCATTTTTGCATGGAAAAAGTACCTTTGAAAGAGAAGTGTTTGGGGTATAAGTCGAAAGTGAGGGTTGGGTGTCCCAATGACCATGGTATTATCTCACTTTAACCAGTAATCTCACATACACATCTGTTCGATTGAAGTTTGTGGGTAGCTTCCCTAAAAACCCTCACGAGACAACACTCGTTCGCTAGGGTAAACCTAGTGGTTTAACAGCTTGTTACATATACTAAGTGCAATCGGATGACCTACGAAAATGGCATTATAAATAAATTCGCATTCAATTGTTGTTGTATTACTAGAGACTAGCAATATTTAGGTTGGGGGTTGTGATTAGTAGTTAAAATTAGCATATTACTATGACTTTTTAAGGCTAATTATACTTTGATGGAGTTTAAATGATGAGATTTTATGACATAAATTGTACAAGGACCCAAAGGCAATGAATATCAAACTTTCACGCAACACCAGCAAGTTCTGGAAGAAAATTGGAGAAGCTTGAAACAAGGCATGAACGTTCGAACACCAATCCATGTTCGAACGTTCTCTTGAATTATTTGATGACCATACTGCTGAAGTGCTGATACATGGTGTGTTGCAACTAGGAAGGAAAACACAGAGGCACTTGAGTGCCACGTTCGAACTCCAATACACATTCGAACGTTGTCCTGAATTATTAAGGACCAGGCTTCTGAGTGCAAGGGCAATGGTGCATGGCGTGTGGAAGTTGCTCTCACAGAAGAACACATGCCACTTGAGTAGGAGACTCAAAATCCATCTGGCGTTTGAACGCCCACCAAGCAAAGACAGGAGACAACGTTCGAACGTTGTCCCCAGACATGCTGCAGAGTGGTTGATTTTCTATCCGAGCCCTGTGGCACTCACTTGGACTTTGAAAGCCTTGTACTATTCCTTCACACTCCTTTGTCCCATCCTCCTTGCCTATAAATACTCCCATTGAGGGAGCTTCAAAGGAGGGAGACTTACATTTTACATAGAGAGCTAGAGCTAGTTGTAGAGTTAGACTTAGATTTACATTTACTTGCATAGATGAAGATAGATCATCTTTTGGTTGAGGTGGAAATCCTCCAAAAGTGACTAGTTTTCTTCTACTTTCATTATTAGTTTCATTTGCTTTCATTATTTGAGCTTCTTTCTTCCCTTAGAGGAGTGAAACTCTTCCACTTTTCTAGAGCTTTACCAAAGCTGTGAAGGATGGAACGTGATTCACTCATTCTTCAACGAAGATCGGCTCCTTGTGTAGTGTGTTTTACCTTGTAACTCGACTTGGAGGGATGAGAATCACTCACTTTTCTAGCTTTATAAAATCCATGAAGAGTGAGTAGTTTCTCATTCACTCTTTAGTGAGGGGTGATGGCCATGTATAAATCATCCAGAAGTTATATTTGTGCGTTTTGTTTATGCTTAATGCTTTGTATATCACTTATTTATTGAATGATTGAATGCATCTAGCAAAGCTAAGGTACTTTGTATAACCGTGAGTACTTTATATGACATAGATGACTCTTGACATAGAAAGACTCATTGGTTCGAGGCAAGTACCCCGCCTAGATTTTTATGACTACATTTCAATTTTCACCATTACTGTGCTTCATTTAAAGGATGGAATACTAATGCCATGGTTGGATGCCTTGTAGAAACACTTGCTTGTTTGTAGACGGGTTGAGTCTCGACACAGACAATTCTTGTAAAATTCTACAAAGACATCGGAACCATGCTATTAATTTTCACAATCCATCTTTATCTTCTGATTAAATTCATGTTGACACGGTGGTTAATTGAGTTCCCAAGCACAAGTATAATAAATCGGATGGTTAACTACATGTCCAAATCCTCGAGCTAAGGGGTGACCATTACATTTGAGAACTTATTATATTTTTTCTAGGAAAGCCCCTTGGAAAGAATCTTATATTCTGTCCAGAAAAATCCCTAAACATCACAACATTAAATCTCAAGGGTTCCAATCACTGTGGTCACTATCACTGCTTACTTCGAAACAACAACATTAGTTCCCTGTGGATTCGACTCCGGACTTAACCGGATTATTACTACAACTTGACTGCTAGCACTTGGGTTTACGCATTTTGGATCAAGTCAAGTTTTTGATTTGTGCCCGTAAAATTTTTGTTTTTGTTGTTATTATTGTTTCTTTTGATCATATTGTGTATTCTGTCTCATATTTTGTATGAATTGATGGTCATGTCGTTAAGTCAGCTTTAATCATCTTTGTGACTGGAAAACATTAAAGAACCAGATAGAGTGTCTTAAAGCTTAGCAGGCAAGGATAGCAATTTTTTTTGGTTCAGTCTGGGAGTTTTACGCACTTTTCCATCTGATGTGCATGTTGTGATAATGAGAAAAACCAGATTGGTAAGAAAAACCAAAATTCGAGAACAACAAGCGAAACCACTGTGTGGCAGAAGCACTTTTGCTAAACATCGTCATGCTAAAAGACTTAGTGCCTGCAAACAATGTGGTCGGATCTTTCACATGGAAGAATATAATCAGTGTTCTGAGCCAATTTCTGGTTGCGCACTCGATCGATTAGACTGAATAGTGAATGGGTAGAGTAAAGATTATCCTAACACGCCATGCTATTCCGGTACTTTACTTACCCATTATGTGCGACAGAAAATTAGAAGAGTCATTGATGGTTCAAATGGCATGGAGACAGAGGAAGACTCGAATTAGATTGCTTTTTAACAAAATTGTGGAAAATTGTGTCTTTGGGATGAAGGGTAATGGTCCAAACTTTTTTGTAAAAAGTGTAAATATCTATTTATTAGATGTACAAAATCCTTTTTAGTTGAAATAAAAAATGGGCCGAGTAAGGAATGTCCCAGAATACCAACCTAAAGCGTGGGTAGGGACTTATCCTATGACGCCATGAATTTTAAGTTCAAATTTGTGTGTGTAGCCTTCTTTCAATGTGTATATGAATGAGCATAAAAATTTCTAATTTTTGATCTGACTTTCGAATGCCAGGTGACGTTCGAACGTTGGCTGCTTACAGTACTTTGGTCTCTGATAAAACTCAAAAGTGCTAGGAGCTCTCCACGTTCGAACGCCAGGAGAACGTTTGAACTAGATCTCCACGTTCGAACGCCAAGAGAACGTTTGAACTAGATTGCCACGTTTGAACGCCAGGAGCTTACAGTATTTTGGTCTTTGACAGAACACCAAAAGTACTGAGAGCTCACCACGTTTGAGCGCTAGGTTCACGTTCGAACCATCAGTTTAAAATCCTTCTACACACGTTCGAACGTAAGTGACGTTCGATCGTTGACACCCATTCTATAAAAATCTGGTTTGTCTTCTTCATTTCAAAATCACCCAAAACAGTCAAAAACTCCCCAAACGCCCGGTGACCCTTCACTGCCCAAGCCCCAAAACTCTATCTATTTCCATTTTTCACCCAAAATCAAGCAAGCCAAACACATTCCACCTCATTTCTCACTTTTTTTCACCAAGAAATCCAAGCTTTCAAAACCCTAAAAACCCCAAAATCGAGAAACCATGCCTCCAAGGATGAAGCTCCCCGCTAGGCGCAGCATAGTCAACCAAGAGCTAAATATGGTGGAGGAGGTCATTGAGGAAAGAGAAGGGAGGCCCATTGTCCGAAGATATGATCAAACCCGCTTCCCCAACTCCCTCAAGGCGGATATGTATGAGAACTTCTACCAAAATCATGCTATAGTCTGTGAACGAACGTTGGTGTTGACTGATTTTGTGGATTTGGGAATTTTTTAGAATATGTAGGCGAGGGGGTGGATGTTGTATTTGAGAAACGGCGGAGAAGAAGTGATTGACTTGGTGCGGGAGTTCTATTCCAACGCTGAGATCGTCAATGGGGCGGTCAAAACTTATGTAAGGGAGGCTCATATTGATGTGGATGAGGAGTACATCTGAGAGATGAGGTAAAAGGTACCAAGAGTACCAAAACCTACCTACCCCCCGAGGAAGAAAATGTTGATGGATGTTATAGGGGCGGAGATTTTTTCGACAAGATGAGTTGACTGACAAATACAAAATGTTGAATTTGACTGCCGTCTCAAACTTCGCCCCATCGGACGCAAGAACAAGATCCTCCTAGATATGGCCCGATTGCTATACGTAATTGGAAGGGGCAAAAACATAGACCTCCCCTCATTGATCTTGACAGAGATGATGAAAGAGTGTGAAGTGAAGAGAAACTCACTCCGATTCGGCACCCTTGTGACAGAGATGTGCACGGACCACGGAGGAAGGGTGAGGCCGGAGATGGCAATACAGAAGCCGATGGGGCCATTGAACAAGGCTTCCTTCCGGAGGAGCCAAGGTCACAGTGGCGCCCCGGCGGTGAGACAGGAGGTGCCACCTACCCAAGGCACCGATGAGGTGCAGGATGTCCTGGATGAGGAGGCGGAGAGAGATCTAGAGGCTGAGAGAGAGCATTCATAGGCACAGGAAGAGGCAGGCCCTAGCACCAGCACCCGGCGATCACTGAGAGAGATTATGCTTGGCATCGAGGCCAAGCAAGCTGAGATTCTCTGACAGCAGGAGGAGATTCTCAGCTATTTGAGGGGTGGAGCTGGTGGAGCGAGAGAGTGATAGGGATATTTATGTACTTGATAGTTTTTGTGAATGTGTTACTTCTTTTGTGGATGATTTGAATCATTTTCTTTTGTGTTAAAACGATGACATTTTATGAAATGAATGAATCAGTTTTATCTTTTTAAATGCATATTTATACTTAGCATTACATTGTTATTTGTTAAATTGTTATGAACATATGTTAATGTTGAGATTGATTGCTTAAAGTCACTAAAACACATGATCGATTTGACACCTCACCTTACAATCTAGACTTAAAACCACATATCTTTGAAAAATGGTATTTTCTCTATGATTAAATGTCAAATGTACATTGGTATTTGTTATTCTTAAGGTACAAGATGATCAGACTCGAAAAATGGAATCGATATATAACCAACATTCCCTGAAAAACCTGACATAACCACTGGAGATAACGAAGAATACCATGGTAAGTTTCGAGCCTTGCGATGCTTTTGAGAGACAATCAACATTTACTCAAGTACGGTCTTTCACTATCTATCCTTAAATAATCTCATTAAACTTGTTTTGATTGACGTAACTAGAGCAATCTATTGACATATCCCACAAGGTATCTGTTCATACGACACATACATGTACACATACTTGAGAGAGGATCTTAGGCCATCTTTGATTTAATTTTGAGCCTTAGCCATTTCTTTTACAAAATTATATACTTAGTTAGTCGTGATTGAGCATTTAATGTATGATCTCTTTTTCAAGTAACCCATATGATGACCGAGCCACGAGAAAATATATTTGACATACCTTTGCTATCTAATTTTCTTACACCCTCTTATAAATCAGTATGATACAGAAAAACAAGAGAAAGGGAAAAGATGATAGTGGCTACTATTCAATGAAAGAAAAGTCGGTAGAAACAACTGAAAAAGGAAAGGGACAGAAAAACAGAAAATTGCCAAGAAAGTGAAATATAAGAAAAATGAAAGAAAGAAATACCATATAGGCAAAATTTCAAAAAGGTAGAAAGAGGTGTGCTACACTATATAAAGAAAGGATAGCTTTTGAATACCATTGACGTCATTTCATTAGCCACTGACCTCTAGCCACATTACAACCTATAAAAAGCCCTAATTGATCTCAAGTTTGATGCATCTGTAGATCGTCAACCAAAAGTTGGGGTATGTTAAATAGTATTACTTTATTTGCATCAATATTCTTCCATGAGATTATGCCAAACATGATTAGTCGGTTCCTTTAAGATTTCACTCCCGTACTAATTGTGCATGTGATGTTCCAATTAGTCTTCTTCTGATCACATGCCCTTTGAGAGAAAAGTCACTATAATCGGAGAGAATTCTTGTTGAGAGCATTCTAAGAGAGGTTTGTGAAATCAATGCTAGCCATGGAAGGTGGCAAAATGGAATGTTTGTTATATAACAATTCTTGTTTCTAGAATGATCATTCCAACTACACAGGGAATTCCAAATACTAATGTATCAACTGCTCATTTTTGCATAGAGCAAGTACCTTTGAAAGAGAAGTGTTTGGGATATAAGTCGAAAGTGAGGGTTGGGTGTCCCAATGACCATGGTACTATCTCACTTTAACCAGCAATCTCACATACACATCTGTTTGACTGAAGTTTGTGGATAGCTTCCTTGAAAACCCTCACGAGACAACACTTGTCCGCTAGGGTAAATCTAGCGTTTTAACGGCTTGTTGCATATGCTAAATGCAACTGGATGACCTACGAAAATGGCATTGTAAATAAATTCGCATTAAATTGTTGTTGTGTTACTAGGGACTAGCAATATTTAGGTTAGGGGGTGTGATTAGTAGTTAAAATTAGCATATTACTATGCCTTTTTAAGGCTAATTATACTTTAATGGAGTTTAAATGATGACATTTCACGACACAAATTGTACAACGACCCAAAGGCAATGAATATCAAACTTTCATGCAACACCAGTAGGTTCTGAAAGAAAATTAGAAAAGCTTGAAACAAGGCATGAACGTTCGAACGCCAATCCACGTCCAAATGTTCTCTTGAATTATTTGAAGACCATACTGCTGAAGTGTTGATACATGGCGTGTTGCAGCTAGGAAGGAAAACACAGAGGCACTTGAGTGCCCCGTTCGAACGTCAATACACCTTCGAACGTTGTCCTGAATTACTGAGGACCAGGCTGCTGAGTGCATGACGTGTGGAAGTTACTCTCACAAAAGAACACATGCCACTTGAGTAGGAGGTTCAAACTCCATCTGGCGTTCGAACACCCATCAAGAAAAGACAGGAGACAACGTTCGAATGCCAGACAACGTTCGAACGTTGTCCCCAGACAGGCTGCAGAGTGGTTGATTTTCTATCCGGGCCCTGGGGCACTCACTTGGACTTTGAAGGCCTTGTACTATTCCTTTACACTCCCTTGTCCCCTCCTCCTTGCCTATAAATACTCCCATTGAGGGAGCTTCAAAGGGGGGAGACTTATATTTTATATAGAGAGCTAGAGCTAGTTGTAGAGTTAGACTTAGATTTACATTTACTTGCATATAGGAAGATAGATTATCTTTTGGTTGAGGTGGAAACCCTCCAAAAGTGACTAGTTTTCTTCTACTTTCATTATTAGTTTCATTTGTTTCCATTGTTTGAGCTTCCTTCTTCCCTTAGAGGAGTGAAACTATTCCACTTTTCTAGAGCTTTACCAAAGCCGTGAAGGGTGGAACAAGATTCACTCATTCTTCGTTGAAGATCGGCTCCTTGTGTAGTGTGTTTTACCTTGTAACTCCTCTACTTGGAGGGATAAGCATCACTCACTTTTCTAGCTTTACAAAAGCCATGAAGAGTGAGTAGTTTCTCATTCACTCTTTAGTGAGGGGTGATGGCCTTGTATAAATCATCCGAAAGTTATATTTGTGCATTTCGTTTACGCTTAATGTTTTATATTTCACTTATTTATTGAATGATTGAATGCATCTACCAAAGCTAAGGTACTTTGTATAACCATGAGTACTTTCTATGATACAGATGACTCTTGACATAGAAAGACTCATTGGTTCAAGGTAAGTACCCGAACTAGATCTTCATGACTATATTTCAATCTTCACCATTATTGTGCTTCATTTGAAGGATGGAATACTAATGCCATGGTTGGATGCCTTGTAGAAACACTTGCTTGTTTGTAGACGGGTTGAGTCTCGGCACAGACAATTCTTGTAAACTTCTACAAAGACATCAGAACCATGCTATTAATTCTCTCAATCCATCTTTATCTTCTGATTAACTTCATGTTGACAGGGTGGTTAATTGAGTTCCCAAGCACAAGTATAATAAACAGGATGGTTAACTACATGTCCAGATCTTCGAGCTAAAGGGTGACTGTTACATTTGAGAACTTATTATATTTTGTCTCGAAAATCCCCTTGGAAAGAATCATATATTCTGTCCAGAAAAATCCCTAAACATCACAACTTTAAATCTCAAGGGTTCCAATCACTGTGGTCTCTATCACTACTTACTTCGAAACACCAATATTAGTTCCCTGTGGATTCGACTCCGGACTTAACCGGATTATTATTACAATTTGACCGTCTGCACTTGGGTGTACACATTTCGAATCAAGTCATGTGCCACCCACTAGTAGACACCTTAACCTTGAACCCTCTCGTTCATTTCTTTCTGACCCCAAGGTTATGTTTTCTAACCCTAGTATCTCATGTCCATACATATTCAATCATGCACATAATTCACATGGCATATAACATGTAGCATTTAAAGAACATAACATATAATGCATAATAAATGCAATGGTCTAGATCCATGGCCCGCAAGCCATAGGTAAATCGAGAACCTAGGCTCTCATACCAAGCTTGGACGCCCCAAAACTTGGGGGTCCTTTCTCAATCTGTTGATCACCCCTCAACCCGCGAATGTACCTGTGAATGCCGCATAACTTGACACCATGTCATCACATCCCCTTCACCAGGATCATAACCCACACAGAGTTTGGACAAAGTCTCCCTTGTACCGAAGCACTACCAAATGCATAACCTGTATACATATCAATCACTTGACCATTCCAAGGTCAAGTCCCCATCAATTTACACTTAATATTGAATCAATTACATCCTTTAAGCAAGAAGGCTCAAGGCCCGAAGGCTTGGCAAGTTATATTTAAATTTTTGAAATTTTTGGAAGAGGTGCTAGTACCTCTTACACGTGGTACCGGTAACTGGGTATTCTGCTTGCCCAGTACCGGTACCTGGACCATTATTTTCAGGTTCATTCCAGTTGCTAGGTACTGGTACTTATTCATCTGGTATCGGTACCTGAGCCCACTTTTTTCTAGGTACTAGTACTTGCATGTCATAGTACCGATACCTGAGCCCACTGTCCATCGAGATACTGGTACCTGAAGTCTTGGTACCGGTACTTGAGGCCACTGGAATCCAAGTATTGGTAATGGTATGTCGAGGTATCGGTACATAGGCCTCCCAACAGCGTGGTACTGATACTTAATCACTTAGGTACCGGTACCTGGGCCCAGTTTTCCCCAAATTCTTTCCAATCTAAAACTATTTGCCATCCAAACCCATTCCATACTCATTCATGCATTCATATACATAAATTTCTAGTCCATAAGAGTTTATTATATGTCTTCTTAATACAATTTACAAGTTCAAAATGAATTACACATTTTATTTACAAAATGTAATTCAAAGCCACATCTAGGCTTCTTCTTCAACAAGGGCCCAAGTGAGGGCTGTCCACTGGCACTTGTTCCGCACCTGAAATATTGTTCCCATAAAGGGAGAGTCACGCTCAATTAGGTATCTTCTAAAAAGGCAATTCCCCAACTCAGATGCATATGAAATGCTCACATGCAATTCAAAAATCAATCAAACATCCATTCAAGAATATGCAATTCATAATGGATTCCACAATGACATGTCATGTTATGAGGCGAGACTCACACATGCAATACAACCTGAGCCCTCCACCGGTTCCCATAACACATGCAATGTTATGCATATGAATCTAGGCATTTCAAGCCCCCGCTATTAATGTTACACATCCAATAACCATTTTTAAATCCCGGGTCTTTCTTAGGGTGGGTATTTATGGACGTCCACCAACGGGCACCCAATCGACACGACATCTATGGACTTCAACCAACGACTCTGTGTACGCCAACACACTTTATGTACTCAATACCAATGGAGTGCGTATCCAAATCATAGGATCTTGCACCCAAGGGATAGTCTATCCCTTATTTCTAACACCGACCGTTATTTTCAATGCAACCTGTGCGACTCAGTCGAACCTTGGTCTAACCTTCCCAAGCTCAAGTATCAACCCACCAATGATGGTGTTTGATCAAAACCATGCACACACCCACACTCATGTTACATGCCCACGAATGTGATGCTTCCCGTGCATATGCAAATGTCATGTACAATTATAATTTTAATGTCATGTTCAATATGTCATGAGCACATTATGAACAATATCAATGTCTATCAACATTTTCAAATACTCAATATAACTTATATCATCAAGCATATAATTATATTCTAAAATCTTCACAAATCATGTTATATTGATTTCACTTAAATAATATGCTCATTTGATTCAAGGCATTTTATCAAATACCTAAAAGACACAAAATTATATAAACACATAACATGCCCAATTCATCACATTTCTAATGAAATTACCAAATAAGCAATTTCAACAAACTCAATTCATGCAAACTGGTTTTATATATTCTTATACCATTTCTCATATTCTAGTTACACTAGGAGTACATTTAGACAAGAGATTTCATCTCTAATAAAGCTACCCATTTCATATACAAACCCTAGGTTGAAAATAAACCTAGTTAGGAAAAGAACCCTACCTCTTGAAGCGTAATACCGCATAGTAGAAGTTTCAAAATACCCAAATCAAGCCTAAAGTATTTGATCCCAACAATCCCGTTCTTGAGAAGTTGGCGAAACTTGCGATCTTTGGTACATACTCATAGCTCTCGTTGCGTTGAACACTTTTTGTTTTTTGGCGTGAAGCGATTTAAAGGACGGATGGCCCTAGATTGCAAGAAAAAGGGATTGAAGAACCTTTGTTTCTCTCCCTTTTTTCCCTCTCTCTATCCAAAAATTGCAGGAAATTGAGGGAGAAATTCAGATTTTTCCCCCTTTAAATACCCCTTGGTTGCTTGGTCCATAATGCACCACACATCCCTGCCTTTTTCTGATCCGATTTCATCCCGAATCAATTAAAGCTTGTCCCTTTTTATGTTCAATATATTTTATTCAAAATTTAAATTATTCCTTGCGTTTCACAATTAAAACTTGATCAAGTTTATTTTAATCGCGTGACACCCGATCGCATCGTAAAATGTGAAAAGTCTGACTATCTTGGAATTTGTGAAAAATTGACTGGGTAACTAGATTTCGCGAGATGAATCCAACGGTGAGGTCCATTTCATCATCCAAGTTCTAGAAAAATTAAAGTTTTCAACTAGTACCATAACGACTAATTACCTTTTTTACCTTCACAATAAAAAATTTAAATTTCCCGGGTTACAACTTCGAACCAAACTGAAATTTCATTTCATTAGATCCAATAAAAACTTTCCAGTTCTACCAACACATCTTGTTTCACACAAACTCAATCTTCATCAAACCTATTAATGATAGAAAAGACGCTAGTAAAATAGTTTATTATTCTCTTTACATTCTCTAGTTTATCTTAGTAAAAGACTGGGAATCTCATCCTTCTCTTCTTCGAGATCTTCCTGGTCATACCAAGCAATTTAGTTATTATGATTACATTGAGTTATGGTTCAAATTTTTTCTCTATCGGGATGAGTCATACACTCACTCCTGGTTCATACAGTTCACAAAGAATTTCAAGAGTCAAATTCCTTCATGGTTTTTGCGGTGGTGGCAACAACATGGCCCCATGCTCGAAATTCTTCCTTTTGATCACCAACATTGCTCTTATTTATGAGTAAAATAAGGTTCCATGGATTCTCAAATGGCAGTACTCTATTTATGCTAACACAATTATCCGCCAATTCTACGTCCAATGGTGGGCTAAGTTTGAGCACCAGCACATCATTGACCAAGTTAAAACGGAATTTCTAGTTAAAATTCCCACTCCAATTATAGGTACAACAGCTAATCAACCTGCTGTTTCACTCATGGTTGAACTAGTAGCTTTTGTTCTTAGGGTTTCTACTCCAGTCAATCCAGCACAAACACCTACAATAAAATAATCCATAATTTCTTCCAAGACTTCCAATAAGTCTTAGAAAATGAAATCTTAGTTAATTAAGCTAGCCCAACAAATACTCTAGCAAACAAGTCAAGATGATAATGCTTCTTCCCACTCATTAGAGGCCTTTATCGGTTACCTGCAAGATCTATTCCAAGATGCCTAGCACCCAGATGATGCCTATGATCTATCTAGTTCATGAATCATCCAGTCTATAAACTAGATCCAAGACCTATGTGAATAAAGATATATATATATTGATGGTCCCCGCCCAGATCACAAATGTAGGCACATATCACAGATATTGACTAGGTCCAGATCATAGATGCAGACCAACAAAGGCTCAGTCATAATTTCAGTTGGGCCAAGCCCACCCTCTTGAAAGACCTAGTTAATTAATAGTGCACGTGGGGATCTCCATTTTAAGAAAAGGAATTTGTGGGATGTAGTCACCGGGATGCACATTGCCAACCTGATGAAATCACCTCGCCCGTTACGAAAATGACGCCTGCCTGATGGAACTAACTCGCTTCCCATTATGAGAATGAAGCCTCAATTAGGGCTCCCTTGAAGCCGTTATGAAACTTTACCCACCTATAAATTGTAAGCCCCACCTACACATGGGGAGGCATCACTTATTTCTCAGCACTCTACACACCTTGAGTAATAAAACTCTCTGGCCACCATAGACATTCCCCGTAGAGTAGGTCACTCAGTCCGACCCACCAAATATGTGTGTTTGATTGTGTTAAGCATATCCCATCACATACTTCATTACATACTTAATTGATTAACGATTTAGTTTTCACCCTACTGTATTCCCGCTTCTTATGGCTATTAAAACTAGATCCATGAATGAACAAAGGGAAGATAATGATCAACCACATCACGATGATGTACCGCCCCGCCAACAAACCCCCTTACTAAACCACAATTACTAGAGACTATGCAGTTGTCGGTAAATCAAAACCAACAACTCCTCCAATTGATACTTGCTTGGCACCATCGAGGAGTTGTGCCCTAGCACTCAAGAGGGCTAGTGCCTCAGACTCCTCTCCCACCGTGCTAAGGCACCCACCTCAGCTCTAGGGCATCCCAACTCCCACTCTTTGTGTGTCTGGTCCACCCTCCCATGCTGGTGAGCCTCCGTCCCAAAAGGATGAGGGAAAAAACTAGCATGTGGATCATGAAAGCCATTATAACAACCCTTCTGAGGGTGTCCCCAACCATTGGGACGAAAAAATCAAGGAAGTGTAGAACCAATTGGGCGACGTCTTCAACGCCATTAAGGCGCAAGGGCCAGATTTGACAATGTACCTTGTGAGGCGTACTGACACGCCATTCATAGTTGATGTGGCCAACTATCCCCTCGCCCCAAAGTTAAAAATGCAATTGTGGAAGTTTTTGACGGCTCAAAAGATCCACTAGACCACCTTGACACCTATAAATCCCTCATGTTACTGTATAAGATACTAGACGAAGTTATATGTAGGGATTTTCCAACCACCCTCAATGTGCTAGTGGTTTTGCTAGACTGAGACCAACTTCCATTGATTCCTTTGCTGAACTAATCAAATCCTTCGTCTCCCACTTCATAGGGGGACGCCGACACCAAAAGCCTGTTACCCACTTGCCCAACATCTAGCAAGATCGGCACGAATTACGTCACTCATTTTAATGAGAAGGTCCTCAAGATTGAAGAGTTAGAGGACAAAGTCATCATGACTGCCTTAATAGGAGGCATGCACCCATCTAGTTTTTTGTTTCCAGTTTTGAAGCACCTACCAAAGAGCATGCAGAATTACTATTAAAAGCCCAGAAATACATGAACGCTGAGGACGTCACCAAAGTCAAGTGAGGTGAGTCATCACATGGAGGAGAGAAGATAAAAGGGCTATGTGAAGACAAAAGAGACAAAAAATAAGGGAAAAATGCAAAATCTATCAAGCATCCTCAACACTCTGGCTACCTTCGCTGCCATCAACCTCCTCGTTGCTAATTGATGCACTCTCATCAGAATCCTTGCCATCATCATCACCACCTACGCCCGACTCCTTATATGGGACAAATCCCGAGAAGTTTATGCTGGGAAAAGCCACTAAAGCGTTCCCCATAAACTCCTCGTAGCCATTAACAAAAGTGCCCTCAACATTATCTTATAGGTGATGGACAACCTTCTTTGTTGCCTCCCTCATCCTCTCCATCTCTTGGGAATGAGCCTCTACTCTAGTAGCTCTCTTGTGAGCTACCCGCAGCTCAGCCTCTATTTTCGCGCAACCAACCTCAGTCTCGCCTCCTACGCCACACACTTGTTTCTCATCACGACTCGACATCTCACCTTTCTCTTTTCATCCTTAGATGAGTATATGTGGGTACTATTTAAAGCCCTAGGTATCTACCACTAGCCGAAGATGAAGACAAGCTTCTCTACCGAAGACTAAAACAATGACCATGACTGCTTATGGAGTGACAGAGTTTGCAGCAAGATGAGGCATAGAGAACGAGAATGATTGAAAGTCACCATAGTCAATACCTAGAAGGAAGGTTAAAAAAGTAGAAAGCAAAATTTATTCTTACTGATGCCCTCTCCCCCAAATCCCATTGGACTCTGGCTATGGGGCAAATGATGGGCCCAACCCAAATTATGCCCAGATCACAGATACAGACTAGACCCAGATCACAGATGCAGACCCATAAAGGCTCAATCACAATTTCAATTGGGTCAAGCCCACCGTCCTAATAGACCTAGTCAATTACTAGCACACATGGGGATCTCCATTTTAGGAAAGGAAATCTGTGGGACACAGTCATCGGGGTGCACATCGCCAGCCTCATAGAATCACTTCGCCCATTATGGGAATGATGTCAGCCTCACGGAACCACCCCGCTCTCAGTTATGAGAATGATGCCTCAATCAGGGCTCCCTCGGAGCTGTTATGAAACTTTACTCACCTATAAATTGTAATAAATTGTATGAAACTTTAATCAGGGCTCCCTCAGCACTCTACACACCTTGAGTAATGAAACTATCCGACCACCGTAGCCATTCCTAGTGGAGTAGTTCACTCAGACCAAATCACTTAATCTGTGTGTTCAATTATGTTGAGCATACCCCATCACATACTCCATTACATACTTGATTAATTTTGCATAAACACTTCTGTGCAATATATATATTAATTCTAGAGGGACAAGCGTCAAAAAAAAGGACCATAAAATGGAAGGGTGACATGTGTATTAAGGTTAAAAAAGAAACATGGGCAAGGCATGGACTAATGTCCATACTTGCATCACCATAAGCCATCATAGGTGACGTTGAAGACAAAATAATTGGCTATAAATTGTCATTGCTCAGTGGGCAAAACGTAGAGCAAGATCGAAGAAGAAAAAAAAGAGAGGAAGGAAGAGAAAGGGAGAAAAGGGAAGAAAAAGGAAAAAAAATTATCACATAGGAGTTCGATCTTATGATAAAAAATTTAGGTAAGGTTTTTGGGGGTATGATTTAATATTGTTTTATAGTTTCAATTTGACAAGCAATCACTTGAATTTGATCCTTATTAAATATTTTTGGATCAAATTCAGACATCATTATTTTTCACTACAAAAATTATTTTTTGGTTTAAATAAGTTATGATTATGTAGTTTTATAATTATTCTAAAATACTACTCGGTTTCGTTTGACACAGCGCACGATTTTGATACGAGATGAAATCGGAGGTACGGGGTAATATACAATATGCTTCCATCTTTCAATCTCGTTGCAAAGTGTGTATTCTTTTAATTATTCAAAATTTGTGCTCTTATTGATTATTTCTGCTGATATGAAATTTTGAATCTTTTGTTGAATTAACGTTTATTTGGAGATATATTTGTGTTATATTTTGACTAATTCATAGAGTAACACATCTAGGAAATCAGGACGTTACAAAGTGATATCAGAGCGTGCAATAGAATTAATTAATATATTAATTATGAATTTTGGGGACGAAATCTTTTTTAAGGTGGGTAGATTGTGATAACCCAATTATTAATTGAAAGATAACTATGATTCTATATTATCAAAATTTATTTTTTAAAATTAAAAAAAAAATAGATGGACCTAAAATGTGGATTCTTTACGAGAAAACGAGTCAAATTAAGGACTATATGTGGATTATGTTTAATAAATATTCAAATTATCCGAATGGTATAATAGATGTGTAACATATATAGATTCTAGAGGACAATTGTCAAAAAAGAAAGAAAAATAAAAAAAGGGACGACAAAAAAGGAAGGGTGACATGTGTATTAAGGTTTAAAAACATGAACAAAGCATGGACAAGTGTCAATGCTTGCATCACCATAAGCCATCATAGTTGATGTTGAAGCCAAACCAATTGGCTACAAATAAACATTGCTCAGTGGGCAAAACACAGAGCAAGGAAGGAGAAAAAAGAGAGAGGAATGAAGAGAGAGAGAGAGAGAGAGAGAGAGAGAAAGAAAGAAAATGGGAAAATTTTGTTAATGTAGGAGTTTGATCTTACGATCAAAAAATTAGGTAAGGTTTTTAGGGTACGATTTAATAATTTTTTAGGTTCAATTTGACAAACAAACACTTGAATTTGATCCTTATTAAAAAATTTTGGATCAAATTCGGACATCGTTATTTTTTTTTTTTGTATTACAAAAAAAAAAAAAAAAAAATTGGTTTAAATAAGTCATAATTACTTAGTTTATAATTCTTTTGAAATACTACTCGGTTTTTTTTTTTGACACAATGAACGATCTCTATAAGAGAAAAAATTAGAGGTAGAGGTATGATATAGTATACAATATGCTTTCATCTTTCAATCTCTTTGCAAATAGTGTTCTTTTAATTTTTTGAAATTTTTACTCTTATTGATTGTTTTCTGTTGATATGAAATTTTGAATCTTTTGTTAGGTTGACATGTATTTGGAGATATATTTGCAGTATATCTTGATTGATTCAGAAAGTAACGCATCCAAGAAATTGGGAGTTACTAATCCAAAGGCTACCATTTAGTAATTCATATTGAATCTAACACATTGGAAAAGAAGACTTTGCTTGGTCGAACCAAACCCATTTGGAAAGTGTGTATACTGAAATTCATGGGGGCATCCTAGGAGTGCTCGATGTGACGCCCCAAAAATCGGGGGTCCTTTGTCAACCCGTTGATCACCCATCAACCCGCGGAATACCTGTGGATACCATGTAACTAGATATCACGCCGTTATGCCCCATTTACCGGGATCCATAATTTAACAAAATTCGGGCAGAGTCTCCTTTCTACGAGGAGCTCTACCCAAAACACAACTTGTGCAATCACACAACATTGACCAAACCGGGTCCATTTATCCATACTCATATAACAACACGCAATTTTACATTAAAAATAGTCCATATGAGTTCGATTACAATTCTTTGCCATAGATTTACAAGCCCAAAATCAAATTTGGCAAATATTTTACAAAAGATGGTTTAAAAGCCACAAGTCGGCTTTTCTTCATCCTTAAGGCCCAAAGTGTGAGCCGTCCACCGGTATATACCCCGCACCTGAAATTTTTTCATAAAGGGTGAGCCACGCTCAATAGGGTATCCCCTAAAGAGGCTACTCCCCAACCTAGATGCATATGAAATGTCACATGCAATTTCAACAAGACACAAAGCATTCCAATCAAGAATATGCAACTCAAAGTTGGAATTCACTATGTCATGCCATGAAATTAGATGAGACTCACTCATGCAACTCAACCAGAGCCTTCACTGGCTCCCATCACCCATGCAATGCCATGAGTATAAAATCGGGCATTCCAAGCCCTTTCCATTGATATTGCACATCCAATGGCCTTTTAAAAATCTTTGGGTCTTTCTTGGGGTGGGTATTTATGGACTTACACCAACGGCCGCCAACCGACACAGAATTCATGGACTTCCACCAACGGCTCCACGTACACCCGACACACTTTATGGACTAAATCAAGGGAGTGCGTATCCTAAACACCAGGTTTCTCACCCGAGTGATAGTCTAGCCCCTCTTGCTAATCCCGACCCAATTTATTATGCAAACTGTGCGACTCAATCGGGTCCTCGACCCAACTTTCCCGACCCCACCCATCATCCACCAAGTATGGTGTTTGATGCCAACCATGCACACACACCCAAAAAATGCGATATCTTCGTGCATATGCAATATAATGCACAATTGCAAAACAACAATCATGTCCAATATGCTATGAATACCATATGGACCACTTTCACCACATTTCAACATATTTCATAAAAAATTATATCTCAAGCATATAATTACCATAATTCATCACAATGTCAATATATCAACAAACATATATCAATATTTTCCTTCAACTACTATTTTTCCAAGCATGTTATACATAATCTATGCAATAACACACTTAATTTCACATAGGCATTTAATCAAATACCTTCAAGGTACCAATTCATGTAATCACAAAAAATGCCCAAATTCATCGCATAACTCAAGATTATCAAAACTTCCAAGGAATCACAAGCTAGCAATTTCTAATTACCAATTCATACTAGAATTGTATTTACCCATTTCCATTAAATCAACTACAATAGACAAGTGTTAAAATACTTCTAACAACCTACCCATTTTACATAATCATCCTAGGTTAGAAATAAACCTAGTTAGGATGAAAACCCTATCTCTTGGAGCTTAATACGAGTTGTAGAATACGTCCATGAATACCTCCCAAGCTCTAACTTTGATTTCCCCAAGATTTCATTTTTGAATCTTCGGTGAAATCCGTCCTTTTTGGTATGGTTGCGTAACCCTCATCATGTAGTTGAACTTTAATACTTGGCCCGAAGGATTCCGACCGGTGGAACTCCGTAGATCGTAGAGAGAAGGTGGAGCGCTCTCTTCTTCCCTCTCTTCTCTTCCACCGTTAAAACCCAGCAGAGAGTTGTGGAGAAAATCAGATTTTTGTCTCCTATTTATACCATTTAATGCTTGGTCCACGTCGCATCACGCGTTCCTTATTCTCGGTTCCGTTTTTTGCCCCGAAATGATTAAATTTCGTCTCAATTTAAGTTCAAAATCTTTTTATATGAACTTCTCTTAAATTATTTTAAAATTTTCAAAATTTTATTTCCGGGGTCGTTTTTGAGGTCACCCGACACCCAGTTACCTCGTAAAATGTGAAAAATCTGGATCTCGGAATTTGACAAAAAATTACTAGGTAGCTAGATTTTGCGAGACGAATCCAATAGTGAGGTCCATTTTGTCATTCGAGTTCTAGAAAAATATGAGTTTTTAACTCGTACCAAAGTGGCAATTTACCATTTTACCTTTTTTCACTAAAATTCAAATTTACCCGGGTTTTACACTCGAGGCCTAAACGAACTGTGCGACGGAGAGTTCATATCATTGTTTGACGAGATAATTATGGTAGATATAGGTTAAAATTGGTAGCCATCTGAGCTTAAATTTTAATTCACCTATTCACCCCCTCTAGGTAGTGTCTTGCAACCCACGAGTATAATCGTAAGGGAAGATCAACTGCGCATCTCTCCCTATTCTGTGAAAATTGGTATCAGAGCATAATTACCTTGATTGCATTAGACACATTGTAGGCATATCTTCTTTTTGCTTATATACCTAGTTTGTTTGCTTCATAAAGATCCATTGTTACTACTAGTTAGTTTTAAATAGAGTTTCAAAAGGAAGGATGATCAATTACATGACTACCTCTCTTTGATGGTTCAACTTCACATATTGGAAAGGTCATATGATAGCATTTCTAAAATCAATAGAGGAGAAAGTTTGAGTTTACGTGCAAGAGGGTCAAAGCCCTCACATCACCACCATTCTGATCTAAGGTGGTGAAGCGGTGGTGGAATTGAAATCCCCGAAGACTTGGACACAAGTCGAGATCAAGCAAGTAGGATGGAACTCGAAAGGCTTGAATGTGATATTCAATGTTGTGACACCAAACGAGTTTCGAAGGATAGCTAATTGTAAAACTTCTAATGAGGCATGTGACATACTTGTGGTATCCCACGAAGGGATTTCCATGATCAAGATGTCTCATCTCCAATACATCTCTAAGTTAGAGACTTTGAGAATGCAAGAAGAAGAAACATTTAGCGAATTTTATGCCAAGTTATGCGATATTTTTAACTCTTCCTTTGCATTAGGTACTAAGATAGATGATGCCGTGATAAAATAAAAAATCTTGAGATCTCTACTGGATAGATTTCATGCTAAAGTAACCTCATTGAAAATGAGTGTTGACATGGCATCGGCATCGGCATCTTTGGAAGAGCTATTTGGGTCGATTTTGACTTTCGTGATGAACCGCTTACCACCTAAGAAAGTGAAGGGTGTAGCTTTGAACTCAACGAAAGAAGAAGAAGGTAAATCTGAGTCACCACGATTGCAAGAAGAGTACATAGCTATCTTGTACGGAATTTTAAAAGATATTTTAAGGCTAATGGTGTCAAGTTCTCAAGGTCAAAAATGAAATTCAAGTAGACCTAAAACTCCTAAGGAGGGAAGAGAGATAGGGGAAAAACTTCTTGACAAGAGCTTGACAAGAAAGGGAAAAGACTCCAATGCTACGAATGTCAAGGTTTTGGATATGTGGCTGCAGAATGTCCTAGGGCAAAGAAGAAGGATGTGCCCAACGAAAGGAGGAGAGCCATGAAGGCTAGGTTGAGTGAGAGTGAAAGTGAGTCCACTTCGAGTAATGAATCCTTTTTGGAAAGAAGATGAAGAGAATTTCACGGCCTTTGTTGGTTTGTATGCCTCCTCCCCCCTCCTCGGGACAGAAACTTCTAGTGTTGAAGTTGAGTCAAGTCCTACCATGAAAGTAGATGACTTAGATGTTGAAGTCTCTAGTAGTGAGGACGAGGCTCAAAGTATTGAGGATTTTCAAGATGCATATAACCAATTATATGAAAAATGTCTTCAACAAAAGAAAAATATGCTTTCATTAAGCACGAGGCTCAAAACAAGTGAAGATGATAAGAAAACAGTTCATGTAGACTTAGTGAAGTCCAAAGTTCATATTTGTGGGCTTGAGGAAGAGAATAAGTCTCTTCTAACAAAGTAAGCACAATGGGCACTTAGAGTCAAACAAGAGTCTAAAGTTTTAACTTGTCAAACATGATAGAGACCCTCATGAATTGCAAGAGCTCTTATAGACTTTCCCTAAGCACAAAAAAATTGAATAAAATATATAGAGTATGGGTGACAAATGAGGCCAAGGCTATACTACTTAGAACACCAACTCCACTTCATCCAAGAATGTGTTTGTGAATCCCAATCCATCACCCCCACGTATAAACACAAGTCCTCCAAAGTGTAAAAATGGTAAGGGTATCCATTCAAAGAAGCTGGTTAAAAAGGAAACCCAAATAAAAAATCTTGTGTGTCTTACATGTGGATAGCATGCATTGCATGCAAAGTAGAGAAGTTTTGGACAAAATACTCATGCATCTAGCCAACCAATCCAAATTCTTGAACAATCAAGTCATGAGTTTTTATAAGCTTTTAGAAAGGTCAACTGAGTCTTGCTAGTTTTAAAGATTAATGACATTATATGACTCTAAGTATTGGTGATAGGTGAACACATGACTGAAGGTTAGTAAAACTTCAATCCCTTAAAAGATGACAAAGAGCCAAATGAGATAAATGAGCCCAATGAGGCCATATTTGAAAAGGTGAGGCATAAATTAAATGGTTAAATATAATTGCACCTGAATTGTTGAGAGTACTTATGCTTAAGGATTATTGCGTATTTGTAAAGCTCAAGGAGCTCATGCTACACAACCTTAGAAGCATAGTTGTAAAAATACGGAATTCACAATCGTGTTAATTGAATCCACATGAGTAGAAGGGATAAAAGATAGAGGGAGTTCTCAAAAAGAGAAAAAGATTAGCTAGAATACTCACTAACTGGTCATGTATTCACTTAGATGATGTATTAGCATTTCATGTAGAGATTTATTAATGATTTAAGCTAGACGAAATCCTAATTGTGTCCGAGTTTGGTTTCACACACATTGCATATTAATTGATCAAAGATATAAAATTTGAACATGTGTGAGTGAAATTGAACCAAGTGATAGGTCATTGCTCTAGGATGCATGAAAATTAAATTCTGCATTCTTTAATATGACTTAGAGTATTGTGCTAAATGATGAAGTTTGGATGGATATGATTTGATAACAATATATGTGATTTTCATGATTAATGTTTTTGTGCATTTATTGATTAATTGACAATTGCATCACTTTTACATCTGAATTTATCCATGCATGTGCATAGTAGTTGCATTTAGGTGGTATATACATATGTTAGATCATGTATTTCTAATTGGATAATTTCGTGCAGTCCATTATAAAATCTCAATCATTTTTATGATCATGATGCTATCAAGTTCAAGATCCAAAAACGTCATTGAAGCGAGGAGATCAAGTTTCAAAGCTACATCATTCAACCTCTGTATGCACCTTCATGCTTAAGGTAAAGGTAATGACCTAGACACCTAAAATGAACCCTTAATTATTTTAACTTAGGATGATTAGGATGAAAATAGAATTGGAAGTGATCCGATTATGACTCCTAGGTGATTTTAAAATAAAAAAATTTCTAAACCATTTATGAGTTTTGAAAACTTAGTTTGAGTCACAATCGTACCCCTCTTTGAGCAACACCATTTAGTATTCAAGAGGACCATATTTTTGCATGATTTTAGGCTTAAAAACATGTAAAGACCGATCTATGCTCGCTAGCCTTCGCTAGAGCGGTCTCTGTATGACTTAGGGTAGGAGATGGGAAAAGGCCACAGAAGATAGCATAGGGCTCGCTCTATGAGCTCACTCGAGCGGTCTCATGGTTGCTCGAGCGGCGTTTGTCTTAGTTGTGTTTGAAATATTGTTTTCACTTTAGCGACAATCGCCCTATGACCGCCGTCCCACCGATCGAGTGGTTGTTCGTGAATTTGAGTTCTTATTTGCTAAGCCTACCCTATTTCTAGACCTATAAGTAGGGAGAGCATTTCCCACATCTAGTTTTAGCCTTGTGAGCCACTTGTGAGATTTCTAAGAGAGAAAACCATTTTTCTACCTTGAGAGCTTCCACCACAACCTTGATCCCTAAGATCCAAAGGCTACTACAAGTGATTCTTTCCAGCCTCACAACTTGGAGACGAAGAACTTGTTGGTGAACAAACCCATTGGTGTGTGCATGGTGAGGATTATTGACATGCCCTTAATCGCTCAAGGTCTAGACGAACTGTGCGGTGGGGAGATCCAAGTGAAGCTACACCAGACGTTGGAGAGGGAGTTTCAGCGGAGAGACATAGCAAGGAAAGGAGCATCTAACCATGGTATTGGTTGAGGTATAAGTCTCAAGTACTTGTATGTTGACTTGAAGAGTAGTGGATTAGGCTTTGGTGAACCCCAAGTGGTTTCCCACGGTTTTTCCCAAGAAGGGTTTTCAGCATCAACAAATTGCTTGTCTCTTTCTGATTATTGTACACACTTGCATTTATTAGCACAGACGCATACTATGTGTTTGATATTTTGATTGTTTGATATCATATCATCCATAGTTGTGCAATTAGGTTTGGGGATTTGGGATCGATGTGAGGTTGATTACGAGTGAATTAATTGAATATTATCTTAATCAATCATCATATGACTAAAGTGTTCTTATTGTTAATTTCCGCATTCGATTTAGAAGAGGTAATTGAGGTACACATAGGCCTTAATTGATAATTGATTTGGGCTAAAATTGAAAAACCTATTTACCCCCTCTAGGTATAGTGTCTTGGTCTCTACGTGTATAATCGTGAGGGAAGATCCACATTGGGTTCTCCCTCTCAGAACAACAATTGGTATTAGAGCATGGTTGCCCTTAGATCATAAGGCACTAAGTCGACATATCTTGTTTTTGCTTACTTGCCTAGCTGTCTACCTTCAAGAAATCTATCATTACTACTAGTTATTTGAATAGATTCTCAAAAGGAAGGTGGTTCAATTGGACAACCACCATTCTTTGATGAATTTAACTTTGTATATTAGAAAGCTCGTATGAGAGCATTTTTTAAATTCATTGATGAGATGGTGTGGTTGACTGTCCAAGAGGGTTGGATACCTTCCAAAGCCACCACACAAGTTGAAGGTGGTGAAGTGGTGGTTGAAATAAAATCTCCGAAGGTGTGGACTAAAAATGAGAATGAGTCTGCGGGGTAGAACTCAAAAGGCTTGAATGCGATATTCAATGTCGTGAGACTAATGAGTTCTGAAGGATCGCTAATTGCTAAACTTCAAAGGAAGCGTGGGACATCTTGATTGTTTCCTACGAAGGGACTTCCATAGTGAAGATGTCTTGACTCAAAAGTTACACCTCACAGTTTGAGACTTTAGGGATGTAGGATGATAAAACATTTAGTAAATTTTATGCTAAATTATGTGATATTGTAAATTCATCATTTGCATTAGGTACTAAGGCTGATGATCTGGCAATCAAGTGAAAAATCTTAAGATCTCTGCCCAAGAAGTTTCATGCTAAGGTCACTGATTCGCCACTTTTTGTGATCTGAATTATATTAATTATACACACAAGTATAAGTGGTCAAATTGTAGTTTTCTCAGTTTTAAGTCCAAGTATCGATCCCATGAAGAGTTTTAGTAATTGAGATTTTAAACTAAAAAAAAAAAAGTAACGTTTGTTGTTTGGAGTAGTATGATGTTTGATAGCTTGTGATGTGAGCTTAGATTGATAACTAGTTTAATTTAAATACATTGCGGAAATAAAGTGCGGAGATAATAAAAATGCTTAAGTAAAGCGTATAAGTGATAACAATGTAAAAGATACCCTTCAGTTTAAGGATCCATATGTTTTATATTGGTTGATTACTGGAAATGCTACCTCACAACAATTAACTTCCATTTTACTGGAGAGTCAATCGGCAGGTCTGATGTATATAAACTATAACACAACCGCTTCTTAGGCTAACTGGTAGTAATAAATCATAACGCAACAACTTCTTAGGAAAGCTGGTTATATTTACATCAATTGATTAACCAAAGCAAACCAGAAGGACAAGCCATTCATTAGGCCTACTTGAGTTATTCAATTGATCTCTTGATAGCAAGTACATACATATTAATCCATAACACAGCCACTTCTTAGGTTAACTGGTGGTAATATAGCATAACACAACAACTTCTTAGGAAAGCTAGTTATAGACGTACCAATTAACTAATTCAAGTGAACCAGAAGGACAAGCCATTCATGAGGAATACTTGAATTACCCAATAGGTCATCTGTGATATGTATATATATATATATGCATGCCAGTTAAACATCCTCAGTATTCCATCGGAGGACAAGTCATACCAGTAGGAACACCGTGGTTGTTAGACTGTCCATATAGTTAGATATATAATAAGTAAAGAAACCCTAATAACCCAAAAGGACAAGCCATTCATGAGGATCATTTAGGTTTTGTACCACACATCAGTAGAAAATCCTCAACGTTCCAATGGAGGACAAGCCATACCGGTAGGAACATCGTGGATCTTTAACTGGCTGGTCTAATGATACACTGATGACATAATTCCAGGCACAGCACCAGAATTACGTACATCACTATATCACTCATTAAGCATATAATACATATATAAATAAACATATAAATAAAACATCAACATTTCCATAATCTAACCAATATTATACATATGTTTACCCTAGTTTGAAGGGTATAAACGACTACTCACGATCCATTGCTACAGACAAACAAGGAGTGTGACTATTCGTCATTACAACTAAAATTAAACGGTAAATTGTAAAACTTCTTTCACAAGGAACAATTGAAACACAACCACCTTTATTATCATTTAAGACACAGAAGTGGCGGTAGTTCAACTATCCGAATAGAAAGATACAATGGAAATATAAAAATACAGAGTAACAATAAAAGTTTATCACGGACCGGCTAAGACTTTCTCTTTCTTTCTCTCTTTGGCTTTGGTGTGGGCGGCCTTGAAGAATGAACAAGGCTTTGAGAGGTATTGGAAGGCTTGGAAGGAATGCTTGAAAACTAAACAAGGCACCCCTCTTTATAGAGGGGGGAGGGAGTTTCGACCAAGGAGGGTGGTCCCAACCACTAGCCCAATGTAAAATCCGGGCAAATTTGAACTTTTTCTGAAAAAGGGAAAAATGGTAATTTGTCACCCTAATTCGTATTTAAAATATTCATGTTCTAGAGCTCGGATGAAGAAACGGAGTTCGCCGTCAGATTCGTCTCGCGAAACTGAGTCACCTTGTCAAATTTCACCGAATTTCGAGATAGTTGGGTTTTTCACGTTTTTCGAGGTGACTGGTGTCCAGTGACTCCGAAAAATGAATTTTTTATTAAAATTATAAAATTTCCTTAGAATTTGATGAAAGTTCAAATAAAATTAATTTGAACTTAAATCGGGATGAAATAAATCGTTTCGGGGCGAAAACGGACTCGGACAAGTGGGGGACACGTGGCGCAACGTGGGCCGAGTATTAGAACTATAAATATGAGCAAATATCTGCATTTTAAGCAGAATACTTGGACAAGTGGGGGACACGTGGCGCGACGTGGGCCGAGTATTAGAACTATAAATAGGAGCAAATATCTGCATTTTAAGCAGAATTTCTTCAATATTTTGCTGGTTCAACGTTGGAGAGAAAGAGGGAGAGAAAAGAGAGAAAATCCAATCTTCTTCCGTCGCTCGGAATCAGTCGAGCCAAGAGTTAAAGTCGATCACCGCGATGAGGGCTACATCTACGTACCAAGAACGAGTGATTTCACCGAAGATCCAAGAGGAGACTTTGGGAAAATCAAGAGTTTTGGATGTTTTGAAGGTGTTCTTGAAGCTCTAGCTTTCATTCTACACTACAAGAGGTAGGGTTCTTCCTACTTGGGTTTTACTCCTACCTTAAGGGGCTGTTTTGTTGACTGAAACATGGCTGTATTTTGGACTGATATAAGGTTGTTTATAGACTGTTTTAGGGGCTGTTATATGGCCTCTTTTGGGTTGAAATCATGGGGCTGTTTTATGCTTGTTTAAGGGGCTGTTTTAGGCCTGTTTTTGGGCTGAAATTGTGACCGTTTTTGGATGGAAAATGGATTGATTTTGGGCGAAAAAGTGGACTATTTTTGGTGCCCAAAGGTGGACTGTTTTTAAGCCATTTTGCGGACTGCATATAGGCCACCTTACGGACTGTTTTTAGGCCACTTTGCGGACTGTTTTTAGGCCACCTTGCGGACTGTTTTTAGGCCACCTTGCGGACTTTTTTTAGGCCACTTTATGGACTATTTTTAGGGCACTTTGCGGACTGTTTTTAAGCCACTTTAAGGACTGTTTTTAGGCCACTTTGCGGACTGTTTTTAGGCCACTTTGTGGACTGTTTTTAGGGCACTTTGCGGACTATTTTTAAGCCACTTTAAGGATTGTTTTTAGGTCACTTTACGGACTGTTTTGGGCTGATTTTTGTGGGTTGTTATGTGTTATCATGCGCCTTGTGATTTAAGTGTGTTATTAGCATCGACCACGTAATAACATGCTTGTCAATTGTGTTGAATATAAATGTTGATACATGCTAGTTGATGTTTTGACATTGAGATGAAAGTTTGGAGATTATATGTCTATGATATAATTGTCCATGATACATGTTGATATGTTGTTTTAGTTGTACATATGACATTCATTACATATGAGACATGACATTGATATGCAATGGCACATTACATTGCATTTGCACGGAGGCATCCCATCCATGGGCTTAGGCATGAGTATGGGTGTGTGTGTGTGTGAGATGCATGGTTGATCAAACACCTTGTTTGGTGGTTGGTCTGTGGGCTCGGAAAAATGTGGATCGAAGATCCCCTTTGAGTCGCATGGTTGCATGGAAGAAAACTTGTGTCGGGTATAACAAGTAAGGCTAGACTCTCCATCGGGTGCAAAACCCGGTCACATGGTTCAGGCACTTCCCGGCGGTGAAATTCCAGAAAAGTGCTGGTGTTTACGGAACCAGTGGTTGAGATACCAAAATTCGTTGCCCAACAAAGACACAAGATTTTGTTAAAGATTTTGTTTTATAAACATACTCTTGGATGTGCCACATCCAACAATGCTTGATTTTTATAAACACATGATCTTATTTCAAACAAGCATTGGAGGTAATTCATCTATGATGAAGGTTTTACACACTTGCATTGCATTGTGTGGTGGGAGCCGGTGAGGGCTCGGGTTCAGTTGCACGAGTGAGTTTCATCTCATTTCATAGCATGGCATGTAGAATTCCAACCTAGAATTGCATATTCTTACTTGGAATGTTGATGTGAATATGAATTGTTGAATGTGAACATTGCATGTGCACTTAGGTGGGGAGTAGCCTCTGTAGGAATTACTCTACTGGGCGTGGCTCACCCTATACGGGAAACATTTCAGGTGCGGGTTATGCGCCAGCGGACGGCTCACAATCAGGGCCACATGGTTGAAGAAAAGCCGACTTGTGGCTTTTAATCCTTTTTGTTTGTAAAATTTGGCATGTAAAGAATTGTAATTGGACTTTTATGGACTAATTTTAATATAGTCTTGCATGTATATATGAGTGTGGATAGATGGACCCGGTGTGGTCTATATTTACTCATAAATGGACCCGGTGTGGTCATTGTTGAATATTGGACCTCAGATGGGTCTTGTTATTTTATGATGCACAGGTTGTGTTTTGGGTAGAGCTCCCCGTACAAGGGAGACTCTGCCCAATTTTGTTAAATTATGGACCCCGGTAAATGGGGCATAACGTTATGATATCGAGTTACTCGGTATCCACGGGCATTCCGCGGGTTAATGGGTAATCAACGGACTCCTGGATTTTTGGGGCGTCACAACTTGGTATCAGAGCCTAGGTATACGAATTACCTAGGGCTTGATGGGCATGGGTCTAGACCATTGCATGCATTGTGCATTTCATGTGATGTGCTTAACTTGCTGCATGATTATGTGCTACGTGTTATGTGAACAATATGCATGGTAAAATGTATATGGAAAGGGAAACACTAGGGTTAGGAAATATAACCTTAGGGTCAGGAAGGGAAAGGATGTGTGAGCCACTGTTTGGGCATCTACTATATCCTAAGGTTTTAACTTTTGATTTCTAACTTTGGGATACTAAGTTATTGGCCTATTGCTATCTTATGTGTGTATAGATGACAACTAGGGGAAGAGGACGTCGGGGTGGACGGAACAACCAACCACCACCGGCCTTTGACCAACAAGCCTTCATAGAGGCTATTGGTACTGCGGCTGCTACTATTGCACAGGCCAGTGCTACAGCTGCTACAATTGCACAGGCTAGTGCAAGTGGGGGCCAAGGGGGCTCAAGTCACCTCCAGAAGTTCAAGGCACACCAGCCTCCGGTCTTCATGGGAGGGGCGGACCTGATGGTAGCTGATCATTGGTTCCGGCAAGTAGACAAGATCATAGGGGCAATGGAGATCACCTCCGATGCTACGAAGATAACCCTAGTTACTTTTCAACTAGAGGGAGAATCCCAAGTGTGGTGGGATTGGATCAATACCTCAAAGAACATGGGGACAATGACTTGGGCAGAGTTCAAGGAACTCTTCATGGGTAAGTACTTCCCGGCAGCTGCTCAACACGCAAAGGCCCGGGAGTTCTTAGACTTGAGGCAAGGAATGATGTCGGTGATGGAATACGTGGCTAAGTTCACTGAATTAGCCGTTTCGCCGACGATTATGTGGCCACAGACATGGCCAAAGTACGTAAGTTTGAGGAGGGCTTGTAGTTGTCCATCCGGGGCAAAATTGTGGGTCTTCTTCTACAAGACTTGGACACGATGGTCACGACAGCTATGGCCATTGAGAGAGAGATTGATGATGCAAGGAACATCCGGGAAGCGGGTGGTAAAGGCAAAAAGAAAGAGGGTCAATCCTCTTCTTCTAGTGCGGGGAAGAGGTAGAGAACTTCTGCTCTGCAGGGGCATCAAGGGCAGGGCCGCGGCTATCAAGGCCAAGGTCAAGGTCAGTCCTCCCGAGGCGGGAGAAATCAGAGGCCTCCTTTTCAGGCAGGCCAACGGACTTGCTATCATTGCCACCAACGGGGGCATATGAAGCGGGATTGTCCTCAAAGGCAGGGATCCCAGGGTCAGGGGGCGTCTCAGTCCCAGCCATCAGTGGGATATTCATAGTCTCACTACACTCCTTCCTACCCCACTATGGGCCAGGGAAGCCAATATTCGTTCCAAGGTGTTGCACAGGCTCCTACCACTTCACGAGCGGGAACTCCGGAAGTAGGCCAGATGGGCTAGGGTATGGGTCGGGGCCGAGGGCAGGGCTCACAAGCCGGAACTTCGGGGACCCAGGGGTGTGTCTACGCCATGATACCTCAGACTGAGCTGGCAGACCAGTCAGTGGTACAGTGTACATTTCTACTCTATCGCTTATGGGCTAGAGTATTATTTGATTCTGGTGTATCACATTCATTTATTGCTGCATCTTGTGTGAAAGACTTGGGCTTAGAGGTTGAGACCTTAGAAGAGCCATTGCATGTGAGTTCTCCCCTAGGTGCTAGGGCGAGGGTTGATCAGATATGTCAAGGGTGTGAGTTAGAGATCTCAGGGATTCTACTCACCGTGGACCTTCGGGTCATGGACATGTCGGAGTTCGATGTAATCCTGGGAATGGATTGGTTGGTGGCACACCGAGTCGTCATTGATTGTGATCGGAAGCGGGTCACTACTTATACGTCTGATGGTGTTTGTTTCAAATTCCAGGGGGCAAAGCACGATGCTTTACCTCAAGCCGTGTACGAATCTAGATGGCACGGGCAGTTGATGGGTTAGCTAGCAAGCCTTACCCTAGAGGACGAGGCGAGACAGGAGTTGGGTCTACCTCAGGTTGTGTGAGATTATGAGGATGTTTTTTCGGATGAACTACCGGGATTACCTCCACATAGGGATGTAGACCTCACTATTGAGTTGCACCCCGGTACTTCGCCCATTTCTATGACTCCACATAGGATGGCGCCTGTTGAGTTGCAAGAACTCAAAGTCCAATTGCAGGAATTGTTGGACAGGGGGTTCATTAGACCGAGTACCTCACCTTGGGGCGCTCCGGTGTTATTTGCAAAGAAGAAGGACAAAACCCTTCGACTATGCATAGATTACCGGCAGTTGAATAGGGTTACTATCAAGAATAGGTACCCTTTGCCGAAGATTGATGACTTGTTTGATCAGCTGAGAGGGGCACGGGTCTACTCCAAGATAGATCTCCGCACCAGTTACCATCAGTTGAGGGTTAGGGAGGCGAATATCCCTAAGACAGTGTTTCAGACGCGGTATGGGCATTTTGAGTTCACAGTGATGCCATTCGGATTGACGAATGCTCCAGCGGCATTCATGGATCTAATGCAAAGGGTGTTCCAACCCTACCTAGATCAGTTCGTTGTGGTTTTCGTTGACGACATCTTGATCTACTCCAAGTCTGAGGAGGAGCATGAGGGTCACTTGAGGATTTTTCTCCAAGCCTTGAGAGATCATCAGTTGTATGCCAAATTTAGTAAGTGTGAATTTTGGCTTACTGAGGTGAAATTCTTGGGGCATGTAGTGTCGGCTTCGGGTGTATCCGTAGACCCGGAAAAGGTCGAGGCAGTTATGAATTGGGAGAGGCCGAAGTCAGTCTTCGAGATATGCAGTTTATTGGGATTGGCAGGGTACTACAGGAGGTTCATTGAGGACTTCTCTCGATTAGCTGCACCTATGACGAGGTTGACCCGAAAAGAGATCAAGTTTGAGTGGAATGACTCATGTGAGAAGGTCCAGGAGTTGAAGAGGAGGCTTACTTCAGCTCCTATTCTGATAGTACCGAAAAGGGGACAGAGATACACAGTGTATTGTGATGCCTCTAAGGACAGACTTGGATGTGTTTTGATGCAGTCCGGGAGGGTAGTGGCCTATGGTTCTCGGCAGTTAAAGAACCACGAGCAGAATTACCCCACACATGACATGGAGTTGGCGGCCATTGTCTTTGCCTTGAAGGCTTGGCGCCACTATCTGTACGGTGAGCAGTTCGAGGTGTTTTTAGACCACAAAAGTCTGAAGTACATCTTTACATAGCGGGACCTCAACATGAGACAACGCAAGTGGATGGAGTACCTCGAAGATTATGACTTCACTTTGCATTACCATCCCGGTAAAGCAAATGTGGTGGCTGATGCACTCAGCCGAAAGTCACGGGGAGTTATGGCTAGTGTGGCTTCCCGAGAGTAGTAGATGCTCGAGACTATGGGACAGTTCGAGTTGTGTTATATGGGTCAGGCTCAGGGTACTTTGGCGAGTTTGGTGGCTACACCTTCTCTACTGAGCAGGGTGATTGAGTCCTAGAGTTAGGACACGGAGCTATTGTCCATTCGGGACCGTGTACAGGCAGGTACAGGTGACGAGGGCTGGGCCATTCACTCGGATGGTAGTCTTCGGTATCGAGGAAGGGTTGTGGTTCCTCAATTGGCAGATCTGAGAGAGGAGATCCTTAGGGAATTTCACTACTCCTGTTTTGCGGTTCATCCAGGGGGCACGAAGATGTATCATGATCTTCGTCGCCAGTATTACTGGAGTGGAATGAAGAGGCAAGTTGGTGACTTTGTCAGTCGATGTCTCACGTGTCAGCAGGTTAAGGCTGAACACCAGAGACCAGCAAGTTTGCTCCAGCCCTTGGAGGTAGCTGATTGGAAGTGGGAGCATGTCACGATAGATTTTGTGACCCACTTGCCACGGACATCGCGGGGACATGACACGGTATGGGTGGTAGTGGACCGGCTTACTAAGTCGGCACACTTTTTGGCGATACGGATGACCTTCACACTGGAGGAATTCTGCAAGTTATATATACGGGAGATTGTTCGGTTGCATGGGGTACCCGTATTTATAGTATCGGACCGGGATCCCAAGTTTACGGCTCATTTTTGGGAGAGTTTTCAGCGAGCCATGGGGACATAATTGATGATGAGTACTGTTTTTCATCCCCAGAAGGACGGTCAGTCGGAGAGGACCATCCAGACCTTAGAGGACATGCTACGGGTATGCGTTCTAGATCTCAAGGGTAGCTGGGAAGAACACTTACCCTTGGTGGAGTTCTCCTACAACAACAGTTATCAGGCGAGCATATAGATGGCACCCTATGAGGCACTATATGGGAGGCCTTGTCGATCTCCGGTTTGTTGGACGGAGGTGGGAGAAAAAACCGCTACGGGGCCGGAATTGGTTAGAGACACCTCTGAGAAGGTAGAGTTGATACGAAAGCGTCTTCTCACGGCCCAGAGCCGGCAGAAGAACTACGCTGACAAGCGGCGACGACCTCTAGAGTTTGAGGTAGGAGATCATGTCTTCTTGAAGGTAATGCTTAAGAGATAAGTGGTCAGGTTCGGCAAGCGGGGAAAGCTGTTGCCGAGGTATATCGGGCCCTTCGACATACTCAAGAGGGTAGGTACAGTTGTGTACCGATTGGCGTTACCGCCAAATCTATCGGGCGTTCATGCAGTATTCCATGTCTCCATGCTCCGGAAGTATACTCCAGATCTGACACATGTGGTGGATTGGGGTGAATTGATTGTTGATGCGGATGGGACCTTCGAGGAGAGACCGGTACGTATCTTGGATAGCCGGGACCAGGTTTTGCGAGGCAAGATGGTGAGGCTAGTGAAGGTGTTGTGGCAACACCGAGGAGTGGAGGAGGCGACATGGGAGCATGAGGACACCATACGTACTAATTATCCTTTCCTATTTGAGGATGGTGGTACATTCTTGTTGTCATTATGTATTATATGATTGTTGCATACGCATGTGATTGCATGTATATGTGTGTAAATTTCGGGGACGAAATTCTTTTAAGGGGGAAAGAATGTAAAATCCGAGCAAATTTGAACTTTTTCTGAAAAAGGGCAAAATGGTAATTTGCCACCCTAATGCGTATTTAAAATATTCATGTTCTAGAGGTCAGATGACGAAACGGAGTTCACCGTGGGATTCGTCTCGCGAAACTGAGTCACCCTGTCAAATTTCGCTGAATTCCAAGATAGTTAGATTTTTCACGTTTTTCGAGCTGACTGGTGTCCAGTAGTAACCCCCAAAAACAAATTTTTTATTAAAATTATAAAATTTCCTTAGAATTTGATGAAAGTTCAAATAAAATTAATTTGAACTTAAACCGGGATGAAATAAATCGTTTCGGGGCGAAAACGGACTTGGACAAGTGGGGGACACGTGGCGCGACATGGGCCGAGTATTAGAACTATAAATAGGAGCAAATATCTGCATTTTAAGCAAAATTTCTTCAATATTCTGCTGGTTCAACGTTGGAGAGAAAGAGGGAGAGAAAAGAGAGAAAATCCAATCTTCTTCCGTCGATTCCCGGAGTTCTGTCGCTCGGAATCCGTCGAGCCAAGAGTTAAAGTCGATCAACGCGACGAGGGCTACGTCTACGTACCAAGAATGAGTGATTTCACCAAAGATCCAAGAGGAGACTTTGGGAAAATCAAGAGTTTTGGAAGTTTTGGAGGTGTTCTTGAAGCTCTAGCCTTCATTCTACACTACAAGAGGTAGGGTTCTTCCTACTTGGGTTTTACTCCTACCTTAAGGGGCTGTTTTGTTGACTGAAACATGACTGTATTTTGGACTGATATATGGTTGTTTATAGACTGTTTTAGGGGCTGTTATATGGCCTCTTTTGGGTTGAAATCATGGGGTTGTTTTAAGCTTGTTTAAGGGGCTGTTTTATTCTTGTTTAAGGGGCTGTTTTAGGCCTGTTTTCAGTAGTTTTGTCTCGTTATTTTTGAAACAAAAGAAATCATCAAACACACACACAAGTTTTTATAAAAATATATAGATAATGTTACAACTAACGTGTGTTACTCTTGTAGTGATCAGGAAAAGGAAGTATTTTAGGCCAAAAATGAATAATGAAAAATGGCCTAAGATCATTTTCCAGAAATTATTTATCTGTATTAATCCCACATAAGAGAATTTCGAGGATAACGCTAATAATATAATCTAATAAATGCTAATCAAAACAAAATTAATGAGATTATTGAAAGAAAGTTTACCGTAGAATCGAAGATGTTTATTTGAGTAGATGTAGAATATCTCTCCAAGGAGGATTAGCTCAAATTCTTCAATTGGTCATACATCTCCACTAAATATGTAAAGAGTGTAATATTTCATAAGGTTTTTGGAATAAAGAAATCTATTAGTGTTGTAACAGAATAAGTTCAAACGAAAATATTAAGATAATATACAACTAAAATATGAAAATCTCACGTGATCAGATTAAGGTTATTTTCACATAACATAGGAATATTAATTTAATTCAACTGTGAATTATATAAAATAATCCTCCTAACGGAATTAACATGAAGTCCATATTAATTATCAAAAATTAGTTAGACATAAACAAGTTTAAAACAAATAGCATAATTTAAAACATAAAGTAACTTATAATTTAAGTGCATAAAATAAAAGTGCATAATGTAAAAGATGAGTGAAAGAAAACAAATTGTTTTGTAGAATCTCCAGTCTGTTTAGGAAGCAGAAGATCCTGCTTCGAAACATTCTCTAAAGAACTGTACTTGATTATGCTCATATTGCTCCAGGCGTCTGTTTATGTGAGTAATATTGGTCTCTATTTCCAGTAAGATTTGTCTATCAGTTCTGTCGTCCATTGGTATGTATGGTTGATTTTCTTGTGGTGTTAGTGGTATGAATTCTTCAGGTACTTGAAACAGTTCTTCTTGTGGTTCAAGTGATGCTTTAGGTTGGTTTTCCATTCGTGCTCCATGACTTTTCTTTAATGAAGTTTTATCCAATGCTCCAAGAGATTCCACTATTTTCCATGTCGGATTAGTGATCACACCTTTGTCCCTGCATAATTCTGTAACACCCCAAAACACACCCTGGATGGCATTACATTCTAAAACATTCATATCATGAGAGCACTAATATAATTCCTCCAGAAACTAGGCTCCATTTGTCATCCACAAATATTTACAAAGTGATCCAAAAGAATATGCCCAAATTATGGCTATTACATCTCAAAAATTTTACTTAAAGTAGCACATCGGAATAAATAAAAGAAACTAGACTACACAATGTTCCAAAAGAATGTCCTAATCTAGTACAAAAGGAAGGGAGGTCGCTCTATGCGTCCACCTCGGGATCCACACTCCCGTCAAGTGGAGTCTCCCAAGTAGCGGGCTCCTCGACCCTTGCGTCCTCCTCAAGCAGGTAATCTGAAAAATGTTAGCGGTAGGGGGTGAGCACAAAGCTCTGTAGAAAAATTCTCTCAAACCCATACAAGGTTTAGAAAAGCATTTAAAACGTTCGGTCTCATTTTTAACATAACATAGATACATAATTTGAAATAAAGCAGTGACATTTAAAAAGGATCTCAAGTTTATGTAAAAACATTACTTAAATGAATAAACGAGTACCACATACAACTAATCACCATTAATTGCCATAAACAATTTCCAACAATTCTTTCGGTAGGTGGCATACTTTAGGGTAACCTACACCCCCATTCTTCTGGTAGGTGGCATACTTTAGGGTAACCTCCACCCCCATTCTTTCGGTAGGTGGAATACTTTAGGGTAACCTCCACCCCCGTTAGATCATCTTTGCTTCCCAAGCATCCTTACAAGGAACTTCTTGGGAATGGGTGAGCATCCTTACAAGGAACCCCTCACACTTCTTTCAGTAGGTGGCATACTTTAGGGTAACCTCCACCCCCATTCATTCGGTAGGTGGCATACTTTAGGGTAACCTCCACCCCCGTTAGATCATCTTTGCTTCCCAAGCATCCTTACAAGGAACCTCTTGGGAAGGGGTGAGCATCCTTACAAGGAACCTCTCACACTTCTTTCGGTAGGTGGCATACTTTAGGGTAACCTCCACCCCCATTCATTCGGTAGGTGGCATACTTTAGGGTAACCTCCACCCCCGTTAGATCATCTTTGCTTCCCAAGCATCCTTACAAGGAACCTCTTAGGAAGGAGTGAGCATCCTTACAAGGAACCTCTCACTCATGTGCATCACAAACAATCCAACCAAGCTTACAATTCCAATATTGATTTCAATTTACAATCATCTGTCCAAAATCCCCTAAAATATATCATGTAATAATTCTACAACCAACAAAGAAAATACATGTGATCACAATAACATCATTGTTCAACCCAACACAAGCACTAAGGGTTCAAAAATCCATAATAAAGAAAGCATTTAAGAAAGAAATACATCACTCTCCAAAAATGAGGGTTTTAAAACTAGAGAAGAGATTTCATGGGTATTAAACCCTAGCTTTGTTCAAAACATGTAATCTTTGCCAAAAAGCCTAAGAGAGGATGATTCCATAGCATATATATACCATTGATAGCCAAAACATACATATATAATTACCCTAACCTCAATGTAAGTGAGTGAGAGAAAACCTCTACCTTGGTGTTCTTGAAAATCTAGGGTTTTGATCTTTTTGGAATTGTAACTCCCTCTTGATCTTGTGTTTCTTTCTCCTCCTTTATCTCCTCCTAGGGTTCTAAAGTGTTTAGGATGAGAGTGGAGTGAAGAATGGGGCAAATGAGGGCTTGAGGGGGTGTTATAAACCCAAAAATCCCGACTTTTTAACTGTTCAGCGAGTGTCAGAAAAATCGTACCGGTACGCGGTACCGGTACGGTATAGTACCGGTACGCGGTACCGATACAGTTAAGCTACTGGTTCGGGTGTACCGGTACGGTACCGTACCGGTACTGTGTACCGGTACACTTCGGTTACTTCGACTTCCAGGGCAGTTTTGACCCATTTAGAGGTCGAATTGGAAAATTTTCATGAGATACACTTTTGTAGTCCTAGATGTCTACTATCTACTGTCCAAATTTCAGATCAATTGAAAATAAGGATAAAAAGTTATGACCAAAATACTAGAAGGTGTCACAACTCCTTTTTACCCAAATTTTCTCTAAGTGTGTTTTCACTCCGGAATACTTCATAACTTCCAATACACCTCATATTACCTCTCCCAAGGTTGTTCGACCTTCCGGATTCAATGGAAACCTTATTTTGACCTAAAAATATTTAAAAATTCATCTAGTCACCATTTCCAAGTTTAAACGTCTTGGAAACTCCAACTTCCCAATCCATATTTATCTCTAGCATTTCTCCTACTATTACAATCTATATAATTTATTCTTACATCCTTACACATATCCACATTTTTACAACAATTATTTACTATATATCTATATATATATATATATAAAAGAAAAAATGCGGGGTGTTACAATCCACCCCCCTTAAAGAAAGTTTCGTCCTCGAAACTTACCTCAAGTAGCGAACAAATATGGATACTTCTCACGCATTTCTTGCTCCGGTTCCCATGTAGCTTCCTCCACTCCATGGTGTTGCCACCGAACCTTTACCAATCTGATAACTTTGCTGCGAAGCACTTTTTCCTTGGTGTCGAGAATTTCTACCGGTTGTTCTTCGTAGGTTGCTCCGTCTTGGACTTCAATCTCCTCCAAGTTCACGACTGGAGTTGCATCCGAGTGACACATTCTCAACATGGACACGTGGAACACATCATGTACTCCGGATAGCTAGGCTGGTAGTCGAAGTTGGTATGCCGCCTTGCCTATCGCTTTGATTATCTCAAATGGTCCGGTATATCTTGGCGCTAGCTTCCCCTTCTTGCCGAATCGAAACACGCCCTTCTTGGGTGACACCTTGAGAAATACGTAGTCTCCCACCTTGAATTCTAAGGGTCTTCGTCTGTGGTCCGCATAGCTCTTCTGTCTACTTTGCGCCGTCCGTAGCCTCTCTCGGATGAGTTGAATCTTCTCCGTAGTTTCTCGAACAATGTCTGATCCCAACAAACTACTCTCACCGGCTTCTAACCAACACGTCGGTGATCGGCATGGTCTTCCATACAATGATTCATACGGTGCCATCCCAATACTTTCCTGATAGCTGTTGTTGTAAGCAAACTCCACCAACGGTAAGTGGTCGCTCCAACTCCCCTTGAAGTCCAACGCGCAAGTGCGTAACATATCCTCCACAATCTGGATCACTTTCTCGGATTGGCCATCCGTTTGGGGATGAAAAGCCGTACTGAAATGTAACTCCGTCCCCATCGCTTATTGTAGACTCTGCCAGAATCTCGCCACAAACCTAGAGTCACGATCCGACACAATCGAGAGCGAAACGCCGTGTAATCTCACTATCTCACGGATATACAGCTGGCTCAAGGTCTCGAATGTATCCGTGGTCTTCATACCCAAAAAGTGAGCGGACTTGGTGAGTCTATCCACAATGACCCACACTGCATTATGCCCACGCAACGTCCGTGGTAAACCCGACACGAAGTCCATGGTGATGTGATCCCACTTCCACTTTGGAATAGGCAAAGACTGTAGGACTCCTCCTGGCCTTTGATGCTCAATCTTCACTTGCTGGCACACCGCACATTTTGCCACATACTTGGCCACATCTCGCTTCATTCCCCTCCACCAGTATTGATGCTTCATGTCCCTATACATCTTTGTGCTACCGGGGTGGATAGCAAACTTGGAGCGATGACACTCTCCAAGTATTTCCTCCTTTAGGGACGAATCATTGGGAACACATAGCTTCTCCCCATATCTCAACTCTCCATTCTTCCAAGACCATCCTTCCATCACTTCTCCATTCTCTAATCGGGCTCTAGTCAAATCGAGTTCCGAATCCAGGCATTGCAACTCCACCACTCGTTGCAGAAGCGTCGGTTGAGCTATAAGGTTGAATATATAGGGTTGATACTCCGGTCCATCCACCCATAGATCGTACTCCTCCAATGCATCAATCATTTTCCACCTATTTACCGCAAGAGAATTGATTTCACCCCGATACTTCCTGCTAAGAGCGTCAGCTACTACATTGGCCTTCCCCGGATGGTAGTTGAGCGTGAACTCATAATCTTCCAAGTACTCAATCCACCTTCTCTGCCGGAGATTCAAGTCTTTCTGTGTGAAAATATACTTGAGGCTTTTATGGTCCGAGAACACTTGAAATTTCTCCCCGTATAAATAACATCTCCACAACTTAAGAGCAAACACCACCGCAGCTAGCTCCAAGTCGTGTGTGGGATAATTCTGCTCATGCACCTTGAGTTGCCTCGAGCCATAAGCCACTACCTTCCCTCCTTGCATTAGAACGCATCCCAAGCCTCGTAGTGAAGCATCGATGTAGACATCATAGCCTTCCCCACTACTCGGAATAATGAGGATAGGTGTCGTCGTCAAATTCTCCTTCAAGGTGCGGAAAACTAGTTCACACGCTTGAGTCCACGAAAATTTCTCCCCCTTCTTTGTAAGGCTAGTCATCGGCATCGCAAGCTTGGAGAATCCTTCCACAAACCTACGATAATAGCCGGCTAACCCCAAGAAACTCCGTACTTCTGTCACGTTCTTCGGTGGTTCCCATTTCATCACGGCCTCAATCTTTGCGGGATCAACCGCTACTCCTTGCTCGGACACAACATGGCCAAGGAACTTCACTTCCTTCATCCAAAACTCACACTTGCTCATCTTCGCATATAACTTATGTTCTCTCAATGTTTGTAGCACCATAGAGAGATGACGAGCATGTTCCTCCTGAGTCTGTGAGTAAACCAATATGTCATCAATAAACACAATGACAAATTGATCGAGGTAAGGCCGGAAGACTCTGTGCATCAAATCCATGAAGGCTGCGGGGGCATTAGTCAATCCGAACGGCATCACCGTATACTCGAAATGACCATACCGGGTACGGAAAGCAGTCTTAGGAATATCCTCCTCTTAATCCCCAGCTGATGATACCCCGTGCGAAGATCAATCTTGGAGTAATACTTTGAACCCTTCAACTGATCAAATAAGTCATCAATTCTCGGCAACGGATACTTATTCTTCACGGTAACCCGATTCAACCTCCGGTAATCCGTGCACAACCGTAGAGTCTCATCCGTTTTCTTCACAAAGATGACCGGGGCTCCCCAGGGTGAAGTGCTTAGACGGATAAACCCAATTGCCAACAAATGATCCAACTGCTTCCTTAGCTCCTTCAACTCCAAAGGTGCCATCCGGTAGGAAGCAATAGATATGGGTTCGGTTCCCGGGTAGAGATCGATCTTGAATTCAATTTCCCTATGTGGCGGTAATCCGGGTAATTCCTCGGGAAAAACATCTGAAAACTCCGATACAATGAACACCACATCCGTGTGGAGTTTATCCCGGTCATCTCCCATCAAGCTAGCTAAGAAACTCAATTGACTTCCCGCTTTTGCTTTTAAGAATCTACTACGCGTAGTAGGAAATGGATGGAAAGAATCTCGGTTATTCACAAAACTAAAAACGACTCCTCCCGGTAACTGAAATGTAATCCGCTTGCGGAAACAATCCATTACCGCCCGGAAAGCAGACAAAAAGTTCATCCCGAAAATCACATCATACCCCTTTATCTCTAAAGCAATCAAATCCACAATCAATTCGTGCTCCCCAATGTGAAGCACGCAACCCTTGCAGATTCGGCTAGTATCTAACCGTCCTCCCGTGGGCAAGTTAATATTCATCACATGCTCTAAA
The DNA here is from genome assembly GCA_951799425.1 of Ilex aquifolium. NCBI lineage: Eukaryota > Viridiplantae > Streptophyta > Magnoliopsida > Aquifoliales > Aquifoliaceae > Ilex > Ilex aquifolium. Next base: position 34,008,167 of record OX637392.1, read on the forward strand.
TTCGCGAAACTCAATCCCAAATCAAGTGCATATGTCGTGCGTACAAATGAATGTGTTGCACCTGATTAGCACTCAAAAGTAGCATATTGTTACACTCTTTTTGGACTAATTATACTTTGATTGAGTTTAAATGATGATATTTTAGGTTCTAAAGTGAAGGGAAGTCCAAAGGCATCCAAGAAGTACATCTGAGGGTAACAAGCAGCTCCTTAAGGACATAAACTGGAAAAAAACGTCACCCAACGTTCGAATGTCCAGTGGAACCCTATTGTCCAGTGAAACCCTAATGAAGACCGGTGGATGAAGACCGGTGGATGAAGACCGGTAGATGAAGACTGGTAGTTGGTTCAATATTTTGGCCTATAAATAGACCCATTGTTGGAACATTTTAAGAAAAAGGAAAAAAGGGAATTTAGAGAGCAAAATTTCTTTCATCTTTTGTAGCTTCCATTTCAATTCATGTATTGAAGATTTTATGCTTATGTTCTTATGGTAAGAGTTCTTTCTTCTAATTGTCATTTCTTTATAGCTTTTATATTTACTTGCTTGTATAAATATAATGGAAGGCTGAGCCTCCTCTTCTAATTGTCATTTCTTTATAGCTTTTATATTTACTTGCTTGTATAACCATAATGGAAGGCTGAGCCTCCTCTTCTAATTGTTACTTGTATTTGCATACATCAAGAGATATAGCTTATCCTTCGGTTGTGGTAGAAACCCTCCAAGGATAACTAGCTTTCTTCTATTTTATTGTTCATGCATTTTACTTCCATTGTTTGAGCATCCTTCTTCTTAGAGGAGTGAAACTCTCCCACCTTTTTAGTGCTTTACCAAAGCCGGGAAGGGTGGAACGTGATTCACTCGTTCTCTGTCGAAGAACGACTCCTTGTTTAGCTATTTTACTTTAAAGCATTTCGCTTCTAGTGCTTGAGCATTTTACTTTGTAACACCTTTGCTTATGGGGATGAGTACCATTCATCATTCTAGCTTTACCATAGCTATGAAGGGTGAGTAGTCCTCATTCACTCTTTGGGAAGGGATGATAGATATGTAAAAGATTAATCCGGACATTATGTTTGTGTATCACCTTTATGCTTAAATGTTCTATACTCCACTTGATTTTTGGGTGATTGAATGCACCTAGCAAAGTAAGGGTACTTTGTATAATCAACAGATCTTTCTATGATAAATGGATGACTCCTACATGGAAAGACCCATTGATTCAAGGCAAGTACCCTAACTAACTCTTCATGACAAACTTTCAATGTCCACAATTATTGAACTTCATTCCTATCTTCCGATTAATTTGCCGTTGACACGGGAGTTAATTGAGTTATAAAGCACAAACATAATGCACCGGACAATCAACTACATATTCTGATTCCCGAACCAAAGAGTGTTTGTTACATTTAATCATCTTATATTTTGTCTAGAAAAATACCCATTGGAAAGAATCTTACATTCTATCCAAAACTTTCCACAACTTCAAAATCATAATATTTTCAGTTACAAGTCTTTCTCACTATTTACTTCAAAGAACACCAACCATAGTTCCCTGAGGATTCGACTCTGGACTCAAACCGGATTATTACTACAACTTGACCGCCTGCACTTGGGTGTACACATTTCGGATCAAGTCAAGTTTTTGGCGCCATTGCCGGGGAATCATAAAAGGTGCTCTTTTTAGAAAAAGGTGAAAAAAAAAACCTCTCTTTTTGTATGTATTTTTGCCTTATTGTGAATAATTTTGTTTTTTTTTATGACTGACACCAATCGCCTCTATCAAAATTTGCCTGCTGAATCTTTTGGGTCTGTAAATCAACTTGAACCACCTTCACCCAAATCAGAAGCCGATTCTTGTAACTTCAATATGGCAAATATTGATAGGCAGGGTGAAGATCATGTGAGAGAGGGGGAAGTACCCAACATTCGAACATTACGGGATTACTTACATCCCACAAGGAATAGTGTCCCTTCTTGTTTTGTTTTTCCGGAGAATGCGCCCCACTTCACTGTGAAGACGGGGACAGTTCAATTACTCCCTCAATTCCATGGATTTGAATCTGAAAATCCATATCTGCACATAAAAGATTTTGAGGAGGTATGTGGAACTTTTCAAGACAATTCTGAACTAGCCAAAATGAAACTTTTCCCTTTTTCTTTAAAGGACAAAGCCAAACAATGGTTAAATTCTTTAAAAGCTCTTTCAATCCCTAGTTGGCAGGCTCTACAGAATGAATTTTTCAGAAAATTCTTTCCTCTGCACCGCACTAATGCACTCAAAAGACAAATCATGAATTTTTCGGTCAAAGAAGGGGAAACTTTTTATCAAAGCTGGGAGAGATTCAAAGATCTTCTCCAATCTTGTCCACACCATGCTTTTGAAAATTGGACTTTGGCAGGTTTTTTCTATGATTCCTTGCCCACTAGGTTACGACAGTTTGTCGAAATGATGGCTCAAGGAGAGTTCATGGGAAAAAGTCCGGAGGAGGCATTCAATTTTTTTGATACCATATCTGACAGTTCTCAAATGTGGGACTCAGCCTCTCCTACCACTGTAGAAGCCAAACCACCTACTTTCCAAGGGGGTAAGTATGTCTGAGAAAAGATGATGATCTTAGAGCAAAAATGTCCACTTTGTCTCGAAAGCTTGAAGCTTTAGAGATGAAAAAGGTCCATCAAGTTGATGTTGTCTCTCCCACAGAACAAGTGTGTGGGATTTGTGCGCTAACAGGGCATCCTACTGGGGAATGCCCGACCATTCCGGCATTCAAAGAAGTTTTGTTGGAACAAACAAATGCCATTTCCAATTTCAACAAGCTTTACTCCAACCCATACTCTGAAACATACAATCCAGGGTGGCGGAACCACCCAAATTTCAGTTGGAGAAACACACAACCAACCCCCATGAATCAGCAACAAAGTCCACAACAACCACCTCAAGGACCTCCACAATATCCTCATCAACAAGGGCCACCACAACCACCTCAAGGGCCACCACATCCACCTCAAGTACCTCCACAATATCCTCCATATCAACCACCGCACAAAAGGAGCCTTGAAGATACATTGAATCAATTCATGCAAACCCAAATGGGCTATAACAATAGTTCTACTCAGGCTTTTATTGATTTCAAGGCCCAGACCACACAATCTTTTGAGGATCTCAAAGGCCACATTCAAAAGCTGACCCAGTCCATGAGCACACATGAGAAGGGAAAATTTCCTGCCCAACCAAAGCCTCCACAAGGCCAATTTCAGGTGGAAAATCCATCAACTATGGAAACTCCACAAGACCAAGCCAAAACTGTCACCACATTGAGAAGTGGCAAAAAGATTGACAAGTCCATCAGAAACATGCTGATTCCAGACCCAAAACAAAACTCAATTCCAGTCAACCCATTAAGTGAGCCAGAACTTGCAACAAAAAATGACTGTGATCCCATGATTGAACAAGAACCAGAGCCATCAAGGGAAAAAGAACCATCGTGTTCTATTCCTGCTCCTTTCCCTCATATACTCAAGAGCATACAGAAAGCAAACAATCAGTCTGAAATTTACGAGCTTTTCAAGCAAGTAAAAATCAACATCCCACTTCTGGATGCAATCCAACAGGTTCCAGCTTATGCCAAGTTTCTAAAAGACTTGTGCACAGTCAAAAGAAGCCAAAATGTTCAAAAAAGAGCCTTCCTCACAGAGCAAGCCAGTGCCCTACTTCAACACAAAATCCCTCCAAAGTACGAAGATCCAGGGTGCCCCACTGTGTCATGTGTCATTGGAAATTTCAAAATTGAGCAAGCATTGTTAGACCTTGGAGCTAGTGTCAACTTGCTTCCTTTCTCTGTCTACCAGCAGTTGGGTTTAGGTGAACTCAAACCCACTTGCATCACACTCCAATTGGCAGATAGATCTGTAAAAATTCCTAGGGGTATTGTTGAAGATGTACTTGTCCAAGTGGATAATTTTGTCTTCCCTGTAGACTTCATTGTTCTAGATACTCATCCAGAAGTTCATTCAGAAACTCCAATTCCTGTCATTCTTGGTCGACCTTTTCTAGCAACCTCCAATGCACTAATCAATTGCAGGAATGGTATTATGAAATTGACTTTTGGGAATATGACTTTCGAAATGAACGTCTTTGACATTGCAAAACACCCAAGAGAGTACGAGGAGGTAGGAGAAATAAATTCCATTAAGTCATTGATACAAGCACATCTGAATGACTCATTCTGTGAGGTTCTTAGTGAATCAACTTTGTCAAAATCTGACTCATCTGACTCTCTGGAACAAAACTCCATTGAGTGCCCTACCTTCAATGTGGGGATATGGGCTCCTAAATTTGAAGAAATTTCATCAAGTGGTACAAAACCACTATCTTCAAGTGACAGGCCACCAAAGCCTGAACTGAAACCGCTCCCATCTGATCTTAAGTATGCATTTTTAGGTGAGGATAAATCTTACCCAGTGGTAATTTCTTCAAAAATCACAGACTTGCAAGAAGCTCAATTAATTGAAGTTCTTAAAAGTCATAAAAGCACCATTGGGTGGACCATCGCTGATTTGAAAGGTATAAGCCCGTTAATTTGTAATCATGCCATATACCTTGAAGAGGACTCAAAACCCTCTCGTCAAATGCAGCGACGATTGAATCCTCACATGAAAGAGGTTGTGAGACTGGAAGTGCTCAAACTCCTGGATGCAGGGATAATTTTTCCTATCTCCGATAGCAAATGGGTTAGTCCAACCCAAGTTGTACCAAAGAAATCTGGAGTCACAGTAGTCAAAAATGATGCAAATGAACTCGTGCCAACACGAGTCGTCACAGGATGGCGAATGTGCATTGACTATCGAAAACTCAATCTGGTGACTAGAAAAGACCATTTTCCTCTTCCCTTCCTTGACCAAGTCCTCGAGAAAATAGCAGGCCATGAATTTTACTGTTTCCTGGATGGGTATTCCGGATACAATCAAATTGAGATAGCTCTGAATGACCAAGAAAAGACCACATTCACATGTCCATTTGGCACCTTTGCATTCAAAAGGATGTCATTCGGACTTTGTAACGCTCCTGCAACATTTCAAAGATGTATGATGAGCTTGTTCAGTGACATGGTCGAAATTTTTTTGGAAATCTTCATGGATGATTTCTCGGTATATGGTGACTCATTTGATTTGTGTCTAGCTAACCTAGAAAAAGTTTTGATGAGATGCAAAGAGGCAAATCTGGTGCTTAACTGGGAGAAATGTCATTTCATGGTGAATCAAGGCATTGTCTTGGGTCACATTGTGTCGTCTGAAGGCATGAAAGTTGATAAAGCAAAAATTGATTTGATAGGAAATCTTCCTGCTCCTAGGGTTGTGAAAGATGTTCGATCATTCTTAGGTCATGCAGGATTCTACAGAAGGTTCATAAAAGACTTCAGCACCATAGCAAAACCTATGTGTCATCTTTTGAGTCAGGATGTCATTTTCGACTAGAATGAAGCGTGCCAAAAATCCTTTGACAAACTCAAAGGCATGTTAATTTCTGCCCCAATAATGCAACCTCCTGACTGGACTCTACCCTTTGAATTGATGTGTGATGCTAGTGACTATGCTGTAGGTGCTGTTTTGGGACAAAGAAAAGATAAGAAGCCACATGTGATTTATTATGCAAGTAAAACTTTAAATGATGCCCAAATGAATTACTCAACAACTGAAAAGGAATTACTTGCTGTAGTATTTGCATTGGAAAAATTTCGATCTTATCTTGTTGGTTCTTCTGTTACTGTATTTACTGACCATGCAGCACTGAAATTTTTGCTTACAAAAAAAGATGCCAAACCAAGGCTCTTGAGATGGATCCTCTTGCTCCAAGAATTTGACTTAGTCATTAAGGACAAAAAGGGTGTGGAAAATGTGGTGGCAGATCATCTGTCGAGATTAACTTATGAATTTCATGAGGATGGACTGCCAATCAATGAAAAATTCCCCGATGAACAACTATTCAGGATTGATGAGACCCCATGGTACGCTGATATTTCTAATTTCCTTGCTATCGGAACACTTCCTCCATTTTTCACTCCCATGGATAAAAAGAAGTTTCTGAGGGAGGTCCGCAATTTCTTTTGGGAAGATCCCTACGTATTCAAGTACTGTAAGGATCAGATCATAAGACGTTGCATCCCCGCTCAGGAAAGTAGACAGGTAATAACATTTTGTCATTCAGAAGCATGCGGTGGTCATTTTTCATCTCGAAAAACCGCTGCAAAAATCTTGCAGTGTGGATTTTACTGGCCCACACTTTTCAAAGATGTCCATGCTTTTTGCGTAACTTGCGATAGATGTCAAAGGTTGGGAAACATTTCAAAAAGAAACATGATGCCCTTAAACCCAATTTTGGTGATCGAAATTTTTGACTGTTGGGGCATCGATTTTATGGGACCATTTCCCCCCTCCTTTGGCTATCTATACATTTTAGTAGCCGTAGACTATGTATCCAAATGGGTTGAAGTAATTCCATGCCGAAATAATGATCATCAAACGGTGATCAAGTTTTTAAAAGAAAATATTTTATCTCGGTTTGGAATTCCAAAATCCATTATAAGTGATGGGGATGCTCATTTTTGTAATCGACCATTCTGGAATCTGATGAAAAAATACCTGATTTTTCATAAAGTAGCAACCCCTTATCATCCACAAACTAGTGGACAGGCTGAATTAGGTAATCGGGAGATAAAATTAATTTTGGAAAAAACAGTAAAACCGGATCGCAAAGATTGGTCATCAAGACTAACTGATGCACTCTGGGCTTACCGTACTGCTTTTAAAACCATTTTGGGTATGTCTCCATATCGATTAGTCTATGGAAAGCCTTGTCACCTACCAGTGGAATTGGAACATAGAGCCTACTGGGCCATTAAAGCAATGAACTTTGACATGGATAAGGTCGGACTGTCACGGAAGCTTCAGATTAATGAATTGGAGGAATTGAGAAATGAAGCATATGAAAATGCTAAGATTGCAAAAACCAGGATGAAAATTTTTCATGACAAGAACATAGTGCGAAAATCTTTTGAACCTGATCAAAAGGTTCTACTTTTCAATTCGAGACTTCGCCTATTTCCTGGTAAGTTGAAATCAAGATGGACTGGACCATACATTGTTAAAAAGGTATTTGAACATGGGGCAGTGGAAGTGGAAAACCCATCAAACGGTAACATTTTTACCGTCAATGGTCAGCGATTAAAACCCTTTGTGGAGAATTTTGTCCAAAATGTGGAGACCATTTTTTTTATGGATCCAGAAAGTATCTCCGGAAATCACTCCGGAGATTACGCTTGCCGACACAAAAAAGGGTCGGGTCAGTCAGACACCCGACACGATGGACTGCCTTTATAAGGCCCCCATCGCTTTTTTTTCTTTTTTTTTCTTTTCCCCACCGCCTTTACTCTACTCTTTTCTTTTTCTTCTTCTGCTTCTTCTCTTTTCTTCTTCTTCTCCACTGCATCCGATCTTCTGTACCACGATCCAACCCATAACAGTACCATGTCTGCATTTTTCGATGACCCTATTCTCCTTCTCGTGATCTACATTTGTTTGTATTATCTACTTATGGCTGTTCTTCTTCGGGACGCACTGATGATCAAGGGTTTTTGTCCCAACGAAAACCCAGACCACCCCAAAGATGCTTAATCTCTTTTTTTTTTTTCGGTATAGGTCATCGGCGATTGAACAGATCTCCACAGTTAACTGCGTATTCAAGCTCTACAAACCGAAAAACTCGAAACATTGGGGACAATGTTCAGTCTAGGTTGGGGGGTGAGATTTACAGTTTATAGTAGTTGATCTACAGTTTACAGTAGTTGATCTGCGCAGGTTGAACCCGTAAAATTTTCAGTAAATTTTTTTTTTTTTTTGTATCTGTTCAGATTATGTACCTTGTATTAATGATAATATATGTGGGTCAGTTTTGATCGTCTTTGTGACTGGAAGACGTAAAAGAACCAGATAGTGGGTCATAAAGTAGAAAACATGGATGGTAAATTTTTTTGGTTTAGTCTGGCAGTCCTTCGTACTTTTCCAACTGATGTACATACTATGATCATGAGAAAGGCGAGACCAATAAGAAAAAATGAGATCCGAGATGAACAAAAGAAACCCCTCTGTGGCCGAAGCACATTTGCCAAACGCCGTCGTTCGAAAAAACTAGGTGCTTGTAAAAAATGTGGCCGAATATTTCATGAGAAAAGATACAACAAATGTTCTGAACCAATTTCTGGTCGTGCACTCGATCGATTAGACTGGATAGTGAATGGGCAGAGTAAGGATTATCCTGACACGCCATCCTATTCCGGTACTGAGCTTAACCGTTTTGTGCGACAAGAAATCAACAGGGTTGCTGGTTGTCCGAACTACACAGATACGGAGGGGGAATCGGATTGACTTCTGTGGAAAAGTGTACTGAGGTTGGGAATGAAAGCTGAAGGTCCGAGTCTGTAAAAAAAAAATTTTATTATTTTATTTTATTTTATATGTTCTGTACAAACTCTTTTGACTAAAATGAAAACATGGGCAGAGTAAGTAACGTCCCGAACTACCAACTAACAGTGTAGGTAGGGATTTGTTCTGAGACGCCATGACTTTTGGCTTAAGATTGTTTATTTTGATTCTTTTTAGTATGCATAATGTAGTGTAGAAAAAAAATTTTAATTTTTGATTCGACGTTCGAACGTTACAACACGTTTGAACGTTTTTGCTAAAATCCTTCTACAATAGTGTACAGTTGCTTTTATTTATTAATGTTATTTTTAATGCATGTCACTTTCTTTTGTTGTATAGTTTTGTTGTTCCTAGTTTCAGATATCGGTGCATAAGCTCAAGTGCGAGGTGTTCTCTTACCCTACTCATTTTTTTTACTGTGCGTCATTAATTATCATATCTTTTTGTTGCATTGAGGACAATGCATGAACCAAGTTAGGGGGTGAGGTTGCATTATTTGTGGAAATATTCTGCGTGGATATCCACTCTGCCGACACTGCGCACCATTACTATGCACCATTATTGCGCCTGCTGCCATGATTTGCGCCTGCCGACACTGCCGAAAGTAAAGTTAGAAAAAAAAAAAAAAAGGGGGGTCGAGTCATTGGGGCGCCTTTATTAGGCCTCCCACCTTTTCTTTTTTTCTCCACATCTACCGGTGTTGGCTCCCCACTCCTTCTTCCCTTTTTCTTCTTTTATTCTTCTTTTCTTTTTCTTCTTCTTCGTTGTTTTTTTTGTAAACACAACCCACCCCCTGCAAATCCATGGTTGTAGGACCTGACGACCCAGTCCTTTGTTTAGTAATTTGTGTTATATGTTTGTATTTGTTCATGGGTGTTCTTCTTCTTTTTGCATTCAAGATTAAGGGTTTCCAGCCGCAACCAGATCCACCCAGAAGATGATTAATTGGTTTGTGTTGTTTGTAGGTTTCGGTTGATGAACAGATCTGTACCTTACAACCTCATTTCCAAACGTCATACACTGGTAAATTCGAAACATTGGGGACAATGTTCAGTTTAGGTTGGGGGGTGGATCTACTTTCTCTAGTTTCGTATTTGTAATTTTAGTTTTAGATCTGAAAAAAAAAAAAAAAAAAATTCTGTTTATTTTTATTCTGGATCGCGTTTTTTTTTAGTATTTGTGCCTATATTTCATGATCACATCGGATGCAGCTTCAACTGTCTTTGTGACTGGCAGACGTTAAAGAACCAGATAGAGTGTCTTTAGTCTTAGCAAGCATGGATCTTAAACTTTTTTGGTTTAGTCTAGGAGTTCTACGCATTTTCCCATCTGATGTGCATGCTGTGATAATGAGAAAAGCAAGGGATGTGAGAAAAATTGAGATCCGAGAGAAACAACAACAACCATTGTGTGGCAGAAGCAATTTTGCTAAACGTCGTCGTTCCAAACGACTGGGTGCTTGTTACCATTGTGGCAGGATATTTCATATGAAAAAACATAATCAGTGTTCTGAACCAATTTCGGGTCGTGCAACCGATCGATTAAACTGGATAGTGTATGGACAGAGTAAGGATTATCCTGACACGCCATCTTATGCCAGTCCGGGACTTACACGTTATGTGCGACAAGAAGTTGGAATGGTCACTGATAATGACATAGATACAAGTGATGACTCGGATTAGATTTTTTTTTCTTTTCTTTCTTCTTCTTTTGACAAAGCTGTGGAAAAGTGTGTTTTGGGGATGGAGTTAATAATCCGAATTTTTGTAAAAAATGTACATATTAGATGTACCAAATCCTTTTTAGAAAAAAAAATGGGCCGAGTAAGGAATGTCCTAAAATGCCAACCTGTAGTGTGGGTAGGGACTTATCCTGAGACGCCATAGTTTTTCAAGTGTAATTGGTGCATCTAGTCTTCTTTCAATTTTCATAGATAAATGAGTATGTTTATAATTTTGAATTTTATTTCTTCTTCTTGTTTTAAAAAATAAAAAATAAAAAATATTTACATACTCATTTATCCTTGAAATATGGTATGTTAATAATTTTGTTTTGCTCATTGGAGCTATATTTTGGATGGATTGAATCATAGTTTTGCTGTAAACACGCTTTTCTATGAATGAATGATTCAGTTTATCACTTTTATTCGTTTAGCACTTTTTAGTTGTTTGTTATCTGTTAAAATGCTTAAATAGGAGTAGCACTTCGATAAAGCATGCTAACAAGGGTGAAATAGATATGGATGCTAGGATTGTTTATAAAAATGACTTAGCACATGATCGGTTTATCACCTCAAATTGACAACTGGGACTGAAAACCTTAATTTCTGAAAAATGGTATTTTTCCTCTGCTTAAATTAATGATTGTACATTAGTATTTAGTGTTTTTAAGATGCAAGTGATCAAACTTGAAAATAGAATTGCTATATAACCACCAATCCCTGGAACACCGACATAATCAGTGGAGATTACAAAGAAAACCATGGTGAGTTTCGAGCTGTGCGATGCTTTGTGAGAGGATACCAACGATTACTCAAAGTAAGCTCTTTCACTTCCAAGTCTCGTTCAATAATCTCATTAATCTTGCTTTGATTGAGGTAACTAAAGTGATCTGTTTGCATACCCCACAGGAAAATTTGCACACACACACAGATGCACGTACTTGAGAAAGGATCTTAGGCCATCTTTGAATCGACTTTGAGCTTAAGCTTTTTCTTTCAAAAGCATATCCCTAGTCAACCATATTTGAGCCTGTAAAAGAATAAATTCTATTTCAAAAGCCCATATGTTGACCAAGCCACAAAAAACAGAAATTTATCATACCTTGCTATCCGAATTCTTGCACCATCTTACAAAACAATGTGAAACGTAAAAAAAAAAAAAAAAAATTGCGACAACTCTTCAAGAAAGAAAAAAATCAAGGGCAGCCGAAAGAGAAGAAATACAATGAAACAGGGACTTGCCAAGAAAGTGAAAAATGGGAAAATGAAAGAAAGAAATCCCATTTCCAGGCAAAATGTCGAGAACCAAGAAAGAGGTGTGCTACAATGCATAAAAGGATAGTTTTTGAACACTATTGACGTCATTTCATTAGCCACTGACCTCTAGCCCCATTATAACCCGCATAAAGCCCTAGGTGATCTCAAGTATGTTGCTTATGTATGTTTACTACGAGTGGGGTATGTTAATTTGATGTGCTTTCTTTGCATCAATATCCTTTCATGAGATTATGCTAAAATTGACTATGTGTTTTCTCAAAACTTCTATTTTATTGATTGTGCATGTGAATTTTCGACTGGCCATCTTCTGATCACATACCCTTTGAGAGGTAAGTCACTATAATCTAAGTGATTTGTTTTGCTGAGAGCATTCCAAGAGAGGTTTGTGAAATCAAAACTAGCCATGGACGGTGAAAAGAGGAATGATTGTTGTATACCAATTCTTGTTTCTAAGGATGATTATTCTCATGTTTAAAGACACCCAAATTCCAAATGAGACAAAGTATTAATTTTTGCATAGTGTGAGTACCAATGGAAGGAAAGCTTGAGGAATAAGTCACAATTGAGAATCGGGGTGTCTTAACGACCATGATGCTAATTCTTTTAATTAGCAACCCCACATACATTTCTGTTCAAACTGAAGTTTGTGGGTAGCTTCACTGAAAACCCTCACGAGACAACACTCGTCCATTAGGGTAAACCTAGTGGTTTAACGGCATGTTGCATGTGCTAAATGCAACCGGATTACCTACGAAAAAGGCATTAGGAATAAATTTACATTTCATTACCATCTTATTGCTAGAGACCAGCAATGTTTAGGTTGGGGGGTGTGATTAGCACTCAAAAGTAGCATATTGTTACACTCTTTTTGGACTAATTATACTTTGATTGAGTTTAAATGATGATATTTTAGGTTCTAAAGTGAAGGGAAGTCCAAAGGCATCCAAGAAGTACATCTGAGGGTAACAAGCAGCTCCTTAAGGACATAAACTGGAAAAAAACGTCACCCAACGTTCGAATGTCCAGTGGAACCCTATTGTCCAGTGAAACCCTAATGAAGACCGGTGGATGAAGACCGTTAGATGAAGACTGGTAGTTGGTTCAATATTTTGGCCTATAAATAGACCCATTGTTGGAACATTTTAAGAAAAAGGAAAAAAAGGAATTTAGAGAGCAAAATTTCTTTCATCTTTTGTAGCTTCCATTTCAATTCATGTATTGAAGATTTTATGCTTATGTTCTTATGGTAAGAGTTCTTTCTTCTAATTGTCATTTCTTTATAGCTTTTATATTTACTTGCTTGTATAAATATAATGGAAGGCTGAGCCTCCTCTTCTTATTGTCATTTCTTTATAGCTTTTATATTTACTTGCTTGTATAACCATAATGGAAGGCTGAGCCTCCTCTTCTAATTGTTACTTGTATTTGCATACATCAAGAGATATAGCTTATCCTTCGGTTGTGGTGGAAACCCTCCAAGGATAACTAGCTTTCTTCTATTTTATTGTTCATGCATTTTACTTCCATTGCTTGAGCATCCTTCTTCTTAGAGGAGTGAAACTCTCCCACCTTTTTAGTGCTTTACCAAAGCCGGGAAGGGTGGAACGTGATTCACTCGTTCTCTGTCGAAGAACGACTCCTTGTTTAGCTATTTTACTTTAAAGCATTTCGCTTCTAGTGCTTGAGCATTTTACTTTGTAACACCTTTGCTTATGGGGATGAGTACCATTCATCATTCTAGCTTTACCATAGCTATGAAGGGTGAGTAGTCCTCATTCACTCTTTGGGAAGGGATGATAGATATGTAAAAGATTAATCCGGACATTATGTTTGTGTATCACCTTTATGCTTAAATGTTCTATACTCCACTTGATTTTTGGGTGATTGAATGCACCTAGCAAAGTAAGGGTACTTTGTATAATCAACAGATCTTTCTATGATAAATGGATGACTCCTACATGGAAAGACCCATTGATTCAAGGCAAGTACCCTAACTAACTCTTCATGACAAACTTTCAATGTCCACAATTATTGAACTTCATTCCTATCTTCCGATTAATTTGCCGTTGACACGGGAGTTAATTGAGTTATAAAGCACAAACATAATGCACCGGACAATCAACTACATATTCTGATTCCCGAACCAAAGAGTGTTTGTTACATTTAATCATCTTATATTTTGTCTAGAAAAATACCCATTGGAAAGAATCTTACATTCTATCCAAAACTTTCCACAACTTCAAAATCATAATATTTCCAGTTACAAGTCTTTCTCACTATTTACTTCAAAGAACACCAACCATAGTTCCCTGAGGATTCGACTCTGGACTCAAACCGGATTATTACTACAACTTGACCGCCTGCACTTGGGTGTACACATTTCGGATCAAGTCAGCACCGGGGTCAAATAATATTCGGGCCCAAGAATTATAAATAAGGACGATACCTTCCACAACGGCATTGGCGATGTCCTCCTCCGGCTGAGTCAAAGCAAATATTCGCCCTTGGTTGGCGCCGCCAGGGGCTTGAGCTTGTATCGGTCGCTGCGGTGCAGGCCTCCGTGGTGGTGGTTGGGCTGCTGGTACCTGTCTGGCGGTCTGGATAGGCCCCTGAGGTGGAAAAACTGGGCAATGCATCCGAAAATGTCCCACACCTCCGCATGCAAAGCAGGATCGTGGGGTAATACCGGCTCTAATCTGAATGTCTCCCTCTCCTCGGGCTGTCAAAAGTCACTGTCCACCTGTCTGGTCTGGACGACGGTATGGTGTCGGTCTCTGTGCCCCACTAGTGCTAGCCCCCTTCCGGATCAGACCTCCTCTCGAGAAGCCGTGTCGTCTCTGGCTATCCTCTATGTCTCTCTCTACTAGTGCAGCTCTGTCCACCAGGTCCCCAAAATCACGGATCCTGAGAGCTACCAATTTCTCCCTAATGACGGGCCTCAGACCCTGCTCGAAGCGCTTGGCCCTGTCGGCCTCAGTAGATATAAATCCCGTAGCATAACGGGAGAGCTCGTCGAACCACCTCTCATACTCAACCACGGTCGTACCACCTTGTCGTAATGCAAGAAAATTCGCCTTCATTCGGTCTCTGACCGATTCAGGGAAATATTTATCTTGGAAAAGTTGATCGAATTCTTCCCAAGTGAGTGTGTCGGTGTCCCTTCTCCTCTTTATGGCATCCCACCAATAGTCGGCCTCCCCCTCAAATAGGTAGGTCGCCAAAGCCACTCTCAACTCCTCGGTAACTCCCATGCCGTCACAGATCTTCTTCACTCGGCGGATCCATCTATCCGCCTCCACAGGATTAGAGCTCCCTTGGAAGTTGGGTGGTCGTTGTCGTAAGAATTTGTAACGCCCCAAATACCACCCTAGACGACATTACATACTAAAACCATATACATCATGAGAGCACTAATATCATCCATAAATAAATTACACTTCATTCATCATCCATAAAATATTTACATCATTATCCAAAAGAATATGTCATCTTTGGCCTTTACATTTCAAAAATTAATCCAAGTTGCACAGCGGAATAAACAAAAGGAACTAGACTACACAATGTTCCAAAAGAATGTCCTAGTCTAGTACAAAAGGAAAAGAGGTCGCTCTAAGCGTCCACCTCGGGATCCACACTCCCGTCTAGCGGAGTCTCCCAAGTAGCGGGCTCCTCGACCCCTACGTCCTCCTCTTGTAGGAAATCTGAAAAATGTTAGCAGCAGGGGATGAGCACAAAGCTCTGTAGCAAAATCTTCCCAAACTCAAACAAGGTTTAGAAAAGCATATAAAACGGTTGGTCTCATTTTCACAAATAGCATATATAACATTTGAAGTAAAACCAGGACATTTGAATAGATCTCAAGTTTAAGGAACAATAGTAATTGAATGAATAAGTGAAACCAGTATACAGTTAACAAACTATATCCAAATATAACCCATTCTACCATAAACCGTTTCCAACAAGTTCTCTCGGAATCCCATACTTCCGGAAACTCTTGTCGAAACCATTTCCGGTACAATGCACGATAACCCACAATGTATATCCGACACTACCCACGTTACTATTCCGTCATCATTAGTGCTAGGAAATGTTCGTACCCACACGGCGTACAAAGACGTCTACCCACACTATGTGGTAGGAAAAGTTCATACCCGCGTGGCATACAAAGCCGTCTACCCACTACATGACACCCGGTCAATAGTAAACCATGTTAGCATCGTACAACTACGCAAGAGATACTATACCGACAAACACCTCACCTTCCCAACAATTACACAATTCCCCCAATTTACACGCCATATCCAAGAAAAATCCCCAATTCTCATAAGTTGTAGTACAAGAGTAATACAATAAAATGTACAAGAGATCATCATAAATAGCATTTTGTTGTTCACAATGAAACACTAACGTTTTGAAATCGAGAACATAGGAGGAATCAAAAGAAAAACCCCTTTCTCTTGAGACCTAGGGTTTTAAGATGAGAAAAAGGATTTAATGGTTATTCCACCATATATTTGTTTAAAACTTGATAATCATTGCAAGGATGTCAAGAATCAAGTAAATACTAGCAAGTATATACGGTTTGAAACAAAAGAGTACATATAAATTAACCCTAACATCAATGTAAGAGAATAGGAAGAAATCCCCTACCTCAACCAAGTATCTCTAGCAACCCAAGCTTTAATGACTCCCCTTTTCCCTTTTTTCTTGTTCCCTTGCTACTTTCTCTTTCGGTTCTAAGAGGTTTGAGTGAAAGTGAAGTGAAATTATAGTAGAGGGAATGGGTGGAGAAGTGGGTTCTTGAAAAACTAGGGTTTGATTTTGTTCAAGGTGTAAATCTCTCTTGATTTTATGTTTTTCTCTTCCTCTCTTCCTCTCTAATGGTTTCTAGGGTTTCAATTGGTGTAATGAGGCTTAGAGAGGTGTAAGGATGTATTTATAGTCAAAGAAATGGAGAAAGAACCGAAGCCGGGTCGGGCTAGGCTTTGCCGGGCGTACCGGTACGCGTACCGGTACGGTTGAGCTACTGGAGTTCGGCGTACCGGTACGCGTACCGGTACGGTTCGACTGCCAGATTTTTGCTCCAACTTCCAGTGCAGTTTTGACCCATTTAGAGGTCGAATTGGAAACTTTTCATGAGATACACTTTTGTAGCCCTAGATGTCTACTATCTACTGTAAAAATTTCAGACCAATTGGACTTAAGGATAAAAAGTTATGACCAAAATACTAGAAGGTGTCCCAACTCCTTTTTACCCAAATTTTCTCTAAGTGTGTTTTCACTCCGGAATACTTCCTAGCTTCCAATACACCTCATATTACCTCTCCCAAGGTTGTTCGACCTTCCGGATTCAATGGACACCTTATTTTGTCCTAAAAATATTTAGAAATTCATCTAGTCACCCTTTCCAAGTTTAATCGTCTTGGAAACTCCAACTTCCCAATCCATATTTATCTCTAGCGTTCTCCTACTATTACAATCTATATAATTTATTCTTACATCCTTACACATCTCCACATTTTTTACAACCATTATTTAATATACATCTATATACATATATAAACGAAAATGCGGGGTGTTACAGAATTCCCGAAGAGTTATCATCCTTCGGTCTCCGTTCCCATTGCCCGGTACTTGAGCGAGAGGATGAGCTCCACCATTGTGGTCGTTGTTACCATTTTGGCTTTGTACCAAAGTGGTGAGCTCCCTCAAGCATTGGTAAATGTCTTGCATGGCATCCGGAGGTGGTGGTGGTGGTGGATTCGCTTGACCTCCACGGCCACGCCCACGTCCGCGTCCCCATCCTTGTTCGCCGTTCATCCTGCACATCAATTCACAACTTAGTTTCCTTAATGTGCAAGATATAAATTGAAGTGATATGTAGGATGTCTTGATTTAAGCACAAGGCATATACAAAATTTAACTTAACAATTTCCTTCACCCTAACCTACATCTCTAGTGGTAATCCATAACCTACAGCTCCCATGTAAGACCTAAAGCCTAGGCTCTGATACCAACTTTGTAACACCCCAAAACACACCCTGGATGGCATTACATTCTAAAACATTCATATCATGAGAGCACTAATATAATTCCTCCAGAAACTAGGCTCCATTTGTCATCCACAAATATTTACAAAGTGATCCAAAAGAATAAGCCCAAATTATGGCTATTACATCTCAAAAATTTTACTTAAAGTAGCACATCGGAATAAACAAAAGAAACTAGACTACACAATGTTCCAAAAGAATGTCCTAATCTAGTACAAAAGGAAGGGAGGTCGCTCTATGCGTCCACCTCGGGATCCACACTCCCGTCAAGTGGAGTCTCCCAAGTAGCGGGCTCCTCGACCCTTGCGTCCTCCTCAAGCAGGTAATCTGAAAAATGTTAGCGGTAGGGGGTGAGCACAAAACTCTGTAGAAAAATTCTCTCAAACCCATACAAGGTTTAGAAAAGCATTTAAAACGGTCGGTCTCATTTTTAACATAACATAGATACATAATTTCAAATAAAGCAGTGACATTTAAAAAGGATCTCAAGTTTATGTAAAAACATTACTTAAATGAATAAACGAGTACCACATACAAATAATCACCATTAATTGCCATAAACAATTTCCAACAATTCTTTCGGTAGGTGGCATACTTTAGGGTAACCTCCACCCCCATTCTTTCGGTAGGTGGCATACTTTAGGGTAACCTCCACCCCCGTTAGATCATCTTTGCTTCCCAAACATCCTTACAAGGAACCTCTTGGGAAGGGGTGAGCATCCTTACAAGGAACCTCTCACACTTCTTTCGGTAGGTGGCATACTTTAGGGTAACCTCCACCCCCATTCATTCGGTAGGTGGCATACTTTAGGGTAACCTCCACCCCCGTTAGATCATCTTTGCTTCCCAAACATCCTTACAAGGAACCTCTTGGGAAGGGGTGAGCATCCTTACAAGGAACCTCTCACTCATGTGCATCACAAACAATCCAACCAAGCTTACAATTCCAATATTGATTTCAATTTACAATCATCTATCCAAAATTCCCCAAAATATATCATGTAATAATTCTACAACCAACAAAGAAAATACATGAGATCACAATAACATCATTGTTCAACCCAACACAAGCACTAAGGGTTCGAAAATCCATAATAAAGAAAGCATTTAAGAAAGAAATACATCACTCTCCAAAAATGAGGGTTTTAAAACTAGAGAAGAGATTTCATGGGTATTAAACCCTAACTTTGTTCAAAACATGTAATCTTTGCCAAAAATCCTAAGAGAGGATGATTCCATAGCATATATATACCATTGATAGCCAAAACATACATATATAATTACCCTAGCCTCAATGTAAGTGAGTGAGAGAAAACCCCTACCTTGGTGTTCTTGAAAATCTAGGGTTTTGATCTTTTTGGAATTGTAACTCCCTCTTGATCTTGTGTTTCTTTCTCCTCCTTTATCTCCTCCTAGGGTTCTAAAGTGTTTAGGATGAGAGTGGAGTGAAGAATGGGGCAAATGAGGGCTTGAGGGGGTGTTATAAACCCAAAAATCCCGACTTTTTAACTGTTCAGCGAGTGTCAGAAAAAGTGTACCAGTACGCGGTACCTGTACGGTGTAGTACTGGTACGCGGTACCGGTACGGTTAAGCTACTGGTTCGAGTGTACCGGTACGGTACCGTACCGGTACTGTGTACCGGTACACTTCGGTTACTTCGACTTCCAGGGCAGTTTTGACCCATTTATAGGTCGAATTGGAAAATTTTCATGATATACACTTTTGTATCCCTAGATGTCTGCTATCTACTGTCCAAATTTCAGATCAATTGGAAATAAGGATAAAAAGTTATGATCAAAATACTAGAAGGTGTCCCAACTCCTTTTTACCCAAATTTTCTCTAAGTGTGTTTTCACTCCGGAATACTTCCTAACTTCCAATACACCTCATATTACCTCTCCCAAGGTTGTTCGACCTTCCGGATTCAATGGACACCTTATTTTGACCTAAAAATATTTAGAAATTCATCTAGTCACCCTTTCCAAGTTTAAACGTCTTGGAAACTCCAACTTCCCAATCCATATTTATCTCTAGCATCTCTCCTACTATTACAATCTATATAATTTATTCTTACATCCTTACACATATCCACATTTTTACAACAATTATTTACTATATATCTATATACATATATATAAAAGAAAAAATGCGGGGTGTTACAAATTCAGAAACTAACATAGCATAGGGGAGTGAGAGTTTCTTTTTATTGACTGTAAGTAACATTTGGTCCATGATTAAGTTCGGCAGGTCGATGGTGTGTCCCATCCCCAATGCATATAGAAAATAAGTCTGCTCAGTAAAAAGTAGATTCTTTTGAGCACGAGGTAGCAAACTGTATGCTGTTATTAAACTGAGAATTATGTATTTGTCTGTCAGGTCCCCTTGTTTTATGTAATTCTTCGGGCATCCCCAAACAAATCTTGGATTTCCTGTCAATTCTCTCCCTACTTCATGCAAATCAGGTAGTTCAGTGTAGGGATATTGTGGGTGGGGTGGTCTTTGCAGGGGATGAAAAAATTCGGCTATAGTAGCCGGTGTAACTTGAAAAACAACACCTCGGACGAACACACGTAATTGTCTTTTTCCAATTATGTCAGCATTACTATAAAATTCTCGCACTAGGCAGTCATAGGCAGGAACAGGTATTCTGACATAATGTAACCATCCTCTTGTATCTAGAATTTGTTTTATTCCTATATTTGTAAAATCTTCATAAATAACCGGTCGTTCCACAATGATGGTTTTGGAGATAAAGTTAGCATCATACCAGACCTGTTGTTCAAGATTTTCAAACATCACCTCATCGTAGATGTTTCCTGGATGAGGTTGTTGTGGACGTGCTTGAGGTGATGGAGATTGATCACTTCGTGCTCGGCTGGAAGACCTTCTTGTTCGTTGTCTTGCATCCATATTTTTGACTGGTTCCTGATTTGTAACTGCAGATTGTTTCTCTGAATTTCTGCAATTCTGCTCCTGCAAGTTATAAAATTAAATACCACTCTATATATTCTACAAAACTTTGCTAACCACTCTTTTTTGTTTCAAAGAATTGGTTTTATTATTTCTTTATTTGCTATTTTTTTATTTACTGATTCTTCTAATTATTCTATAATTATTTACATTTATTTATAGCTATATATATTTAATCCCAAAACTATACATTAGTTGATCATGTCTAGTCAGTGTCAGAACTATCTGGTTCAACAACATTATTGATACGGTTAACTTCATTTCTCACGTATCTTGTTAACATCGGGGTAGAATAGGATGGCGCCTCAGGATAATCCTTACTCTGCCCATACCTAATCCACCGTAAACGATCTGACGCTTGACCTGAAATTGGTTCCGCACATTTATTATATTGTCTCAAATGTTCTGTACGACCACATCTTACACACGCATAGAGACGATTTGCTCGTCGGCGTTTAGCATATGTACTTTTTCCACACAAGGGTCTTGCCTGACTTTCGAATATTTCTACAATTCTAACATGTCTAGCTTTTTGCATAATCAACATATGTATATCTTTTGGAAAATGACGTAATATTATTAAACTTAACCAAAATAATTTCTCGTCCATTTCTTTGACTTTTAAGGAAGAAAAGAAAAAATGACTAAAAAAAATTATGGAAAATTGACTCACTATCTGGTTCTTTAACGTCTGCCAGTCACAAAGACGAACAAAATTTTTATGCTGAAAACAAAAAGTAATTTCACACCCATACCTCTCCAATTTAAATTAAATTCTAATTGTAATGTTAAAACAACAATAAATAGCATTGAGAAAAACCAGCAATTTGTTGTCGTTCAGCGATTAGGATATCTGGCTTTCACTCAGGAGATTTAATCTGTCAACCAAATTACAAATAATTAGTTATATTATTTAAATAACAATTAACACACATAGACTGAATCAAAAAGTTGCACAGAAGTGACATCTTGAGTAAATGCATTATAATAAGGTTTAAGCCTTTGCCCGTTTACTTTGAAAACATTTTCAGTTAATGGATTTTCAATTTCAATTGTCCCATAGTCAAAAAATTTCTTAACTATATAAGGTCCTGTCCATCTAGATCTTAATTTTCCAGGGAATAAACGAAGTTTAACATTGTACAGTAGAACTTTTTGAGATGGTTCAAAAGATTTTCTCATGATATTTTTATCATGAAAAACTTTTGTTCTTGATTTAGCAATCTTTGCGTTTTCATAGGCTTCATTTCTTAATTCTTCTAATTCATTTATTTGCAATTTACGTGTTATTCCAGCTTCATCTATATCAAGATTCATCATTTTGATTGCCCAATATGCTTTATGTTCTAATTCTACAGGCAAATGACATGGTTTACCATAAACTAACCGATAAGGAGACATTCTTAGAATAGTCTCATACGCAGTACGGTAAGCCCACAGTGCATCCATTAATCTTTACGATCAGGATTTACTGTTTTTTCTAAAATGTATTTTATCTCCCTATTAGCTAATTCAGCCTGTCCACTTGTCTGCGGATGATATGGAGTGGATATTTTATGAGAAATCAAGTATTTTTTTCATCAGGTTTTCAAAAACTTTATTATAGAAATGTAATCCACCATCACTGATGATTGTTCGAGGAATCTCAAATTTGGATAAAATATTTTCTTTTAAAAATTTGATCACTGTTCTATGATCATTATTTCTACATGGAATTGTCTCTACCCATTTAGAAACATAGTCAACTACAACCAAAATATATAGATATCCAAAGGATAGGGGAAATGGTCCCATAAAATCGATGCCCCAGCAATCAAAAATTTCAATAACTAAAATATGGTTTAAAGGCATCATATTTCTTTTCGAAATATTCCCCATTCTTTGACATCTGTCACTGTTTAAACAAAAGATATAAACATCTTTAAAAAGAGTTGGCCAATAAAATTCACACTGCAAAATTTTAGCAGCGGTTTTCTTTGAAGCAAAATGACCTCCGCAAGCCTCAGAGTGACAATACTGAATAACCTGACTGATTTCATGATTAGATACACAACGTCTTATTATTTGATCTTTACAGTATTTAAAACACATAAGGGTCTTCCCATAAAAAATTACATACCTCACTTAGGAACTTATTTTTATCAGTCCAAGTATAATTAGAAGGAATAGTACCAATAGCTAAATAATTGGCTATATCAGCATACCATGGTACTTCGGTTATTGCAAAAATTTGTTCATCTGGAAAGGTTTCTCTAATTGGAGTTGGTTCTTCCTTTATATCATAATCTAACATTGACAAGTGATCTGCTACCACATTTTCTAGTCCCTTCTTATATTTAATTATAAGATCAAATTATTGAAGTAGCAAAATCCAACGTAGGAGACGTGGCTTCGCATCTTTTTTAGTAAGTAAATATTTTAAAGCTGCATGATCTTTAAATACAACAATTGACGATCCAACCAAATATCGAAATTTATCTAATGCAAATACAACAGCAAGTAATTCTTTTTCTGTGGTTGAATAGTTCATTTGTGCATCATTTAGAGTTTTGCTTGCATAGTAAATAACATATGATTTTTTATCTTTTCTTTGCCCTAATACAGCTCCTACTACATAATCACTTGCATCACACATTAACTCGAAAGGTAAGGACCAGTCAGGAGGTTGCATGATAGGTGCAGAAATAAGCATATTTTTTAATTTCTCAAATGCTAATTGACATGCATTATTCCATTCAAATATTATATCTTGGCATAGAAGATTACAGATTGGTCTTGATATTGAACTAAAGTTTTTGATAAATCTTCGATAAAATCCAGCGTGACCTAAAAAAGATCGAACATCTTTTACAGGTTTAGGTGAAGGAAGATTAGCTATTAAGTCAATTTTAGATTTATCGACTTCCATTCCTTTTTTAGAAACTATGTGACCTAAAACAATACCTTGTGTAACCATGAAATGACATTTTTCCCAATTTAAGACAAGGTTTGTTTCTTCACATCTAATTAGTACTCTTTCCAGATTTTCTAAACATAAATGAAATGAATCACCATATACTGAAAAATCGTCCATAAAAACTTCTAGGTGTCGTTCTACCATATCACTGAATATACTTAGCATACAATGCTGAAAAGTAGCTGGGGCATTACATAACCCAAAAGGCATCCTTTTATAAGCAAAAGTTCCAAACAGACATGTAAATGTAGTTTTTTCTTGATCATCTATTGCAATTTCAATTTGATTATAACCAGAATATCCATCTAGAAAACAATAATATGAATGACCAGCTATTCTTTCAAGTACTTGATCTAGGAATGGTAACGGAAAGTGATCATTTCTGGTGAGAGAATTTAGCTTTCGATAATCAATACATACACGCCAACCTGTGAATGTACGCATTGGGACTAATTCATTTTCTTGATTTTTATTACAGTAACACTAGACTTCTTTGGAACTACTTGTGTAGGACTGACCCATTTACTATCAGATATAGGATAAATAATATTAGCATCAAGTAGTTTAAGTACTTCTTTGTGAACTACCTCTTTCAAATGGGGATTTAATCTTCTTTGCATTTGATGAGATGGTTTAGCATTTTCTTCTAAGTAAATACAATGAGTACATAAAAGTGGACTTATACCTTTTATATCTGTTATTGTCCATCCAATAACAGTTTGGTGATTTTTTAAGACTTTTATCAGTTCTTCTTCTTGAGTTTCAGATAATTTTGATGATATTATAACTGGATTGATTTCATTTTCTCCTAAAAAAACATATTTCAAATTGGTTGGAAGAGGTTTTAATTCCGGCTTAAAAACCTTGACATTAGATTCCACAAGTTTTGGTAACAATTCTTCATATTGAAGATTCTTTGTGGATATTTTTTCAGATTCGACTTCAGGTGTTGATTCTAATGCAAATAATTTCTTTTCTAAAAATTTATTTTCAAAAAAACTTTGAGTTAAAGTCTCCACATGATTTACTTCTTGTATTTCTTCTTCTTATTCTCTAGGCCGTTTTGCACTTTTAAAAACATTTAATTCCAAAGTCATATTTTCGAATGATAGTTTCATGACTCCATTCCTACAATTTATCAATGCATTTGATGTAGCTAGGAATGGGCGACCCAAAATCAGAGGTATGTGTAAAACCCGGGAAAATTTGAACTTTTTCTGAAAAAGGGCAAAATGGTAATTCTCCACCCTTATGCGTATTTGAAATAATCATGTTCTAGACCTCGGATGAGGAAACGGAGTGCGCCATTGGATTCGCAACGCGAAATCTAGTAATCACTAGAAATTTCGTCGAATTCCGAGATAATCGGATTTTTGCACGTCGTTCGAGACGACTGCGTGGCGAATGTAATTTTAAAGGTCCCCAATAATGGATTTTATAAAATTTCCTTATAATTGGATTAAAGTTCCAATAAAATTAATTTGGACTTAATCCGGGGCTTAATGAATCGTTTCGGGATGAAAAACGGACCCGAAAGTCGAAAATATGCGGTGCGATGTGGACCGCTCATTTGCGACTATAAATATCGGCAAATATCTGATTTTTTAGCCAAAAAATCACTCAAAACCAGTGTGTTTTCAGTGCTGGACGTTGGGGAGAAAAGAGAAAGAAAAATTTTGATCTCCAAGCTTCCCGCTCCGATTCCGGGAGTTCCGTCCGTCGGAATTCGTCGATTCAAAAGGCAAATTTCATCTACGCGATGAGGGCTACGCGTGGGTACCAAAAACAACAAGTTTCACCGAAGGTGAACGGGTGGGGGTGTACGAAAATCAAGATTCGAGTTGTATTTCTTTGCTCGGATTCCGTCGAGCTAGAAGGGAGAAGTGATCACGTCGACGAGGGCTACGCGTGGGTACCAAAAATGAAGATTTTCACCGAAGGTGAAAAATCGGGATTTGGAAAAATCAAGCTTCGAGTTGGGTTTTCGGGTCTTGGGAGCTTCCTACGGGATTCTTACGCTTCAAGAGGTAGGGTTCTCCCTACTTTGGTTTAATCTTTCCTTAGATGTTAGTAGTCTAAAGTTTTGATATGCTATGCCTAGGATAGACCTTCATATATAGGTTTATGGTCATAGAAATGGAAAAGTGAGCATAGAGATGGTTTAAACCTAATTTCTAGCTTAACTTTGGTGTATGAAGTTACATGTGAATTATTATGTAACTTGGGGAAATTTGAGGCATGATTATGAGATTTATAAATTGTGCCTAGAAGGTGTTTGATTAAATGCCTTGTTTGAATGGAAGTAGTTGTTTTAATTGAATTGAAATAACATGCTTAAGTTTACCTTGTGGAATCATATGGATATGATATGATTTGTAATTAAATGTGCTTGTTGATATATGCATATGTTGATATAGTAACATTGAAATGAATATGGTAATTATATGCTTAGGATATAAATTTACCATGGATGTGTTGAAATTGTGCATGGGTTGTTCTTGACATATTGAACATCATGTGGTATGCAATGGGACATAGCATTGCATGTGCACGGAAGCATCTCATTACATGGGTGTGTGCATGGTTGATGTCAACGCCACACTTGGTGATTGACGAAATGGCTTGGGAAAAGTTGGGTCGAAGACCTAGCTAAGCCCATGATTGCATGATAAATTGGGTCGGGATGAGCAAGAAGAGGCATGACGACCTCTCGGGTGAAAGACCTGGTGATTTGGGGGGTGCACTCCATTGGTATAAGAGCCCATAAAATGTACGGGTGTGGAAGACCATTGGTATGAGTCCATGAAAAAGTCCGATCCCAAGAAAGACCCTAGCTTTGTAAATGTCATTTGATGAAACATAAATGATGAAATGAAACATTTTGGCAGCTTGGTATCAGAGCATAGGTATACGATTACCTAGGGCTTGAGGGAAATGGGTTTACACCATTGCATTCCATGTGCATTCATGTTATGTGTTTTATTTGTTACATGATTATGTGCTACATGATTATGTGTTATGTGTAAATTGTATACATGGTAAAATGTATATGGAAAAAGAGGAACACTAGGGTTAGAAAACATAATCTTGGAGGTTCGAAAAGGGATGAACGGGATAGTTCATGGGTTAAATGTCTACTAGTGTGAGACACTTGCTCTACTAGGTAGACGGTGAGAAAATTCACAATGTTTTGAACTGAGTCCCTACATTGGGATACTAGTTATTGTTTTATGACAATTTAAATTGCATAAAGGAATTGGGCTTAGAGGTTGAAACCTTGGAAGAGCCATTGTGGGTGAGTTCTCCCCTAGGAGCTAGGGTGAGTACTAAATGGGTATGTCGGGAATGTGAGCTAGGATTCTTGGGGATTCTACTCCACGGACATGTTAGAATTTGATGTCATCCTTGGGATGGACGGATTGACGGCACAATGAGTCGTCAGTGATTGTGATCGTCAACGGGTCACTGTTTACACCTCGGAGTGTGTATGTTTTAAGTTTTAGGAGAAACGCATGACGTTTTACCTCAAATAAAGTATGAATTCCGTTGGTACGGACAGTTCATGGGTTAGCTAGCAAGCTTTACCCTAGGGAACGAGGTGAGACAGGAATTTGGCCCACCTCAGATGTTTATGAGCTTACGAATGTTTGCCTCCACGTAGGGATGTAGACTTCAGTGTTGAGTTACACCCCGGTATGTTGTCTACTCTATGGCTCTTCATAGAATGACATTGGTAGAGTTGTCAGAACTCTAGGTTGAATAAGGACTTCACTACCGAATGCCTCGCCTTGGGATGTTTCGGTACTATTTTCAAATTACAAAGAAGGTTACTTTACCTCGTATTCTAGTAGTCCCGAAAATGGGACAGAGGTACACGGGATATGTGGTGCCTTTACGAACGAACTTGGTTGAGTTTAGAACCTAGTCCGGGAGAGAGACGGATACATGTGGGACAGTTTAGACTGTATTGTTGTGACATATGCATATGGTTGAATGTGCACGTGGGTGTGAATTTCGGGGACGAAATTCTTTTTAAGGGGGGAATAATGTAAAACCCGGGAAAATTTGAACTTTTTCTGAAAAAGGGCAAAATGGTAATTCTCCACCCTTATGCGTATTTGAAATAATCATGTTCTAGACCTCGGATGAGGAAACGGAGTGCGCCATTGGATTTGCAACGCGAAATCTAGTAATCACTAGAAATTTCGTCGAATTCCGAGATAATCAGATTTTTGCACGTCGTTCGAGACGACTGCGTGGCGAATGTAATTTTAAAGGTCCCCAATAATGGATTTTATAAAATTTCCTTATAATTGGATTAAAGTTCCAATAAAATTAATTTGGACTTAATCCGGGACTTAATGAATCGTTTCGGGACGAAAAACGGATCCGAAAGTCGAAAATATGCGGTGCGATGTGGACCGCTCATTTGCGACTATAAATATCGGCAAATATCCGATTTTTTAGCCAAAAAATCACTCAAAACCAGTGTGTTTTCAGTGCTGGACGTTGGGGAGAAAAGAGAAAGAAAAATTTTGATCTCCAAGCTTCCCGCTCCGATTCCGGGAGTTCCGTCTGTCGGAATTCGTCGATTCAAAAGGCAAAGTTCATCTACGCGATGAGGGCTACGCGTGGGTAGCAAAAACAACAAGTTTCACCGAAGGTGAACGGGTGGGGGTGTACGAAAATCAAGATTCGAGTTGTATTTCTTTACTCGGATTCCGTCGAGCTAGAAGGGAGAAGTGATCACGTCGATGAGGGCTACGCGTGGGTACCAAAAATGAAGATTTTCACCGAAGGTGAAAAATCGGGATTTGGAAAAATCAAGCTTCGAGTTGGGTTTTCGGGTCTTGGGAGCTTCCTACGGGATTCTCACGCTACAAGAGGTAGGGGTTCTCCTACTTGGGTTGATTTCTTACCTAGAAATGCCTATGATAAATGGGCTGGATATATATATATATATATGTATATCTATATATATTGCCCTATGTATACATATATTTATATGTATATGGTTATGGAATAATGAGGTAAATGGGTAGTTTGTTAGAAAATTTCACTTGCCCATTGGTGGAATTTAGGTAAAATGATTTTATCCTAAATGAGTATGTAGAAATTGTCTATTGGGATTTCTTGAATTATGTGAAAGCTACGTGAAAATTGGGCATAATATGTGTTACCATGTTGTTTGCCTTGAAGGTGTTTGATTAAATGTCTTGGTTGATGTAAATGTTGTTATTCGATGAAATTGAGATAACATGTTTAAGTGTGTTGAGGTACGTGAACTTATGCACTATGATATGCCAATATATGCTCTTTGATGTATTGACATGGTTAAGAAATATGGTAGTTATATGCTATTGATATAATTGCCATGAATTTGAACATGTAAAGTTGTGAATTAAATTGTCCATATGACATTCACTCCATATGGGACATGACATGGATATGCAATGGTGCATCACATTGCATTTGCACGGCATCATTCATTTCATGGGTGAGTGCATGGTTGACGTCGACACCAGGCTTGGTGATTGACGCGAGGAGTAGTCCAAGTTGCATACATTGCATATGGGACATGGTGAGGCATCACATTCATGGGATGTTAGCATGGGTGTGGGTGTGATTGTGCATGGATGATTGTACCACAATCTATGTGGTATTAAATGCATGTGGTTACGGGAATTGCTCATTGGCATTATCGCATATAGAGCATGACAGTGGTAACTCCATTCATGAATATTAGCCGTGAGTGGAAGCATGTGTGGTTGGTGCATGGTTAAATCAACACCTTGTTTGGTGCTTGATATGTGGACTCGGGAGAAAAGTGGATCGACGATCCTTTTTGAGTCGCATGGTTGCATTGCATAAGTAAAAACTTGTGTCTGGGTATAGCAAGAAGGGGCATGGCGACTTCCTCGGGTGAAAGACCCGGAATCACTTGGTTCAGTCACTCCCCTGAGGTGAAATTCCGGAAAAGTGACATGGTGTACGGAACCAGCGGTGTGACTCCGAGAATCCGTTGCCCAACAAAGACACAAGAGTTTTGATTTATAAATGGTCGTTGAATGTATAACATCAACGGCGGATTTTACAACACACTAACATCTCATTGTGTGTGTGGGAGCCGGGAGGGCTCGAGTTGTGTTATATGATTGAGTCTCATCTCACTCATGGCATGTTATACACATTGACATTACATTGTGTTGTCGAGCCGGGAAGGGCTCGGGGTGAGTGCATAAATGAGTCACATCTCATTTCATGATACATCAAACACGTTGGCATTAGCATTGTGTTGAGGAGCCAGGGAGGGCTCGGGTTGAGTACATGAGTCTCATCTCATTTCATGGGGCTTAGGTAGCCTGGTTTAACATACATGGCATTGACATGTAAAGGGAGTCAGAGTGGACTCGGGTGGAGTGCACATGGGTGGGTCTCACCTCATTCATGGCATGACATTATAGCATTACATCATTTAATTGTATATTATTTGATGGAATGGTTACGGATTTATGGATGTTGCATGTGAACATTTCATATGCATATAGGTTGAGGAG
The DNA here is from genome assembly GCA_951799425.1 of Ilex aquifolium. Classification (NCBI taxonomy): domain Eukaryota; kingdom Viridiplantae; phylum Streptophyta; class Magnoliopsida; order Aquifoliales; family Aquifoliaceae; genus Ilex; species Ilex aquifolium. The sequence continues at coordinate 34,038,180 of OX637392.1, forward strand.
TAGCCTCTGTAGGAAATACTCTACTGGGCGTTGGCTCACCCTATACGGGAACACATTTCAGGTGGGAGAGATACACCGGCGGATGGCTCCATTTTGGACCCTCATGCTTGAAGAAAGCCGCATGTGGCTTTACTTAATGTTTTGTGTAATTATATGTGAGAAACTATATTTTGGGGCATGTAATGCGTAAAATAATTGTAATAGAACTTATAAAGACTATTGTTAGATTAGCCTTTCATGTTTTGATTTAAGTATGGTTAATTGGACCCAGTGTGGCCAATGTTTACTTATACATGGACCCGGTGCGGCCATTGCTTTATATTTGACCTCGGATGGGTCTGGTAATTGTGTATTGCACAAGTTGGGTATTGGGTAGAGCTCCCCATACAAAGGAGACTCTGCCCAAATTTCGTTAAGTTATGGACCCCGGTAAATGGGGCATAACAGTGTGATATCGAGATACTAGGTATCTACAGGTATTCCGCGGGTTGATGGGTAATCAACGGACCCCCGGATTTTGGGGTGTCACAGTATGTATTCAGATGCACATGACTGACAACATGTCTCTGTGTCTATAACAATAAAGTCTGCTGGAAAATAGAATTGATCAACTTGAACAATAACATCTTCCACAATTCCTCGTGGAGTTTTTACTGATCGGTATGCTAATTGTAATTTAATACTAGAAGGTTTTAGTTCACTTAATCCTAATTGTGTATATACTGAATATGACATTAAATTACAACTAGATCCAAGATCTAGTAGGGCTCGTTTTATTTGAAAAATTCCAATGAAACATGTGACTGTAGGACTACCCGGTTCTTTGTACTTAAGAAGCGTATCATGTTGTATTATAGTATTAATTTGTTCAGTTAAAAATGTTTTCTTTGGTATATTAGTTCTTCTTTTTATGGTGGAAAGATCTTTTAAAAATTTAGCATAAACAGGAACTCGTTTTATTGTATCCAATAAAGGAATATTAATTTTTACCTGTTTAAATAACTCAAGAATATCAGACTGGTCTTTTTCAGATGAGAGTTTCTTGACCCTTTGAGGAAAAGGTAAAGGAATAGGACATGGAGGATCTTTTTCACTTTGTACTTCTTCTTGCTTTTTAACTAAAGGTTCAATTTCAAGTGGTTCGTTTACAGGAATTGACTTACGGATTTAATAGTTTTATCAATTACCTTACCACTTCTTAATGTTGTAATTGCTTGTACTTGACTTGGCGAGGCTTCAGATATCACAGAATTAGCTTGACCCTAACTTTGTGGAGGTTTAGGTTGAGATGAAAATTTTCCTTTTTCTGTAGTACTTAAGGACTGAGTCAACTTAGCAAGATGACTCTTGATATCTTCAATACTCTGCGAAGTTTGAGCTTTAAAATCATTGAATGCTTGATTTGTTTGAGTATTAAAATTCATTTGACTCTGAATAAATTGATTCATAGTGTCTTCCAGAGTTCTTTTATGAGGAGGTAAATACAGTTGATATTGTTGTTGATTTTGTAGCTGCGTTGGACCTTGTGTTTGATTTGTAGGTTGTGTATTTCTCCAACTAAAATTTGGATGATTTCTCCATCCTGGATTGTAGGTTTCAAAATATGGATTTGAATATGGTTTAGTATAAGTTGGAACAGCAGTAGATTGTTCAATTAAGACTTCTTTAAATGCAGGTATAGTTGGACATTCCCCAGCAGGATGTCCTGACAACGCACAAATTTCACACACTTGATCAGTAGAAGAAACAACAGATACTTGTTTAAATTTTTTCATTTCCAAGGCTTCTAATTTTCGAGATAGATTAGCCATTTTAGCTCTTAAATCATCATCATATTTCAAAATATATTTTCCTCTCTCAGATGTAGATGGCTTATTTTCCAAAGTATTTGAAGAAGTCGAGTCCCACATCTGGGAACTCTCTGAAATAGTATCAAAAAATTGAAATGCTTCTTCAGGGTTTTTATTCATAAATTCTCCTTGAGCCATCATTTCGACAAATTGTCGCATTGCAGATGGAAGAGCATCATAGAAAAATCCGACTAAAGTCCAGTTTTCAAAAGCATGATGTGGACAAGCTTGGAGAAGATCTTTAAATCTTTCCCAGCATTGATAAAAAGTTTCACCTTCTTTTACAGAAAAATTCATTATTTTACGTCTTAATGCATTAGTACGATGCACAGGAAAAAACTTTTTAAAGAACTCAGTTTGTAAAGCTTGCCAATTTGTAATAGAATTTGCTCTTAAAGAGTTAAGTCATAGTTTAGCTTTATCTTTTACGAGAAAGGAAAAAGTTTTAATCTGACCATTTCAGAACTATCTTGCAAAGTTCCACAGACTTCTTCAAATTCTTTCATATGAACATAAGGATTTTCATCTTCTAAACCATGGAACTGTGGTAGTAATTGTATTGTGCCTGGCTTAATATTAATATTTGGAGCGTCTGTTGGAAAAGCAAAACATGACGGGACATTAGTTCTTGTAGGATGTAGATATTCTCTTAATGGTCTGACATTTTGAACTACTTCTTGTTCTCTAGCTTCTTCCTCCCTAGGTATGTTTTGTGCCATACTTAAGTCAAATGATTCTTTTGTAGATGCAGATGAAGAATATGATGAAGACGAAGGAGTTGACTGATTTACAGAACCTACTGATGAATGAACAGACATAGACTATTAAAAATAAACAAACAAACTATAAGCATATAATAAAAAGAACCAAATAAATTATATTATTATATTTTTTTTTTCTTTTTATATTTTTTTTTCAAATTACCGTAACTCCCCGGCAACGGCGCCAAAAACTTGATTCGCCACTTTTTGTGATCTGAATTATATTAATTATACACCCAAGTATAAGTGGTCAAATTGTAGTTTTCTCGGTTTTAAGTCCAAGTATCGATCCCACGAAGAGTTTTAGTAATTTAGATTTTAAACTAAACAAAAAACAGTAACGTTTGTTGTTTGGAGTAGTATGATGTTTGATAGCTTGTGATGTGAGCTTAGATTGATAACTAGTTTAATTTAAATACACTGCGGAAATAAAGTGCGGAGATAATAAAAATGCGTAAGTAAAGCGTATAAGTGATAACAATGTAAAAGATACCCTTCAGTTTAAGGATCCATATGCTTTATATTGGTTGATTACTGGAAATGCTACCTCACAACAATTAACTTCCATTTTACTAGAGAGTCAATCGACAGATCTGATGTATATAAACTATAACACAGCCGCTTCTTAGGCTAACTGGTAGTAATAAATCATAACGCAGCAACTTCTTAGGAAAGCTGGTTATATTTACGTCAATTGATTAACCCAAGCAAACCAGAAGAACAAGCCATTCATTAGGCCTACTTGAGTTATTCAATTGATCTCTTGATAGCAAGTACATACATATTAATCCATAACATAGCCACTTCTTAGGTTAACTGGTGGTAATATAGTATAACACAACAACTTCTTAGGAAAGCTGGTTATAGATGTACCAATTAACTAATTCAAGTGAACCAGAAGGACAAGCCATTCATGAGGAATACTTGAATTATCCAATAGGTCATCTGTGATCTATATATATATGCATGCCAGTTAAACATCCTCAGTATTCCATCGGAGGACAAGCCATACCAGTAGGAACACTGTGGTTGTTAGACTGTCTATATAGTTAGATATATATATATATATGCTAGTTAAACATTCTCAGCGTTCCATCGGAGGACAAGCCATTGATTGATGAAAAACGTCGTTGTTTCCTACCCTTCTAACATCACCATTTGACATGTGTATATGGCTTATGTGTGAAGGGGAGTGTCACTCTCCCTCGGGGTGATGCAAGAGATTAGGCAACAACGGATTGGTGGAAAATGGAATGAACAAAATATATGAAATGAAATGTGTGAACAAAAGTGCTCCCCAAT